>JAZARR010000089.1:0-1425000 GCA_037389465.1 Baylisascaris procyonis | reverse complement strand
CTTACCTTATAACACAACTGAGTTCGTTCATATGAAAGCGAAACCAATGAACAGCTTGTACTACGTCAAGAGTAATTTTGTTTAGCACAAAAATTTAAATAAATATTGTCGCATACTATTAGGCATTAGGCAAAGCATCGTTTCTCATATTGCATTTTTAACCATGTGGTGCAATAATATGGAAGGCAATAGCTAACAGTATTCTCAAAAATATTAGCCCATTGTTTGTTTATTAATGGGATATACTATCACTTCGAAGTTGATTAAAAACCATCTCTAATTACAAATCTGCACAAAACATTTTCGGTTTATGCAACTATCGTATCCATTGAACTTTATAGATATACTTTATAGATATAACTTTTTGTAGACCAACAATTTTTGTAGATCAAATTCAAAAAAAAAACAGGTAAACAATAAGGAAAGTTACTTGCGAGTGGTCAGTTTCCTTCCGATGCAAAGAATCGTCGACCATTTCGTAAAAGAGATCAAAAGTGCAAAATAATCTTTGTATTGCACATGACATATACCTAAAACAACAAGGATTTAATTCGACACATACCCAAAAAAGCTAAATATAACACACCCCCAGTGAGTCGATGGTAACAGCTCATCCTTATCGATCAATAAATCGATAATTCGCATATACTCGATCCAGTAATCCTATCAACCGAATTTTTTGCGAATCTACACCTACATTTTACAATTATTTTATATTTTCAAGCAAAATCTAAAGATACAAAAGGGAATCAACGAATGAAGGCTTTTAAGTATAAAGAAATCACTATCCGTTTGCTCATCCCTTATTATAAAATGTAAATCCAAACATCATATAACATAAGTAGGTTACTGCATTTATAGTACCATTAAAACCAGAGAACAAAAGCCAAACAAGGGTCGCTTAAAATCGTCACCCCGTCACTCGCTACTCGCTCTCTCTTCCTACCCGCTCTCCCCCCCTCCCCCTTGCGACAGGTAACACTCCTTATTACAATCTTTCAAATCACACATTATAAAATGATTGTTGCAAGCCAACAACTAATACGAATGACTAATTAATGATTATCAATAAAAAAAGGGAAGAAATAATTGCCTCGTAACATTTTCAGCACCAATACGGCATGCAAGTAGATGTATTGATGATAGAAGACGTGAAGCGAAAAATCGACGCATTGCCAATGATGAGAATTGTAGTGATGGTGAGCAAAATAGACGAACTGCTGGGAAGAGAATTGAATCCATTATACATTCCTCAATACAATAAAATATTCATAATCAATCAATCTCAATATCTCTATTGCGTTCACTTATTAAATAATTAAAACCTATTAATAATCAAAAATTTTAAAAGCACTCATTTATTTTTCAATTAATAACTCTTAGAATAAATTATGAAAGTATGAGCCTTTAGTGTGTCGTATTTAACGTCATATTGGTACAATGTTGTGTTTCATATATACTTCAGTTATATACCGTTCGTTCTGATAACTGCAAACAGAAATAACATTTTCAGATTATTGGCCAACCGATTTATTAGAGAGTCTATAAACTGTCCCTCCTAGTGACATCAAAAACAGCTTATCGGGTAGTCCTCTCATAGTTGTTGATCATCAACATACTATATCATTCTCTCGCAAATTCAGGTTTTACCTTATTTTCCATAGTCTTCGCGAAGTGATTGCAAAACGAATAAACAAAAATTACCTGCAAACAATCCATGAGTTGCTTATCGGAAAGTGAATTGCAACAATGCTGAAGAAGGATCACAGCCGCAACAGCAGCTCCCTCACTCGCAAATCCGATCCTTTTAATTGCCTGTTCGATTACTTCTGCACAGAACGGCAAATATTGAAATGTAATGAACGATACACCATATAATACGGCTATCTGCAAATTAAAATGCATAAATCCAGGAATTCATGTTGCTTCGAGGATAATTAAGGCATCTTTTATGGCATTAAAGAGAAAAAGGTTGATAAAATCCACCATTTGCACTCCATTAAATACAATAGCATTATGCGATATTATCATCGAACAAACAGAATCGCCGATGATAAAGACTGCAGCAGTGACATACAACCCATAACATTATGTTCATAACCACTTAATGACCCGGAATGCACATATCCCAAATAATCCGCCGTTATCCACCCGATATTGCTGATAAAAGATAAGGATAAAAAGAATGATAACAGATAACAGTGCGATTTGCATGCGCTGTTATCTGTTATCATTCTTTTTATCTGCTATCATTTGCGATATAATTTGCAATGTAACAATGACAAAAAGGAGTTGACTGAGCCCGAGTTTCCCTCTAAGGCAGTAAGCAAAAAAAAAAAAAAATCAACGGCAAAGGCAAAGTTCACTCGCACTAGCTGCATCAAGAAAAGAAAAATTTCAAATATTAAAAACGACTTTTTCCCACAACACTTAATAGACCACTACAATTCAAACTGCGTTGAATATCCACAAAAAATACGAACATTTCATCAATAAAATTCACATCAACGGCTGAAGAAGCAGTCAAGTTGAAACTGAAATAAATTTATAAACTTCGCTTGTAGTCCCCTTTCCCCGCATAAGAATCAGTAGCCAAATATACACAAGATCGCAAAAAAAGCAAGAAATATACTACCTCAAGTAAGCAACCAATAACATTTGAACAACTTGTATCACCATCAACGGCAATATCCAAATCTACCTGAAATCAATTTTTTTAATAACATGACCAACGTATAGAAAAAAGAATAACTGGGAATATTAAAAAACCTAAAACCTATAAATATAAAAATAGAGTAAATAAGGAAAGAAACTAAATAAAAAATACCTCATGAATAACTGCCTCATCGATTGGTCGCACAGAGAAACACAATGCGAGCATCCTTAACAGTGTTGATGATATATGCGTCGCCGTTATTATCGGTCCATAACGTTTCGACAACCTTCAAATAAAACAGCTACACTTACAGTAAAAACAAAAAATATACTTTTGCATCGGGGCGCTATTTTATAACACAGCCACCAAAAATTTTGGGCAGCAAGCACCATATTAGGCAATGTATAGCTGAATATGACAACATTTCTCGATTCTCCCATGATCTATGAATCGGCAATTTAATTATTCAGATGCTTTCTGGAACGTATATTTACAGACAGGTACCATTTTCCTGAAACACAGCACAGAAGAACCAACATCCTTAAAGAGTTCATTAGCACGGGCTTTCAAAGTTTTACTCACCTACAAGCTGACTCTTAATTTCAAGCAATGCTTACAAATATATACCTAGATAGACAACCAAGGATATGGATGGATATCAAATATTTCATTAGTTCTTATTTGATCTAAACGCGATCGCTTCTCATTCGAACTTCAAGCAATCTTCTTCGATTCATTCTATATGCGGCAATTAATGTATCGCACTAATAAAAGAATAATCGAAAACATTAACTCAAAAAGGAAAATAAAAATGATATATAAATAAGACAACAACGGACGATAACTGCTATCGAATATTCCCGTCGGGTAAGGAAGCTGAAATTTTCCCTCACTAACTCAAGAACGCCCCCGATGAAAAATTGCAGAAGCAAATAAAATAGGCATCGCATTAGTCAATTAAAAGAAAAAGGAAAAAATTTACTGAGACCAAATAAATAAAAAATTTTGTTACATATCTTCTAAAAACAATAAATATCCGCTTTAATTCCACAGTTTCCGGGCTTCAAAGTGTTACTAATTGCCGACTGTCATATTTCTGTCTATCAAGATATGAACTTCCGAATGCAAAAGAAATCTTCAAATAAATAAAAGAATAAATACTTGCCCTTCAGACTAATAAATATCTTCAAGCAGGTTACCCAAGAAAGCCAAAAAACCAACCAAACAATCGATTCACGCAAAATTTGCCCTCGTGAAGTCGGTCGATCGGCGCAAAGAAGTTCAACCAATGAAGGTACTATATTCCGCATGAAACTCTCCGTACCTATTGCCATACTTAACTGCACCAAAAAACGACGATCAAGCAACTGCAAATAATGCCGAATATTAAAACCCTCAAAAAACAAACATAAAAGGAGTTAAGCATACTGAGAAAAAATTCAGCATAGAGGCAGTACTCAATATTACGACTACGACAGTATTCCATAACATCATTAAGATCGCTTTTAAGCTAAACAGAAAATTGTTTGCAACTTCTGGAGCTAAAAAATTTGAAAACAGCAAAAAAGTTGAACATAATTAAGATATTATTAAATAATAAAGCTAAATAATCAAATATTTTTTAATAAACATAAATTCAACAAGTGAAGTTACGACAACTTAAACACCTCTTTTGTCGAGAATTTTTTCGCGCTATAAAACCCGCTTACCGTATTACCTCCATTAGACGCTCCTCCTGAATAAATATATTCCTTCTAGAATCCCAGCAGGAAAGGTGCCTCTCCGATTGAACCCTTTCGCTTCAACAACTTCCTGTCACAAGATTAAAAAAAACTGTAAACATGAAACGTCGTCTTTCACCACGATGGCCGGTACAAAAACAACCGGCCCATCTCAGCGACCCCCTTTCGATGTTAAAAAAAATTATAGCCCCCTCAGAGTCTGGAGATACAGTAATAAAACTGCAGAAGTCATTTTGAGATGCGAAAATGATAACGCGATGAGATCAATTTAAAAAAAAAAAACGATCGGAATAATAGAAATAACCTTAAGAACACTTGGATAAAATATATCGCTGTCGTAGATATTTTTGATAGCTGGTAAGAGTGCGTCAAAATGAGTGATATCGAAAACTGCGACAATATGTGGGAAACAGGTGAGCAGAGCGGGTACCGCAGATTCCGGATGCCCCAATTGTGAGATGAACATTCGACCCAATAAATCCCTCATCTCGACACCTCCCACTCGTAGACATTCCACAAATGCATTCAATTGTTGCGTTAGAAGATCATCACTAGCCTGCCCTTAAGTATATAAATATTACTTATCTCTACCTTAGTGCACCTGAGGTTCCGACAGGAAATGAATGATTAGAAGTCGAGTCAGCTAACACGAATTACACCTGCTTCAATACAGATTAAATCTTTTCTTCTGCTAAATCATATCTTTACCTTCGATTAAATTGCATCTTCCCCTAGATGAAACAATTCATCCTTGCATGCATGCTCACCTATTTCAGGTTAATCTCCATTGATCTTCCAACGCCCACAACATCAAAAAGTGAAACAACAAAACGAGTTAATTAAAAATTCATAATAGCTTTGCTTCCACTACTTATATTTTAATCTCTAATTTACCACGACAATCTGAAAGCCTACATCAATCATATAATACGTACAAAAAACTAGGAATTATAACATAAGAAGTCTCAGTGAAGTTATTGTCACAGCAGCTGGTATGATACTCTTTTTTACACTTCGCTTATCTGATCAAACAGTTTCACAAATTAGCAGCAAAAAAAAAAATAAATAAATAAAATATGTAAAAAAATAAATCGACTTCACCACTTTAATTGACCCGACCGCCAGCATAAATCCTCTACAAAAGGTTCTCTATTCTGCAGCCGGCACGATATAAAATAAAATAACAGTCCATGTTAGACATGATTGGCACCTTTTAAACCTCTATAACTCCTCTCAAACTTGATGGACCACCATGAATTATGGAATCTATCGTTTTATGGTGTATGTATGTCCAACAAATTTCGCTACTCTAGGCTCAGTGAATATGCAGATGAAACTATCGAACAAACAGACAGACAAATACACACACACATACATACGCACAAATACATTGCCATAATGCATTCCCGTATAGCAAACATATAAACCATATAAAAAAAGAGTAAAAATTATTGCAGCGATGCATTAAAAAGAAAGCAATAGAAGAACATACCTGTAGGGAATAAGCTACGAGCATGTGCCAATGCATGAAAATCGATTAGATGTGAATGAAGACGCGTTATTCTTGATGGTAAATTGAATGTATTCAACAACCAACTTGACATATAGACACTTTTCTGCAATGCATTTGTGATTAATGGGAATTCCCTTTCAAACAATTGCTCGAATAAAATGTCATGTCACTTAAGATGCTATCCATCAGAAAACTAATCCCCAATATCCATCGCTCGATGGATCGGCAGTTAAAATCATAAGGAAAGATCACCTTTTAGAATGGATCAGCAAGGGCGATTCAAATATTTAAATCCTCCCTATACAACAATAGCTGAAATTCGAATCGTTAAGCACAAAAAATTTACCTCAAGTCGGGATTCTGCATGATATTCATCCAACAATAACTTCAACGGTTCTAGGATATGCCTGAAAAAAACCTTCACGATCAGAAATATAGTATATAAAAAACAAGCTAGATTGTAGTTACGATCACAATTCAAAAGCCATAATAAAGATACACCATGCCCTTTAATTTATTCATATTTCAACAATATTTTCATCAAAATTCGCCGTTACGAAAACATTCCCTCATTTCCCATCAAAGTAAACCAATCATATATATGCTCGGTACCGTTACGTCCTCTAAAATTAGTAAATAACTTATAGATTTCAAATTAGGGCTGTTACTTAATGAACATTCTCAATGAAAATATTGTCAGATAGACATACATTACGCTTAGCACTTGGTCTCTTAAAAGATACCAGATAAGAATCTGAATTAAACAAGTTTCCCGAGATAGTTGGCCACACTATCACTCAACTACAAATTCAGTCCGTGATGGTTAGTAGTAGTCAATTTGGGGGAGAATAAATCAAGAGTAGCAAGGATGCATCAATAGCTGACCAATGATGATTCGTTGAAAAAAGGGGGTAAGAATCCGCTTATGCCTGGATCGTACGACATTTCATTTTTTGATTACATATCCCATACTGCGCAATAATAGCTAGAACGATAGATATTGCTACCTATGTGATGTGGGACGTGTTTTCAGGCTTCGAAATGATAAAAAAAACATTAAATGGGATGTTTTAATGGAAGGTTTTTACCATTTACCCATATCCTCTGGAGTGGTGGAGGTAGGGGAGGAAAGGGGAGTGGAAGGGGATGAAAGCAGCCCCAAGCCTGTTTTGGTGATAGGTCGGCTTGGTCGAGGAGGAAGGGGGGGGGGATCGGATCCTCTCGTTAAATGGAAGGATGAACAAGGAAATAGGTGTCACCCTTATTCAAAACCACTGAAAGATTCGAAATAATATGAAAAACCTTGAGAATAAAAAATTCAAAAGAAGCATATACCCAGGAATTAAATATCCATGCGAAAGAAGTAGTCGTTTTGCTCTCAAAAGACGATCGGCAAACGTCGCATTCGGTGATAGATCACGGCAATATTCAGCGAGTGCCAACTCCAATATTGTAACTGCTACACTCGTCACCGATGCGGTTACTTGTTTATTGCTTTCTAACTGCAAAATATATTTTATTTCGCCTTGAAAATTAATTAGTTCAAAATGTTCAATGAAAGCATTGCTGCAATCTTCCAATGCCTATGCTGTTAGCAAATCCGACCGTTCATTAGCGATTCTGAATCCATAATCGCCAGCTATAGCCAATCGAAGAGTTTAATAACAAGAAAGCATAAATGAAAAACGATCAACGTAACTGGCACAATATGCGCTTTAGCGTTTTCGATCAATCCGATCGTCTAAATAAACATCTAATAATGCATTCGCATAGACTGCCAATCACTTATATAAATCTTTAGCTGAAATAAATTTATTTCTAGGTTGCATCCGGTTATCTGTAGAATTAAATCAACGTAAATTTCCAGGCCAATTAAATGTTAATTTCAACTCATAAAAAAAAAACCCATCGCAACGAAATTAGTAGTGCTGGCCACTTCCTAGTATACATAGGAACTATAAACTCTACAATCATAGTTTCCATGACGAATGAATAGAAATCACCAAACAGCGCGAGATAAATATTCATTTGCACAAAACATCATGTGCATAGCACATAACAAATTCCTAGTTTTTTCTTTAAAAAAACGTTGATTTCCCTCTTCCCCTCCCCCTGTTTTTCTTCTATATTGAGAATTTTCGAAAAACCATGAGCATCCCCTCCATAACCCGTGTAAGGTAAATAAATTTAAGTTTTGAATCCTTGGTTGTAGTTAGCACCATTCGACGGTGTACGTTCGAAACGATCAGAATTGTTTCGCGGCACAATTGCAGAGAACGATGGCACCCTAATTGCGAACTGCGAACTGCGAACAGAGCTGAGCTCTTGCCGAACAATGCGTACGCACCACTACCATATTCTGCACTCAACGCTCATTACAGAAACTTGAAAATTTGTAAAATAAACAGGCAATTTTCTTTCCAGCATTCGACTTAGAATGTCAAATCATCTATAATATGATAATCAAAGATTGCTGAGAACGATGGCCTATGCAGCAAGTGCACTTCCCCTTCGAACTGAAATTTTGTATGGGGATATTATTTGATACTCTCAGTTGAATGATGGGAAAAAAAATTGCACGTTTCTACCACAAATTTTCAAGTTTCCTTGATGAGTGGTAGTAATCGTTTGTAGAATGTAGAGTATGGTAGTGGTACGTATGCAATGTGGGGGTAGGAACTCATCTCCGTTCGCAGTTCGCAGTCAGGGTGCCATCGCAGTCTGCAAGAACGCCTTGTTTCCCTCCTTCGTTTCGATAGCTCCTTCTCAAGTGTGACCTTTATAGGTCATAATCTCCTTATCCATTGGAAAATCGAATAGATAACCGTTCAAAAAGCATATCGTTTAGAAGTATACTATATCATGTCATAGCAATTCTAATATAAAAATTAAAAAAGGGAATAATATTCAACATTTTTTACTATCATTTTAATAATAAATCCCAAGCATTCACCTCAAATAACTCAAATCTTAGGCATTTCCCACAAATAAATTCAATATACCTGTGCTTGCCGTACTTCTTTCAAGAGATCTTTTAAATGAAAACGTTCATCATCGATGCTATTAGCGTTGATATTTTGCCGCGATATATTCAAAGCATGATAGAGTGGATTAAAATTAGCCGTATCCAATGGATTTACATAATCCTTTTGTGGACAATTCGATCTATAATTATACAATTTTGTTTCAACTTTTTAAGAAATGTAATGCCAAATTAAGTTGGAATACTGCAGTGATAAGCAAAAATTGCAATCGAACAACGGATAAGGTTTTAGCGCAAACGTTCTTATCATAGTGTCAGCATTGAGTTTGTTTATCCTCTTAAATCGCCATGTGCTTAATCCCTTCAATAAAGCTGGCTAATTATCTTAGAGCCATAAACGAGCCATAATAAGCACGTTTAAAAGATAAATAAATGAAGAATTTTTATGAAATGAAATAAAAGAACGATTAAAAATACCGCAGTAAAACGATATACAATCGGGAAATCTAAATTAAAGTAACAAATGATGCATTGTTTTGGGCAGAGGAAGGAGGTAAGGGGGGAAAGAAGATACAACCAAGGTTAATGAGTGCTGATAAGGTATAAAGATAAAAGATAACGCAAAACAGAGAGAAGATAAGCTAGGAATATAGTAATTAAAATACTTTGCAAAAATTAAAAAAAAAATTGAAAACAAATAAAATAAAACCTTTTCGGATGTGGCACATGAAATAATTGAACGATGCCACTCGTTCGAGGTGAAACACTCTTCTGCACAAATGATAAATGAACATTTAAGGCGTTTACTGCTGCCTTACCAGATAACTAAAATATTAGCTCTCTTTGAAAATATTGCAAACGAATTTATGCAAAGATTATGAATATATTTGTAAATAAAAATAATTAAACTGCAAAAGTGAATAGTCGAACATCGCAAATTGCATTTAGAAAAGTGAAAATTTTTGCTAATTCTATGAACTTTCAATTTTTTTTTTTTAAACTATTGTTTACATTTTCTAAATTCGAAAAAAAGCAATAAAAATATGCCTTTCAAAATTTTTATCCTTCCTTAAAAGTGTTGCAGTAAAAAAAAAGTAAATATTAATCAAATTATCTTAAAATGAAAATGTTTGAGCGGTAAACTTATCAAAAAACCAAATAAATTGAATGATATCTGATCAGTTCATGTTATCCCGTTCTATTGTTGAAAAAAATTTTTTTTATAGAGATGAGCACAAAAATAAATAAACGAACAAACGAATACAATGAAGCAAAACCTGATAGCCAAAAACGAGGTCGATCCATCGATTTAGCGATCCGGAGACTTGGTCCGATTCGAGCATTGCCCGATGCCATTTAATAAATTCTGACGCATTATTGCACCATGAAGGAACTTCCAAATCACACATATCTTCAATTAACAATAACTTATACAAATATTTACCACCAACATGGCAGCGAAATCTGCGGAGAATGGGAAAGGGAGGGGGGGGGGGGGAAGGTTGAAAGGGGAAGACATCGAAATTTTGCATATATGCAAAAACCTTGAAAGGAAGGGAGAGAAAAAAGAAGATTTTGGTTATCCTAAACACTCGACAGCTAAGGTTTGTAGATAGGATCCATCCTCATGAGATTCTTCTCCGCTATACCTTCAAATATCTCGTTTAATAGGTCAAGCAAAAGGTCACAGATCCACCCATCCGACTTTTATCTTTCCCATTGCCTTTCCTCCCTTCAATTCCTTTTCGTTCATTTTTTCCCTCAATATTCCTTGTTTATTTTCAATTCCATGTAGCTTGATGTATCATATATATATATATATATATATATATATATATATATATATATATAATGCTATCATTGTTCAGCATTTAGAGCTCTGGTAAAGTGCCAAATTGTTTCTCACAGTGAGCACCGAATAAAAAATATATGTGTATAACGCAAAGAATAAAAATCCTATTTGCAACAATAGAATAATGCTACACCCTCAACTTTAAATACACAAAAAAAACTATAACGTCCCTTAAACGATCTGCACCAAAATAAAAGCCTTCCACCCCGTTCCTCCCCTCCCCCCCCCCAATCGGAATAGTCAGAAGGGAGAACATACCTAGATGAATGGAATGGAAAATTGTCGGATCATCATAAAATTCTGGAATGCACTCGTCAGGTGTCCATTCATACATTCTCGCCATTGAACGTGGATATTCTTCAGGAACCCACTAAAGAAAACAACAAACACTATAACTTTTATTTATAAATATAAATATTCCATACAGCTTTATATTACAATTTTCTAGGAAAGATTATGCAAAAATTGGAGAATGCATGAGATAAAATAAAATAAAAACCACATATAAGTGATAACACTCGAGAATAATTTCAATTTCTTTATAGATAATCAAAGAAAGATAATACTTTGCTTCAATTAATATCTAATTCGATAGATTTTTATGTAATCATTAAAGATATCCCTCTCAACATTTTAACGTTATAGTTGCTCTAAATAAAGTTCTATATTAGTGGAAAAATAAATTCAGGTAATCAATGTCCCCTTACCGAATTCAAATAAATCCACAGCCATCCTTTTGAAATGATTTCTAGAAATCTGTTCTTTTTTTTTTTGTTAAATATGGTGTTATAAAAATTTTAATTTCTATTTAAACCATATTTCCGTTATAAATTAAGTATGCTCTTAATGGTGTATAGCATTTAGACCAATATTCAATTACAAAGAAAATGTTTTTCAATCGTTTGCTCAGCGCATATTTTCATTTCTTCGTGCTCTGAACCGAACTAATTTACCTACCCAAACCATAATTGGCATATAATTATTAATAAACGACAGACCTTAGATCTTACTACCCGACAAAGCGCTTCTCTTGGTTCTCTCCTTGCACGATAGACCATATAGCCAATATCAGAAAGTAATTCAGGTATATGATGTGCCGGTTCTCTACGATAGGTCTCTTCGAGTTGTGCATCACCTTTATTTAGACGATATTTCGTTCGATCCAATCGACGCCATCCACCATCTTCCGATGAAAAATCACACACCTTAAAACAATGAGGAGTCAATAAAAATAAATTACCTACTATACTTATTTATTCCTTTCCTAGTCGAAAGCTTGTAATAATGATAGAATATTATTATTAACGTGGAAACTTGACGAAACGATGAGTTGGCTGATATCAATGATAGTGTCTTATTCAAGGGAGAGAGGAGGAATAAATAAATAATATATCAATAACATAACAATAAATAATAAATAAATAATTAATAAATAAATAAAAAATAAATAAAATAAATAAAAAAATATATAAATAAATAATAAAACAGAATATGTAAGTGATCAAAAAAGTATTAGAAAAAAAATTCCAAAACGGACGTCGCTCGCATGCAAAGTACTGAAAATTCCCAATAAAATCTACAATAAAAAACAGTCGGAAAATTTTCTAAAATTTATAATCCATTCAAAAAGACTTTAATGCCAAATGGCTATATGACTTAAACATGGCCAATTATAACTTATACACACTTCATACCATAAAACAACTGCAACTAGTGGCACTAGTTTAAAGGTAATTGTTATCACCACGTTTTACCTATATCCTTATTGCTAGAGAAACCTTCAATCATAAACTCTACCTTAGTCCTTAAATCTTCGACAACTCCTTAAAACAGTATGGAAAAGAGGATAAATGTCCATAAGCAATATAAGATCTCAAGGAACATCAGCTAGATCAACAGCAAGCTAGCGATACCAATACCCTAAGCTGGCATCATCTACACCTTGAATAACACCTAGATCAACAGTAAGGTGATAGCACGAAACATCCCAAAATTTTTACCCATTTCACATACTTAACTTGCATATTTCCGACCACCAAAATCATATGTCCTCAAATATATCTTATTCCCATACTTAATTTTACATAAGTGCAAAGCATCAACAAATAAATATAAGCCACTAATTTCACTAATGAAGTAATTCACTAACCCATGGCATAATGACATAATTATCGGGTTGATGACGTGTACGTCCGGCAAATTCATTTAGTTTCATTAAATAATCGAAATTTGACAGCCGTCTAGCACACCATGCATCTGTCATATCACGTAGACGACATTCATTCAACTCATCGTTCATCTCGATATTGTGCTTTTGCGGCAATGAATTCCTTGGGAAACATTGTTCATTTAATAGCAACGGAATATCGACGCTTAACCAAAGATTCTCATCCGCATATATAACCTCTGTCGATAATAATGGAAATAATGAACGTGTTGCAAATTCATTGAATACATCGAGAAGCTGTCGAATTAAAAGGTTGAAAGCCTGAAAATTTTATTTTATAAATCCATATTTATCACTCCCACAAAGACCACCTAACTAGGGTTATGGCTTAATGACATTGGTTACAAATCTCTATAAAAGGTGTGTCAATCTCATAGCCTGAAAGTAGAATCATTGAAGGATCACTCATTTCCAATAGTTTCTTCTTGACTCATGAAAGTTAAAAATCAAAAGATGCAAAAAATTCATCCCATCGATAATCAATCATTGAAATCGACATACTTTGCAACGATTCAACTCATAATCAACAAACCTGTGATCGGGTGAAATGATTGTTGTGGGCATAAAGCATGAAACGACGAAGAGGGATTGCATGACTTGGAAACATTGCACACACACAACGTTCGTCTTTCTTTGCGAAAAACATTATCGATGATATATGTCCCCATGCACAACCCGATCGCCATATCTAACGATATTTTATTATTGGAATTGCCGATTACGAAAATACATTCAATTTATCAATGCTAACAAAATTGTACTGCACAAAAAGTGCCTTTTCTGTGAATAATAAGAGAAAATCAGCAAGATAAACATGTCGAAATAATATAAGGTTGAAAAATGCGAGGGGCATGTTGCAATTATAATCGAGTGGTACCTATAGCACTCAAGTGTTATCCCCCTTTTTGCTTCCTTTATCCCCACCCTTATCCCCCCAACCCCCATCTCCTCCTTATGCGGAGTAAATGACAAAGAGTATCAATGAAGTGTTTGAATCGTTATGCCTCGCAGGTTAGCCAAGGCAAATGCTTCATAAATGCAACAGCGATAAATCAGTATAAGCTAAATGATTTCAAAAAAAAAAAAGTTATTACCAACCATGTTTATTCCATTCGAATCGATTTCAACGAAAGGAGCATCGAAGAGAGCGGCTAGAGTATTTAGATCATTTATGTGATTTCCACTCCGACCAGCCGGCTCCACCTTATTATCGGCGTTAAAAACATTTGAGGGTATAAGTCCATCCAACACATCGTTGTTATCACTCCTGAGAATATATATCAACGTTATCAAATGCGCAGCAAATAAAACGCCATCTGAAACGATTTGGGGTGGTGAGAGGGAGGGAAAGGTGAGTGAAAGCCATTAATGAGCAGCAAACACACAAATGAATCAAGTGCTCATTAAATGGTTAAAAAAAGTAATATATAAATTTAGTTATTTGCATATAATTGATGCAAAATTGGCGGAAAGATAGGAATTAGTAAAGAAATCGTTCATTCATTTCACTTCAAAAATATTACTGTACTATTTGAAGTTTTATAAAAAAATAATTCGATGTGCAATTAAATTACTTTAACTAATTCAGCGGAAAGAAAAAAATATTAATGGAAAGATTAAATTCAGAAGTATGCCCTAACGATTTTCCATCAATTTATCGCACAACGGACGAAGGACAGGGTGGAGAAGTGGTCTGGTCGAAGACACGCTCATAGCGCCGATATAACTGTGGCCTCAACATGGCCATGTATAGGAAACCATGGCTGCGTCACGTTTCAGACGAAAAAGACATCAGTCACCATGAGAGAACGTGGCCAGGCTAATTCAGATGACTGAATATGGCTACGAGGCGATAATGACTCCGAATCGGTGATGACGATGGATGATAATGACTCCGAATCGGTGATGACGATAGATGATAATGACTCCGAATCGGTGATGACCATGGATGATAATGACTCCGAATCGGTGATGACCATGGATCCTCTCCAGTCATCTGATTTCCTTCTTCGATTTAGCCTGACCACATTTTTTCACCTGTTGCCAAGCCTGGACCAGAGAGATGCCCGTGCTGCAATCATATCCCTACCATACCCCTCACTTCCCTTACTTGTAGACCAGACTCCAACAGAATCGTTTATGAGTCGGATACGGAAAAAAATTTAAAAAAGATTGGAAATTTAGAAACAAAATAAAACTTCGTAAACCTTAGAAAATATGAACAATTAAAAAAAATACGTCACATCTGAGAAAAAAAGGAATAAAATTTTAAACGAACGTTGTAGATGTGAAATCGATTTGTTGAATGATCGATTCGTTTATATTGAATAAACGTAAAGAAATTCCATCGATTATATGATCGCCTTCATTTAATTCGAATATTCGATTAGCAACGTTCGATACTATATTCTTGTCCATTCATTCCATTTATTACTTGTTGTCACGTTGTTCCCCTTTATAAAATTTTAAATTTCGAGAAAATTGATGTTGATTTATTAAAAGATGAGAGAGAATTGAGACCAATTTTATAGCGATTCTCAACGGAAAATATTCTTTGAAAAAAAAAAGAAAAGAAATAACATCAAAAATCTATTTTAGTATCTCAAATACAAATTCCATAATTTAAAGTTTAGAAAAGTGGAGATAAAAATGGAAAAAAAAAATAGCATCTAATAAAAACAATTTATTATATCTCGATTGTAAAAATATCGAATAAAAGATTTAATAATTTTTAATAATTTTTAATTTATGATCATCTAGAGATAAATTAAATCTAATCCCGATCGGGTATGATCACTACAATACGGGATTAATTATCTAACATTGTTAATAACTGCGGCTCCAAAATTTGCATAAATATAAAATTATCCTACGATACGACAATTATAAAGTGTTATATGTTATACATGATTTTAAAATTGAGTGTAATTTAAATCAAAGCCTAGGCTTTAGGCCCCTTACCCCTAACTCTATGCAAATTGTCACGACCCGAGTTTTATCGATCGGTGCGCCAACAAGTTCAAGTTAGTGCATAGTTGAATGCTATTGCAAATAAAACATTATTATTATAAGAACTCTATATCAAATAATAAAACAAGTGCAATCTATGCATTAAATATAATAAAATCTATGATTTAAGAAAAAAAAAACGATCAGCTGCTATGAAAAGCCGTCTAGATGCATACAATTCGACGACTGTCGACGTCGAGATCTCAACGAATTGACGACCGTCGATCTCGAGATCTCAACTTCTCTAGCATTTTGTAAGTGCAAATGCAAAACGCTCAAAAAAAAAGACTCTTCCTTCTTATTTCTACGCAACTATGCAGTTTTAAGCATGATGGAAAATGGGTTACATTAGAAAATTAAAAAAAAAGAGCATTATTCGGCTTCCAAAACCTGCCAGTGTAGCTATGACAAATTTTTTTAAATCATCAGATGGATCGGAATTTGCAGCGAGGAGCAAGCAAAATATAAAGGATGAGTGGATAAACATTAAATTTATGCAAAAATTCGATTCGATAGTACACTAAAGTTGGATTTAAAAAGTTCATCATAACTAAACAACACATTCAAAATCAACAGATGGGATATTTCTGAAGCTTTCAACAATGATGAACTCAGCTATGGGTATAATCGAGGCTTTGATAACCTCAGGTACGGGACCTGAGGTTCAGGATCAAGGTCGGTTTTTATAGGACCACTATGGCTGTCAATATCTGTGTGTATGTTCCGCCGTACCAGATGTTGGAATATTCCGAGAGTATTGCCGATAACATACCTATTTCCGATCCGCAAGTTTTCGACTTATCAAACAGAGGGTGGAAAAATTTTATTACTTTTGAAAAAGTTTGAATAAATTAAATAATTTTTAAAAGTAAATTTTTTAAGGCTGGGGATGCGTAAGAGAACGGATGTGATCATAAAAATATATGGTACGTTCTCATGATGGAATTTTTCGAACTGCGTGAAATGGAAGTAAAATATACATTGAACAAATCGGCCATTTAATCCTCTCTCCCTCTTCATTAATTATCTAATCTAATGATTCCCTGGGTAAATTCAACATTCCAACAGCGCAGATGTGTGGAGGGGTGGGAAAGGGACTTCGGAGAGGGTGGGAATCGTTGAAACGAGCATCAACCTCCCCCCCCCTCCCAGATATTTCAGTGAAAATGTAGATACAAAAGAGTGCAGACGACCGGAAAATAAAAGCAAAAATCCACATGGGTCCGCCACTTCCCAATCCTCATCAACCATTCCTATCCTTTAGAATTTTCCGCCCATAATTCTGCAACATTTGAATGCTCCTACTACCTCAGTTGCTTTGCTCAACTCATTTGAAGAAGCTTATCCATTCGCAATTCTAATCAACGTGCTTCCTGACCTTCGGGAAGTGGTTGTAGGCACTATGCAAAATTGAAAATCACAAGTAGACGCATTGGAAAGTACTGAAGTATGTAAACTTAGACTTATATAGGACATGTAGCCGCAAAAAAATTTTATCACCGTTTCCCATCGATTTACTCATCCATAATAAAATCCATCCGATTATCGAATCTGCACCACTTCCTATATCCTATCAGACAATTTATTAAGCCATCTAATCCCAGATTAAATTAAATCACGCATCAATCCAAAAACGTTTTCCATATCATCGCCAATCTGACTTATTAACACGATTCATGTATCATATCAAAGCGATATCATTTACCTGTGCCGGAAATGAAATAACTAAAATACTGTGTTATATCGACGATATAACATATTGCTGTCAATAAGAAAGGTATTCTCTGTTAAGAAAAAAATTTATTGCCAAATAACAAAAAAATTTAAATAATAAAAAGAACAAGACATACAATGAATTATATTAAAAGACAATGTTTAATTGAATACATTTTGATGTAATATAAAACAATATTGTGTTATAAATGTTGTGCATTGTGCTATACTATTGTGTTATAAATAAAAATGATGAAATATTTGAAATGTTATGTTATTGTTTATCTACTAGGCAGTGATGCTTTCATTCTACTCATATCAATTAAACTGCTTCATCGATACACCAACGCTTTGATTCGTTAAAAAAAATTCTTAAAATACCTGAGGTCTCGTAGTATTCTATATACCTACTTACCTCTGTAGGTAAGTAAGTATGGGGAAAAACAGACAGCACCACTGACAAAAAACAAGATGGATACCCTCATTTCAACAAACAAAACAACCAATATTCAGAGCCATCCAAATAACAGATGTTTATTATAGCACAAATGAACGCTATATTCTACTTCATATAGATCAATAACGATGTGTCTTATACCTTGCGAACACCTTATCACCTTTATATATGACTCCACTTTGTACGACACCCATCAGTACTCCGAATATAGGACTTTGCCCATATAACGTACGCAGACGGCCTGGAGCCAAGCGATACCTTAAACAATCACACTCTTAAATATGGGACATAAAACAATCATCTAGTAATTACAAGGTAGACAGATTAAAGGCGCCCACTTCCCTGACGGGCAAGTAAAGGGGCAGGTATGGAAACGAAGACAGAAACGGTACCCGAAAAAATCGGAAAGCTTAATTTATAAGGAATATGATATTTGCACACGTGCCTATTAGGATAACGAAACAATTTAATTCAATATACATCATTATTCCGTCTTATAACTAAAATGTATTAAGCGATCAACTCGTTGAATATCAATCAATGAAATCAAATCGGTCATCGAAAAGATCGAAATATGCGAATAAAAGCCCATATGGGGTTAACTGTAGCATTACTGTAGCTGGAGGTAATTAGCCAAAGAACACATTATGACTAAACAATGGGTCGCTGCTGCGTGCCAAGGACCGCCAAGCAAATCGACAGCAGTGACAGGTGGTTGTCACAGGTACTACAGGTACTTCAACTCTTAAAGTAGACCTCTGCTACCTTACTTACTTAAATTATCCCTTTTATTTCCGGGAAACTTTTAAAGTTTATAAATTAAAATAAACCTTCATTAGTGCCAATACCAAAACAAAATTTCACCACCTTGACTAATAAAACCAATTTTGAGCACAAATTATAATAAGTCAAAAATTACGCTTACCAATAAATATTTACTGGAATTATTATTAATTAATTTAATTTATACTAATTAATGAGATCAAAACCCATCAACACCAAACAGAAAAAAGTGACGTCATATAACGCACCGGAATCTTTTCCGGAAACACCGGAAATAATCTTTTGTGATATCATACCTCAACATTGAGATATTAAAGATTCAATAAATATGCTTCTAATTAAAAACTATCAAAATATATCCTAATTAAATAATATAATAGCATCGAATATTTTATTTAAAATTGAAAATTTCAAATCAAAAAATCGAATTTAACAAATAGCACTAACTTTCTGAGCGTCTTCAATGGCTCTACATCTTTTCCTTTGATGCCGGTATCGGGATCGATCGTCGTCATTACACATCTAAATATGAAAGTTGTTGCAAGATATAAATAATGATAATTCGAATAACAGAAATGACGATTGAAAGAAGGCTGTCGCCTCTCTCCTTTGAAGTGAAAAAAATGGAACGGATGGAATCCTCAAAAATTATGGGGTCAAAGGTTAAAAATTGACGGAATTCTGGAAGTATTGCGATCTCTGAAACCAACTGATTCTGATTTTGAGTGGAATATGAAAGCATACGCCTATCTTCAGATGCCTAGGTCAACGACATAGCTTAGTGTTTATCGAATTCATAATATAAATAAACGCAAGAATGCATAACTATGATAATTTCTTGCGCACTAATATCCCAAACATCTTTTTAATGATTCTTTAAAAGTTGCCCCATAGTTTAGGATCAAATATTATTCTCAACTAGCATTCTACGCAATCATATATGATGAAAAATCGATTATCGATTTATTGATTGGTAAATAAAATCAATAAAAAATAAAAGAAGAGGATAAGAAGAGATCACGAACCTCGTACAAGGTTTGAAACACGAGAAAATGACGTCACCAATTTTCAGTTCAGCCCACATATCTTCATCGAAAGCTGGTGCATCACCAATTTGTATGACTGGACGAAATTGACGCATCTCGAAGGTACGATCGGAAAAATGCGAATTCAATTCCACCAACGAATTATCACATAACGCCATATAGGGTGCTTCATCCATGTAAGCAATCTTAATTTAATTACGCTTATTAAATTTAATTAAACTCCTCTTACCTTTATTAAATAATATTAGAATTTAAATACGCTTATTAAATTTAATTAAACTCCTCTTATCTTTATTAAATAATATTAGAATTTAATTGCGCTTATTAAATTCAATTAAATTTCTCTTATCTTTATTAAATAATATTAGTAAATCTAATTTCTCAAAACGCATTAATGGTGTCTCACCTGCTCAGCTGTGTGTTTGTGTATGTGCTTATCGACTGATCTTAAAAGCAAAAGATGCAAAACTTAATAGCCATATATCACCTCCAGCGACAATCTTTGATATCATAGACGCCTTAATTGTCTCATATAAGTGAATCGCTTTCCTGAAGGATATATTCCTTCCATTTACCTAAAATTATTCCAGACTCTTTGAAATGATTTAAAAAAAGGATCTTATCCAGAAAAGAAATAGAAAAAAAACTTACATGATCATGTCGTTTAGGGACATTACCAAGCAGCCATTCATCTTTTGAAATCACATCTCTTTCCGAATAGAGACCATCCACATAGTGAATTAGTCTCAGATTGTTGTTGCTTCCTAATACACTTTTTAAAAAACATGACACTTCATCGCCACAATCCAATCCATCTTGTTTTAAGCCATGGAATAATCTGAAGACCTCTTTTTTTTACAAATTGACTCATAAATATTATCAAAACTTCGCCAAAGTCCAAAATGCAAAGCATTTAGGCAAACATAAAAATCGATTTTATCGAGATGTTTTATGGCTCATTACTGTGCAATTTGGAAGACGTTTTCAACCATTTCCGCCAAAAAACAGCATAAAATGACCGCTGATCGCTTCTAGATTACATGACAGTGCTAGTGGGGGTTGTGGGAGGGAGAGATTATTTCTAAGTAATAAAAAAATTTTCCAATATATTTCAAAAGTTAATATTATCAAAACCTCTAATACAACAGCACAGTGAAGAAAAAGTGAATAGCAATGTGAAAGAGTGAAATTCCCTGAGTACCGTAATATGCTAGCAGAAGCTCACCTGATTCAGGATATCTATAATCTACAATTAGTATATCAAGGAAGTAGTTAATAAAATCTCGAGAATAGAATGCGATGAAAGTGGGCAAGCAAGCTTAGATCCAATAGTAATGATGGTATTTATTGTTGAAAGCTTTTAAAACCGTATGGCAATGAAAATAAACATTGAAACTTTTTAACAAATATGATTTACTTGAACCTATCATTTGCATCAGCAATTCCTTTAGTCCAATATTCAAGGTTAGCACACTAGCAAAACTACTGGCTACCCACGGGATTATTTCTGGGAAGTGATTACCTATGGGAACATTACCCACGCAAAGGAGATTACCTACGGGAAGTAATTTTCCCTTCCGTGCCTAAATCCGACTCTTCAGCATCGCTAATACAAACGAATAAGCTCGTTGGCAATAACAATTACTAACTCGGCACGTTTCTGCAAGTTCTGATTGAGAACGTCGTTGATGTTCACTGAAACCGTTCGATCATCCGACTGCAGTGTAAGTATGTTGTCCTGAAACTAATCGTTTTATCGATTTGATTGATTTACTGATCCGTTGATCAATCGATCAATCAATTAAACTGATCAGTAGTACAATAGATCGATCGGCTGATCGATCGATCAATCAATTAAATCCAATGAACACAAAAATGAAAAGATTTCATAAGATACTAAAAGGTCATTAGAATTCCCGTAGTTTATTTTGCAATTAAATGATCGCATCTCAGTGGAACTTTTAAATTCTAACAGATGTCAACCTATGCTCAATAAAGTAGCCTTGAAATGCATGAAACGAATGACTCTATGCAAACCTTATTCTAAATTAACATATACAAACTTGGTGGTAAGCCGTCTATTGGCTCATTCTCGAACGTTGGGTACCCCATGCTGCTTGAAATATTTCTATAGCTCAAGTTTCTAATAGCATATATCTCCTCATTTGTAAAAAAACATCTCGACCCTTCGTATATCAATACTATGCCCAAGAGAAGGATCGTTCTGGTGATATTTTAGACCATTTTTTTTCCACTTCTGTCCTTTTCGCCACCCCCCTCCCCCGCCTCCAATCCAGAAGGGTGTATCAATCCAGAAGGATGTATTAGTCTAGAAGGGCGTATCAGTCCAGAAGGATGTACCAGTATAGAAGGGTGTATCAACCCAGGATGTATCAGTCCAGAAGGGTGTATCAATCCAGAATGGAGTATCAATCCAGAAGGGTATACACACAAAGAAAGAATGCTTATCAACATTAAGTTCAGAGTAGAGCCAACAAACTCCAAAAAACAATCAAACAATAATAAAACAAACAAACCTCAATAGTGACGCTTATCGTAATCAACTTTGCAAATTGTCGCCCTGTAAGGAATTTTCCCGTATCGGCATCCATCACCATAAAATGACGATCTTTAATTTGCCCACTTTTCCCTCCAATTGGAAGACATTCCACCTTATCTACCTAAAACATTACTGCCAATATTTCATGTTTATATCTCTTTTAGTATATTTATATCATTTAATTTGATGAAATATTCTTCGTAGTGTTACCTGTAGGGATTAAAGAGTGTCAAGCAATAGAATAACGGAGTTCTGCTCCGTCTTGGATTACAAGCCACCAACTTGCTCCGGATATTCTCCTAGTAGTAGACTCCGGAATGGATATTCCTCTAATAATATCCACACTGAGATGCTTATGAAACTAAGCTAATAAAACAGTCGATCGCACTAGTGCTCTTATGGAGATTCCTTCAACGATTAAATGACTCAACTGACGATCCAATGAGCTATTTTCACCTCAGTGGTCAATTTTAGATCTTATAATTTCCTAATGGTTCCCTAGATATTCCAAAAAAAGAAAAAAAAAACTATAGAACAACTTAGGGCATCGAATTAAAACGATGTTATATATTACCGTAACCATACCGTACATAACCACATGTGGTAGTCTAGTTAAATTACTGTCGAATAGTGTTTCTACCGGCCTATTAACGTTGCAACGACGCATCGAATTCAATAAAGTTGTGCATAAATTCTCCACTATACCGAATAATGAAGTTTGCTTACATTGATACCTTTCATTGATTTAACTGGATAGAGAGTAAGTTCTGATACGATGCCGATCTCAATAAATTCCGATATATAATTGAAGCGACGTTTACGATACCAATAGATAAAACATAGAACACCACCACCCACAGCTATTGTAGCCAATGCCAACGTTGATCTGCTCATCACCTTAAATAATAATTAAATGATTTAAATATAATAAAATATTTATTAAAGCATCGAAATATTTGGACGCTTAATAACTGCAATAAAAAACATTTTAAAAAAGGCTTCAATTTCGAGCTAATCCAATGAAACAATCCCTCTGAAGTTAAGATATCACTTCGGCTTCAATATAGCTTATCCCCTTTCCTCTAGTATACTTCCTTCTCTCCGTCTTTCAAAAATCCAATTCCTCGGAAATCTATAACTCGAGATCGTATTAAAGGCAATAAAACCCCCGGGTTTATATTTTGTGCTATCTTCCACCGATCTCTACCATGCGGTATTTTCAACTATAATTACCATGCATCTTTGAAGGTATATAGAAAAACAAAACGAGATGAAGCATTCTGAAATGACGTCATTTAAGTATAAACGAATTTTAGTCGTAACATAAAAATATTGTTGCAATTATACACAAAATAAACGAGTAAAAGGAAAAAAAAACAACGAGAAATAAAACCATAAAAAACCGCCAAAAATTGATCAAAAACTTATTACTCAATAGGCCTCAAAACAACAAATTCTCCTAGCTTTTTGTTGACAATAATTTAGTAAAATATAATAAGTGTTAAAACGCAAAAAAGCACATATTGTGGCAATTTCTATGGCGTGTTTTCCTATTTATTTTCATTAAATATTGAGAAGAAAAAAATTCACATAGTCTCAAATAAAAGTAGAGATTAGAATAAAATATTATTAAAACCTAGTGAAGTATAACGTTAAAAATAAACAGTGCACTTCTCCGATTGCATTATCACAACAACATAACAATATGGGTGGTTCGAATAGGTTGTATAATGCACCTTATCGATCAACGATACGAAATCAACAACTGCACACTGATGCCTTCTCTTAGTTTCTGCCCTTAGACCCACATACCCAAGTGATCTCAATTGGTGTTTAAACACTCCAACGATCTGTTTACTCGATGCTTAATCACTTTTTATGCTCTTATGCGACTTGGCCACGTTAATAAACAGAAAGAAAAACAATTTTATTATTATTACAGATAAATACAGCAATTAAAACTGGTAAAAAATTGATCTTTGATTTTCAGAATATTTATAAAAACAATTTTTAATTTTTTTTCGCATATTTGCAAAAAAAAAAAGAATAAGGCATATTTATAAAAACGAAAAGCGTAAAAACAAAGAAAAAATAAAAGCAAAAAACAATATTTATTAAAGTAAATGTGCTCTACTATGTATTCACGTTATATATATATATATATATATATATATATATATATATATATATATATATATATATATATATATATATATGTATATGTATATATATAAGGCAATTGATCTTGAACGGTGTATTAATAGATACTGAGAGCTATTTATTTCAATTTCGCCATGCAAACGTCAACTCGAAGTATATGTAGAACCTGAGGTCGAACTTAAGATCAAGTTGGCTCTAAGTAGTTTCTCGCAAAGTAAAACTTAGAAGCAGGTCACTAAAACAGCGCCTAGAATTTAGATTCGATTAAATTGGATAGTTAAGTTAGATTATCAGCTCAAATCGGATGCATCAAATACGTTATCATATAAAACAAATATTTTATTATAAATAATTGCAACTAAAATTCATAAATATAGAAGTGAATCTATTTATTTAAATCTTTTCAGCATGTTGTTTACAAAAATCGGCAGCATTTTGTTCGAATCTTGCTGGATCACTTATATAAAGATCTGCAACATCCTTACGAAGTGCACATCCCAAAAGTGGTGCACATAGCATCTCCGACAGAGCGGTCAACACTGCAATCCTCGATAAAGTAAAATCAGCTACTTGAAACACTTTGTATGTATACCTTTCATCGCAAATATTCTCTGTGTTAAACCTTCATCTCGTTCAAATTGCAGCCATATATCTTTAATTATAAGTTTTGAGCTTCATTTGGCTATTCCATTAAAAACAAGGCCGATCACTGTCTAATTTTCGAGGATCATAGACAGAAATTAACTCTATAACAACATAACAAGTAAAATTAGAGATTTAACAATAGGCAATCTACCTTAATACTTTTGATGGTTGCTAAGGTTACTGTTTAAACATATAATTAACTATATCCTATAAGTGAACAAATAATTAGTTAAGGCTAATTTATCGTTTTGATAAAAGTGCCAAATAATTAAAGTCCCATTAACCTTGATCAACAGTTATTGCTGGTTTCCAATTTTGTGCAGAAATCATTGGGAATTGAACCTGAAGAGTGTAACGATTGGGAATCTCAATTGAAAAAGATAAAACGACAACAAAAAAATAAGAAAAAGAAAAAAAAACAGTAAGTGTTTTATTTAAACTTTCACTCAATTATCAATTAAATATTACCACAACGAGTAGATCACTTAGCTCACATACCAATAACGAATATGCCACCCTCATTTATACTAATTCCCTTTAAATACTATCATAACGAATGCTTTGATACACATTGAGAAAAAACACATATTGATACTCATGTATTGTTGATATATCAATATGTACCTATTGCTTATATTGCTACGATACTTATATTAGACTATTTATAACACACTATAACAATTTAATGTGTTATATATAACACTATCCTAAATTGACATAAATTAACAAATTAAACAGCCATATATGCAATACTTCTTAATATTCTAAGTTGACTGTATATATGCTGCCTCAAAGATAGCGATAACAACTGCTACAACTATTATTTACCGAATTAAATACTTTTTTTTTTTGAAAAGAAATTCCTTCAAATAAAACAACTCTCTTATAAGATTAAAAAACAAAAAAACGCCTTTTGAATAGAACAGCCCTTTCCCAATAACCCCCATTCTTGCCCTTATCCATTGGAAGGTGGGAAAATAGAAGGCCTTATCTCTCTATTCGGGAAAATTGGGAAAACAGAAGGCCCTACCCCTCTATTCGGGAAAATTGGGAAAACAGAAGGCCTTACCCCTCTATTCGGGAAAATTGGGAAAATAGAAGGCCTTACCTCTCTATTCGGGAAAATTAGGAAAACAGAAGGCCTTACCCCTCTATTCGGGAAAATTGGGAAAATAGAAGGCCTTACCCCTCTATTCGGGAAAATTGGGAAAATAGGCCTTACCCATCTATTCGGGAAAATTGGGAAAACAGAAAGCCTTACCCCTCTATTCGGGAAAATTGGGAAAATAGAAGGCCTTACCCCTCTATTCGGGAAAATTGGGAAAATAGGCCTTACCCATCTATTCGGGAAAATTGGGAAAACAGAAAGCCTTACCCATCTATTCGGGAAAATTGGGAAAACAGAAGGCCTTACCCATCTATTCGGGAAAATATTTATATAAGCCTAAAGTTGATAAAATAAAAAATGCACTGATGAAAAACTAATCGATAAGCTCTTACTTCACCATTTTCGGAGACGTTTGGATGATAGACCTTTGTGATGAATCTAATTTTAGGTGCTTCAAACGGAAATGTTTTTGGGAATTCGAGTTCAACTTTATAACCACCAACATTGAATGGTGGCTTATCCTGAAAGATAAAATTTTCCTCATTTATCAAATGCCTTCGATTGTTATCAAATAAAAATCGGGTGATCTCGAATGAGTTAATAATAATTCGATTCTTACTTATTGACACGACTCCAACAACGACTTACTTATAACATAATCGGCTCCAGCAACGATTTATCTGGAACTTACTAGGCTCCAACAACAGCTTATTCAGGACTCATTCGGCTCCAACAATAAATTTTTTTCAAATTCACTCGACTTCAACCATAACTCAGCTAACTTCCCTGGAGTGTACAACTTGAAAACCGCTCTAAATGAGTTTATTCATAAGGTGTTCAATTGCACACATAATGTGCCAATTTATATAGATTATTGTTCTACTCATATGCTCGCGTCATTCATTCATTTTTTTAACGTCTAAGAGATCGAATATATCACCGCATTTCCTTAATTTTAATTAAACATATCGTTGAATCGCCCTCTTATCATATCATATCCATCAGTGTGATAATGGATCTATAATTGAGTGATAACAAAAAGTTCGTTTACTAACCGGTAGTAAAATAACATTCCATCTATTTAGATGTGCTTCATCAACACCATTCAATGCATAATTCTTTTCCTTTATTCGTTCTATATTAATCAAATCCTAAAAAGTTTTATCGATATTTGGGATCGTTACTTGTAAGTAAATCGACATTTTAATCTATCTAAATGGTACATATTAATATTTCAATATTTATAATATTATATTTCAGTATTTATAATACAATTAATATTTTTTAAACAGTTGTAAAACTCAAATAATCAATCAAAACCAATAAATACAAGCGTTCAAGTCCGAATTACGTGCTAAAATTGGGAGATTTAATGAACGTAAATATATATAGTACGATGGTTGCCCAAGGAATGGGAAGGGAATGTGGGTGAGAAAGAAATAACCGCAATATTATATCATTAAAAGTTTGCAGATGGCTCAATCTCACTGAAATTATCGTCGAAGATAACACTACATTACATGATCCGTCCCGCCCTTGCAATGTGATCGATGCTCACTTACCGATCCACCCTCTTCGTTACTATTTCAGCTTTTTGGCCATCCTAGAGTCTACTGCTGAAAAAGGAAGTGGGATCGAAGCAGTGATCAAATTTGAAAAAAAAAAAAAACGGGATATACACTAATTCTACTCTATAATTCATAAATAAATCAGCAAATCTTTTATTTATTTAAATAATGAAACGAATATTTCGAATTATTAGCAATATGCGGCACCATTCGTCGCTTTTTTTCGGAATAAACTGAAATAATAAGATTTTACTAAACAATACCCTTTTAAGACGACTATTCTTGAATGGTGACTTTGCAACACCGGCGGATGCCATTGAATTGCACAGCCACTTTTAGCACCATTAAAATTCAACACTCCTTTTCGAAGTTTTCAATCATTGGTCACTTCAGAAATTTTTACTTATATGCTAATTTTTCACAAATCTAATTCTGCGGTTTTGCATATTTTGACAAGTTTGGTAAAACATTTTCAAAGGCATTTACCCAAACGAAATATTCGTTTCCATAATCGACGTAAAATCGGTCAAAATATGGCCCCCACGTATTGTACGGGTCCATCATATCATCTATAAACAACAACGAAGGGCTCAAAAACCAACCGATTCCACAAATTATCAGTGAAATAATCCATTTTTGGTGGGCATAGAAATAGATTTAGAGAAGTAAATATGACTTGCATATTTTTGGAAGATCATACAAAAATAACGAATGATAAGGAAATTGGAAATCGGAGGCTATGGCTCTACCGGGTGAATTATGCTCAAAAAAAGTTTTATGTGGCCATAGTTTTTATGATTTGCGAGTTGAAACTACTAAGCATCCATGCAGACAAACAGACAGACAGACAAACAAAGGCGCCGACAAACCAACGGATTGAATTCCTCTATCTCGATCGCCAATGTACATAGATGTTAGTTTTTGTTATCGCAAGATTAGTGGCTTGCATATTTCTCAGATATAAAAAAAAATAAAAAATAAAATAAAATCAAGTAAAAAAGCCCCCAAATAAGCATATTCATTGATAGTGTTCTTGATGAGTGGTTTCAAATCAAAAATGCACACCCACATGGTTATCTATGCACTCAATGATGTCTTAGATGCAGCGTATAATCGTTTCAATAGTACAAGTTTACATTCCAAAACGAAGCACATATAAAATCAACGCCCGCTTATATTCGTTGTTTAACGATCACTGAGTGCTTGCCAGCTCTGTTATATTTTTATAGTTTTTATACCTCATAGCGTTCACCAAATGTGAAAAAAAAATTTTATTTTATAGAGCATAGGCTGATTTAAAATGAATAGCTGATTTCATATTAGAAAATTCGAAAATTAAAAACTAAAATTCCTTCGAAAAAAAAAAATTCGATTTTTTCTCATATCATTTCAATATTTTAAATTATATTCGCCTTTTATGTGATGAATTTTTTAATCGTTTAATAAAAATATACATCTTTTAAGATATATTTTTGATATAAATTTCGGAAATCTTCATTGTTTCATTAACAAATCGTTTAAAAAAAATCTAAAATTTGATCACATTTTATTCCATCTAAAATAAATTTTATTGGTCGTCATTTTTGATACAAATTTAGCATTTCCCTTTCAAAGAAATCTAGTTTAAATTATTATTCCTATTTGCTCAGAATTCTTTATCTACAATTGTACATCGACTTTCATATGCCGCAAATGATATAAGCGATTCCAACTCCGCCTAACCTCTTTCATGCTCTCCTCACAACCCACAATCCTGAATATAGTTTGATGTAGAAATGTGAAAGACTGGAACTCCGGAGCCTCAAAACGAGGAATACGGAAATTACGACATCATATAAGCAAAACTGTGTGCACTTTATTTATATCTTAGTATATTTACAATACCCTAACTAGACAGATCCGTTCCAAATTGAGAAGCTATAGTTTATTCACTCATAGTACTGTAGACTTACAATATTACTGTAAGCCTACGGTAATTATGGATAATTTTCACTATGGTCAACACTTCATAATTCCCGCAAAAAAAGTAAAGTTTCCAAGCGGACCTGGATTTTAATACCTAGCAGCCAATGGTACTTTTTTTCGCTTAATTTTACCATAAGAAAGTACAATTCCCGTACTTCAAAATTTGAATACTGTATCGGCTACCGTATATACACCGTCAAATTTTAGCCCATGAGTTAATAGTTAATAATTACCACTATCTGCCTGATATCTACTATAATATTTACATATGTGCATATTTATCTATAAGCAGTCATTTGCATAATTAATTAGCAATGCGGTCGCTTGCTTTTTTTTTTTAGATCAATCGCATTTAGCTGCACTATACATGCGTTTGAAGGTTTGCTAACAAATATTTCTTATTCTTTCGTTTGGATTATCAATTTTGTTGATATTTCCATATGTGAATTAAAGATATGTTTGATTATTTAATTTCAACATTTATTGGTATCCATATTTTTGTTGGCTTTTAAATGATACGTATAAATTTTTATTTATTATAGCTTAATTTATGTTTTAAAATTACGCTTCATCGAATATTTATGCGTGTTTTTAATTCTTGTCTAATTGAAATGTTTTGTATTATTTTCACAAAAGTTTTTATAAGATTTTTGCGAAAAAAGCTTATTGCGATGTCAAGCTGTGTATCAGTACAAATATGCTCAACCGTTCGATAATTTCTAACTATGAAGCTCAAAAAATACAGCCATAAGTGCAATCGACGCAATTTAAGTTAGGATTATCTCCCAAAATCCGGTTTTCTTTCGGTTTACACTTGGATATGGGTTATTGCCGCCTCAATAGCAACATAAAAACTACAAGTCAATTTTTGTCTGCAACGGCTAGATCCTAAATAATTTGAATATATATATATATATATATATATATATATATATATATATATATATATATATGGCTAAAGCATTGCAATGAAAAACTACTAATGTTTGGAAAGGGATTGGCTCCCTGAATGAGGGCCCCCGCCATATGTAATGATGAATCATACCCCTGCAGGGACGGGGGAGCTTTTCGCGCGCGCAAGGGTTCCTGCGGGAGGTTTGAGACCTCAGAATACCCTGCATAGGTTGTGAGAGTTCCGGAGATCTGGGCGTCGCGAGGGTGAAAGGTTGGAGAACGTCCGGTTCTATAACGAGATTTTTTCACATCATTTATGCTATTATGCTGTATGATTTTCATTACAAAGCCGCAAAAGGAATAATTTTCGAAAAGACTGTGATAATGCCGTGTTTTGTTGGGAATAAGCTAATATTTTGAACGGAATTTTTCTTTCGAACCCATTCGATTTGCAAACACAATAGCATGAATAGTATAAACGATGAATGAAACCTATGCTCTCTTGAGTGATATTTGCATATATACTAAAAATTTACATATTTTGTAGCAATTTATCAAAATTCTTTGCGATATTTTCGATGAGAAAATATAATTCGATATGGCTTATGAGGTTTTTTTTGAGGAAGCAAAGTATATTAGTGTATAGTTTAAAAACTATAGTAAACAGGTAGCAATAGTTTGCAAAATTCTTACAGATTATTATTTTTTTATTGAGATAATCAAACGTTTTTCCTACTGCTATTTCTTCTTTTATTCTTATCTCCCGAAATATTTCCTTAAGCACCGTGTGGATAAGGCCACATTAACGCTAATATCGCAAAGCCTTTTGATACGCTGTGGTGTTCTCGTTCATTTGAGACATGTTTCTATTTCAAATTAAGTTTAATTAAATACTGATATACTTAAAAAAACATAAAAACGCGAAATAATTGAAAGATAACTACAAGATCATCATAAAACATGACCTAAGCTAATTTGAGGTGATTTTTGAGATAAACTAATAAAAAAAGATACGAATAAATAATAAGGAGAATGCAAAACGTCAAAATTAAAGATAAGATCGGAAAATGTCGAAGCAACCAATAAACAACAATAATAAACAAGTTGAAATTCAAGAAAAAACAACAAAAAACAAAAAAAAATGCTGATAAAAAACATGAAAATCGCAAAGCTTTCATACGACCGCAACGCTGCTTAACGAATAGACGGACGATACTGCCGCTGCGGCGAGAGGTCAGCTTAGACCGTTTCGTGAATTATTGCGTTAAGACGCATTTTGATTTATTGTCTCTAGCAGCTAACTAACTCACTTCCGCACTTTCCCGACGGCGGCACCTGCGGGGGCCCCCTTGGGTGGGGGGACAGGTTACGGAAAATCCCCTGCGGGGGAGGGTAGTTTTTGATCGCCGGGACCCCCTATGTCCAAAATTTGATTCATGTTAATGCAGGGTTCCCCGTGGGAAACGGAATGACGGTGAAATTCGAACACTAAAAACAATAAAACACCATTAAAATAAACTAACGCACAACATTTTGAAGTTTAAAGAATTACGTCTAATGCAATATGTACTATTCTACATCGTGAACTATAGAAGTATCGATGCTTCTCTTATGCACCCAAATTATAAGCACTTCATTTTTTAGTGGAATATATGGAAAATCGATTTGATTATATTTGATGATCGCCCACAGAATTCGCTTAACGTCGAATAGAGCCTTTAAATTTCGCATTTCTAAGCTTCAATGATTTCGGTAATACACAAAAAAAAACAGACCGATAATTGACACAAATAACTATAATATATACAATAGGTTCAACATTGTAATATATGAATTTCTATAAGAACAATAAAAACGACAATTACTATTTGCTTGGCTACAAATGGGGCATCTCCTTCTTTCATTGATATTGGACGTAAACTCACTCATGTAATTTCCAGGATGGACATCCCATTTACATAGTTTAATCAAAAATTTAGTGAAATTTAATTAATTAGAAATTTAATTAAATAGAAATTTTTTAAAATTAGCTATCATCCACTGTCGTCGATTCCCAATGAATCATTGCTATGGATTATTCGGGATTTAATTTAAGCGTAATGTTAAGTGTAATATTAGAAAAGCTTAGGAGTGATTGAACGACAATGATACAACGAAATGTTGCCGATATTGCAACAAGGAATTTATTATTTACAATCATTTGTATTATTACAATGATCAACGATGTTCACCTAAACGATAATCAACTTCCTCAACGAGTAAGAATTGATTGTGCACCTGATTGGGGTCTAGAAAATGTTGAGGCAACATGTCGCAGTCGAGGATGTTGGTGGACTCCAGCAAATCCGGTAGGTGTTTTATAGTGATTGAGAATGAAATATTCACATGAAAGTGTTAAATGAATACTGTAGATTACTGTATATTACAATAGTAGTGGATATACAGAAGAACAGCAACAATTGTGGTGTTGATCTATGCAAACTTAGCAATAGAGAAACAATACTGCATCAAGCAAAACTAACTTAGTGCCCAATATAAGAATATTTGCACATACAACGATAACTTCTTTCAAAAAATGATAGATTAAAGAATTTTTTTTTTAAATTTTCAGGATAATATCGGTATTCCGTGGTGTTATTTCCCACCTAATACTGGATATACCGTATCCCATTCGAATGATTCATTTACCGTACTTGAACGATATTCTGGTAGCCCACAAAGTCCATTCAGTAAAACTATCGACCGTATTACATTGAAACAAACACGAAATCAATTCACTCTTAATGTAAGGATTGGCCATGATGGAAGGTAAAGCTTTATATATTTTAGCTATTTGATTAATAATTTCAATTATTTTTCATGAAATATAAATAATCGGATCGTTTCAGTTATGAGCCACCCATATATATGAGACAACAATCGTCGAATTCATTCGACAATCTTCTTTCTCTTATTGAAGGAGGCATTATGAGTAATATTAATGATAAAATTTATTCGTTTTCAATCAAAACAAATACTGGAAATTGGATTTGGGACACTTCAATTGGTATGTACAGTTAACACCTTGCAAATATTTGCTTATTCACCAATATATTTTTTATTTATTTCAATTAAATCGCAACATTAATACCTATATAAATAAATTAAATAAATAAATAAATAAATAAATAAATAAGCAAATAAATAAATAAATAAATAAATAAATAAATAAATAAATAAATAAATAATTAATTAATTAATTAAATATTTATTCATTTATTTACTGATTTAGTAATCATTAATTGGCAACATCCTATTCCAACTCTCACATACTACGCATGTCATTGATTTTACAGAATATATCTGAACTAGGGGCTTTATCTCACTATAACTGTACACTTCATAATCTAAAGTACTCAGCAACAGATATGGAAAAAGAAATTTAAAAAAAAAAAAACGATGCATTTTTATTCGCTTATAGGTGGAATGCTATTCGCCGAACAATACGTTCAAATATCTACACTACTTCCGTCAGAAAATGTTTATGGATTTGGTGAGAATATTCATCAAACTCTAAAAGTAAGCCACTCTTTTTTTTAAACATTCCGTCATAATATCGGGGAAATTTGGGCTGAAAGAGAGGAAAGACGAGGGATGGGGGAATGAGGAGAAAGGAGGACGTTGTGTCTCTTAATGGATCCAATTTAAGCCAGATATATCCCACACAATTTAATCTGCCCGCTGATATATCCACAAAATGAACAGCGAATTAGAAAAGTATGACTAGAGCACTTATCCATGCAAGCAGTTAATCCAACGATACCGTTCACTGAATTCTCTTACTGCGATAATTTGAAATTCATTTTACTCTAAGCAGTCCCATTAGATGATTGCCCCCCATAGTTTTTCTAGTTAAATATAAATAAAATTGAGCCCAGTTTTATTATTCCCAAATTAGAATATTTTAATTCCCAAATTAAAAAAAAAAAAAAAAACAAATTGAACGATTTGTCAAGAAATTATTTGCAGCATTCGTTTAACAGTTATCAAACATGGGGAATGTTCGCACGTGATCAACCACCAAATTCAGTGGGTACACCAACTGGTCAAAATCTCTACGGAGTACATCCATTCTATCTTGGTCTAGACAGCGATAACAACGCCTATGGAGTATTCATATTAAATAGTAACGCACAGGTAATTTTATTGAAGTAATAAATTGTTGAGGGCAAATTTCGTTGGCAAATTTTCCCTTTTCGTGCGGGAAATTATCTTCATTTTTGAAAAAGGAATATCAATTCTCTTGGTTTTATCTTAATTTCTCTATTAAATATAATAATTGCACTCTCTTATCGTGCGTATTTCAAGTTGCCCTCTAACGACACAAGAAAATATCCTTAAAAAGTCATATATTCTTTGAAATTTTTGAAATAGTCTTAATTAAACATGTAACATTGAAGGAAATCACAACTGCTACCGGTCCTCATCTTGTTTATCGTACAATTGGTGGTATCCTCGATATATATTTCTTCCCTGGTCCAAGGCCAGAACAAGTCGTGCAGCAATATCAGATGCTTATCGGTACACCATTCCTTCCAGCGTATTGGGCACTTGGATTTCAGGTTAGTCTCAAATACAATATGCTCTTATATAGTTGATGATGAGTTAAGAAAAGAAATTTTTTAAATTAGTTTTATTTTAACGATCCAATAAATTACTATAGTGGAGTAATCAGATTCAGTTATGATGGATTCTCTCTATAAAAGCGCTATAAAAATATTCAATGGGCAATATGTTAAGCGCAACTTATCAGCTGCATTGTGACTGATAAGCAAATGATATTTTTATCAGTACAAGTAGCCGATGTTTGAACGACGAAAATAATTTGCAATGAAGAAAGAAAAACGATCTCATAGAGATGTTTGATTTCAGCTTAGTAGCTATAGCTTCAAAACCCTCACCGATCTACAAATCGCCGTCAATCGTACCATCGAAAATGGTATTCCACTTGATGTTGTACATGCAGATATTGATTATATGGATCGCTATAAGGATTTCACAATTGGAGAGGTTATCATTAAATTTATAAATAAATAGCGCAACAAATGTGTTATGCTTTATGACTTGTGTTATACATGATGTTATATTTGTTATACTTGAATGTGTTATACTTGAAACGATGATTAGAATGTACCCTTATGTCCACAGTATTTAATTATATACAGCAAGTAGATAAAAATGCTAAGAATTATTTCAAACACTACATATCTCTAAGTGATTCGTGGCTAAAGGATCGGCGCAACTTAAAATCGACAATAACGCAATACAACAATGCTTGATCGCCGTTATAAATATAGAAAACAATAATGCCAAATTTTCAGGCATGGCTTGGTCTTGGCGATTATACAAAACAGTTGCATGAGAAAGGGATGAGCCTCATAGTTATCCTCGATCCAGCAATCCAAGCAGATAGTGATGCTTTTAATCGCTCTCTTCAACAGGTTTGTGGATCATCTACGAGAGTTTCTTACTCCAGATACCTAACTTTTATACGATTCAAAGAAGGGAGATTATAAGGTATGAGATGATTACAAGTGATAAAATCACCATCAATAAACTTAAGTAGTTGCAATCGTTGAGTGAAATAAACTATAATTAATAATATACGATATGTTATAATAAAAAAACTTCATCGTCAAAATTCACTATATCTAACAATAACGTATAATATAATATTTTAGCTTTATAATATCCTTTTTTGAAGGATGTAAGCTTTATCGAATGGCCACAAATAGAGCTGATACAAAATGAAGTCAATCAACTCTATCCGCTTATCAAAGGACGTAAAGTAAGTATTATTATTTTTTATAGAAGCGTCCCAATGGTCAATGCTTATTTAACGTTAAATGCATTAAATGAATGTTGATCTATATTGATCTCGTTGATCTTTATCTATATTCAGATAATGCTTGGAGTGGTTTGGCCTGATCGTCATGTTGCATTCCCTGATTTCCTCGATCCACTAAACAAAACAGCGATTTGGTGGGCAAACGAGATCAAGCAATTGCACCGTTCGGTTAGTATTTTCGTTGTTTGTACAACTGCTCTACAAGTGGCGAATTGCCCTCACCGATACAGTCGGTATTTAAAAACATCATTGAGGATTTAGAAGATAATTGAAATCGACAAAAATTTCAGGTGAGTTTTGATGGTATATGGATCGATATGAATGAACCGGCTAATTTCGCCACTAACGAACAAAATCCATGGTATTGGCAACAAAAACAATTGATTCCCTTAAAATGTCCTCTATCTGGTCCAAATGCCACTCTTGATCTTCCACCATATCAAACAATCAACGTCTATCAATGGGGATATGGAGTATGTGTTTGAATCAATTTATATAAACTTTTATATTTGTCTTCCCCTCGATTACTTATCCAGATAGTTAATGAAATATGACTAAAGATAGCATTACTCGATAGATATAAGCGATATTAGCAGTTCCACTGCTTATTTGTTGTTTTTTTTTTGATCCCCTTCAGTCAAAAATTCTTCACTCAACAATAAATAGTTACATTATTATAGAAATTTCAACTATATTTATTCTACAAACAAATATGCATATAGCCATAGATTTCTTCTACTTATATGTGTGGTTATATCATAAAATTTCTACGAATTTTTCATTTACATTCAAATGAAAGTGGTTTCATCTTTTTATTTCTTCCTCTAATTCATTCCGTTTATTATAGAATGTACTATCATCAAAAACGTTATGTATGTTAGCAACAACATCGAGAAATAAACTAAGATTCTACGATACGAAGAATCTTTATGGTCTCTACGAAGCTATCGCAACACAAATGGCACTTTTCGAAGCAACAACAAAAAGAGGCGTTGTCATTTCTAGGTTACAACAACTTTTTTTGTGCTTCTTATTGCCTATTCAAGCAATCGACGCATTTATTGACGAAAATCTACAGTCTTATGCTTTTCGTGCAAATAAAACGTTTTTAGATTATAGGTGGTTCGGAATCGTCTAAAGAATCTGCATTGCCTAATTAGAGAATCGCTTCTAGGAAATAGTAACCGCCGCAGATTCTACGATAGTCACAGGAAATAAGATAAAGATTCATCGAAGAGATTTTCACTGATATCCACAATGCTATTCTTTAGATCGACGTTCCCATCATCTGGTCACTACGCAGGTCATTGGCTCGGTGATAACACAGGTAGATGGGAGGATCTACGTACATCGGTGATCGGAGTGCAGGAATTCAATCTGTTCGGTATACCGTACGTTGGATCGGATATCTGCGGTTACATAGCCGGTGTCACTGAAGAGCTTTGTCTTCGATGGCATCAATTAGGCGCATTCCATCCATTTTCAAGGTAAATGACAATCAACGGATTTCCCTGATTCAGGTGGAATGCAAATATATCGAAACGGTATTCTTTGGATGGTCTTGTGAAGCCTTCCGATAATATATCAAATATTCTTTTATTTCCTATTTTCTGTCCCCCCCCCCCCCCATCTAATCTTCCCTTTAAGCCACTCATTTCTCGTTTACTTTTATTTGCCCAATTTTTCAGCGTCACTTTTCAGCTGCCTATCTCTCATGTTGATTTTCATAAATTTGGGAAATAAATGAAAATCTCACTTGAAATCATAGAAGCAATTGCTTTTTTTTTGCAAAAATAAACGCATTATTAAAGGACTTTTTTTTGCAGAAATCACAACGGTGAAAATAATCCACCTCATGATCCAGGAATATGGCCATCGGTTGCAATTGCTGCACGTGATGCACTTCTCTTCAGATATAGATATCTCCCATATTTATTCAGGTTAAATAAACTATTCTTTAATAAAATCTTATTATTACATTGAATGAGAAATTTAAATATTTGCAATGACTATACTATAAAATTTACAACTGACTGCAGATAGCTGAGACCTATACTATTAGTGCCGAAAAAAAAACGATTATACTAAGGTAGGCATGTGAAATACGCTTTTTTAATATATTCGAATAATTATTACACCTATACGCTATCTAAGGTCATCAACTAACAAAATTACAACGGCAAAATGGAAATCAAATCATCGTACTCATATTTTTTAGCCTTCATTTTCACACATCACTGAACGGTGGAACGGTGATTCGACCGGTGTTCTTCGAATTCCCCAACGATACGAAAACGTTCGATCTCAGCTATCAATTCATGTGGGGATCAGGATTAATGATTATTCCAGCACTTTATCCGGCAAGTATCTATAATTAATGCGCTTATCCTAATCCAAATACTATATTTAATGTTAATATTCATATATTTTTTACTTTTCTTTCTTATAGAATATCAATAAAGTAAATGGCTATCTACCAGTCGAATGTATATGGTATTCGCTGAGAGACGCAGATTATGGTCACCTTATGCTAAGTGGACATCATGAGTTTAGTGCACGTATCGACGAATTACCACCGGTATTTATTAAAGGTAATACTTACTAGTGATATACAATTTGCTCATCTTGGTGTAAAAATTTTCGAGCTGATTTGACTTAATCGTCTAGTTGCACTCACTTATCGTTCATATTATCGATAAAAAACACTAATTATTTAAGGTGGTACAATTCTTCCACGACAGAAACCAAATACGACGACTACTGCATCGAGAAGAAATCCATTCGAGATTGTCATTGCATTAAGTAAGCTTTCCTTATGGAAGATGCTCAACTAAACAACCAAATGACAGCCATTTTTTTTTAATCAAAGGGATTTACCTCGATTCAACGATCCTATTTATCCAGGTAGTTCTCATCCCCTCTTCTAGGGCTCTTAAAAAAGATATTCAGATTTAATTCATTTATTATTGATTATCACGACATTTCCGCCACTTCAATCTAATCAAACACGTTCCCCTTTTTATATTTTTATCACCAAATATATAAATATTGTGAGGATTTATTTAGATACAAATGAAAGCTCTCCATTTGGTGAGTTATATTGGGATGACGGATATTCGATTATTCCAAGCAATAATTTTACGCTTCATAGATATAATCATTGGTATTTTTCTCTCTCACACAATAATATCGTCAATTCGACGACAATCTTAAATATTCGCAGAAAAAAATTTAATGTAAGTAAATGACGTCATTTTATTTCGTAATCAACTTGTTGAAATAGAGAAAGAACTATAGAATTTAGCATTAGATTTCTTTTTTTTTTTTCAATTATTCCTCGCTGAATTCGATTAGCAAATTTGAATAAGCGCGAGTAAACCGTTTCATAAATAAATATATTCTTCAAAATTTGGCTAACTAATAAATCAATTTCCTAGTCAAAGAATTCTCAGCATTTCTACTTTCATTTTGGGATATTTTTTGAAATTTTCTCTTCAAATGAAGGGGGTGTTTTATAAATTTTTTTTTTTTTGATTTAAAATGAAATTTCCGCTGGATCGACAAGTAAAAATGAGATGTTACCTGAGGTTTTTAGTTCAAACTTCAGGAAATCCCTGAATTTTTTGGATTTTCAGTACGAGGGGAAGTTCCATTAGTTGTCTCATAAATTATAATGATATTAGTACCATTTATTAGGGATTTAATTTTAAATATTTTTTATATATTTCAGGATACCATAGAGACACCAACGTTGGATTTAATTGATATATTTGGCTATGATATAATACCAAATTTTTCAACGTTTGAAATACGACGAGATGGTATACCCACCACATCAATGACTATTGATAAGAGTAAATGGCAACACAACAATGAAACTAAAATACTTCACATAGAAATGGAGCATTTTATCGATCTTATCGGAGCTGAACTTATTCAACTTATTTGGAAAAACACATTGTGAGTTATTAGTTAGAATTATTGTCGATATAATTGCCGATTAGAATTTCTATTATATAACAAAAAAATTTTGTAAAAAACAAAGTATATTTGCAATATAAGCACAATTCTTCTATCGTTACTTAATCCACTCAAACGTCTATCACTATCTATTTTTAATGAGGCAGGCGCAATCTACATTCACCACGTTGATATAGATGGATGCAACATCCTTACAGGTACACACCAGAGCCAGAACCAACGACGACCACGGCTTATAAAGCAACTACGACGACCACAATTTCGGTGACAACAACGACGACAACAACAACAACAACTGCACCACCTACGACAACGACGACGACAACAACAACTGAGCCACCTACGACAACAACAACAACTGAGCCGACAACGACGACGACAACAACAACTGAGCCGACAACGACGACGACAACGACAGCTGAGCCGGCAACGACGACGACAACAACAACTGAGCTGACAACGACGACGACGACAACAACAACTGAGCCACCTACGACAACAACAACAACTACTACACCACCTACGACAACAGCAACAACAACTACACCACCTACGACGAGTTCAATGACTACAACAATTGAGGCAGCAATGGCGTCTCCAACGACAACTCCGGAGACAACAAGTATCACATCCATACCGACGACTACAACACCAGGAACAGAAAATCCGACTAGTTCCGCAAGGGAAGCGACGTCCCCTCAACCGTCCCCAAAAACGTCCATTGCCCACAAACTATCAGTGATCCACGCAATATTCCTCAATTCTATTTTACTATTACTATCCTTCTGGAACCTATTGTTTTAACGTTGTTTTATGCATTTTTTTTGCAACACAGACTAAAGCGAGAACGTATGTATTTCCTTTCCTGTCTGCTAACTTAGCTTTAACAAACACCTAGACGAGGGCTAAGAAATATTTAGCTGATATATAATATACCCCATAAAATATATTGCTATCATTTTTCAAGTTCAGTGATGCAATTTCTAAAGCAATTAAACTCACATAATAAGCGCAACGAATAGTATATTCCTTACGATTAATTCGATCATATATTAGACCTGATGAAACTGCATCTAATAATCAAAAAATTTCAAAAAAAAAAAAACAAATTATTCGTCTAAAAATAATTAGCAATTATTAAATCATTTAATCTATCATTAATGTTATTTTAATTTTTGCTAAAAATTTTGAGTAATTCATAAAAATAATGAAATTTTGAGGGGAATATTGTAAAAATTTTATATTTTCACATATGTTCTAGTGAAATTTTTGCATTTATTCATGTTATAATATGATATATTTCGAATGAATTATATAAAATTTTATATCGAAACCAGTATATTATTCATCGTATCATGGAAATAGTAAGCAATAATGCGAGTGCAATCATGAGTTTCATAAGTAAATTCAGTTTAAATTCCAAGCCAATAGTTTATGAGAGATGCAAAGATTCAGATAAAGAGATTCGACGCTGTGAAAAATGCAAAGAATCCATGCAAGATGGCACCTTCACAAGCCCCAATAGCGATGGCTTCTTGTTCAGCTCTCATTCAACATATATTTGCACCTAACTGAGGCTGTTGGAAATAACAGAGCAAATAAAGCGCCTTCATTATATAGTTGAGTCGAGATCTTCAAGGTTAAGCGTGGATTCGAACAATTTTATTTCTGAGTATAACTAAATACTGGTGTTAGTGAATGCATCTTGATGTGTTTTCCCATATATCCATAATATGTTCATCCGAAAATCTCCCTATATTCCAAGCCTATATAGACGATGATAACTGAACGAATTAGCGCGATTATTGTAAAGCAATCATGCAGTAATTAAGTTAGTTAGTTCGCATAACAATGGCTTTAAATGTTCAAACCTGTTTCGGCTCCATCTCACAACTTTAGCTAGCGAATGTGCTGATCTCGACTTTTAGGCTATGTGCCACGATGGGATCAGTCCAAAAAGAGTTGACTGGAACGATCAATGCCAGCAATTGTATTGAAAATGTCAACACTATCCAGCATATCTGAAGATAACCGTATAAACTAGCCTCATTATCGGGGCTATGGATTATTCAACGAACCCGTTATGTTGCATCGCAATCCCCTTCCCCCCTGGCCAATCCCCCCCCCCCCATGGCCAGTATGCTTGTAAGTGCTGAGCATAACTTGAGCCTAGATCTGCCAAGATCATATAGACCATTTGTAAAGAAAGCAGTAAAATTATCTCAACCATATGTATCAATCGCAACATAAAATATACCACCGTAAACATATATCATCGAATTCGGCTTTTCATTTCATCTAGAAGAACAAAAAAAAAAAAACGCGATTTGTTCCATGGAACAAAAAAAACGCGATTTGTGTTTTATTAATGCACATTCATTAGATATAAGTAATTTCAGTAATATATACAACAAAAAATAAGATCATCTTACATTATCGTTTAACGAATCATTGTCAGCGCCTTGTAAGACACACTTTATCGACTTTATTTGCTAATTCCTCCACAACGTTTTTCGTTATTTCTCGTGCCAATCTATAAATATTTCAATGTTCGATGCACACACACCTATATGAATTTATAGAAAATAAAGATGGATGAAATATGCATAAAAGTATTTTTTAACTAATTATTTAGCATCACTAATAAAAATTAAATTTACGAAGTGCTATAACCTGTTGCATGTAAATCCTGGTAAGATAACCAAATATAACGACATACTTCTACAGTAATCCCTCAAATCAAGCCCCTAAATCACAATAATTTAATTAACAATTTCCCATTTATTCTCACCCAGCTTAACGAAGAAAACTACCAACTTCTAATCCAAAGAAATTACAATAGAATTCAAACAGGTTTCATTACGCTCAATAAGTAAAACATCACTACTCCTAAATAATAGTCATATAAAAATATAGAAGATTAAACGAATTCATTACCTTAATGCCGCCCTGCCTTGTTCATCGGTCATTAACGAGTTCCTTAAGTCCAATTCATTGTCAAGCAATTTTGACCATTTTTGTCCAATCTCCGAAGTTGTATGACTTGTTCGCATAGACGATGCTTGCATCGGATTACGCCGTATAGAAACCGCGCTTCGTGGACGCTGCACATTACGTAAAGCCAAACGTTTTTCCTAAAATATTTCCAACTTATTCAACAATATTCCAAACTTACTCCAGCTTATTTTCTTGCAATATTTCCAACTTTCCAATGCAAAGCTGTGCGTTTCTCCCATTTTTTTGAGCAATTCTAAATGGATATAATTAATCCCGGCGTTAATTGATCCGCCTGAAGGGTAATAAAGGTACACCTCTAGTGACACTAGATCACTGCGGCAAAGATAGACCAAATACATATGCCTGCTAAGTAATGGCTCATAAAAACGAGAAAAAAAAAGCTGATAGCCGCAACTTTAATTAGAAAATCACCAAAACTAGAGATAGAATGAAGTATTAAACCCATACCTGAAGATCTCTAGGTAACAAATAGCCTGAAGATCTCGATTTCAAATTCGATTGCTCACGAAATGTTACCGCCGAACGAGTACGCATAGGCGTTCTTTGGCGGAAATGAGTTTTTTCTTGTTTTTCCTTCTTTCTCGCTTCCTGATGCGATAATACCATCTAAAAATAATGCTACCATAAACAAGACGATAAATTATACAACATCAAACAAAACCTCTTCTCAAACTTTCGTTTAGTTCAACAAATTTTTCAGAAAGTTTCAACGATTCGATAATTTTCCACCTAGAGAATCGTACCAGACAAGATACATCAGGACTAGTTATTCTATAAACTGCTAATAAAAAATCAATTAAGTTGAATATTTTCATATTCCACTTAATCCAGCTATCCGCATATATCTCCAGCAAAAAAAAAGAAAAATCCGTTTGTAATTGGATCGATTTATATAAAATACTGTTTCTTTTACCGTTTTCTAGGTTTCAATTCTGCAAAACTGATGATCCCAAAGGAATTATTCTACCATTTTTCATTACTGCTCACCAAATTTTATAACTCTAGCTCTAATTAAGCTGCTATAATCCCTCAAATTTGAATTACAGGGTGGATAAATCATATACGAGCACAGATATAAAATCGTTATAACAAGCTCATATAAACCTCGGCACAACATATACAAAAGCTTAATCAACAAATACATATTTTTAATTCCACTTATGCGATCGAACAATTTTATAAACCGTCAACAAAATTGATAAATTACAATCAAGTGATAAAACATTTGCAATCATATATTCACGTTTTGAATGATCTGATCGCATATTCATATCTCTTATCAAATAATCGTTTTTCTATCACCGATTGGTTTAAAATGAAAATCCAATTACAAGACCGATTTAAATCCCTTCAAACCAAATCCCAGTAACAAGGATCACTTAGGATAGAAAACATTCTTAGTAAAACTGGTAGCTCCAGCTTCAGTTTCACAATAAGGTAAAACTATTGAATTGATAAAAAGATAGACATATATCTCAAAATTACATACGAGCCTAAAAACAACATCCTTTGTACAAACTAGAAATCCCAATTTTCTTTTATTGACACCATCACTTTGCTGCAATTATCTGTGCTTTTTCTACGAAGATGGTCATTTGCTATGTGATGCCAAACGAAAATTGCTTGTATAAACCATCTTTCCATTCCTTACCCAGCGGGAACCCTATAGCACCAACACGTTATTCCACGTCCTAGGTATGGAACTTTCATATAAAACTAACGAACCACAAAGGAAAAGAAGTGAGAAAGGGATGGGAGAAAAGAGAAAAATCAATGGTTTCAAGGAAAAACTATAAAATCATTATATTTGACCTCTGAAGTCACTAAGATATCAAAGTAAATAAAAAAGAATAGCGAGATCAATCCTGTTGGAACTCTACTGGTTCATCAAGTTCCCTATAAATCGAGCTAATATTAAAAATAGTATAAATCAAACCTGATTCAGGCGACGTACAACAACCAAATAAAAATCATCAAGTGAGCTTCGTAAATGAGTGAAACAATCCGTCGATTTTTTCTCAAATATTGAGCAAAATTCTTCGAATCGATAGAGAATATCGCATAATGAACTCGCAAAGAATGCACAATTGGATATTTGAAATGGCCTAAAATATTTTTATTAATATTGCATCATGAAATAAAATTTGTATAAATATTTACTGTCTATCACTCGCAGATCAGATCGCTAATCTGCGAGTGATAGACAGTAAAAAGAACTATTCCTAGACGATTAATTTACTTAACTAATTGATTTAATTAAATAAATAATCGAGTAAAAATATAAATATTAATATAAAGAAACGTGTAAATAAAACATTAAAAAAAGAATAAAATATAAAGTTAAATTTTTCAAGAATTTAAAGGGAGCATTTAAAGTAGGCATTTTCGCTAAACAAAGAGTTCTTGATAGTTCAGTTTTGATCGTATATGTCATTGATCGTATATATAAATATATATATAAATATATATATATATATATATATATATATATATATATATATATATATATATATATATATTATAACAATAAACTTACGTAGATATCCTCGTAGCAAACGTACGCAATAACGTCGATAAACGTCTAACACTCTGTTCAAAACGTGTCAACTCGAAACGATTCGACGATAGAAAACGATCGATTTGAATTCGTGCCGAAAATAATAAAGCCGCATCCCGATTCGAATCGGCACCAAATCCACAAATCGATAAATCCACTGAAAAATTTGAACTTTCATAATATTCGATAAATCCATCAAATGAGTTAGGTAATATTCTAGAAAATTATAAATTCATTTCACAAATACAGTTGAAAGTTTAATTTCCCCATTGATTTTCACGCCATGATAGATTATAAAAAATGGATATAATGGGATATCCTTAGCATTCACATAGATTCTACTTATCTTCTTAATTAGTCAATATTTTTAATTGATATTCACTAATTAAGAAGATAAGTAGAATCTATGTGAACGCTAAGGATATCCCATTATATCCAGCTTTCTTCCTTCATATAATCAATTAATTCATACAGCTATTTTTTTCACTTTCACAGCACCAAATTAATCTTATCTATAAATAGCTCTAATTATTATCTGTGCATTATGGTGGGCCATTATTAAAGGCTATAAAATCGATGATAAGGGAATTCCTGATTCACTCACAATATACACACGCAATCGAAAAGACATAAGAGTGAGAAAAAAAACGAAAAGTTCCAGACCTTTTAACTCCAAAACTACGAAAAGTTCCGGACCTTTTAACTCCAAAACTACGAAAAGTTCCGCGCCTTTTGACTCCAAAACTACGAAAAGTTCCGGACCCTGTAACTCTAAAACTAAGGTCAGCCTTCCTAAGATCAAGATTTTAGACAGGTGTAAGTCGTCCATTTCGTTTTACCCACCTCTTGCTTTATATAAACAAAGATACGGCATTGTAGACATATTGCAGTTACGTTCAATGTTGAAAAAATATATATATAGACGCGGTTAAAGAGCATCATAATCCTCCTCCCTATGATTCAGGTCCTTCATTCCCTTCCCATTGAGAGGTTGAAAAAACTATCAGAGGTGCCCTTGATCATAAATATTGATATAAAAAATCCAGAAAATTCTAAATTTTTTTCATCCGTAAGTAATTCCTTTAAGATGTTCGTTTGGGGCAAAAATTTCGCGGTAATCTAAAAAAAAATAAAAATAAAAATAAAAATCTAATTACTGGCAGAAAGTTCTCTATGATTTAGAGTTTATTCGTATCAAAAAAAAGGCAAAAGACTTAAAAACTGGTACTTTCTCGATTATATACCTGCTTTAGAACTTGGGAACATTGTAAATCCCTCTAAGCAAATAGAACACAAGACCTACAGTCTCGGCGATACTGTATCCATGTTGGTTTCATTTACGCCGTATTTCCTTCTCAGTTCAACTCTCAGTCTTACTTCTCTCCTCTCCCATCTCCCCCTCCCCCTCTCCCCTCCCATCACCCAACCCCTTTGCCTTGAAAAAAAAAGAGGGAAAAAGAAAGCAATACCACTTCGAAGGAATGTCTCGGTGATTGAATCGATTAAACGCTTTAATGAATCGACGTTGCTGGCTATAATCTCACCACGAACATTTAATATCCTATCCTCACGGATTTGATGCCCATTAGAATGGATTCGATTATCCGGAATCTCTATGCCGGATGCTTCAAGCATAATATGATCGACTACCGCATCGACGAGATACTTTTGAAAATTACGATCCGTTAGAAGTACGCTAAGCATATCTTCGGCTAGCGTTTCCGGTTTTACGGATGGGGGATCACGTTGAGTGCCAACCATCTTGTGCTGAAAAATTGTCAACTTGCAGAACGCATTTTATTTTCAACTTATAATCTCGACCGTAGTAGCAATATCATTCGTATCAAGCATTTTCTTATAAACATATTCATATTTCAACGAGAACAAAGACTAATATAAAGAATTTAGAAATAATTTTGCATAATATCAAATTTTTAGTAATGAATATGCAAATTAATGAAAAAACAAATGAATATGCAAATTAATTTAAAAAAATAAATGAATATGCAAATTAATAAAAAAATAAATGGATACGCAAATTAATAAAAAAAATGAATATGCAAATTAATAAAAAATAAATAAAATATTTCTGAAATAAATATTCGATAAAAATTTCAACGAATTTTCTAAAAATTTATCAATTTTTACTAATGCGTTTTCCAAAAAAAAAAAAAATTAATGAAGATAACCCCAAAATAAAAAAAAAAAACTAAAAAACACATCGACTTTAACAATCAACCTAAACATCTAACAATATTGCAACACCTTCACTAGCATCTCATCAAATCCCACACTAAACAACACGCCTCTATAAGCACTAATAAAGCGATTATGCACTTTTGTCGTCATTTTTTCTTTTTCTCCGTCATTCGCGTGCTCTTTTTTATTTCTTTGCTTTCCTGTACACTCTTCAAAATGCGATATATTTCGCATTTATCCAGCAACACAATATTTTAGGCGGGCCAATTGATTGCGCGTTGCATTAAGAATCGGCAACGTGATTTATTCACCTTTCCTCAGCGTTATATGCAAATATACTCGTATCGATTTCATTTATTATTTATGCCCCGAGGGCATTATTTAGGGTTGGTCCCTTCTAGCAATTCCATATCGACTGAACCATCTTGAATGAGAGGAATGAGCGGGGGGGGGGGTTGAAAATATTGATTGGGGATGGCAGGTATGAAGAGGTGGAGGTATTTCGCAATACTATCATATCAGGTATTTCGCAATACTATCATATCAGGTATTTCGCAATACTATCATATCAGGTATTTCGCAATACTATCATATCATTCAGTAATTCTTGAATGAAATACTACATTAAATTTCTTAAATAATAAGGTCTTCCATCATAGTAAATAAAAGCAAACTTTCTGAACAGATTATTTTTCATCTTATAATATGGGTATTTCCTTTGAATCGTCTCTTTCAAGCATATTTTTACTATTTACTACTTACTACTTAAATATATATACTAACCTTCTAGATTACCTGCAAGGAATTGCTAATACCTAACAAAATACCTGCAAGGAATTTCTAATACTAATAAAAGTTCATATAAGGTAGCACAGATATCTATGCTTCATTCGAAATAAGTAATAGCAAATATGAAAAGAGATCGGATAAAATTCAGTGTCCTGAATCTTTTTTTTTTTATAATTTTTTTTACCCCCGCTTCACCATCCTTCATCACATAGGTAATGGGAATAGACATTATTGAGATAAAAAAAAAGAAAAGGTAAGGCTCCGAATTACTTCTAAAAAATCCTGAATTACTTCCACCTTTCTTTTCCTCCCGTTCTCTATTCGCCATGTTTTACCCTCTTATTTTCAGCATTTAAGGATTTCTTTCGTAAATGATTTGCAGCATTATTTTTGAAAGATATGTAAATTGAAAGTATTTAATTCGATGAATAAATCTATTTTTATTGTGGCGACAATGACAATGAAAAATACATTGAATACAATTGTTGAGGTGAATTTAATTTAATTTAATTTAATTGTATTCTATTCATTTCAATTAATGTCATAGTTTGAAGGATTATTTCATTTCCGAAATTAACAATTAACCAATAATTCTTTTCATATAAAAAATAATTTTTGTTAAAAATAATATATGATTAAATGGTACTGATAACTATTGATAAGATCAGGTAGTGATGATGGTTAGTGATAAGCTTAGGTGATAATGGAGGTTATTAATAAACCTAATTAATACTAATAATTATCATTATAATACAAGATAAAGTTGTTTAAAATATTTGAATATTGCATTTAATTTAGGAATATAATATGTAATATTTAGATTACCTGCCGTATTAAGGTTCATATGCGAGAAATATCTAAGAATCTCCTTTTCTATTATTATCTCAGGCAATCGAATATCTTTAAATTTCATTTCCCATTTGCAAGAAAATTTGCATTTTTATTTTTATTTTTACACCATCATATTTTTATTCAAATTTTCGAAATCAAAAAAAAAACTGATCATATATTCCTAACTTTAAAATATTTTTCAAATTTAAATTCCCTCCTTAAAATTTAAATTTAAAAAAATTTTATTATGTAAATGAGAAACGATACTAATCAACTTACATCATATCAGTATTAGATCTTCAAGGTCGTTGCAGTAAATTGGTCAATCAAATCATACTCTCTATAATTATTTAAACTTCAACTATAGTGATACTCTAGGGCACTTTTTATTTACTATACAAAATAAGACGTATAATTTATTAGTAAAAATTGCCTTTACTATAATACTATATAATTTCTTCACCTAAAATACTACTATTTTCTTTGAAATATATATATATATATATATATATATATATATATATATATATATATATATATATATATATATATAAACGTATATTTGTTTATAGAGATTTAATTCGAGTGTAATGAGTGCTAACTCATTAATATTTGTATATGGAACATTAAAAAAAGATGAACCAAACCATGATATAATAACGAACGCCTCAACAGGCAAATATCGTCTTATTGGTTGTGGTCATACCGTTGAACGTTTCCCATTGCTTATTGCCTCGAAATTTAATATACCGTTCTGTTTACAACAACCTGGAATAGGTCATGTAAGTTTATTATTTAAATTTGAAATATTTTTCTTTATTTTATAGTTTTTATGTAAAACGTTTAATTAAATCTATATTTACATATGTTGAGAAATGATTAAGAACTACTGCAGAGAATTTAATAAATATGCAAATTATTGAAATTTACATATTACTAAATTTTAGAATATTGTTAAAGAAAAATAAATTATAAAAAAAAATATTCAGAACTGAAGAAGATATAATTAAATGAGACATCGTCACAATTCAGAAATTACTTGCTCTTAATAAATCAGTTTTGCGAAAACAACAATTACTACCATGATTTCCAACTTTAATTTACTCTTTATTGAGCCAAAATATGATGTCATAATTGGAAAAGAGCCAAAAAATAATGATGTCATAATTCTGAAAGCGATTTAGAGTGATAAATGATAAAACGATATTGATAAACAAATTGCATTTCAGCGTATCTATGGTGAAGTATATGAAGTGGATGAGGCAAAGATGAATACTCTTGATGAATTTGAGGCACACCCTCTTTTCTATAAAAGACAATTGCAAAAGGTAATGTTACGTTTATTGGATATACAGCTGCAATAGGTGACATCACCTTCAACTACTTGTAGAAACCTCACTCGTACATGAGTATTGGTACGAATATATCAGTTCTTTTTATTAAAAACTTGGAGGGAGGGGGAAGAGGGAGGGAGTGAGAGGGACAAGGGGGTGATAAGGAGGTTCAACAATCGAAATTTAATATCCCCGTTCATTTATCCAATATTCTTTCATCCTATTAGTTTATCATTTACTACTTCTGCAAAAAAAAAACTAAAATTATTTCTCTTTTATTATCGTTTTTTCATTTTCCATTTTTTAAATGATATGATTGGGAATCGCAATAGATTCTAAAATTTTTTAAATATACCTTACGCGAAGAAAAAAATTTTTGAAGATCTAAAAAAAAATTCATAGTACCCTAGTTGTTTTGAAAAATTAAATATTCAAATATTATCAATTCATTCATCGTTTAGTTGGTTTAATGAGGGCTCCGACTAGACTATCCGACTTCGTTCTACCCAATCACTCCAACCAGGAGCCTTATAGGGACGAAGGTGGTGGAGCAAGTTGGAATAACGATCAGTCGACTCGTCAGTACCCGACTGAAACCTAACCTTCACGTTACCTTATAACTTCACTTAAGCGGAAGCGGAAGCGATATGAAAAGACATCAATTCGTAATGAATATTTTATCGATTAAAGTAAATTAGATGAATAAATAAAATAAATTAATTCAATTATAGATAGAAATGGATTCTGGTGAAGTATTAACGGCATGGATTTATTTACTACCAACATGGAAACCCGAACTGCTACAAGAAGGAAGTGAATTTATGGAAAATTATTCATCGAAAGGTACTCATGGTCGACCCTATATTAGCAGGTAACTCATTTCCAATTATATAATATCGAATAATTAAAAAATTTAATTTAATTCGATAATTATATTCATTGATATTAATTATTTCGACAATTTAATGCAAATTTTTTCTAACGCAATTGGGGCATAATGAATTGAAAAAGTTCGACTTTTTTAGAGGAAAGTCCTACATTATGCATAGGTATTGTTCATGCTTAATGTTATAATGTGTTATAATAACATCAATGTTATTATAACACAAAATTACTAGATCATTAATTATCACTTATGTTCTCATAACACATTTCTTTGTTAGACAAAATATTTGCTAAAAAATTTTAGAGTGTTTTTAATGTTTTCAATTGTATCTACTAGGCAATAGCATTGCATCAATAATTGCAGGCATATTCGAGAAAATCAACTAGATATTAATGGTCAAAGTCTTATAGAACAAATTATTGATCGTTCATTAAAGGTAGATTGCATTGAAATTTAAAAATTATTTCTTAAAGAGAAGCATACCTATGATTCACCTATAACAAAGGTATTTATTAACTACATACTGATATCATTAACAATTACGTTTGTTATCGTAGCACATTCCTTTGTTAAAAATTTATTACTCGTAATAATTCTTGCAGTATATTTTGCAACATAACACAATATTGCTTTATAATCGAATATTTGGACGGCAAATCTAAAGACTTGAAAGAAACGCATATGTCTTACATGGACCACTCCATTATGGGACGGGGTGCTCGCTTTTTAAATCTTAGCCTTTTAGGCTCTTTTTTTTAAATCGTTTTAGATTTTAAATTGTTTTTATTTTTGATTAGTCTATCGTGGATAATGATGGAGATCGAGAAATGTTATAATCTTTCTAGCGTTTAATCTACAGTAATTTACTTCTAATCTTTACAGTAATTTACCACCGAATTTAGATTAATTTTCAATTTATAGTGAACGTGATTTATAGTGAGAATTGCGAATGCGAAGATGATTTATGGAAATGAACCAATTGAAATGAAGCGGAATATCACAGAGAGAACAAACGAAACGATATTTCCTACCCAAGTTTCACTTTTCATTGATATTACGGTAAAATTTATTTTTGTAACCGTAATCAATCGAAATAATTTTTCGTCAAAAACGGAAAATTCATTCGGTTGACTTTACCAACTTCGTCCGGAAATTCATGAAACTGACCGGATGAATTCTACTGAGATATGCAAATAAATCTGCATAAGAATATGATCAATGATCTCTTGAACCATTGCTATCCTTTCACCAACGTTCTAAATATAGCTGATATAAATGGTGTTTGGACAGTGTTATCCATATTTTGCCAATCCTTATCTATTCTAAAGAAGTGTTATTTGAAGTGTATGTAAAAGTGCATAGAATTCCCCCTCTATGTTGGCCTTCCTTTTTCTTTCATTCATGAACTATCTGGATTCTTTGTTCGATTTCTTTATTTATTTTTTTTTTTTTGCAAATACCGTATGTAAATTTTCTCGCATTGAACAAATGAATTCTATTGAAATATGCAAATAAATTTGCATAAGAATATGACCACTGATCTCTTGATCATTGATACTCTTTAAGTCACAAGTAAACGTCTTATTTCATAGCAAGAAGAAACGCACCATAAATTCATCTCAAATTCAGACAACAAAACTGAAAACACTGTAATACCGTAACAAATACTGTAACAAAACAATGCAGCAATAAACAAAACAAAGACATAACATTACAATCGAAAATCCACGAATATTATAGAAAATATCATTCTATTTCGACTGTCCTGGTTCTTAAGCTACAGTATCCGCAAACATACCGTTTCCACAGTAAAAATTTCTCAATGAGGGAACTCTCTGAAATTTTCTGCACTCAAATGATTTCGACTTATTCAACAATATTCAGTTCTCATCTTCACACATCCTAAGTAAGAATACAGTGGGGAAAAGCTCTTGAAAATTGCAGTCATAACTGAAATTAAAAAAAAACATTTCCCAAAATTTCGATGCAATACCCCTAATATTACTCCTAAAATTCCAAAATCGGTACTGGAACCCAAAAGGTATCAGAATTGTAAGACTTCGGAGCCATTTCCGGTAGAAATGTGAAAAGCAAACAAGATTATAGAATAATCAAACAAACAGCTATAAATTGAATAATTTCCGACCAAAAAACCGATCGAAAAAAACATTTTTTGGAACAGTATAACTTTTTTTTAAAATTATCCTTCAAATCTATTAAAATATAGTAAAATTTAAAAAAATCTCAAAAATTTATTAAAAAAATAAAAATTTTATTATAAAATTTTTCATCTATTCATGTGTTAATGCTTTCTTTTCCATTGTTTCGGCTATCATTTGCGGAAATGGTAACAATTCCTCATAGGTGACTTTCATTGCTACACCTTCTGGAATATTCCTCTCTATATATTCTAGAAAAGTGCTTGCCGTACTTCCGGTGACGTCATTAATCGTCATACGTCTAATATGCGTACGTGTCTCATAGTGCAGCTTATATTTTTTGTGCACAAATTTCGAACGTAATAACGGTTGAATCCATCGTACATATGGGAGAATCTTGACTGGGCTACATTCGATCGATAAGTGATGGCATGCCGTCTGAAATGATAAATATTTATAAAATATCGTAAATTCAAAATAGAACCCCCGGGGCTATAATTTTTTCTAAATTTTGTTTAGTTTTACTTGGTGAGATAGGACTAGAAATGTGAACTCACTGTTGACGGTACTAGTAAGGCTTGTTGTTCAGAACCAATTCCAGCTAAAAAGGCCACAGAGCAAAGGATGTAGATCATTTTTAAAGTAAGTGAATCTACGGAATGATTGCAATTGACGCATATGAAATACACAATTATTGTTGCTAAACTTAGAGATAGCCTACCTATTTCAGACTGAAATGATATAGTACCGACGAACTCGTTTAATTACAGTAAGAGCTTGAACATAAATCCATGGGTCTATGTGATGCATAACTTTCTAGAGATCTATGTAAATTTAACAGTGAATGAGCTGATAATAAGCTTATAAAATTTGAAATTTCTATGAGAGAAGATATTGAGAAAAAAAATTTTTTTTTTGTTACCTTTCACAATATTTGATTGATTATATTAAATAAATTTTAATTATAAGCTAAATTTGATAAGGTAATAGGACAGGTTGGGGGGAGGGGGTTGAGGGTGGCCTATATAAAATAGCGATTGCATAGAAATTCATATGCCTCTCGGATAAGCCCTCACATAAAAGGTGGGTAATATTACGGCGAATACGGTATTTGTGTTGTTTCATGGAAATTCTACACAACAGGCAATTTTGCAAAATTTCAAACAATAAAAGATACACCTGTAAGAAAGTGGTATATGATTTCAATACTGCTTTATCATGTCCTCGAATTTCCAGATGAACCTTCGAAAAGAGTTTATCCAATTCGGGTGTCGACTCCAATTTTGAAGCACTAAAAAAAAATCAATTACCGATGAAACATAAAACTCACTCATTAAAATATGTGAACATTTACCTCACCAAGCTGGTAAAACATTCTTTTTCGAAAAATTCTACCCGTAATAGACCGACCGATCGCAAAAATGCTTTGAGAGGATATAGATGCGAGAACTAGGCTTTCTTATGCAAAATATAAATGTATCATAATTGCTACAACGCTGAAGCATGCCTTAAAATTCTCTTCAGTTAATCTTTACAATACTTCGGGGTGTTGGCATGGGAAGGGAGTGGGGAAGATGATTGGGGAGGGGAGGGGAAGGGAAAGAAACACGGTACCTTCACCACGAAAGTGATGATAAATTGGTTTCGTCTATGTACTCTATGCTGTTTTAGGCTAATATGATTCACATTCGCTGTTGATACCACACAAAATTCTTAGCTCCCCTCATAGGCAAATCAAACCCTGAAGATTAGCTATTGCGTTTACTATTACAACAATACGGTCCACTATAACTTAACCAGCTATTTAATCCGGATCACATAACCCGCACTTTATTATAACGTTCAGCGGGTAATCACCCATTTTCCAAATTTCAATTAAATAAAAGAATTAAATAATAAAATAATGAATATACCTGTTTAAGGATGCTCCACGTACACGTGTCAAAGCGCTAGTACTCATTGATATACATTGTGATCCAAAGGGATCGGTGATACGAGGCAAAAAGCGACATAGGCATGCCAGCATTTCTAAATGGCGTTCAGAAATAAATAATAAAAAAAACACTGATATATTTAGAACGTTATAAAATCATCGATACACTATGGGCACAAATTTTTCCCCACTATGGGTATGGGTACTCGATAATACTTCCCGATCGTATCATCAAGACTGCCAGTGATGCTCACCTATAATAAACTAAAATAGTCGGAGCTTGATCTCGAGCCAGAGTGCTCAAAACCTATAGCACTCCAGGCCACTACTCGAACCCTAGCATCGAGAACAACTTCTTTCATAGATGCACAAGTGCCAATATCACAATTGTTTTCAAAAGTATAAGCCAACAAACCAAGCATTTTATAAATGTCAGCTGGCTAAACTGAATACGACGAAGTCCACCCCAAGTCAAAAATCAAGTACGAACTCAGGGAAAAGTTCAAGAACTCCAACTAATTGAAGTCCGCACAATGAAAGAAGTTACCACCAGATGGGTGGCTGAGGGAGTTGAGGTTTATACCGTACCAGAAATTACCAAGAAATGGATGATTTAGCCGGATGATGTTCACTTCTACTAGAAATTAGCAATTTTACAAATTCCACTGCGAATCGATCAGCGATAAAAATATTCCCTCTTCCCTCTGCCTTCTCTACTTAAATATTTTTAACAATAAAAAAACATACATAAGAAATAACCCAATGATACGATCATGATCTAAAATAGGGATAAACATAACGATTGCCGGCGGATTTATTTATTTCTATTTCCTCAAAAAGGTTGGTGGTAGGGAAATTTTGCATATGGATCACTTCCAAGCCATATGTGATCCATCACGATCCACCGTCGATCAGGTGTTTTTTTTTAAATTATTTTAATCTAAGATCGAATAATATACCCATAAGATAAATCCTACCTTATCCAAATCCATATTTCCTAGACTTGTGGCGCAAATCTTCCTGGACTACAATTAGAATTGAAAATTTCCCGAGAAAAAACAAATTTCCCAACATTTCAAATAATTGCTATCATTCAACCACTATAATAATTACTAATCCTCGAAAATATTCTAGGATAGTATCATCCAAACTCAACGAATGTTCCTTTAAAAAAAAATAATAATAATTACTATATTCATTTCCCTCACTGACTATTATAGCTAAAAGGTTTTCAGAATACTCTAGCAATGCAATACTGACTAAATAATTCATCACTCTCAATTACTCGCACTCAGTATTTATTCGACAGCTCCAGATTCCAGTAGTACCAATGAGGATAAACGATATAGCCCCAGATTCCAGTACTACCGATAAGGATAGACGATATACGACATCATCGACTCCAACTAATGCAATATCGACTCCAACTAATGCAATTCTTTAAGTAGTATCCCTCAACAGACCAACATCCCTCACCAACCGCATACCTTGAGAAATACCCTCGATCGCTTAGACAATTCTATTGCTTGAAACACTTATGCAAATAGCTCCAGGTTGGTGATTCGTTGTGAGATCCCTTTGAATGTGGAATATCTGAAGTAATCCGACATATGATGTTGCTATCGTTAAGAAGAAACGTTATATGCATCCATCAAATTCGACTGATACAGGCAATAAAGACGCCTCGATAAAAATTCGAATTATTTGCTAATAAATGAGAACGATACCAATAGAAAATAAAAATATCCCTTATCTGATCGGAAAAAAAAAAAACAAATTAATTTAAAAATATAAAAAGCGATAGCATCAATAAAAAAATATTAATTCATCATTTGAAAGGAAAACAAATAGAACCTCTGATATGAAATTTAAAAAAAAAATCAACGAGAAAAAACACTCCAAACAAACAAACATTAAAAAAAATCGAGAAATATTGAATGGAATCGAATAAAATCGGTGAAAAATTCAATGGTACCAATCAACCATCACCATTATCAAAATCAGTACCGATAAATCTGCAGTGAACGACACTCCCTACCCCCCCCCTCCACCCCAACCGAACAGAATATGCAAAAAAAAAAAAGAGCAGAACACACGAATCCGAGTTGAACCCGATCCCCGACGATGGTTGAGGATGAATCTGGATTCAACCTGAGACCAAACGCGGATCGATTAAGCCTGATCGTTGCCCAAGATATGGGGATCTCAATGATCCGATCGCGATCGGATTCAACTCACCCCTATACGATCACCGATTAAATCCACTTCCGATTCGAATATCAACCAAATTGAACACATATTCAAATGTGTATGCTTATCAATGCGTATATAACAAAACGCATATTATGAGGGTCACATCGAGTAATAAAGAAATATGCCTATCCTCAAGAAAAGTGAGCGTATATGGACCACCAACATTAATCATAACCAAGAGCTGTCTGCTACGCTACCATTCCTGCCAGCCGTACTTCACCAATTGTTGTAGATTTTCACATTTCTTGACGTTGAAATAAATTAAAAGTGCGCAGTAAAGTTGCAGGTAACCCAATACTACATCTCATACATGTTCTAATATCGATTGGTTTACTCGTCGCTTAGATGGGTAAACCAAGGCAAGACAGCAAATGCTTGGGGATAAAGGGACATCTCTGGGAAGCAGAGGGAGGGGGGCGATGGAAAGGAAGGAGAGAAGAAGGAAGTGCGGGGGGGGGTGAATTGGGAGAAAGGAAAGAGTGAACAATCACCGCATGAATTCTGAAATACGGATTACCCATATGAGAGGGCAATACAAGCGATGATAAAAAAAATTCCCCCTTATATAATGGCACAGAAATATTCAAATAAATTCACGAACTTGTAGCAATCTAAAGAAAAAACTTCACTATAAACCGGAAACATTCAATCACATCAACACACCAAACAACTATGTTGATTAATCACCCTTTCCGGTAATGTTATAGCCACTTGGTAAAAATTAAACCATTAGCTATATTAAAGAAAAAAAAACCGAAAAACAACAAATATTATAATGAAACATATTTATATTGTTTTGGAAGAGAGAAAAAAAGGCAAACACAATGATGACGAACAATAAACCACAAAAAAACCGTACACCTTCGAAAATACACCGACAACAACCTATTACCGAAATATACCGTAGCGCTAGCAATTGAAACACCTCAGGAATTCAGATTTGAATACCATCAATTAGTGATAAGTAGCACAGGCATACAAAGTGTGCGCCTATCATGACTGGTCTTACTATGCCCACCCACCCTTCCCACCATCCCCTCCTCGTAAATCTACTTAATTTATTATAAATGATGTTTAAATATTCGCCCATTTGAGCAGTAAAGAAATGGGGATTAGGTAGAACATGTACCACCCTAATATTTCACTACAGGCCAATCAACCACCCATTGGTCAATGAAATCGAAAATCCTCCCCCTTCCCCCCTCTCTAAACATGAAAAACCCGAATTTGACAATACTTATCACTATCTCAGCTAATTATTCTCCAGTATTGGTCACATTTCTTCACTGATACCAACTCATACCGTCAATACGCAAAAGGAAAACTTAAAAAATGGAACTTGTAAAATTCATATCTTCCACAAAGGTATGAGAGAGGAAGTGTAATCAAGCGATGAGATTAGAAAATCGTTTAATTTTAAATGCATGATGATTGCAATTAATTTTAGAAGAGATACAACGAAATTCTAAATGGAAATCACTAATATTACCTCTTTGGATGCTTAGTTTTTATATACCTTTAACGATCAAAACCCATTGCAAGTTTTACTTCCTAAGACAGTGACAAGAATAAACACCAACAAATTTTGATTGGCATTTGATTGGCTTCTAGGCACACATCTACCCAAACTTTACCTGCCCCTAAAACTCGGGAAACAATTACATATATTTTTCGGCCAAATACAACCTTTAACGATGAGAGCTGAGCAGATGACCATCGTTATGCGGGAATCGTCAATTTTCAATTGCTAGCTACAAAAGCAAATGAAAAAAAAAAAATGAAAACGAAACGAAACGGATTTAATAAATCAAATAAAGCAAAAACAACTACTAATTAAGCAATCGATAATTGAAATATTTCATGTTATGCTAATCTCACCTTCGAAGCGCCAATGATAGTAAGAAATAAAAATGAAATGAAAAGCCAAAAAAAAAAAAAAAATCTTCACGAGCAATCGCATAATTGACGCTTTCTTCGAACCAACATACAAAAGATTTCTGAAGAACTTCACTACCGATTGAGCCAAAACAATGAATATTACACTGCCAACTTTTGCGATGTTTTTTGCCTCGAATCTTCAAAAATTCTAAATTTTATTTTGAAGCTATTAAATGTGAATCTGCATGTGTTGTGGTATCCTCCATCCATGATCCATCATATCAATACACTTCATAAATATTCTGTAGTGAAGTTCGTTGAATATTTACTATCGCCCAGATATAACACAAACCAATGCCAAGAAATGATATATGTTTTTGATCAATGTGCGCATCGACGACGATCGTGAAGAATGCCGAATATGAAGGCCCTTTCATTGCATCTGCATCGCTTCAGCACGTCGCCTACTCGGTGGTACATATGCGTTTGGATTCTTCGGCAATGAAGGTTGTGACGGTGGAATTGGATTCGGTGCACCTCCAGAAGTAACCTAAACCAACCAATAGAGGTTGAATAACCAACATTGTTGAATGCTAAGCAATTGCTAATGATACAATTAAGTGCTCACCGATTGCAAAATTCGACGATCAAATATACCTCACAAGAAGTGACTTTATTCATAATCAATTAGCAAAGGTGATGAGGGTTGAGGAATGATCGCTAACCTTAATGATATATCTGTACGTTCATAAGCCCACAAGTCCATACTCTCTCTTTCTAGTGCATTGTAAGTTACAATCAAAAACATAATTCAAACTGCTGAAGCACTATTCTGGCATCTGCGTTGCTTCACAATGTACCAACAACGTTAGCAGCGAAAAATTTAGCACTAAATTTTGAAATTAAACTTAAAAATACTCTCAAAGAGAGATGCCTAACAAACGATTACTATTTTAATGTCTAAAAATGAATCCCTTTTTATATCCCTTGCTTTATTATTTTCTTGTAACTATGGAATATATAATCCCTATATTATTTCCCACATAAAATGCCCAGGATTTCCTTCCTTCACCCAATTTTTGATATACACTACAGCCTCTTAAATATAGCTATTTATAAAAATATAAACAACAAAAGAATTGAATTCCCCCTTACCCCATTCAAAGAATAGCAACAAACCTGTTTAACGGCAGAAAAAAGAGCGGCTCTATCGGTGTTCGATGAACTTGGTGCACCACCCCTCTGCCATGCACTGCTACTTTGTGCCATTCCTCCACGTTGACCCCATGCACTTGGTGTTTCTCTCTCAGATGTAACTGTTGTAAAGCCATCATTCTTCCTATAACTCGATAAATATAAATAATATAAATATACAAATAAAAAATACTAATATATTTTATAAAACCATATAACTATTTTTAAAAAAACCACCTCAACGGTATCGTTGATGGTCGTTTGGAGTCGGGATCGATTCTAATTTAAATACCATATCACAGTTATAAAAAAGTAAGAAACCTAAAAGCATTGATATGTACCTTAGATGATAATCATTAAAAAAAAAAACTTTATAAACATGGAATACTTTCAAGATAACATTACGTAAAATAAAGATAAAATAAAATCCAAAACGCTATTAAAATGCCGCCAATATCAATACAGATACGATTTATATAAAAGTCAATCCTCTTAGGCAATACCACTATTTCCATACCTATTTTGCTTTATATATGACGATTTACTAAGCTCAATTCACAAAAAATTTGTGCCATTTACTACGAATTAATCAATTAATAATGCATACAATAGCCATAGTTAACATATCATCAAAAAAAAAAAAAAAAAAATCTCACCTCTTTTTTTCATCGTCTTTTTTGAGTTTCTCTATTTTTTCCGCATCCGCAAACGTTGGGAACATCTCTTGATCGGCTATATTCGGTGCGGCACCACCTCGCATAGCATTCTGAGCGGCAAGTTGATGACGTGGCCTCCAGATGGCTGGTTTTGGTGGTGCTATTACATTCGCCTCATCTATTTCTTTGATCTAAAATTATGCATTATTAAAAAATTACATCTTCGCCAATCTAAAGGCAACATTATAGTTCCCATTTCAATAAAAAAATTTAATAGTACATACCTCAGTGGGGGCGGTATTCCATGTTTTAGGTGCCTCAGTTGGAGTTGATTTTTCCTCATCAAGAGCTTCTTCTACTTGCTCCGTTAGATTCATATCACGAATTCCTAGCTCCTCCAAACTCATTTCCCTGCAATAATATTAGCCATAACATCATTTATTAATATTTATATGAATCACTACAAATACATTTATTTATTTCTCTAATTCCTTCCTCTTATTATTTAATTTTTTGTCGTTGAATTTTTTTAAAGATTTAAAATAAAGAGCAGCTCACTTATTTGTATCCTTGAAATCAAGCCATTCCGAATCTTCAGTGCGTTTCTCAAAAAAGATTGCCTCTTCTTGAGCGCGTTTCTCTTCCTCTTCATTTTCACGATCACGTTCCTCCTAGAAATGTCGATCTATGATAATAAATAATAAAAACGATCGAATAAAGATTACAACAGGATATAAGATAGCATAAAAAACTATGTGAAAAAGAAATCAGGATAAAAAAAGGAATCAAGAAATAGTGTGAGAGAGGATCAAAAGAAAAAAAAAGATGAAAAGATGGACAGGAAAATGAAAGATAAGAAGTATAAGTTTTGAGAAAGAACCGATCAAATAAATTCAACTTACTTGTCTTTTCGCTTTACGTTCGAGTACTTGACCCACATCATCAACACTTACTTTCACCTTCTTTTTTTTATCCTTTGATTTGGCTGCTTTCTTCGCAAAAAATTGCGATAAATCATCCGCCATTCTATAAAAATTGTATTATTTAATTTAATTCATTGATTGCGATTAAAAATACGATCAGATTTTATCAATGATCGTATGAGGAAGTGGGTGGATATTCGATTTTGGTCGGAGATGAGTTAAACGAAAGCTGCCCAATAAGGATCTAACCTAATTCATCTCATATGGTCACTGGGTTGAACCTAAGCTTATTTCAGGTCACGTCCAGGACTACATTTAACATAGACCGCAAAACGTAACAACTAATTCACCTAGCACTTCGTCCAAATCGACACATGAATGCCAAGATCAAATCAAGAATATTCGTGTCTCATCTTCCAACCACCCCCTCCCCCCAGTTTACCTTTTCGGTGATTTTCAGGTAATGAAATTCTACATTAGTGATCTTCCCTGTCCCAACTGATCAGTAATAACCGCATCTCCGATCACAAATCTTAAAAAACAATCATGATTGGGTATTCATTGTTTAAAAAAAAAACAAAACCTAATAGCCACATTCAATTTTACGATTGATGCCATTTAAATATGAAGAGAATTGCATAGCTGCTCTTAATTTTCTTCGAGTGCAGAACACTCCTCCTTCATTGATGGAATTTTGCTCGTATTTAATAAGACAGATTCAGGACGTACCTTTAGGAACGCCGCGCACTTATTAGATGATGGATGGGACTGAACTCTTAACTTTTGTAACGACGGGATTGTGGTCTCAACATTGCAAGGATCGACCCGAGGTCTCGACATTGTAAGCGTGAGCCTGAGATTAAGGTTTTCGTGAGGGTGGCACTCAGGTACGAAATCGACTACAATGCGTAGACAATTCAGATGGAGGTCAAAGTCCAAAGTAAAAAAACCTGCTTAATGAGTTTCCAACGACGATTGATAAAACGATGTAATAATTGATATCGTATCGTTCGTTAATTGCACGCAAAGATCGTTTACCACAACGGTTCACCACTTCTGAATGAACACCTCCAACGGTTATTTTGTACCGATATTATGACGTCAACTGCTAAAAACCTTCAATTATTACTTTTTACAGGTATTATGAAGTCAATTGTAAGCCATAAGTCGCAACTAAGTTGTTTACATAGGGGATAGTAATAAAATTAATTTATAAACAAGAAGTTTTCTTGCAGAAAGCAAAAAAATACGAACAAATTAAATCAGAAAAAATTAATCAAAAAATTTGAATAAAATCTGAATAAATTAAAGTTTTACAAGAAGTTTGAATAAATTAAATCAAAAAATTTGAGGCTATTATTTTAAAGAAATATAGGGCAAATATTTATCATCGTTGATCTACTCATTGATTCATTCCAATTTTTCCCAAACTTCGGGGAAGTTTTGAGGTTTTTTTAATCGTTGACTTACAACCCCTTATAGAATATCGTTCTTCGTGGAGAAAACATAAGTTGCGAAATCATCAATTTTACAGCAATAATGAAATAGAATTGCTTCGAACCTATTCCAGATCGGCAATCGTAGATATGAAAGGAAAATTTTAGAGAATCCTATACTACAGTCCTTATCGTTGGGGAAAAATAACAAGGACGATGAAAAAGTCCATCGTAGAGATTCAAGATCACCACTTCCATCGTCCCCCCCCCCCAAAATCTTTAACGTTTGTCGAACTCTCTCATATGTTGCAATTTTTTCTATAAATTTGAGATAAAAATTAAAAAAAAAAAAAACTAAAATCGGAATCACAAAAACTGCAACAACCTTCCCCCCCCCCCCACATCCCAAATTATTGTCGATCCTTAATCCTAGCATCAAATCCGATATTTATAAATCAGCTTACCGAATCCAATACTTTATTGTCGCTTGAAGGATTGTAAAATATAAAAGAAATAAGCCTTTTTGGCTGAGTGAACGAATAACTACAATTCGATTCACCTCTATAGGTCTTTACCATGATTAGGCAAAGTGAAACAAAGAGCAACAAAACGTTGATGTGGGTACATAATCGTTTCTAACCGCACGCGTAACGCACGCCTCAAAAATTATTACGATATTCCAATCAGGCATTTTGAAATCTACAGAACACAATACAAATATTAAATAAACCTAAAATTATCTAATAAGAAACCAATAAAAATGACCTATAATAAAAAAAAAAAAACAGTAAATAATTTTTAAATAAATATATTCGCACGAAAAATATTGATCGTTTTGAAACGAATGATTCAACGTTATTTGATGGCACAAATGTTTACGGTATATTTTTGTCGATTGTTTGTCGATGAGTTTTTTTTTTTTTTTTTCTTTTTTGTAATTCATTTATGCAATTGTATCGCAAAATTTGCAAAGCGGAAATAGATGATTGAAATAATTCAATGGATTTCAATTTCAAATGATATGTAATTAATTAAAATAAAAAAAGTAATTAATGTAAAATGTTCGAAAATTTTTTTTTTTTTTGGTAAAGGGAGTTTCTATCATCGTATGCGGCTCCGAATTTGTGATAATTATATAATAAAATATTGAATTAATTAGTTTTTAATTGCATTTCTTAATTTCATTATTGAAGTTCCGTTGTGACGACAATTCGGCTCAATTTAAGTACTACTCTTGCTGCAATATGTAAATTAATTCACAATAACAAGTTAGTTTTCAATGAAAGTATTTAATTGACGATGATCGTCGCCAAGGTTCATCTAACGCCTATTTCAGAATCCAACACATCAAATAAAACCACCTCAAGTGTTCTCACCCCAACTTTATGAAGTTTTGACTAAGATCATCGAGTTTCATGCGTTACCACTTAAAACTATAAAAATCGAACAATAGAAAAATACAAATTATAAATTAAACTCAACCAAAAATGTTTTACCGTTTTATTTGGCCAAATTTAAATTTGCAAATCTGTTATGACGTTATTTTTTAGCCGTTGCTTTTTTTTTTTGCTTCTTTCTTATTTCAACTGAAACGAATTCATTGAGAACGATGTAGATTTAATTTTTTTTTTTTGTGAAAATATTGCTAATATTTGAATTTCGGCTAATGCTTAGCACGGAAAGCATTATTACTAAAGAAGTTCGAGCTTGAATTGAAAGCACCACAACTTTTGCATGACCTCAGCGAACCTCAAGCTCAAGCTCAGAGTCATGCTTACTTGTCCTCTTCATTTTACCTTCCTCCTCCTCCCCACCCCTCCTCCCTCCCCTTCGCATGGAAACAGTCGACAATTTACCTGTGTGAATAGATGATAACAGCGAAGGAAGCACACCAACGACCACCCTGAGTGCTTCCACAGGTGGGCAAATCCTTAAAAACAACACCCACAGAGCAGTGGGTCTCCCTTCGGAGGATCGAAACAACCCAATGAACAGTGATTTCGATCACTCGATTCTGCAATTTATATATACCCATTAAATGCATAAATTTGAATAAATTAATATCTATGAGTAAAAATAATAGAAGTAACGATATGGATTGGTTGTGTTATTTTCTTATATCATCAACCATCGATGCGTAATATGACCGCATTTTTAAAAAAATTTTTTTTTATTTTAGTTTCCCGAGATGGGAAAAAATTTTTCCCTTTCATCTTTAGCGAATTTTTAAATTTACCGTTTATAATTTATATCTTTCTAAAAGCCATTACTAGCCAAATTTCAGTGCCGTTTTCTAGGGATTAGGCTAAGGTCTTGGGATTAGGGGATCAATTCTTCTTCAGTTTTTGGAATAGGTCAGTGACCTGGGATGGAGTTGGGGAGGGGGGGTGGAGGTTGTGTTATTTGCTGATATGCCTTACGGGTATGGACCGTAAAGCTTAAATAGGTGGATGATAGTGCGTATATCATCGTATCTGCTCATAATTTTATAGGTGGTTTTGAATTTATATTAGTCGTCAAATTCGATCTTGAATGATCCATATCAGGCTTACTCGAATTTGTGAGATATATTTTAATATTTCATCGTAATCCCTCCTCTATCATATATAGGAGCCGAAGAGGAGCCGGTTATTACCACCATCTCGGATTCGTTTCTTACTACTTCTTTGAGTTTGGCTGTCATAAAATGTGAATCTCGTCATTATTTAATTGTTATTTTATCAGTTACATATATTTTTGGTTTTTCATCAAGCATTTTTGCGACCGGTTGGTTAATGTAATTCTATAATTGCCTGAATATAACTCATTAAATGACGTCATTTTTTTCAGATGTCTTCAAACGTTATTGCACAATTAGTGAGGACAAGCATCAATACAATGCGATACACATGCCGTGGTTTACTAGGAGTTCGACTTCCACTAAGAGAGAGTTGTGCAACATTTAAGGTAAATCCAATCCTATTTAAATAGAACGCATTTTAGAATTGCGGCATTTACAAACACTAATTTACCCAGGACTTTCGGTGAGAGGGGATTATTGGTCTTCTACGACCTGAGGGGCAAAAACAAGTTGGCAGAGAAAATTTTGAACCATTTGCCAACCATAGAAAAACTAGGTATTTACATCAGGAAAACTGGCACGATATGCGCTTTTTCTGTTTCACTATTCCTTCTCTAACTATTCGCATAGATCTTATTGATCATTTTTGAGCTATAAATTCTCTTCGTTAATCTTTTATAATCGCTATTATGGAGGAGATTTAAAGCAACCGATATTGTAGTTGACGATTGATTCGTTGAATATTTTCGTATATGGCTACAGTTTTAATCCGTTTTTTTTTCAAATTTCAAATGGGAAAATGTATAAATTGAAAGTGCAGATTGATTTTTAAATGTTTGGATAGTTGAAGCAAGTGAAATTTTTATTAAGGAGGGAGGGGGTTATATTTAATTTTTTTGGAATACTGTAATAGATCCTTCAGAAATATGCTTGACCATAAGGTAGAAAATTTTATTATTAGTAATTCTACGGTGGTTTATAATATCAGTAATTTTATAGTGCTGAATTGTTAAAAGTCTTAATTCTAATAGCACCTGATGTTTGTCGATCAACCAATTCCAGGTTACAGTGGTCATAAAGATTACAGTAACCATTAGCACCTAAAGAGGTAGAATATAGGTGATAAGCATATAAATATAAATTAAATTACAAGTAAAGAATATATTGAGGTAATTAAAATTTCAGGTAAAAAGTATGTTGAAATTACGTTGTGAACATTGTTATTTCGTACGAGTCGACGGAAGACTTGAAGTGAAGTGTCCGGTCAATCCGAGACATAACGCTAAAGAACCTTTTAATGTGAAACTATTGTGGTGATGATTCATTTGTAGTTATATATACGAAGTATTATAGCTGAATAAATAGTTATTTCATTTGTTCTCATCACCTTCCAAGTTATTGATTGACATTTTCGGCCATTTGCGCCTATTTAAGTAAATTATGTTTAAATGTATAATCATATTAGGCAAATATATAATTCGATGGAAATTATTTGGGGCGCAAATGTCACGAGAGTTTGGCCATTGCATATTTTCGGAGTTTATTCGGGTGTTTGATGTGATTTTTAAATTTATTCAAAATTCCTGTCGGTTTTCCTTGTTGGGGAAGGGGGGGGGGGGTACTATTTGTCACCTAGCAAAGCTGATATGAATTATTTTTGATCATATTATGGCATAAAGAAGTGAATTTTTTTCTTCAAACGATGAAACTAATGAAACGTTTCATTGAATGTGATCCTTATTGCTAAGTATCGCCAAATTAATCGATCATATCCTTGCAGAGTAATACCATTTATTGCTCGTATAAGTTTATTCTCACTGATTTTTGCATAAATAACCAATTATTCCTTTAAAAATAAAGAGATCTGATGGAGTTATCGATAATATATGCAAAATATTTGCCCACAGTTTTTCTGATTAGAAGGGATATCTGGAATTAATTTAAACGGTGATTAAACAAATATTTGGGTAATACACTTGAAACGGAGATCCACCTTTAGATTTACTATATCGCAATAAATGTACGATTCCATTTTTTAAACTTACTAAGTGGTGTCTTTCATCCATAGTAATACCTCCAACTTTATTATTATATTATTACAGTCGATTGTTATGTTGAGGTATGATGGTCGTGAGTGATGGAATTTCCCCATCCCTTCTATACCCAATTTTCGATCTTATTGATAAATAATTTTTGTTAATACTTCCGTTCCCAAAAATTTCGAATAAGCTTCCGTTTTATTTATTTTTATTTTTATATATTTATTTTTAATTTTATCAAGGTCACAAAAAATTTCCGTCGCTTTTCTTTAATATTTCAAAATTTTTCTTCCCTACCATAGTTGATCTATGATGACATTAAGCTCACTTCTTCCATCCAGGTTTTCGCTTATTCAATCACCGAATTCGACTTGTTTTTTATGCATCGTACATTCAGCAGCACTGATAACAAGTGATATACGGTTAATGCCGATGTTATCAGTGCTGATAACAATACTGGTAACAATTTAGTGGTCGTATCGGAAATGAGTAGTGCTGAAGTAGATGCATGTGTGGAGATTCTTGAAGATCATTTCGGTGCGTTGGTCGCATCTGTTGGTCGTGTTCTACTCTGTGGAGAGGCCACACTACCGATCATTGCACTTCGTTTAAAAAAACTTAACGTTGGCTTAGTAAGTATTCCATTTTCTTTTTTATATTATTTATTTAAAAGTGGTCCTAAGAGGAAATATATTTATTTACCCATATTTATGTTGTTTTTTGTTTATTTATCTGGATTTTTTTCTTATGAAGGTGATGGTTTAACTACCTATAAAGGCTTTGATTTCCTTTCCTATCAGTTTAAAAAATTCATCGAAATCTTTAAAAAATTCAATTTTTTTTTTTTAATTTTATAGATCAAACGTTCATTAATAATTCTGGAACAACATAATATCGTCACTTTTCGTATGGATGATCGTCGTGTCGTATATTCGATAAAACCCGACGATGTGCTACGTTTGGCGAGATCAGCACGATGTTCATTTCTTGTTAAGACACTTTATGGGGAGATAGCTGAAGCGATCTGCGAAGAGCTTGTATGTCAAGGTCGATTGTCATGCTCGGAATGCTTACGACGCGTATCCAGTAGACTTGATACCCCACTTAGTGAGGTGATCTATATTCATATTATTATTATAATTAATGAAAATTAGATTTTAAATAGTAAAAAAAGAATTTAATTCGTGTTATTTTTATTTAAAAAGACGATGCTATTGCTATAGCCGCACGAATATTTACGATTGTTTTTCTTGTCATTCATATAATCCATGATCGATACTTTTCAAATTGCCCTATCTCATTTATTTGAAGTTTATTTTGGTTCTGCTTTCGATTTCTTATTGGGAAGGGGATGTATTTTTCGGAGTTGATTCGGAGTTGAGATTGTTGACTCCGCCATGACGATCTTCAGATCGTCGAAAATCCATAGGAGTTTTCAGAAAGAAATAAAATGAATATAATTGAAAAATGAAGCAATTCCGCTTGTTTAATTTTATTTAAAAAACGGTTGTGAAGTTTAATTCCCATTTTATGTAAAAAAATTAGAAAATTTCTTTCTATAATTTTTTCCTTCACTTCCTTTATTACGTTAATTATTAAAAAAAATAAAAATAAAATAATATTTCCAGGTGAAAACTAAATTTGCTCGTTTGGCCGAAGCACAATTGGTTATCAGATGCCCATTGGTGGAAACTGAAGATTATGATTGTCCAATTTTTGAGAAACAAACCGATCCTTTCATTATGCCTGATCTTATATTGAATACAGTCAAACAAAATACGACGAATCGTGATTCGAGTTCTACTACGAGTATTTCCTTTTGCTTTAAATTTTTTTCAAAAATTATCACTCCTTGATTTTTTAGCAATATTTTTTTATTATTTAATTAGAGTAATATTGTATTTTTAAGTTTTAATAATTGGTAATTTGTTTTAAAAATTAAAAAAAAATGCAAAGAAGGAGTATCATAATCAAATTTGCATAACTATTATATATGAATATTTTATGATGATAATAATATGCAAATTTTTTAGGAAAACGAAAACATGAAAGTGATGAATCAGCTGATGTGGATGCCAATATTCTATGGCGTTTAAATCATTCACGTTTTGAGCGCTATATGCGTGATGAGATGGTTGTCGATGCGGTATCAAAAATCGATAATTTTGGTGCGGAGTGTGTAAAAACGATGCGAACATTACTGAAAATTAGTGAACTTAAAGCTGATTCAAAAGCTGCCGCTTCATTTCCCATTTCGGTGATTTTTTATTATTACTTTTATTTTTTATAATAAATAATTGGTTGAACGAGTGGGATGATTTTTAGATAGGTTCTTTGATGACTGAGAAGAGGACGGGAAAGAACGAGAAGGAAAGGAATAAGGAAGAGAGGGGAAGGACGAGGAGGAAGGAAGTATGGGAAAAAGAAGGGAATGGCATTGATGATATTCAATCGCATAGCAGCGATCTTTCGTTTTGCGCTCTCAAAATAGTGTATATCGTCTAATGATAAGAATGATACCATCAGAAATAGGGGCACTTAGCATTCAATATTATTGATAATTTTTAATTACTATTATTTATTGATGATCGCATATCAATTCTCAGATCAATTTTTGTTATATCACACATCTTTCATAGAAACTTTATGGGCTAGAGATCTGTGCCAAAGCTCGGGCAAGGATATTGTTGTCTTTTCTTATCGGATTTTAAATCCACTTACTCATCTTCTAAAATATTTCTATGTGCTAGCGTTCGATCTGTTTAAATTGGATTTATTTTATTCTTTTTCGACACTCATCTTTATTTTCCTATTTTTAATAAAAAATTTTTATTTATAATTTAGGGTTTTAATTTTTTAATTTCAAAGATATAATAATTATTATTGTATTATTTCAGGTACAAGATGTTATTCGAGCAGCCAACACAAACGAGATGGGTCTTGAAAAGAATGACATTGAAGTGGCATTACGTATTATGAGTGATGATAGCGATCAAATTGTAAGAAGAATTGGTGACAGTGCTGGTGGTCTTTATATAGTTGGTAATATTTATGAGTTTTTATTTTATACGAGAGGAAAATAATAGGATGGTTTTAGTCATAAACGACTTTGGTCATGCCGAAAAGGCGAGTAAGGTGAGGTCCTGTAACTTGAAAGAAGGGGAAGCTGGGGCTGCTCCAAGCTCGTTCTCGCAAGTGATTGAATATTCCAGCTCCAGATGGAAACCTCGGGTTTTTTATCAATTAAAATATCGATTTTATCTCGCCTACTAATCTGGCCAGTAGTACCTGAGGTAGCTTAAAGAATTGCCTCAGGTACCTTAAAGAGGTATGCTCGGGTACCTCGACCTCATATCCTAGGGTACGTCGATCTCATTCCCTCGGGTACCTCGATCTCGTATCCTCGTGTGCCTCGGTCTCACCTTTCGTGAGGTCACAAAAATAGGAGAGAGGATTGATCTGAAGGGTGTGGTGATCATGAAAATAAACAACAATTCGTCAACGATAAGAATAAAGAGAATCAATAACAAATAATAATATGATATATGATGGATATAGATTTCGAGAAGGCGATCTCAGTGCAATGCCAATCGAATATCGAATCGATAATACGTGAAAAATTTGATTCGATTGCGGTACGTATCTTTCGACTCCTCTTACAGAAGGGACATCTCGAAGAAGAGCAGGTTTGCACTTTGTTTAGGATTTTTTAATGATCTATGGAATACCTTATGGTATAATAATTAAAGGATTTTCGGTTTTAGGCGGTTTGCAATCTACCTTATCTTTCATTATTTCCGGTTTTTTTTTACCTAATAGTTTAAAAAAAATTACAAAAAAAATGAACGATACGATCGGCTATCTTATTTATGTCGATGATATTCTCCATTTTATCAATATTTAATACTTTATTTATTTCATTTTATTTTTTCAGATAGAGAAATTAGCGATGTTATCTTCGAAAGAAAGTAAAGAATTGTGCTATACATTACTCGATGAACATTTCATATCTGTTCGAGTAAGTATATATTTGTGGTTTAATTTATTGAGAGAATTACTAGTAATATTTCTATAAGTGGTGTTATAGTTTCTCTTTAGTCGATATTCGATAGGCAGAGAAGTGGGGAGAGGGAAGGGGGAAGGGGGAGAAGATAAAATAATCCACCAAATCCTCTATTTATTCAAACCTAAAGCTTAGCCTTTTTATGCCATCGGTAGTGATAATATAATTATGCCACTATCAATGATCGGGTGGAGGAGGAGGAGGAAGTGAGTAACCCTTATCATGATGTTTTGGCGTTACTATTGTCGTATTTTTTTAAAATAAAATATTGTATGTTAATAGGTTTTTATTGAATTATTTTATTTTAACATATGAAGTGTTATATCATTGAGAAGTGATAATATTTATTTTTTCTTATCATATCAGTGAGAAATTAATCGAAAATTTGATTAAGTTTCTATAATCAAATTGAGTGTGGTTGTTGTAGCATGTTGCCAAGACGAATGATTTTGCACCTGCACGTACATTCTGTTTGTATCATGTAGATCTAAGTGATTTGGCACAACTCTTATACGACAATATATGCAAGGTATTGATTTTATTTTTTATTTGGTGGATTTTTATTTTTATTTTTTTTTGCTATTTATAACATTTTTCCCTCCATACTTCAATGATTGAAAGATAAATTAGTATGAAGTTTGAAGCTGGAAGATATATTTAAAAATATAGTTTATATCATTCATTGAGTTTGTTATTTTTTAATAATTATATAAAGACCTAAAATGTTACATAAACGAAAGTGGAAATAAACAATGGAATGATTATTGAAATATAGGTGGAAAGGAAATCTCTATGTTTAATTCATGTCATTTCGGGCTAAGATTACCGATCCAACCATATATCTGACGATTTTCGGTTTATCTTCCGGCTAACAATCCTGAATTCATGGATATTTCAGCTGTGGATATTTAATGCGGATTTAAAGAGGCATCATAGTATTTGCTTTTCCAATGAAGGATGTCTCTCTTTGTTTATTGCACAATTGGCCATTTTGAGCCATAAAATCATTCATATTTGGCATCGATGAGTATTTCGATTTGAAAGTTTTAATTTAAATAAAAATTTTAAAGTTAAAAATTTCAGACTATAAGGAATGTGATTATTCGAAGACGTCATGAAACTAAAGAACACAAGTATGCGCTTTTTTTATCACCAATCATTATTTGTTTCTTTTTTTCTTATGGAAGTGTTTTATATGTGTGGAGGAAATTCGAACATATGAGATAAGTGGGAATCAATAGAAATTTAGAAACATCGGTCGAAATTGGCCACTGCTTGAGTGTTTTCCATAGTTTTGCTATTTGCATATTGGAAAAAATTTGCATTTATAAAATAGAATATTTTTAATATTTTTAAATATTTTAAATATTTTTAATATTTCAATAAAATTTTCAATCTCGTTCACAGTGCGCAGTCATCCATATCACCTACATAACCTATACTCATCTAACTCTATCATTTACATTGGTAGTATATACGAGTATGAGTAAACTTATACTGCGTAGTAAATTTTTATACGAAATGAGAGTTGAAAAAAAAGTTGATCGTTGTTTTTTTTTTTTTTTTATTTATTTCATGTGTTGAAATTTTTATTGTTATGATTCGAGAATGTGAAATGTGTTGAAAAGAACTGGTAGAGTGACTGCTGATTCGATGGTCACTAATATAGGTGTTTTGTTTAGTTCAGCATGCTTTGAGTTCAGTAATGATAGATCGGCACTACGAGCCTACTTTATATTGGTTGGCGTAGATGGGAAAGTAGATGTTTCAAAACCGGAAATAATTTTCAGGTCAATTTTTTTTTCTTCCAATATTATCGTTTTTATTACTTTTGCATATTTTTGCAAAAATATTATATAAATAATTTTTTCGTTATTATAGAATGCTTATTGAACGACAGTTGAAAATGGAATCAATTATTGCGAATATAGAAGCGGATGCAAGTCTCGATGAAGCATCTAAAAAACAACAAGTAAGTACGATAGTCTGTTCATCGTCGCTTTTCGAAAGACAAGGCAAAAATATTTCATTAACTCTATCTTTCGGTATTGTTGGTGTAAGACTTGCTTGGATGAGTCAAATCTTGATGCACTACTCTAGAGTAAAAATTTGATTTGAGGGTAGGTGAGGCTTACTGGATGAGGTAGATCAATCGACCTTACCTTATCAGAAATGATAAAGAACTTTGATTTTTTTGTGAAGCTCAAGTTGTAAAGTCATACCTTTCAGATTGGTGAAGTGGAAGATATGTACTTGACAGCCGCTGATCGCTCAACGTTGGAAAGGTATCGTCGTGGACAAAATGATCTATTATGTCACGAGATTGAGCTCAATCATGATGCACTTTTGTTTTCATTGTTCATCGATTTTGCCAAAAGAAGACTGTGAAACAAGGTCAGGTCATAGGTCATGCTATTGAGCATAAGGAGGGCAACATGCTTCGTTATTAATGATTTCTACCCACATATTCGTATATTACTTTATAATTTGACTAGGTAATTGAATAAATGGTAAGTTCGGCTATGATTACATATTGAAGATCGTATCGCCATCTACTTTTTATGCTCCTATATACCTGTGATCTAAGCCGAGCAGTAGAATGAAGAGTTATGTTCGTATTAGAATAGGGCTAAGAATAATATTTGTACTAATAAGGATTCTATTACCACAGGTTTCGTTTAAACGATAAAGAATCTGCATAACAAAGAAATCATTTCGATTCGTCGATTTGAGGTGATAGAGAAAACGTTTCTTTCCAGATGGGTTCTGTACCTTCGAACTTCATTTTTCCGGACTATGATGTACCCAATTGAGCAAAATTTTTACTAGCCATTGTTTTTTAATCTATGTAATTGTGCTATATGTATCACATTAATTAAGTTGGCTATCTTTGTGATTCGTTTGTTTAGAATTGCTTTTGATGGTGAAACGTTGAAGTAAGAGTATCGTTGATGATGTCTTGCCTTAGTTGTTAACGAAAGTGTATTGCATTTCACTTTATGATCGACGATAAGACTTAACTATGGGCATTGTCTGGTATTATTACATTCTTTAGAGTTATTTTTTGCCGTCTATAGATATTGCTGCTTGTGTTGGCGCTAAAAGGCTTTAATTTATCCAAAAGGAGTCAATAGGGTCGACTCCTATAGCATTCTGAGAGTTGCAACCTAGGTTTCACTTTTCAGATACCCTTTCATTGAGATGTTCGAAGTGATCACTACAGATGAAAATGGTTGTTAAATATAATAGTTGTATCATTTGGTTGAATTTTTATTTTTATATATTTTTTTTGTGATGTTTTATATATTATTGAATTGTTAATAACGTTATGAGATGAATGCTTGTTGTATTTGTTGTTATCTTTGTTTTAATAATATTGTTTTGTTGAAATTATGGTGTTATTTGTTCTCTATGAAAATTTGATAAACCCATCGGTTTTTTTTATTGTTGTTGTTGTTGATATATCTATTCGTTAATAAAACTCAATGAAATTAAAGGTATTCTTAGCTGAATTTATATCAACATTAGATTAACCATTAAAGTTTAGAAAGAAAAAAATATAGAGGTATTTTTAATTACAAAATTTGTTGCGATTCTGCTCGGTGTATTCACACCTATAAAAACTATTTAATTTAACCTGGCGTATCTGTAAGGTATTTAAAAATATTTTTTATTAAGTTTGATTTTTTAAATTAAATTTCTTTTTTTTTTTTGAATGTCTAGATATATATTTTAATGCAAGCTATAGCTCCATTGATACGCAATCGGAAATATACAAACATATAAAGATATGAGGCGCTCTCTCTCACGAATTAAACACTATAGAGTGATTGCGCAATTGAGAGTATAGCCATAGAGATAATCCACTATGCATATGTTATTTTGCTCTTTATGAATATAGACCGCTTATTGTAATAAAAAAAATTTTTCTTTTTGCTTTCATTCATCTATTCAATAATTCATAAAAAATGAGGCATTTAGCTTGTTGTTTCTTTATATGAATATATCTTTCCACATCAGTAAATTTACAATTTCAGATATTTTATGCAATTTTATTCTACACAATTCAAATATTGCATTTTGCAATTTTACACTTTTATTTTAAAATAAAATATTCCCTCGAGTATATATATATATATATATATATATATATATATATATATATATATATAACAATCTGAGATATTGAAGCCGTTGCAATTCAACGTGGATATCGCTGGATTATTTTAAGACCTAAAAATTCGAGAGTAATATTCGTCGAGGAAAAGTGTTAGTGATTAATACGATCGTGACTGTTAATTTCATCAAGTGATCGGTATTATTCAAAGAGATAAGCGTACGAATCGATATTCCCTGAAGGTTTGTTCACGTTGGGAATACCCTCATAAATTTGAATGATACGGTGATGGTCGGTGTATATTTTTGATGTGATGCCACACAATCGGAAATGCTAAGAAAACTTCCATTAGCTCACACTCACTATTCACCAATAAACAGCCACCGTAGCCATAAAATGAAGTGTTCTACTCAATGGTGATCCATATAAATGAATGCGAATCGTAAATTGTCCATTTATAAAGGCGTCCGAAAAGAACGAATCCAGAAAGTTATTTGCCGCGGTCACCAGATCTCACACACACATTCATTTACATCAGTGGCAATTATCCAACAGAACAACTAACATTGCACTCTTCTTTTTTGCAGTGATCGTTTTGTTTGTCTCATTTTCATTTCTTATAGATCAAAAGTTTTCTAGACGTTTTTCACTGAAAAAATGAATTAAAATGGAAAAAAAATCCAGGAAACAATGGAAAACTATTTTTATTTTCTAAAAATTTTGAAATATTTTTCAAAAATTTTCCAAAAATTCATCAAAAAAAAAATGCGCTCAATATGAATTTTCGACGATCTAGTCTTTATTATTTTTTATTTCTTTAAATTTTTTACATCATTTAAATATTATCACTGAAATAAAATTTACATTTACGACTGTAAAAAAAATTTAATTTATAAAATTTGAATCGGAAATTTGTCGGCATCATAAAATGAAAGAATTTACTTTGGGGGATAAACGGCTGCCGATAGAGTGATATCTGTTGATATGCGCACATCAAACAACTCATCTCAACAAGCGGATTAACATCAGATAAGAGCTCTTCACCAAATAATATCTCTTTCATCAATCCTTTGCATCCTTATACTTTTCACCAAAAAACATACACTCAACGACACTAAAATCATCCGGCGGAAATGTCATCTGCCGGATGCGGAATGCGGAAAACTAATGAAATTCTAGAAAAATTCTATATTTACTGTTTTATTTTATTTTAAATCGTGCTATTTTTTTGTTTTTAGTGCGAATCACCATAATTCTCACTATAAAATAGCACAGATGTTTAGCAACAAAGCAAGAACATTGCAAGTATATTCGAAGAACTCATCCACTACCATCGTTTTCAACACATTATTACTCCACATTTCGAATACTCATAAACTTTAAACAATCTTCATGATGCAATTTAGAGTAACCGTTAACAATTAACGACGATAATGTAATGCCAACACAATAACGAATAAATTCACTAAATTTTATGAGCAAGTGAAGTTTGTTATAAATAAAAGAAACACCTCAGAGGTATTCTTGAAGATATGCAAATATATAAAAAAAAGTAAATATTTGCAAAAATCTTTCTGTATCATTTATTTAATTTCTCATTGCAAATTCACCCGAAAAAGGCCTGTCCCATACAATACTTGTTTAGCAAATCGAATTAATATGCTGAACTCGTTTATTTCTCATATTGCCTTCATTTGAAGTTCCTTATCATATCACATGATTATAAATCAAATGCTTATCATTTTTCCAACGATATTTAGACCAATACAATTAGACCAAAAAGCACAACTATGTGCTTTTTTGATTTTAAAATAAAATAAAAATATTAAAAAAAAAGTTCTTATTTTATTTCCAATAAGATGCTAACGATGGTTTTCGATATTCATCTGAATGAACGTTTTTGGATGAAGTAATAAATTCATTGAAAACGATCACAAAAAATAATTGATCGCTAATTATATGCTCACGCCTATGCGTTATTAGTCGACTTTATGCTTTCTTTGTTACAATTGCGATCGCCATAAGCATTCTTTGGCATTCCATTCATTTACCTTACGGCAATATCATCGTTTATGATCTCAATGTTCATTGTCGTATCGATACGTCTGTGTGTGATTAGCGCAACCGTTAATCCTCAACACAATGCTGATAACACCGCCCACTTGAGGTCGTTTTATGAGTCGGTCTATATTCCTCAAGAAATTCGCTAACTTATGTGGTGCTTTATTTTCGCGAACATGTTGCTTATAATTGCCTCGCTAGTATTGATGAAATTTGCTTTTATTTTTATTTTATAGAAATATGACGGCATTTTCGGACCATTCTACGATATACATATTCCCATGCCTAGAATTGATAGGAGGATAGGCTTTTAAGCTTACCAAGAAAGGATATTGACCATTAATTTCGTTAATCAATTATTCAAGTTCTGTTTATTTTTTCGGTTTATCTTTAAACTGCGATTCGATTTGATTCCCATTTTCAATTGCGTATGGTTTTTTTTGAAAAATTACGAGAAAATATTAAAATATTTTATATGAGTAATTAAGTATCTTATGAAATAATATGATAATTGTTGTTTTATGTTTATTTATTTATTTATTTATTTCAATGAACAAAGCATTCATTACGAATCCATATCTTTTCATATCGCTTCCATCTGCTCTGACCCAATACCTCTCTGATCCACTTGGCTCCTGTGGTTTTTAGATCGGCCTCTTGTTGTTTTATGTAGTAATGGGTATATAGATGTGTCGCTATGATGCTATTTCAGTTCAAGTATGCTTGATGAATGGAGATGGATGGAGGATAAAGGTAGGAGAGGTGAAAGGTGAAAGGCCTTTCTCTAAATCCTTCTCTGCATTATCGAAAAGACCATAACTATTAGATTGCTGACTCGTCTGTTACCTTCTATCACTTCCTCAATTCTATTCCACCGGAAGGAGTTGTGTGCGGACCTTGAACTCCAAATTGATTCAGGAAAAGAACCTCGCGTAAGAAGTGTTCTCATCCTAAAGTGTTTTAAGCTTATATAACGGGGATACATTACTGAAGATTTGCATGTCTGTGCTATAGTTAAGTACAACAATATTTGACACTTTAAATAAATTTAAAAAAGCCTTTCGAATTTCTAAATAAAGGGCAAACAAATTACTATTGTAACGGATTATTTCTATAAGAATTTTATCGAATATGATAGTGGGAGAGTTATTTTAAAATTTTCAGTAAATAAATAATAAAGATAAATAATGTCACAGCCAGTCGGTTGGTTTTTGTTTTTTTTTTTCTAGTTGAAAGATATAAACATTAATCTTTACTTGAAGCCACTAACGTGACGAGTTTCCTTAATTGCTTTTGTAGTGGATTTTCGCATCTTTATGCGATTCGATTCGGCGCCCTTCTTCGAGGTGTGTTTTGCGTGTTGATTGAGTGCTCACACAGTTAGTGATGATCATAGCATCTGGAAACCAAACGCCTCCCATATGTATCATCATTTCCAATCCTTCACCTCATCACATTTTATCCTCTTATCGACAATTCGGCATCTACCAATTTCCAACCACCTATTAATCCTAGCGATATCTCGATATCCCCTCCACCATAAATAATCTATAATCGCATCTACACTTCGATATCTCCACCCCCTATCCCCCTTAATAATTCCATGTAACGCTGAAAATATTCCCTTCAAAAAATGACTACTTCATTTTCTTCGATATTATTCTACAGATCTCTTTACTAATATCATCGTTATCTAAAAATCAATGATTTACGTCTATAAGAAATACTTTTAGTAATAAGAATAGTCTCATTTCGGTTATTAAATTTATATTTGAGGTATTCGATGCGATTTTAAAATCCATTTAATTCGTTCATTATATTCATCGTCTGCACACTATAAATAGCTTTAATATTGGGGCCTATCGTTAGATTGGCGTTTAATTGTTTGTGATTGTGGCAACAATTGAAGGTTAAGTTGAATTCATCTCGTCATATATTGCAAGAATTAAATCTTACTTTATTAGCGATCGCAATGGGATCGTAACGCATTCCTGAACTCAATCGTTGTTTATCCAATAAATTCCAGATAATAATTTTTATTTCCGTTTGTTGTTAAATAAAAAAAAAGAGTTGACGATGCGAAAAATAAAATAATTTGCAACGATCGAATAAGTGAGTTAGCATAATGAGGCATTAGCGTATTTATGTGAGCGGATACATATGCTCAACTCGGAACGATCGTTTATCGTGAAAAACGATTTAACATTATCGAATCGAGTAAAAACGATTGCGAAAATGGTACCGCAATATGAGGATAGTGTGGATGTAATCGGAAATATTTCAATATTATTAGACTTAATTTTGTGCTATTTCATTCATTCGATCGTTTTGAGTAATACTTCCCATTAATATTGACGAATCTAATTTTCCGAAAAAGTTTCCCGAAAAATTTAATCATTTCTAAGAATTTTTCTAATTTTCCTTGCAGAATTTTCTACAACTTCCTGAAATTGCCGAAAAAGTTGGGTTGGAATTTCCCGAGAGTATATTTAACAATTTCTCGAATTTGAGGGGAATAACTCTTGAAGATTAGGATTATAAAATCGAATGGAAAATTGCTTATTGTCGATTAAATTTTGACAGTGATAGCGTCTTCCCTTCTTCTATTGCGTCTCTATCATCCCTCATTCCTATTCTTTAAATATTCGCTGAAAATAATGAAATAAGTATAAGCAAGAATTACATCCATAATTTTGGAATGCCGTTGAGTTGTTCATCAAATATTTTGCATCATGAAAAAAAAAATCGAGATTCGCATTTATATATTAGTAAATTTTCAAAGAAATATTCATATATCGCTATTGTATTTCATTCAACACGATATGAAATCACTTAGAAAATCTGTGAAATTTTGTTTTCTTGCCGATTGGCAATCGAAAGTCAGTCGGTAAAGATATAGGGCTTGACCTGGAGCTATAATTCCCAGAGATATGATAGTAATATGACAACATATCGCTAAAACCCCACCAAATGCTATATCGGGATCAAAATCGGCCACTCATTGTTTACTACGAAGTCTCATAGCTGTACCTATCTTAGCGGACAGGTTGTCTGGTTGAGAAAAGATTTATGCGTCGGTAAGGTTCGATAATAACCGTCAATATTGTCTTTTACTATGGTATTAATATGTGGTTTTTTGTTTTATTACATTCCAAAATGATTCACTTATTTGCGATAACCAATCGAAAACAGACGATTGCAATAACGGTAAGTGCGAAACGATACAAAAAAAGCAACTGAATAATATATAGAGAAAAATTTTTAAACCAAAAAATTATTTAATTTATTTTCGGGGTTGGAAAAATTTATTTATTTCAGTAAAAGTTTAATGGCATTATTAGTAAATATGTTGGATTATTACAAAGACGAATTTATATGTTGTAATAATTAGGAGGCAATGAAAGCAGAGAAAATAAGAGAGAGGATAACAATGGATAGGGATTTGCTAATCCGAACAGCTAGAGCCGCTTAATGACACGCCCATTGCTCAGTTATACAACGAACGAGCGAGTATTCCCGCGTTAGCACCGTAGACCGCCCATTTTCCTCACTTCGTTTATGTTACGGTAGCATAAGTTGGAGTGGTTTGCATTCACTAATATTCTATCTATTCTAGGATTTTGTTGATTTAGATACTATTTAGATGAAAGCTGATAGAAGTGGGGAATAGGAAAGACCACTATAACTAAAATGGGGTCAAAGATCACCCAAAAATCGATAAGTCTTTTGTACAAAAATTGAGCTGCATGTATCGTTGAGATTGTTAATTAATATATGTACTCATGTTTTTTCTCTTTAAATTTCATATCAAAATCACTGTATTCGCTTATCCATTTATTTGTCTGTCAGAAATCAGTTGTTCGATTAATTTTTTTAATTCAATAAAGCTTCGCTTGCATAGAAGCTCATGACGCTCCACTTCGTCGATGTGGGTGTTTTACTTGATAGATGGGGTTATATCTGATAGGTTATGGTACTAGACCACCCTTACACTTGAGCAAATATTTCTATTTTGTTTTGTATTTGTGTATTTTTTTTTTTTTAAGAGAGAGCATCGTTCAAAAATAATAAATATTGTCATAGAAGTATCGAACTATAATATAAAAAAAAACAAAGAATGAGATATGTGTTGGATGATTGGAATAGCATTGCACCGGAAGTAGTACGCCAGATCGTATTTATAAGTGCATATAATCGTGGCGATAAAAGCACTTCAGTGATCGTTGTTGTCGAATGGAATTTCACATCGCTTAGTACATATTTAACGCTTCTATCGATGTATACTGTGGACATATAAATACCTGTATATGTAACTGGGAAAATGCGATAGCAGTTATTAATTGATATTTGTTGATAAATGCGATTTATGATATGCTAATGGAGAGATAAGTTGTTAAGTAGCTATAAAAATTTATTTATTTATTTATTTAGTAATTGAATTATGGAAAATTTCTTTTTAGAGCGGAAATTAGGAGTCTAATTAAACGAATATTTACAAAAGCGTGATACGACAAAAGCGCCGTTTATAGATATTTGGCCTAGATAGGGCACTTTGTTGATTGTGGACGTATAAATAATATAGATGGGTAACCACTGTACACGAGAAGGTAAAAAAGATGAGCTGAAGATAGTATTTTTTTCAGTTTTCAGTTGTCGACTACAAATTCATCTGCATTCTTTTGAGAAACCTTTAATTTCATAACAGTTATAAAAAAAACCTCACATCGAACTATAGAGTATCATTTTCTTCTTGCTTTATCCCCCTACTTCCTATTTTCTTTCGTCTAAGAAAGCGGAACTTGTGAGAACAGCAACTCCGCACCATTAGAATAATGTTTTTACACAAATTTTTAAATTCGTTTTAAAATTCACAACAACAAAGTTCCATTTCCGAGAAGATATCATAAGCGAACTATAATTTCTTCATCGTTTTCCAAGAAAAGCTATTTTGAAGAAAGGCTTATCAAGCGATCTTTCAAAATTCAAATTTATCATTTCATTTAAATGTTCATTGGACCCCCACGTGTTGAGTTTATATTTGTATAATCATACTGTATCACCGTAAATTTTAATTGCAGGCAATGAATCCATCATTTGCATATTCACCACTACCTCTTCGTCCGTCGTCGTTCCCTTTCATTTTGCCACCTATTATGGTACCTCAAGTTCCGCCGAACTATTTCACTTCTACAGTATTAACGCAATTTGGACAAACACCATTCACTTCTTTTGGAGCAATGAATAATGGTGAAGTTTTATTTGTCTTGTTGGCACTTTAATGTTTTTTTTAAAGTATTTTTTTTTGTGATTACTACCGTTATTTCAAAGCTCGCGAAGATCATATACCGAGCCCTATTTTGCGAAGGTTTTACCATATACGAATTCCCTCATTCGTCCTATTCTTATACTATTATCTTTTATCGTTCAATTTCATCGACGAAATATTTCAATGATAATAACATCCATTATTAGTCATTTCCTCTCACTGCATTATTTTTCAGTGTTTAAGCCAGCGATGCCGTTGCCTCTGAGTGCGCAATGCATATTTTGTGGGAAATCGTTTGGAAGTCCCGCTGATCTGCTCTCACATCTTCAGACGCATGCGCCTCAGACAACGACAGACACAACAACATCGGTAAAGAGGAGTTCAAAATCGATCAGTCCGAAAGCAACAACAAGTCGGTCACCTCTTTCCACAAGCCAATGTCATATTTGTGGTAAAAGCTTCTCAAGGCATTGGTTACTTCAAGGACATATTCGCACTCATAGTATGTTGTCTAAAGTTTTTTTTTCTTGGTTTCTGAGAGTTGCTATGACAGCGTTGATCTATTTTGAAACGTTTTACTAAGTGCATCCCGAATCGACACCGAAATCCGAACGAAGAGAGGGAAAAGAGAGGCATTCTGTATGGGATTTACCTACGATGTATATATTCATTTCATTTGTTTCATTTGTTTTTTGTTATATGCTTATCAGCATGAAATACTATTCGTTCGTTATTTTTCGCTACTCTTTTCAATTTCCGTCTTCATCTCTTAATTGCACTCTCATATGCTTACTTATCCATTACTGTAATAAATAAAATTAGTCATTTTTTTGATCAAGTATATCGTTTTCAGCCGGAGAGAAGCCATTTCAATGCAGTGCATGTTCTAAAGCATTCGCCGATAAAAGCAATCTTCGTGCACATATACAGACCCACAGTGGTAAGCTTACTATTGATACAGTAATATATAATGTCGGTTACCAGTTTTTTTTGCGATTACTGTAGTGATTATACGGTATAAACGAAAATACTTATAACCATTTTCGATATAATCCACCAATAGACATCATTTATACTGAGTCATAGTGTTGTTTATTATAATTAAAATATATTCGCAATCATAGTTTTTTTTTAATAGTACGGTGTGAATTAAGTTCTAACAATATTGAGCAGTGATCTTTGATCTTTCATTTTTTTCCCACTGCATTTCTATCTTATTTCAAAAAATTTTCTAGCGAAATTAATTGAAATGAATTCTTATTTCTGAGGTGATTTTTATGAAAATTTTTTTATTATTATATTTATTTTTTTTTAAATATTCCACTTTGAATATAATTTCTTTTCTAGGTATAAAACCATATCTATGCAATAGATGTGGGAAACGTTTTGCATTGAAAAGTTATCTCTCGAAGCATGAAGAATCAACATGTATTCGTTCAATATCAAAGACAACACAACTATCATCACCATTGCGTTAATTTTTTTCTAAATGAACGAAAAAAATTCTTTCTATTGGTCAAATTGTGCCATATCATTTATTGTTTCTATTTTTTAATTCTATTTTTTTTCTCCTCATTTTTTTTTCTGCAAAAAAAGTTTTCATCTAATATTGAAAACAATTAAATACACTCTATTTGAGAGTATTTTATGATCGTATGCAATTATCTTGAGAGTCTCCTATAGGAATTCTGTGATTTTTGTTTGTTTATTTTAATGCGAAATATTTAATGCTTATAATAATTGATCAATTTTATTGAGGCAATGAATTTTTCACTTCAAAACGCCTAGAAGTGTTCGTCACCATTTTTAATAATATAATATTTATTTTAATTTTTAATTTAAAAAATTTAATTTACTGCAAGGGAGGTTTTCGTAAATAGTCTTTCACATATCTGATATGGTCTTCATAAAGAACAGAGTGCCCTACATTATGAATAAGATGGAAGGAATGAGGAAGGGGTAATCAATTTTTCCCTCAGACTTTCAACTTTCTTTCTGACACCTTTTCAGGTTTTTTTTAAATATTGCAAGAATCTTTTAAAACTTACAACTTAATACATTTAATTTAATTACTTTTACCTATGAATATTCCGGAAATTATTTTTATAAAAAGTGAAAAAAATGTTCTTTTTTGAGAAACGACTAAAATAATTCGATCATTAATAGGAATGCTTGTGGATAGTGATCACGCTCATAAGCGGTGATGGGTAATAATTCGGGAATAATTTTCCCTTAGAGGTAATATATCCATTATGCAGTTTAGTGCAATTCGCTTTAATCATATAGCCTTAAATTTTTTTTTTCGATTTTCCCTTTCCTAAGTGAAATCTTGGCGCACGAACCAATTCTTAGCTGATTTATAATCAGCAAGTTTTTTTTTGATGCAGAAATCAGTGATATGTGACTTATGAGGAACTTATCAATTCACTGATATTAATTAATCAATGATAAAATGATCCTCACTGGTAAGATCATAGTATATGGTTGTCTATTTTTATGGTGCATGTTTTAATTGTCTATTGTTGTATTTGTTGATATCTTTTTTTTTAAATCTCATCTTCAGCTTTATTCTCGGCATTCATATTTTTTATACGCTTATCACTATGGAATTCCACCAGTGATAAGCGTGATATATTTCGATTTATTCTTTTCTCTCTATTGTAATTTTTAAATCGCTGTCGAATGAAATTTTATTCCTGTGAAGATAGTTCTGAAATTTTTATGAACAGTTGTAGGATTTAAAATTTTTTATTTTTTTAATTTTAAATTTTTTAATAGAATATTTGAAGTTTCTATCAAATGCTTTCCTAACGGAATACTCATCTGAATTATAAAGTAAAAAAAAAGTAATTTCGATGATATAAGATATCTTTAATCATTGATATAATTTTATCTATTGTGATATGCTGATACGTTCTTTATATGGTTGATATGTTGCTGCTCATCGTGAGCAATCTTATGCTCTCTCATTAGGTCATATCAATGCCAATTTTCGGCCGTATTATTTATGTTTGCTCATCGATTGGCATTTTTCTCTATTTTTTAAAAAAATAATAATTAATAATTTGTGATATTTTTTTGTGAATATTTCGTTTAATTAATTAATAAAATTTTGTATTTATAAAAGTATCCGTCATATTTAAATAATTTTTTTGTTCTAAAATTTTAAATATTGGAATAATTTTTTTTTGATTAACTAAACGCCGTAACGCTACCAATCCTCGCAATGAGTTGAAGAAATTTGCTTAAGAGGAGGCTTAAAAGTGAAGCATATTGCTTTATAGGTTTACATATGCTAATGAATCGGCAAGAGCATGGATCAGGGCATTGTCAGTGAAGCTATAACTTAATTGACACCCATCTCCGAGTTTCAACTTGCCAGCTTAGGTAGATGGATGCAGTCAATGAAAGTAATTTTCAATGAATTTATGAGTTCGAAGAGTTGACCAGTTATTTGTTTCTGGCATTCGTTGCAAAAAATATCGATGAGGTTCTCGATTCATTTGAGCAACTATTATCGCCTTTGTAATCGAATTAAATTTGCATAAATCTTTATTATGGTTGATTACTTGACTATTATTTCTACAAAAGTATTGATGTAGATTTTATGAAAGCGGGAAAAAAATTTTTTATGAAAATCGATCATATTCTTTGCAATTGATAACAACTAAAGGATTTTTCTTAAATTTTAATGTTTTTTTTAAATTTATTAAACTTTATTGAAATAGAATTAGCATCGATCATATTTGCAATATATAATATTTTTATAATAAAAGATAAAATTTATTATGGTTTATTCTGAATCGTAGGATGCGCATTGAATGAAATAAAGTGAACGATTATGAATTCATTAACAAGGTCCATGAGAGCATAAAATACCCATACGACTATCTAGCACAGGAATGAAATTATCACCGACAGTAACGTTGAGTTTCCCATTTCCATCGAGCCTCATACGTCTTTCCCTTGCCGCTACCCATTGTTTACCTACCTTCTTCCATGTTTTCATAACCCAACGTTTATCGTAGCACTTCTGTCCTTCCACCTAAAGAATTCATCTTTCAAAATTATAACGATATATACTCTCTAGGCGATAAGCAAGATGAAGCATTGAGGGAAATGCTCACAGACCTTTAAAAAATTCTCTATTTAGTAACACCGAATTACTAAGTAAACATTAAAATAAATGTTCTTTGAATATAAAACATCCCCGCTCATTTATATTTATATTTCGATTAAACAATAATATTGCTGCTATAATAATCGCATGGAATAGAACACTAATAATATAAACCATGGGGTACTATTTATTTATTCCTATGGTACTAATTATTATGGTTGGTGCGATCATTTAATTGAAAAGATGAGAAAAAAAAGCAAAATGCAAGCAGATTAACATAAAAATTCAAAAGTGGAAGCTTCCTGTAGTACATCTATACACAAAATGCTTTTTTTTTTCAAAAATTTTTCTTTGTTTTTTTTTGAAAAATTTTGCGAAAAATTTGAAATTTTCCATAAATTGCATTTTTTTATATTTTCATATTCGAAAAGTCTCATTGGGTGTGAAAGCTTTCTAAATATTTTTCTATATTTTACTATTCCAATTATTGCGGTACTTCAAACAAAATGGCATTAAACATGAAGTAAATGAAACGAATAACAATTAAAAAGAGCACATACCATAGTAGAAACAGTTTGATTTTTATAGACGAATTCAGTGATGGCAGTTTTCGTTTTTATTGATGGTACAATCGTTTGAAATAGAAATGGCTGTACAGTACGTGAAATTATAGTTAGCTTGATTTTACATGTATCTGAATTTTGAATTACTAGAATTGATAGTAGTATTGGCATAAAGAAATGCATCTTCCTGGAAAAAAAAGGAATTTTTAGTGATTCAATCGCTTTTTGAAAAACAACAAATTTGTTTTAAAATTTTCGTACAGATACTCATTGAATGCAATAATAAAAGCAGCATGTATACGATAAATGGATTGGATGCATAACCTTTTATGAAAATGCGGAATTATTTGCAAAATTCTAGGGGAACGGGTTACTGGGAAAAGGGAAGGGGAGAGGATCATTTATAAATGATACTGTTTAGTGTCTGAAGAATTTGCAATAGAAGGAAGTTGTTCGAGAATAGAACTCAATGAGCGTTGAGTTAATACAAAATAGTATGATGAAAGCTATGATGAAAGTAAACGTTTTGTAAATATATGCATTAATACATATAAAGAAAGAAAAAATTTAAAAAAAAATAATAACGAAAAGAATAATATTAAAAAAATAATAATCTGAAAGGATTCTTTTAGATTAATAAGAATTCAATAATAAATGAGAAAAAAATTTTATCGCTAAAAAAAACCTTGGCTCGTCATCTATAGTAAATTCAATACGTACTCACTAGGTGATGCTTGTAGGGTTAATGATGAAGTATAGCTAGAGGCAAAGTGAAGCCAACAAATTAACTAAATCCCATACAGAAATTTCTAATGCTTACATATTCATCTATTCACTTATTTGAATAATTAATTAGTGACTAAATGGTATATTATTCACTCGATTATCAGCCATTCTACGAAATTTGCATTTTTATTGGTAGCAAGAAACCCCTTAATAACACCAAGCAATTTATTTACACATATCCCTAAATCGATCGTTTGAACGATTGCTACGATCAACGTATTACACCTAAGCACGGGAAAAAAAACTTACTGTCTGCTATTGACAAGGTAAACCACTTTTTCCCACATCATTAAACAACGGAAGCCTTCATCTTTTTTTTCTATAATACAAAAAATGCAAAGAAGCGTACAAGACGTATATATGAATGTCTATACCCAATACGGAGATATTCATTCGATTATCTATGTCTTATTTAGGTTATCTATGCGTATCAACAACAAATCACTAGAAATGACCCAAAAATGATGCCGAAAGGTTCATTCATTGACGTTTTCCAACCTTTCAACCATTAAATCTTTCAACATCAACATTAAATACTTTGTGGAATTTTTAGAGAAATAGAAATTGCAATTTTTAACAGTAATATTATTTTAAATAATAATAATAATATAGCTTGTATAATATCTATTGCTTCAATTATAACAATAACAATTTTAGTACTTATAATATTTATTTCATTTATATCTCGACTTCCGCACAATCGACAAAGTTGAGATCATAAAGGTTTTTACAGGTTTTATAGGTTTTTTATACAGGTCATATGCTATATATGTGTTTTCGATCGTGCACAATAGTATTTGAGCATATCAGCTCATAATATTCATACTTGTTTTTGGTAGACTGCCCGAATGCAACGTTTATTTTGTGACTTCCATATCAGAATCGTTTATTTCAATCGCTTTTTTATGAATATATATTGAAAAAAAAAAGATGAAAACATAGGTAATTAATAAGCACCGAAGTGGGGGAATCGGCAGCCAAACGAATAGTGATCAAAGATCACCGACTGGCAATAACTAGTGATCAAAGATCATCAACTGGCAATAACTTGTTTACGAGATCACTAACTACTCTTCTCTAGTAACAACAAACACAGTGTATCTCTGTTAATTCGACAATATTTCCGACATATCAGACAATCCAACACAACGATTCACCAATACAAATGATGCTAAAATATTCGTATTTTTTTATTTTAAAGAAATTCAATTCGCTTATATGATTGTTTTTTTTAATACTAGCATTGCAATTGCAAATGTCATTGCAATTGCATTGCAAGAAACCACCACCTATGACAATCATAAATATACGTTTTAGTAGAGAAGCCATTTTTGGATCAATATAAATATATTTTAATAATTTTTTTTTTCACCATATTGATATACGGACATATTTTTTTGATGCATCATTTTTCAAACAATAATTTCTGTGAAAAACTTTATACTCTTTAATTAAATAATAAATAATTCTTATAAAAAACGATTGATCTTTCATAGAGCATTGACTATGACTTTACGTTCAAGGATCTACGGACGACAATAAATCCAATTCTCCGTTACTTTTATATTTTTAAATATTCAAACGACTAATTTTAATAAATAGAAAATAGTGAATACATTGTAATAGCGAAGGAAATACATTGTACACTATGAATTTTGCTAAACGGCTGAAAAGAAATGTGAAAAAATAACCCACTAACGTTGCTAGATACATTCAAAAATCTATGCTACTTTATTCGATTATCTAATCATTATCACTTGAGGTCAAATATTGATAAATATGCCCGATAGATCAAAATTGACATAAAATAATGCCAGGTCCAGGTGAAATACCGCCTAATAATGCTGGAGACACATTAATATCGGTACCGAAATAGATTCCATGCTCTACGATACCCACATGCATATTATATAAATTAATTGGTAAACCAAGTGCAGGAATTGGTATACGTGTTCCTTTTGCAAGCGCTTCATTTATCATCTAAAAAAAAAAACCATTTTATTACATATATAAAATTTATTTTTCTTTTGATTTAAATTTTTTATTTAAATTATTTTTAATTTTATACAAATTAATAAATTATAAAATTTTTTTATTTAAAATTATACACATAAAAATAATATAAGGATATCAATTCGAAATTATTTTCTCATTGATAAGCATACTTGGATTATTTTTAGCGCATTACTTAAGGAATAGTTTAATGATTTATTTTCGATGAAAGTTTTAAAATTTAATTACAATCTTTTATGACAACGATTATGTTGTTTTATGCAACAAAAATAAACGATTTGTACTTAAGCATTCATATAAGCTTGAAAATGAAGAAAGGAGTAGAGATTTCTTAGGCAATTATATCTCAGTTATTTATTACAAGATATTTCTGCACTAATAAAAGAAAATTCGATGTGTTACTATATAAGCGATATTATAAGGTTTCATTTCTCTTAACGTTATCTTTTCTTCAAATCTAAATAGTAACTTCTTTTGGTCTCATGGATCGGTCATTCCTTACTTCCAGAAATTAAAAGGAAATACGATGGATTTCATAATTATCGGCTTTCATGAACGCAACAAAAGAGTTCATTTGAATGATTCAAATACGACCGTTTCATGCCCTCAAAACTGTCGATAAAGGGAAATTAATAAAACCCTAAAGGCAACCGAAGAACGATTTATTGGCCTTGCCAAGAAGAGCGTTTTTCATTGGAATATTACTATCAAGAACTAAAGATATGATCACATATAACTTCTTGGCTAAGAATTATTAAATAGCAGATGCATTAGGTTTATTAAATTATAAGTACCATAATTGAATATCGAAATAACTTTAATTGATTACTTGATTGATATATAAAATTAATGTTTAATTGACTCACCTTAACAATAGAAGTTTTAGCAAGATTTGCGATGCTATCTAACGCATCTTGTGTTATACCAAGAGTACGATCCGCATCGATAATCTTTAACACACGTAATGCCATCATCCCGCTAAGCCAATTGCCTCGAAGATGAAGTACTATATCCATTATAATTGTTATACGTAAATTACCCACTCGTATAGTTGTACCTTGTAAATACATAGTAGCATCCACTATTAGATCCACAGTTGCCATACCTAAATAATTTATGCGTTGAAATATTCACATGCCTATTATAGTAGAATAGTTGTTTTAAGCGATAAAACGTTGCATTTGTTAATATAACACAATACCATATATGCCTCAAGAACTAAAAAAATTGAAACTATTCATAAATAATAATATTGACTATTAAAGAAATTCCAATTTTCACAACGATCTAAGCAATTCTAAATATTCTGATAGGCCTAGGCCAATTAGTTTGTGTAGAAAAAAACCAATCTAGGGCCTAGTTCTTCTTACTATGCTGCTGTTAGTATAAGTTGGCTCATATGAATCTTAGACAGCGTAACTGAAGCATCCACATTGCTGGCGATACTCAGAAGCACTGTCTTTCGTCTGAGAATCTCGAAAATATTTGAAGAAAAAAATTAAATAAAATGTCTGAGATAGAGGCGAGAGAGAGAGATGGAAAGAGAGAGGAAGATGAAAAGAGAGAAGGAGATGAAAAGAGAGAGGGAGAGAGGGAGGGAGAACACCAACCTCCATTTCTAGCACTAATAATCACCGATGGAGCACGAGCAGTTCGAATAATAAGGAATAGCTTCCGATTGGGATATTTTTCAGCAAGAGCTGGAGCGATATCGCCAATACATACACCTAACGCTTCTAGATCGGCGATACTTTGACGTTTTGTTCGTCGTATTAATCGCAATATTTTACGTCTCTATAAAGAAAACATTTCACCTTATTTTATCATAAAACTTGAAAAACATTAGTGCAGTCACTTAGCGTTCACATATATAAGGAATATAGATTTTCTTAATAATTTCACTTGTATAAGGGCTCTTAGATTACAATCAACTTTTCAACACGGATTTTGTTGGATTAAAAAGGAGAGAGGATTTTATAGATAAGATAAGAGATAAAAACTAAACAATATTACCGTATCTATGCTATTTTAACAACAATTGTTAAAATAAGCTAGAAGAAAGCAAAAAAAAAGCGAAACATGAAATAATTTCGAATAGTTCGATAGAATCGCTTAATCAAAATTCATTACGTTATTTTTGGGTTAAAGAAAAACTCGTCAATGAAAGCAGATAATTTTCTTAGCTAAAACGAACGTCATCGGATTGAGGCTTTTTCAGAAATTAATTTGCATAATTTATTCATATAAGTCAATCGATTGCCCAATGGAATTCTTCTTATAAGTGGAAGAATTTGAATTACATATGCAAATAAACTCATAAGAGGGATTGACTCGAAGATCGCATATTATCACTGCTATTTGCTACTGCAAAAAAAAAGTTTTGAAAAAATTTCCAAGAACACAAATCTATTCGACGATAGTATAAATTAATGATTAAACGATTAGTAATTCTCACTATCGATCCAACTTACCATTGTTCGTCGAGTTTCCTCGGAGGTCGCTTCGGTAGTCTCGTCATAATCCTCACCACATGTTGTATTCAAAAGATTGCTAAATGCTGCCATTTCAGGACCGATACGAAATGCGAGAAATTCCCGTCTAAATTGTAGTCGTATTTATTAATAACTATTTATTAATAATTTGAAATCATTGAAAATTACCTCAAAAGATATAAATTATTCAAATAAAACTCTTTATAAAGAGTACTCGAAAAATTTTTTATAAATATTATTTGAATATTTTATAATATTATTTATTTTGATTGTATTATTCTATCTAAAAATTGTTCGATGAATTATATTCAAGTAAAATTTAATTTTGAATAAAAAATTATCAACAATAAATAAATATTATAGAAATATTTTCCACTTATATATTATAAATATAGAAATAAATATTATAGAACAATAAATAATAAATAAATTTTATACATAGAGAAAATAAATAATATTCCACTTTAAGCGTATATAATTCGATACGGTTAATAGTGAATATATCAAATTTAGTGATCTATGAGAAATAGCTACATTCCTCCCCCACCTTTTTCCATTTCGTCCTCCTCCCCCTTCCCCTCCCCCCCCCCCCAGCCTTTTATTTTCTCTCAATCACCTCCTCATATCTAGAATAATGCAATTCGCTAACAGCCTTTCGAAACGTTAGCTAATCTCGGCCATTTGAAGAACAATGAATAAGAAGCAATGATTCACTAACCTATGCATCCAATATAGAAGTGAATTGACAGTATAATCGCTAAGAACAGCCTCAACCATTGGTACACCAAATGCGTAGGGGAAAAAAACAGGAAATGGCCCAAAAGGAGTGCCACCCCATCCACGAGGACTAAATTCACCAGATAGATCCACTATAAAATCCTGATTCGTTGAATATGAACTCATAAGGCGCAATGATAAGCCGAAATCGGAAAGCTTTCGCTGAAAATTTTACATTCATTAGAGATACAACGTTGCAAGTAATCATGGAAAATAAAGTAGAGGTATAATATCAGTATTAATGGGGGTATAATATCAGTATTAAAAGATTTTGTTGTATTAATATCACTCAGGTGTGATCCTTTAATATCGCGCAGGTGTGATCCTTTAATATCGCTCAGGTGTATTCATAAGGTTCGCAATATTATTTGAATGAAAGGGCGATTGGCGAATGGAATGCGCCCCAACACCTAATGCATCTTAGTTGATGCTTTCAACTTATAAGTCCCAAAAGATACCATTTCTTTCTTCCCATCGTGAGGGAAAACCAAATTTTTGCTCCGCTCAAACTTTACCTTGCATATTTAAAAAAAAAAAAAGAAGAAAATAGCCTCATTTGGCATAAAACAGTGACTACAGATAAGGGTGACCGTTAACGATGTGGAAAAAATTATTGAAAAAAATTGGTTAGTATAAAAACGAAAATATTGTTGATTAGGTGAATAATTTCTAGAATCAGAGAAACAACAAGTAGCTATCCGTTGACAGCAGAACATTTGTAAAGAACAATGAAAATCATCGAAGTGCAAAAGATCGATTCATGGTGCAATTCTATCATCCCTCCAATATTTAAATATTTTGCTCTTTAAATCGTTACAAATGTACCTTTATTCGATCTTTTTTTGATCAAAACTCAATTGTATTTTGAATAAAAAAAAATAGATCACTATTAGAAGATTTTGAAATATTTGATCTCTAAAATGGCTCAAAAATAATTAAACAAACCAAATCGAGCGATCGAAGAATATTTTGCATAGAGCCCGCTTGCATAATTGCACTTGGTGATGGACATCCTGCACATTGACCACCAACCATTCGTTTCTGCAGTTGTTTAGAAATATTTGATTTCAATCATATATTTGCCGAATTAACTTCATTCAAAACTTGCATCATTATTTACAGGTGCAAAAAAATAATTTTCTCAATGAGAGATAGCAATATATAGATGGTACTGAATATTCTTAACGAAGACTCTAAGCAACTTCACCATCAAATATCCTTAACACCAACTGTGCACACGTAGTGCATCTTTTGAAACAAATAGACTTTGTAACAATTTCGAATGGATTTTAGAGATACAGCGATATAAAGGGGGGTGAAAGCACGGCGAGCGAGGGGACTAGGGCGAGGGGATTTTTGAAAAATTATTTAAAAATTACAGAAGGAACATATCATATTTCCAGCATTAAAGTTCAATTTTATTGATAATTGCGAAAATGATTAGACACTCACATTTCGCTTAGCAGCCACAGCATTCGTTCTGACGGTGTTCGTCATCCGTGCATTACGTTGCTGTTGGTTGGAGTGATTAGGTCGTACATTTGGATAAGGAGGTCTATAACGTTGAATTGGTGCTGAATGCTGCCTCCTAGTTGGTTGAGAAGAATGCATTGAAGGTGGTGGAGGAGTACGTGCCATACCTCGACACATCGGTGAGTAACACTGAAAAATTTCGAGATAAATTAGATATGAAACAGTAAATTTTTTTTTTTGGAATTTATTGTGGTGATAATCTTGGGCATTCCAACGCGAAATGTAAGGGGCTACGCTTAGCTTGACTTCTTTTCCCTTTCCTCTTTCCTCCTTCTCCCTCATATAGAAGACGAAAGAGAGACATACGTATGCGGGTATTTGTTGAGATGCGCCAAGAACTGAGGTAACGAGCGATAGCATTTGTGTGAGTGGTATCACTTGAGGTAGATTAGCCAACATCGGATTCACCATATTATTGATAAGTCCTGGTACCATTCCACATAGCTGATTCGGTAACATTTGCCTTACTTGACCGGCCACCATATTCTATAAATTATGGACGTTGAATCACATTATTTTTATAATTGATAATAATCTCTTTAAATATCAAATTAAAAAAAAAAAATTGAAAAAATTTTAATTTTATGTACTAAATGAATTACGCAATATTTGATCGTTAATCGCTGCTATGAAATCAAAAATACCCACTCTGAATGCAGTGTTAATAGCGAAACCAACGATGCCACCATTCATAACGTAAATATTAACATAACCAACGTATGCCGAACATCCGGATACGATAACGGCTGGTCCACCCATATTATTTGTAACAAGAGTTAGCTCGACATCTAACGATATCTGAACAAATGCAAATATATAATCGCTTTTCTTTAATTTATTGCTAAAAAAAATTATATTATTAAGCAATGCTTCGTATAATATTATTAAATGGTTAATTCAGAAGGTTTCTTTCATTTTTTTACTATTTTTTGCATAATTTATTCGTTTTTTTTCGCTTAAAAGTATTATTGATAGTCTTAATTATGTGATGTATGGATGTGAATAATGTTGAATAATATTTACTTGATCAGCGTCCATACAAATTATTCCAAAAAGTCCAAGAGGTATTAGTACGTTAACTTGTCCACCGAGTCGTCCCATTATCCTTAAATAAATTAATAAAAAAAACCGATATACCTTTCATGGAAAATATCTTTCAAATCTAATAAATGAAACATATAGTTCTCTAAATATCTATTCTATAAATCTATCTTATATATTCTAATATAAATAAAATTATTTTTAAATTTTATTCAATAATTGCTTCATTTTCTCATTGATGAATATTTCCTTTCATTTAATAATAAAAGAAATAAAAAATTTTTCAATTAGAAATAATAATTATTATTTTTGTATTCCAATTATTGAGAGTTTCATAATTTTTGCATTTCAATAATGAAAATTTAAAATATTTATGGACTTTTAATGATATTTATTTCGACAAATTTTTATTTATTTCGATAAATATTTATTTATTTCAATAAAATATTTTTTTTTATGACTTATAAGCATTATGATATCTTGTAAAATATATTGAAAATTATTCTATTCTCATCGTAATTAAATTGCTCTCTTCAATGATTTTATTATTTTATTATCAAGGAAAATTTTATAAAAGACATTTCATTCTAGTAGTAATTCCCCATAAATAGTTTTATTAAGTGTTATATGAATATTGAAAAAAGTTTATGATATAATTTACTAAATGATTTAAATGAAATAATTATAATAATTATTTCATTATAAGGATAATATTTGTGCAGATTAAATGAAATAAGAGTTGATACCTAATTTCGAAGTTCCTTATCGATAAGACGATTCGACCATAAGGCATCGGGTAGATGGCAACACTTTGAGGACAGCGATAGTAAGATATATACATGTTATAGACACGTACACAACCATTCACCTGATACATTGTGCTAAGTATAATTATACTTTTATATATATATATATATATATATATATATATATATATATATATATATATAGTGAAAAATATGCTTTCATAGTGTGCACCCGACTTTTAGAGCACCACTTCTACGGACTGGTCTGTGGGCCATTTCCGCCCCTGGTTTTCGTCACGACATCTTATGATAAGAGAGTCGATAGGTTCCTTGATGTTGATTTATGGTATTGATGAGCAAATGAGTTCAATTATGAAAAGAAATCAAACACAATTATCAACGATTACAAATTTTCTCAACTGGTGTTTTCAAGTGAAAGCCTCTGCATGATTATTGCTATACTCGAAGTGGAATTGAAAGAAATTAAATTATTATCCCACCTGTGGTACACATTGACTAATATCAGGTATTTGCGCACGTCCTATTTGTTGGCTAATAATACCGGCCGCTAAAGCACTCGCATATTGAAAAGCACGTGCATTTGCACGAACTCTGATTCCTGGGAATCGACGATTACCTGCTAATAAGGCAGGATTGAAGTCAATTGCGTTCATTGTTGCAAACCTGAAATATTATTAATTAAACTTACCATCTGATTAAACAAATACTTTCTATAATCAGAACTCACTATAGTCATAAATTCACCTAAGTTTGATGGTTTAGTTACCCAAGTTTGAGGTTTGTTTCTGCTAAACATAGCTGGATAAGTCGAAGCGTTATCAAATACACCTTTTTTTCATCTGAATTTCAGAAGCATCATATAGTGATGCTTGAAACAAATTCACAAAATTTCCTATCTTTCATTGAATGAATTCCCAAAACATGAATGCATAATTATTAGTTTACAGCAATACTATACCTTGGACCATTTTGAGCGACAGCGAAATTCGATCTTTGCACATATATATTATAGGCAGCAGCACGAGGTCTACTCGAATTAGTAGTGATCTCTTTCGATTCGTTAATGAGCATAATCAATAGCAATACCAACTAAATAACGAGTTTATATTTGGATTCCATCAAAACTTATTTCACATCTAATAAGGTAATCGCCAACCTATCTACATACATCGAAATATTTCACCGTCCAGTAATAATTTTTGCTTTTTTTGATTTGTGAGAACTTTTTTATTTATTCGAAATATTATTTAAAAAATTCAAATATTTATCTAAAAATTCCTATAAGTTTTCAATCATTTCCAATAGTCGTAGAAGGAGAAATAGTATAGGTGTAGGAATTTTTGGTTTATGATGTGAAAAAGGATGCAAGAATGAAACAATTCATCTAGTGGCAAAAATCTATCATTTCAGCATATAGAAATACATCTAATTGTGCATTTTTTAATTGATATTTTTCAAAAAAAAAACTTTTTTTTCAATTTTTCTCAATTTTTCTATATCCGAAAAAAAAGAGGAAAATTAAAATATTTTCTAAAATGGGAGAATAGATTTTTCCCAATCGCTAATTTTGGTAAATTTTAAAGCAAATTATAATCGGACATTTTTTTCATTCATATACGTTGATTTGTGAAATTTAGAAAAGAAGAAAGTAAATTTCAAAAAAAAGATTAAAATCAAACGCAAAGTGCAAAAAATCATTGAAATACAGTCGAGTAAAAACTTCAACTCTATCGTTCCACTTTTTCTTTGTTTGTATCGATAAGCGTTTCATCATGAGCATAAAGAATTACAAAAATTTTTCGCCACTTTCTTTATTCGATCCCTCAACAATTTTCCTCCCTCTTCTTCTACCCCTTTCTCCTCCCCCTATACCTTTCATTCCTATCTCTAATTCCAATATTACAGCCATAGAATTTTTATTAGAATCCTTAATAATAATAATAATGATAATAATAATAATAATAATAATAATAATAATAATAATAATAATAATAATAATAATAATAATAATAATAATAATAATAATAATAATAATAATAATAATAATAATAATAATAATAAATCTGCCAAAATATTTAGAAGGAAAATTTACTAAAGAGCTAAGCCTGTTGAGGTTGGAATATTTTGCTCATAAAATCTACAACGTACGAATATCTTTTTCCAAAAACTTTGAAAAAAAAATTTTTATTAAAATAAGGGTATGGAAGGATGGGGAGCGGAAGAGATAGGGGTCTGAGGTGAATGGGAGTGAGGATGAGGGGAAGGAAAAATGTGAACTTTTTTGCGCATAATGTTCATCGAAATAAACTTACAATTGTGGCGGCTGTCATTTTGGAATCGATAGCCACCAACCACCGATCGATACCCTGAAATTAAAATTTAAAAGAATCTATTTTTAATAGTGATTCAATCGAACGGCTAGAAATTGATCTATTGCAAATTAATAGGCAAATAATGACTTCCATATAACAATGCACTTATCCACTCGGAGCAGTTTTATTTCAAGGAACCATAATCCAAAAATTTCTCCTTCTCTCGTTCGTTTTTCCTCTCCCATTTCTTTAATTCTTTCTCACCAGCTTTTTCTCTCTCATCCTCTCCCTTTCATCTATCCCACTTTTCTCTCCTTCTGTTTCCTTCCTCTTCCTTTCTATCCCTCCCTCTCTCTTCCTCTCGGTGATAAATTGACACAATGATCGTCGTCGACTGCACCCAACCATAAACTAGTAGGGAGTGCTGCAAGGCGGAATAATGCTAACGAGCGATGACTATCCTTTGATCGATTTTTTTTTCACTGTTCCAACCTGCTCTTTCATATGTATTCAGCTCTACTCTAAGATACGATTAGTGAAGGCAACGATGAAATGACTCCGGAGTCGACTGTTTCCGCTGATACTTTTCTCAAGTAGGAATTGGAATGTGATGTTTGCATTCTGGACTTAGTCGGAGTCAATATCCTAAAATATATGAACAATCGGAGTCAATATCGCAAAATATGTGAAGTGGTCATTCCGATTACAGGTATAACAGATAAGCCACGATAATTTTCCCCAATACCAACCAGAAGGAAATTGCTTTACTATAGAAACGAACGAGAAAATATAAAAATTGCAAATATATATCGTTAAAAAAATAACACAAAAAAGAGTTACTAAAAATTGAATTTTTGCAAACAAAGTGGACTTAATAATAAAGAAACTTAGTGAAAATATAAATAAATTTTAAGTAAAAATTGAGAGAAATATTTGAGAAGTAATCGCTTCTATTATTGATTAGAAATTTTATAGACAATAAATACTTATTTACTAATCGAAAATTACAAAAATAAAATAAAATAGACAAAAAAATTATTGTAGATTTATTGTTTATTATTTTATGCTAATAGGTGAAAAATGGTTTAGTTATATTCTAAAATAATGGGAACATCTCAATGAAAGCATAATAAATAAAATTATTAATAAAATTAATGAATGATAAAATCTTTCATCATCTAACAAGTTGTTTACGTATTTGTGATGTGACAAAAACTAAAATGGCATTTATATTGACGTTGTTGAATGAGAGGGGAATCGTAGGCGTTCAAATGAATGAATGGATGCCATACATTAGCCAAATGGCCGTACTTTCTGGACCGGTCTTTGGCTTAAAGTACAAACTTCCTGGTGGTGTTTTTAAGTGTGTACATCGATTAAAAAAACATTTTACTTTAAAGTGTTATTGCATAAATATTTAAAATGGATATGCAAATTATTCGTCTCAATTGGTTGGTACTTTTAAATTGAATTTTAAATTCTAATTGAAATAATAACATTAAATTTTTTAGCAAAATATATTGAGGTTTTTAACATGTTATAGGAAAGAATTCTTAAAAATTTGATGCCTATTATTATATTTATATTTCGGTGCTAATAAATGATCTCAAAATAGATATGAGGGAAGGGCGAGATTATATAAGAGGAGTAAGCGGCAAAAAGGAATAGGAAGAATGGAAGAAGATTGATGTATATACGCTAAGGAGTTATATTATTATTATTAAAGAAATTTACCACTTCATTGTTTTAAATATCTCATCAAAGATGCATTCAGTGGAGCATTTTAAACAAACGCTAACGAATATTTCAAATTTCATTTGCATAATTCATACCGCGTTTATATTTCATAAATAATATTAAAGCTACTATTATATGCTGTTGAAATTTTTTCGATAATCACCTGACAGCAATGTTTGTCTGTTTGTATGTATATGTATGTGTGTGTCTGTATGTCTGTTTGATAGCTTTACTTTCTGAAAACAATGGAATATGACGCTTGTAATAATCGCTCATAGGACCTCTCGAATCAAATTCCAAGTGGATTCATTGGCTTTGAAAGGAATTATAGACTTATTAAATCGTCAAAAAATTTATACGCATTTTGCAATGGTGCAATTTTAATTCTGTATCAATGGGATCGTAAAGTAAAGAAACTACTAGAAGAGTTGTACGAGCGACCGGTTCAGTTAAAACGTGAAAATTAGGCTCCATTGAAAGCAAATCGGGAATATGATGTTTGCCTATGACATAATTGCTGTAATTTCGATGATGCGTGAATTTAGACTGGCAGACAGACAGACATACAGGCAGACAGACATACAGGCAGACAGACAGACGGACAGACAGACATAAATACATATACGAACTCATCGACATTACCTATTCAAAGTGTGTTTTGCACGAAAAAAAGCGACAATAAACGGCGAAATGGGTCAAATAAGCTGGCATAATGTACGCTCTAGCATTCCACTCAAAGTGACCAAGTAGTTTTATAAATTACTAAGGAAAAAATTCAGTATGCAAATAGCGAGATTTTTTTGTTTTGATGATTGCATGAGCTAAATATTCCCCATATCTAATTAAATCTAATCACTTGTGCAAATCTTTCGTTGTTTTTTCTCGCAAATAGATCGATGCAAAAGGAAATTTCAACAAATTTGAAATGCATCCAACTTTTTTTTTTAAATTTTAATAGGCTTAGATTGCTTGAAAGTTGAAAAATTAAACTAGAATACGGCATAGGAGGTCATTCTCTAGTGCACATAATAATCGCCAAATTTGATGATTCTAGATATGATGGCTATTTAGTTGAAAGTATCGAACAGGCAGACAGACACACAGACAGACAGACCTACACACATGCATTTGTGCAGACGAAATTTCACTTTAATAAGATTTTGCAAGGCATATTTATAAAAACTACACAAAAAGACGTATGGGGACGAGTGTGACAACACAACCGATAGGCGTAAAATAAGGCAATAAAGTTAAACATCAGAGTGCATTGGAATCCATTTCGATGGTTCCGCCCTTGAATTCTGAAGCGCAATATGGACATTTTTGTGTGTTCATTGATGGTCATTGAGCAAATTAATCCAAAAAAAAAAAAACAAACATAAATGCAATATTTTACTTATAAAGAATTCAAATAAAAATTTCATAAATATGACATATATTTTTATTGTATTACACATTTAATTGCAAATGTTGCACATCAATTGCAATCATTCATAACAGTGAATATATCATTGCTAAAAAAAAATATTAATTGCACTTTACCTTAAACGATATAATCTATTAATTGCAATTCATTATTGGAAAGCAACTCTCTCTCTTTTCCTTCTTTTATTTCCAACCCCCCCCCCCCTTTCTCTCTCATTTTCTTGTTGCATTGATCGGTATTATTAAGCATTCATGAAACGATTATACGGTAATACATAATATATACGGTAATACATAAACATAGTTGGTAGATAGCACTTCATGAGTAACGATACGGTATATTTGAAATATCTGCTGATGGTCATTGCAGAATATCATCATTGAAAGTGTCATTCCTCTCCTTCCGTCTTCCTGTCTTAGCCACCCTCCCTTCTCCACAACCCCAAAAAAGTTCCCTCACCCCTCCTCCTCCCCCCTTCATCCCTCTCAAACTGTAGGTATTCCAGGCGTTATGGACTTCCTTCACAGTATTATCGACAACGATTCAGTTCGCATTTCGTACGCAGTCTTCAAATTCGTCGAATAGAAATTCGTCAATTCATTCAATTCGAATTGCATACATTGCATAAGAGTACATATTTATTGAATAGTATTGGAATGTTGCAAATTCATTGCTATAGAACGTCGATGACCTTGATTAAGTGAATGTAACGGTGAGAATTGCACTTCCGGAATAAAGTGGACAGTGCATGAAAGGTAATAATAACTAGTTATGGAAATTGTCCATCAGAAGCATGCAGTAATTTTTGCAATTTTCGCAAATAAATATTTAAATAAAAATTAACAAATGGTGGTTAAATAAACAATAAATAAATAAATAAATAAATAAATAAATAAATAAATAAATAAATAAATAAATAAATAAATAAATAAATAAATACTAAATAAATAAATAAGCACTACTCAAATGCCTACAATGAAAGACATTAGCAGAGAATTGCGTTTGAAAATTCTTAGACGCGTCTTTTATAATAAGCGATGAATATTGATGATTGTCAAGGTGTGCAACTTTTTTTTTTCACCCAGGTATTCTTCATTGAAACTAAAGAAAAAACTTTACATTCCTATCGTTGCATAATTGCACAACCAGTTTGTGAGTTATATCTCACATCATACTGCAAGTAATTTGCTTTATTTGAGTCTTATTCAAGTATATTCTCTCAGAAATTTCAGTATTCTCCAATACTGTTGAATTGAAGTAACAAAATCAAAGTATTTCTTGAGTAATCAAGACTTTTTATTTTCAGTATTATTAATTTAATGTTAATAATATTTCTATCACATTTAATCTTACTTGGAGTGAATTTCATTTGCAATTATGAATTAAAATAAAATTTTTTTTGTTTGTAGATATGTTATATTAGAGAGAGGAATGGCAATTTGAATAGTTGATGTGCAAATGATTGTCACCATTGAATTTCGCGTAAAATAATGAAGATTATGAAAAGAGAAGTGATAATCATTACAATATAATATAATAAAAAGAGATATGATAAAGAGATAATCAAACAATATAATGCAGATGTAATCGTTGAAATAATAAAAAAAAAGCTAATAATTGCAAAATTTATTGGGATTTATTATCATATAGGCCATAGGCCATAACTTTCATCGCTCTTTATCTATTCTCATCTCGATGAATTTTACTTTCTAGTTTTAGCCTTACAATAAAACTCTCTTATTAAAGTTCCGGTTTTAAAGAGTAGTATGAAAATAAATTTTAGTGACTATTTTGAAGGTCATCTAAATGTATTGACATTTAAGAGGGATGCAATGTAACAGGATACGATCAAAAATGTAATAAACGCATGTTACAATATTGCTTTCATTTATGCACAAAAAAAAGGATATTTGTTAATTCAATTTCGAAGTTTTAAAGTAAAATCTATCAACGGCTATGAAAGCATCATTATACAATAAAGGCTATGTGATAGTATTCGTGTTAGATGAAATGAAAGAAGAAAATGGCGCATTTGTCACGCCAATAAAGTATTCCAGTATGCTAATAAATATCTATTTTTCGGGATCATTTTGCGCTTTCCTCTATCCTACGTAAACATTAAAGTGGCGCAAATGACCTGGATAAATAGGAGAATCCTTTTGTATAAGGCCATTTGTATGGTTTTTTTTTTCCTATTTAGTCGATATTTAGTCGCATTTAAGCATTGAAAAACATATATAATTTTTCCGATTTTCTTAGCGAACAGCGAATATTGCAAAGAATTTTTCCACAACACAAATCGTAACACCTTTACTGATAGAGAAAAGAGATTATTTTTTTGATTATAGAGAAAGAGAATTTTTTACGTGAAATTTTCGCCGATAAACTAGTCGGTAAAACATGAGCTACCGTAATGTTTCGGAAAAGAACCTCACCCACCAGGTAAATACCCTCTCATCTTCCATTGGAAGATGTTAAAAGCGATTGCAAAAGAAATTTTTGAATAATTTTAAAATTTGTATCGTAGCTGATGAGGTTGATAGCGATTTAGAAATAGCGCCTCTAAACTTTACAAATATATGCTTCCTAAGTATAGAAATAGTGCAAGTAAACTTGTCAAGAATTCCTATTACTGTAGAAGTATACCGTAGTTCCCGCGGACACATTTACCGAAATTTGCGACCGTAATTTTTTTATTCATATATCAAGCCAATTTCTAGAACAATTTTTTTTCTTGTATTTAAATATAAAAGGAATTTTTCACTTATTAAAATCAACGAATTGAAAGCACTTTTTTATTTTACCTCTAATAGCGCTTTATTTGCAAAAATGTGGTACTTTTCTGGAATTCTACAACTTTATGATAAGATCCAACCTATTATTTATTCATAAAGTTGGATGTTTTGTACTTCCTCATCTCTTCGTTTAACTTTTATTCAACTTGAAATCAAATTTGGTAATCCAACTTGAAATCAAACTTGATAATCCAACTTGAAATCAAATTTGATAATCCAACTTGAAATCAAATTTGATAATCCAACTTGAAATCAAGTTCAATACAAAGATTTGCAGTAGTAAAAATATTCTTTTTGGTTAAAATTTTTAATCTTACGACGATATTTTCATTTCTTCACGTGAAAATTTCATAAAATAATGTCACAAACGATGGATAATTTCTTTCTGGAACGAGGAGAGGATTCGTAGTATATGAAACATGGATGATTTATCTGGGTATGGATGATATAGGATTGAGATATTTATAGTGGGATGTTGAATGAAAAAATTTTTGCAATAGTTTTTTCTTATTCATTTTCTGGGAATATTGTGCAGGTAAACTCTGTTACTTAATGCATCAGGTATCTATAATTCTTGAGCATCTACCTAAATTTCTCTTATTATTCGTTGATTTCTAGAGATATTTACCTATATTTGAAAGAAGTTTTTTTTTTTTCGAAGAGCACTTGAAATGTCATTGAAACTTTTTTCGAAGAGCACTTGAAATGTCATTGACTTATCTATTGTCCTGGAGAGATAACTGCCTTTTTTCGTTGTTTATTGCAAGCTTCAACTTCTTATCATATCATTTGTTCCGCATCTTAGCCCTTTAGTTCGCCGTCATTACCGCTTCCGTTCAATTAATTAAAACGATTTTTATGCCGATCCGCATGAATGGGGTCGTGCTTTCCGTTGAAGCGTAGGTTGGGGCCACTTTCCTAAAGGTCTGGCTTGAATTCGGTGCAATGCATATTGGGCGACGACGTTTTACTTATCCAAGACTGGATCGATGTAGCATTTAACTGATCCTCACGTGGCGATAGCTTAAATCCGATCTCGGTTCCGCTACCAGTCGTAACTGCACTAAGAGGGTTGCCGGATCCAGTCGAAACTCCGCTTTTCCAAAAGTGACGGGGTTGAAATCAACGAAATGAATGGTTGCCTTTCTACCTCCTCCTCCGTTTCCCATCTCCGACCCATCTACCTCGCACCGTCCCCCTTAGGTCCACTCACTATCATATTAAGCTAAGTAGCTCAATTCTAACTAATATATTCCTTCTGCACATTGGATTCTGCATCGAACTGGTGAATGGTTTAAATTCTCACTCGTTTGCTTTTGAGGGACGTTTTTATCCTCACTAATATGGGGTTGTCTGATACATTAGTACCATAATGATGCAACACCGTATTGCTAATGGTACCTCTGCGTTTTGCAAAGGAAAAAGACCATTGCAATCCATTATCATAGTACTAGAAAAGTATCACATATTGCACGTTTTTCTTATCGAATTCATTTGCTACTCTCAACTGTAATGCTTCCATTTTTTTTGAAATTATTTTTTTACATTTATCCTTTAATTTCATCCTTACCGAAGTATTGTTTGTGTTTCCTCGTTTACTTCAGCCTATGTAGACAGTGCCATTTGCTGTATTAATCCGAGATTGACGCTTGTTTTCTAAGTGGTAATAAGTGACGCCCGTCAATTTTGCTTGATTTTTGCCAAGAAGCGGTAGTTTTTAATAGTCTGTTAAATAAGAGTGGATCTGAAAAAAAAAAATTTTTTTTTCAGGAAGTTCAATACTAATGTGGGCATAGGCCTAAGTGAAACGAGTTCTTTTATTGTCGAAAGGAAAGGAAAGGTGCCGAAATGCGATCGCGCAGTGGTTCGGGCGTTCGATTGGATCGGCTCATGTATCTTGTCGAGAAAACGATTTTAAGCCAACAAAATCCAATCACCGGACTTTTCGCCACCGATAAAAAGGTTTCTTTTAGTGTTATGCGGGATCGAATTATTTTCAACGAAAAATCTCTGAATTGGAATATATGCTATTGCCGATTCAGGAATGGCATGTGATTCTTACAGCTGTTGTGTGGTGGCGAGATGGGGGAGGGGGGGAGGGAGGTGATGTTATCGTCTAACCTATTGTACCTGGACTGTGTTCTTCAGAGCCCGCCGAAAGAAGGTTAATACCTGTACTATTGATCTAATCTTAGTGTGGATTTCGCTATGAATTAATGAGAGAGCCTTCGCAATTCGTTCGTAAGGTCGTGTGTTGAAAATTTATTGATTTTATAAGGCATATTTTGTGGGCAACTGGTCTTTCAAGTTCAATTTGCTATTAGTCGTTTTGCTTTGAAAAGTTGGCAGCTCATAAAGAAGATGGCTTTATTAATGACATAGGTGAGTTGTATTTAAATTGCTGATATTATTACTGATTTTTCGTTAACGAAAAGCTCGAAAATTTTTTCAAAATTGAATTATTTTAAAGTATTCTAAATAGAGGTAATGGTATTCAATTTGAATATCTCATCTTGTTTATAGAATCTTTGATGCTGATATTTTCAACAGTTTATTTATTGCTTCGTTTGTGATGGACGAAGAAATTGCACTCTAATTTATGCCTTTAATGATCTCCTGTTTCTTTTCTAATTAGTCTTTGATATATGCTCTAAAGGAGCTAGTTACAGGAATTAAAAGACTCCGAGTCGGCCGTTATCACTGGTGGGAGGGGCTGTCTGCGGGCAACTTCACCGTTTACAAGGAAACTGTTAATTCTACGGGATACAGGGGCAGAGGAGGGGGGGGGGAAATATAGGACAATGCCACTTGAACTAGGTGAATTTGCAGTATGATTTCTCTGAATGAGATGCGAGAGTAATTTCGCAATCGATTTGACTGGCATGTGATCGTTGTTAAGTTGGCTTTATAGTGAGCTCATGAGATGAAAAACGAGAGCAGTTGTGTGCTGACGTCACAAGCGCTCGTTTATTGCCACACGCATACATAATGGCATTTATTGATGGGAAATGCTAGACCTGAAATTTGAAAGATTTTTGAAGGCATTAAATATTTCAGCAGTTTGAAATTTTTATTGAATTAGATTGCGAAATTGGCAACGAATAATAATAAAATATTTTTGAGCTTTTTAGATTTTCATCCTGTTTTTTTTTTTTTTTTTTGAGGAGGGATTTTCATCGTTTAGTGGCGATTCTACGGATCCTTTATCCTTATCTGCATCACTCTCAATGGCCTCTCCTAGTTATAGCATTGTAAATTGGATTTTTCTTCACTATTTCCCAGATAGAAATTGATTAATTGATGTTGTATGATACGCAAGGCTTTTCTAGTTTTTTGGGGTTTAATTCAATATCATTAGCAATTTTGAGCATAGAGACGATTGATAAGGTTTAATTTTTGCTAAAGATATATTCAAAAATTTTACAATTGGTGAGATAAAAACAATTTCTACTGTTATAATTTAATGGACAATGCATTTTCTCTGTTTTCTTAGCCATTGTGGTGGCTTTAATTGACCGGAAGTCGGGAATTATGTGAATTTAAATATTTAATAAAATCAGACACATGTTGAAATAAATTGATATTTTTTAAATATAAAACAGAGTTTGGCAGGGAGGAGATTGGAAATTGCAGGAATTTATTATAGTTAACGCCATATATTGTAAAATTGCAGAACTTTCCGGGTCATGCTTGGGTACGAGATAATATCTATGCGGCACATGCATTATGGGCTATGTACCGTGCATATCAAAAGAGTGCTGACTTCGATGAGGATCTTGCTAAGGCCAATGAACTTGGCCTCACTTGGTAAGTTATGTTTTATTTATGCAAATTTTTTTTGATTCTTTACATTTTCTTCCTACCTTATTTAAATGGGGATAATAGTATAAATTTAATATGTCATTTGATGCCTTCTATTTTCCCACTGTTAGCTCCAAACTGCTGTTGATCTAGTGTTCCCTCATTAATCAACACAGCCCTTTCCAACCATTCCCCTTCCCTCCCATATACTTTTCTATCTTTCCTACCTAACTCTCTTTTACCACACCCATCCGTATCCTTCCCATATTCATGGTATCCCTTTCCTTGTAGGCGTCTTTTAATTATTTAAGCGATAGATACAGATAGCCTTAATATAACTCAAAACTCGACATAACAAAGTATATTTACTCGATAACCCAAAAGTTCATACTTATTTAAGTGTTGAAAACTCTATAAGATGATTAGGGTCTTTTAGTTGATTAGGAGCAGTAGTGAGTTGGATGGAGTCTGTATTCTTTAAAATTAGAGTCCTAAAACTCTGTGTCCAAAAAAGTTCTAAAATCACCCGATGTTGAACGATACTATTCACAATGACAACCACTCAAGCTTTATGTTTTTAGTAGTTGTTTGTTTAAAAAATGTCGAATAGATGAGGGGATATATATCAGAGCCATAGGTGTTTAAAGGTATATTAGTGATTGATTAGAGGTGTATTGCAGTGTGAAGATGATGCAGTCGTTGATGGAATGTATGATGCTGCAATCGGAAAAGGTCGAACAGTTTAAGATCTATCAGAGAAGAACGGACGCATTACATGCGAAATACTCGGTGAGCACGAAGAGTTCAGTATGTGGCGATGAAGAGTGGGGACATCTGCAGATCGATGCCACTTCGTTATTCCTGCTCACTTTAGCACAAATGACTGCTTCCGGTTCGTTGTTTTCGCACTATTTTTTGGTTATTTTGTTCATATTTTCTAATATTTTAATATTTGGTGAAGAGTGAGGGAGGCGAAGGGTATGTTGGTTTATCTCATCTAGGCAGAGATAGTTTTTTGTGAAAATTTCCGTTTGATTGTGGCGCAAGATATGGGTCCATAAAGCGTAAAGGTTTTGTTTATTGTTGAAAGAAAGGATTGGGATTGCTCGCACCAAGATTTGTGATATGGAAGAGATAAAAGAGCATGTTTGTTGAGTGATGAAGGGAAACTTTTTTTGTAGCAGAGAAGTTTGTTTGTTTTTTTTAATAAATGGGGGCTAGCGAAGATGTCAAGAAATAATGCATTTGTTGCGAGTTGAGTTTCTAACTGATAGCGTTGATTATTTTAAATTTCTTTTGTTTAAATTTGAGCTTGTTGTAAATTTTCTGGTTACTTTTTTTTAAAGATTTGGGTAATTTTTCCACATTCTAGTTTCTTGAGGGCATATTTAATGAGTAATGCTTCTTAAATTGAGGTATACCAACAGTAATTTAAATAATTAAACAATTTAGTGCTATAAATTTTTGGCAGATTACCTACTAATACGAAATTTTGCAGGTCTGCAAATAGTGCGTAATTTCGATGAAGTTGCATTCATACAGAATCTCGTCTATTATATTGAAACGAGCTATCGAACTGCGGTTAGTTGCGGCATTATTTTTTTATGCAAGAGTAGCGACAAGCTGTAGGTGATATTTGCTTGTTCGAAGCAATCTTTGGGAAGTGATAAACCAAGATGGTTGTTATTCAGATTAGACGGTCTGCAATTGTGTTTACCAATTATTAAAATTGTTTTTGCATATTTTGATGGGTGATTTGTTTTATAACGTTGGTGTAGTGGGTGGCAAACCATTCATTGAGGGTGGATGTCATGCTGATATTAATTGTTGATGTTTTTCTGTGAGTGCTGTAAAATAGAGAGCAACTTTTGTTTGCATATGGGTAGAGCAGGTTGGTGGTAATTGCTATATGCCTGTGATGGTTTTTAGGATTATGGTATATGGGAAAGAGGTGATAAGACGAATCAAGGCATCAGAGAACTGAATGCGAGCAGTGTTGGAATGGCTAAAGCGGCTTTGCAGGCTCTTAACGATGTTGGCGATTTATTTGGTGATGGATCCAAAGGTGTGCTTTGTGTTTTCCACATTAAGAGGAAATTTGTTATATATATATATATATATATATATATATATATATATATATATATATATATATATATATATGTATATATACATACATATATATATATATATATATATATATATATATATATATATCAATAGCATTATTATTGTTAAAAGATGAATATTTTTTGCTGTTGCTATTCACATTCATTCTTCAATTTTAAAAAATCCTATAATTTACAGGTTCCGTAATCCATGTATTGCCGGATCAGATCGAACAGTGTTCGGCTGTGTTAACATCAATGCTACCAAGGGAATCGTTTTCTAAGGTAATGTTCAGTAATCGGCTTTTGAGAAACGCACAAATCAGCTTGTTCATTCTCGCCATTCTCCAGATGCTATTTGCAACTCGAAATCAGATTTCCTGCTAGAATCCGATTGAATGAAAGATCGTTATTATGGGAGTTGGATTCGCTTTCTGTATATGTTTTTTTTCGTAATATTAGTAATTTCTTTCCTTGAAAAAAAAAAGAAAAAATCAACGAAAAGAAAGTTTTTTTACATGGTGATTTCTGCGAACTGATAGGAAATTAAGGCCACAATCAAATCGAAAGGTTGGGGTAGGAAGAGAGCATCCGTCAACTATGTGCATTGCACTCGAGATCCCACTTTGAAGCTCTCATTTTTAAATTCTTTGTTCAATTTTAATTCGTCGAGTATAATATGCTAGAAATTGATGCTTCATTGTTGCGCTTATAAATTCTAGAGATTATACCGTTTACCATTTTTCACTTCCCAAAACGATCGTATTTTTGAGGGAGCAGTAAATATAGTAATATTTAAGTTGGGAGTTTGTAGAATCTTAATCTGCAATCCAGGATAGAACTTTGGGATGTGGACACATCGTTGCTTTTCTTGGCTGCTATGTTATTTCTTTAGGCATTCTGTTTTCCACCTCAGCAAATCTTTTGCTTTGCTACCTTCCCACATACTTCCATCTCCCTGGCCAAAAACTGATCGTAGGCGTCATGTTAGTAAAAGATTTTGAAATTTACAACCTAAGGTAGATCCAAGCAGATATAAGAAAGATTTTATAAAGATTTAAATTAATTAAGGAATAGAAGTGAAGGGAAGTGTTTGTGCCTAATATGCGCTAGTAAATGAAGCATGCGTGATCGGATTGTTGAAGCTGATCGATAGTTTCCCACTAGGAGACGGATTCGGCACTATTGACGGTGATATCTTATCCGGCGTTCGCCGTAGAAGATCAACAATTAATCCAAGTGACACGTGAAACAATAACCGAGACACTTTTGGGCAGATACGGGTGCAAACGATTTCTACGTGATGGATATAAAACGCCACTTGAGGTATTGCTTTATTATGTTTTTTGAATATTATTACATAATACAAGAAGTTGATTTCTTCCTTTTTTTTGATTCTTTTTTAGTGATTGCAAGATGATGTCAAGTCAATAACGCTTCTCATGTATTCATAATATAGTACCATATTTGTTATATTTTCTAGTATCATTTCGATCGTATATTTTTTGAAATGATTCATGCGGAAGGAAAAATTTCATTGTTGTTATCTCACTGTAAAAATGTGTAAATTGTATGGACCGGAAGCCAATTTAGCATGATTAGGGCAATTTCAGGATAAGAAGTGCTTGCACGGCACTTTAAAGAAATAAGGAAAACTCTATAAGCATTGAGGTCTTAGTCTGCTTCTGGCATATTGGATCTGTTTGCCAGGGGAGGGGATATCACCTCACCCTTGGGGCTATCTGCTCTTTTTCCGTATCTTGAAAGGATATGCAGTACAATTTAAGTGTGTCCTAAGTATAGATAGAGCAGTTAAACGTTGTGCAGTACAAATTAAGTTTGGACGAAATGCGGCTATAAGCAATTAACGTATGGTGAGAGTTAATAAAAGTTTCTAATTGTTCGTCGCAAATTTGATTTATAATTATTCGAGACTCTGCTAAAGTGAAATTCGATGCTTGCATTCTTGAATTTAGACAAAAATCACTCTCATGGTTATTATTGTTGGTTGGTTCAGGATGACTATGATGGACATGTGGACTGATAAGATTGCAGATTCTACGTTATAGTTACAAAGATGAATATTGAAGGAAATTTATTCGGTTTGATCAGAAAGGTTATATGGGAAATAAACGGGAACATCTTTGCAGCTATATTTATTCGTCCTATTTTTTGAGTGATTTCTTTCCTAAATTCTGGATAGAAATTTGTCTGTTTAGTATGCGGATCTTATGAGGTTTTTGATGAGAATATTTCTGTTTTTGGTATAACAGATGAAAAAAGTTTTCGATAGGCGTTATCCAGATCCATGATCATAAGCCTTGCCGATCGATTGTTGTATAAATTTCCTTCTGGAAGAGGAAGAGAGGGAGGGCGGCATTACTTTTGTTTAATTTGGATCAGTTGTAGGTAGATTTGCTGTTTTAAATTTGGGAGCTTTAATCTTAACTTGTATTCTCCTTGTGCAGTTAAAATCTAGCAGATTTATTTTAGGATCCGTCACGTCTATATTACAATAATTCGGAGCTGCAACAATTCGAAGATATTGAATGCGAATGGCCACTATTCATTTGCTATTTGATGCTGGATGCGATGTTTGCTCGTGATGATTTGATGGTGGAGCAATATTGGCGTATTATGGAAGATGTTCGTTTATGGCTTTCTCTTTTTGCTGTTTAAGGAATTGGGCATATAATAGTATTGATAGAAGAGAGAATGAAATTAGAGATGCAAAGAACATCGGGGGACTCGATGATCGGCTTTTCGATTGCTGATCTGTCAATGAGGGATATGGCTTGCTTCGACCTTCTTAGATGTCGTCGAACAAGTGACAGCAGAAAAGCCATACGATAGCATTGAGGTTATTGTGTTATTCGGAATATCTTCCTCTTGAAAGCAGTGATAAACTGATAATGATAGTGTCCTCGTTTATCTGAGTGCAGAAGAGAATTCGTTTATTTAAGATGACCCAGTTTTCGAAATAAATATAACGATGAAATGATTATTGGGTTACATTTTTTATTGCAACTAGATTAAGTTTTTAAATAAGGTTTTGTTGAGTTAATTTAAAGCAAATTAAATATTATGTAAGCTTTGAAGTGAAGCATGGAAATCTACTGCTTTCATGAAACCATTAAAAAATGCCGCAGTAATCCTTACTTTATGCTATAAGCAGATCCCACTGGTTATGGAGTTTAGTCTTTTATCAAATCGTTAATGATACGGAAATAAACTTTGTATTTTGAGTATCTGAGTATACGAAGCGTTAACGTATCAATTGCTTGATGATAATATTATATATGCAGATAATAGTGGTCAGTGGTGGATGTCGTCTAGTACCCGAACTGTACGCTGTACCTTACGATAAGGTCGCCGCAGAGAAACGACAAAGGGGAACACAAGACAGAGTTGCTGCTGGAGCAACGTACGTTTTTAAACTGTCATCTTTATGTATTTTTACACCTTTTTAAAAATTGAGTTTGTAAAAATATTTGTCGGATTATTGGCATGTTGAAGTGTGATGTATCGGCCGAGTCATCTTGAAGAGTCATATTTTTTCTTGGAATTCATCCCTTGAGGAAACGTGTTGTTTTCCTTTTCGTTCTTTGAAAATTGTTATTGATATGTTTTGTGATAAAAACGTTGATATATTTTGCGATAAAAACATTGATATGTAACATGATATGATAATAATCATCTCTTATTTCTTTGGGAAATCTAGTCCCACCTGATATTTTATTATAAAACTTGATTAGTGCTCAGTATATTGGAATTGCGAAAATTTCTTGATAAATAGGACTTATTTATATATGTTGTCATTTTTTTATAAATAATTTTTAAATTGTGGGAGATTTCCACTGAAGCAACGCTGAGTAGAAGGATCATGAATTGATAGTTACAAGGAAGTCAATGAACTTGAAATTAATGTTGTAAAATTAATGTCGGTCATTAGCACTTTAAGATGCTCATAGGATTGTATTTTTTTTTTCAGGCCATATCTTTGGGCACAGTCATTATATATAATTTGCTGTCTGCTTTACGATGGTTTCCTAACGCCCGCTGAATTGGACCCCTTGAGTAGGCGACTATCTGCTTACGAGAAACGACCACCATGTGAGGTGCAAGGTCGGTAATTAGAATCATTGTCTGGGAAAAAGAGGATTCAAGGGGTCCCAGCTTGCTCCTGCCAGCCCTTAAATTGTTCAGCATTATTCTTTCTTATTGGGATGCCCTTTTGCAGTGATGCCCGATTCGACGACTAAGTAGTGTTGGAAAATTTGGCGAGGATTTGCATCCTTTTATGTTTATTTGCTAAATCGTTTGCCCTTAGAATCTTTCCTGGTTTTTGCTTGTGGCCTTTCTTGCCCAGTTTCGTTCCTCTTTTCCTACCATTTCTGAAGAGCATCTAAGGAAAATATTCTGAATGCAAGCAAGGACCATACTTTTTGAAACTGTGATATTTTGACTTTTTTTTTCTATTGACCGAATGATCTTGCTCGTGTTTTTCGAGGGCGTAATAATACATCTGGGTGGCTCAGGCTGTAAAGCGTCGGTCTTGAAATCTTGACTTCGTGTTTCGAGTCTCGTCTTGCTCTTGTGGTTTTTAGTCGTTGGACAGGGGCAGCATTCTAACTTGCATTAGTTGGATATGCTGTTATTTGAAGATTACTTTCAGTATCAATTCTGGCCGAGACATGTGAAGTGCAACAAGAGTTACTAACGCATGGTATTGTGGTGCAGAATATCGGTGAAGTTGAAGAAGTTTTTAGCATTCAACCGGCATCATCGTTTGCAAAAATTCTCTCGCGGTTCCTTTTTTTGCTTGCAAAGTTTTTTTTTTTTTATTTTTCGTTTTCAATGAAATTGATATGTTTTTCTGATTTTTTTCCATCTTTTAATTTTTTTAAGATAAATTTTTATGACTATCTTTCAGTTTACTAAGTGATCTGTCTCTTCATTTAATCGCTATAAATTGCAAATCAATTTTAGGAGATTACAAGTACCATAAATTTAGGTTTTTATAAATCGATAAATATTCTTTCTGATGTTGTAATGAGATGAATAGTTGGAAGGAGATGAATTGCAGATTGGGTCAATCAAAGAAATTGAATCTTACCGGTCGATCGCTAGATATTGATGTCGGTGTGTTGAGTACGAGTCGACTCTATCAACTTGGACAAAAATTTGTGATCTTCACACCACAGGTATTAACTCAAATTTGCATATCGAACTTTATAAATATTGAATTGTATCGTACGAAAAAAAAATCAATTAGCAGCCGAATATATTGCGCAACTTCCTCTCTCTTTCTGTTCGGTGTTCACTGAAGTTTTGCCTCATTTTAAAAATAATTTTTTTATAAATATGGAAAGGTTTTCTTTTCAAGTATTTGTTTGATAATATTTTTATTATATACTATTACTTGGATTAATATGGAATATTGATTACTACTTATTAGACTTATACTTTTTGATGAAATCATAATGCCCCCGTTATGTTTTCTTTTATGACCTTACTTCGAAGTTGATGGGAATGTTTTCTTCTGCCCTTCTTTCCCTTCCTTTTACCAATATAATTCTACTCTTTCATCTCGAGAAAAATTTGTCCGTATACTACCTCATTTGATGTGTTTAATTTCCTTTTTTTGTTGCAGTTTATGGATCGTCGTCGATCACATCTGATGTATGACATTCGAATACTTATGGACGAATGGAGTTCCGAATTGCAATACATCTATAGCACATGGAATAGTACGAGTGTTTCAGGACGTCCACTCGTGGTACTCATCGTCGCTAAGAATATGCTCGAAGCGGTCAGGTTTTATTTCCTTTTGTTAATGCATTCCGATTTGGGTTTCTTTAATTTTTTTTTTTTATTTTTTTTTGAATATTGGAATAAGTGGTAGCCGTAGTGCAGCTGGGATTAAATTTCTGTTTTCGACAGGAGGTTGTTTAAATGTGAATAAAATATCAGCCTTTAACTGGCGTTGTTTAGTTAATTGATTTTCCCTATTCAGTCTATTTTCCCTCCCATACCTCCTTCTTTCCCACTCTTATCTAGTAGAGCATTTTGCTGATGTCCGAAGGATTTTCTCTCATTTAGAATATCATCTTTCAAATGTAATGGAAGAATTACTCGTTCGATCAATCGTTGATTGATTTTTGGCTCTCTTTAAGCCGTTTATATTATGATGTCGATTATTTATTTATTTATTTATTTATTTATTTATTTATTTATTTATTTATTTGTTTGTTTTTGAGTGGACAACACAAATTAAAATTTGTGGAGTACGTGTGCTGCGGGAACTTATGCTATAGAAATTTACGAGGTGTTGGAATTAGAACTTAAGCTTATGTTGAAACCTCTTATAGCTCTATAAAATCTCGCAAAATATGCTTTAATAGATGCTATTTAAGTTTGCATAATTTCTATCGGTTTTCTATGTGCTTAGAGATATGTTTTGCTAAGGTGAGGAAAAGAGTAGGATCGCAGATGTGTTGTGGAAGATCTATTCAGAGAGGTAAAGAAAGAAATGAAGTGGGCGACTAATTTTGCAGAATTTTAAACATCATATGAAAAGAGGAGAGTGCAAAAAGTTCGTAGAAGAAAATTGGAAAATTACACTAGAAAATGCGCAAGTATGCATCCTTTCGCACCTATTCTTCGAATCCTTCATCATTTCCCCTCTCCTCCTTCCTTGTTTTTTGAATTATCCTGGCTAAATTGTTGCGAGGAATTATTAAAGTTTTTATCCATATTTTTTATAATTTCAAATAATTCGTACGTTACATTGAGATTCTGAGTTATTTTCAGTGCCACGAAGAGCATTCTCGCATTTTTCAGCTGGTAATTACTATTTAAATAATTGATGCGTATTGGTGGTGGTTGTTTTGTTGTTCTCTTTTAAAATTTTCATCGTTTCTGATTTTTCTTTTTTTTCCTCTTAATGTGTGGCTTTAAGTGATGCCTATCATGTCATTCTTTTTTTTTTTTTTTGTTTGATGTTTGCAGTAATCGTCTTGCCAGCTGTGATTCGGCAATTTGTCAAGTTTAAATTTGCACAACTTGAAAACTTTTCCTATGGGGGGGGGGGAGGATAAAGGGCAAGAGATACATTTCGATTTTTTTTGATAATTTTTTAGTAATTATACTATTATTCATTAAAAGGAGTTGTTGTGCTTTCTTCTGAGTGTTTTTTATTGTAATCGATAGCAGTAATAATTTGAAATGATGGAATATATTTTAAAGGATTCTTCATCAAGCAAAAGTGCATTCACGAGCCGACATATGATGTCGACTGTTGTTGGCACAATAAAGAAAATTGCAACAGGATATATCGGTGGTGCAAGGTGAACTTTTTTTTTCTTGTATACTCGCCATATTTTTATGTATCATAGACGAGATTTTGAATATGGTGAAGCCGGGGGGGGGGGGGTGGCTGGGCAGGTAAACGAGAATTTCAATTGGGAAATGAAGCATTGCATAAGGAAAAGAACGAAGAAGAGAATAGTAGGGCATTTATTATGCGTTAGCTTTTGTGTATATGGTTATTGATAGTTCGATTGCATTATTTCATTTGTTTCACTTTAGAGTTGTGATGAAGGACGTATCGGAGTTCTTTCGCACAACGGCGGTTAGTAAACTGGAATTTCACGACGGAAATGTGGATGATTTGATGAGCGAAGGAGGAGAGTTCGAGGCAAGGGGGATGTATCGAAAGCTGCCATCAGCCGATGACGACCAGAATTTGCGTTAGATATCATTTAATTTTTTGTCGAAGCAATCTGGTATGTAGGGATCCATCTAGTGCGCTTCGAAGAAGCCGATTTTTGGTCAGTAATATTGTCGGTTTCTTGAAGTTCTTTGGATATGAGTTATAACTCATTCATAGATATGTTCCCTTTCGGATCATTGAAAAACTATAACTTATAGAATCACATTTATAAAAGATTGCAAGTTTTTTTATTCTAATGTATTCGATATTGAGGTCATTTAATTCCAATTCCCTTCCTCCCTCCCCCCTCTTCCACTTGTTATCTAATAGAAAATATTGCTAGCGAACGTCCCACCTGTATAAGCGAGAGCCTCACTCTCTATAATAGTTAATGTGAGCAGTGCGCATTCTGCGATTCATAGAAATTGAAGATTTGCATTGTATACGTGTTTTTTTGTATATATGGAAGGCAAAAAAAGGAACCTTTACACTGAGAAGTTGAGCTTTTGATGTAAACTTCAAGTCTTGAGGCTGAACTTTTGTCGTAAACTTCGGGTGGTGAGACTGAACTTTAGAGATAAGCATGAGATCGTTAGCAAAGTTACGGATGCCTAGCGTTAATGATTTGATGCGAGAAATTAGCATATGCAACTCTGCTTAAGGTTATGGGATGGACGATAATAAAAAGAAGGATCACGTTCGCTGTAAGTTTTAGTCCTCTCATCTGTTCTGTCCTCTGTGGAGTTTTTCCTTTGCTTTATTATTATATCACTTTCTTTTATATTTCATGATGGGCACTACTGAATCATCATAAAAAATCATAAAGATAAGCATACCCAGAAAAAAAAAAACGGAAAAAATTAGATTTCTTTTCTAAAATTTATCAAATTTTATCTAAATTTTCTAAGGTACCGAAAGTGTGAGTTAATTTTTGAGATAATGCCAAAGTTTTATCGGTAATATAGTTTAGAAGTGAGGAATCATTTCCTGTTTTGGCGTAATAGTGCTACCATTCTTTACTGCTTATAGACCCGTGGAAGTAAGAACCTAACATTCACTGATTCTGAATTTCTTCTTTATTGAAGGTGATTTCATTAGTGCATGTAAACGTTGAAGTAATTTGGGATTTTATATTTCAAGGCCTATTCATCTTTTTCTCCCTATGTCGCTGTACTTTTCCCATGCATTTTTCTTTTCTAAGCGTAGAAATCACTCTGCTAACATATATTTGTCTTTGCTTATCTGTTTTAACGGTGGTGGTGGTGATGGGTTTGCATAATCTTCTTTTTTTCTTTTTAACTTACCTTTTTTTAAAACTTATATCAATATTTAGGTAAATGAAGTCCCTAGGTGGGTGGTCCTTGATTTATCAGTCCACCAATGTTCCCCTTTTCATCGAAGAAGCAGTTGGTTAATGAGTGTTTCTTATTCAGAATGTGTTGTCGAATACTCTCTATCATACGTAGTAGCTCTTAATTGATAAGAAGTTTTGTGGTATTTGATATAATAGAAGATTACCTTGTTTTGGTAAAATGATTATTTGACGATTTAAGTTCATCGTTTCATTTTCTTCGATTGCCTTGCTCCTATCTTCGTGAAGAAAGCACTGCACTATAAAGCTGCACTTGTCCTTGTCCAGTTTTGATATCTGCAGTTAACTGCAGTTGTTCGTTAAAAAACTCTTATTAATGCTAATAGTTTGTGCAGTCGTTTAGAATTTTAGATCAGGATAAAGTTGAAATGGAAACCCGATTCTGCCAAAGTTTCATCGAAAATCAGAGCAAGGATGAAGGGATCTAAGAATTTTCCGGATGAGGGGATCTGAGAATTTTCCGGATGAGGGGGTCTGGGGATTTTAAGATAAGGGGACCTGAGAATTTTAGGATGAGGGGGTCTAGGAATTTTACGGATGAGACTCAGTTTTTTTTTAGCTGATCTGAGAGAAATTTTCGCGCAACCCTTGGTGTTTTGCTTTTTTTCTAAAGTCACTTTTTCCTGTGCTATGAAGCATTTATTGTTGCGAAAAATTCTATCCTGATCCTTAGGCTGATTTTTTTTTTGTGATTAACTTTGATTGCTTTTCCTTTTTTATTTATTATTTTCAGTTTTAACGCCGAAAAAGATAAGTCGATCGCTTTCATCAAGAGGCGATCATAATGAACAATTCGATATCGTTCAAAAGATGTCAATGCGTCATCGAAGTGTAATGTTGGATAGTAATGATGCTGGTGGGATTTATATTTTTTTGTTATATTTCTTATCAGTTGAAATTTTCGCGTATGATATGGGAGAGCAAATCATAGGGAGGCGTTTCTCTTATTCTATTTCAAAGCAAAATTTGCTCATCGACGGTTTTGGCAAACGTTTATTGCTGCGGAAAGAAGTAGAGGAAGTAATTTTATGTTGAAGATGTACCTAGAGGTTCACTTAATTCGAAGGTTTTTAAGTTCGCATAATCCATCTTTTTTGCTAGCTTTGTGGCTGTTAAATCTCCACCGGTCAAGCATCCGTCTAATAATTTGTGATCTTCGCTTAGCTTAATAATGATAAATAATATTTCTTTAGGAAGGAGATCATGATTATATTATCGTTAGTTTATTATATTCAAAGATGCGTTTTTGATAAGTATATGATGTTATAGTCTTTTCGAACGTATTTGAGGATCTAATGCGCTGCCTTTATCCTTATTTCCTTCGCTCTATTCCTTTCTATAAAAACTATGAAATATTACCTTACAGGATCAGACCTGTGGAATATTGTATCCGAATTGTTGATATTACGTTGTGAAGGTATTTAGATCTGGCTAAATTGCGTTTGGCGTACGCGAATCGTCAAGAAAAGCCTCGTGGGACCGACAGATATCGTAATGGATCGCCGATGAGGTTGCTTTCACCAGTTCGCGAGAAACATGTTGCTCCACCCACTGAGGAACATGCTGTAAGTTAAATACCGTTTTACGGTTAGAAGGAGATCTTGTTTGAAGGGACTCAACTAGCTAAGCATCCGATTCGATTGTGGATGGATTGTCTGTGACTCAGTACCAAAATTTCTGCTAAGCTGATTTCTTATTTCGAGTTATTTAAATTGTTTTTAATAAAGACTAGGATTGGTTTGTCACAGGTGATGAGCTGTTCATCGTGAGGCATGAATTAAATGCGTAGGCTAGTGGGCTTATTAGAGTGCTTTTAAGTTTTTTTCGGAATCTTTGAATCCAACCCACAAATGTATTGGTGATAGTTGAGTTTAAACTCTAGCGGTTATAGTCAACCAGCGTTTATCCGGGATCAAAAATGAGATAATTGCAACAAGACCATAGTATTGGTTATTCATTCCGTAGGGCAACTTAATCGTCGTGCAACTATCCACTCATTTATGCTACAGGAAACTTGTGCCATGACATTTGTACTCCATGAAACAGTTGTCATTTACCTGTGGGGAAAAGTTGGAGGATATTCGAGAGATTTTGCTGGAAGCATCATTGTGGAATGTCGATGTTCTGCTTAGATTCAATTATTTAAAATCTCGTTTTCAGAAACCTCCTTCCGCAGTCCCACCGACGGCGAATCAAACGAATTCATCATCATCTTCGCTCAAAAGTTTATCGAGTGACTCTGAGAAAAGGTAAATTTGTGTTGGCGGCCTTTTATAATCTTTAAAAGATGTTTTTGTTGCTTTCTCACCACTAGATTAGATTGTTTCGGGCTTCATTTGTGGGTTAGGTAATCGGTGTTCAGAGTAAGGTAATCGCCTCTAAGGTAGTAAGTGAATATTATGCTCTCAATTAAAGAAAAAATGCCATTGTAAACGGTTGTAAGGAGGTATATCGAAGGCTTTCATGTTGAAATATATGGTGAAGTGAGGAAAGTGCCCTGGAGAACGAGAGATGAATTAAATGTTTTTAAATGGACAGCAGGAAATTTTTTCATGATATAAGGAGTGCATTTTACCCAAAAGGTGATATTTCGAAAAATTGGCACTTTTATGTTTTTAGTTTGTTTGCATCTTTTCATCGTCTCTTTCTCCGTCTATCTTTTGCTGTTTCGCCTCTTCCAAAAAGAGATCTCCTGATGCAGCGAGCAGCGTCAACTTATTATGTGGTCCGGTGTAGAATTATTTTTCGCTTTATCACTGGAGTCTTCTAGATGAGCTCCCACCCCTATTTATCAAAGACTCCGATATCGCTGCAATGGGAAATGAGTGAGGTTACTGAGGTTTAATGGAAAGGAGATAAAATAACTGTTGTTTTGTTGGATAAATGGAAATCAGTTAGCTTGCAGATTGGATGCAGCACAAATGGATGAAATGTCAACGTCTGATTTGACGGATATGTTAACCGAAACGAGTGTCCTCGATGAGCAGACATCAATCGTGCATTATCTCTGGATGAAAAAGTATTATGCTTTTTATATTTAAATATTTGTTAAGCGACTGCATTCGTCTTAGAATTTTAGCCAAACACCGTTTAGACAAAATGCTGTTATTTTATGACTGCTGCTTTTATTTTAGTGTTAATTCTTCTGTCTTAATTAGATATTCGGTTGATCCGAACTTGTATATCACTCCACCGGTCCGAAATATCTTTGTTATTTTTCGTGGAATTGAGGGGAGTGGAATGGGAAAGTGACTACATACAGCCGTTGGTTCAAATGCTGCGGCTGCAACTGTAGATGTGAGTGATCAGCATTAACCGCTAGATATTACGAAAGGGGAGGGGAAATGAGATTGAACCGTGTATGAGTTAGTCTTGGGTTCGATTAGGTTTTTTTTTTGGTAGCAGTTTCACGGCAAAGTCTCTCTGCCTCTGAAAAACTTGCAGAACAGTTTTTCTTTTATATTTTTGGTGATATACGATGAGCAAAGAGAAGAGGAAGGATACATAAAATTCTTTACTTAGCAATTATTCTTGGTTCTGGTTTTCTTTGTGATTTTTCCCTAGCTACTTTCATATATGAGACAATTTTCCTTTCATGATCTGTAGCTCATTGATTGTGATAAAGCAATCGATAAGTTCCCGATATGGGAACGAAATTTTTTCCTGCTTGTGTGATGACAGGTGAGAACTATGGCTCTAGGTCTAAGCTAGAAATTTGAGCTACTTCTGTATGCCTTACCAAAGTGTCAACCGTCGTTATATGTTGTTGTGAGTGGTTATCAGTGATCAGCTAGTGATTTTTCTTCCAGGGGACCAGATTTCGATACAAAACTCAATGGAATCGAAGGCTCTACAGTGAGAATGTTGGCTGAAGAAATCTACGGAAAGGTATACGAATTTACTGTAAATCTTTTCATTAGGATTGAGATATGTTAGATAATTACGTAAATTGCATCTGAGATACGCTTGGTTCAAATCTGATAACTTTTAGTGTGGATAAATAAGTAAAATTAAATCGATCGGTTGTAGATAGATAGCAATGTTAGTGAATCGGACGAGAGATTAATTCACATTGTTGGTTGAGAATTGCATTATTTGGTTAACAACAACTATTGTGACATCGATGGTTGGTGAATGCACTGATTCATGGCGTTCATGATCGCTGCTGTAGTTGCATTGATAATTCACGTTTTTTTTTCTCTGCGCACCGTCATGCACTGCTTGTTTTGTAGTTTATTGTGCTTGAAAGCTTGTTTTATGCTTTATTATCATAAAGTATCAGCCTTGAGATTTCTAGCACCAGTTACCGCAGTAGCACTTTTCACCTTCGTCTTTCCTTTTCCCAGAAAATCTCCCAAAATCACTTCATATTTGTTATATGAGAGGTTATACTATATAAGAGGTTATACTGTCATACTGCAGAGATTATAAAAAATATTTTATATTCCTTATCCTCTGCGGTTCTTAGGCATGTGAGAGTCGTGATTGGGCTTTGGTTCGCCTGACTGCTGGGCTTCTTAATCGGCAATTAGACGAATTGGCCAAGGCAGTAACTTATTTGCTTGTACGACAAAAGCAGTTAACGCTTGGCATACCATCAAAAAAGGAAGAGGCAATTACGTGTCCAAAGACAAAAGAAGAATTGAGCAAAATTCTGGCGCGTACTTATGGTGATGACCCGAATAGTTACACTCTCTCACAGGTATTCATATCTTTGCTTTGTTTTCGTTCATTTTTTTCAGAGTTATATTAATTCTTGAGTTCATTGAACTTTATGGCAACTATTGAAATGCTTCTTTTTATTGATGTGGTTAATTAAATTTAATATTTAACCAAATTTGTTTAATATTTATTAGCAGATATATTTAAAGAAATTTTATTTGATGCATAATCGTAAATAACGCGTCAGTTGTTTATATCGCATAACTCCGGTGCTTGAGCAAATAGTTTTAAGTATTTACGAGTATGCTTGAAATTGTTTTCAGATCGCAGTTTGATCGTTGAAGCATATGGATGATTTTTTATATCATTGTTATTTATCTCTTATGGGTAGTTATTGAACATCGAATTTCTTTCAGGAAATTATAGTATGCTTGGGGTCATTGGTGAGGACAGAGCCGCGTCTTTTTGTTGAAATGTTCCGACTTCGTGTGGGGCTCATTATACAGGTTTGTTATATTCAGTAGTAACGGCAATGCACGAGTTGACTTCTTAACGTGCTGTATTGTTTGTTGTCTTTATTGGGTTGAGCGAACCAACCCCCTCCCCACTCCCTCCACCTCCCTGCCTCCATCCTTGATGTTGTGGATTTGTTATCGGAAGACATCGTCGTTGGCATTGAATGATCAAATGGAGCTGCTTTATTTACTGTAGGCAAAAGAGGGACGTTTGAGAGTTTTATGATTGATGTTGGCTTGATAGTTTTCTAGTCAGTGAAGTGGTCGCATGCAGGATTCTACGGAAATTTTCCAAATTTTTCACATATAAAAAAATTCCTGTAGAACCAGTGTAGAAATTAATAAAAATACGTCCATTGCTACTTAATTTTCGTGAATTTCTTTAAAAATTGATTTCTTTGAGAATTAATGAGGGAATTTCGTTAGCCTATCCATCTTCATTGAGGCGACGAATGCTTTTATGAATATTTTGAAGGTTCTGGCCAGCGAATTGGCTCGTCTAAGGGAAATCACAGGTACAGATGCATCACAAAAGTTACTGGAGATTTCACCTTTCGAGCTGAAGTCTATGTTGCTTTCACTGTTGAGCGGAAGGCTTCTTGAAGATCTGAGCGAAGAGGGGGAAATCGGAGCCAAAGAACAGCGCACGGGTATGGGTTCCATCAGGAAGCAAATCGAAGAGAGACGGGTATTCAATCTTATTTCGCATTTATTCGCAAGGTGCCGTATTGCCTCATATAGAGGACCAAGGCTTGTAGTGATTCTGCTTCAAAAAGGATGGGTTTTTTTTTTCTAAAAGTTTCCGTGTTTTATGAATGAATCGGCATTTGTCGCTGAATTGGAAGGTTGGAAAACGAATTCTTTAATTGGCAATGCTTGCGTCCGAGGTTATGTGGTGGATCTCTCAGTAACAACGATGAATTTCACAAGGAATATTGCTTGCTGAATTTGTGAATTGCTAATGTAAATGTTGAAATTAGTGACTTATTAAGAAATAATCTAGACGATAATTTGTCATTATTGCTTTCCTTTATATGATGGACCAAAGAATTCTATTTTGATTCCACTTAAGGTTGGAAATTATTAATGATGGAAGGATTCATTGTTTAAAATAGAGCAGTGCGATGAATTTTTCATCTTCTTCATCCTTTTCCACTTAGTGCTTTCACTCCCTTGCTGACCTGGAGCTATCGAATCGGCTTAGGAATTTCCTGAAGCTGTGTTTCCAGGACATTCAAAGTTTAATAGCAGTTAAATTTTGTCACGATTTGCATGATTGCATAAATTTTTGAAAAATCATGAGAGAATTTAAAATTTTCACAGAACTGAAATAAGTTGAAAGTGGCAAATTAACGTATTAGATCTATAAGCAGTATGCTTTCACTGTCAACTCTCTCATAGATAAAAGGAACGACGTGATACTGCTTAGAACTTTCGCTTGGGCATATCATGATTTTTATGCGCATAAAAATTTGAGGTACGCAATGGAAGTTGTAAAAAAAGAAGGTTGGCGTTTCGTATCGTAAATGAAGGAGTAGGTCTTCACCGAATCATCCTTAGTTTTGCGTGTATTTGAAAATGCATAGATCTGCAGTCAATGCGGCGATCATTGCACTCGATAAAGGGAAGTGTGCATTCGCCAGATGTAAGCCTTCTCGAACTACCTGAAATGGATGAGGAGGAATCAGGAGAGGAGGACTTCCAGTTTGGTATTTGGCTGAGGCATCGACGCATTGATGGCGCCCTTAATCGAGTTCCGCCTGAATTTTTTGCGGTATTTTCCTTGTTTCGCTAATTTTTAAAGATTCTTTTGTTTGTTTTTTCTTTGTTTTTTTTTTCTGATTGTCTAGTTGGAAGCTGTTCGCTGATTGTTGTTTATATTTCCTGTTTTCTTGTATAAAAATTTCCATTGCCGAAAAATTATAGAAAAATCACTGGTGCGGTTTAATGCTTAAGAGTTAGATGCTCTAATTATTACACTTTGCCTTATCATGTATGCTGCTTATATGTATAGCTGCTTATATGTATATATTTTCAGACTTTATGGGACACAGTGAGACGTTTCCCACGTGGATTATCGATCAATCGCATTGTTCTTCATTGGGGACTTACACAAGAGGTTGGTATTCGAAATTTTCCATAAGATATCTGTCGTTTTACCGAAGTATTTTGTTTACTTCTTTATTACTGCCTAGTTGTTTAAATGATTACGGTTATTTATGCTGTGAATAGTTTTAAATTATTTAAGTACAATTTGTTTGTATCATTAAGTTACGAGTAACGTGCTGTTATGCTTATGATGTAAATGCGAAGAAGGTTTTAGGTACTAGAATAATGGATAGATCAGCGCTTGTAGCTTGCTGTAATCTAATATACACAGGAGTTTTATTAAGAATATTGATAGCTGTTAAATCATGAGTCAACATGTGCTCTAAAGTAAGCTGAAATATTTATATGGGTGGTTGAGCTGAAAAGTGTTTATATATCAGTTGTTAGTATTAAGTGTTATTAATTTGTGATATGATTTGCGGTGAGTCGAATATGTGATCGCTGCATGCTTACCTGTATAGTCTTTCTTGTTGAACCGCTGATATGTTGAAAAAAAAATCATTTTATTTTCGATGGCAACGTGAGTCACTTTGCGTGGGTGATTCTGAAAAACCTTATGCGATATCGTCATTGATTGCGAATAGGATGGGGTGGATGGCCAGTGCCATATGAACTGAAAATGTTTCAAAACCAACCGAAATGCAAAACTGAGTGTTCCTGATTACTGTCGAAGACAATTGGGGCCAGTTGCACTACTCTTATGTTCTAAGCAATAGGCAGTTGCTTTCAGGTTATTATTTCTTTAATAAAAAATGCTTTTTGGGATGTTTCCATAGAAATGTCATGAGAACAATATTATTGCAGATGACTCGACGAGAGATCAAATTCGCTTTGCAGGTTGAACAGGTGCTCAATCAGGTTGGTTTTATATTTCACCAATTTTAAATCGTGCTTTCAATGAGTTGACAGTGTGGGGATCATTTCACTGGCTTTAGGTGTTGTTAGGAACGGTAGCGAACGATCGGATAATAGGCATCTAGTAGTTAGTGGGCTGATAAACACATTATGCTTTGCTGTAATGAGTTCTCAGTTGTCTTGCATTTGATTTTAATTCGTATGTGCGGCTTTTCCTGTGAAATAAAAGGTTTTGTAAAACCTTTCTTGGAATGCCTTGAACTGTTTTCTTCGCTTTGAAAATGGTCACTAGAGAAAGCCGTTACGAGCACAAACGTGCAAAATACAGATTACCTTAATTAGAAGAGCCATTGACTTCTTGCCAAACTTTGAGTATAGTAAATTACATGTACAAATATGTTTTATCACCTCGAATGAAATATGCAAGTATGAAAATAATTTCGAATTTTTCTCTTTTTTTTTTTGCTTTTTTCCTCAAAAATTTTCATTGCCATCGGCGTACCGACCAAAGCGTTTACGACTATCAAACAGTATCTATTCTCCATCAGATGTTATCATCTTTCCTAAAGAAGGCTGTGCTTGTTCTATAGAAGAAGGAAATCGACGGTGTCCTCATCTACTAATTTTTCCCTTTCAGTGATGTTTGAGCGATTTTTTCAGTTTTTCATCTTTACTGGTTGAATGTTATAAGGTGATAGTGTTGAATAATCAACGCACAGTTGTTTTGCTAGTTCTCAAGAAGTTTGATCTCAATCGGAGATCCCAAGTGGCTCATCCTCAAGGAATCTATCTTCGCTCTCAAACTTTTGATACTGCCTCCTGACAGTGCATCCGATAATTGAGGCTCACTCAAATATAGTATTGATATTCTTGGCAGGAGCCACAGCACTGATGTCCTTCCATTCACAAACATGAAACTATATCACTAACGTCCACCATGCTTGGGGGCAGCTGGAGAAAGAAAATGATGCGGGGTCCGGATCTTCATATGCAACATTTGCCTATAGCTATCTGAAACGGCTAGGAATTATTTACAAAAATACTAGTTTTCATTACTGATCCGTTTATTGGCAGATGCATTTATTTAGATAGCTGAACCGGAATATCGAGAGATGATAATTGAAGCACTCTCATTGCTCGGTAAGATGGATATCATCTTAAAGACCGATCGACCGAACATTCCACACGATCGTCCATTCAGTGTGGACTCCGTTGTGCATAGAGCAAATAAAATTTTCGTCGATCATAATGTTAGCTTTACAATCGTTGCCTATTGTTTATTGCTTTCATATATCAGCAAAGGGAACTTTATATCTTATTTTTTATTTATTTCGGTTGTTGCAATTTATAAACTTCCTCCATTTTCAAATTTTATTGCAATATTTGAGAAGAAGTGTATTGGGGAAGTAGATGGTATACTATTGCTCGGAAATTATATTTGGTTGGGGTTTGCGATGCGGTTTGCAAAATAAATTTCCTATGGCGTCATATAAATGAACCGTTTCTAAACGGCTGATAATATGCATTATGGATATTCGTCATGTCTTTTTATAAGAGCATATCTTTTGTTAAATCCCATCCAAATTAATTGTTGCTGCTCAAATTTCTGATGAAGTATGCTATTAGATATTGTCAGTTGTCGTTCTCAACGTTTTCTTAAGTGATCTACTTCGGAGGTGCTTATTTTGTTGACTTTAAATAGCTGCTTTCTGTTCAGTGCCTTCACCTTCGAATGTATCAGCTAATATGGGAGGATTTTGTTTGCAGATTCAAATGGAGACAATTGTAATGGAATGCTGTGGCAGTGGAAAACGTTGTGATGGTGCGCAAGGGATGTGTCAACATTTCTATGATTCTGCACCGGCTGGCGAGTATGGAACTGCACATTATCTAATCAAAGCACTTATGGAGATACTTGGTCCAACCAATTGATCACTACGATGCTTTTCTTGGTTGGTTTTTTTTTTTTTTCTGTTTTCGCAATTACCGTACAGTTGAGATACGATACGATATCTTCATCCGATGCGAAACACTATCTGCTGTATTGTTTAGGAAGGAGGGTTCAAGATAGGTTCATATTATATTCTCGTTTCTTTTTTTATTTAAGGATAAGGGTGAAAACGACATCCTTGTTGAAAATCGGGAAGAAATCCATATATAGCGCCTAATTTTTAACGAGTAAGTCGTGTATCTTTTCAGTCGTAATTCTCACATATTGCTTTATATATTTCAAAATGCAGTTCATTAATGCAACTTGCGTCGATATTGGGGTATCTGTTTGTTCTATTAGTGATTCAGCTGTGAAGAATTTTGCGTTTCATTTAGTGCTATTCTTGTTTTGTAAAAAAAAAATACCAATTATGCAAATACCAGCTTTTAGATTTTAGATTCTTAGAAAACTTGCACGGCAAAATGACAATTGATGTAGTTCAAAGTGCTTTACACGTTTTTTTCATTTCTTTATCCATAATGCAATGAAAGTTTATAAAAAATGGTGGCAGCCAACAACGGTTTGAACTGATTGTTCGTATATGTAATTTGGTTGCTTTAATTGATTTGGCAGTTGAATGGACGATTGCTGATTTGAAATTTTATGGAGTATGTGAATTTAATCGGAGCTATGATGGAGTAAATAAGCTAATTGTTTAGGTTCTAATTAAATATGCAAATAATTACCCAACTGACATAAACGGACAGTCTGAATGCAAATCTGCAGTGAAATAACATCGTCGATTTAGTTAAATAGAACAATGCTAGACACTTTAACAGGAAGCATCACTGAGAATTATTTAAGCTTTCAGGTATGTCGACATTAATTGGCATATCTACGACACGGACTAGTCGTTCAGTTTTTTTGTCGTGTTAGTTGTTCCGTTTTGTGCAGTCTTTGTTGCATCAAAAAAGTGCCATTTAGTCATAATTTTGTGCCTCTTCTATGCCTTAGTTATCCTGTCTAGCGTTTTGCTTCCCAAGGGCTCTCCTTCTGTCTTTCTTTATTTAATTCGGTGTTTAGAATACAGTGAATAAGAGAAACAAGGAAGTAAGTATATGAATTCTGTTGAATTTCTTCAAAATTATTCAAGATAGTGCGTTTAATCCGAGCGTCGTATTGCTAGCAGATGAAATGATTTGTGCAGCATTCGACTGAAATGGAGGGAGAGGAAACGATGTTTATTCATTTTAAGGGCAGAAAGACTCACTGTGCCAGATGACTCTCTAAAACCAAGAGCTCTAGACAACTAACTTTGGTGACGTATATATATCAGATTTTTGAATATTATTTGAAGTTTTTTGCATTTACAAAGTCCCATATGATTTCTTGTAATCCCAATTCGAGCTTAATAATAAGCGCTTCTTTACTTTTTTTTTAAATGCTTATCTCCACTTTTTTTTACATCTGAAGCTTCCATATTTTGAATGAAGTGCTCTTTTTTATTTTCACCCGACAAAATTCCTGACCGGCTTTCCATTTTAAAGAGATGATCTATAAGAAGACATTGATTTCTTGACTTGTTGTTTTTTATTGTTTATATATGAGAAGTTGGGGATGATGTTGGAATTTGTTGATGATTAATGGAAATTATGCGATAACGATAAAGTGACTGCTACAGTGACATTCAAGAAGAACGGAGGGGGGTTTATTGCTCTAGCATACTGTAATGACACACCACTACTCCTTTATCGTTCTCCACATATTGTTTCCTTTTTACTATTCCCCTCGTTGAAGGTGTCTCAGATACAGGCGTCAGATACGAAACGATATAGGTGAGATTGAGTGTGGTTGGGTAACTAATATTGAATTTGAGAGATGTAATGATTAATGATAATGCATTGACTCTATATATTATGCTCATTGTTGATGTGTATAGTGATACATTGATAGCCAATTTGTCACTCATTCACAAAGATTTATTACCGTTGAATGGTTTCTTACCTGGTTTATTACCGTTGAATAGTTTATTACTGGTTTATTACCGTTTATTACCTTATTACAACGGGTGAGATATGTCGGACGTACCTCATAAGATTGGATGCCACTGTTCGATGGATGATGCCTTTAACATCGATGTTATTCAACTTGATAACTGCATTTTTTTGATGATTACGAATTTTGATATTATATCAGATATTGATTAGAAATTGAGAGCTAGAAGAAATTCGATGAACATTCGATCTCATTGCTAATTTTATTTTGTTTTATTTTTTTTTCGGTGATGTTGTTGCAATTCATCGCTTTTCTTATAGCGGGTGGGTATTGGCTATTTTAGATGTTAATATTTCATTTGCTAATTGCTCAGTAGAAACCTCTAGTAGTATGATAAAAATTTTTACAATAAAATCTTGGCCTATAGTTTTTGAAACTTCCTCTGAAATTTGAATTCGACCTTATACGATATATAAATTTTTTAATGTTTTTTTCAGTAGTGATCATAGTTTTGTTGTTTGTTTTGTTATTCACTATATAGAAATGTATTTATAATGCAATTAGTGGGATATTTGGATGTATTGGAATTGACTCTATTCTTATCACTAAAATGTGATGATTTAGTGATAATATTATAAATTCATTGATTGATTTTATTCTTATCACTGAAATACGACTGATTAGTGGTAATATTATCAATGCATTAAATTTAATAGTTATAGATTTGAGAAGTGGAATAGCGTAGTTCATAGATGATAATAATGGGCATTCATCTGTCGTTGATGGGAACTTAATTCAGTTCAGATTTCATCCGTTTTTTAGGAAAGTTTCCACGATCAAGACGAATGCTCTGTCACCCCACCCTCCCCGCTCTCTTGCCCCCCATCCCCCCATTTAATATTAGTGAACTATTTTTGCAAAGCGATTAACAAACCATCGACATTCATATAGTAGGAAACATTTGCCTTGGTGATAATATAATTCGTGCCTGCAAAAATTAGCTTTGCAATTTTTAATGCATTTTTTGAGTATTAATATTACAGTATCATTTTGAAATAGTGCCCACTGCAAATGTATATGGTCCATGCAGAGATGTTTTATTTTTAAACAGACAATGTGGACAGTTTCTTTTATGAATAACGAAATTTCCACTCAGTTTATTGCCAAATATTGATAACTTTATTGTAACGCATTTTTCGCTTCGATCTGTTTACCTAGATTTCACCTAGATCCCCTAAATATTTTTAAATGTTACACAGGACTCCTCTCCTCTCTCTATTTTCCACCTTGCAGAGATGAATAAGGGGATCTTCATATGGGCCGGCAGTTGGAGACCTCCCGCTTGCCATTTTCTTAATTTGCTTTAGGTATAATGGCTGTTATTAAATCGTTAAAGCATTTTCTTTTTGTCGCTTATTTATACGATTGCTATAAATTATAGTTGTTCGATGTTGAGTTAATTGCATTTTCTAGAAACGAAATGAGTGATTGTCTGTAAAGGATAAGCAGATAAATTTGCTTTTCAAGTATTTCATTTGTAGTGACAAAATTATTGTTTATATTTCATAGCTAAAAACGATCGAATAAATAAATACTTGTGTTTTTTTCTTTCCGATGTATTTCTTTGATGTTATTTAATATCGCTCTGTTATTCTTATAACGAACACATGAAAGGGGCTTAAGTAATAGGTGATATCTTCCTAACGAGGCGGCAGAGTTGCATAGATTTGTAGAAGTTGGAAAGAATTGGCCGAAAATTTCTTGATGTGGAGCACGCTTTGTGAGAGGTAGGATACGGAGAATGTTGAATAAGCTGGGAAATGAGCGAATGTGACGACGAAGGTTCGAACGGTTTACAGCTTCGCTTATTTGAGGCCGTTGATCGAAGGGCTTCGTATGTTTCGTTTAGATACCGCAAACTGCGTAATCCGCGTCTATTTACCAATCTCGTCACCAACATTACCGTAATCTTAAGATGTTGAAGGAATTACTGTAAGAGGGGGTTTGTGCTAGCTGTGAAAAATTAATTGCATCACATGTAATAGACTTATTTGGCTAACGGTCAGAATTCCTAGGCTAGATGATTCGATAATCAAGGTATCAAAACTCGACCACCGGAGATTGACGTTTGGGTCGGTTCGACGAAACAGGAATTTATTTAATGCAGCAGGGAGTTAGTTGAATTAGCACGAATTTCACGAAGCCATGCGTGTTACATAATTCTGCGTATTCTACGGAACAGGATAAAAAAACCCGGAACAAAATCTGTTTATCCGGAGCAGAGATGTGACTTGGAACAGGTGGCGAGCGCGTGCTGCGGAGCGCGAGCGCACCTCTCACGCATCACGCCTCCGTCCAGGTTACGCGAAGTCAGACACTGAAAACAGCATAAAATCGGTCCATCCGGATCCGAGGTATGTTCCTGGACAGCTCATACTGCGCGTAGCACCATGTGTGGCGATATCGTGCGCAAATACTCAGTCCGCGCTGCACTGGACAATTATTAGCACCTTGTTCGTATTATGCCAAGTCAATCAGTCAAAACCTTATCGAAATTCGGCCATTTAGAGCCGAGATATGACCCGAACATGGCCAAGGTGTTACATTCAACACCCGAACACCCGAACATTCAAGAAATATGGCCAAGGTGAATACTGAATCCGTTGTCCGCTAATTTCTGGACAGAACCCCTCCCCTGAGTCCCGTCTGATACATCCAGGACCCAGCTAATCACTCTCTGGCACGAAAATCCCGAAAAAAACTATTCAAATCGAGACGGCGAAACCACAACCGCCACTGAACCACCAAGCTCTCGCTGGGAGCTCACTACACTATGCAGTCCGCTATGTCAACACTCGCGCGCCACCCCTCAGCGCGAGTGACATCCTCAAGCCAGTGCCTGCTCTCTCAATTATAAACACTTCGTACACAAATATTTGGCATTGAATATTTCCCGGGAAGCACAAAGAACGCAAAGAACACGCATAAATTCGTGATCAACTCATCGAATTGTATCGTTTGATACCAAAAAAACCGCAATCGGGGACGAAAAGTATTTTCTCAAATTTTCCCTGTACTACCTACCCCCTTACGGTTGAAAAATTGCGATTTTTGGGATTTGTTTCTCGGTTCATGTGCGGCCCGGGGCGACTGCCCTTATATCGTTCGAGAGATCTCCCCGAGTACACCACAGATCAGCAGACCGTTTGAGCTGATATCAAGTATTGGCCGAGAACCAGAACCCCCGAAAGTGCAAAAATCGAGATTTCAGAAATTCTGGCCGGTCGATTCGATTTAACTTTTCTCTTGAAATATAATAAGCTATATATCGTTTGAAAGAGCTTTTAAATTCGTGTTGGAAGGAGCAAGCCGCAGCTCCATATGTCTATCCATTGCGGAGAAAAAATTCCAAAATGTCAGCTACAGTACATTTGTATAGAAACTACAATAATCTGCACCCAAAATTTCCTTCTTTTCATGTAAAACAGCAAATAATGCATGCACCCGTGATCACCTCATCGGGTTCTATCGTTTGATACCAAAATCATCGAAATCGGGGACGAAAAGTATTTTCTCAAATTTTCCCCGTGCTACCCCTTAGGATAGAAAAATCGCGATTTTTGCGATTTTTTTCTCGGCTCATATTTGTCCTCGAGCAACATTCCATATACCGCTGAAGAGCTCTCGACGAGCTGATCACAAATCAAAAGATCACTTAACACCATATGGAACAGCGGCCGAGAACGAGAACCCCCTAAATTGCAAAAATCGAGATTTCAGAATTTCCGGCCGGTCGATTCGGCTCTCAACTTTTCTCCCGAAGTATAGTAAGCTCTATATCGTTTGATAGAGCTTTTCAAGTTGTACTGAAAAAAGCAAACCGCAACTCCCCAGGCCCAACGATTGTGAAGAAAAAAATTCCGAAACCTCCAATACAGTACATTTGTATATAAATACAACATTCCCGAACCTTTTCCACCTTTTCAATTAAAAAAGGCAAACAATGCACATATTCGTGATCAACTCATCGAGATCTATCGTATGATACCAAAATCGTCGAAATCCGAGACGAAAAGTATTTTCTCAAATTTTCCCTGTACTACCCCTTAGGGTTGAAAAATTGCGATCTAGGGGATTTTTTTTCTCGGCTCATATTTGTTCTCGAGCCACATTCTATATATCGTTGGAGAGCTCTCGACGAGCTGATCACAAATCAAAAGATCATTTGACACCATATGGAACAGCGGCCGAGAACGAGAACCCCCTAAATTGCAAAAATCGAGATTTCAGAATTTCCGGCCGGTCGATTCGGCTCTCAACTTTTCTCCCGAAGTATAGTAAGCTCTATATCGTTTGATAGAGCTTTTCAAGTTGTACTGAAAAAAGCAAACCGCAACTCCCCAGGCCCAACGATTGTGAAGAAAAAAATTCCGAAATCTCCAATACAGTACATTTGTATAAAAATGCAGCATTCCCGAACCTATAATTTCCAACATTTCATATAAAAAGGCAAACAATGCACATATTCGTGATCAACTCATCGAGTTCTGTCGTTTGATACCAAAAAAACCGAAACCGGCGACAAAAGATATTTTTTCAAATTTTCCCTGTACTTATTACCCCCTTACGGTTGAAAAATTGCGATTTTTGGGATTTTTTTTCTCGGCTCATATTTGTCCTCGGGCGGCGTTCCATATACCGTTGGAGAGCTCTCGGCGGGCTAATGACGAATCAAAAGACCGTTTAACACAGTATGGGATAGCGACCGAGAACGAGAACCCCCTAAAACGCAAAAATCGAGATTTCATAAATTCCGGCCGGTCGGTTCGATTTTCAACTTTTCTCCCGAAATCTAACACCCTATATATCGTTTGATAGAGCTTTTGAAACTGTATCGAAGGAATGAAACTCCAGTTAGATAGACATAACCGTTGACGAGAAAAAAATCGCAAACATCAATTCCAGTTCATTTATCTAGAAATACAATATTCGTGCACCTTTAACTTCGTCTCGTTTCAAATAAAACAGCAAGCGGCGCATATACTCGTGATCAGCTCATCGAGATCTATCGTATGATACCAAAATCGTCGAAATCCGAGACGAAAAGCATTTTCTCAAATTTTCCCTGTGCTACCCCCTTTCGATCGAAAAAACGCGACATTTAAGAGTTTTTTCTCGGCTCATATGCATCCCGGGTGGCTGCGCTTATATCTTTCGAGAGATCTCCCCGAGTACACCACAGATCAGCAGACCGTTTGAGCTGATATCAAGTATTGGCCGAGAACCAGAACCCCCGAAAGTGCAAAAATCGAGATTTCAGAAATTCTGGCCGGTCGATTCGATTTAACTTTTCTCTTGAAATATAATAAGCTATATATCGTTTGAAAGAGCTTTTAAATTCGTGTTGGAAGGAGCAAGCCGCAGCTCCATATGTCTATCCATTGCGGAGAAAAAAATTCCAAAATGTCAGCTACAGTACATTTGTATAGAAACTACAATAATCTGCACCCAAAATTTCCTTCTTTTCATGTAAAACAGCAAATAATGCATGCACCCGTGATCACCTCATCGGGTTCTATCGTTTGATACCAAAATCATCGAAATCGGGGACGAAAAGTATTTTCTCAAATTTTCCCCGTGCTACCCCCTTAGGATAGAAAAATCGCGATTTTTGCGATTTTTTTTCTCGGCTCATATTTGTCCTCGAGCAACATTCCATATACCGCTGAAGAGCTCTCGACGAGCTGATCACAAATCAAAAGATCACTTAACACCATATGGAACAGCGGCCGAGAACGAGAACCCCCTAAATTGCAAAAATCGAGATTTCAGAATTTCCGGCCGGTCGATTCGGCTCTCAACTTTTCTCCCGAAGTATAGTAAGCTCTATATCGTTTGATAGAGCTTTTCAAGTTGTACTGAAAAAAGCAAACCGCAACTCCCCAGGCCCAACGATTGTGAAGAAAAAAATTCCGAAACCTCCAATACAGTACATTTGTATATAAATACAACATTCCCGAACCTTTTCCACCTTTTCAATTAAAAAAGGCAAACAATGCACATATTCGTGATCAACTCATCGAGATCTATCGTATGATACCAAAATCGTCGAAATCCGAGACGAAAAGTATTTTCTCAAATTTTCCCTGTACTACCCCTTAGGGTTGAAAAATTGCGATCTAGGGGATTTTTTTTCTCGGCTCATATTTGTTCTCGAGCCACATTCTATATATCGTTGGAGAGCTCTCGACGAGCTGATCACAAATCAAAAGATCATTTGACACCATATGGAACAGCGGCCGAGAACGAGAACCCCCTAAATTGCAAAAATCGAGATTTCAGAATTTCCGGCCGGTCGATTCGGCTCTCAACTTTTCTCCCGAAGTATAGTAAGCTCTATATCGTTTGATAGAGCTTTTCAAGTTGTACTGAAAAAAGCAAACCGCAACTCCCCAGGCCCAACGATTGTGAAGAAAAAAATTCCGAAACCTCCAATACAGTACATTTGTATATAAATACAACATTCCCGAACCTTTTCCACCTTTTCAATTAAAAAAGGCAAACAATGCACATATTCGTGATCAACTCATCGAGATCTATCGTATGATACCAAAATCGTCGAAATCCGAGACGAAAAGTATTTTCTCAAATTTTCCCTGTACTACCCCTTAGGGTTGAAAAATTGCGATCTAGGGGATTTTTTTTCTCGGCTCATATTTGTTCTCGAGCCACATTCTATATATCGTTGGAGAGCTCTCGACGAGCTGATCACAAATCAAAAGATCATTTGACACCATATGGAACAGCGGCCGAGAACGAGAACCCCCTAAATTGCAAAAATCGAGATTTCAGAATTTCCGGCCGGTCGATTCGGCTCTCAACTTTTCTCCCGAAGTATAGTAAGCTCTATATCGTTTGATAGAGCTTTTCAAGTTGTACTGAAAAAAGCAAACCGCAACTCCCCAGGCCCAACGATTGTGAAGAAAAAAATTCCGAAATCTCCAATACAGTACATTTGTATAAAAATGCAGCATTCCCGAACCTATAATTTCCAACATTTCATATAAAAAGGCAAACAATGCACATATTCGTGATCAACTCATCGAGTTCTGTCGTTTGATACCAAAAAAACCGAAACCGGCGACAAAAGATATTTTTTCAAATTTTCCCTGTACTTATTACCCCCTTACGGTTGAAAAATTGCGATTTTTGGGATTTTTTTTTCTCGGCTCATATTTGTCCTCGGGCGGCGTTCCATATACCGTTGGAGAGCTCTCGGCGGGCTAATGACGAATCAAAAGACCGTTTAACACAGTATGGGATAGCGACCGAGAACGAGAACCCCCTAAAACGCAAAAATCGAGATTTCATAAATTCCGGCCGGTCGGTTCGATTTTCAACTTTTCTCCCGAAATCTAACACCCTATATATCGTTTGATAGAGCTTTTGAAACTGTATCGAAGGAATGAAACTCCAGTTAGATAGACATAACCGTTGACGAGAAAAAAATCGCAAACATCAATTCCAGTTCATTTATCTAGAAATACAATATTCGTGCACCTTTAACTTCGTCTCGTTTCAAATAAAACAGCAAGCGGCGCATATACTCGTGATCAGCTCATCGAGATCTATCGTATGATACCAAAATCGTCGAAATCCGAGACGAAAAGCATTTTCTCAAATTTTCCCTGTGCTACCCCCTTTCGATCGAAAAAACGCGACATTTAAGAGTTTTTTCTCGGCTCATATGCATCCCGGGTGGCTGCGCTTATATCTTTCGAGAGATCTCCCCGAGTACACCACAGATCAGCAGACCGTTTGAGCTGATATCAAGTATTGGCCGAGAACCAGAACCCCCGAAAGTGCAAAAATCGAGATTTCAGAAATTCTGGCCGGTCGATTCGATTTAACTTTTCTCTTGAAATATAATAAGCTATATATCGTTTGAAAGAGCTTTTAAATTCGTGTTGGAAGGAGCAAGCCGCAGCTCCATATGTCTATCCATTGCGGAGAAAAAAATTCCAAAATGTCAGCTACAGTACATTTGTATAGAAACTACAATAATCTGCACCCAAAATTTCCTTCTTTTCATGTAAAACAGCAAATAATGCATGCACCCGTGATCACCTCATCGGGTTCTATCGTTTGATACCAAAATCATCGAAATCGGGGACGAAAAGTATTTTCTCAAATTTTCCCCGTGCTACCCCCTTAGGATAGAAAAATCGCGATTTTTGCGATTTTTTTTCTCGGCTCATATTTGTCCTCGAGCAACATTCCATATACCGCTGAAGAGCTCTCGACGAGCTGATCACAAATCAAAAGATCACTTAACACCATATGGAACAGCGGCCGAGAACGAGAACCCCCTAAATTGCAAAAATCGAGATTTCAGAATTTCCGGCCGGTCGATTCGGCTCTCAACTTTTCTCCCGAAGTATAGTAAGCTCTATATCGTTTGATAGAGCTTTTCAAGTTGTACTGAAAAAAGCAAACCGCAACTCCCCAGGCCCAACGATTGTGAAGAAAAAAATTCCGAAACCTCCAATACAGTACATTTGTATATAAATACAACATTCCCGAACCTTTTCCACCTTTTCAATTAAAAAAGGCAAACAATGCACATATTCGTGATCAACTCATCGAGATCTATCGTATGATACCAAAATCGTCGAAATCCGAGACGAAAAGTATTTTCTCAAATTTTCCCTGTACTACCCCTTAGGGTTGAAAAATTGCGATCTAGGGGATTTTTTTTCTCGGCTCATATTTGTTCTCGAGCCACATTCTATATATCGTTGGAGAGCTCTCGACGAGCTGATCACAAATCAAAAGATCATTTGACACCATATGGAACAGCGGCCGAGAACGAGAACCCCCTAAATTGCAAAAATCGAGATTTCAGAATTTCCGGCCGGTCGATTCGGCTCTCAACTTTTCTCCCGAAGTATAGTAAGCTCTATATCGTTTGATAGAGCTTTTCAAGTTGTACTGAAAAAAGCAAACCGCAACTCCCCAGGCCCAACGATTGTGAAGAAAAAAATTCCGAAACCTCCAATACAGTACATTTGTATATAAATACAACATTCCCGAACCTTTTCCACCTTTTCAATTAAAAAAGGCAAACAATGCACATATTCGTGATCAACTCATCGAGATCTATCGTATGATACCAAAATCGTCGAAATCCGAGACGAAAAGTATTTTCTCAAATTTTCCCTGTACTACCCCTTAGGGTTGAAAAATTGCGATCTAGGGGATTTTTTTTCTCGGCTCATATTTGTTCTCGAGCCACATTCTATATATCGTTGGAGAGCTCTCGACGAGCTGATCACAAATCAAAAGATCATTTGACACCATATGGAACAGCGGCCGAGAACGAGAACCCCCTAAATTGCAAAAATCGAGATTTCAGAATTTCCGGCCGGTCGATTCGGCTCTCAACTTTTCTCCCGAAGTATAGTAAGCTCTATATCGTTTGATAGAGCTTTTCAAGTTGTACTGAAAAAAGCAAACCGCAACTCCCCAGGCCCAACGATTGTGAAGAAAAAAATTCCGAAATCTCCAATACAGTACATTTGTATAAAAATGCAGCATTCCCGAACCTATAATTTCCAACATTTCATATAAAAAGGCAAACAATGCACATATTCGTGATCAACTCATCGAGTTCTGTCGTTTGATACCAAAAAAACCGAAACCGGCGACAAAAGATATTTTTTCAAATTTTCCCTGTACTTATTACCCCCTTACGGTTGAAAAATTGCGATTTTTGGGATTTTTTTTTCTCGGCTCATATTTGTCCTCGGGCGGCGTTCCATATACCGTTGGAGAGCTCTCGGCGGGCTAATGACGAATCAAAAGACCGTTTAACACAGTATGGGATAGCGACCGAGAACGAGAACCCCCTAAAACGCAAAAATCGAGATTTCATAAATTCCGGCCGGTCGGTTCGATTTTCAACTTTTCTCCCGAAATCTAACACCCTATATATCGTTTGATAGAGCTTTTGAAACTGTATCGAAGGAATGAAACTCCAGTTAGATAGACATAACCGTTGACGAGAAAAAAATCGCAAACATCAATTCCAGTTCATTTATCTAGAAATACAATATTCGTGCACCTTTAACTTCGTCTCGTTTCAAATAAAACAGCAAGCGGCGCATATACTCGTGATCAGCTCATCGAGATCTATCGTATGATACCAAAATCGTCGAAATCCGAGACGAAAAGCATTTTCTCAAATTTTCCCTGTGCTACCCCCTTTCGATCGAAAAAACGCGACATTTAAGAGTTTTTTCTCGGCTCATATGCATCCCGGGTGGCTGCGCTTATATCTTTCGAGAGATCTCCCCGAGTACACCACAGATCAGCAGACCGTTTGAGCTGATATCAAGTATTGGCCGAGAACCAGAACCCCCGAAAGTGCAAAAATCGAGATTTCAGAAATTCTGGCCGGTCGATTCGATTTAACTTTTCTCTTGAAATATAATAAGCTATATATCGTTTGAAAGAGCTTTTAAATTCGTGTTGGAAGGAGCAAGCCGCAGCTCCATATGTCTATCCATTGCGGAGAAAAAAATTCCAAAATGTCAGCTACAGTACATTTGTATAGAAACTACAATAATCTGCACCCAAAATTTCCTTCTTTTCATGTAAAACAGCAAATAATGCATGCACCCGTGATCACCTCATCGGGTTCTATCGTTTGATACCAAAATCATCGAAATCGGGGACGAAAAGTATTTTCTCAAATTTTCCCCGTGCTACCCCTTAGGATAGAAAAATCGCGATTTTTGCGATTTTTTTCTCGGCTCATATTTGTCCTCGAGCAACATTCCATATACCGCTGAAGAGCTCTCGACGAGCTGATCACAAATCAAAAGATCACTTAACACCATATGGAACAGCGGCCGAGAACGAGAACCCCCTAAATTGCAAAAATCGAGATTTCAGAATTTCCGGCCGGTCGATTCGGCTCTCAACTTTTCTCCCGAAGTATAGTAAGCTCTATATCGTTTGATAGAGCTTTTCAAGTTGTACTGAAAAAAGCAAACCGCAACTCCCCAGGCCCAACGATTGTGAAGAAAAAAATTCCGAAACCTCCAATACAGTACATTTGTATATAAATACAACATTCCCGAACCTTTTCCACCTTTTCAATTAAAAAAGGCAAACAATGCACATATTCGTGATCAACTCATCGAGATCTATCGTATGATACCAAAATCGTCGAAATCCGAGACGAAAAGTATTTTCTCAAATTTTCCCTGTACTACCCCTTAGGGTTGAAAAATTGCGATCTAGGGGATTTTTTTTCTCGGCTCATATTTGTTCTCGAGCCACATTCTATATATCGTTGGAGAGCTCTCGACGAGCTGATCACAAATCAAAAGATCATTTGACACCATATGGAACAGCGGCCGAGAACGAGAACCCCCTAAATTGCAAAAATCGAGATTTCAGAATTTCCGGCCGGTCGATTCGGCTCTCAACTTTTCTCCCGAAGTATAGTAAGCTCTATATCGTTTGATAGAGCTTTTCAAGTTGTACTGAAAAAAGCAAACCGCAACTCCCCAGGCCCAACGATTGTGAAGAAAAAAATTCCGAAATCTCCAATACAGTACATTTGTATAAAAATGCAGCATTCCCGAACCTATAATTTCCAACATTTCATATAAAAAGGCAAACAATGCACATATTCGTGATCAACTCATCGAGTTCTGTCGTTTGATACCAAAAAAACCGAAACCGGCGACAAAAGATATTTTTTCAAATTTTCCCTGTACTTATTACCCCCTTACGGTTGAAAAATTGCGATTTTTGGGATTTTTTTTCTCGGCTCATATTTGTCCTCGGGCGGCGTTCCATATACCGTTGGAGAGCTCTCGGCGGGCTAATGACGAATCAAAAGACCGTTTAACACAGTATGGGATAGCGACCGAGAACGAGAACCCCCTAAAACGCAAAAATCGAGATTTCATAAATTCCGGCCGGTCGGTTCGATTTTCAACTTTTCTCCCGAAATCTAACACCCTATATATCGTTTGATAGAGCTTTTGAAACTGTATCGAAGGAATGAAACTCCAGTTAGATAGACATAACCGTTGACGAGAAAAAAATCGCAAACATCAATTCCAGTTCATTTATCTAGAAATACAATATTCGTGCACCTTTAACTTCGTCTCGTTTCAAATAAAACAGCAAGCGGCGCATATACTCGTGATCAGCTCATCGAGATCTATCGTATGATACCAAAATCGTCGAAATCCGAGACGAAAAGCATTTTCTCAAATTTTCCCTGTGCTACCCCCTTTCGATCGAAAAAACGCGACATTTAAGAGTTTTTTCTCGGCTCATATGCATCCCGGGTGGCTGCGCTTATATCTTTCGAGAGATCTCCCCGAGTACACCACAGATCAGCAGACCGTTTGAGCTGATATCAAGTATTGGCCGAGAACCAGAACCCCCGAAAGTGCAAAAATCGAGATTTCAGAAATTCTGGCCGGTCGATTCGATTTAACTTTTCTCTTGAAATATAATAAGCTATATATCGTTTGAAAGAGCTTTTAAATTCGTGTTGGAAGGAGCAAGCCGCAGCTCCATATGTCTATCCATTGCGGAGAAAAAAATTCCAAAATGTCAGCTACAGTACATTTGTATAGAAACTACAATAATCTGCACCCAAAATTTCCTTCTTTTCATGTAAAACAGCAAATAATGCATGCACCCGTGATCACCTCATCGGGTTCTATCGTTTGATACCAAAATCATCGAAATCGGGGACGAAAAGTATTTTCTCAAATTTTCCCCGTGCTACCCCCTTAGGATAGAAAAATCGCGATTTTTGCGATTTTTTTTCTCGGCTCATATTTGTCCTCGAGCAACATTCCATATACCGCTGAAGAGCTCTCGACGAGCTGATCACAAATCAAAAGATCACTTAACACCATATGGAACAGCGGCCGAGAACGAGAACCCCCTAAATTGCAAAAATCGAGATTTCAGAATTTCCGGCCGGTCGATTCGGCTCTCAACTTTTCTCCCGAAGTATAGTAAGCTCTATATCGTTTGATAGAGCTTTTCAAGTTGTACTGAAAAAAGCAAACCGCAACTCCCCAGGCCCAACGATTGTGAAGAAAAAAATTCCGAAACCTCCAATACAGTACATTTGTATATAAATACAACATTCCCGAACCTTTTCCACCTTTTCAATTAAAAAAGGCAAACAATGCACATATTCGTGATCAACTCATCGAGATCTATCGTATGATACCAAAATCGTCGAAATCCGAGACGAAAAGTATTTTCTCAAATTTTCCCTGTACTACCCCTTAGGGTTGAAAAATTGCGATCTAGGGGATTTTTTTTCTCGGCTCATATTTGTTCTCGAGCCACATTCTATATATCGTTGGAGAGCTCTCGACGAGCTGATCACAAATCAAAAGATCATTTGACACCATATGGAACAGCGGCCGAGAACGAGAACCCCCTAAATTGCAAAAATCGAGATTTCAGAATTTCCGGCCGGTCGATTCGGCTCTCAACTTTTCTCCCGAAGTATAGTAAGCTCTATATCGTTTGATAGAGCTTTTCAAGTTGTACTGAAAAAAGCAAACCGCAACTCCCCAGGCCCAACGATTGTGAAGAAAAAAATTCCGAAACCTCCAATACAGTACATTTGTATATAAATACAACATTCCCGAACCTTTTCCACCTTTTCAATTAAAAAAGGCAAACAATGCACATATTCGTGATCAACTCATCGAGATCTATCGTATGATACCAAAATCGTCGAAATCCGAGACGAAAAGTATTTTCTCAAATTTTCCCTGTACTACCCCTTAGGGTTGAAAAATTGCGATCTAGGGGATTTTTTTTCTCGGCTCATATTTGTTCTCGAGCCACATTCTATATATCGTTGGAGAGCTCTCGACGAGCTGATCACAAATCAAAAGATCATTTGACACCATATGGAACAGCGGCCGAGAACGAGAACCCCCTAAATTGCAAAAATCGAGATTTCAGAATTTCCGGCCGGTCGATTCGGCTCTCAACTTTTCTCCCGAAGTATAGTAAGCTCTATATCGTTTGATAGAGCTTTTCAAGTTGTACTGAAAAAAGCAAACCGCAACTCCCCAGGCCCAACGATTGTGAAGAAAAAAATTCCGAAATCTCCAATACAGTACATTTGTATAAAAATGCAGCATTCCCGAACCTATAATTTCCAACATTTCATATAAAAAGGCAAACAATGCACATATTCGTGATCAACTCATCGAGTTCTGTCGTTTGATACCAAAAAAACCGAAACCGGCGACAAAAGATATTTTTTCAAATTTTCCCTGTACTTATTACCCCCTTACGGTTGAAAAATTGCGATTTTTGGGATTTTTTTTTCTCGGCTCATATTTGTCCTCGGGCGGCGTTCCATATACCGTTGGAGAGCTCTCGGCGGGCTAATGACGAATCAAAAGACCGTTTAACACAGTATGGGATAGCGACCGAGAACGAGAACCCCCTAAAACGCAAAAATCGAGATTTCATAAATTCCGGCCGGTCGGTTCGATTTTCAACTTTTCTCCCGAAATCTAACACCCTATATATCGTTTGATAGAGCTTTTGAAACTGTATCGAAGGAATGAAACTCCAGTTAGATAGACATAACCGTTGACGAGAAAAAAATCGCAAACATCAATTCCAGTTCATTTATCTAGAAATACAATATTCGTGCACCTTTAACTTCGTCTCGTTTCAAATAAAACAGCAAGCGGCGCATATACTCGTGATCAGCTCATCGAGATCTATCGTATGATACCAAAATCGTCGAAATCCGAGACGAAAAGCATTTTCTCAAATTTTCCCTGTGCTACCCCCTTTCGATCGAAAAAACGCGACATTTAAGAGTTTTTTTCTCGGCTCATATGCATCCCGGGTGGCTGCGCTTATATCTTTCGAGAGATCTCCCCGAGTACACCACAGATCAGCAGACCGTTTGAGCTGATATCAAGTATTGGCCGAGAACCAGAACCCCCGAAAGTGCAAAAATCGAGATTTCAGAAATTCTGGCCGGTCGATTCGATTTAACTTTTCTCTTGAAATATAATAAGCTATATATCGTTTGAAAGAGCTTTTAAATTCGTGTTGGAAGGAGCAAGCCGCAGCTCCATATGTCTATCCATTGCGGAGAAAAAAATTCCAAAATGTCAGCTACAGTACATTTGTATAGAAACTACAATAATCTGCACCCAAAATTTCCTTCTTTTCATGTAAAACAGCAAATAATGCATGCACCCGTGATCACCTCATCGGGTTCTATCGTTTGATACCAAAATCATCGAAATCGGGGACGAAAAGTATTTTCTCAAATTTTCCCCGTGCTACCCCCTTAGGATAGAAAAATCGCGATTTTTGCGATTTTTTTTCTCGGCTCATATTTGTCCTCGAGCAACATTCCATATACCGCTGAAGAGCTCTCGACGAGCTGATCACAAATCAAAAGATCACTTAACACCATATGGAACAGCGGCCGAGAACGAGAACCCCCTAAATTGCAAAAATCGAGATTTCAGAATTTCCGGCCGGTCGATTCGGCTCTCAACTTTTCTCCCGAAGTATAGTAAGCTCTATATCGTTTGATAGAGCTTTTCAAGTTGTACTGAAAAAAGCAAACCGCAACTCCCCAGGCCCAACGATTGTGAAGAAAAAAATTCCGAAACCTCCAATACAGTACATTTGTATATAAATACAACATTCCCGAACCTTTTCCACCTTTTCAATTAAAAAAGGCAAACAATGCACATATTCGTGATCAACTCATCGAGATCTATCGTATGATACCAAAATCGTCGAAATCCGAGACGAAAAGTATTTTCTCAAATTTTCCCTGTACTACCCCTTAGGGTTGAAAAATTGCGATCTAGGGGATTTTTTTTCTCGGCTCATATTTGTTCTCGAGCCACATTCTATATATCGTTGGAGAGCTCTCGACGAGCTGATCACAAATCAAAAGATCATTTGACACCATATGGAACAGCGGCCGAGAACGAGAACCCCCTAAATTGCAAAAATCGAGATTTCAGAATTTCCGGCCGGTCGATTCGGCTCTCAACTTTTCTCCCGAAGTATAGTAAGCTCTATATCGTTTGATAGAGCTTTTCAAGTTGTACTGAAAAAAGCAAACCGCAACTCCCCAGGCCCAACGATTGTGAAGAAAAAAATTCCGAAATCTCCAATACAGTACATTTGTATAAAAATGCAGCATTCCCGAACCTATAATTTCCAACATTTCATATAAAAAGGCAAACAATGCACATATTCGTGATCAACTCATCGAGTTCTGTCGTTTGATACCAAAAAAACCGAAACCGGCGACAAAAGATATTTTTTCAAATTTTCCCTGTACTTATTACCCCCTTACGGTTGAAAAATTGCGATTTTTGGGATTTTTTTTTCTCGGCTCATATTTGTCCTCGGGCGGCGTTCCATATACCGTTGGAGAGCTCTCGGCGGGCTAATGACGAATCAAAAGACCGTTTAACACAGTATGGGATAGCGACCGAGAACGAGAACCCCCTAAAACGCAAAAATCGAGATTTTATAAATTCCGGCCGGTCGGTTCGATTTTCAACTTTTCTCCCGAAATCTAACACCCTATATATCGTTTGATAGAGCTTTTGAAACTGTATCGAAGGAATGAAACTCCAGTTAGATAGACATAACCGTTGACGAGAAAAAAATCGCAAACATCAATTCCAGTTCATTTATCTAGAAATACAATATTCGTGCACCTTTAACTTCGTCTCGTTTCAAATAAAACAGCAAGCGGCGCATATACTCGTGATCAGCTCATCGAGATCTATCGTATGATACCAAAATCGTCGAAATCCGAGACGAAAAGCATTTTCTCAAATTTTCCCTGTGCTACCCCCTTTCGATCGAAAAAACGCGACATTTAAGAGTTTTTTTCTCGGCTCATATGCATCCCGGGTGGCTGCGCTTATATCTTTCGAGAGATCTCCCCGAGTACACCACAGATCAGCAGACCGTTTGAGCTGATATCAAGTATCGGCCGAGAACCAGAGCCCCCGAAATTGCAAAAATCGAGATTTCAGAAATTCTGGCCGGTCGATTCGATTTAACTTTTCTCTTGAAATATAATAAGCTATATATCGTTTGAAAGAGCTTTTAAATTCGTGTTGGAAGGAGCAAGCCGCAGCTCCATATGTCTATCCATTGCGGAGAAAAAAATTCCAAAATGCCAGCTGCATTACATTTGTATAGAAATTTGACAGAAATCAATTATTACAGTGGACAAACCGTATATAAATGAACTCAGGAAATAGATATCGTTAAAGAAGGATGTATAAAAGAGTGAAAATAAAAAACCCAGAAAAAAGAGACAAACAACCTGTGTTAATTGCGAGTAGAAGTGAGGATATGAACCTATTAACCATATATTTTTTATTTCACTAATAAAACTAAGTTCAGGGGGCTCCATCTCCCTGTGCCCCTCAGCAAGAGGGGCTTCTATCCCCCTGACCCCCTGCTTTCATTGGCGTGCAGCTATTTCTATAGAAAAAATTCATTCTCCACTGAGCTACACTATTAATCAATTAATTTTTTTTCACCAAATCTTGCAGCTCGTCCAACAATAGTATAAATCACTCGGAAGAGAATTAAATACTGATTCCAATGAAAAAAAGCTCATCAAAATCCCTTCAGAATTCGTGGAGTTGTGAAGGCGCGTAATGTCACTTCTCCGATTCCCTCATTTTTATAAGCTCTCTCACCGCCCATTGCGTTTTTCAATATAAGCTAGGCATGATAGACTGTTGGAAAGCAAATCACCTGAGGAGTCGAATGACACAATGCACTATGGTCAAAAATAAAAAAAAATTCCGGAATATCCTGAAGATCTTGAATTATATCCTGAAGTTAGCTTACAACCTTCTATATACATAGACTTGGAGAAAAGTGCAAGAATTCTTGTATCTTCAAGATTTATTCGACCTTACAGGTAAAAAACAATTGACCAGAATTTTCGAAAGGCAAAACCATTTACAATAAACACAATACTTGCAGGTAGTAGCGCAGGTAATGAGAAAGACATTCAAAAAAAAAAACAACTCGTACAACCAACTTAATGTTGGTGGTCGAATATTTGAACTATCCTGGCCAAATTTAGTGACATCTTTCACTTCGTAACTATTTTCAATACTGTCAATAATGATGTTTTTACTTTTACAGAAGATATAAGCATTAATTAATTGCTATAAATTATAAAATGACTCCAAATAATTTTGCCAACTATTTCTGAATGTAAAATTTTGCATAAAGCTTTATGAAAATGATCTAAAATCAAAAATGTTCTTTAATGAAGCACCGTGATACAAATAATTCTCTCTTACTGACAGATAGCAACATAGATCAACAAATATGCAGTCAGAATCGAATGGCAAGGAACGATGAGATTGTCACAGACGAAACCTTATACTATTGGCCCATCTCGCCTGTGTAGATCCGTGGCTTCCAGGAAAAGTGACCTGCAATGAATCAATAAATTTTACCACTATGCCTGCGTTGAACAAAAGAGTGAAGGAGATATACAGTCGAAAAGCTGTCTATGGACGAAAGATTTTATCACGCGGTGGCTTGCCATATATAAGATAATCTCATTTAATCTCTTATTTTTTGAGATAATCTCCTATGTTTTATGACACCTTTGCATACAGTTACGATACCTATCGAACGAACAAATATGTTGGTTAAAAATTAATTCTAGAGAGATAACAGTTCTTCGAAGAGATCTAAAAACATACGCTGTTCAACGCCGAATTCCTTAGCGATCGTATTAGGGAGATAGACAGACGTCGAATAGTCATAATCAGGAATCGCTCTTTGATGAAGTCCCAATTTTAATGGAGAACTGAAGATCACCTACAAACGTCGGAATATTTCAATATGTCAACGAAACACGCAAAAATAAAACTCACCGTTCACCCATTCTGGCTTAGTTTTTAATTTTGAGAGCGCAAACAGATAAAATAAACGTTACAACTTTTGCAATCGAGATCTCCTCATACATTGCCAAATTTCGAAGATAACGAAGCTATTAAGTAAGATAGTAATAAAAAATAGTGAAAAAACAATCGAACATGTGGGCTGAATTCTATAATATGGAGTGATGATGACTGGAAGCGAAGAGGGAGAGGAGAGGAGCACCATCTATAGTGCTCGGCTCCTCAAATATTGACAATTTCCTACTAGAAAATTTTAGAAATATATTTCATTCAAAATGTCTTTTGCAGTGAAAACGATTGAAATTCTATTATAAAAGAAGCACTGGAAACTGCAGTAACAGAAAATTAGTTTACTAGGTGGGCTTTCTCGTTTAATTTCTTTCAGACGATGACTCCCTTCCAGGGGGTTGAAAAGGTTGATTTCAGGAAAATTCATTTCCTGATGTCATCATTTCATTTCTGCTCAACTCTATTTGAATAGTATTTTTTTCCTTTCTAATATTAAGAAACGGGCTAATTCCTTCACAGAAATTAGCTCTTCTCTGATCCAATGATTTATTGTGACTTTGAAGGATTTCAATATGATGTGAGTTTTACATTCCAAACAAACAGATTAAAATTTATAACCACGGAAAAAATCAATTCGACAAACAAATTTTCTTTTCTAAAATGCTAAAAATTATTGAAATCTAATTGGCACTTTAACAAAAATTTCCAGATTTCAAAAATTTACCCCTGGTACTGCATAGTGTCCGCACTCCCTCTTGGTATAAAGATGTTGCGCTGTGGTCGGTCCACCACCGTAGTCACTTCCTCGAGCATAAACATTCGCCTTGTCAACATTCGAGAAATGCCTTGTATCGATGGAAGCACAGCATCTTGGGTCGATTTGTGGAAGTTTTCTTATGGCATGTATTCTGAAACAAAACATTTGCGCCACTATGGTGTTAGAAAATAATTCTTGAAACGCTTCTACGTCTGATACGCCATCAACCGTAGTTGGCTTTCTATAATAGTATTTGTATCAGAGTTCAGTTGAGCGTCTCCGAATATCTAGCAGTGCCAAACATCGAAGTTCACGCAGGAATATTCGAAGGCTTCGAGCTTAATTTTACGCCCATTCCACCCCAATTTATGCATCCTTAATTTAATATACGACATCCACAGCGAAGACCTTGTTTTCTTTTCCATGAATACTTCAATATTTCCTAAGTGAAATCCAGAATGCAGTCATAAAGATCAACTTTCTGGATCGATGAAGAGGTTAGGGACTCATATGATGTAGCAAAAACTGCGTGGTGCAATTTGTTTTGTATAAATAGATTTTCCATCGCTATTTTTTCATTTGTAATATTACTATGATCTAAAGAGAGGTATATGTAGAGAAGTTATATAATAAAGTACTTACTGCCTACGCTTGTTGTTGGTGTCATTAGAGTAGAATAGAGTGAGTAAAACAGGTAGAAAAACCAATCCATGTAAAGCACCCAATATAATAACGAGAATGATTGTTTTCAAGAACGAACGAAACACATAACTCTCCGCCGATGCCAAAAATGAAACGCCTAAAAATCGTGAAGGTTAATATCTGAATAGAAATCCTTCTGAAAGAATAAGACACCGCATAGAAGTTAGGTACACCTGTCTGTATTCCTCTGCTTCGTTTATAATCGTTTAGCAATAAGAAACAAAAACCAATTCCGACTTATTGCAAAAGAAAGCATTTTATTTGCAACCGAGCGATAAACCATCTCAGGTGTTCACCTCCACTATTTATTCGTTCGCAACTTCTTCCTTTTTCCACTCCTCTCACCTTGCGAAAAAACCTCTTACGCCAGATATCATTGAAAAAATAAAGGACTGCTTGATAATTCGTCGATGAATCTCTCAAAATAAACGCCCCATTCTTCACATATTGTGCAGTCAGTATACGACGCAGCGAACGCCAGACAAGCTAAACTTCAGATAACCTCGAAAATAAAATATTCTCCCATTACTCGTAAAGATTACTCTTAAAATATAGGTTCCAAATTTTGGGGAAATTCAATGGCTTTAAGAAATCGCCAACCAATAATAGTGCTCGAAGCGCTTTGAAGAATTGGTGTACCAACTACATAGAGAGCGTTACGCATTCTCTCAGAAACCATCACATCTGAACCCTAAAATAAACGATAACGCTATATAGATGAGTATATGTGCTATCACATAGATGAAACTTCTAATTATTAACGAACAAAGACTATGCATCTAAAATATACAGATAGACGCTCAATTTGCGACAAAATAATACCTAAAAAGCACTTGAGTCCTCAAAATGTATAGCAATAAGAGGACAGTAAGAAAATTCTTCAAATATAGCTTCTGTAAATTTCACTCGATTCTACCATCAAGTTCCCTTCGAAAAAGGATGCAGTTATTTCAACAAAAAAAAAAAAAGAAATCGTCTAAGACAATAACCATCTATGTCAAATTTAGGATCATGCATTCTAAATAAAATATACATTTTTTTTCCAACATTCATTAAAAGTTACATTAAAACTTTTTACAAGAAAATACGCACTAACCTTAGCAAAATTATATGCAAGATGGGATGCGAAATCGACGCAAAATCCGATACTCATAACGATTGTCACCATTGAGATAAAATCCAATCGTACATCCCAGAAAGTCATAAAGCCAAGGATGCCCACATTGATACTTACAATAGTGAATGCCACCCAAACAGAGGCAATCGTCTCCGGTATGAACAATAATGAAACGATGATTACTGCAGCACCCGCAATTGCTATCGTAGTTAATGTTGCCGGTAGTACTGCACTATATTGTTCGGCAAACTGTAAGATTTATTCCTGAGCTTTTTTCAAATTACAATATTAAAGATGAGTGCCCTGAGGCAAGGACACGTTTCGGATAAGGCCTCCCAGCATTAGTTTCCTCTTTCAATCCCGTAGGCATATTTTTAGGTACCCCTCTACCAGAGGAGTATCTAATGAAAAACTATAAGATGAAGAGATGAAGAGAGGAAGGAGTGAGCCTGCAAAGGGCAGAATTTTATGGAACGCTTTGGATATTTAATTTATAGAGACTTAACGGATTAGAAATTTAGCTCACAGACCAGTGCAAAGAACATAGTAATCCAAAAATCATCCATTTAAGTGCCGACAGCTTTATATCAGCTATAAATGATAAAAACCACTGCACTTATCGATATCCAAAAATAACAAAGCTGATAATTAAAAGTAAATCCAGCATTTAATAAAACACTACTCATATTCGACACAATGGAGTATCTAGTATGTAGAAGTTCAAAGCTTTTGCCACCTCTAAGTCAAAAAGATTCAAGGATATCAACCACTGAATTAACCTGAAAGAAGTCGGCATAAACACCAGTGTTCAATTCGGCTGTTTCAGCAAGACGTCTGAAGAGATGCATCGCTCGAGATTGATTTCGTGCTCCAACGTATCTCAATTGCACAGTTACTCTTGATGCCTCCAACATTGTTCCTCTCTTATCGAAAATAATATCTCTAAAATAAATTACCCATGAATTCGACAATAATAAACGCAAAAAAAAAAATTAACATAGAAGCAGCATTCATAAGATCTGAAATGCACAAAATATAGCAGTTTTTTTCACATTATAAACTGTACTAGTCCTTTATACTCTCAGGCGAACCATTCAGTTACCACAAGAATCGCTCGTAAGGATCCGGTATTTACTCACTTGAGGAATATTTTGAGTTATTTGGATACTCGATGGCTGCTTAGAAAGTACCTCACAACGGTGCAATCAGCCTTCAGTTTAAGCTTGCTACACCGCTGATCCCAACCCATTTTAATGTCGATCCATTGGAACGTATGAGTTCCATTCAATGCTATCGTGGCTAAGTTTTTGCAAACTATAGGCATAAGCATTTTTAAATATATTCTCAATCACGTTAACATAGGTTACTTCATCGGTGATGACGATTTACGATGTAACGTAATGGTCACAGTGGAATTGACTCATCCGCGATGAGAGGAAATTATGAGGTAACTCTCATTCGAATATAATTATGAATAAATTGTTATAGCACTAATTAAAATCCGTATCATAGCAACTTTTCTTCATAACAAATAAAATCAAAAATTTTCATTTTTCCATTCCTGTTTCTCACCTCCCCTCTCACCCTCCTATTTTAGGATCCACATCCTCGTTTACCGTTTGCTAGCGCTAAACTTCGATGTTTAGTTAAGAATAGCGTCAGCACTCCATCTTCAACTAAGACAGAAGTGATAAGAGTATAAAGGGTTGTTATTTCGGCCAATCAAACACAGCAAACATGATTTGCATCACAGTACTTTCATAAAATACTGCTTAATAAGGGAATACTGACTGACCGCTTATATTTGGCATATTTTGCTTGTGACAGAAAAAGATTGCGCACCATATGAACGAAATTGTCGGATGTGATCAATAGGCCAGATTGCCGAATCAGTAATGTAAATGAACGCAACCTGCAATGCAAACAACAGCGATGACTTCACAGATATGCCCCTTCATTAATTTTATAGACCAGTCCCTCCATCACATCCCGAAGTTTATGAGCCAGTCACTGTTCCCTTCTATTTTACCAAAAACATCGATGGTTTTCTATATTTAAAAATAAAATCGAAATTATATCTGCAAAAAGAATCGTAAAGCAGATGCCGACAACAACAAAATGCTTAAATATATCGTTCTTTTGACAATTCTTCCAAGCAATTATCAAATAAAATATTTTCAAACGTGGATATAAATACTAGAAATTGTTGAGAATAATTCGATAGTGCTATAAATAAGCAATCTACTATAGCAATAGATATAGCATTCTACTTTTTCATAAATAAAAAGAATATATTTTCCATTCTAATCAGTACTATTCGCGCATAAATTTCATGAAATCTTTCGAAGAGCACAAATCACTTGCCATGAATCACTCGATCCAGTGAATTCAGTGTGCTCATAGAGTGCAATCTCTTTTTCTAATACCTTCCATATTCGTCTATGTTTGAAATTCGTTATCGATAGATTATACATCCAAACGTGTAGAAAATTTCCATCATCTAAATTTTACTAACGATAAAAATTGAAAAATTCTAGTATTGGAAAATTTTTTTTCTTTAAAGCATTTATTTCCAATTAAACAATGTGAAACGCATCTAACGTATTTTCAAATATTCACAATAATGAAAACACCGTAATAGTCAACTCAAGATTAGAGAAAATACAAAACTTCGAACTTTTGTCTGGATTACGAACGTCTCTTAGATGAAATTCCAGGATCAAAAGAAAAAAATATTCGCACCCATTAAATACTGATAAGAAGCCGCCATATCGTGTTTACGTTTCTACGACTTCGTTGCCTTGAGATCCTAGCCTTTCCTATGAAAGCAAGCTAGAGAACAAAATAAGATGGTGACTAAACTTGAGTTATTATATTTAGTGTTAGGGATGACGTTAAAATCTTTTCTTAGATAACAAGCGATTTTTAGCGTCTATTAAGCATAAACTTCAATAAAATCTTGAATGACAACCAGCTTAAAAAAAGGCGAATATTGCAAGAGCGATAAGATCTACCATTATAATTGTTGCTTAAGCTAACAAATATACTCTAAAAATAACAGAGTACTATTCGATACGGACACCTCTAAAGATAACTGTGATTAGAATTTTTTTCGATTTTTTTAAAATTTAATATTTGAAAAGAATTTAAAAAAATCGAACCAGAAAAATATTTTTCAGCGATCAATAACGTTCGCTTCCCATATGAACTATCCGGTAGGAGATCGTTGGGCTCAAGTCCAAGTTTGACGTTTACACAACCCCATGCTGCTATTCCCTGAATAAGCAGTAAGATAATATCACCTCTTTAAAGAAATGAAAGTGAACTATTAATGCTCATAATAACGATTTTTATGTTCTATGTGAAATAAACAATTTTGAAACCTGCGGATTGTAAGCGAGCGCTTGAGGCAAGCGATTCCGATGATGTTCTTATATATGACTTATCGACCCTATATTGCTGCTGATATCAATCACTATCCTATTCATGAGTTTGCAGAAAAAATTGGAACGTATGAGGAATTTTACCACTCACAGGTGTGAAAATTTACGGTATCTTTTTAAAAATCCCCTATTTTTTTAGTCAAAGGAGAATATATATATATATATATATATATATATATATATATATATATATATATATATATATATATATATTGCTTATCTATTTTCAATTTCCATTTGAAATTTATCCTTTCCGGAGTAGAAAAATTCCTTAAAACTTTTGATGCGAAAACTTAAACCAGAATAAAATTTTCACCCAAATGAAAAAAAAGTTTATTTCATGAAAGTGAAAAAAACTAACAATATAAGCGATGAAGGTAATGATTATTGCGGCACGAATAATTGGATGCAGTAATGCATCAGAGTAGGTTGTTCGAAAGAATTTTGCCATCAGATGATTCTTCATCCAAGTTTCTTCTTTTACATAGTTCACTTTATCGAAATAATCTCTTGCGAAGTGCTCATTTGAATGAAAATCGTTGTTATGAGCTGCAAAAAAAAAACAAAATCCACGATATGGTGGCAAAGAAAAAACTAAAATATAACCGTGATATGATTCTGAAATAAAAAACTTATCATTGATTGCCATTAACTGCTCTATATTTTCTGTGAAATAATTTTTTCTATTATAGTGGATTTTCGTTTCCGAAAGCGATTTCAATAAATTTTAGTGCAATATTTTTTTGTATGGAATATTTCTCTGACGTCCAATATTCTATAACATTAGGCTAGTTGTCGAAAAATTCATCGAGCTTCACTTCTTAAAGGAATTAGCAATAAGCAATGATAACAAATGATAACAACAACAATAATGGGAATAATTAAAATAATGGTGACAATGAAAATTATAACTGCTATCACTTCTTATAATGTAACGATTTTGATAATAATGATAAATAATAATAATAATACGTGATAATAAAAATTAATAATTAATAAAAAAAATAATTATTTACGATAATTAATAGACTAATAATAACAGAAAATAATAATAATAATAATTGCCAACAGTTACTAATGATAATTGATAACAATAACCATGTCTAATTAACTTACCTAATTTATTCGCAGGAGCTGTCCTAATGAAGTGGTCGACTGAACGCTTTTTAACTCTCATAAATGTTAGGCAATGGCGGCCATCTACTTCCCTTTTACCGGTGAGTACCATTATTCCTGTAATATATAAAATAAATCAACTTTGAGAATTTTTATAAAGCATTTAATTAATAAATCTATCAAAGAATTTCAATGATGTTGCAAAATAAACTCAAATAATGGGGAAATAGAAAAAAAAAATTGAAAAGAGCAAAAAGTTTGACAAATAAATGTATTGCAAATTGCATACAAATTGCAACAAATTTCAATGTAAATCAGCTGCAATCTCTTATCGACTTGTATTGTAAATTGAAATATAAGTTGGTAAATAAATTGCATAAAGAGAAAAGAAATTGCGGAAGAAATAAAACATAAATTAATGAAAAATTATTATAATATATAGCAGCAAAAGAAACAAAATTAACGGAAGATATTTGATTTCTGAGAAACTATGAATGATAACATGCATTTATAGAGAGTTATCGCTTATAAAAGTTAAGTTACAATAAATGTAATAAATATTCTATTCGATTCCGCCCAGCAGAGTCGATTTTTTTTCATTACCCTAGCTATTATCTTCAAAAGCTTAGATTAATACCCCTACCCCGACTATTGAAATTGCCCATACTTTGGTTATTCATTAAAAGTAAGGTAAAATTAAGTGGACTGCTAAGTGATTTTGGTAATAAAATTTTAGTTGAACATTATCAGCGAATGTAAACACCTGTTAGCTCTTATTCATTCCCCTTTTCTGTACAACACCTGCAGCAGTGATATGATCTAGAAAGAACTATTATGTAATTGCAGTAAAAGAAAGAGGAGGAGAAAAGGGTTAAGAATGAGTACAAACAAAAAGGACGTTTATATGTGGCTATTTTCTTTTCGCTATTTTCCACCAACATTTAAACTGATTCTAACCTGCAAAGAAGGTCAACTGATAGATATATGTAAATAAAACCGCTGTAACTGCATAAACGCAAAACATCTGAAAATTTAACTTTCATTTGCAATACAATAAAAAATCTTAGAGACTCTGAAAGTTTCGTAAAATTATATAGAAAGCAACTCCAAATTGAAAATTTAGAGAAAAAATTTTTATATTTAAGCTCGTTTATAGCTTTGTAGCTTCGGTGTTCCACAGATGAAAACGTTTCCCATTTCTTTTCTGCGTCGTTTCTCAGCAAAAATTCTGTCAGTAATGATTCACATTCCACTGTAACTAAAGAGCATTTCTAAATAAACATAGTTACAGAGACTGCAAACAATACAGCTTTCTATATGAAAGTATATCGCTTTTTCCAGTTGATAGGTAAGGGGGCACCAGAATTTTCTAAACCCTTCAATGAAGGGCGAAAATTCCCCACAGAGAGGTGGAAGAGAGCAGAAACTTTAAAAAAATTTCCTACCATCATGGATCAAATAGCGTCAATAAAGCAAAGTGAAAACAAAAATTCATTTAGAATTTGTTTCATGAGAATTTTTAGCACACGTTCTAGGAAGAAAAAAAACAAGAATTTCCATTCTTTCTGAAGACCTCAATCAATGAAATAACTAGGGGAACATTCAGCGAATGTGGTACCTTAAGTGCATAAAGAACGAAAAAGACCAATTTCCTAACATAAATTCGACCTCATTCCCAATGGACAATGGATTGTTCTCAATCTCATACACAACAATAACTATCAATGAGACAACATATAGCAATAGTGTCCATCAATATTACGAATCGTAATTCATTTTCGTCTACTTATAAATGAAAAAAAAAATTATGAATATATAATTCTCGAGCTTGTACATCAGTTTAAAAGAACCGAATCGAATTTCACATAGAAATTTTCCAACCTGAACAGATGGAAATGGTGCCATACAACCGACTGCAAAAGAAATAAAATCAGTCATCGAAGTAGCGGTTATCGAGACGGCCGCATCTGAGAATGTATCCATCATACGTCGTTCTAGGGTTCCGTCGACGCATGTTGACCTCCATGCAGATAGTAGTATAAATACGTTATCAACACCAACAGCTGGAAGTTTACATCAGTGGTAACAGCATTGCTTCTTTGTCGTTCAACAACTTAAGCACAGCGAGATGTTATAAGAGAAACCTAGATTCTATCATATCAGCTTATCAAAGTTAAGGAATGATTAAATTCTGAATGCTATAAAATATTTATAAAAAACAATCGATCAGAGATTGGATTTAAATCGGTGACCACAGGCAGAGGTTTGTGGTCTGATAACCTAGCTAGACAAACCACCACAGTTACTCTCAATAATTTCAACCTTTTGGAAATTAAATTTCCGCATATTAAAATATTATGTAGCAACGAGGAAAAAACTGAAAGCGAATAAAATTATAGACAAAGATCACTATATAATCTTTTGATCATTAACCATCTAATGTTCCCAAAAACTTGATTAATAAGCTGTTCCTTTGAAATTATGGGATTTCTTAAGAAATTTAGAAAATCCTCTAATTCTCTATATCTGGTTTCATCTGAGATATTTGAATTCAAAAAAAAAAACGCTTCCATTTCAATAATTTTAAGATTAATGAATTGTATGGACTCAACGCTATAGGCAAAAATGTTTTTTTCCTCCGTATTACTTTTTCTAAATAAGCAAATTGTTCTGGAAATTTAAACTTTTTATATATAAAACTTTTTGTTTGTAAACTTTCTGTTCGCAAAATTTCGAATTGCAAGAATAAAAATAGATTTGTAAACACAGAAAAAAACTTTTTCTAAAAAGCCTATCTTGCCTTCAGACGTTATAGTGAAGCAATATATATCTGAAATATTGCTTTATATTTACAAATAAAGTCTCCATCTCTGAGTATTGCTAAAGTGTTCTCATCGAAAACTAGAGGCAATTGACAACTAAGCTGCATGCTGAATAATGCGACTACAAGAGGAAGTGAACAACGACGAGAAAACCACTAAGCCGAATTGCCAACAAGTAATGTTGTGCATTAGAGCCAATATAAAGGTTTTGAAAACAACTTTCAATGGACCTCTTCAAATAGTTCGCGAACCACCTCTCATGAAAATATCCCGATCCTATTTGAATTTAACTGTCCTTCAATCTTACGTATATGGCGATACGTTCATGCGACCTTACTATTTCATCTAAGCGAAAGTGGGAACGACGTGAAGAAATACTTATTCATAAAAAAATAGTTTGTTGATTAAAATAAATAAATAAAATATATGCTAATAATAGTACACATAGAGTATTTTGCATAAATTCCAATAAAATCAATAGATGAAAAAATCAATTCAAAACAACTACAAACTACGAGGTAACTAATAAATATGCATGTGAAGCATTGGCCACAATGAAGCAGCTGTTTGATGCTTAAATTTGCTCTGCCAGGTATTGGCTTAAATTTTACAATTGTACAAGACTCTTCTTGCGCTCACTTATGCTTACTTGTTAACTCTTATTGCTCAGTTTCTAGGCATTACCTTTATACCACATATTACCTCATGAAAGTACAATTCTCTAGTGAATTTAGCATTTATAAAGAAATATTTTTGAAGAGTTGAAAAAGCTACATAAGATGAAACATGTGATATGCGAATGCTAAAAAAACCATCCTTGATATTCCAAATATACTTACAACAAATGCCTCCGACAGATTTTTTTATAATATGACCATCGGAATTTATTAGAACGAAGAAAATTTCCACTACAATTTCTATATCTGACAATCGCTTGTTCAAGTTTTTTTTTGTCAACAATTCTATCCCAAAAAATTAGTACATTTTTTTAATTGTAAAGAGTACAATTAACTCTCCACTAAACACTTCCATTCAAAACAGTAAGGACGCTTTCAATTGCAAATGAATGAATATAAATTGCGCACCATAAATTTCTGGGTCGGATCTTATTGACTAGATTTTTTTTTAAAACAATCGTTGCGATTTAAATGATTTTTGAGTCGCTTAGAAACGTCATGCCATTTTACTTCCTTTTCAAATGACTTTTAAGTTGTTTGTCATGCATTGCTGAGCAATACGGAAGTGGATGCACCAAATAGTGTGTACTTTAAACGCAATGCGCAAAAATGTACATCTGTTTACTAATGGAACAAAAGACTCGTGGCAATTCGATTTGTTTGCAAGCGATTTCCACCGTATTGCCATGTTTATAAACCCTCCCCTGAACAGACGCCCCTCCCTATCCTACATATGCTCCTTTCACTTAAACCTTGAGACCCATTTAGCCGATGATGAATTTTGCATATCGTTTAATAAAGCAGATATTATTTACTATCTTAAAAATCTTATAAAAAAGTTTTATACAAAGATGGTACAGAGGGAGAAGAGCAATTCGCTGAGAATATTCCACGTGAGGTTTTAAAATCGAATATTCATCCACAATTTTTTCGGTTCTGATTTCTATGAGTCTAATTTCGTGCATCGCACCATTTAAGTAAACTTATTGCAGAAGAAATTATTCGCCTCGTCAAAACTATGATAGGTTATAGGACTGTTAAATATAAAAAAGGGTACAAATGTATAAAAAGAGTATGCGTGATGAACAACGCATAAGAAGTCACTAACAGCGTATAAACACAACGACCAACTAACATTCACATCTACGTTGAATTCATCCGCTTTCTTCTCTTCCTTTACGTTTTCAATGAACTATATTTCCCACTATAAAGAACGAGGCGAATGAACAAGAAAACTTACAGAAAATAATGAAAGGCATAGAGCATGCCACACTAGTCATATTATACCCGCAAAGCAACAATAACCCAACAGCACTGATAATTGCCATTGCAGCACTTAGCACACCACCCAAACCAAGCCAAGGCCTCGATCGAATCGACGATCCGACGCAGCAGCATATCACCGTATATAGCGATACCACAATGAAACATGGCAATAGCATTCTGTAAGATAATCTCCCACATGCAGTGCTCGCCTCAAGGGCTATTGACAAAGCGATATAAAACGTATGAAGGTTCTTAGCCGAAACTATTTTTAGATGCGAGTTTGCTAAATCTTTGACATTTCCATTTAATCATCGAGAAAATTTCGCTAAATCTTTGACTGAATTCACTGCCCTCTACAATTCCCATAGGGCTATATGAGAATTCCTAAAATAATGCCCTGTGCGTCATCATATTAATTCGTGTTGTTCGTCGCTTTCCCGCCTGATAATGCCTTCTTTCGAAACACCCCGAAAATACCGCTCACTTGTTCATTATCGAGCAAATCACAGCAATATCCATGCCCAGAAAATTCCATTCAGATCTTCGAAAGCGCTCTCCTTGGCTATGCTCTCTCCTTGACCCTACGCATTCTTTCGCTCGTTCGGCGACCGCGAAAACAAGTATGAGCTTCCACTAAGCCGTGGCACAGTTATGGCGAGATGCTCTACGGAAGGTGGCTCTATAGCATTGAATCTGTCAGTTTAAACAATGCAAATGTATGAGTTTCTCGAATTTTGCTGAACACTGTGCAACTCTTACAGGCATATTAAGATGGGAATCGCTGCATATTACGTAATAAAACTGTGCGCCCTCTAAACCAGTTCAATATGGTTGGTTCAAACATTGTACAATTATTTGTGAGCAATGTGAAACTGTTCACTTATATGAGTTAGTGATTTTCATAGAAGATTTAAGAGAATTTCTAAATAATCACCTCAAATACAATTTAGAAAAACATCAAACCTTTTGAGTTGTTCACGGTCTCTAGCGCTTTCGGAAGCGAGTGTTTCATAGGTCCACCAAGAAACACGAATAATTGGCGATTCATATTCATGAAGATAATCCGTCAATTTTAACTCCCATTTTTCAGCAATTCGATCCTCTGCCTCAGTGGAATGTCGAAGTGCATAGGGCAACATCATTGCCTTAGCGCCTAAAAGAATAATAAACTTATATAAATATCTTTCTGTCAATATTACAAATAAAAACTCGCATCTGGGGAAGAAAAGTAAGCAATCTAAGATCACGGCTCTCACCTTCATCGTTGTTGCCTAGCGGTTATTAATTTACCTTCTACGGGATAAAAATTGAGTAAAAAAGATATTTTATTTCCTTATAGAAAACAAAAACGACGCTGCAAGCGATCCACAGTAAATTGACGAAGAAAATTCACAAGATTATTTTGACGATGAAAAAAATTAGAGAAGCAGAAAAAATGGAAGAAGTAGGGAATCATGGAGTCAAAACCTCCTTCCCTTCTTCCTCAGAGATGGCCGATAAAAAAACGCTTCAACTCTTGACAAATTTATTTATAGAAAATTTTTCCAATAAAAAAGTGTTAAAGGTAAATTTTATTGCTTCCCCTCACGATTGAAATATTTTTTTTTTCAACCAAACCTTTTCAACCATTATGACGGCTAAACCTCTTAAATTGGGAAATTTTGACAAGAAAGTATAGGTCTTTTTATATTAGTAATCAGAGACCTTACCAACTGCAAACTCTATTTTTATCAGCAATTCGCATGCTCACCTGCAATCCGTCTATGATCATCGAGTGTTACGCCGCCAAGGAGATTAGCGAAACCGATCAAATTCATCGAAATGATCTCACTGATCTGTGTGATTGATAATCGATCAATCGAACGATTCAACATGGTACTTTCATTGAGGAGCATAAATTTGAACGCCTCTACAAATGGATTCGATACGCACATTTGCTCAGGGCTGCAATAACAAAAAAATTAGTCTTTGATACTATGTTTTATATACCGATAAAATCGGTTGCTTATCACTAGTAAAGTGCTATTTTGCTTTTGGTAATAAAGCCTTGAGGATGTAATTCCACGAGACTATATTTGTATAAAAATGGTAGCAAATGAAAAAAGTGCAAGTCTTTATTGCATAGCGGGTTTAGAAAATGCACGGATGTATTGCGATAAAAAAAGTAGATAGTTTTATAGGCAATCCATGGCTCTAAATTAGGATCAATTATGGTGCCTTTCCATAATTGCGTTGTTATTCAAAAGAATGTATATAAATCTAAAGCAATAAGCATATCTCAAAGAAATGAATGAATATATCGCTAAATTTCATCCATTTTTTTTAAATCTCCGACAATTTAATGCGGCATTATTAACATTATATAATAGTACAACTGATTCATATCAAATAAATCGATAGAAATATGCAGTGTTTAAAATTTTAAAGTTTGTTTTTAGGTTGTAAAAGAATTATAAACTTTGAAGCAAATACGATGAATTCTCTTCTATTCTCAAAAAGGTTTAACGCTCGAAAAATAAGCAAAAACCGAGGAAAAGAGGCTTACGTCGACGTATTGGTAGCGAAAAATGCATGAAGAGCATCAATAAATTCAGGTGGCATTGGGAATTTGACACATATTGACGGATAGGTGATATGTTGATCATTACGATCGTTGACCGTTAGTGACTGCACGATATTCCATAGTTGTATCGCAGCTCGTATTGTTTCAAGATTCAAAACTTCGGCATCATCAACACTACTCGTCACAATAATGTAACCTGTTCGTTTAATATCATATCTGAAATTAAAAACGAAGAAATCGTAAACAGAAATCGTCGCCAGTAAATGGAGGAAAATTGCAACGACCATCTTCTAGATGAAGAAAGAAAGACTTCGATATGAAGGTATTGCATATCCTCTATCAGTTTGCCACCGACCAATGAACTACATACTATTTTATTGCAATTTATAGTATGCTCATTGTGAATTATATTCTATTTGCTTACTTATATTATTACTTATTAATTGGTTTATCATCGCTACTGATTTAGGTTTTCTTCTGCCATTTTTTATGCGACTTAGATGGTCAATCCTACAGCTGCGCGATTTGGGTCTTAAGATTTCATAAAATCGATTTCCTTATAAAGACGAAAATATTCATAACTCGTTGATCGGTAAAACCGTGATCAACTATTCTGCAACAGTAACACCTTAAGAACTGTCAGAGCACTTGAACTTCAGAAATGATGAAGAATAAAAAACGTTTGGAATATTATAATACTTACCGCCTACTTGCATAAAATGGATCGGAATCATTTATGTGGAAAAGAGTGTCGAGTTGTTGCAATTCTTGGCGTGCAAGAGCATCGGTTGGCGTATAGAGGTCAAGCTCATCCTTAATAAATGCTACCGAATGACGCAGAAGACCTGATCCCAACGATACCGTAACGATGGACGGTAGAATAATGAATGGCCAAGGAAAGAAAACAATATAACGTGCATAATTAGCGAATAGTAGTGCCAAAAGCTTCTCCACGCAATCGAAACGCATCGGCTAATTTTCGTTACTTATTTACTCGTTATTAGCATCGCTTTATTACTTTCGTTATTTTCCTGGAATTACTTGTAATGATTTAATGTAAAGTAATAAGTAATGAGAGATACCAAGTGATAATATAACACAATGTGTCGTAACATAACACATAATCAAGCAAACATGACAAATAATATAACAAGATATAACACACAGTAACTAACTAACAAGTAAATAAATAAGAAGTAATAACAAGTAATGCTGCAAACCACCCCGAGAAAAAAATATTAAAGGCGAAAAAACTAATCCACTTCGAATTTGATATGTGATATGGATCAAACGCTATGCTACGTTCATTGAGCTCTGAGATGAAATTATCTGAAAGATAAACGTACTCAATGCAACTACAAATTGCAAATTTGCCAAAGATGCAAACAGCTCAACATAGACTATCGCAGAACCTCAACGAAAGCCTCCCATCCTTTATTCAGTAAACCTCAAATAGATCACTTTCAGATGTATAAAAAAGCAATAGCACCATAATAAAGTCTCTCGTCAATGATCTACTGGGATTGAAGATCTCAAAGGTTTTATGCTTGTAGCCTTTTTAAGATTTAATTCAAAATTGTGGAAGAGATAAGCTCATATACGAATGAAACCCACGTTCATAGACAATACAATAATATACTCTCACATTGAGCACAATAAAAAGCGTTGAAGCAACTACCTGAAGAAGTTATAGTCGAATATTTCAAACATCTTTGTATGGTTTAGGTTGAGGTGCACTTCAAGCAATTGGGTCTACTCGAACTTCTTAGCGTGCCATCAAGTGCTTCACAAATGTTTGTTGACAGTCTTATTTGCTGTTATATTATTCATTATAGAAAAGGTACGCACAATCCCATCACCTATAGATCTCAAATAACCTAAAGCTATCAGGTTGTTTCGCTATGACAAATTAAGGGAGAGATCCGCCAATTGTATTAGCCTATCAGTAAAGTAAACTCAATCATTACCACGTCGCTGATCTAACCGAATCAGTTTGCACTCTTGCATTAACTCAGCAAATCAACCATTGCAATGATTAGGCTCAAGTTCATAATTTCAGTAACGCCTAGAAATGTGATCATATTCAACGACGGTAAATAAGATGAAAGCAATTCGGAAAGGTGCAAACAATCCGAAAACAAAAAGAACAAAACGCTTAGAATAGCGCTCAAGCATATCCAGAATATGAGCTTCAGAGCGATGCAATGAGAAAAGGATTACCTCGACCTTCCTTAGATCACGAAGAGGTAAGAAAATCATCAACAATTTTCATATTTGATAGTTGTTAATTGTAAACTTTTTCAGCTGCTAGCATTCTTACGCAGCAATTTTTTGGGAAAGAAAATATCACTCTCGCATTTGTCAATTACGCTATTCCACTAATCTGGCCACATGATTATTCATAAATATATATAAGAAAAGATAAAACGTAACAGCTGGTTGCAAATGATGATCTGTTTGGGTTTGGTTAAGAGATGAGTGAAATGGCAAGAGAACACTCAGTTTTAGGGGATAACTTGCCGCTCAGTCAAATTTCCACGCCTATGTTGACCCATTTAAGCGACTCGAATGCGTAAATGCGAAAAGTTTGCATCGACTGTGTGCATTACAATGACAAAAATAACATCGCGCACCAATGGTCACTCATTCTCTCCATATTCGCTACTGGCCACAATTGTGTCGATAGTCCACCCTATAAAGCAGAAGACAAGGGGGTGAGAGATGGGAAAATAGGAAGATGAGTACATGGGTAAATTACAAGGCACCAGATGCACTTCGACAAAACCATTCTAATTTTCCTTTTTTTTCCGTCGCAACTTATCACTCACTAAGTTTTATTGTTGCAGGCAGAGAAGCTCCAAAAATTTAGCCATTTTTTTCAGCACTCTAAATTCAAATCCGAAGAAAGCAAACCAAGAATAAAGGTTGCCCATATTCTGAACACCTGGAATCGAGGACGATATTCTAAACACCTGGAATCGAGGGCAATAGTGAACTCGGTCAAGGTGAATGAGCACTCAAATTTCAATTCAAATCACAACAAAATACTTAAGTGTACAAGCATATGTCTCTGCGCATTCGTTCACGAATTCATCTCTCGGTATATTTAAAGCAAAACAACTTGACAAAACTTACACTATCAACTTGGCTAGCTACCAAAACCCTCATAAAGCGATCTTTGCTAGATGGAAATTCTCAAAACGCATCGTATCTTTCATTTCTCATTCCCTATATATTCCATTCTTTGTGGCGAAGAGAAATATTATGCATTTATTATATTCGATCCTTTATTTTTAACGAGTGATATGAAGTGGACATTGCCCCCTTTCCTAATTTTTCCTACTTCAGCCACACGTCATTGATATTGATGGCCTTGTAGCCTCAGCAGTTATTCGCCTAATCGAAGCGATGAGCTCATTGTGGGATTTATTCGGTTCTAGAGATGATGATCACTAAAATGGTGAAAACGTTTGGAGGATTGGTCTGTATGAAAAGAGGAAATGACCGCTCTATTTCGAGTGGACAATTGCTGAATGTATTCACATTTGCATAGACCGCAAAGCATTTCCTCGTCGTTGTGCTCTTTGATAGAAATGCAAGCATGCGGCATGGTCAAGTGGGATGCGGAACGACGAGATGCGGCTCAATACGCGAGACAAAGATGCCAATTGAGCATGAACTGAACCTTCATCGTAGATTAGCGCCTATTCGCTGTGAAAGATTAGCGCCATGAATGACCGAAGGTCATCACATAGAAGCACTTTCCTACCACGGAAATTTTTCATCTCGTAGAGATTGCGCTATTTACTTTTATTTTTTCTTCAGAATATATTTTATTGATGTCTGAAGAGGAAATGTCGTCGATTGAATACTGTGAAGAACAATGTAGTAGGTAAGAGTAAAGTAATTCAGCAATAGTACTGCCGATGAATTTTTGAATGGAAGTTCGGAGTTATCAAAGATGATAGAATGAAATTCAATCTCAAATATTGATGGTCGATTTTTTATCTTGTTTTATTCCTTGTATTAATCGGGAGATAAATAAATATTTAAGATTGTTTATATGATAGGAAACTTTGAGCAGAGCTGTCTTATGTTCTAAGAACTGCCTTGTCATTGAAGACGAATACAAATGAGTACAACATATCAAACAAAACTAACGCCTTCATACTAGAAGCACCAACTTTATTATATGTTGCAGTTTTTCGTCATAATATAGGCACCCACGAATCAGCAAATTGTTTTGTTCTTTATTGTTCATATGTGATGCTTGCATAAAATTCTTCAAAAATAATGCACAATGTGATCTTATATATTTCTAGATTTATTTATTCACTTATATTTACTTATATGCATATATTTATGTATCGTCTAAGGAAAGCTTCACTTCATATCCTTTTATTAAAAACTTTTGCACACTTATTAGGCAATTTGAGTAAATTACCGCTGACAGTGTTAGTCCCTCATGGGTATTTTCAATCATCGAAATTGATGTGATGGTGAATGGGATTCCAACCAAAACTTGCACTTTTATCGGCTTCTAGCTTTGTAGCTTATCCATCGAAGATATTAATATTGCTTATTGCAGTTATGAATGGCTTCCGATAGTGCATTGCTAAGGTCACTTTAATTCTAATGAAGCTTTAGCTAAATTAGACCAAAAATAGAAGGCCATTTCATTACGCTTAGAGCAGCATGTAAATAACATCTGTTATAAGATGTCTCTTATTGTTCATTTCCATCTATTTAATAACTTTTGAGCATATGCAACCTTGCAACGCTTGGCAAGTATCTCGGAGCCTGATTTGAATGATTCTATTAGGTGATCATTGTTTGCTATATTGACCATCCATAGCAAGCCGTGAGCATCTAAGAAAACAATTTAAAATACTCTTGAAGTCATATTCGGTCTGATCTGATCTGATTTGACCTGATTTGATGTTTTTTGTCTAATCGATAGACATGACAACATTTGATACTTATTGTTTCTGATGTGATAATTTAATTAACAAAGATTTTAAGACAAATGATAAGAAAGTAGTCACAGCACTAGAAATTCAGTTTAATCAACGAATCATTCACTCAGAAATGTTGTATTTTACACAACAATAAGACAGGTATAGAAACTTTGCAATATAGCCCCTATTGAGATCAATTCAATAGTGTGTTAAGGAAAATAGTTGCTCGGTATCGCATTATTGTATGTATACATGTGGCTGTAGTTTGATCCACTGGTCATCTGGTTGAAATGTAGTTCAATCAGCGATCGTTTTTATCACAACACTGTAGAGATTCTTACTGAGTTCTTCGTTGTCCATTTTTATATCCAAAGCGCTAAAATCCTTTAGGCTCAATATTGAAATACCCTCACCTCCCAATGCGCCACTCCAAAACATTATTGGCATTTGCATTCATTAATGCGCTTGAGTTTTTTCAAGTTTTGAATAACACCAAGTGAATGATTTGTAATCCGTTGCAGTACTTTAAAGCTTTTTTTGCTGACTATCATAGTGATAGCTAGAAATATTCTAATTTTTGTGAAAATATATGCTTTAATTAGCATGATTGTACACCTTATATTCAAATATTGTCTTATTGCTTTTATATAATAAATAAGTTTTGAGCATAAATTGGCCATGAAAGTTGGTTCAGACGATCGAAACATCTTTTAATTGTAATAATGTTTTCATAATATAAAAGATTAAGCTAGCATTGTAAAACATCTTTGCACTCGCAACTTTTTACAATAATCTTCAAAGAGTAGGTTTACTGTAGTTGAATATATAGTATTTGATCGTACTGTAGTTAATTATACAGTAGGTAATTCGATGAATTACTTTAAAAAATTACAAATATTAAAAATTACAAAAACGTACTGCCTAACATAATGCTACTACAGCTATTGCGATGTTCGCTTTGTTATATCAATTCAATTTCTAATGAAATGAAATATCTAAAGGTCATTCTTTTAAATATTGCCTCAATATGCCATTCATAATAAAGTGCAATTTCCTTTAAATTCTTAATGAAAAATGTATGAGAATTGAAAGTATCGTTATTGATAGTTTTTCGAAATAATATTGCATTAAAGCGAATGCTACGTTATTATTTTGCAAGGTGAATGCTCAGTGATTGATATTAATAATCAATCTTTGAGCAAATTTCATTGCAAATTTATCGCCTCTTTCATTCATAAAACAATATTTTTTCGTTAGACAACACAATTGAAAAGGTTAATATTTTTTAAAGAATCTTTTTAATTTATATATATTTTTTGTAACTATCGCATTTGTTAGATAATTTCCAGTCGATTCTATGAACATGTTTGACGATATCGTTTAGTTTAATCATTGAGGTACTGTTAAGAAATGCATTGACTAACCTTTTGTCTAGTCTTATTAGATGCGGGGAAAAGGGAAGGGGTGCGTGCGGGGGGAGGGAGGTGGGCGGGATACAACCTTTTCAGCTAATGAAGGTCGAAAATCATGAAGTGTTTCACGACATTGAGCTTATATCTATGACGAAGCCTCCATCTAAAAATGAATTATACCTCTGTGCTTCTATTTCGTTATTTTTAGTATTTCATCTTAAGAACGTTTTAGTTATCTGTAGATGTCATTCATATTTCTACGATAGGTCTAGTGTTAAACACAGATCAAATGAATATTGCACTACATGTTGCAACTAAACGATCAAAACCGTTAACATCTATACTTAGGCTTAACGACTATCACATTATCACATATGGGTTTGGTGCACTCATGTCGACCACATGCTCCAACATACATTAGCGTTTATACTTTTATGTACTGCTTTTCTAGGTTTATAGATAAGTTATACATTTACTTTACATAGTGGCTCTTCTGTTATACCATTCTCAATTTTTGATTTTCCTTTATTCTTTTGAACTATGACGACGAGGTTAGTGTTATCGTTTAGAGCTTTTATTATTACTGCAATTTTTTTATTTTACATTTTTCAGTTATTCTCATAAGGGTTATTTTTCTATTCCTTTCTAATTTTCTACCATTAGTTCAGCTGTCTATATAGATTCTTAGACTAACAAGGTTATACGTTTCGTTCTGACGATGGTGCGCGATAACTCAGGTGCACATGTCAACGGACAAGGGCCGAAATGTGGTCACCTTTTGTTCTCATAGGTAATTTATGCGTTTCTTACTTAGTGCATTCTTAGCAAATATCTAGTCTTCTAACAGTCGTTTATTGCGTCTCTGCTCATACTCACGTAATTTCTGCTTTTGTTTAAAAAAAAAAAAAAATTATACTTTCTTTTCTTTTCTTTTCTTAACGTCGTTTTCTCGGAGAAATTATTTATTTGGGTCTATATTGACATTGTACGCATAAAGGATTTTATGTCAGTATTATTTCAGTACAAAATTTTTAATGTTTTTTATATATGCATCATATTTTCTTTATAAAACTTTCATAAATTGCTGTATATCTCTCATAATTTCTTCATTGCTCTCACTTCAGTTTTTCTATTTTTCTTCTTTTGTATTCTTTCCACATCATTTGCATAATTCTTCTATCATTCCTTTATTCATCTCTTGATATTTGCATGAAAGTTATATGCATATTAAATGCATGATTTACGGTTGCACTTATAAAGATGACGTTTGTTTTGTAGTGAGCGAAACAATGATGAAGAGAGGCTTATTTTGCGGCACATCAAACTAGGTGGTTGCTATATAGGAGTCGATGTGGAGCCTCATGCAGTGAGCATAATCCTTTGATATGCGTACCGCTCTCTTTCATAAGATTGCAATGCATTCGCTGCTTATAACGCTTCATTAGATACGCTTTCATCAAGGCATTTCCACGCATTCAACTATTATTCCCTTAATGGGAGCATCATCCATCGGCAGCTTGCCCACCCATTGTGATAGCTATCTTACAACTGCTACTTTTTATGAATACTCTTTTCAACGTTTATGATCAGGTGTATTTTGTGATATCGCCAGGTATATTTTTGTTAAGATCGCTTCTTGATATCAACGAAGAAAAGATTGCATAAACTATTGCACTTCATAAGACTATGATGATGTAAGTAGTAAAAAAAAATGTAGCGTTATAATTTTTCCATGACCCCACGAATGCTCAACTCTTGTCAACACGGGTCGATGAGAAGTTCTGATTGAGAAATATTTGCGTAAAAATATATAGCCTAAAAATATGCAAAATATTGTTGGTAATGGTGCTAATATTTTTATAATAGTACTCTATCACTCTACAATGATAGTATTCTCCTCATACTCAATTATCACTAACCCCCTACCCACCTCCGCCCACTTCCTTCTTCCAAATCAAATATAATTTCATGGCATAATGGAAGGTACTAAGCAAATTAGATTGGTGCAATGTTTCAAGTATGCAACTGGCATCCAATGTAGGGGGCTGTGTCCAATATAGGAGGGCATTGGTCTCCAAGAAACAGGTTCTAATTTCTTGGGTGCCCTTGCTCGCTTCTATGTTGTGGAATGCCGCCATATGTTCGATCATCAAAAGATCTCTTAATTCGTTCTTGTCGACAAATTTCCGATTCTTGGCACTATTTGTTGAAAATCATTTATTCTCTTATGTATGATATGTTTAGCTACATGCGCACAAATATATTTATTACATAAAAGATAGATGACAAATTGTCTAACAATGAATTCATTGAAACAAAATACCGATTCGGCCATCATATCATCAAATTTTGCTCGTCTAATTTGATGGTTGGAATTTGTTGTAAAATCTAAGAATTTCTTTCCCTTCCTCATCCACTTTAATGTTTCATTATGCAATTCTCTTAGCATAACGAGTGAAGTGACCACTGGTGGTCATTTCCCATGATTACATTCCCTTGTGAGAGGAATCTCTTCATTGAATGGTCAGTGAAGCGAGTGAGTGTTTACTCAGTTGGCTGGATCGTTGCTTCATTTCGAGAAGTTAATGAGTGAGGGGTTAGCGACCTTCTTAACGCTGACCCATCTCTCAATTGGATCAGTGCTTCATTTGATAGATCGAATTAACTAATCACCAAGCCGATGCTCATTCTCAATCAAACTACGAATACAATCTTTGTTTGATGGAAATAACATTTCGTCCATAAACTGGTTACATGGTTAAAGCATAATCATTATTCGGGAAAATATTTTAAAAGTGTATTTTAATATTTAATTTTTCCTAAAAAAACTTTTTTTACAACTATCATCTATAATCACCCTCATTAAGATCCATAATTGCAAAAATAATATTTAATAAAAAATTCACCTAAGAAATTCACAAAATTTTAATAAAAGTTATTTGTTCGAGTGTAATTTGCATATTCTTTGAAGAACTGGTAGAACATTTCCATAGGGATTTCTTTCAGAAAATATTTCCTCAGGTTTTAAGTGTTATCGCTAGTTGGTGAGCATTCTTTAAGCTTCATCTTTATGAGTTCATTCTCAGTATGCAAAAGCTAATTATGTCGCATCGACACTAACACACAACATCTCCCAAAACTCAATTTAGTCAGAGATATTGATGCCATCCTTTCGAAAACTCAACTTAATTCACACAAATTTTTTTTGCTCATAATGAAGCAAATATTTTTCTATCTTTTAAGTCCATTCTAGGGAATTTTATAATTTTAATTCACCTAGGAGGACGTTAATTTATTTATTTGTTGCAATTAAAATATTTTTGTAATACGTACCTTTTGAAGAGAGTTAATAAGCTCTCCACTATGTAAAGAAATGATTTGTGAAAGGCAAGGGATAGAAGAGTATCTATTAAGTTAAATTGAATATTTTCGAAAAAAAGTTTCCTGGGTTGAAAAGATTTATTGCAATTATATTTTTTTGCAATCGCTGCAAGAAATATGTTGAGAGCTACAATCAATTCTCGGCTAAGATCATTGCAACGTTCATAAAGTGACCACTGACCAATGACCACTAATGAATGCTGTGATTGTTGTGATGGGAGATTTGTTGTTGTGCGTTGTGGGTTCGTGTTAAGCATAGGGACGATCGCTGGAGTGTATTAAGTGGATAAGCATGTAACGTGCATTCACAAATCATGGTATGATAAGTGCTCACGCATAATTTGTGTGTTGTTTATGTGTGGCTTGCTTCATACAAAATACAACTTCCACAGCAATCCTTGTTTTGCATCATTCACGCCAACTCAATAAGCCGTTCGAATGACCTTCGCCAGTCTGTCACTTTTCTTGTCGCAGCATTTTTTATTTACTGCTCAATGCTTTAATCAACCTAAAAAAAAGCCTGGAAAACAACCTGAAAAAAGTGGAAAAAGAACATATAAGTAATCAACCGTAAATTTATTACAATAAATACTAAAAATAGCTTTGTATGCATATGTTTCAAGAAATACTTTTCTGTATTTTCGCATCATTTGGAATAGAGAAGATTCAGCAATGTCGACTATCATTTTCTTTGTTGACAATTTTATCTAGAATTCTTTTTCATCGACCATTTCTCTTCTATTGCTCTCATAAACCTCGCAACAGGTCGCAATTATCGGTTACTATTATACCTCACGTAAGCCAATTTTCACCTGACATATACCTGCTAATCCCTTAGCCGTATGCTGCACATTGTTTCAATGATGATGGGCTACAAAGTGAATAATTGTAACGTTGCATTTATGGGTCGATTCGACCTATTTGTTGATCGAATTGATCCACTTTTTTGGTTATTGAAGTAGTTAAACAGTTTCAAAATGATATGTTAAGGAAAATGCACAATCGTCTCTAAATGCGCCCTTGTTTTAGATAATCTGAAAAATATTTACTTTTTCATTTTTGTCTCTTTATTTACTTCAGTGAAATTCTTTTCATCTAGGTAACAAAATTTCATTTGAAAGTTATAACTGACTTAAATGACGTTATGCTAATTCACTATTAACTATAAACAATGCTATCTGCTATCTACTATTATTACCCACATGTTTACTTCTCTAAAGTTAATTATCTTATTTCATTTCGAATATCTAGAAATTATCTATAACTGCGACAACAGTTATATATGAGGAGATCCACTTTATAACCAATATTGTTACGCCTAAGGGAGGTCCATCTTGCAATAATATTGTTATGGCCAGGTTTACTCGAGACGATTATTTTTGACTGCTTCTAACAGAAAAACACCGATAAGAAACAATCAGGCTATAATAACTCAAAGAACAGAGGCATTGATCCACAAAAATCGCCTTTAATAAATCTTAAATAAGCATTGAATCGTTATTTACAAATGTCAACGACGGGTGCCAATCGCATTATTCAAATTCCCATTTTTCTTTCACGCTTATAAAGTGATAATTAGAGATATTGAGAGATAAACTTTTTGTCGTAATAAATGAAATAGATTCTCAAAGAATCAGCAATAATTTCTAAATATTTCGGCCAGAGCATTGAAGTTTGAATAGTAAGCAGTTTGAATAGTAAGGTTTTTATAAAGTATTTGCCTAATAGGCAGTGGGTGGTATAAAATATTTACCTAACAGGTAATGGTTGGTAAAAGATATTTGCCCAACAGGCAGTGGGTGGTATAAAATATTTACCTGATAGGTAGTAGGTGGTATAGGTAATAAATGGTGTAGGATATTTGGGTATAGTTTGACGATGAATATATGCATGATCAGTATGTGTCCTTTCCCATTATCGTCGTATCTCATAAGTCAGATTGCATGAACGCTTTACGACCCGTCACTCAGCTCGTTGCCCCAACCAACCTATACGCGATGATGGTCACACGCAAACACCCGACAACCACAACTGTTTTTAACGCTCGACTATCATACTGCAACATTGAGATGTTGATCATTTAAGAAGTTCAACTTGAAAGATGCTCTGACTTTTCTCGAATTTAGTGCGACTTAAGAAGATAGCGATAGCTTCCAGAATGGTCTCACCTTCTTTTCGAGAATAAAAATAGATGAAGGTTTTGCTTACGTTATTCGAACAACGTTTGAAGTAGAAAGATTTAAGCAGGCAATCTTCTGGTAATACACTGATAATAGACGTGAAGGAGATATTTTTCAGCTAGACACATTAGTTATCGAATGTCGAGCCAACTGACAACCATATAGGAAAGTTTGATTCGTTTATTTTTGTGGTAATTTTAGAGGTTCACTTCATAGCAAAATATGATTCCTTCGATTTCTGAATTAAAAAATTTCCGTCGACTTTTTTTCGGATCTACTCTAGTACAATTTAATGAAATATGCTAATACTTTTGTAGATATCAAAGAGAGCTTTATATTTTTGAGATAAGAGTAGAACCATTTGAGTGAACAATTTTCTGGTCACCGGAATATTTCTTCTTTTTTTTCCCTGAATAAATTGCTTTACAATTTTTAAAATTTTTTTTATTACTCAGGAAATGTTCGATTTTCCGATAAAATAAACATATTTATATACTGTTATATCCTTTAATTAATAAATGCTGAACTTTTTCTTCATAATGATGTAAATTATGAGAACATTAAAGAAATATTTCTTCTTCAATTTGCCGCTAACCTATATTAATATTATACATTTCTTTCAATTAAAAAAATATTAAACGCTCTGCAGGTTCTGGATTGCTTTAATATAAACTTATTATGCAGTAATGTACAGGGTATACTGTACTACCCTTATCTATTGTGATACGATACTTTAATATAGGGTACCTATTGTGATACTTTCTATGTTGCAGCTAGTTCTACGTGGTCAGATCATTCGATCAGATCAGACTAGATCAGATTAGATCAGATGATCATGTGATCAGATCATTGAAAATATTTTTTCTGAATTTTGAAAATACTAGGAAATCTTCAAAAAAATTTTTCAGACGAAAGCTTTTTGCGCAAATTAATTCACATTAAAATGACATTAATGAAGTCAGTAAGATGGGTGATCAAGCGAAGTGATCGAAATATGCAATTCGCTAATATCACCGATAATCCCACAAATAGCGAATTTTCGCGATTTCTCTTTTATTCTATGCGATATTCTCATCGAAAATAATGCATCGCTGTTCTTAAACGTAATTATCACTGAGGCCAAAACTATGCTCATAAATTACGTCAAAAATGAACGGTTAAGATGTCATAAAAATGGCTCAACGCACCAATTCCATAATGCTTTGAATGGCGCAATCGTCCGTCCGAAAAACGATTTGATTCATGATCCTATCAATTCTTGATGATCGTTTTTAATCACCCACGCAAGCATACATTAAAAAAAAAATTGTTTCCACTGTTTTCAACAATTCCTCTTTTATGGGCGATTAAATAATAAAAATCGATAATATTGCAAACAATGCAACAAATATTTCAACGGTGTCACTTTATAATGAAATATTAGCAATGAAGTGATTAGATTTGCTTAGCAATCTCAAACTTTTGTATTTCAGAAATCCTTTTTTATCGAATAATCACATATGGAAATATGAAAAAAAATCCATTAAGAAGTGGATTTCCAATTTTATGCTTTTCTGTAACCAAAGTAAGCCCTTTTCATCTATTGTAGCAGTTTTCGTTCGAGTTGAAGTTGGTAATTTGTATTAGTTTAAGGATTGATTAAGAAATTTAAAGACCACGAGATAATTATCTTTTTTGGCAATGAGAATAAAGGTTTTCTGGGATGAACTCAAACGATCCAAGAAACTTTGGATAGTAAAGGCTTCTTGGATCATTCGACATTCCTCGTTTTCTCTAAAAGAAAAATTAAACTTGAAAGGAATTACTTCTTTCAACCTTAGCGCCAAGAAATTAGGTTGTTTGTATTGTGCAGTTATGAATAACGAATATCGAAAGTAAATATGAAGTTAAACAAAACTAAATGCTCGAATATTGTTGTATATGTCAAGGATTTTTCTAAATTCTTTATGCTCCCCCTCTCCTCCCTATAACTGCCACAACATTTTGCTGAGTTATAATGATTTGAGGATCCGCTTTCGGCGTTTAATTCCTCCTTGCCAAGAAAAATCGTTTCCCTAAGAAATTATAAGCCTAAAACAATATAGATAACGAGATGAATATTTGCCCGCTAGCAATTGCTCATGTTTCGGTATTTGATTCTATCAGACGTATTCACATCAAAGTTGTCACTCTTATTGCATCCTTTTATGTATCCCATATTTGCCTATTGGCTAAATGAAGACGATAGAGCACAAACGAAAAATCGTTGCTCATTTCTAGGCTCTATGAAACAACCCTATGAAATGGGCGTGACAGAAAAGCGTGACCATGAGAGGAAATGGGGAGGGGAGTATAGACTAAGGGATATGCATCGATGCACATTACGCCTACACCTTACTGTCTGCATGACCCTTGATCCTTGCTGATATGCGTTCATATCGACGCTCGATCGACACTCTTTGCATGTTCATATTCTTTTCATAGTCGATCTCATGCGTTATTCTAATATATGCAAATATGATCTAATAAAGTTTATTATGATCATAAGATTAAACAATTCATTCAACTTTATTGTTGCATTTTTTGCGCATTGATTCGAGCATTACTATAAGCAAAAGAAAAAGAAAAACGATCCTATTGTAACATAGAACACCTTTCTAATGGATAAAGGCCTAATTCATTAAGGCATATAGGTCGGTTCAGATCGAATCGTACAAGACTAAAGCAGCACGAACTTTATTGAATGAGCATTTTTCACTTCTCTGCTTTTCATATTTTGTTGCCTACTCAGAGAGCTGCTTAAATACCATTACCATAATATGTGATATATTGACTAAGGAAATATTATTGTTTTTAAATGAGTAAATGAAAACGGTTCCTATGAGCTATGTCACCAGGAGGGGCTATATTTGGGAGAGGACTTTAACTCTTTGCGGTTCTCTAGCATAAGGATCCTATTCGATATAAGAGTTAGATATGTAGTTTTTAATATAAGTATATCAAAGCGATGAAAACTGCAATTTTTTTTAAATGAGTAAATAAGAAAGAGAATAATAAAGGTCTAAATATAACATTATGCTCTTATCGTTCCTCATGCATTTGTTTATGAAGCTCAATGGACATTAGTTGTTAATTGCTCTTCACGTAAGCTTGTTCGTTTTATTGTTTCCTCTCTCCAACTTCATTTCTATCTATTTTTCTTACTTCTCTTCACTTAGGCGTTCTACTACATAAACGCAATAAAATACTACTAAACAATTTTCCTATTAAAGAAAAGTTATATCATTTTTTTTATTTAATCAAAATCTATTCAAAATTTTTATTTCTATATGATTCTATATGATATCAGTCCATTCATGAATATAATGTACATCCAAATAAAACGCTTCTGGTTTTCCGTAATGAAAAATTCTCCGGCAATATTCGTAATAAATTTTGGAATATCATTCCGGATCATTGCTTTATTTCCGGCTTATAATTTATAACACAAATTAGCCATTAAATTCATGTGTCAGAAAAAAGATACATATGCACTTTGGCAATGACAAATTAAATATGTGCAATGTTACTTAAAATTACGTCAAGTCGAATGCAATAAGAAGCGATATTTGGAGATGTTCTTTTGCGGTGATGAGCTTGACATACTGCTGTGCACTGTGTTATACACAAATAGTAATTGCCTATGTCAGTTAATTAGAATCCCACATGTGCATTACGCAATTCTTTTTTTTCTCATCTTCTCTAATTTCATCAATGAAATATCCGTAATTGCCCCACTCAATGTGTCTACTCGATTCAATTGATAAGATGTTGCTTCTCATTGGAAAAATTTTTTTTGTAAAAATTTTTAATTTTATTTATTCATAAAAATTTCCACTATCAGAAAAATGTTTGTTGAAAAATTTGCTTAATTTGAAAATGCCGGTCTTTTCTTTTTAAAGAAATCATATTTCATATATGAGTCCATACTATTTGTGTTATCGTTATATTTTAAGTGAACTTTAACAGGTGTTAGTCGAAGAATGGATTATTGCAATCTTTCAGCAGTCATATGGTAGGCGTATATGCAATAAAATTTGCATATACTCCTCGAGCTATTGTTTATGCGTCTAAGATATTCGGCAATAATCCGTTGATCACTTATCGATCGTTGGTTATCGAATAAGAGTTGTAAATTCCTTGATCAATTTATAAAAAATCAATCAATAATAAAAGTAAATCATCTACTAAAATTTGATCTCAAATTATATAATTTATTAAAATTTTTAAATTAGTAAGCTAATAAAGTGGTAGACGTTCGATCATTATTTCAGCATTCTATAAAATTTGCCCGCTCGATTCGATAAATTTTTTAATAAAAGAATTTCATCGGTGAATAGTTTGTTAATCGATCAATCGATGAATAAAAATTGATAAAATCGATTCGATTAGTTGAACATTAGCTTGAACTTCTAGTTCAACTTAATGTAATCAAAAGGTTCCCAATTATTTTTTTTATATCTATTAGCTTTTCTGACCAATTCGCTAATAAATCGAGGTCATAATTTCTCTTTTCAAGCACACAATTGTCGATGCTATTAAATGAGCATCTGGTTGCCTCTTCATGAATTCTCGCACGAAAGGATCTATAAGTGAAGGAATTAACATTTGAAATGAACAGTAGCACTTTAGCAGCTCATCCTAGTACCGACTAGCGGATCGAGACTATATAGCAGGTGCGTTACGATGATGGCGATCACAGTGGGGGGGTACCTATAGGGTCGAGTAAAACACCATACTAAACCCTCAAACATCCTCTCATATTCCTTTTAAATTGCTCATTTATTGGCGCCTTCTATCTCATCATCTAATGCCTGTTCGTATCGTATTTTATGTAAATCTAATGTGCATAAGCATAATTCGGCAAATATTTCGAGGGAAATAGTGTTCTAAATTTTAGCACATCGCCAAAAAAATTTGATCTAGATTTTAAAAAATTTTGATCTATTATCATAGGTGCTAGAATTTAGTGCATTTTAAGATAAAATAATTAATTTACTAAATATGAATGAGATATAACAAATTTAAATGCACATTTGTAAATTATTTAATATTCATTTCTTAGAAATAATAATATTGGATTTGTTTTTTTCATTAAATGAGCAAATCATTTTCAAAAATTCTCAAAATTGTGGTAAAATAATGCCTACTTGAATTAAGTGATAATTCTCGAAAAGTTTGAGTTGTTAATTTCCTCTTTATTCGTTAATCTACTAAAAGAGAGCGACTATCTGCTAACACAACAAGATTTCGATTTATTATCGGCTAATAGTGGATAGGTCTCAAGTCTTGCAAATATGTACTTTTTATATACGACGCCTAAAACAAATAGAGAAGGATTTGTGCATTTTATAGGCGTTGGCTGTCTTCATCGTCGCTCTCATTCAATGCGCGCTATAGTATTTGCCTTCCGATTGGCACGTTTAACGCATGACATTCCCTTAGGCATTTTATATTTGAATCTCTTTATATCGCATTCTTCTATTTCCTATTCTTGAAGATAGATTAATGTCTCATTTTATATTCATTTTGCATATTCAAATATTTATTTTTTTCTTAAAAGTTTTGCTACTATTTATTAATAGCCTAAGTTGAAACTAATTTAATAATGCCCTTCCAGGCAAGTAGTACCTGGTACTATATATTTCGAGAATCGACTCTGCGCAGCAGTCGACGAGAATTATTTCAGCGTTTTTGATTATGGTTGTTGATCAAAAAGAGTTTTTCCTTATATAGTGGACAACAACCTTTGTGAGAGTGTCGATGAAGAGGACACATCAATGTTGCTATTGTTAGTGGTGAAAGATAGTTGTTTGTCGATGGATTAGAATGGTTTGCATCAAGAGCTCATCTGCACATAAATGATCCGTACAGTGGCTTAGTTATACACATGGCCATCTTAGTCACAGCTGCGTTCTTCGATTATTGCCTACTTGAAACTTTTAATTTCCTGTATTTTAATGAATTTAGAGAATGCTTTAGGTTTTTTTTGTAAAAAGATTAATTTTTAAATGGTAAATTTTATTAATTTTCGGGAATTTTATATGGTTAGGTCAATGGGAACGAATTAATAATGAAGAAGGTCTCATTTTTTGTTGAAATTGGTTAAGATGAGTGCCTTTGTTTTATAATTTTTTATATATTTTTCATGCTGAGAGTAACGGAAATTATTTACAAGTTCACAAGCAGCAATATTTCTATATATCTGTCGGAGTAGTTTTCTATTTCATTCAATAAAAGTAAATCCAGCTTTCGAAAATGCAGAAATATTTGAGGTAAGTGATTGTATCACTTTAGTTTATGGGTTCTTAGGTCAAGCTCGTTGGTCATTTAATCAGATCCAGCACCACCTTCGCTACTTACGGGAAGAGGAGGAGGATTGCATTCTCCTAGAATATTCAAAAGCTGCATAATTTCAAAGTTTTGCATATTGAAAAATTTTGATTGCATGATCGTTTTGTTCGTTGCTAAGATTCTGATCGCTGAGATTCTTTTAACTTACTATTTAATGTTACTTAAGTAAACCGATGATAGCCTTTACTAACTTGTTATCCTCCCCTAGCATATTCACATTTTTTCTATTTTCCATTCACCTACTTTTTAAATTTGCTTGTATAAACTCTATGTGCTTTTATCATCTAGCATATTTTGTGTTGTTGGTGTTGTTCGCCGATTGTATGCGATATTCTCTTTCATCTTTCACCAAATGTCCTCCTGACCGATCTTATTCATGTTCCAGTTCCTTCGTTCTTCTCGACTCTGCGCGCATTACGTGGTGCAGGTGTATACCGCTACGGAGACAGTCGACTGTCATGTGTGTCACTGTGGTGACATTGTGTTTATTGATACTGGTAACGTCGACATATGGGATATGTCCACCTGGTTGCGAATGTAGCTCAAATGAGCGACACTCGGTGATATGTGATGGTGCATCACTCTTTGATATTCCATCATTACTCGATCCTCGAACAAAACGATTGAGCTTATCAAATTGCAACATCCGAAAATTAGATGCCGATATTCTTGAACTTTATGCTGGTAAGCCAATCTCCTCTATTTTTGATGCAGATGATACCAAAAATCGAAATGCAATATGCAATCCTTGTGGGATGCACTAATAAACAATTCGAATGCTCAATCAAATGCAATATGCAATTCCTTATTGCTAAATTATTTAATAAACATATAATGCAAAAATTACTCTCAAAATTTATTTATTGCACATTTTATGGAATAAAGTATAGTAAAAATTAGAAATCAGTTGAGAAATACTTTCGCTGTCATTGATGGATAATAGCAACTATCCCATTGGGATGCACAAAGCGATTGTTTCGACTTCACTTTGAAATTATGTGCCATCGACTAGCGACGATAAAAACGTTTGGCTTTCCCCCAAGGGGAATATTGCCTATTTGCACACCGATCGCAATCCCGCTTCCTATATCAATTACAAATTTACCAGATCTCCTAGAAGATAAAAGATATAACCGACAGGAGTTTTCAAGCATTATGACATGATAAATTAAACGTTTCATTGATTGAGGAAAAAACACTCGATCGTTACCGATGAGGTAATTTAAAAAATTTAAAGCATTCTTCTAGCACCACCAATTGGGCTAGCATGTTGCTGTATCGCCATATCTCAAAAAATACCACGCATATGTAATAGTGAGGTTATTTCAGATTTGGAATATCTCGATCTATCAAATAATGGTCTTGAAGATATTGGACATGGTATGTTTCGTTATCAGACGATGCTAAAAATACTTAAATTAAACGGCAATAGAATTTCGACAATTCAACGTGAAGCTTTCATTGGACTCAATAGTCTTCAGGTTTCGTATTTTCCTTTTATAAATATTTATAACTTTTCTAACAATTCTCCTCAATGATACGAGTATAGAAGGTCATGAATTGTCTTACGTGCTAAACGAGAATCACATGGGAATTGTTTGTTTTATGAAGAAGTGCATAGTTCTCTCATTTCATTTAATAGACTCTATGCTTTATTATTTGCTATTGTTTCCTACAAGCGTGGATAAGTTGTGTCATTTTTAGCCGATATATAGAAATCAGGATTTAATTAAAAGACTAAATAGAATCTTTAAAGCTTTCAGGGTTGGAAGTATCAAATATAAAAACATTCGAAGTAGAATTATAGATAGAGATATTAGTAAACACAGTAAAAAAAATAAATGAAGCTTATAGTTAAATAACCAACACAGAATAGCAGATAAATTCTTATGAAACATGCAAAGATGAAACAGAGAAAAGTGCATTATTGAAATTCACCTCTGTAGAGCAATTATCTAGGTATGGAAGAATATAAAACTAGCAAAAATAGATATCAACGATATCTCGAGGACATCTTAAATTGACTAAGTGAATTTTGTGCTAAAAGAAGGGGTGGTGGGGGGAGGGGTTTATAAAGGTGGTACTAAAGATGGTACACCTCTAGAAAACGTCTGGTATTTTAGCTTAGCTGCTGACCTCATTGCATACTTTCCGTAATTTGACACCAATCTAGCATCTGCTAATGTCATTGCATTGGCGCACTCCATCATCCATAATACTCCGTTCTATCAATATTGTTTGTTTTTTTTCTCCGCATTCATCACTACCCTCCAATGAAGCGTTAATAATCTCTTTACTTATCGTAAATAAACACACATTTACTTCCTGTAGCATATTTTTGCTACTAGATTTTATGAGATTTAAATTATTGTATTTTATTCTAATTTCTAAGACCCAATTTCATGACGTGAATACCTTATGTAAATTGAAATAAAAGGGCAAATCAAAAAATTTTGCACTCTTAAGCAACCTGCTTGCCCTCCTCCTTCTCTCTACCTTCTTATCTCACCTATCCAATCTCTCGCTTCACCATATCCAAAACGAAAAATCGAATGCTATTTTCTTCCAGAAAAGGTCCTGTAATATGAACGAGATAATATTGCAGATATTGGATTTGGAATCCAACGGTTTGGTCACGTTAGATTCTTATTCGCTGCAAGAACTCGTCAATCTAACTGAAGTGAATCTCTCGAACAACTCATTGAATAGTCTGCAACCACGAGTGTTCTCTGGTCTAGTTAATCTTCGAGTATTGAGGATATCAGCCAATAGACTACGACATCTGACCGTCGATGCTCTCAAACCGCTGAAAAAACTTCGCAAACTCGATCTGAGGAGGAACTTAATATCAGTGGTTCGAAATCTGAAATTTTTTCGTTTTTCTTGCTCTAATATCATCTAGGGGTGATTACTGATACTGTTCATTCCTGATTGGTTGTTGCGGTCTTAATTAAACAGCTGGAGGTATGTCGGGAGGAGGGAAGAGATATTAAACAGGGAGAGAGGCAGGAAAGTGGAGGGGTGAGGAGAGAGGGACTAAGAGAGGTACTCTGCAAACCGTGCAAAAAGTGCACTTTTTTAGGTGAAAGATTTAATGAAAACTCGAAAATACGAAAAATAGCACTAAATGAGTGAGTAGTGAAATATGCTAGAGGGAATATTTTAGAATTTACCGAGTTAGTCCTTTGTTTTAATTTAATATTATATATTATTGTTTATAGGTATCAGCAGGTGCATTCTCAGCTCAATCCTCACTTCTGCATTTGGATTTCAGTTCCAATCTCCTCTCAACGCTATCAGAACTTTCACTAACTGGACTTACATTCATTCAGCATCTCAATATGAGTAATAATATTGTAAGTTTCAGGTTTTGACGTAATTTTAACTTTTTGAAGCGCTCTAAAGAGAGATTATCGATTCGTTGTTTATGGACCTTAAGGTGGCACTTAGTCAAGCTCGAATTATGCTTATTTTGTTTAATATATTCGGCGATTAAATATCTCCATTGTAGTTTCTTGAATTGATCTCGAGATCTCATCACTAATGCACAAAAGTTTCATTTATTTTTATTCATTGAACTGAAGTTGCCGATGACCTTTGCTGTTGCAGTGTAAATAACCGGAAGTGGTGCTAACCATCGAGCAAATAAACTATTTATAACTCTTTACATCTTTTTGGATTTAAGAGAATGAAGATAGATTCTTTACCTTCTATCTGTTGGTTCTTGGAGTGAAATTTTTTTGACGTTTATTAAGTTACATATAAGAAATTATTGCGATTTTCTGCAATGATTTGATATAGTGCAACTAGCTGTCAGTTAGCTTGAAAGTGTGAAAAAACTGCTACAAATTTTCCCATTTTTTTAGAACTCATTTGAAATGAAGCATGTGAATAAAAGTGTGCAACTTATAGGTGCATAAAATCTCGTCATTAAATCTTCGATTTTTACCCACATTGGAAATATTGGATCTATCATGGAATTCGATAACAGAGATTGGCACTTCTTCCTTTGAGGGACTTTCGTCACTACGTTATTTAATTCTCGCTCATCAACAAAATCTTCGTATTATTCATGTTAGTCAATTAGCATAGTTAATTGATGTACAAATTTTGCGCATTGTTTAAGATAAAAATTTACATATTGAAAAATTTTTCTTGTAGCGATAGGATTGTTTCTCGAAAATCTGCTTATATAAGTATTAAAAGCTACTAAAAATTACAGCCTCAACTAGTTGACTATAATATAAGGCGATCTGCATAATAAAGAACACTTTAAGTTGTAGTAAATTGGTTGTTTTATTCGATTTGCATAAAAATCAAAGCTTTCTGATTCGGAGAATCGTTTTTGTTTTGTTTTTATGCTTTAAAGAATTCGTTAGCAATCGGTTTTATATAGAAATTGCTACTTTGGTTTGTTTTATGCTATGCGTAAAACTTCCAGAAAGTACTTTATGCTATGCCTTAAGGCTAATGATATAAGAGTCCTCATCTTTTGAGAGTTCACTAATAAAATAGCTGTAATCTATGATGCGCTGGAAAAAAGGGTTTACTATTGTTTGCGTATTTTAAACCTTATTTAAAGTGTTTCATATTGAATTTTTAGCTGAATGCATTCTCGGGTTTAACATCGTTAGCTGAATTGGATATATCGTCATGTCGAGCACTTGAGGCGATTGATAAAAATGCTTTCGAGAGCACTTTAGAGCTTCGTTCTTTCGATATCAGCTATTGTGCATTTCGATCACTTCCTCCTACATTACTCGATTGGAGCAGGTCTATTTCCTTTTCAATTTTAAAAATGCTGTAAATGAATAAATATTTGTTTTGAGCATAAATAAATAAATAAATAAATAAATAAATAAATAAATAAATAAATAAGTGATAATAAATTAAAAGTATCCTACCTTATAAATAAATACTGTAATGAAAACATTGCACTTTAAGTTGTATGTAAAATTCGTAGAATGGACATAAATTTATTTAATTTCATTTTGATCATAAAATAATGATCGGCCTATTTTTGCTGGTGATACTAGCGAAGTGTTAATGAAACACAGAAAACATACGTCGAACATACTAAACAATAAACTCTAAATCATCTGCATATTCGCATGCGAACTTTTATGAGACAAATACTTTCAGGCTGAAAACTTTGCACGTTTCGGGTAATCCATTTCATTGTGATCAAGAGTTGATATCGTTTCTACCTCGAGTACTCCGTCAACTCGATATTCACAACGCAACTTGTTTCTCACCTAAGGAACTTATTGATGAGGATATCGCTTCGTTAGTAAGCCCTTATTGATGTTTTCTTGGGATGCATCTTATTTTATAATTCTGTTTGCTTACGCTCGAAAATTTCAAAATAACGAAGTTAAAACAGTTTTTTCTGATGGTTTTAATCCGGAAGTGCTTCGTTTAATTAAAAACTTTGTCTTTAGCTGGCAGAAATAAACTTTAGCTGATGAAAGGGATTCTAATTTATGAGAGGCATGTTATTTGTTCGGTAGTGCTTCAGATGGTTCTCTTTTAAGCGGCAGAGATACAAATAGAAACTTTATGGTGTCAACATTCTTTTTATTCACTTGTTAAATCGTTTAAGTCAACTGTTGATATGTGATTCATCCTCAAACCTTTTTCTACCAGTTACCCCTGAATAAGGTGAGTAACACGAAGAATAAAATAGGAAATTTGATGTGTTCATTCGTGAAAACATTTACAAAAGAAGAATCATCGTTTAGCAATGAGGGTAAATGTTATATTATAAAATGCCCTATGGGATATCTATCTCTCAGATTATTGCATTATGTGACCATTTTCTCGTACTGTATCTCTAAAAATTCGTACTAATTTACTTGTATGCATAAATGGTGAATATTCCTTTTGCAGGAAACATTAGCCTCTTCGATAGGCGAATGGGAATTAAGTATAATAATTGTATGCAGTGTGCTTACAATTGTATCTTTACTAGCAATACCAATATGTTGGATGTGTCGTCGAATCGAATTCTTCACTCAATCGAAAACCAAAACACGTACACCTTTATATCATAATTCAATATTATCCAACTCACTTACCTATGATAAAAGTGATTTACTCACTAAACAAACATTCTATTCGCCGAGTGAATTTAGCGCTTCAACTGCATCGACATCCGAGGATACCGATCATTACAAGTTAATCGCATCGATAGCCGATCAAGAGCAAATCTACGAGAGACCGATTAGTGCTGGTCAAGTGTTAACTACAAAAAATTCATTGCAATTCACCTCAAGTCCTTCATCAAATATTTTAGATGAAAGTTTGAAAGATGTTCCAACGTTTACAGCTCCCATAACACAGCTCTAGATTGTTTATTTTTTTATAGCCAAAAAAATATCGTACGCATATTTAACATGAAGCTTTCATTGATCGAACTAAAAAGATGAAAAAATATATAAATAAAAGAAATTTTAGATTGCATCGTTGCAGAATTTTTATTAATTCAATTTTATATGCAATAAAATCAAATATGATTTACTTCAAAAATTTGTCAAATATGGATGAGAGGTGAGGGATAGGTCTCGTTGCCAAAACTGAAAGGAACGCAGTAGTTCTATTGTAAATGATTGCCCTACTTATGTATGTAAATCTCAAAGGTAGTTTGCCTTTTCTAGAGATAAGAATTTTTGATGAAAGATCGGTTATAGTTTGCTTCATGTTAACGCTTTTATTGAATTGCGACGTTATTTTATTGTAGGAAGAATATTATATGGGTATTTGTGTGTATCGTTTGTAAAATGTAATTAGGTTTTTTTTTAAACTTTCGCGGTAATCAATGCAAGGTATAACAATGGTATAAATTAAACCATGTATACTGTAAATTTTCTACTTGTGTATAAATTATTTGTATCTTTTTTTTTCGCGCTTCCTGTGATGTGGAAAAGCTGTTATCTATAAACCAACATTCCATTTGTCGTTCGTTATTTAACACTGCACCAATTCAATACTGTACAAAGGTAAAGTTTTTTTTTGCCTTTCTGCTCATATACAACGATGAATAAAGGATGCAGTACAGGAAATGATAGAACAAACTGATCACTGATTACTTCAAAGTGTTGAATAGTTTCCTTAAAAATTAATAGTATCTCACTAATAAATTCGATAAATTTTTCTAAAATATTTTTGCAAATAAATATATTTGATTAGATGTAAGATGTGACATATTTTATTTTATCATTGTATTTTCTTGATGGATATATTCTGGAATGAAAAAAAATAGGAATATTCTTTATTTCTTTGAAAAGAAACTATTTTTCAATTTTATAATTTGAGGCTATTCTCAAAAATGTACTAAACGTAAAAATATATTGATTTCCAATCTATACTAAGACCTATTCTTAAATTGTCGCAAATATTCAACGCAGATGGAGGATTCATAATGGAATCTACAAGGGAATAATAGCAATCAGTCCCTCATACATTGCAGGGATATGCTACTCTACTGTATAATGGCAGTGACTCTTTCATCACAACAAAAAATACAAATAAAGATAACAAAAAAAGAAAGAAAAATATTTCAACTTGACTGATTGCCTGAGGGAAGGAAACGAATCTTAATAATGCCAGAGTGGTACCTCGATGATTCCTTAATTTTGATAGTTACCACCTAGCCCTTAATTTTCCCTTTTATAGATTATTTATGAGTGGCAATATCCTTATAGTGTGAATGAAACCTTTTCCTAGAAGCACAGCATCGAGATATAAAAGACCCGCAGAATAGACGAAAAAAAAACACCGGTAATCATAACGAACATCAAATATAATAAAAACAAGTGATACTGCTTCTGGAACGTATACCAGATTTTCACCACTAAGATTTGGCATATATATGCAAATATCAGTTGTGGACATACTTTCAGCTTCGATCAGTAAATTATGCATTCAGAAAATGACGCCGTTTATTGTAGCTAAAAATTGTCGTGTGGTAAACGATCAAAGTTCGAATCTAGCATCGGATATACATTTTTGCAATTTGGTTCAATAAATAATATGCGCTACCTCTTTCCACGTGTAAAGTTTTCGGCGGTTTTAATTTGTTAAGCAGTATTTAAATAACAATGCTAGTCGAAAGAACATCGATACATCACAGAACTGTTGATTAAATTTATACATTTTTTAATTTTGGAAAAAGGATCCTATTTTCGTCATTGATTCGACGAAAATCTGGATGGATTCCCACAATTCCAGCGAAAAATTGCAATCGGAAACATGAGTAGGGAAGAATCAAAACTAGGAAATGACGCCTGTACCAAAGGCTAAAAAATATTGAAATTCCAAATAATCATATATTCATTCCGTTGATGAATTTATTGAAACAAGTGAGAACTAGCATGAGCCAGCCAATCGTTCTTGTTTGAACCTTCTGGCTAATACAACAATCGTTATAATTCGGTAATTGGGACGGGATATTCAGAAATTATCCTAAAATTATAGCTATCATTTGATAAAGACTCATCAGTTAAAACCGGTGGTGAGGGTATTGTGGTGGCTGCTGGTGGAATAGGGCAATATTCAGGTGCAAGACTACAGAAACGTCGTGGTGTACTGTACAACTGAGGCGGACAATCATACGGTAGAAGCATACTACTGTAATAGCCATCTTCATCTTCATCTCGCATACTGATCTTAGGCGGCGAACTTCGTCCACTATTTCGACGTGTAGTCGAATAAAATGTCGTATCTGAGAGTTGATCACTTTTGTCATACCCATTTGAACCGACCAATAGAGAGCGATCGTATAACGGTGTATTAGATTTGCTGCCACCTCTCAACCGGATAGCGATACGATGACGCATAAAGAATCCAACGAATAGAAGGATGAAGGCAATCGTTAGAAGACTTGCCAAAATAATTAAGCTTATTTCCGATTTATTCAGCGTTGAACATGATGATGGCTGAAAAAAAGGAAATTATATTTTATCAATGCTGAAGACAAAAATTAGAATTCCACCTTTCTTCCTCTTTTCTACCTAAAAAATCAAAATCACTTATAACTGTTTAGAAATGAAAAATTCCAAATATCCACCAAGAAATTTCGCAAATCAATCCAACTGCATAATTTAGCGGAAATTTTTTACAGATGAAGAAAAATCAGCAGACTTACCAATTCAGCAATAATCCTTAGCGAAAGTTCCTTTGGAGATGTGCATGCGATATCGGTAACATTTAATGAGCGGGTTAATTCGGGTAAAAATGAAAGTTGTTCGCAATCACAATGTAAAGGATTCCCCGAGAGATGAAGTGATTTAAGCCTGCAAACAATGCTTCAAAGTTAAATTGCTTAGGCATCCAATATTGAAAAGCTTAGAACATAAGGGAAGGAGAGATAGGGAGAGGAGCGGAGGGAATGGCGGTGGAAACAATGAACCAAAAAAAGATGTATAAAGTACCGCGATACACAGCCGCTGTTCAATATAAAATAAGCACATTCACTAATCTATAGTCCGCCCGTTCTCACAGACCAATTACTAATCCACCTGAACATCTCTACAAAACAAGTAAAGGCCAATCATCAAAGTGCCAGCTAAGCCAATTTATTAATAAACCTTGCTCTTCGCATGGAGACAGCTGGCAAGTGCCTCAGATAAGTACAGCAGACAGTCGAACAATGGAATTATTTGAAACGCTTCGTTTGTACGATGAAATCATAAAGGAAATAGAGCAAATAAAGAGAGATCGCCGAATAAAAAATAACCCCATAACAATATATAAAACAGAAAAAATTTTTTAAATTTGTCGTACTGGTGAAAGAGAGAGGAAATGATAGAAAGAGAGGGAGAGAGGGAGCGAGAGAGGACACTATTGAAATTATCTATAATTAAGTAGTTGGCAGTATTCGAAGCTTGGTCAACATAACAGATCACCGTTCAGTATCTTCACTTGACAAGATTATCGAGTATGGAATTTTAATCTTATCTCCCTCCTGTGCTCTCCTTCCCCTCCATCTCCCTCCCGTCTATAAAAAACAACAACTCAATTTAAAATGGTTTTTCATACATAAAGAATAAATAATGAAAGAAATTTAAAAAAAATCTAACCGTGACCATTTCATTAGATTAGGTGGAATTCGTTTTAGTTTACACCAACTGAGGTCAAGCACACGTAATCTTTCAGCTGAATTGAATAAACCATCGTCGATTGTCTCTAAGGCGCCACATAAGGAGAGATTCACAAATTGAAGATTATTTAGCCCGGCAAATGCGTTTACCTAAAATATTTTCATTTTACTTAAATATGATTGAATAAATTAAATATTAGCACATAGAGCAATAGCAATATGAAACAAAAATGATTAAGTTGTTGATTTCTGGATTACTAATCAAAGAAAGCTTTTCAACTGTTTTTCTCAATACTCAGAACAATCTAGTTGCAGTTAAATATATATTAACGAATCCATATATTATTCCGAATCTGAATACGCTGATTATATATATATATATATATATATATATATATATATATATATATATATATATATATATATATATATATATATATATATATATATATATATATATATATATATGCAAACATTTGCTTGAAAAGATGCAAATATTATTGTGAATTTCTAATGAGTTCAGTAACAAATATAATCAAAGACTGCTGAATGACTGCATTCCATTTGGGAGGAATGGTAGCGATTAGGTAGCTGAGCAACATGCCCTGCCAATTCGACTTCAACATCATACTACGACGGATATTGCGGATTTACAACATCTTATGGTTAAATACTACAACTTAAATGATATTCCCTTGTACTACATACTAACACTTAATTAGTCGAATAAGTGATTATGAATATAGTGTTTGACGTACATGAATAACTCGTAGATTTTGTAGACGCGAAAGGGAGAGTGTATGCAGCATAGAGAGACCTTCAAACGAGGAAGCATTCAATTCGATGAAATTATTCGCCGATACGTCAAGTTCGCGTAATGAACCACCTAACGAACGTAAACTCATCGACGATGTACGTCGTAACTTAAAAAAACAAATTTGCTAGTAATCTGAAAATTAAATAAACAAAGAAAATTTTTTTTACATTTAAAAAAAAAGCAGCATCGAGAATCAAATAATTTCTCTTCTCATTTCTTCTTCTTGAAGAGATAATTTTGCATACCTGCACAACTTTATTCAGTAAATCATTATTAAATAAATTTCTTAGCTAATATTCTTTAATAATCCCCAAGAATTCATAAGAAGCTCAATATCGCTAAGGAATGTGAGTAAAGCGCCACAATTGAAGGCGATCGGAAAATTAATTTAGAGTAAACTGAATGCTTTCTGCTGCAAACGATCCGAATACGCAATAATGTCATTGAATTGACGGATATTGCATTGCTAAATTACGATATTAGCAAATATAATCAAACATACGATATTATTGCTGAGATTAAGATATTGAAGTGTGTTGAGTCCACGAAATGCATCATCGCTTAACGATAGAATCTGATTCGAGCCAAGATTCAAATGCCTCAATGTACTTTGCTTTGATAAGCTTAATGCTTCCACCTATAAATAAAGAAACCTATATTAAACAATAATATCATCCACAATCAAATACGTCATAATTTTGTGCAAATTTCGCGAAATCACGATCTAACCAGTCTTGCCTATATAGCTGACACATAAATAGGTATTATTTAATGGTAATTATAGTCTATAAATATACTGTAAGGCCATGGTGAGTAGAAAATCGAAACGAAAGTGCTTACATAGTCGAGTCGCATCTTATTTCAAGTCTATTTAGTAGCCACGGACAGCATAGAAAGGATTTCTAGAAGAGGGATGGAACTTGGTGGTCAAGGAATGACGATAATGCAGATGAGGAAGGGTAGGAAAAAGGGAAGAAAATTTAAAATTATTTACAAAATAAGCAGTATAAATAAAACTACGATGAAGCTAATTACTGCATGCCTTTGAGAGATATTTGCCAAATGCTTTTTGGAAAAAATTCATTTATATACCTTTGCAAACCAAAGTAAACTAGAAACGAATAACGGCGTTGAAAACATTTTATTGATTTAGACAAATAACGCTTTTGAATAGGTTTGAGGCAAATGCAGTGGAGGAAGAGGGAGGAGAGGAGAAGGGGCACGGAAGAGGAGAAAGGAAAAAAGGTGAGTCTGAAACTGAGATCGTTTAAAATTCAAACCTCAGAAATGACGTTATTTTGAAAATTGAGCGTTTCAAGCATCGGCATATCGATGAGTGTAGCGATATCGATATGAGAAAATCGGTTATATGAGAGATCAAGTTTTCTTAACTTTGAAAGACCAACGAATGTATCGGATGGCAAATGGGTCAATGAATTATCCGAGAGATTCAAATCAATAAGGCGTCGCAAATCGTGCATTGACGATGGTTCGATTACACTCAGCAAGTTGCCCGATAAATCAAGTAACTGCAACATTTCATTACTATAAAATAAGCTGCAGAACTATAGAATAAGCTTTTAATGCATCTAGATCGCAAACTTTCTAATTAACACTTCTTTCATAAGAAAGAAATAGGTAGAAACGATAAACCCATCTATAGATCTGTGATATAGAAAGATCATTCAACTTTTCGTCCTTTCATTGAAAAGTTTGTAGCCACTTCAGACGGTTGTAGATTTAGGCACAATTCATAGCTAGCACTGAAATATTAGCATTTTTTTTTCATTATGTGAAAAAAAAAATGTTCTAAAAATCAATACTATTCAAAGAAATTTCATTAAGCAATTTTCGAAAAGCGTAGAAAAAATGCTCAGAGATAAATGAAAAATAAAGTGATACCCATGTTAATTTTACAAGATATTCTCAAAAAAAAAATGGTGGAAAAGTTTAATTCACACTCTCACATCACCAAGAAGTGCAAAAGCTCGAGCCAGACGTAGCTCGAGATTCAGTTGAGAAGACATTGTTTTTGCAAGAAATTTATTCATGATAGTGAATCGATAGTTTAATATGTGCATAAATAAGTTAAAATTACTATTTGCAAAATCATATCAGTATATTATTGCTTTCATTGTCGAACAATGTACTCATCGAAGCGTTGAAAGAATAAACCGATTGTTTCCTATTGACAATGTGCACTCAATGTTTGCATCTGTGGTATCGATGTTTGTATCATCGTCGATAACATTTCACTCTATGATGAATCATATGTTCGGTAAATAAGGTAAGAAAAAAAAACTAAGTAATTGAATAATTGAATAAATATAAAAATAGATGAAATATCGAAAAAACAATGTGAGTAAATTATTTCAAATAGAATAATTTAGAAATGAAGAAATTAGAGAGAATCGCTAGTAATTAGAAAAATCGCTCGCCAATTAAACTCGCTTGAATTTTGCACTCTTATAGCTTTACTATAGCGTTCATTTAGCTTTTCGAGTTATAGATGATAATTTATTAGTGTAAAAGATAATATAAGTTTAGAAGACTTTTGAATGAAAGAGAATATTATCATTGATGACTAAAAAATGTCAATTTCGAGAAATGCTTCAAAATATTTATGCAAGAAAATTATAATAGCAAACAAAAATACCACTTTGTTGAGTTTTATTTTCACAAAGCAACGAAAAAAATGAACAGAAAAAATTGGTTGAATTCAAATAATTTCATAAATTAGGCTAAATGAAGATAAGGAATGTAGAAAAAAAGGGGTGACGAAGAGGAAAAGGAGAAGAGGAAGGAATAATTTGAACCCTAGCAATTTTTTCCAATCGATATACTAACGATCACCTGTATCACCTCATCAATCGTCTTCATCTTTCGCAATCCCTTTAAAAAAAGTGCTTAGCAAACAGTCCTTATACACAACACAGATAGACAGTCGATGCACATGAACCACTCGACAGTGCACAAACGTCCCTACAATAAACCGCAACGAATGCACTCTCATCGTTTTGTTAGATAATGCCCACGTATCACATCACAAAAGCAATCACAATGCAAAGCAATCGGTAAAATCCGATCGGTCAAACCAGTTTGACTTGTCCATCTTTAACTACCAACTTTTGATCACCGATTGAAAGAATTTCTGACCATCGACTATTCATTTTAATTGATCGAATCAATCGTTAAACAAAAAAAGAAACGGATCATCGATCCGATTCGATTGATCAAATTTAATCAATACCCAATATGGATTATTTTGCCATCAGAAAAGCTATGCCCAAAGTTTCACTATAGAAAAGTGCAGCAGCGTATCAAATCGAATGTAATATCAAATGTTGGGACATCTATAGCATTTTAAAAAGAAAACACTATGGATGATGCAAATACAAATAGACATATTAATAATCTCAATGGAATTCGCCAGGCTGTTAGCGAGAAATCCTCGGAGAATTTGAAAGAGTGTGCAATTCTAAATTATTCTAAATTAATCTCCCTCTTTCTCTCTCTCTCTCTCTCTCTTACCAAGGAGGTAAACGTTATAAAAGGTAACGCTGAAACTGGAAATAAAGAAGAGTGTTGGGCGTAGCATCGAACAGCCAAATCAGCATATCTACTTGTGATGTAACATTGTAGTGATCACATTTACTCGTATAGCGAAGGCCTGTGTAAGTCGGGATTCGGTCCATTTGGATTTCTTTGGTTCTACTCACGCTGACAGTAGTGCTCTCCCATAAACTACTTTTATCTCGTTTATGCTCTTGCACATCGGCATCGACAGACACTTATCGGCTCCTGCTCTCTGTCTTACACTCCTCGGTCATCCTCAATGCCGCCACTGCCGGTCACAACCAAGAGGGATACCGATCATAAAACAAAAAAATGCAAGAATGTTTTCGTGCTTAGACGCGAAATTCTACGCCGATTACTGTAACGTAAGAGATGCAAAAATTCTAGTTTATTTACACCATTAAATGACAAATAATCATATGAGAAAATATTCTTACATATGCTTACTTATGAGAGTAGAAAGAAATGTATTCGAATAACAAATCAATATAGGTATAGGTAATTCTCTGTATAAGTAATTCTCACCTGTAATTGAGTAAGACCGCTGAAGCTTCCTTTTTGTATTATCGACAAACTGTTTGCATGAAGACGAAGAACACGTAATTTATTCTGATATTGAAATATACCAATATCCAATCTTTCGAGTTCATTTTGTGATAGATCAAGAAATTCTAAATCTGTAATGAACAAGATTATTGAATAATTCAAAAAGAATCAAGAAATGAACCACTGCAAACATTTTTGAGTTTTTCTTCGATGCTAAGGTATCTTTTCAATTGCTTTCTTTCGATTATTTAATCAGTCAAAATATCTGAAAATCTCTGAGAACGATCCCAATTCCAATTGCCACCATCACAACCGAAATTGGGCTATCGTCTATTTTGAATGAAACGAAATGCTTCCAAGAATATCATAGAACATGGAGGTATAAGAGTGAAACCTGGATAAAGCTCCATGACATCAGGATCGAGACGGTTCAGGCTACAATTCGACATGCTCAACGTTTTGGTCCTTGGATCAAGCAGAGAGGGCATATCGCCAAGTGGTACATCATCACAGCGAACTATATGACGTTCATCGGTAGTGCATGTGCATCCACTTGGGCATATCGCTTGTGTGAATGTCACTGCACATAGCGTGCATAGCAAGACACGCATCGCTGGAAATTTGCATATTCCATCACATAATTTACATAAAATTTAAGTTTTTCAATTCCTCGTAAAGGAAACCTAACGTCAAATATCAACACAGTCTCAAGAATAGGAAGTAACCAGAAATATGTACAAACTTGGTATTTTACACTTTAACTGATGAGAAATATTGCAATGAAAACTGCTGCAAAGGCGGTGAGTATAAAAGGTAAAGAATATGAAAGGACTACGGAACAATTATGCAATCAATGGATTATGCAACATATGTGAACAGTGCAAATAAGTATGAAATACTGCTCTACGCGGTGATGATGGTTGATAGTCTCGCACTTCACTGATCAAAATGTATAGGGATGATAGCGTAATTGATAAGATTGCCCTTCGGTAGGCAAAAGGTTTTAAGCTCGAAACTTGCCAATTATATCTCTTTTCTAGATCTAACGATCTGAATTTCCAGTCGGATTGAAATTTTTTGTTTATTTAGTTCTATTTGTTTATACCTTTTCCTTTGTTAAGTAATGCATTTGTACAAGCCTTTGTTGCCATATTCATATATTAGTATCGACATTAACTGTCGGTGTCATGTTCGAAAGCAAATCAATAGATGTGAATTTGGAGGATGAATACAAAATGAGGACGATGATCCTTTAATGCGTAGTATAAGCAAGAGAAATCCGATCGCAAACATCGATGACACGTTGATATATCCCATCATTTTGGTGTGCTTTCACACGCTTTTTGCTTAAGAGAAACTAGCAAATATAGCAGCATTAATATCTCAGAGAATAACACCAATGCTTAGTGTTGAATAGAAAATCTTGTCTAATAGCATCGTCTAAACATAAAACACTTTTAGAAATTATGAAAAAATAAGAAATTTATAAAAACTTTTTGAAATGGAAATTGCAACAATGCAATAAATTTTGAACGAGGAATATAATAATAGTTTTTATACAAATATTTTCGCAATGGCGATTTTTCAATCCCTATACTGTACATCGATGACTGATGCACCAGAGCTGAAAATGACTATCGGCATAATCATTTCCGGTCACGAACGAGGGCGAAAAGAGTATGAGGTAAGTGGGAAGACAAATAAGAACTACTGATGTGGTAACGGTGAAGGTAGACTAGGAAAGAAATAGTAAAGGAGGAAAATATTTTCGATACGCTATTTTAGCGACAAAATTCAACAGCTGCACTTTTATGACCTTGAATATCATATGCCTTCAAAAAAAAAAACAAAAATAGAATCATAAACCTCTTTTAAGTTACCGACAATTTTACTGCAAAAATATTTACATTATAAATGTGAAAATCTAACGTCCATCCAGTTTCTTTACAGCATCTCAATATTATTAATGATTGCAGCGATAAAATCGACAATTGACGACAGTTAGAAAATTGCTGATTGAAGGAAAAAGATTTCAAGCGTGTACCATCTGTCATCGATCGTTAGAAATCACCTCGAAACATAATGGACCCCCCTTAGCGTAACGAAACCATTCGTTACTGCTTCCCGTAGCGTGATTCTTTCTGCACCTTCTGTCATTTACCATATGGTTTTTCGATGCTCTTATTGAACTCCTTCATACACCAATGACGATCCCATCAAATATCGCCAGCTTGCAATAAACAAAGTCGACGCAGTGAGCAAATAAACAAATAGCACTTTTTATATTCTATGAGGAGAGGATCGCCGAGTCGATCATGGTCCTTATTTTCCTTATAACTCTTAAAGTAGACTCGAAGGCTAGAAACATGGAATTTCAAAGAGATATGGTGTTATCATAAAGGAGCTTATATAACTTCTCAGGCCAATAATTTTTTGCCTCAAAGTTCTTGCGAGAAGCCAGCTTCCAAAAAAAAAAAAAAACACTAATTGTTATAGAAAATTAAGGTATTAAGATAACAATAAATTTTTAAATCATCAAAATGGACATATTATTTTTTTAAAGATAGTAAAGTTTTTGAGGAAGAAATATAGAGATTTATTAATTAAAAGAGAAAATCACGAGAAGCATTCATGAAAAGTTTTAGGTGGTAGAAGTGGATGAAGAGCGAGTAGAGGAAGGGGGAAGGGGACGAAAGTTCAGCGGTTGCCAGTTGTAAATCGGGAAATGCAATTTAGAGAGTTTGGGTTCTATTCGAGCTTATACGATAGAAATTTTTTACCAATGAAATGGAAAATTAAGAAAATGGAATAAATGAAAATACTGGAAAAATTCTTTAATTTTACGAGATATACGAACGACAAGGAAAAGCTTTTTGAATATTCTCGCATTTATTTACGAAAGATTTAGCTTTACTCTTTGAATGTGCCTAATTCCTCTTATTCATTAGATGTCGCTAGGAGATATACCCATCAATAGTTTATTGTTAATTTTTAAACACAAATGCTTCATTGAGTGGATATACTAGTTGTGAAATTGTAATGTTAAACATCAATTAAGTTGCAAATTATTCTTTAAAATGGGTTTATCTTCAATCGAAAATAAATCGTATTTTTAAATTACAAAAATATTTAATAAAAGGAATTGAAACTTCAGTGCGATTTGTAGTAATAAAGCATTTTTTTCAATTATTTTCTTAGAAATCTCATTGAATTGAAATCTTTTTCTCTTTTACGATGAAGATATTCGAAGTGCATCTCATTGCTTAGATGGTGTTTTTACTTTATTTGAAGTACCTCCAACGTGAAAATATATTTTGAAATTATAGTTTTAGCATTGAATAAAAATGATAAAAATAAAAATAAAAATAATAAAAATAATAATAATAATAATAATAATAATAATAATAATAATAATAATAAAGGATGAAAGTCTGTTTATAATGGTAGTTCAATTAGTTCATACTCCCATCTTCCCCTGCCCCCAATATGGTGGGAGATAACTTATAGTAGACAGATAATAGTCAACAAATAGCCCTATGAGTTGTTGTATTTTGTTAATGATTGCGAGTGACCAATTTGTTACGGTTTTCTTAATGGATGCATTGATCCGAGATGGGAAACCGGAAATTCAACGCACCACTTGAATAGAGTTGAGCAGTAGTGTTCTTCATGGTCGGCATCGACGCATGATTAAAGCTATTCCCTAAGCAACATACTAATAAAACAACCACCTCAATGAGGGCGGAGGATAATAAGTGAGATAAGAAGGGAAATTGAGGCAACAAGGTTAAAAAGAGAGACAGAAGGTGAAGGACATATATACGACATCATAAGAAACCATAATTATCGATAAATAAACGATAGATTCACATAGAATTACACTGACGATCGTCAAAAAATATTTCAATTAGCGTAAGAAAAACTTTCATTGTCTATATATATAGTCGTCAATTGCAGCAATAATTTCTCGTCTATTTCCTTCTAAAAAAAACATATTCAAACCCGTTGTTTAAATATTGCTAAATTTACTTTTATGAGATAAAATTTTGTTGCTTAAATAAGGAACATTTAAAGAAATGGACATTTTCAACTATAACTCGCTGCTTGAAGGTTTCATCTTTTGCATATTTGATGATCGAAAATGATATCCACTTTTTTATAACTTCAAAAGAGATCTATACAAGAGAAACAGGTGAAATTGATGATTTATCAGCAATTTGTCTGCATGAAATATTTCAATCGAGCAGTGATACGTTTCGATAAGAAATTCGACATTATCTAACCGAATACCATATCGAATCGATGGCTATTCGCAATTTGAAATGTTAAAATTTAGTGAACAAAGAGGGGAGTATTAGCATATAATAGCCATTCATTATGCTTTTCTTAACGTCATTAATTAAGATATATTATTCAGATTTTATACTTCATCAGATATGAAAATACACCTAACGAGGTAGAATGTCTGGTCAATAGTATGACGTAGCTATTTTAATCAACACTGTTAATTATTATGCATCTATACATTAGAATAGAGATTAATAAAGTTTCTTTGAAAACTATCATTGCTGCCCCAATATAATATAGAGAGAGCAATATCATTTAATTTATATTATAATAGTCAATTAAATGAGTAGTATAAAATGATTGAAAGATATTAAATTATTCGGTGAGCAGAAGAAATAATGCACTATTTAGGCCCTCCCTAATCGCCATCCCTTCCTCTATTCCTAATAATTTCAATTTTTTCATGCACTGAAGAATTTATCAAAAATTTATAATTTAATTCAAGCGACAAGGCATTCTTTGTGAATGAATGTTTCCTTATTTTACTTCTAGTTGTCCCTTTCTCTGATTATTGCTTTTTTTTGATTCAGTTGTTTCTTGCGATCTTTCTTAGGTGGTCAGTTTATTTCACTGCAAGTCGGGTAACTATCAAAAAATTACCCAAAATTTTTGATGGTTACCAGAAAAACTATCCCCAAAAAATTACTCTTCCCAGAATCGTTTCGTAGTTGCCATCTCTTTGATTTGTTACTCTCTATTACTACGAAATGAATAAGTTTCATATTTAAATATCTGATCTAGTAATTAACTAATTTAACGAAAAGCACTATCAACAATATTTGAAATAATTTTCGATGAAACATTTCGATGTAATGCGTGAGAATTGTTTGCGTGTGAGAAAAAAAAGCATTCACAATACAAGTTTCAAGCGTTCTCATTCATCTATAGCGAATAAAAATGCATTCAAAAAGTTGTCTCGTCTCCTTAGAGATAGAATCAGAGAACGCAAATGCACGTATACATATATAAATGCCAATAAAATTTCTACCAGCTACTAACTTTCTTATGTGTTCCATTCGTTGTGAGTATTTTTGAATTATTTTTATTTTTTAAATTAGCAACATCTGAAAGAATTTTTGATAATTGGTCGATATAAAATTCCAATGATAAATAGATAAAAATTTTACAAATTAACCGAAAATATAAGATTAGAATATTGGTAATGAACCTCGAGAACTTTGAGCTCCAACTTTGAGGTGTGGTAAGATTTGATAGATTTTTTTACTGTCACTTTTTTAACATTCCTTTTTGCCGCTATATTTTAAGGAGACCTTTTTTCAACTTCGAAAATGATGAAAAATTTTAATTTTATTAATCATTTATCACTTCAAATTTGATTTTATTATTGGTAAAATAAATGGAGAGAAGATAGTTTTGCGGTAAATTAGTGACAGCAATGACACCGTCAAATTCACGACTTGAAGCTATAATAAATAATACAAGTTCCACATGATTAGTACATGAAAAAATCTGTAGTTCAGAGAAAATTACTACCTCAGCAACTAGAATATGAAGACACAAGTAATTATCAATTAATCTTTTATAAAAACATTAAAGCCATTAAGGACAGGTAGCGGATGATGTATTTTAAAACAAGAAATTAAAATTTCTTTCCAGAATATTTTTCAATTTAGAAATATGACAGAAAATTTTAGAATGAAATATGACAATAAATGAATTTAAAAAATGATTTCATTTGTTGATGTAGTTTGAGTGAAACAAAATATTCCACAAAACACTTTAAAAACATTTGCAACCAGTTTTATTGCTTAAGCATCAACGATCTTACAATTGAAGCAACAGAGATCTAACTTGAACGATATGAATTTTGACAAAAAACTCAAAAATAGTATTTTCATGATGCTACTTTATACTTTAACATTACTAATTACATTTTGTTACTATGTTACTATTATTATTATAATATTACTTTGTTATAAAATTACTATGGTATGAAATATTTGAATAATTCACATTTAAATATATGTTTAAATAATTCGTATCAAATATTCAAATATGTAATCTATAATTCCATATTCGTAGTGCAATATGCGAAATCCTTAGCAAAGTCTCAACATCATCTGGCTGTAAGCATTTATAAACGAATATAGCAACAATGCGAAAAAAAAGCAATGCGATAGGAGTTGAAAAACAGAAATCTTGATAATAGCATATAGACACAATATACCACGATGATAAAGAGGACTTGCTTCGGTTTATCTTTTGCTGAGAGAATACGACCATCAAGTCGAAATAGAAATATTGAATAAACATTTGAATTGAGTGGAAAAAAAATGGAAAAAATTTGTGGAAAAATAAATGTGGAAAAACAATTTTTAGTGTGGAAAAACAGTTGTTTTTTTAAAAAATATTTTTAATAGTTTTTTTTTGAAAAGATTTTTTAAAAAAATGAAAAATATTTTGAAAACTCAACTCAACATTTATAAAATTCATCATTCGTCAACTATATTGAGAGTTTCTATCGAAAACAAGAAAGAAATTTAGATAATTGTTGAATTTTTTTGATGGTACTTAAAGAAAAGTGCAAATCTTCTCGTTCGTCCAATGGTTCGGTGTTCTGTTTTATCAATTCATAAAACAAAATGGTTGCCTACTTGCAAGCAAAAACCCATAGGGTTGTATGGGTATTTATTGCAATCATATTGCATAACATCAGATAGTAAACGCAGCATTGACTATTAATGTTGATCAACTTGTCTCGTCATACAGCTATCAATGCTCTATAATCACGTCATTTCATTGTAATATATCGCAATCACGAGTTACTGTGTATGACGTCATGCATATTGATAGGTCTATCTTCTTTTTTTTTTGTAGATGTGACTTCTATTTGATGAATTTCGATCGACTTTATGAATGATGAACATCAGTTAGTGCATGCTAGATGCTACCATTTCGACTAGTGGTAGATTGCCACCCAGTTGAAGTGTTGTGCATAAAATAGAGCCGACGCTCCTATAACTCGCCTTCAAAAATGCAGCTCCTAATTGTATTATATAGCGCTACAATTTAATTGTACAGAAAGACAACATTTATACAGAACGACAATATAGCAATTCCTCATTAAACAACAAGTAAATCGACTATAAAAAATATTTAAGTTTTTTGAAGGAACTATCTGAAAGGATTTTCAGTGACTGCTATGTAAGTGATCGAGAAGTCCGATCGATAAGCAATCAGACTTTTACAGGATACCCATCTACCCCTACTGGATTCCCATTTACAGAATACCCATATTCAACACTATAGAAACTGACTTTGAATATCACAAATAATGCAACACAATATGAATTTATCGTATATTATGAATTGCATAAAGTTCATAATCGATCATGAAGTTATGGGTGGGAAACTTTGGCTGCTGTGAGGGTACATCACAATTACTTTACAATCCATAGATATAATTAATACAAATTAGACCAATATCTCAAGGAAATCACCTAATCAAATCCCCGAAAATTAGCTGCCTAAATTGATGAGAAAATAAAAACATTGAGCATATTTGCGGGGTGAGGCAGCCTTCAACAACACAGTTAGCAATTGACTGCATTATGTTTATGGCGGTGGTTGCGACGATCGCACACTAGTCTATGCCCCGCCCTTAAAATCGAAGGCACCGTTACCGTTGATTGATGGCCTTACAATAGGACTGCGGCACACGGTCACCCCCTTACACCAAAACATTCGCATACTCAATCGTCTTGACCAATGCATCGTCCACTAGCAATGACCAGTGAGGGGGGTTGGCTATCCCATTTGAATTGTATGCCTCTGTGGGCTTAACTGTATGCTGACACAAATCCTCTGAGAGTATAGAGTTGTCATTCATTAATCAAGTGCATAATTTATTAATGTGAATAATGACGATCGAATATATTTATGATTAGCAACAATAATAAAAGCTCGTGTCAAATCACCTATTTCAGGCTGCAGTAACGGGATTTTCCTTCAATTCCTCTCGCCCCACCTAGCAACAGCAGATAGAATAAATAGCCTAGAACAAAACTGCTAATTTCCGTGTCAACATATTACTTTAATTTTTGAATAAAACCTCGAAACTTCAAAAAAATCTATATTACCCTCAGAGGTTCCATTCCAGGTTATAAGACAAAGCTTCGAAGAATGTCGCTTTAGATTTGCCAGATAACAGTTACATGAGGCTAGGCAGTACAAGAAGGAGCTACACAACTCAACATGACGTCTTAGAAAGAAATTTCTATAGAAGACACCAATAAAACAGTATTGCGATAGCGCAACGCGTAATTGAACACATAATGCGGCCAGTAATATAAGGTGATATGTCGAAATGGGTGGCAATAATTAAAAAAAGAGGCGAACCTAATGATTGCAAACGGAAACAGCAATGACCAATATTTTGAGTTCGTCATTTAAATATGCTGTGTGTTAGAAAAATGAAATATGGTAAAGCAGTAATTTCAATACTTCATTTAAAGCAATTGTGAGTTTTACAATTGAAAGGTCAACTTTCTTAAGCTATGTACGATCTCAGAAATATAGCCGAAGAAACACTTTCAAAAGGAATCTACTTGAGGGAAAAATTTATTAAAGTGGTGAGATAAATTTAAAAAAAAAGGACTTGACTGACGAATTATTCATTAATGAACCTTTTTATGAGAATATATACTATTGAATTAAGTGATCACAATGAAAACTGAATTAAATAACGCAAAACCTAATTGAAAAATGCTAAGGTTTTAATTTGCAAGCAAAACGTGAAAGCAATTGAGAGGCATTTTGAGAAATTAGGGTAGCACTTGTATGACCTCGAAGATAACGTGATACGCACAATATCCATGCAACAGCGGCGTATCAAAGGCGTATGATCGTTCAAATAACATTTCCCTCTCGGCACAACACCAAAATATGCATATTTGTCAATGTACGACCCCAAAGGACGACGCTTCTTATGGATGACAAAAGAAATTTATTGCATATCTAATGTGTATGTTGATTTCCATAGAGATATATATCCAGGGATATACATATACATAAATAAAAATATAATCGTAAACACATAAACACGTTTTATATTTGTTTATTTATTTATCTATCTATCTATCTATCTATCTATATATATATATATATATATATATATATATATATATATATATATTATATATACTATGCAACCGTTACAGTCTTTGAGTGCAAGCTGAATCGCAAATTAGAAAATAAAGCAACACACTAGTGAATGATAAGCACTCGTTTATCAAGCTTAATGACCAAAAAATAATGATAATATATGTTATTCATAAGTGACTAATAGAAGTTATAAAGTAACACCCACTTGTGCACCTTAACTAGCTAATAATGTGTCTTTGCATATAGATTATAATGCCGGAAATACAATGAAGCAAACAAACGGCTTTATAGTGCGTTGTTTCCTTTGCAAAAATATTGCACTATATGATGGTGTATTCAACGATAAAAAACGCGTTATCTAGAAATAAGAATTGCAATGCAACAATTGCGAAATTGTTTCATCAATAATAGTGATTACATTCTTGAGTATGACAAGAGTATATATAAAAGAATAAAATAAAATAATATATGAAATAAACGAAGATGAAAGAATACAAAACAATAAACGAAACGATAAATTGAGAGAATGCCGACAAAAGACACGAATAAGGAGGAAACATTTGGTTGAAAATTGCAACAGCTCTAATATTGCCCGAAATTCTAGTATTTAAGCTCAAATAGTTGTCGGTGTGCTTAAGTCTGTCTGTCTGTTTGTTTGTATGCGGACAAATCATTTGAATATTGAGGCATCATTCAAAAAAGTATTTCGTTTATGTCAAAAGAAGGCAAATCTTTCAACATTAAGCTCTATTCTAATCTAGCATTATTGATGGCTTTCTACTGGCCTTGAAAAATATCGAAAATAAGGGAATCATAAACACCCTATTTTTTCAATTAAATAAGTAATAAATAAATAAATATTGTCAACTGATAAATAAATTGTTTCAGGCTCAGATTAGCCTCGCAATAGTCTGCAACAAGCATAACATTTAATGTTAATAACCTAGATAGCAATCAAGTTGTTTCATAAGCATACATTCATCTGTTGGCAGCGATGTGCAATCGAGCGCCGTTCAATATGCAAATGCATATTAATAAAAGGATGAAAGGCTGTGTATATCGCAACAAACGACAGATGCGCCACATAATTCGATGTGCTAACAGCGTTCATTCACAATTAATAGGAAACAATGTCATCGGCAAGCATCCCCGCTGTGGGCTAATAATTCATATGCACTCTTGAATAGCTCTCGTCGACTATATCAACGGGAACGGCCACTAACTAAAAAGTTCCTTTTGCGAGTCGCTTTCTATTCCTCCCTTCTCGCAAATAATCTTTTTTATTTTGTATCAACCACTTGTGTGGTCCGAGTTCATCAATTCCATTTTCTACAACTTCACTAGTTATAATTAAGTACACATGCAAGGTATTCACTTTATTCAACTACTGCAGGTCGCAAGTTTCAATGGTCGCAAATGATATAAAAATTTATAGCACTTGCATTCCTTTAGCAATTCGTTAGTGTAACTTCTCAGAGCCAAACAAGCAACATAGAGAAAAGAAAAAGTGAATAACGAATAAACTACAAGAACATCAAGAAGTAATTGGCTGAATTGAAATGCATGCAAATATCTAGCCATCTAGATATAAGCATTAATTAAACAATAAATTCAAATTAATACCACAGCATAATTCATATATCGATGGAAAAATTTATTCGAATAAATAAAGAAACGAAGAAATAAGTTTAAAATTCATTTAAGTCAACGAACATGTGCGGACTGCGTTAAATATATAAATGCATACTGTCAGAAATACCCTAGCTTTTAATAACATTTCACCGGTTCCTACCGTTATACTTTCAGAGTTTAGCGAGTAGAAAGTTGTACAGTTGAAAAGATGCCGCTATTCATAGAAAATACGTCTGCAATTAGAGGCAGAAGATGGTAACCCATCGATGAGATATAACAAGCGACGGCACTCAAAAGGACATCTATGCGTTGACTGGCAAATGATACAAAACACCGTTGTCGATTGAGTTTGCACAGCGGTTGTTTTGCTCTCGATTACAGCAAACAAACATGATGGATGCCGCAATTTACCATCTCTATAAAGTTTTCTAAATAAGGTGTGCTCTTTTTTTCTCTTTCTCCCTCTCTCTTTCTCTGCATTAAACAAAAAAGGCTACTATGAACTCTCTCTCAGAGTTAACCAATGATAACACTTCAAAATGAACCACAGCTTAGCCAAAAATCCGGACAGTAATCACATCACATCTGCTCAGTAACCTTTAACCTTCAAGATAAGTGGCATCACTCATGATCAAGGAATTTCAACCATCAATTTGAATGACTACAGATATGCTCAAGAATCTTCGACTCTCAACTTAAATCACCTTGCCTCTTTTCAAGATTCTTCGATTCTTGAGTTAAAAAGCATCACCTATCGGAAGAGCCTTCGGCGCTCAAATTAAATGCTCGAGAAACTTCGACCTTTAGGCCGAAGCCGAATCTTATGAGTTAGTTTATGCCTCACAATTGTTCACCCCAAAATAATCATTAAATGGACTATAAGGTAGCTCCAGCTTAGTAAGTTCTTAAGCTAGCGTTAAGTAAAAAGTGAGTGAAGTGATAATCGCTCTCTAATGGCCACTGAAATCTGGTGACTAATGAAAACATTGCCGGCAGCCAAGTGTGAATCCATGGCGTCCAACTTATCCACGGTGACCAATGAAAACAACTGCCAAGCTTTCGCATGGCAAACAGGCGGCCGCAAGTTCTCATGCGTCTCTGAACAATACTAATTTGGTCGGTCATTTACAACGGATATGATAACGTGATAATTGTTTGAATTTCGGGTGACGGTTTGCATTTCTCAACGCTTTATTGCGATACTAAGCAAAAAACAATGCATCAAAGCTTAGATGACCTCCCAAGAGATCACGTTCAAGGTCACGGAGACAGTTAGCGCTACCTCATTCTTTTTCAATCGACATATCAATTCGAATGTTCATTATGCACGATATATTTGTGTGATTTCATTTTTTTGGCTTCCTTCTCTCTTGTTCGCTTCTTTTCGTTTCCATATTATTCATAAAAAGTGGATTTTTAGTATGTTAAGTGATGCTGTAGTAAAACCTCGCAGAATAAGGTTGTTTAACGCTGATCATGGATTGGTTTATTGAAATTTTGTGGAAGCTTAACAATGGGAATCTCGACGTGAGAGCCATAATTGAAAAACGAGTGAAGGACATCTTTGGTAATTCTATGTTGATGTTTATGATATTTTCTTCAGAGATCTTTTTTTTCGAAAATTTTGGAGGCAATTACTTATATATCGATGATATCAGATATCATTGAGTGCTAAGAAACATATCGAACAGTGGCATTTTTTCCAAATTATATTGTTTCTGCAAATTACATTATGCCTGTTCTCTTTAATTAAGGAAATTTTTACTAAAACACTTTCGAACATTTGCTTTTTTAAGTCCAGTTTTAATTTTAGCACTTATTTAGAAAAACAGTTCAGAATTTATACAACAAAAAGTATTCTATTGTAAGTTTTTAAGGAATAATGCTGGCATGTTTTCGTTTTCCTGATATTATGATGCAGCGTATACTTGGCGCCAAGAATTCCAATACTCTATCGCTAAACGCGCGCTTAATAAGATCAGAATGGGTAAATTGATTCGATCCCTTTATTTCAATCTATTATAACAAACAGGTAGTTCAAGCAAGTGACCTTTGAAGTTGTTGACAGTCGTCTGCCTGCTTGCTCAATTCAACCAGTCGACGCAAAATGGATTCGTTGAGCTGATTGATATGAGTAGAAAACCGATCATCCTCAGGTAAGCAATAGCAAACGTTTCAAATGAAGTGCAAAACTCACTGAATTCAAACGGCAAAAGTGAAACAATTTCAGGAATATTTGTAAAGAAAATAAAGCAAAGAACTCCCAATATCGATTAGAAAAGATTAGAAGGACCGGGTGAGCAATTTAATGGAGAGAGGGTAAGGGAAGGGGGAGGGAAGAAAGAGCGAGATTATTTTGCAATTTAGCCTCATTTCCTGGTTGCAGCTATTAATGCAACATTGCCATATTTTGCCCTTTTTACTGAAATAAACCGACTGCTCAAAAAAAATGGCGCTGTGGATTTTTCTCCTTTTTTGCGATATATAAAAGGTAATTGTTGTTACTTGTTATATTTATTAATCTTCTTTGAGTTGTTTGCTCATTGCCTGTATGTGCAAAAGAGCTTTTTGTATGATGTAATATAGGCTTTCTTGTTACGCATACAATTTTCTATTAGGCATTTATGGTAAATATAGTAAAATGTAGAGTGCGCATATTCCGAGTACATCGCTTACCTTTACTTTATAAGGCTTTCACCACTGTCATCGCTTACATTTTGCAGGTGTGCTCACCTCTATTCCAGTGGCTGAGAGTGTTCATTTGTGATAATGAAATCAATATTGTGCTGTCTTAAATCCGATAGTACTAAATAGTTCTTATTTGGGTGCTATAAATCCGAATGATGTCAATTTAGTTGATAAAGGAGAACATCAATGGTCTCCACCTTATCAGTCAGCAGTGCACAAAACTGCTCTGAAGTTCATTGGTCGCAACGGCTTACAATCAGCCAAGCTTTTATTAACAACCGAGAAATTGTCGCTTAGAGTGAATGTCGAATTGCTAAATAAAAGGTGATGGAAGTATCGCTTCAAATATTGCTTTCTTTTTGCATTTTTTGAACTGTCTTTTCTGTTTTTTTTCTTTTCTTTCGAAATAAAGAAAGCTAGCGATGTCATCATTAATATCGTATGAGGTAAATGAAGAGAGTTTTTCTATATTAACAATTTTTTTCGTTTTTTAAAAGAATTATATTTTCATAACGTAAAAATGTAAGAACAAAATTTAAAATTCTTTTACGGCCGTAGCAAATGTTTTCTTCGCGTCTATGATGTCACTTAATAGTTTGAAATTAATTAACTATATATATATATATATATATATATATATATATATATATATATTTATTTATTTATTTATTTATTTATTTGCTTATTTACTTAATATTTATATTTATATTTATATTTATATTTATACTTATATCTATATTTATATTAGAAATTTAGATAAATAAGCTGCTTTGAGACTAAAAATGGCACATAAGTCTTTGTATATTTGAGAGATATGAAGTTTTTTATTCGGAAAAAAGTTCATATGACCAATGATGGTGAATAATCGATTGCTACGATGTGATTAGTTCGCTAAATCGCAATGTAACGATTCATTGACGTGTCCTATTCGTTGAAAATATGATTGCCATATTGTTTCTCTATTTATTTTAACTGCTTTATTATTGAATAAACGTTCCAAAATGTTATTTGCAGCAATAATTTTCGGCTAGATAATTTGTATTGATAAGAGTGATAAGAAGTAGTGCAAAAAGATAGTCTTTAACTGATTAAGTACAAAAAAAAGCTATCACGTGATTGTCTAAGATGAGTTGATAGTTATTTTCCGTTTCGATCTTTATGAAGATCGTTGAATGCTTTTTCAATGGTAATTTGTCTGATTTTTTCCTAATATTTCATAAAAATATAGATTTTTTTCTTATAACTTTCGATAGCACCTGAAATCGCTACGGTAATTTGCTCCTAAATAAGTTGTTAAGAATCTTCTCTGCTAATTATTTTTTCTCTGTCACTATCGTTTTTCCTTTGGCCCCGAAGAGTACTATTTTTTTGTTTCTCGTATATACTTTACTTTAATTTCTATAGTTAAAATATCAACTCATAATTGAATCATTTCCTAGCGGTGTAACATTGATCTTAATACGTTCTATGAAAGTTGAATATCAATAAGTCGGATCTTTGATCAGCTAATATCGCTCATTTTCATTTTCACTCAATTGTTAATTTTTTCATCATTTTCCATGATTTCAGCTCATTTTATGGAAATTTCTATTTCTTTCATTCTCCTCGTTTCTTGCACTTATTTATTTTCTCCTTATGTATCCATTTTATTGAAGGACCTCCTTAATGATGTGTTATATTCAAAGGAGAATAGCAACCTTCACCAACTTCAGTTTCTATTCTTAATATACCATATATAATATTGTCGGTGTTTTCTTGCATAAAAATTAGGAAGAATTTTACGAAAATTAAAACTTCGCCAAGTTTTTTTTTTTTGCATTATCTCTCGTTTAAAGTTTACGTTCTTCGATCATTTATCCTTTCTGCGCTTTTTTAGACAAATTTATATAGACAAAATTGTCATTGCATATATATCATAGTCATATAGTCGAAGATCACTCAGCATTCGACGGCTTTGTTTAATTATCGATTGCGATGGGCATTAAAAGAATAAAAAAAAAATTCCTTTATTTTTGCAATGAAAAAGCAAACACAGAAAAAAAAAAGTTTTTTTCAGTTACGAAGGAGGGAATGTTGGTCAAAGAATGCATTCGACATATAGCGGTGGCCGCATTCGGGATGGGTTCATGGTTAAGCGTCAACGCAGTTTACGTTGAGCTACCTCTACTAGTGTCTTTCGTAAGTCTTTCTTTTATTTTTTTTTGCTATTTTTTTATTGTTGTTAGTAACTTTGTTAGTGTTATTGAATTCATTTGGTTGGTAAATTTGCAACGATATAACTGTTGTAGTATTATTAGTAACTTTGTTAGTGTTATTGAATTCATTTGGTTGGTAAATTTGCAACGATATAACTGCTGTAGTATTACTTCAAGCATATTCTAATATCCTCTCATATTTATTGATAGTCTTCATATATCACAATATGATATTCAAAATTAGCGTTTCCAACATTGGAATTGAAACGGAAGCATGCTTACTTATGACTCAAAAATTTGTAACTGAAATTAATGACACTCATAGGGGTTATTGCGTTAAGAAAAACTCAAAAACTGTGCTGTTTTGGTGATTTGTATTTTTCTGTATTTATAGCTAGTTTTGATGAAAATATCTTTACAAAGTATTTTTTTAAGTAAGTAAAATCCTTCTTTTCAAGGAAGGTTGTAAAGTTTGATGAACAAATAAGATGGGAAAAGATGATAAATCAAAATCCTTTTTTTTAATAAATAAGAAAGCAGGTGAATCGATTTCCATCCATTTCTGTCAAGAACGTTCATTCCCATAAAATCTTTTATGCAAATCGAAAGTAATAAAAGGATTAGAAATTAAAAGGTCGTTCGATTACAGGTGCCGGAAGGTTATGATCTCGCCACGTATATTGTTCTTATCGTGCAACTCGCATGTTTATTTCCTTTAATCTATGGTATACTTGACTCAAAATTAGCTTCCAAAGAGGTTTTTTTTCATTTTATAAATCACCATTTATTACAACATAGTTTATTATAAGATTTTGATGGATGAATGTAATCTCAGTTTCTATTATTATGGATCGTTAAATATATTCATAGTGGTGTCTCTTTTTAAACAATTGCACTATCATCGCGAATAAATCGATCCGGAATGCAAATTTATATCCAGGCACCTTCTGATCAATGTTTTTTGTTTGTTGAAGGAGCATAAACGAGTCGACGAATTTGATTGTAGTAGTAATTACATTGGTGATATTATCTGTAATCTAGGAACTATTCTGACTATTATCGAAGTCGTCATCAAATTTTTATGCATTTTTTAGTTATGGATTCGATACAGTCATGCGATTCTTATTCCAGTAATGTTGTTTTTTTCTGGAGCAGGCCTCTTGATGGCCGCATTTGTTTATGATCGTCCAGGAGTTATCAATAATTCGAAGGTTTCATTTTGTTCGTCCTAATCACCTTTCCTATTGCCTATATGTTCAAAATTATTTCGTTTTGTCAAATTTTTTAAACAATTGCTTAATTTTTATCTGCGCACCTATGCAATTCAAATGACATTATTAGCCTATAGGTAACAATTATTGACTCCAGCTACTCTCTAAGCATCACAATTCAAGAGGAATGGGGCTAAGAGAGGTAAATGATAGAAAAAATTGCTATGAGAGAGAAGATAGACAATAAAAAGACAGGTATGATGGGAAGAAAATAAGCTCAGTGAGTGGTACAAAAAGAATAAGATATAAATTTCTTTCGACAATAGGCAATCCGATTATTTTCTAAGCAATCTACAATTATCGGGATTCAATCCGGTTGGGGAGGATTTAAAAGAGATGGGCCATTCTCCCTTAGCTAAAGGTGTCGAGATATTCATTGTTTATGAACTTAGAATAATCATAGAATTAATTTATTTTCATAATTTTTCTAACTTAAATTTGCTTTTATTCCATTCGAAACTTCCAAAATTCTCTATATTTTGATTTAATTTCTCTGAGTGTGCAAAGTTTTACTTTTTCTAAGTATGCTTAGATCCTGATTCAGGACTCTTCACCGTACCTCAAGCTTACAGTGCAATGAAAACCAAAGTATGAGAAAGTAGACCTAATGATCGATTGTGAATGATTCGTAGGTAACATTGTTCACTGAAATAATTACTAGTGGTATTGAATAGATTAAACGGCGTAGGGGAAACACATGATCGGTCATATTGCATATGAGCCCGCATTGATATTTTCGCACTGCTTATCGCTAAATATGAATATTCAATTCGTTTTCGGAGCATTCATTCTAACTCATTCCCACTCTAACTTTCGGCATTATTCTTTTGATACTTCTTACATTCATCTTTACTGATTCAGGTTTTAAATGTAATAAAAATTTTGAATAGATATAAAGTTGCGTATTCCATTGCTATGATGCTGAACTTAGTCGATAAAATATAGATTGCCGTCGATTTATTTCCTTTAAAATAAATACTGTGTTACAATTATTGTTATAATTAAGTTGTAATTACTGTTTAAATCGCTGGTTGTCTGTCATTTATGAGGATATCTAGAAATTTATGAGAATTATCCAAGAAGGCCTTTTTATCATTAGCTGTAATTTCTGATCTCAATATACACATCAAGGGTCATATTAGGATAGTTGGAAAATGTAAAGTGTTATAGCATAGCTATTGGTTATTCGTCGCTTTCTTTATTATGTCGATTCCATGTACGACATCCGATGTACTCTTTATGCCTTATATCACAAAATTGGAGAATACCAAATATGTGGCAACATTTTTTATTGGAATGGGACTCAGTGCATTAGTACCGAGCGCCATCTCACTTATTCAAGGTCGCTATTTTATCTTACTAAAAGGATTTTAACAATTCGATATATATATATATATATATATATATATATATATATATATATGAGGAAAGAGATAAAAAATGAAAAGTGCACTCCTGTTATTAAATAATTACGAAAGCTTTTCCTGCTATATTTCATATCAAAGCTTTTGCCTTAGGTATCGATGTAAATCTCCCAATAGCGATTTCGAGAAATAAAGTGTTGTATTTTGCGAAATATAGTTTTATCGAGGTGAACTTACTTCATTAAAAATGCAGCATAGATGATTTAAGTATTGCCATGATTTGTACAGCTCTCATAACACAGTAATCACCCTGTTTAATTATGAAAAGTTTATACGAGCAGTAAACATTTGTGATTCAAATGATATCCGAAGATGATATATGCTAGGTCATCGAATAATTTTGGCTGAAAGGGTGCGTGCATTGCTTTTCTTTGCCCACCTCCCTATCCCCCCGTTTCCGCCACCTTTACTGCTCTACTGACGTTTAATCATGTGTTCCTACTTATTTATTGCTTTATTTGCGTAAAGAAAAATTAGAACTTCATCGATGCTATAGACCATTTATTATTATCGTATGTGTCATTCAAGGAGCAAATGCAAATCTGAATGGAACTGCAGCGAATCCATGGGGGCCAACAGAGGGTGGCGTACTGTTTGGCCCAAGAATTTTTCTCATCCTCATGGCCGCTATATGCTGTCTATCACTAATAGGTATGTTCACTCCTGAAAGTAGATTGCTGGTTTTTTTGCAACAAAGAAATGAAAACCTCTACAGTATTTATTTAGAATTATTAAAATTGTAGTATTGTTAAATACTCATATTCGAAAATGTTTACAATGCTCTCGGTATATATGGAAAGTTTTTTCAAGCTCAAATTCAAGTTTCGTTGTGGAACAAAATAGAAATATTTTAAAACTTATTTCGATGAATATAATTAAGATGTAATAAAGTGATAGAGAACTTTCTCTACTTTAGATCATTTAAGTTATAATAAGTAATATTGGAATTTTTCCTCGAAGTTGGCAATTTTATTTGCAATGACTTTTTGAAATTATAATATTTACTGAATAAATTTCAGGATTTATTGTGCTGCTCAAACATAGGAATGAGGATACATGCAATGATTTATCGAAAACGATATTGCAATCGCCATCCAATTCGCTTTGCTCAGTTGAACTTAACGTCATTGAAAAAGATGGCGTCGTTAGTTTTTTTTAAAAACCTTTTGCGATTTCTTTAAAAAATTTCACTATTGGAATAGCGTATAACCATAATATATGCAAAAAAAATTATTGGAATATTTCCAATATCGAAAAAATTTAAATACTTTTAAAAATGTTTAAAGCATTTTCTTCATCATTTGCATAGTCATTTGGTGTTGCTATCTTACTGAGCCTGTTAGCTCATCGTTCTATAGCATTTAATTCCGATTTTTACGTTTTCCATTTTTTTCAAATTTCATTTCAATTTCTTCCAATATTTTCCGGTCGACTATTATTACTCTCGCTCCACCATTACTCGATCAGAGTTGCATATAGAAGTTTCTTATGAAAACAATCTAATCGGTCAATCAAGAATGCTTCCTTGTCTTTTCCATGGCTGTAAAAACAAAATTTTTTTGTGTGTGCAGCGCAAATTCAGTGCTTTGGTTTATTTATATATATATTTTTTGAGGGTATAATGATCTATAGTTGTTGTTTCTAGTCAGCGAGTAGTAATAGCAATAAAAAAATTGTTTCGCTAACATATGAGTGCAACAAACATTTCAGCGTTCATACGATCTACTAGAATCAAAACCTCCAATTGGTATAGAGACGATTAGCACATTCGAATGGTATGTCCTTCTCTCGATCAGCCTTCTTCTGGGTGCTGTGCAGAATTCAGTAGTACCCGTCATCCTTCCATATGCAACTCAATCATACGGACAAAATGTATGGAATTCTTTGATTTATTCTAACAAAATTATTTATGCAAAGCTTTTTTCGTTATGAATGTCTAAATTATATCGATCTAAAACCATACCTTTACTATAATGAATTGTGGCTTTTGTTCAATGCGCTATTTGCTTGAATTGTTCGGTTAAGTTGTGTTACAATGTTATTGCCGTTGATGCGCAATTGTCGATTCTTTGCTAGCTTGATTTAGATCGTACATTTGGGTAGCCCATAGGTGGTAGTAACTAGATCTGAAAATGTTGTTTATTTTTTCTTTAGAATTTAATAAGTGGAGAGGGTATTTATGCGTTATTGTTTGTAATAGTTTAGAGTGTTTTAAATATGTAGTGCTTATGCTTCTATACTTTTTTGCACGATATCTTAATACCACTTTGACAAATCTACAAATTCCTGGAAAAATGTTAGTTTATGAGCGGTAGAGAGAGATTCGCAATTCAGAAAAGAACGAATGAGAATAAATGTAGGTAGATTATTTTGCTTTCGTTTGTTTTTTTTTTTTTGATGAATTGCAAGAAGAAATTTCAAAAATCCCTTTAAAACTTGAAATATTTGCTCCTCAACTTAGCTCAAAATTAGTTAAGAAATTCACTTCTGAATATCAAAACTATTTTTTAAAGAGATATTATGAAGAGTTTTTATATATAATGCGTTGTTTATTGCGAATGGACTTGATTTAGCAAATGGAAAATCCACTCAATAGACACTAAACTATGTGCTTTTTAGATTTATCATCTAGCAAGTTCACTATGTGCTTTTTAGATTTATCATCTAGCAAGTTCACTGTGTGCTTTTTAGATTTATCATCTAGCAAGTTCACTATTTATTATGACGAATCCCATATTTTGTTTTCTACAATTCTGCATAATTGTTAAACGTATCACAATTTTTGTTATATGGACGATTGTTTGTTTGGCATTCGTTACATTTGGCTTCGTGATGGCACTTCTTCCTGAGAAAATCGATTGGCATGGTATGGGTCCTCTTCTTTGTGTAAGTGTTTTCAATTCATTCATTCGTTTGCCGTTGAAATGGGAGAAATTTTTTCGTTAAATTCTTTGAATTTTTTCATTTATACATCCGTTTGGCATTGTTTCATGAGCTGCTGCAAGAAATCACTTGATAGATTAATTTCGAATTAGAAAGATATATTTGTTCAAATAATGCCAATATTTTCCTTCTGAATAACAAGTTTTTTTTTTGAATTTAAAATGGAATTTTTTTCGATAGATTTTCATAGATAATGCAACAAAAATCTTAGAAAAAAATTCTATTATTCAAGGGATTTTTTGGCGCATGAAAGATGATGGATTTTCTTTTGGCGTAAAAATATATTGAATTCGTAAATTTCTATTGTAGGTGATGTTTGCATTGACTTCCGGTTTTATTTCATGGGAACGAACCGCAGCGGCACATGTACTTCGTGAGACGAGTAGCGCTCGAGGTCTATTCTGGTGTGGCGCTTTCACTCAAATCGGTTCATTTATCGGTGCTCTTCTCATGTTCTTACTCAGTAACGTTGCTCATGTTTTTCAATAATTATTGAAATTTATGGCAATTTGTTTAGAGAAAGGATTTTTCGAAATTTTATTGTCATACTTCAGCGAGATGAGTTTGACAGCAAAGAAGAATGGTATATATGACTCTAATATTAGTGTCGGTGACTAAGGACCAAAAGATACATTTTCATATCCACCTTAATGCTTCTCATTCATTCTTCCCTATCTTGCCTGTGGAAAATATTTTTATTATCCTTTTCGTTGTAACTACTCTGTTATAAGTTCGGTTTCAATTTTAGTTCGGATAAAAAACAATCCTTTTTGAGGTTTATATAAACAAATTTTCGATCAAAAAAAACCTGAAAATCCTAAACATCTTGTTAAAGGGTGCAAATTTAAATATGAACATTGAGAAGGTCCAAAGGTATACTTTTTATCAGGGTATGTCTGTTGATTTTTAACTCATTGAAATATTAGAAATAAATTGGATCATGCTTTCCGCTGTAAGAAAGTAAGTTGTTATCTTTGAAATGAATAGAGCAAAAAAATTGCGCAATTTTAAATTACTTATTATTGAAATCATAGTTAATCAATGGCAATTGTTATGCTTATTTTAGTTTATCAAATTGTTATATGAGGGAATTTCTTTAAAATTTCCTAATAAATAGTATTCAGTAATGTCGTTTATCGTAAAATATTATTGCTTTTTAATGTTATGGTTTAATGATTCGAGACGCTTTTCTTTGTGTGCATTGAAAGATTAGATGAGAATGGTTTGATGAATACTAAATGAGGTAATATAATTGTTCACTAAATCTAACCACAAAGATATATTAGTTGCCTAACTTATATGACTTAAATGAAGTCTAAATGCCTTATTACTTCTCTCGATCCTTGGGATGAACTGAGACCAGTTAAGACCTAATATAGATCTAAGTTATAAACTTCCAGAATCCTAAGAGAGCATTTTCGTCTCAAAAAAATTTATCAAGGTGTAGCAACAAGACATAACACTTAAAAATAAGTCATCCTTTGGCTTTATGATGAAAAGCGCCTTTCTGAATGAATGGATTAATTTTATTCGAAATATTTGGAGAAGATGGAGAAGAGGGAATTTCTTTTCTTTTTTAGCTCAAAAATAAAAAATAAAATAAAATGAACTGGAATTAATATTACTGCTAGAAATTACTCTCATCTACTTTACATAAGCAGTTGAATACCGTTGATAAATAAAAAGACTTTCATATATGAGGGCAACATCATATTAAGCTTGAACTCTCTAACAATCACTGTACAACAAAATAAAATAACTGAGTCATAAAAGAACAAAAAAAAGTCGCCGGCGACTGTTCCTCCGCCATTGTTGCTTATGCGCGATATACCTGTAATTACATTCATTTGCATATTTCGAAGGTGAACGATTGAATTTGGTTTTTATTTTATCCTCCCTTTTCTATGATTATGAAAGTCTATAAGAATGCACTATGTTGTTACAGATAGTAGGCTGCATATTGTGTAAATGATACAGATAGACGGCTTTATATTTAATAAGTGGTGGATTGCAGCCTATGCAGAGGCCCCACTGATCTAGTATCGTCTATAGTATTTCATAGTGGTCAATGATACAAAATTTCCCATGCTTTCGGGTCTTGCTATAAGTTCCTTCCTTATTTCCTCTGAAAGGTAACTGCATTCAGTAGTATTTTTATGAGCGAACAAAAATTACAATACTAGTTCTTATATATTCTTTTAAAGTAGTACCAATTAATAGCTTTTTTTTAAATTTCATATAGAGAAGTACAAGCTAACAGTAGTTTTTGATGATGAAGGCCTAAAATGGATGAGTGTGAAGATATGATGGGCGGAAGAACACGATTTACTGATTTGCTTAATGAGTGCCGGAAATAGAATTATACGCTGTAATGCGGCATACATCGCAATAACGCTCCTGAAAAAAAGAAAAGCTATATAATTATCTCATCGTTGACCACTAAAGAGGTCCAACTGAATTCACTAAGTGGTCAAGTGGTCAGTCGCATTATGCGTTTATTATCCAATGGTCAGCAGCATGCCCATAAACTTTATATATCTCTGCTACATTTCGTATGAGGTAACTTTCAAAAGGAATATTATAGATAATAGCAATATTTAACAACGCAGGTGTTTTGTCAAGTATCGACGCTTCTTGAAGCGATTCAGCTAGTATATACTAAAATAAAGCAAAATAATAAATCGACGCCAAAGTTAACTTACATAAATGCTTCATTGGGATATTTATATCCATTATTGACGATATACGCAGTTAGCGCATAGCATATCGTTTGTATAACGAAACCTGACGTTTGCATTAAAGAATAGTTCACCGCAAGAAGGGTATTATCGGTGAATGGGCTTTCCTCTTCATCGACCTAAAATTTTCGCATTATTATTCTTTTTTTTTTGACCAAGGTACATATCCAGGTATATCCTAAAGGGCCTCACGTGCAATCTCACCGACACCTTCATTTAAAAGTAATGCAATATTTGGAATTTTGCTATGCGGTTAGAAGAGGATTTGTGCAATCATTTTTTTCCAGAATTATTCCACAACGAGACATGAACAATAGTTAGCTTGTAGTTTCGGATAAGAAAGAAACATATCTGCTCCATTTATATGAAAGAAATAAGGACGGGGAGAGGATGGGGGATCGCTTATCTGATCCACGCAAAAGCAAAAGGCAAATTGCTCAAATACACCCAAAAACTTATTAAAATAACCAAAACTATTATAGAAAATACCAATATGAATAGTTGTACAAATATGCTCACCTTTTCATCTTTTGATTTCTTCTGATTTAATTTCTTAGATTTATTTCCGTCTATTGAATTTGCGATTTTGAGTTGAATAATAAAACATATTAATATAAATATGGTACCAAGTAATGCAACCTAAAATATAAAATTACTCTTCAGTGATAATGTTGAGCTGTCTAAAATATAGGAAAGAGGAAGTAATACTCTTAAAAATTGTTGTGTGAACGAGTAAAAACACTAATCGCTAATAGAAGCCGAACTTGACACTTTCCTGTCTGAAGCAAATAGAGTTGCTCATTCAACCACATTAATTAGAGCTTATGCCTAGAAGGCATATGGTTTTCGACTCGGATAGTGCTTGTTCACTGAGCATTATACAGCGATTATTACTGAAAATTCATCAAAAAAGATACGTCTTTGCGCAATATTGAATCGAAAACGATGCAAATTCAAAAAGAATTTTTAAATTACCTTTTAACTCATCGGTTATTAAGAATTGATTCATCGTTAAACGAGGCAATATCCGCCCTATATATGTCTATATTTTCTTGCTTGAACAATTCACCAACTACATAATGAATGAGCAAGACAAGAATATAATGCGCTAAAAAAAGAACTAATAAATACCTCCCAACTGAATATAAAACCAAGAATGATATTCGCAAGAATAGATACAGCTTCTGAGATAAGTTGCGTTGTATAGGGATGATAAAACTGAAATTTACATCATTAATAACTCGGTAAGATTTGTAAAATAATTGAGCCGATTTATGTCACTTAGCAATATTATTGCAATCATCAATAGGCAGGATTCTTTTTTTTTTTGAAACTTTGGCAAAATTATAATCGAATTCTGAATTTTGGATTTAAATTTTTCAAAACTTCAAAACTGAGTTTAATTTTTTGACGTTTTTTTTTGAAAAAACTTAGGAAAATAAAAGCAAAACATGAATATCGCTATTGGGCAATGAATCTTGTTTTGCTGTCGATTCATTCATACTTCATTCGAAAATTCTCAACAGTATCGCATAGATTATATATTTCTATCTCATAGTGCAAAAGATCAAAGAACTAAAAAACTTTTTATTGATCGTTTTTAATCGATTTTGATGTGCCGATCACATTTTTCAATGAAACCTGATCGATATTGGCAATATATTTCGCTAAATCATCGATGAAGAAATATTTCATTGACTATTCATATAACATAATTTCCCATATGGATCATTTCCGGCTACTCGGCTAACCTACCGATTTAGCACTTGTCGCTTTAGAAGCATCATCCTTAACGACGTCTTCAACACTGAATTTGTTATAGGTCATTTCGGGTCTTACATGATGCCGCACAAGATTTACACGTAATCCAACCGAAATATGCTCACTAACGATTCCCGAAAATACACCCTGCAAAGTAAACGAATCTGATATAAGCAATATTCATTCGATTGGGTTTACTTAATCGTATCCTTCAAATTGCACCAAATTCGATCATTTAGGCGACCACGGCTTCCTTATTCAGAAGTAAATTTACTTATAATTAAATGATGGTACAGCGAACAGCCGGGTAGCCCAAACTTTTTAATTCGTTCTACGTTCCCGTTCATATAAGCAAAAATTCATCATGCAGCAAGATCATTGACTTATTTGTTGCAATCAACTTAGCCGCCTTGATGATCCGATTAGTTAGTGATCAAGCTCTCCGTGGGTCAGTGTTCTGTATCATCAAACTGAATTTCCGAGAATTGATGTGCCTAAGAAACTCAAATATTCAGCTATAGAAATGGCAAATCTATATAATCGAACATACAAACGCAACGCGTATGAGACTTGCATAATAGGTAGCAAATGTTTGAAAAAAACAAATCAACTAAAAAATTTTAGCAAAATATATTTTAAAAAAATAGGCAATATTAGCCTTTAAAAATAATGCCAATGAATAATCATATAGTACTTTGAAGCAATGGCATCATTCGACTTTAAATTATATATTAAAGTAGGAAATGTGCACAATAAAATCAATATTATACCAAATAATTGCCGATTCTCATTCATATTTGTGTGCTTATTTATATTTGTCTATTTGTTGCAGAAATTAAATGGCGTTCCACTAGTCAGGTTGTTTTCGATTGTCGTTTTGTATGTCAAATTTGCATATTTCATAGCACTATTTGGTGATAGTCAATTCAATCACTCGGCTACCAAATTGATCCACATATTTGCATATCTCGAGCAGATCAAATCGATATCATTCGATCAAACAACAGATCACCTATTGATCCGCTTACTCAATTACGTATTTCTGATGGACTCCTACTTAGATATGATGAATGGATTGTTTAAAAAAAGGTTCAAGATGATAAAATAATAAAAATTATTGACTTACCGAAATAGTTCTTATAATAAGAATAGCAAAACCAGTGCACGTGAACATAAGCATCGTATAGAATAGTTTATGCATCATATCAGTACGTGGTTCAAGCATTGCCAAAAATACGCCACCCATTATGACATTATAAGCTGGCAACTCGAGACCATGCAATGCGGCTAACATAAATCCAACAGCCTATAACAAGAACATTCAAACTTACTTTTTCCAGGTAGACGTTGTTCTAAGCATAACCTATGAGAAGTGTTAACTCAAATCAGAGGGTTATAAGATTTAAAAGAATCCTACCTATCGACGCATGAATGCAATAAAGGAAGGCAATATTAGCAACCTTTGCGGATATAAAAAATTTTGCTAGTAGATAACAAATAAACAAGGTCTCGGTCGGGCAATGGAATATCGCGCTAATAAATAACGAATAACGGTCAGAGATTGCAGGATGATTGAAGAATGAAGTCTGGATACTATCAAATACCATCGTGGCAGGAAGGAATAAACCCTAAGCAAAAGATGAAAGATCATCGAGCAAATGTTGTCGAAGCTACCAATAAAATGAAAAAAAAATTATGCACTCATACATAAAACTTATTTTTAAGAACACTAAACAAGATGCCTACCAAATATAGTCGATCGTGATGATTATTTTTGAGCACTTTATTTGTACCATTCGTAAAGAATGCTATTTTTCGATTCGGTTTACAAAGTGGATAATCGACAGGTAATTTTGAGATATTCACTTTGTTAAGTGCTGTTGGTAGAAGATCGCTGATTGCAATCTCATTTCCATCGAACATATTTTGCAATGATTTCGAATGTGTCTGCAATTTCATATGTATTGGTGATTGGATTAACGATCGATATTGAATGCAGTTCAATAAATTTATACGAGTTTTAGGATTCCTTTTTTGCTTTCCTATTGTATCCATTTATTTTAAGAAAAATGAGCTCCGGTTATTTAATTCGGAAAAAAACTTGACTGAAAAATTCAAAAATACACTAAATAAGGCGGGAGAAAATTAATGTACTGCCGCAAACACTTTGAAAAACTTGAACGATTTTTTATCTTGTGGAATATTCATATTTATATTGTTTATATCGATAGACACCGGAAAAAAATAGGCGAATAACTCATGCCAGTTGAAAATTTAATGCAATAGCTCCGATAATATTACAAAAATTTGATGAAATTTTGCAATTTTTCACTTCAATTAAAATCAATTCAAGCAAAATAGAGTGATTAGAATATTGATAATCGCTTTCTTCTTTGGGGCTTATGGTTTCGAGAGTATTCAGTCTTGCGGTTGTATGGCTTCGTTGGCTCTTTGAAATCAATGGTATCAGAGATGTTGCGATGAAAAGAAAACGACTTCTCACCTTATTCAATTCGAGCTCTTCCAAGTTTTTGATGTAAATGGCCGAGGTGATTCCATTCATAAATGCTCTCCACTGTAATGTTATAGCAGCAGTAGTATTTGCAAGAAGTGCCATCGAGAGAACAACAATGAAAATATCACCTTGCTTTATCATTATATTCGCCTCTAATAAATATCCTCCATACCTTGAAAATATTTCATGTCATCATATATTATTTATTATCTTGTTGATTTTTCCTATAGCAAATCAATCTGTTCATTAGAGATGAATGAGATATTCTAATCGAAGATCAACGGGCTTAGAATTCCCAACCAAGTTTAGAATCTAGAAGGTTTTCGAACACTCAGAACCTTTTTAAAGGCTATAAATTTCAATAAACCCTTGAACAGATTAGAAAATAGATTGCTGATTAGCATAGTTGTGGATGAAATCAGTGAGAACCTTAGTCATTCAATTCTTCCAACAACTTCAGCTTCAGTAATTTTTTAAGAACCTATATACTTAGGGGATAGATTTGCTTCAACCGAATACGAAAAATATAACATTTAAACTTACAGCATTCCACATCCGACTGCTGTGAATACGAGGAAGCAGATGATACCACTATAGCATCCATTCCATCCTTCCTTCATAATACCGTATCGAGTGGCACCGTATAGCTCATTGGATAATCGTACAAGGCGTTCATCACCGGAAGTTCGTTCATCGATACCGCTCAAAAGAAGTAGCTCTTTCTCCATATGTGCGGCTCTTGCGGCTTTACCTCGTAAGATGCCGTCCAATAGTCGACTCAGCTGAAACAAAGCACACATACCTTTAGACTGTTGTTGATTTTTTATGCACACTTTATATTGCACCTCTCATTGATTCGCCGATTCTATGATTTTCCACGCAATTTCTTTCTTTTTTAAAACATTTTAAAAAAATTTGTGTTATTGTCTATTTTTTTTTTCGAAAAAAAGAACGCATTCGCAAATTTCTTTACAAAAGCACAATATGTATAGTTTCAGCTCGACAGCCATATAAAATTAAATCATCAAATATGGCAAGTATAATATATACTATCGGGAAACCTCCCACACCATCGTGCATCCATTAACATCGAAAGAAGTCGTCGACTTTTAAGGCTGCCAAAAAATTTGAACATTACGTGAAATCGATAGGACTTTCAACTGACAGTGGGCGCATTCCAGAAAAACGAATGTCTTGTTAAAGATTTGCATATTCGATCGGACTAATTAAAATATGCAAGCAACATTTTTGCATATGCAAATCTTTATTACTATTTTCTGAAAATAGCTGAATAGATGAGGAGAATGCAAAACAGCGTGTCAAGCCACGTCCCATTGCACGTTTCTCTGCTCATTTGGCTTCTCTTCCCGTTCTTTATTTTAAATTTCAGTATAACTGCCTGATGTCTTTTATGTTTATTACTGCTCCTAAATATGAATTGTTAATGAATATAACAACAGCGACCAGTATTACTACTACTTTATTCACTATTACTATTACTAAGCTCTAAATTTTCATAGGATAATCGATACGTTGCAGACAAATTTAGATCCTAACAGTAACTTACTTTGACGGAGTAAAACTTATAAAATTTTCAAGTCGCTCGAAAAGTTTATAGTAAAGCCGAATAGCAAAAAATTCAAAGGCCGAAGGTTTTCATTTGCAGCGTTAAGCAATTTTTCGCTCTTCAAAGATTTAGGAGCATGCTGAAAACGTCCAAAAAATTAACGAATTTCTTTTATAGTCAAAAATTTATGAAGATAAAATCAACGTAATTTGTCGTCGAAATTGATCAATGATCCCTTTTTTTTAATTTCAATATTTGATTAGTTAATTGATTGCAAATAATTGTTAGCTAGCAGAATATAGCAAACGAGAAAAAAAAATGTAACAAATAACCTTTAGTGATAAAAAATGAATTCCAATACAAATTGGAATCACCGCTAACATAACGAGTGTAAGACGAAATTCATGATAGAAAGAAATAAACGATGAGGCGATAACAATAGCCATACTTCGACAGAGTGATCCAATATTTTCACTCCCACTATGAATATGTTGAATTTTTCTGAAATAAAAAGATTTTCTTTCATCTGAATACGTGGAAGATCCTAAATAATTGTTGAAAGTTTTCTAGAATATTTGGAAATTTGGCTACCATCAAAAAAAAAGTCGAAGAGAAAATCTACCGCAAACCGTGATTCGATATGAGTTAATCTATGGGTTTAATTATTATCGTTTATTTTGGCATTTATCCATTGTTAATGTATTCATTCTATGTAACGATTTTTTCTTTAGACATCGTCATAGGTCAAATGAATTTTATCCATATCTATTATCTCTTTCATGTTCGTTCGTTTAAGAGTGATTATCTTGTTTTTTTATCTCTATCATTCATCATTCGACTAATCTGTTTACGATCAATTAAATATCATTGAATGCGGAAATTCGTTTCATTGAAATTATGAAAAATGGAAATTAAATACTGAAAATAGATAATGAAATATTTTTCATTTCATGATGGTTATTATTTATTTGCATTATTTAATTTCCAATTGGATAAAAGAATTTCTTCAAAAAAAGAATTTCTTTTCCAGAAAAGTTTCATAGAGAATTAGAGAGAGAGCTAAAATATAGCTTCGAACTAAACAATTTACCTATAAAGATTTATTGATAGTTAATATGCATAAAAATAAATAGAGTTTTAATTTTTAAAAAAATAATTGTATGCATACTCGTTGAGCTCATCGTTGATATTTTTTTGTAAATGCCGATTATTGCTAATTTTCTCGGCGGAATTGGCGTATTTTTTTTGAAAATTTAAGACGACTTTATTGCCGAAGAAATTCGATGCCATATACTGAAAGCAATCATATTAAGTGAAGAAGAAATAGTAAAATTTTATTTAATAGAGAAAAGTTGACATTTCTCATCTAAAAACAAACAGTTTTGTACTATTTTAAATATAACGGGTAAATTAATTTTTCTTATGAAATGGGAGAGGGAGGAGGGGGAAGGAGAATTGGGAATAGGATGGACGAAAGAATTACGAGAGTGGATTCATATAGGTCTGATTCGGCTATCTTCCACTGCTTCCTACTTTCTATCGTAGATTGCTGAGTTCAAATCACACTTCCGCTGAACATATGCCTCATCAAATGGCTTACCAAGCAAAAATTGGCCACAATTGCGAAAGCAGTAAGTGAAGCAAGTATATAGACTTGTTCATAGGTTCGAATACGGAACAATTCGGTTTTAGGTGTATGTGTGAGCAGCACATGTTTAATACGGCCCGTAAATATGATCGTCGACGATAAGCAACATCCACTCAGTAGTGCGCATATTATGCCAAACAATAATAGCATCACCATCTTTGAGCCATCTTCACATATCTTTAAAATTAATGCTAAAAAACCAGTTGAGATAGTGAATCTTCTTTTTTTTTTAATTTTATAATCAGTCATATTTCTTTCCTTTCCTCATAAAAAGAAGAAATTATTGTTTCTTAGGTATTTTAATTCTTTGAAACTTCTCTATCCGAGTGATAAAAATGAGAGATCTAAATTTTTTAGACGATTTTAAATCTGCTTAAAAATGTTTTACAATTAGAAATTCACCCTAATATTGTTCTGAAAAGAAATTCAGTAATTATCATATCAAGGTGGCACACTTTAACGGGCTTAAATTATATTCGATCATTAATGGTCACTAAAGACAACATGCATTTTAAAAAGAAAAATGCATCTAGCTATATTCTAACACAAAAAGACCGATGATCGTTGCATCTATTCGTTCAGTTATTACACTTTTTGCATTCATTTTATTTTTCGCTAAAATGCTAAAAAACGAACTGAAAACTAACCAATTGAAAAAATAATTTAAGATTTGACCAAAATCCATAAGGTCGATTATTGAGGCTGAAAATAATAAGATCGTAGATTAAAATGATGATCAATAAAAAATTTTATAAATTTTTTTTCAAAAAAAAATTCTCTAAAAACTTTAATTTCGAATTTTTCTTTTAATCTATTATATTTCTAAATTCAAAAATCCTATACTATTGTAAAGTATTTGTGATTCTCGCATTGCGCGTATTTTTTTAAACGACAAAAATTTGCGTCTTATTGCTATTGTTGCCATTCTAGAAAAAAAAATGCTTTTTGAAATTTTTCTGCATTCTCTTCTAATGTTCAGCTATCATAATTCTATTTTTTGTAATATTTTTTAAAATCTTTACTTCACTTTATCAATTAATTTATGAATGAAAACAATATTCAAAAATTCCATATGAAATCGTAAAAAGAAATGTTTTTTCGAACATAGCACTTCACTTCTATACATATTACTATTAGGAAGTAAGGTTTCACATAATCGTTGAGCAATCCCTCTACCCATCAGGAATTTAGTAAATTTTCGGAAGCCGTATTAGATAGTTCTGGGCCAGATCAGTATATATACAAAGTGCTTCCTTTTCCTTCCTTGGCCTTCTCTAATTCCCTCCCTCCCCTCCCCCTCTTCCCCACCTGTTTCGTAGCAAGTCAAAATCTTAGGTGATTACTTACGTTAGCCTTTCCTCAGCGCGATCAAGAGTGGATTCAGTTTTGTGGAATTGCGATTCCATCTGTTTATTGCACGTTCTGTTTGTCTCTTCGTCGCTACGATTGTTTATAGTGAGTGTGAGTGAATGTGGACCTTCGGATGTACTCGCTGCCTCATTTGGTGACATAATAAAAAAAAAACGAAATAAACCTGCAATAAATTGTTTTTAAATAAATTAAAACGAGAAAAAATTACTCCGAATTATTTCTCATTAAAGCGCAAATATTCAATGTGGTAAAATGCAAATATTTCATTTTAATATTTTCACTACTAATGGAAATATTATTTTTTTATATTACTTTTCATAAATTCCCTTCTATATACATATTTGTATAGCACACTCTTTTCGAATCATATATAATACTATTTTTTCAAACTTTATTTCAACATAGTGATACTCTTAATTGCGCAATATTCTATAATTTTTTCATTTAAAACTTCATCAAAAAATAGTGTAATTTTGGCAATAAAAATTATTTGATGATAATTCAATTAAAATTTAAATCAAAAAAAAAGAAATAATTATGAGGCATCGATTGAGATGCATAAATGAGAAGAGATAATTCCAGTATTGCTAATCGACCGATGAGAATAAGGCGTATTTACATCGATTATCCTTTTAAATAGGGGATTAGCGATGACACTTTTGACAGTAAAAATTAAATGGAGCCAACAACATTTATAAATGAAGCAATCAGTGATCCTCGTTGTAGTTCCGTTGTTCCCTTTTTAAATGATACGTGACGAATGACAAAATGAAATTGAAAAAATTGGTAAAAAAAATGTCATCAATGAATGCAATTGTTTAAAATTGATGGAAGATGATGAGCACATCCTATTCTAAAATGAAAAGAAAACATTAAATTAATGAAAAGTATTTTTGAAAGAGCACAAATTATGCGTAAATTAAAATTTTTGTGGTACTTAATTGAAATTAACGAAATATTTTTTTTAAGATTTGTAATTGATGCCTTAATTTGGAAAGATAAGATATACATACATTTCTGAGGACGTGTAGAAAATCTTCTCCGTTGTTAAGGTTAGAATGTTTATTGATTTTCAGTTCGATTCGACATAATTACGAAACGATTTTTAAGCTTTCAGATATGTGGATAGGATTTAGATTTAAAGGTGGAATAAGAGAAAATATAAATGATAAATTTTCGTTGTGTTTGAGTAGAAAGGTTGTAAGAAGTGGGGAATGCAAGTATAACAACTTTCATGCACATCAAAGTAATTTGAAACAAATAACTCGAGTAGCAATAACAAGTTGGTGATAGTAGAAGTATTAATGATAAAAAATATAGCAATAAATAGTTTAAAAATCTTATCATTGTTATAGAACACAAACCAATTCATTATGCTCGCCATGTGCTATTGCAAAGCATGAAATCAGCACAAAGTTTGAGATGCACATCAGAGATCAATAAAAGGAAAAGAAAAATAAAATCGTCATGAAATAGATAGCCTATAGGAGAGGATCTAGATTGTTCGCAGACATAATAAATAAATATATAAACATATATAAATAAATAAGTAAATATAATAAATAAAGTAATATAAATATGGTTTCGTTAAGAAAGATAAATAAGCGCATAAATCGCCATTCAACTTAGAAGACGGGTAGAAAATGTAGGCTTATAAAAGAATGAATGCTTATTGCTAGCTGCCAGCTGCTAGACATAAACATGAATACTATTGTACAACGAACATTTCAAATATCAACACATCCGAAATAACGCATTTGATTTGTAAATATATTTGTTGTCGCATAACGAAATGCTAAAGCGTTTGATGTTTTTGGAAATTAATGCAACGAAAGAGAAGGCAATCGAATTGCTTCATGAATAAGCGATGATTTGCAATTTATATATGGGAATTTTGAATGTAGAGAAGCTGAGTTTATATTGGTTGAAATGATCACTTTTGATACAATAAAACTAAAGAAGAAATAAAATTTTTATTTGTTTCTAACTCCTGATGTCTCAATGTAGTATGTGAATAGGTGGATAAATGAACAAATTAAATAAATAAATAAATAAATAAATAAATAAATAAATAAATAAATAAACGGATAAATGAACAAACAAATAAACAACAGAATAAATAAATAAATGAATAAATAAATAAATGAATAAATAAATAAATAAATAAATAAATAAATAAATAAATAAATATGCATATAATGTTAGTATACATTAAAAGGCAAAAAATAACAAATAAAATGAGAGAACAATAAAGGAAATATGTTATCGAAAGATCAAAAATATTGAAAATATTTTGAAAAGAATGTGAGCGTGAATATTTGTGTGGCATGCACTGTTAGATGAGCCTTTAAAATAATTCGCTGATTGGTGATCAACAAACGGACAGACGGCATTCGATTCTAGATCGTTTCGATCAGATAACGTTTGTGAAGAAAACGTTCGGAAGTGACCCTCACTAACCCTAACCTCTCGATGACGCTATCTATTGCAGAATGCTTCTCGCAGAATCCATTCAAATTCACAATTCAATAAATGCAATTTCATAAAGGGAAATTAAGCAAATTTACGGAGTGTTCAATAAAAGAAAAATTCTAGACAAGAACGAAGAGCTATAGGACGGTCAGCAGTACCACAATTAAAAACATATGATTTAATAAAAATGTAGCATTAGATTATTCACTAGCTTAACTTTTAATCGTCCTATAGTGACCTCAAAAATTCTAAGTATGAAAAATAAACGAAACATGTAATATCTATAAATTCTCTCAAAAAATAAAACACGCAATGGTCACTTTATAACATGTGAACGATAACAAGCAGTGACCACTGGAATTATTATAAATATTCTTGTTACAGAATGCAATTGACTATGAATGACAATGATGACGGACGTTATTTTCCAATATAAAGCAAACGCTAATGCACTAAATATGTTTCATTGTTGAGCGCATAAAACGCATTGATAAATGTGCAAAAGAAATCCATGCAAATGAAAACAGCAATATCGCCATGGAGAAAGACTACTGGAACGTTGAAGTGAGATCGGTCCGCGAATTCACGTGCCTTTGAAAATGGCGTGATTCTGGAATTTTAGTGGGAGATCCATAAATGCATAAATGGATCCATAAATGGCAAGAATCTAAGATTATAATCTACGAAATTCGGAAACATTTTTTGAATAAAATAAAATTGTTCACATAAGGACAGCAAATTTGAGCAGTATGTAAGCAAATATGGCACCACTGTTCGCGCAGAAAATGTTTTGAATAACATATAAAAGCAACATGATCATCAAAAAAAAACAAACATTTACTATATTTTTTCAATATAAAATCGACTTTTACTTCAAAAAAGAAAGCCCTTTGAAATGATTTCCTAGAGGTCAAAATGGACAAGGAAGTACAGCAAATTCGACAAATTGGGACAATATTAGCGTGGCTCATCCCAGTTTAATTTACAGTTGTGTTGTTCGATGTTCACATGTGAAGAATCACTTATGTGGTCGTTTGCTAAATGGCACAATTTTGACAAAACTATTCTTGACCAATCCCAAATGATGCATCATATAGCAACGCTGTTGTACTTTGGAGGTTGTTACCATTTTCTTTTCCCTCCGCTTCCTATTCTTTGGCCTCTCCTCTTCTCTCCTCTAAGAGTTTATTTTTTATTTATTTATTTATTTTTTTTATAATCGAAATATGACTAGGAAAATTTGAAAAAGAGATTCGCAATAGCTATGGCTTCTTGAAAGATATAGGGAGCCACGACTATAAGTGAATATTGTACGAAATGTGAGTAGAATAGAGTAAAGCAATAATAAAAATCCAGAAAGAAGATAACTGCTCAAAAACTAGGATCTAATCATGCACTAACTAGTACATACAATTCATTTTAATTCATTTATCGTTTATTTCAACTTATCGAAATTGGAAAGCACAAAAAGGTTTATGAATGTGAATAGAAATTAAAAGCAAAACGTTCCAGTGAAAGAAAATTTTGTAAGTTCGAGCAGCAATAGTGTTTATATCGAAACAACTCAAACGCTAATTTTAAAAAAATGCATTAGCAATATTTTAAAAAATAGATTCTAAAATGAAAACTAAATTTTCGACACGAAAAAGATTCCAAAATATTTAAAAGGTGGTGAATAAGGTGCATAAGAAGTCGCTTTTTATAATAGATAAATATTTATCTAACAATTATGTAAAATTTATAACGAAGTAATGCAATCGGCAATTCGACGTATACAAACAATTCGGCATAAACAAAACTACACAAAATAAAAGGACACAGCAATCGTCATCGATGGTTGGATGAACAATGAGGGGTTTAGCGATTTTTTATTGCTGTTTTTTTCCCCAGATAAATGGTAGATCAATCTCTCTCTATGTATGAGCATTCTTAATGCTTCTGCCATCTCCCCCATTTAATCCTTTATAATCGGTTTTTTTTTAATGTGTTTTTTATATTCACTGACTGCAGAAAAATTTTTTCCACTCTGAATATGTGAACCATATATTTGCATCATAAAATATTTTCTGAAAAACTCTTCAAAAATTCATTTTTCTTTATTTTTTTTAAAAATAAGAATCCTTTATTTCCGAAAATTTTCAACAAAGAATGGTTTTATTTACCTCAATATTAAATTACTCTGCATAAATAATTTTTATTCAAAGTTTCATTAATAAGTTAGTATCAAATATGACAATGGTATTTGAAAGAATGCATAATAAATATATATAACTCTATTGAAGCGCTTATAACTGATATAGTATAAGCCAAAAAAAAAATTCAGCATTGATCATTATTGAAGTTACGATTAAAAAAAAAACAATTTTTAAAAATTACATGAAAGAATTCAACCTATGCAACTTAATTCAACTTATGCTAATATGCTCAAATAGCAACGATGAAATTTTAGAGTAGAAATTTCCAACTCATAGAAGATGGGAAAAACTTTATTTCGGACATTTTCAAGCGCAAACAATTCATCTATTTAGACGATTACTCACTGCGGTCATCTATATTTCCTTTATATGAATACTACTTGAATAGGAATGTTTAACAATGCTTACCCTTTCGGAAAAAAAGGTAACAATGCATACAACCAATCGTATTCTATGAGGACGTAATCAGAGCGGCTTCCTATTATTTCCTTTTTTTTCATCTATTTCTTTTTATGTTCCATTGTTTGGGAATTTTTGCTCTCTATCAAATTTCCCTATTTCTTTATTCATTCACGTTCATTTGATTTTTTTGCAGAAAAATTTTTTTAATTTTTATATTTCATTTCTAATTCATGTATCTATATGCTCAAGTATAAAATACTTCGAGAAAAAATTCATAAAAATTTCTAATCTTATTTGGCAACTGATTGGAAAGATAAATTAATTTATTTTTCAAAGTTTATTAGAGAGCATTTTTGCATAGCAGCAAATAAATAAATAAAATGGAAAATAGTGAATGAAAAATTAATATTTCATTTTCAATATTAAGATATGCTACTCCTGATGGCAATTCTAATGAAGAAATTTAATATATTCGTTGGATTCGGACTCATTGGTCGACTGGTAGTATAAGAAGGTACTTAAAGGAATGGCGTCTACGCTGTTGTGTTATTGACCTGAATCTATAGTGACGAATAATCTTACTATTTAAGTCGACATATATATCAAACGCTGAGAAAATTTGCCGATTATCGAACTATGCATGGCGGATTAAAATACGCATTATGGAGGTATTATTCGTCCTTCCTCGATGAAAACTGGAATCTTGAAGTAATCACTCACCTATGAATTCATTAGCGGATTAACACTTCTTTAAATCTCAACAAATTCCTAACTACGGCGCTCAAATCTAAATTTAGTATTCCTATCTCTTTTCTCCTCAATTATCCTTAAATCTTTCTGCTCTCTCCTTTAATAAATCATCGAAAAATTTGTAATAAAAAGATTGAATAAAGAATTTGCATATACACTAAAAGGGATAAAGAGATTTTTTATAGCAATAAAAAGGATTGAATAATAATAAAAAATAAAGGAAATATATGTCTATAGATTATCAATCGGTAAATCATGTAGATAATATTTGAATGCAATTGAAGAATTTCATTTTCAATCATAAATCATGATTGACCATCGATGAATAGCAAAAATATAAAGTAATATAAAAGTTTAGTGATTGTAATTTATGCACTTATATAGAGAGTATTTCTTAACAATAGACAATATATTTCATATAATTGAAAGAGATCATTTCATAAGCGTAAGAATGCATCGGTAAAACTTATTTGCTATCGTCACCTTTCGCCACTTGATAGTTAGTTATAATATATAGGAAGCTTGAGGAAATATGGTGATATATAGGAGGGTTGAGGAAAACAATTCAATTAACAATACGATAGAGTTACTTTCCTATATTTCGAGATAGGACGATAAACATAGACGCATAAATTTAGATCCTTAAGTCTTATGAGTATCATAAAGTTTATGAAGAGAGAAACACCGAAAATTAATAAAAAGAGATTCAAAATGTTACTTTAGAGCATTACATCGCTTCTAAACGATTAAAGGTTTTGAAATGATAGGTGTGGCTAATTTTCACGAAATAGTTGCTTCTGTTTGATTAGCCCGATCAATTATTGCAAATACTGTTTACTGTGCGATGAAACGCTAGGTTTTTCAAGCTCGTTTCAGTTTGCGAAAGAATCGCTCAATAGTTCGTTAAAAAATTAAGGATTGTTGCAATAAATAAATAAATAAATAAACATTTCTTTACTTATTTATATTTATATTTATGTTTATATATACAATGTAAAGCGCAAATATTATAGGTACTAAATCGGTAACATGGAGCTACCCTAACAATGTTATTCCAAAGCATTAGACGACCATAAAAGATACTCTTTACAACGAGTATGTGGAAGATATACTTGCAAGCTTGCAATATGAGCAAGTTTTTTTTCCATTTTTTTATCCTCTCACGAGACAGTTGGCCTAAAATAAAAAAAGAATTTAGCATAATTCAATGAAATAAGCAAATCGATCAGAGCTAATTGCAAAAATACAATCAATTGTAATGCAATTTCTTTTTAAAATAATGAAGTGGAACGATCCATATTTCACGATGAAATTTTCTCTCTCAAATTTTGCTCATTAAATGCAATGATTGCAGTAATTTTTTTTTTTTTTGATTCACTAACTGATTATGACTTTAATAAAATTCTATATAAGCATATTGCAAAAAGTTTATGTTACCATCTGTTAATGCTTAATAATGAGAAAATTATCATATGTATTTTGATATTTAATAATCAAAAAATAACAATTGTGCATTCATTGTGTAAAAATTTTAAATATTGAATTCATACTATGCATACTTATAGATACGTGTATTATTTGCCTCAAGAAATACTTATGGAGGTTTTGAAGAAAATTGCAGAGCTTTGAAGACGGAAAAAAAATGACTCTATTGCACTTAAAATTCGAAGTTATAAACTTCCTTAAGTTTTAAGAAAGCCATTATTTGAATACATGAGAGATTATTGAATCATCCATTCAATATGTATGGTATGGGAAGTGATCTAGATTAGAGATGAGGACTTACAGGCGCTGCTGAGAAGGGGGTTGGGGGTAGGAGAGAGGAGGAGAGGAAAGATGGAAGTTTTGTGAAATTCAAGGTTTTACTAACGACCCACTCGTTTAAAACAGAGAGAAAGAGAAAAAGGGAGGGATGATGAATACTTTATAGGACGATTAATCTACTATATATTCGAATAGGAAGGATCTCTTGGCTCCGTTAGATGTGTTTGAGTAATAGAAAAAACAAGAGCAAACATTCAGTGAGTTATCATAGAGCATTTGTCAATATCTATCTTTCATTTCAAGATTGTAAAATAAACCTCATCGATACGATTCACACCTCACAAAGATTATTTTTAATTTCTCAAAAAATTTTTGGTATTATATTTTTCATTTCATGATTAAATTTAATAATTGATGAAGCAATAAAAATTTCAAACTTTTTTAATTTTCACTTTATTTAAATTGGCATAAGCTAACTCCAAATCTTTTCAATTTGACGAGTGAAAATTCTAAATCTTGTTCATCTAAAAGTACACGTTCAAGAAGTATAAATTAGAGAAGTACACTCTTCCTGTGTCCTTTTCCTCCGTCTTTAAATTATTCCACTACTCTTGGGGGGGAGGAGGAAAGGAATGGGAGCCATTTATCGCTGACATATTTCAGCTGTAATCTTCAAATGCACTTCCATACGTCGAATAAAAAATATAGCTTTTCCACTATTAAATTGAGTGGCAGCGTTGACGCACTACGAAGGTGTTAAACGTTGACGTGATTCAACGCCATATGAATCGTCAACAACAGATAGATAATATAATAATATAAGGAGATAATTAATGTAATATTTATTGCGTATTTATTCGCATTTCTTATTGCAAAATATAAGTATTTAACCTAAATGAGTACAGATGAAAGAATTAAAGAATTCATCACAGAATGACGTCATTTTCTTCTGGAATTACGGCGATTCATATATGAATGAATAGTACGAAAAATTAAATTGAAATGTCTATTTAACAAATATACAAATCGTGCACGTATGTATACTCTCCATAGAGCTTATTCTCTGATATAATATCTATGGATACCTCGATAATATTTCTCCAGTTGTGAATAATGAGCACTACACCAGTAATATTATCACAATTAGGTATTCATAAGTTCCTTGTGGAATATCGAGAAATATCAATATTTCAATATAGAGGATATGACTTTCTATGTTCATCATTTCGCTAGTGAATTTAGATATTTGTGATTAACGCTTTATGAAGGACGAACAAACGTTAAGCGCATATGATAATTGAATAGTAGCAATAAAAAATAATCAAATGATAGTTGACTAAAAGAATATAAGGGGAATAAGGGATAAATGAACGGTCTTATTGTATACAAAAAAAGAAATTTCAAAGTACAATCTTGTCAAGTGAGTAAGCAACAATTTAAAAAGAAAAAAGAAAAGAAACACGTTGACTAAACGAGAGGCTCATATACGATTGACGAATGTGTTTGACACGTTTACGATGAAAGAAATGAAGAAAATATTGTTTCTCTGCGAAAATACGAAGTGTAATGACCGTGACCTATTTCAACGATCAAAGAAAAAAAAATGCAGAAATGCAGAAATTTTTGGAAATTGGATCGACGAGTGTAGACTATTTCCGTTATGGCAATCATATTGATCTGCTAAAATTAGCGCCATTAGAATTTCTATTTTAGTATTGATGTATTGAAATTAAATTTTAATTTTTTTTAAGCAATATTATCATAAATATTGATATTCCCCCCTCCACTACGATCTTGCTCCTGTGGGAATTGTTTAATATGTTCCAATTCATCGATACGATTAAAAATAACTACTCGTAATTTCATTCTGCTCTTTAAACGACATGTCAGCGACCTTTGAATTAGTCGACGGACGAAGAGTCGGATAAGCGATTGATTCGTTTGTTCGTTGGTTATTTCCGAAAACTTATTTTTCGAGGTGACTTTAGGAAGACTTTTTAAATTGTCATAACACATACAATGGCATTACTAGTGGTATAACTTGGTATTTATATGAAGCATTATTTAAATATTCGAATTTCTGATGAAAATTTTCATTTCGGCATCGAATAAATATTTGATGAAAGCAAAAAGCAGGAAAAAAGTCGATTGCTTTGTCGAATTGAATAAAGCTGGATGAATAAGAGCCTGGTAATTAGCCGAATGCATTAAACAGGCAACTAAAATTACTTTGTCGTAACTAGCTTGCGGTTTGAAATGTCTGCAGACAGACTCAGACAAAATGTATTTCCATTTGTTATGCCGCTTTTTCCATACTTACCAATACCAGTTGCAATGTAGCCACAAAAGAGCACAAAGGGCAAATATATATGGCGCGCGTAGGCGTTCTTGCGTGTATAAAACCACATTGACGATTTTTTCATATATGTAGTAATGACCTCATATTGTTAACAGATGCGCTTCCAATGTTGGAAAATTTTCACGCTTTTATATGAAGTTTTTATATTATTTTCTGCTTTAATGACTGAAATTACTATTAAATGATAAAATGGTTGGAGGAGGAGATGGGAGTTGAAGGATATTTAATGCACTGGATGAAATCTATGTCAATTTCATCGATGGCATGCATAAAATGAAACGCGAATATTTATGGAAATGAAAGATAGAATTTTTTGTTCAATGTTACTAGCTAGATTATATTCCTTAAGAATATGTTCTTTCAAATTTACCTTCAAGCAGAGAATAAATTTTTTATAAATTGTTGATATATTGTAAATTTCAATAAATGTGAATGCGATATGAAAATTGTTGAATAATTTATTGCTGCGATAAATTAATTTATGAGAAAATTTGAGCTAAATTTTAGAGCAATTCTCACTCACCCTCAGTGAAATTTATGATTACCGTTTCATAGTGTTTATAAAAGATTTGCACTTTCTAAATTAGTTTTAACCGTTCACTTTAATAGGCAAAAATTACGAAGAAAAATACTCATTTCGTTTGAATTTTTGAAAGTAATATCGCAAAATCGATAATGATACTTGAAGTTTCAGTGCAGAAATAATTAACTCTAACAAATAAAATTTTATTCAAGGAATTAGATTTATTGTCGCATAGATTTGTAGTCGTGAAAGATGTAAATAAAACGAATCGTTTACATTGGGAGACTACAAATTTATTGATGAGAACATAAATAATGGAATATTGTTGGTTATCCGATTTCGATAATCTGTCTGTCATTACTGCCATGCACTGAATGGACCGCAATGCGGGAAAAAATCGGAGAATTCACATCCCCGCAAGCAACAAATCTTCATAATTTCAGGAAGAGTCGCCGGTCGATATTTCCTTTGTAGTCTTTGGATTCGTTTATTCATCGAAATATCCCTCTTTCGACGCATAGGACATGCCAGTTGAAATGCCTCAAAGAATGAACGACCTCCTGCAAAATGAATTGCCTTTTTTTTCAAAGCTTATATTACTTTATTCCGTTTTGCTCCTTTTATTCTTACTTTCGTTAGACTTTACTTTTTTGAGAATCATTTCAGAGACTCTTAATGAGCACTATGATTTGGCACAAATTATTTGCTAGTTCATTTCGTTGGATTTTTTTTTTTTGCTTCATTTATTGAACAGAAGATTTTTTCCACCGCAATAAACTAAGAGAAATAATAGCCAACTAAAATCAAATGCGCATTGATTTTCAGAGTGACAACCGTATGTACTAATAAAACGACCTCTATCGATCACAATTACTCAAAAATTCATATTCATTGCAAATAATGAGTTCGATGCGATGAATCGAATCGAATTCAATTATTTTCTAATTGGATCGAATAAAATAAATCCGAATGAATTAAATCAAACAGATATTATCAATGCAAAAACTATTTTGGAAAAATTTGCAAAAGCAGTTGCAAATCGATAGATTCATACCCTATATTATAAGAGGTGAGATTATTTGAACCAGCTATTTTAGTGCTCATCTATCATTTTGCACATTATTCGAGTTAGATCCTCTCCTTTACTTCCTCGTTTCCCTAATCGGCAAATTTTCGTCGATTAGACGATGTCTCAAATGATTATTTATTCTAAATTTAACAGTAACTTTATGCAAATTTTGAGAGAGAGAGGGAGATTCAAATTGTGAATGTTCTTATTAACATTGGTGGACTCTCTTCTCAAAACTAACAAGATCGTTTCTTCGCATATTTGAATAAAATTGAATAATTATCGCATGTTATGGTCATAAATTTTAACACATTCTGTTTGTACTTGACGTGAAAGTTTATATAAAAATAAAAAAAACTAGCAAGCTACTACTACCTAAATTACTTTTTCAAATTCAAAGTAAGAGCAGTAAATGAAAGAAAGAAACCTGGTGGGCAAAGTTTGAGGGTGCCAAATTTTGGTTTTCTAAGATAGAAATCTGCGGCCGATTCGCTTGTCCTTGTCATAAGTGTCAATTGTGCGATTATACCCAAACTTATGAAGATAGTCGATAAAGAAGGCATCTAAAATAGAAATATCTCTGCATATATATAATGAGTTGGTAAAATTCTCTTGCTATTTGCCGAATTTAACTGTTGAAAAGCAAGAAATAAGCAAGCATTTTTATTCATCCGACAAATGCAACAAACTTTTGGCCAAATTATCAAGAACTTCAAGTTTTAACTCTCGTTAAACAATTGCAAAAACTCTACGTGAGCGTATCTTGGTCGCTCAATACAAATTTATAACTAAGATCTATTTACATTTGGTTTGATAAGCATTATTTTTGATGTCCAATAAAAAGAGCTGTCAGTGGATGCACCCGAGCCCGCAATGCTCGACCTGCTGCGCCCATGATCTGCCATTGAACTAGTATGAACATTCCACATTGCAATTATTTTTTTAAGGTCCCATCAGTTCTAGTATGTGCATAATTCATTTGGTAGATTTCCTTTCGATCTGTTAACAACCACTAGTAATACGCAAAACTATAGGAATAGAACTGACACAAAATTACCTACACAAAATTTATGAATAGATATTAGTTTACTATCAAGAACTAAAAATTTAATAAAAAAAAATTCAAATGGGTGATAGACAGTGCAAATGATGAACTGAAGAAGTAAACAAAGCTGTTTCAAACTTATAGAAACGTTTCCTTTATATTATATAACTGAGCAAATATAATTTAACGCTTTGCATAGTCAAGAAGCTTAGAATTGCATATCTAAGTATAACTTAATTTTAAATTATGAGAAATTTCAGGATAACATCCCGAATTTAATGCCGAAATATTATGAGCACTTTCATCATCTAATTCCCACTCTAAAATTTCATAAAATTTGATCAAAAATTATTACATTGTGCTTTCCCGATTTCATTTCATATCCACCTATATATGCAAATTTATGCAAAAATATATTATTAATATCACATCAGCAAACTGCAGTGAATATTATCATATGCAAAATATATGACAATGAATACACTTGAATAGCTAAATTACAATGGTTCCTCTCCAATAAATTGCAAAAAAAAATTCTAAAAGTGCAATATTATTCCGCCTTTCTTATTTCATCGTTTAGTCATTAAAAAATGAAGAACAAAAAAAAACTGAATTGTCTATATTGATGCAAATATTTAGTTTATGAGGCTTAAGACTCAAACAATAATGCAATGATGATGCGATATTTCACACAGCCAAACCATTAGTTCTGCCACGTTGACGTTGTCGTTTTAATCTCAACACATATAGATCGCCACAAAAAAAGCTCTCAGCTCGACCAATTCAGCCTAATAAAGCAGTTAGCTTATGGATAATTAAATATTATAAAATTGTCTTATAAATAAAAATTTTTAGTAATATTGTATGCAGTGAACATACTCTAGAAAAACAATCAATTTATTGTTGTTGATCGTTGCTGGGAAATTGTTTGGTGGTTATAATTCAATGTATCGTTAGTGGACCATCGAAAGATCCTATGCCAGTTCCTTTCTAGGATTGATTTGATATCTCTATAACAACATCAAAATCATCGCCACTGATAAGACTCGAAGAACTATTGAAGTATCTAACTGAATAAATGCTGGTTATAATGAATTTTAAAATAAATAACGACAAAAGTGAATATAAATCAAATGCCCGGAAAATTTAGATAAAAAAGCTTAGAATTCGAGATTATTCGATACTGAATAAATTTACTGAAAAAAATTCGAATATTGAATAAAAAATATTTTTGATATTCTTGAATTTAATTTTCAATTTTATTGTAATAGTTGCAAATGCAATAAATATTATAAAATATTGCATTCTTAATGAACTCATCAATGCAATCATTTATTCGTTCAAGTGGAAATAATTCACCGAACAATTTGTGTCATCGTCAAAAGTATCGTTGTTAACGAACGTTTCACCTAGAACTGCGATGTACTGCGATGTAGGAGTCAAATTGTGAATATAAAGGTTTATAGAAACGTTATTTTAAACGACAAAAAACTTAACTTTTAGAAATTAAGTTAGTTATTCAGTTAGGTAGTCTAATAAGTTGGATGAACAAATTAGCCTTTGTCTTCTAAATTACTTCTATCAGAAGCGTTTAGGTAGTGGGTAATGTTTGATATTGCTCGACATAATGGGTATCAAGTAAAATGAAACTTGATATTGCATAGGCACAATTAGCTATAGGTATAAGAAAATCTGATAGTGCCAGACGTAATGAACACCAAGTAAAAGAAACTCCTATATTGTAATGAAAATTTAGAAAAAGAAAATCTTAAAAATCAGTTAAAAGAAATTTCTAGAAAAGTAATTTATGAGTGAATTAGCGTGACTAGATGCATGACTATTGAAAATTCTTATTTAAAAAGAATCTCTATTAATCAATTGCATTGCCTTATTCATTTCAATAAATGAACGGAACAATGACGAAAACTTTCAGTATTGTATTATATAGCAAATTGCACTATATAAACTATCGAAAGCAAAAATTTCAATTAAATTACAATTAAAATCTATGAGAAAAAAAGAACGATTCAGCGAATAAAATTTAAAAGATATTCGCCAAGGAAAGATGCAATTGATTTATAGAATGTGATATATTACTGAAAATATATTATCAATGCAAATTTAATACTATAGTATAGAGCGGAAAATAGCGTTCATAGCCCCACTCATAATGAAGTAGATGAAAATTATGAAGTTAAAGCGATTGCTTCTTGTATTATAAATAAGGCAGAAAGGAAGGAATATTTATAGATGTCAATAGGGCTAGCAGATATTTATTCATCGTTTAGGATATCTACTAATCTCATTGATTGCGTAAAGGGGCGTAATATTCGGCGCCTTTAAAATTTGATACCTTGAATGGCAAAAACATCGATGAATAAAATAATTTTTGGGGATTAGGTGGATGAGAATGTTATCATGCGGTGCTCAGGTTGCTTCATACAGTAGGCTCTGAATTACTATGAACTATGAACTAAATAATTCCGACTAGTTCAATAAATACTAAAACATATAATAGAGCACAACAAAACTATAAGAAGAACACAATTAGTGCAGTGAAATTGATCATTATGATGACATCAAATTAATAAAAATACAACAATGAACATAGCGTGAGCAATGAGAAATGCGCTTGCTGACAGCCGGAAAACGACCAGCAATTGGCGTTAGCCGCAAAAAAAAGGCACATAGAAACGAAGATAGACAAATATTGATGACCGCACCTCATAAAAACCGAATGCATAATTTATTTACAGCTGATGAATTGTATCAAATGATCTGGATTGCTAATGATGCACCGGAAATAGTCAATTCTAGTGGTTAGACGTCGGCTGCCTTTAAGAAAAAAACAAGGTATAAATTACAGTTAAATGATTGCTGAGTGATGTACTTTATAGTTGATTAGATGGCTATGGATAACCCACTAATACTATCTCAACTCATCATCCCTTATAGTTCTATCGAATTGCTCTGCCAAATGAATTCAGCTGCTAATAGATAAAAAATTGAGGCCCAAGATCGCAGCTTACAGATGATTTAAGTAGCACTGTTTGTTGCCCTATTTTAAAGAAATTTTTCAGGTGCACTGTAGAAGCAATGAGATCAAAGGTGAAATTCGAAATGATAACCATCCGCTGCACCTATTGCTGCTGTCTTTAGAAATTTTAAGGCCTTCTTCATTGTTTAATAAGCTATTCAAAAATTTTAAAGAATATTTGCAGAAAAATAAATCAAAAAATAGACGCATTTAAGATAAAATTTTCAATGCGTTTGCTGCTAACGATTGGCTACATTTGCCATGTATAATGATGAAGCGCAAATAATCCTTCGAGGATTCAATATCGCTTCTCGAATATGCCAAATATCATTATTTTTATGCAGTAAATATTTGAGTTAACAATAAATAACGATATAATCACTTATAAAAGCGATAGGAATATGTGAATTAATTAGTGTTAATGACTTCTACATGCTAACATTGTGTTTTCATCAAATACCTATAACAGTAAAATAAAACGAAGTTCTTTTTTCTATCGAAGTCGCATTTTCTGAATATGAATAATATTTATTACTGAAATTTTCTTAGAAAATTTCTTGAAATGAATCTTCAAATATTTTTTGAAAATTTGAAATGAAAATGCGACGGAATAATTTCAAGTTCCTCTCAAAAACTAAATTACATTTCATAGATTGTGGGAGTTTTAGCTATGAATAACGTCAATAAAAAAATTAATGAATGATTGGTGTGAAAAAGATGTGGAATTAAGACTTGAATATTGCAGTTGTCTTGTAGTTAAAACGTGTGAAAATGTTGTTTGTTCGTAGGTTTATTCAATTATAGTAGTTCTTGAAATACAACGACAAGTGATGCAATACTAAAATTATAACGGTTGCTAAGAATGATCGCAAGACAGCGTTGAATGAGCGATTCTGTTAAAGAGATGATTTTTTCGAGAACGATATAATTTTTTTGGGTACTAAAGATGACAAAAGCACCTCATATATTCTCTCGAATAAACCGAAATAGATCGGAACTATCCTCATCAAAGAGATAGCTATAATTGCGAATAGCCTAACACGGTTATCACATTCTCAAAAAAAAATGTCTTCTTTTAAGAAAGGCCAAAAATCGAGAATTAGCTCGCATGAGTCAGAATGGCAATTGATCGATAGATAATAAAAACATAATTTATAAATAAATATAAAATAAATAAAATAATTAAGATGAAATTTAAATTTAAATAAAATTTTAAAAAAAGATCATGCTATGAGACAATTGTGACGCACTGAAAGCCTCACTGAGCAAATCGAATACGAATTTATAACAAAGCAATTAGGAACGGAAATGCGTTATAGATTTGAAGTAGAACGAATGGAAAGAGGCAATGGTACAGTCAATTTTACTTAATTGAAACTCTAATCGCAATAGGTTGAATTTAATTGTTTTCATTGTTAAATTATTCACAACTACGCTAGAGAATTCGAAATCATGCAAAGTACAAACGTTCGCCGTGCCTTAATAACCTCTCCGGCTCTAATAACATATCGCCCACGAATCACTCACTCACTTTTACATACATTTTAAAAAGCGCTCAATGAATTTTCATCAATACATTCTTACTTTTATTCAATACTCGTAAATGGTAATTTGTATGCAAGTGAGTGAGCGTTAAGAAATTTTGCGTGCTTTTACAATTAGCTAAATGAATCGAACGTGTAACTAAGTTTCGTCAACGGCTTTTTCTTCAATATCAGTGATACTCTGTGAATTTTTTTTTTTTGCATCACTGATGTGGCTAAATTTTCCCTGTAGAATTTTCCATTATATTTCAGCTTTATACGCTTCTGTAAGGCAACATTGTGGCAGCATCGTGCCAACAGTCATGCCTACGTATATTCGTATGTCGGTGCCACATTTTCAACTCAAGAGCGACACGTCTACAATTATAAAAATAGTCAATTCCAAAGCGGCTGTTTGAATTTGGGAGGAAAAAATTAGATGCGACGTTTATTTTCTAAACTCATTTTTTGAAGATTTGTTCAGTTAAAAAATTAAAATATGTAAAATTTCAATAGAAATGTACTGTATTGGAGATTTCAGAATTATTTTCTCCGCAACGGTTAGGTCTACGGAGCAGCGATTTGCTTTGTTCGACACAACTTTCAAAGCTCTATCAAATGATGTATAGCTTATTATATTTCAAGAGAAAAGTTGAAAATTGATTCGACCGGCCGGAAATCCTGAAATCTCGATTTTTGCAATTTAGGGGGTTCTCGTTCTCGGCCGCTGTTTCATATGGTGTTAAACCATCTTTTGATTTGTGATCAACTCGTCGAGAGCTCTTCAGCGGTATATGAAATGCCGCCCGAGGACAAATACGAGCCGAGAAAAAAAAATCCCAAAAATCGCAATTTTTCAACCGTAAGGGGGTAGGTAGTACAGGGAAAATTTGAAAAAATATCTTTTGTCGCCGATTTCGGTGTTTTTGGTATCAAACGATACAGCTCGATGAGCTGATCACGAATATGTGCATTGTTTGCCGTTTTATATGAAAAGGTGGAAATTATAGGTGCAGGAATGTTGTATTTTTATACAAATGTACTGACTGTATTGGAGATTTCGGAATTTTTTTCTCGGCAACGGTTAGGCCTATGGAGCTGCGGTTTGCTTTATTTCATACAACTTTGAATGTTCTATCAAATGATCTATACTTTATTATACTTCGAAAGAAAAGTTGAAAATCGAATCGACCGGCCGGAAATTCTGAAATCTCGATTTTTGGAATTTAGGGGGTTCTCGTTCTCGGCCGCTGTTTCATATGGTGTTAAGAGACCTTTTGGTTTGTGATCAGCTCGTCGAGAGCTCTTCAAGGTATATGAAATGCCGCCCGAGGACAAATACGAGCCGAGAAAAAAAATTCCAAAGATCGCAATTTTTCAACTGTAAGGGGGTAGTACAGGGAAAATTTGAAAAAATATCTTTTGTCGCCGATTTCGGTGTTTTTGGTATCAAACGATAGATCTCGATGAGCCGATCACGAATATGTGCATTATTTGCTCTTTATATGAAAGAAACATATAAAAGAGCAGATTCAAACTGCCCAAAGAAACACGAGATCCCTATACAATGACCAGCTCAACTTATACTAAATTACTAATCAAACTTAAAAAAATTAAACCTTATAGTAGAAAACAGATTTGATAGCACAATTATTTCCTTGAGTTCTAAAAGATATGAATTCCACACCAAAAAAAAGCGAAAATATTACACCTATTCGAAGCAGTTGTAATACTCAATGTTTTGTTTTCAAGTAAAGTTGCGTAAATAAATATTCTACAATAATAAACTTCTAAGATTTCATTAAAATAATAGTAAGTAATGTAATGATTACATGAAATTAATAGAAATTAAAAATTATTTGATAGAAATTAATAATAACTGAACGACTATTTGAACGGATTCGTTGATAGACGATTAATTTTTCAGAATAGAATTTCTAAAATATTCTATGATAGTCATCGAATAATTTGAAATAAATTATTTAAAAGCTCATTTCACTACAATCGCTTATAAATAAATAAATAAATAGTCAACTAATTAACACAAAGAGTGCAGAAATGACTTCACAGATATAAACCAACAAAAATATTTCATTGCTGTAATAAGAAAAAGTTTGCCATACGAGTTGAAATTTATAAATTCTTTTTTGCATAAAGAATTATGAATGTATACAGCGATATGAAAAGATCTATAACACGTTTTTTTTATAAAGAAATAAAAACGGTAGGCGGTAGAAAGAAGTTTTATAAAAGGGAAAAGCAGAAGATAGAAGGAAGCTTCCTAATAAGGGAATGGATTCATCATAAAATAAAGAAACGCATTCTTTTAGAATGAGGTAAAATAGAAGTAATAATCGCCGAAGAAAATCCCTATAGATGAAAAGAGAAAATCAGTGAAAAAAACTGAAAAAATTCCCCAAAAAAAAACTAAGACAGTCTATAAGCAAGCAAAAGCAATAAAATGCGATATTAGAATTTTTTCAACAATCAATGCTTCCATAGATTCCAAAAAAATATACGCTTTTTAGTAAGGACCGAATAAACAACTGAAAGCCACTTTCTGATGTAATTTTTGCCAGTGTATACAACAGCCTCCCTTCAATTCCTCCTTCCTTCCTCACCTCCCTTCTCTTAAACCCTTCCATCTCAGAAGAGTCTGCATCCACAAATCCCCGACATCTTTTCACTTTTCTTTTCAAAAATTTGCCTTAAAAATTCCGCTATAACAGCCCTTAAACTCAGCTAGGGAGCCTACTCCCCCTCACCCAAAAAAACAGTATGTTGTACTTTTGGATATCGGAACCATTAGCAAATGTTATTATCAAAACTTCGTGCAATAGTGGTAACTGATGCTATATAATAATTACCAACCAATATAAACAACAAGAAAAATAAAATAATGTAGCCGCACCGTAAGCAATAAATAAAGCAACCGGAAGTATTAATAAATTTTTTATTAAAAATAGTATCAATTAGTATAAGTTTCCTATAGAGTGCTACAAATAATGACTCAAAATGCAGTAATAAAACACAATCATTGATGATTCATTATTGCAAGGGAACTGCAAGTGTTTCAAGCGCTTGCAGTGTATAAACAAAGCTAATAAAACAATGGACAAACTTTTCCAGTTATTAAATGCGATTGACTATCGAAATATAAAATATTCATCTAAGAGTAAAAAAAGATTAAAAAAAAAATACAATCCTGCAAATATAAAATGCAATTTTTCATCCAATTAAATGTAATTATTTTTCAACGAATAATTGCAAACTTGCAATTAAACAAATGCAATATTTTAATCAATCGAATGCAATTTTCAGAGCAATAATTGCATTCTCCTAACTAATTGAATGCAATCTTACAATCAATTCAAGAAAAATTAATAAAAATCAAAATATGTAATTTTTTTTTTTTTAAAGAAACACATAGAATTTTCCAACATAGAAACATAAACAATCGGCATAGCATATATAACGTTTCGAATGTGGAAACGATGATGACAACAAAAATTCCATCACCTAAATAACATCAATATCCAAATCAATGAAATTATTCTATATTTCTATATCCATAAAATATTCATAAAATAAAATCACATCAGTAAATATTCACAAAAAATATTCTATAATAGAAATATGTAAATTTTCATTGGTAATAAGGTATTTGACGAAATATGCATGATAATACTGATGATAGTATACTTTATGTAAGCCAACAAATTAAGTCCCATAGCATCAATTTAATTAAGCTGATTTTGATCAATAAAAAAGTTCTCATCTAAGTAATGTTCATAGAAAACACAAGCAGTTGTATGCATCCGATAAAACAACTTCTACAGTATGATATATTTTACAGTACTCTGTCTAATAACATTTATAGTAAAAATCCATAACACCTAGTTGCGTTCTTCTTATAGTTGCTCATCTAGTATAAACTAAATTGTTATATGAAATAGCCTCTATTATGTTGCATAGACGTCTTTTGAGTAGTTACACTAGATTAGTGCTGCCGTATAAAGTGTATAGCCATACACTTTTCATTATCTCTTACCGTATCTTACTGGACATTTTTATAATTGCTCTTTTATTAGTTATTACGGTATCACTTGAAGTAAGTTTTAAAGCAAGTAGTATAATGTTATCTCATTTAGTACATGCTCCATATAGAGTTTTTGTTACATTATTGTAATTTTTTTATTTTTCTAGCTGTTATTCATTTTCGGTTCTTTTACAGACGATGAAGATGTTTAAATACAGGTTAGTTAGACTATGGTATTTAGTGGTATTGAGATTTAGCTGGCGCCTGGATGGCTGAATCATTTCGATGATCGGATATGTGTTGACTGTATGGGCTTCTGAAGCCTGGAAAGCTGTGGCATTTTCAGGGATTTTCGGGAAGGAAAGTTTGTCGCGATTGGGTCATCGAAGATTGTTATTGCAGCATAAGCAATTTCCTTTTGTTCTGCAGTAATGGTGGCAGAAATCCTTATTCACGAAATTTCAAAAGGTCACTTCAAGTCTGAGCTGCTCGGTCTTATTGATCAGGGCTGCATCTAGCTCGGCTGAGAGGACAGCTTCAATGGCAAGATCATCGGAAGTCTTGAGTTGAGCTAAACCTTATTTTGGCCACAAGAAGGTAACCAGGTACAACCCAGATCCAGTGTTTATATACTTGCGGAATGGTAGCAAACTGAGCGGGGGGGGGGGGGGATTCTCAAGATGAAAGTGTTTGCTTGACGAAGCATTGTATTCGAAATCTGGAGAACCCTTATCTCATCAGTTGAACCTGACCCCCTTGTGTGCACTACAATACTCAAGCGAATGTAAATGCGTTAATTTTGATTTTTTAATCATTATTATTTAAAAACATATCATTAACATTAGGTTGCTTTTATTGCTAACAACTTTAATTAATTTGCAGTAAAAGTTGTTTGGGTAAAGGACAATTTTTTAATTGTTCAGATAAGATATGATTGTGCTTGTAAAGGGATGAATTTTTCCACTGGTTGCGCGAAGGTAGATTAGGCGCAGTTTTGTTTGGTTTGAGAGGACTATGTCCAACCAACTTTCAGGTAGTAATCGATTAAATCACAACCGGAGTTAACCTACTCTCATTCTTTAAAGGATTCTTTATAATAAACGGAACTAGACTTGAGAGGGTTTTCTTATTCCTAGTGCTCGGAATATTTTGATTTCCTGCAACATCCTGCACGAAATTGTATGCAAGACAACAATTGCTACAGAAGTTCAGCAAAACATCCGAGAATAAAGGTCAAGGACTGAAATTTTTTAGGTTGTTGAGCCCTCGAGATCTTATTTGGTAACAGGAATTGAAACTACTGGTTCTGGAGCCACTTCGGACTAGTGTTGCTGACCAACTTTTTACGTGAATATTTACTGGTGGCAGATGCTTGGGAGTGCGAAGATGTGTTCCGTTTCGTGGCTCTAAATATGAGGCACGCGATGGGACTAACAGACCAATTTCATGGTATTGGTCATAAATTTCGTTTAGCATAGCTTTCATGGTATGCTTTACGACCTGATATTCTACAGCGGCTGCTGCCAACATGTTCTCAGAGCTTCGCCAAATCGTCGCAGTGGCATGGCGGCAAGTGCTGCTGCCGCCACGCCACTCCACGCATCTTCCCAGGCCCCCCCCACGTCGGAACGGTGCTAATGACCTCGGCTCGTGAACTACATGTCTGGCTGCTAAAAAAACATTTATTGTGCAAATGCAACACATAATAATTGAACACGCAAAAAGGCTATGCCACCCGTCGAAACATCGTTAGGCGTCATGTGAGGAAAATGGTTGAAAAAATGGGTTCACGATTGAGAAAACATGCCTTATGATTTGCTGCTTTCCCATTTCCTCCCAGATCCCCTTCCCGAGTCACCGGAATTCCCGACATTCTAGACAAATGACTGTGTTCAACGTCTATCTTCGTCACAATCCGCCCACAATATGAGATCAGCTAAAAAGACAGGAATGTTAAATATAGCAACAGCAGATCTCCAATGCTGAGAAGCAAATAAAAAGCTTGCATAAGCCTGGTACACGACAAATTCCGTTCCTGTTCGCTTCACATTCGCAACAGCTTACTTCAGGGAATAGCACTATTTATCCTAAGTTCGATAGGCAAGCAATTCCTTTCGTATTCGAGCATCCTTCCTTATCATTCGAATATTGCCACACCTTTTACAATATAAAAATCTTCGAAATACCCCAATATCCATCGTTGAGACAGCTCATTCAACCACCGTTTTAACTTCCCACTACCAAAATAATTGGGAAAACCACCACAAATTAACTCAATATCATATTCTTTCCATTTCTATCGATAAACAGCTCTTCTCCCACAGCATTTCGGGACTTCTCTCATCCTCATAGTAGCACTCAAAAGCAATATGCTAAGCAGCTTCCAAAGATTCCTTAGAAGGAATATAATTTTATAGTTTCGCAATAAAATGGAATGAATACTATTAATAACATCATCATTCTTCTGCACTATTCATATGTCTTCCAATTTTTCAAATTTTTGGTGTGTCCTTAATGTTAAAGGAAGCGAGATCGGATCCACCTAAACCACACATACAACACCATTCAAGCAATCATCTTCTCCCTTGCTTACGCAAGCTGCACACTATGCAAATAAAAAGAAGAGGATCTTCAAACATTTCTTGCCAGACACAATGTTTATATTCCTTAAATCTATATAATTTTTCTCCACTTAGGATTTCAGTGGTAAAAGACTCCCCCAGTTGATGCCGCTTGATATTTTAACAGCAAGTGGTACGGGAAACTCGGGAAGAGCACTCAGCATCGCCGATTCGATCCTCTCGATGGCTATAGAAAAACAAGCTTCATTCAATTCTACAATCACTTCATCGTGAACCTGCATCACTATTCGTGCATCCAAATCTGAAATATGTATTGTACTGTATCGCATTGTAACATCAAATAAAGCCTCAGAAAGCACTGACAAATCTTTCCATTCGGTTTAGAAGGGAGACGTGTGCATCCAAAGTGACGGTCTTTTGATATAAGTGGCAAATTATGTGGGGTTTTACGATGATATAACTCTATAGGTAAACCGGCCATACTACGATTCCACATTCTTTGTTTTATTGCCACTTTATTTTACTCAGCCACGAGTTATATTAAGAAACATACCATAATTCAGCGCCAAACCAATTTATGGTTTTTGGCTGTAAAGCGAACATTTCCAGCTAATCATCTTGGCTAATTCTGCTTTTGCAATTAGAGGTCTGGAGAGAGATGGAAGAACTCTAATAACGAGTTCGAGATTTGAAAGCCTACTTTGTCTTTTCAAAAGAAAAACAACTCGTAAAATTACCTTTCAGTCTTTTCTCCAACTTAAGTAATGCCGATTTGAATATCTCGGATGCGGACCCCTGAAAGTGACAAGCATTATGTGTGTTCTCCAATTCAGTATATATTTCAGCACATAGGCTATATACATATATATATATATATATATATATATATATATATATATATATATATATATATATATATATATATATATATATATACCTATCTTCCCAAAATGCGCTCAGTGGAATGCCATTGCTAAAAGAAAGTACCTGTATTGTGCTATTGACAGCCTGCCGCTCAGCCCTTGCACGATCGCTTTGCACTATACTCTCGCCGCATTTCAGTGGGCGTCTTCTTCCAAGTATCGTCACTGCACAAGCATCTCGCCGACAACGCTCCACCGTCGCATCCATCCACGAACGTACCTCTAAACAAGATTGCCTTCTAAATTTTTCAACCAACAACATCGCTTTTGGAAGCTACCAAAGTACCTAAAATAAGATTTCATGTCTTCAACCTTTTCGAAGACTATATTTGATTGCAATGCATATGATCCTTCCATATATCTTATTGTGATAACTGAAGATTCACCTTTTGCAATATGGACCTCTTTGCCATACGGGCCAGCTATAGTCATAAGAACAAATTTTTAATTATAAGCCTTACTTTTTGTACCCAGAAGTACCGGTCGTACACTATTAGAACAGCCCACTCTTGAAGCGTCAAATTACCAACACTTCAATAGTGTTCCCATTTAAAACGCAAATAATTCATCATAAAATATCTCTCTTATTACCGGCAGTATTATAAATCCTTATGTCCTTAATTCATAACATAGACTAACTTGGGAACTCCTTAAAAAATGATTCGATCAAGTGCTGTGCATTTTGTTTTGTCGTTCCGATTCGTTCGCCGAGAGTTGCCGCTCCCATACCGTAAATGATTGCATAGCATAGCTGCAATCGCATAACAGACAATCCCATCATAACAATTGCCACCCGGTAGCACAATAAAACGTTGCCACTAATAAAACAACAAAACAGTCAATTTACTCATTAATCGCAACATCTCTAAGCATTCAGCTTCAAACTCCCTTTTGGGGAACTCATTTATGATGCCTATCTTTTGCCATCCATTTTTTCTCATTTCAAAAATAGTCTCTACGTCGCTACAAGTGCAGCTAACGTTTCTATCTGAACAACCTCCTTCTCTGTTCTCGGGCATCCTAACGCAGCATATATTCATCTTTGAAACTTAAGAAGTGTTGGAATCCATCACTTCCTTTAAAATGGTTGTATGATGCGAAAGAACCTATAAACGAAAGTTATAACTCTAAAAACTCCACTGATGTCAGCGCAGTTCCTTCATTGAGCAGTCAAATCCAGTGCACTCGGATAACCCGACCGACTCGACGGCAGCCATCACTTCCGATATAGAAACGAAGAATAATCTCCATTCGAAGGACCAAAGTGTCTCCGAAAGCAGATGCATTCACTGCAGTTTTGAAAAAAAAAAAAAAAATCGATGTGATTAAAAAGATCTAGAACTGCACACCTGTTTCACCTTTTGCCGATCAAGGGGGACATTTATCGATGTGTTCGCGTTCCATCGATCAGTCATTGTCTGAAAGAAATCGTCTCCCATGCGAAACAATTTGCGTAGACCTTCGTCCTCCGATAGACCTGCCAGGACCCTCAGCTCCAGCTGCGAATAATCGGCCGATACCAACATAGAACCTAGAAAGAACTCCCCAATCATACTATAATTTTGCAACTGGCACCTATTGGCAGTACTTTCTCGAATGTTCGTGCTCCTGCTCATAAACCCATAAAAAATATCAACATCTGATCAACGATTTAAAGTAAAATTTTTATTCAATTTAAAGTAATGAAACCACTTATATCTTTAAAAAGTGAACAAATTAGAGCCACTTGAATCATTTTTCCTAGCATTAATCGGTTCTTCATGAAAGGCTCCCACTTGCATATATCTCAATAATGATATATTGCCACAGCAATAGAGATGAGCAAAATCAAGCAAAGTTAATACATTGGGCAAGACCGATAACTATGCCAGTTATATCACCTGCATTTGGTAGGTATAAATAAACCACTTCACTTAGTCATAAGGCTAAATACGATAGCATTGATCAGTCCGCCCAATCGGTATGTATTTGCAAGGGATTTCAACATATTACAATGTTATACTATTGAAAGAGCTTCAAAAACTGACCAGGTGGAGCGATAAAGAGGGAGCGCACCGATAACGAACCGATAAGTGCATCCTTTTGCACATTTTGCACATTTGGATGCACTGATTGCACGCGGCCTGTACCGGTGAACATCGTAAACGATGCATGAATCCGACCATCAGATCTACATGAACGCAACAGATTTTGCAATGAGCTCTACAATAAAACACTAGATGATCGTTAGAAAATGGACAAATAAAAATCCACCGCTAAATGCCCGATTCCCATATATTCCAAATTGAGATAAATCGTCATTAAGAGCAAAATGTAGAATAATAAGCTCAATTTATTAGGCCTCAAAAGCTTCGGTTTTTGCATATTTCTAACTCCAAGACAAAGCGATGAGCAATTTCTTGCATCATCATTCTTTTAGAGGATAGAAGAGTTGCAAGCTATCAATAACTTATGTAAAAAGATGCCATAACCAATGGCGAGATTGGACGGCGTCTGCAAACAACTTATACACCTGGCCATACCTGAAGTTATTTTCATATCTGAGTTTGAACAAAATACATTAGTTCAATTGGTTTATTGTGCTTGAACACACTAGCTATCACAACCTTAGGTAGTTTTCGTTTATTGTCCTGCTGAAGGCGTTGCGAAAGGATAACGGCAAACATGAAATTTTCTTCACATGAACTCTCCAAAGCCCAAAATAATCTTATTTAATTCGATGGAAGTGCACTGAACTTTAGAGCACCGAGGGCACTACATAATGACCAGAAGACCGTAAGATTTAAAAAAATCTCAATTTTTCGTAAATTCTAAATTCATTGCAAAAGCAATATTTCGACTCACCGATAAAGCAGTATTTAACTTGCGCCACTTCAAAATAATCGCTGCGATCCGATGCTCAGATGCGAGACGCTGAAGCACTTCCTTATTGGTCGAATAATGCCGTCGAGGAACACCACTACCACCACAACCATTTACCGGTTCAATTCCCATTCGAACGAATAGCACCTGAGTAGTCGAACTTGTGAAAAACATAAACTCCTTGCAAGGGATAGGAAGAGAAAGCAAAAGATTAAAGAACTTCTGCAGGAAATATACCTCCGACATTTTTTGTAATTTTCGTAATATTTGTTCCAGCGCCAAGCAGAAAACATCCTAGCCGACGTCGTATGAAAAGCAGATCTCATTTTTGAAGGAATCTTCAAAAAGAAAGGTATTTTCGGGTAAAGCGAAGGAGCACGCTAACTGAAAAAACCACTTATTCAGCAATGACGGTAGATCGTTAATATTAAATCTGTAAGCGTGAGGAAGTGAACCTTTTGAATGTTCGAGATTCATTTGCATAATTTTAGACTTTTCAAAAGTTATATAACGAATTAAGAACTAAAAAGAAATATTTGAACGAATAAAACACAAATCTGCCAAATATGCTAAACGTAAAGATGAATCTTATCTATCAGAAACATGACAAAGGAGATAATCCCTATATTCGAAAGCGGTCCACATCACTTTTTACCCTCCCCTTTAATTACAGGTCATTCGAGTGGATGCCGCATTCAAATAGCAAACGAGTTTCTAATTTATGCTGCAAACCTTCTAAGAAAAAGACATTCAGTATTAAAAATCAACGAAAAGTGAGGCCTAAAATATAGCACAATATGGATAGCTAATAACCGCATAAATGCGATAATGTTAGCGTTAAGAGTGTTAAAGAAAACGATCATAAACTTTGCAAAGGAAATCGTTTAATAAATCCGAAATGAATTATAAAGAAAGCCATACGAACGTTTGCAATTTCTGATGGTGAATCAAAATTGAATGGTATCGATGCGAGACGTCTTCCTTCCGCTTCCAATGATGACATTTCAATTTTCACCTTAAAAAGAGGTTATTTAATGAAAGCGAATCTCAATTTTAAACAATATTATCAGCAAATAACGAATACCACTATTTATGTAAATAGGCTTCATACACGGCAATATCACTAGACATCATTGCAAATAATATCCATTACTTACTAAATCATGCCAACGAAACCGTCTCGCATTTCCGACGACAAACTGCAAACAACTTCACACCTCGAGGATCTTAATTGACCTTTTAAATTTGCTGGTAAAGAATATACTGCCACATGTGGAAGCAGAAAAACGCAAATGCTGCTTATGGGATCAGTGTGTCTTAAAGGACACACTTCATATTGACTCCTCTTGAAATCACTAATACATATCCTCTCAAAGTTCCCTATTTATAGATATTATCTAAAAAGAATTATCTCAGCATCGCTACAGCCAGCTTTATGAGTATTTGCCCGAATCACAGGGAATGAAAACTACCAGAAAAACCAATCACACAAACAGACAATATTTGTTTTAATAAACTCCAATTTCTTCTAAAACAAAATAAAATAACTTTATTTAAATTAGCGTGCTCAGTTAGTAAAAAGTTCAATCAAATCTCCTCAATCGACAATTAAATAAATTTACGCTTGATTATTTATGAAGATATCAACTAGCGACGTTTATAAGCACTCTAAAAAATAAAATTGAAACCTTCTGAAGCAGATCACGGCCGGTTTGTCGATCGAAAGCAATTCCTGTTGCTTCTAAACGTGCTAATAGCGCTACTGATTCCAATTCCAAAGAAACAGACTTCTCTGACGATAGCCTTGTGGCTAGTGGTAGTAACCATTCGTATAAACGAATGTTGACGAATGCATACATTGATGCTGCTACTCGTCCACTAGAACTCTTATTGAGATCTAGAGCACGAACAGATGGCACTCTTGCAATCAATTCCTGAAAATTTCAAGTTGATATAAGCAGCCAATTACCGTACATCTTCAACGACATACACACCAGTCTTTTAAGAGAGGTGCGGCAACCCCCTCCTAAAATTACAGTTTTACTTAAGATCGAAAAGTTACTGTGGGTAGGCGTACATTCTTATTGATTACCACGTTTACGTGATTGATTTACATAACGAAGCACGACACATGCAAATGCATGCATCGTTTCTTTCCCCTACTCCCCCAGTTCCTTGTGAGTCAAACAACACCGGAGGTTCGAAAACCGATAAGGTTCTCAAAAAAGATCTATATATCTCGCGTAAAACTTTGGGAAATAAAAACTTGCAAAGCAATCAGAAAAAATTCCGGATCGCCTACGTTAGCTTCAGAAGCAGCTGAGAAGACGCCTAGTCTCAATCCTTAGGGCATCATGCTGCATGTAATAAAGTAAACCTTAAACTTATTGAACCTTGTAACTATTTAACGCGGATCAGTACCATAAGCACTCTTAGCATAGAAACAACACCCTACTTTTGCCGTTAGCTATTTCAGCACGATCGCCGAATAGCCCAAATGCCCACTAGCATCGCCGACTCTTCGCGCTTCCCATTAGATCCATAACAAAAGTAATGCAAGAACGCAAATAAGGCATTAATTGTACGTACATTAATTTAATTATGTACTAAGGATTTTCTGAAATTTATATGGGAAATTTTTGAAAGCAATGTTTTGATGTTTGCGCAATAAAGACTGACAAAAGAATTGCACCTTTTTATAAACACGTTGAAACTTCATCAGTAATAAAATTAAATATAAAATAAGATTCCCACCTATGAAATGAGCATAGAGATCATTCATTAACCATCGCTTTCAGATTTATATCCTACTGACCTAAATCTTTTTAATGAACTCAATAAAACATGTTCTGACTATGTAATTCAAAAAAACTCACCTGAAATGAAAGCGGATATTCACCATTGGTGGTGCGAAAATGCGCAAGGAACGAAAGTGTCTTGATACAGACACAATTCGAGAGGCGATTGACTACAAGATCCGACGAAAAAGTTGATGGATTCAAAGCACGTGCCGTAGCTAATAGATCGAATAGAATCTTGCGTTGAGTGGAAGCAAGCACTGTTTCAAAGAGACGTACTCGTTCCTCTATATCAATCGAATCGACAGGTGTACAACTTGGAAATTCCGCCTCTTCATCGATGCCACCAAAAAATATGAATACACTTTATAATACAGCAGATAAAATAATAGATTTGGTGTCGGGATTAAAATATTTCTCTCATAATTCACAGATATTTATCTATAAATTGGGACCATTATCGTTACTAACCGTAAATCTGCTCTGACGATGATTCATCCATATACCATATACTCGCATGCCGCCTAATGGATAAATAGGTAAACGATGAAATTATGGAATAACAGATCTACTCTTTAATTTTGAAACACCCTCTTTATACTTTAGGGGATGGAACGAGAGGAGAGTTACTTGCCTGAGGCATCCAACATTATGGAATTCCTAATGATAATGGTAAGGCGAAATACCTACAGTAATATTATGAAAAGACTAGTGAGAAAGACTATTTACCATAAACTGAAGAATCATCAAATGGGATGAACGCTGGATTACTGTCACGTGAGCATAACGCTACAGCAATAACAGTAATCCCATCCCGAGAGTTACGCTTCCCGAAGCAAACGCCGACGCCGATATCGTTCCATGACGATACTTCTTCGTTGAAACTCAACCATCGTGATTCCGACCTTTAAATTCATGAGAAAAACCTGCGAAAAAAATCAATAGTCCATTAGAAGTAAAAATTTTAAAACTTAACAATTCATCGCCGTCTATAAATAAATCTCTTTTCAATCATACTCTCAATTTCCTTTCAATCTCCCTCCTCGAAAAAGAGGGAACGCTCAACGACCAAATATCGAAATCGCCAATTCGAAGAAGACTTTAGAAAAGGTTTAATAAAATAACAAAGATTCAAAGGTTTATTTCTCAAATAATAGCCCAATGTAACAAGCTTCCTCTGACAAAAAAAAAATCCTTTCTAGAAAATTCAAAAATTTTTAAATTTCATCATTTTATTGGAATTTTATAATTAACCGATTCTATAGTTTTATTCACATAGCAGTCAAATTTAGATAGTCTTACTTAAATTACATAAATGCAATTTTCAAATAATAAGTGAACATCACAAACCTACAAACATCATCGATTGTAAATTCACAAATTTGCTCGCCGCCAATCGAATCACCTCTAATACCTTGTGAGGAATTTAATCGTATAATATCTCCTCTTTTTAGAGGTGTACTTGAACCATCGTTATTTCCATCGACTATTGAAGAGGGAATATTTTTCTGAGAATAAGGTGATGAAGTCTTCTGAAGAGCAAGAGGTGAAGAGGTATTAGTAATGGAAGAAGGTGACGATAGCTTCACAATTTTCGTTAATGGACTATGGCAAATAGGCGACAATGCTGATCCGATAGAGTATCGTTGCCGTGCTCGCTTTATATGTATCTCATAGGGGATATCGGATGCCACTGACGATGAATGAGTGGTTTCGAATAAATCACCACTTTGGTCAAATGAACAGAACTCGAGTGCCTCTTCTTTAATAGATGCATCCGTATCCTCATGGCTAAGTACCAGTTGTGAATTGCTATCCACGGCAATAGGTACATCGCTATTTACAAGCACATCAACTCCTTCGACTCCAGAAGACTCCTTTATATTGGTAGCTGATGTTGCTGCTCCAGCAATTGCTGATGCTGCGGCAAATGTATTTTCATTAGCCGCTGAATCTTCACGTTTCAAATTTCCACTGTCTATTTCATTCCGCAATATGCTTTCTTTAACATAAGTGCTATCTCTCATCGCCTCTTTTATCTCTAGTGTGACCTCAGGTTCATCCTCTTTTTGAGATGGTAATGCAAGAAGCACAGAATCAGAGACAGAATCATTGACAGTAGCAAAATCTGTTTCAGATGTACGAATCAAGGTAGGTTTCTGCGATGATTGCTGACACGATAAATATTCATAAAATGCGGAATCACTGATGGACCATTCCAATTCCGAATTCAAAGCAATATTCTCCGATTTGCCCATTTCTTCATTTCCTTCCGCTATCAAGCGAACTCTCTCGGACGATTCATTTCCCAAGAATTGCACTTCCCTTTCGTTTTTGTTTGAATAATCCCCTATAAGAGTCGGCGACAATTGATGATCATCAGCAATTCGCACATTTTCGAAATTGTTTTCCGTTTTCTCAGCAATAGAAATTGATTTCAACGATAAAACATTGAAGTTCATTGTCGATAATGTATTCAACGATTCTCTTATCGTCGTTGATGAGCATAACGAAGTACGACTCATTTTCTTCGTTATTCTATCAATAGTTGTCTCCTCTTCAATAAAATTTGCTGAACAATTCGCTTCATTTCGATGAAAAATTTCTTTGCTATCGAATTTATTTCGCATTGATGTGGAATCGTTTTCAATGTAATCTTCTTTTGAATCCTTCGATATAATATCTAACCGATTATCAGATGAGCAACTCATATCAATGCAATTTTCACCGAATACCTAAAAATAAACACATATTAACATTCAATGCTTTCACAATGTATTTCATCTATGAGCAAAATGCGACAGATTTTTACTGGTATTCCAATTCTGCAAGACAGTACTTTTTTTTTATTTCAGTCGGTGAAAAAAATTGTTTGCGCCTTATCGTTGAATTGAACGACTAGCACCCACTCATTTTCTCCGAGTCCCTAAATGCAATGCTAGACAGGGTTGACACAACTCGGGAAGAGGGAGATAAGAGGAGCGAGGTATTCCCTGTTTAATCTATTCTCCCTTCAGCGATAAAGAGTGATACGCTTGCCACATTAGCAGACTAGGCCAAAAGATGATCTTGTATTGCAATTTACAAAGTACTGTGAATATTTTTTACCCGTGATAAACGCTGAACCCCTACTCTTTAAAGGAACCAGAGGAATATACTCACTAATGCCTTTAGCCGTCCGACTCTGTGGTCAAGAGGGAGATGAGGATCGAGGTGGTAATGACAGAACCCACCGTGGTGATAAAGGAAAGGGATGGGAAAGGAGGACGGATACGACGTAGAAAAAAGAAAAAATTTTCTTCTGCAATCCGGACAAGAAAGGAGATGTCATCAGCGGTCTAGCGAACTTTGCAAACGCATCTAAAGGTAAGAAAATGCCCAGCATCCAGATATATCAACAGATCGATGAAAAAATTACAGCAACATAAAACATTAAGTATCCCTCATCAAATATTCGTTCGAATGCGACAAAATTCATAAACTCACTTTAAAAAACGTCTAAGATTCCCATGTAAGCCGATAAAGCATGGATCACATCACAAAAAGTAGAAATCCACGGACGAACCTAGCTTCAAAAGGAAGTCACCATAATTGGGAACGGAAATGGATATCAGGATATAATAAAAAACATAAGTGGATGCATTCCTGCATGAATTTTAGTACCAACTGTTGCAGTATAAAATTTACGGATTTAATCATCAAATATACTAAAATGAATTGATCAAAAATACTAACCATAACTTTAAAAAATTGTATGGCACTTCATAAAAAAGCTATCTATTTGACTCAGGTAACAAATCAACTGTTTAATAAACGCCTTTATTAGTTTCCTCTAATCCATTAACCACCATTTCTTGGCATTTATACTGATTACTACTTAAAAACTAACCGAACTGCTATCAAAGAAATCATTATTTGATAGCTCGAAGATGCTCTCATCGATGACATCCTGTTGTTTCACTTTCTCTTCCATCGCTGTCGATAACAACGATTGTGTCTTTTGAGTGTTTTCTTCTTGACACACTTCTCCCTGGCCATTCGCATTTTCGGTTGTTGACAGCAATAATGACAGCTGTGTTTCCGAGAACGCTCCGAGACCTCTAAACAGTACTTTCATATAATAAATAACTTGTATTAATCCAGACAGTAAACAAGGGATATACTGCGGATCAACTCATATTAGTAAAAATATTTAATTTCCCTAGTATTGAAATTATCGCATTTGCAAAAAATCTCTGCCCTTTATGTTAGCATAACGACCAATAATCCATAAGTGCAATACAATGGGAAACTCTATACTGTATATTGTCCAACCATAAGTTACGAGCTTTAAGCCAGGTACATAGCAGAGAATATTAACACTTAACAAGTGAACAATCTAGATAGCCATTTCTATAATAACTTTATTCAACTCTACCAACAATCATAATACATATGAATGAAGAAAGAACGTTTAAAGTTTAGAATTTTTTTAACTCACCGTAACGATGTGGCAACATATTTACGTGCTCTAAGAGCCAATAACGCGGCAGCATTCAAATCGGTCATTGCCTCTTCACCGCTAAGCCATCGATTTAAACCTTCTCTGTTATCATCTCTAGAAATAGCAAACGATAAGAAACTTTTGAATTTGTAGATTCGAATGCAACAAATAATTACTATCAACTTCCTAGGAGGTAGTACTCAAATCTCATCAACACTGGCAAATGCCCGAATGGGTAGTTTGAGCAACTCTGCTTCATTGTTCAACTTTGGCACTAAAGCCTAAATAATTTTAATTCTTTTTTTTCGCTTGAGAGTGGATATTTTCAAATAATTCTAACTGCAACAGAATAACTGCCCAGGGAAGTGCTTTTATTATCGTAATTTCTATAAAATATGCAATGAAAATAATGCATTCCCACCTTCGATATTAAGATGCAAATGTACACAGATCAATTTTCAGTGATGAAAATCTGAATTGTTTGCTGATAATAATAACTTTGCCAAGTTTTCGTTCCTCAAAACGAGTACGTAACGCTTTGAATGTTCAATAAAATCATAAAAAGAAATAAGAAGGTGAAGATTTAAATGATCAAATATCCAAAACCTATAATAAATGCACAAATCGGATTTGGTCATCATCTTTCTATTCGATACTTGAATTACCACTACTTTAGAATAGCTAAGAAATAATTTCTTCAAAGATACGCAATTCAAAAAAGTGCATATCGCCGCTTTAAAAAAAAATATTTATTCATGTAACGTTCATTCGACTATGACGAATAATCGATCAAATATATAAAACTATCGATCGGAATTCCATTTCGAGGAACTTTTCCACCCAATGCTAGAGAAAAAACATCAAGTTTTATTAATTCTGTTTCACTATAACTTCAGTGAGAAAAATAAATAACCTTAACATGTTTAATTTACTCAATGGTTTAATTTAGTTGTACTTATATCGTTTCACTATTAAATATTTATTCTATTTAATAATATTATTCAAATTTATATATATGCAACCGGAAACAAGATGCACATTTGTTAGTGCTCACAGGAAATAATTAAAATCGAATAAAAAAAAAATTATTTTTGATGGATGACAAAATAAATTGACCTAGATAAATGAAAAGAAGTCAGATAAATTTATGCAAATTTGCCAATTGAAATATTTGTTTTGTTGATAATAAAGGCGTATGATTATTGGTTGCGCAAAAGGCACCGATCGAAACACGATAAGTCAAGCACTAAACAATAGAGAATGGCCGATGAACGTATGGCGTATAGGTTGGGGACTCATCCCGATCGGCATTAATTAGTGTAAATGTATGTGACGATGCAAGCTTTTCTCAGTCGACGATAATTCAACACCCACGAAATGGACACTTCATCGGCAAATAGCGAGCAATGTCGTTCCCACATCTCTTCTTGCAACCTAATAGCTTCCCTTCAGAGGTCTCTTTCCCAAACATAACAATACCCAACAGTAATAACAACCAAAAACAACGATTAATATCCACGAAATTACAATATTCAACCTTGAATAAGATACATTAATATGTACGAAATTATCGAAAAAGTGTTCATTATTCGATCACGCATAAATACGATGATGTACTATTACTTTACTGTGAGAAGAATATACTCTTTAACTGTATCTCCCACGAAAATCGGAATATTAAAAATTCAAGATAAAAGGCATTCAACGTTTAATCAAAACATAATGCCACTAAAACATTGTTTAACAAAATGAATTTCTATAAGATTTTCCACTACGATCCAAATTATATTCAATAATTTCTTGCAATTGCATTTTCGACGTTATCAACAAACCAACAAACACATATTTCTCAACAAAATCGTTTATTAAAATAATTTTGTTATACATATACTGCTTATATGCATATATATGCAGAAATTCCTGCAAAGTTCGCTAAACGGAGCCCATTCATACACCACTTCTCGGAGTATTACTAAGTACCAATTGAAGTAGAATAATAACACGCACATGAACCTCCTGTGGAAATGAATTACCGTACTAAGCTTTAATAAAGAGACCTATCGAAATCGGTGATCCATCAGATACGAAGAAACCAACCTAATTGCGAACGGTACCGCTGATCGTAAAATTTTCGCAATTTGTTCAATAGAGGTTGTCGCTAACGATGCGATAGTAGTGATATTTGCGTTGTGAAATGCTCTTGCTCGTTTTCCGTCAATACCCTCTAACTTAACCAATTCGGTCAATTCGCGTCTCACTCCAAATGCCAGCCGTTCGCTGAAGCCATCTAGGATCGATCGAAGATACACCCAACCAAGGCGTTCACAAAATGCAACTACCATACCTTTAAAAAAAAAAAAAACAAATTCGAAAATCCTCTACAAAGCATGTTTCATATAATTGATTATTAGGTGATACTTTAGAAATCTATTTCAATAGCTCGACCTGAGGTTCAAGTTCATTTTCTCTTCCAGATATCATACAGTACGTCTCAAATCACCAACACATCTAGTGCATTCCATAAAATGAGAGGCCAAGAGGGAGAAGGTCGAGTCCTTCTCACGGTCTCTTTTCCCATCTATAAAATGGACAACATCCATTATAACAGCTTCAATTGACAAATGATAGCAATCCTTCGCAATATCACTGCAAGCATCCATCTATAATTACAGATTTATCCCGGAAAACGTAGCAGTTGAATTCCATCAAAAAAAGAATAAAATAATCTACATCCAACGACCGTTTAAGTGACGATGTGAAAGCAATTAATTGCTGTTGTGATACGGTAGATGTGCGAGCGGACATATGAAGAGTTTGTTGAGAGTGCTCTTCGACATCTTTAACGAAGGCAATCATCGCTCGCCGTATGAACATACAAAACGCCGACCCGACGATACAATGCATGAAGTGACGCCTTACGGGTGACTCTAATATTCTTTCAACACACAATTATCCCATTAGGCATTATCGAATCAACTCACCTTTTATACGGCCCGTTAGCCAAAATTATTCAACTCATCACTAAGGAATATTTACTACCAAACCCTCTTATTGAAACTTAATAATAAATTTATTTGCAAATATGAATAATAAATTTATTTGTAAATATGCTATTAAGGCAGGTCAAGGTGGCGAAATTGAATGAAAGGGATAATGAATTGCAACAAATAAGCACTAAACAATATCCTTTTAGAAAATATAAGATTAATATAAAATTGAATAATATTCCCCTTATATCTTTCTTTATTCCGATAACCGCATATCTGCCCTCTTTAAATAAATCAATGCACAAACTATATTGCTGTCAATAAAATCATCTCGTCTAGAGATCATAGAATCCGTTCTCTTACAATTCTTTTTTTTTCGAACATCCTCTAAGAGGTGTGAAGAGATGTTTTGAGAGTTCCCCCCCCCCCCCCCACCCCGCTCCCCACATTCCCTTCATAATCAAGATGTAGAGCAATATCCTTTGAATAATTCTCACCTCTAGATCTATCAATTCCACAATAAATAAGCATCGATAAAAATAATATTTAATAAATAAAATTATGCAAATTTAATTAATTCATAGAGATAAACAATTAATCAATAAAACTTACATGCGTATGTGGCAGATTGCTGTTGTAGTGATTGTAATGCCCCACGATTTATACGAAAACGATGTGCCACAATGTGGAGGGGCCGTTCATTGATCAATTCGAATAGTGCAAGAGCAGACATAAAACGTAAATGAATCTGCAAAATCAACAACGACTATTTAGCTGCAACTTTTATCGATCCTCAGTCCCCTTCCCCCTACCCCCTCCCATCGTCCCTATATGATTGATAATGAGTTCACCCGACAAGCTTACAATTGGGTCAAAAATACAAGTATTACTTTCACACAACGCCTTATTCCTGGTATATAAATTAGGCACTCTCCTCTTTATGAAGCGTAATACTATCTCAATAAGAAGTCACCGAAAGAATTTGTGTGAATTATGCGTAATTTAGTTATTGTTTTGAACCGCAAATTGCAATTTGCATTGCGTTTGCAATTACAAATTGCAAAAGTTGCAAAAAAGTTATAAATTTATAATTGCTACTAAATAAAGAACAAATTTTCTATATAATCCTAATAAAATAACAATTAATCTAACCTGTATATCAGCATTATTAGCAGTTATATGTCCTTGCATTCTTTCCAGCAAGAATTTTTCCGAAATGCCAACCATTTGGCCGACCCTTTGTAGCTTAAATGGTAATTTCGACCAAATTGTATAATAATGTGACCAATCCAAGTAGCCTGTCCATATGGCAACATTATTTAACGGGGTCACCTAAAATATATATATTTTTAAAAAGATATCAAAAATACAAATGATTTAGCACGACAATTCATCCATCTATCAGTACTCTCTTAAAATTTTCGAGTCACAGATAGAGTTTAAAGATCTCGAACTCTAGATAAAACTGAAAATTCCCGAACTTTGCGCAACTAAAAGAACCATAAATATTGACAACATTAAAATGTTTCGAATCAATAAATGACTGCTATGTCTCTTAGCAAAAAAATTCATGCACTAAATATCCGTCACCTAAATCCAGTAATTAATGTCTCTTTCTAAAATAATTGAATACTAGTCATTAATAGACAACTCTGTTGTATTAGCTCGAAAAGGTATTACATGGAACGTCGAATAAATTCAATCGTTCCCAAGTAAAAAAATATATCTTCAATGATCACATAAAACAGAATATATTTGCTCGAGTGATCCACATCGAGGCTGACACCCATTTTATGTTACGAGCTCCGGCTCCAGAATCTAGTGACCGACACATATAGAAAAGTTGAATCGAGGAAGAGAGTCCAAATAAAATTTTTCAACAATGGCATAGATGCAGAACATGAAGCCTTCATCAAACACATTCTCCAGTCTCCGATCGTACCATAATGTAAAGTTTACTCTGAATAACAACAACCAACCAAGTATAATAAATGTAGTTCGTTGTCAAGAACAAGTGCACGAGATGCTCTTTCGAGATCTGCATATACGAGAAGTGCAATATCAGGAGGTAATGATGAAGTAAGAACTGCTCGACCGAGTTGAGTACCTCGTAACACTTCATTTGATGCATCTATAAATTCGACATTCCACGGAAAAAATTAACACTGACTAAATATCTGACCAAAAATAAACAGATAAGCCACATTTTAATTGCATAATTAATTAACGTATACGGATCCAAGTAATCTTGTTTCTAATTAAAGAAAAATAATAAAGCGCTAACAAATCTAAAAATTAAATTCTAAATAAGAAAGGAGAATAGAAAAGAGAGAGGATATCACTTTTTGGAAATGCCATCATCACCTCAAAGTACCATAAGATTTTAAAATTCAAAAATATTCACTAAGCATCATAAGTTGTGAAATATAAAAATAAAAAAAAACGCCAACCTTTTTGAACAGCTAAAAGTCGTTTTGAGATCAACCATTCGAGATCATCTTCAAGTCTAGCAATACTATTGAAATAAGTAAATCCAAGTAGATCACTTAATTCATTGATTTTGCTACATAAGCCGCTACATATTGCCTCAAAAATAATTATTTTGTATTATTGCTTAATGCCGACTATGAATCCTTAAATCCTCAATTATAATTGAATAGCATCAATTACAACATTAATGCACTGAATAATATCACAACTATCGAAAGATTCTCCTACAAATATACCATTTACTAATATTACTTCAAAAACTATGAAAAAATTTAAAAGCAGAAAAAAAACTCCAAATCAGAAAAATTTAAAAAAAAAGTTCGAGATCTACGAAACAACATCATTGATAGAATGAAGTAATAGAGGTCGAGTTCAGGTTCGAGTTCATGCTCAACAATCTTACCTCAACAATCAACTTCAAACGTCGTCGTTTTAGTGATGAGCGTGAAAGAGGATATGGTACCCGCTGAAGTACTCGTCTGATAGCATCTAGTTGCTCTTTTCGGCATACCAAAATGCTCTCACCTTTAATGAACAGAAGCTCATCTAAGCATTTAAGCTAACAATATCTGGCCACCTAAGAAGTACCAACAACCTGAAATATAAAAACACCACTACCCCCCCCTCCCCCACTCCCTCCCCCCTCCCCCACCTCTCTCATTTACCAATAACCGCATCGTAACCCTCGCAGTCAGCACAGATTTCACGATTAGTCATTTGGATTCTGCCTCTGATAGCCTTGATAAGCGGTGATATTTAATAATCAGCAGCACTATTCGACTGATACGGATGTTATAAGAATCCCTGAGATAAGCAATGGATAGACTATTCAACTACATATTCGTCATCATTTATCATCATTTAATGTCATAGACTTTTATATAAGACAATCGCTATTCCACAAGTACAAATACGATAAATACTGAAAGAAAGAGAACCAATAATACCTGCTTTTATTATGTCACATCAGCACAACGAAAAAAAATCAATAATTTTAGAGAAAAAAAACGCCGTGAAAAATCATATACATAATGGCCTAATTTTTGCGCAAAAAAATGAAGAAAGCGATAAAAAAAAAAGCTATTTACCATAAGACAGAAAATAAACACCTTCCCCCCACCTCATCCTCCAATGAAACATCTATATTAACAAAACATTTCGCAAACAAACCTTAATATTTTTAAAACTTTGTACAGGCAACGAATATATCTAACATCAATACGCTCAAGTTGTAAATAAACAACAAAAAGGCGGTTGATAAAAGCGATGTGGCAGCAAGTTGTGAGCCGAATGTCGTACACACTCTCGCATCTAATTTTCAAGAAAAAGGGGAAGGGCGGGACACGAAGCACCATATCGACTTTAAGGCAATCATCATCTTTGATGTGCTCGTAAATAGTGAACACACTCTTAACGGTGTTCAATTTTCTCTTATTTCCGCCATCAATCAACATTATCAATGACTGCAATGCGAATATTTTTTAAATTTTATCAAAACAGAAAACGAGAGATTAAATGCTAATTTATTCAGCATTCAGAAATGCTATTCTCAAATCTTCAGAAGGAAATATGATATAGCTAATCATTCAATTCAATCATTAAATATCCAATAAGCGTTATACTATTTTAAATATTTTTTTATTACTTCGTTATGAGAGTATTTAAAAAAATATACATTAGTGAGGCATTTAATAATAATTTACGAAAAGTTTTTTTATTCACAGAATAACCTTAGAAATGAGGACAAAGTATATAGGGGGAATAGGATGGTAGGTGGAGTTAAAACCCACTTAGATGAGCGAAAAGAAGGCTCTCGCAATTAAGCTACTTAATGTTTCGTGTCGTGCCTATCGGCTTCGTCGTCTCGGCTCGATTTGATTGGCGCATGATGGACGACGGCCTCTCAACGCTCCACCCTTATGGTGATGTGCCCTTCTCTTTGCCATATACTGTAGCCGTCGATTATGTCCGATTGCGGCCGTCGACAGCAATCGTGTGTGTGCGCCTGCGCCGGCATGTCAGTCGACATATCAGCCAGCATGTTTTGTGGTTCACCGCAAATTAGTAACCACCCAGCTGTACCGAATGCCCATCGTATGGGTATGTCGTTTGGTATTCATAGTCTACTTGGTCTTGGTGGCGCTACAACTGCACGAGATATGCAATCTGGCGCGTATATTTGTGGAAGTGCACCTCAATACTGCCATCAAACGCTCTTTCAACATAATCCCTCTCAGCTATTCTCAATGGAAATGCCACAGGCAAGCTTCGAACGTGGACCCTGCCATGATACTCTCAATCAAGGTTTTATATAGTTTTCTTGTCGATTTTATCTCTAAACTTGCATTCATTTTTTATTTGCATTCAAATATTTGCATAAAGATTCCCTATCAACGCATAAATGCCATAGTCATCAGGCCTATATATAAGATCATTGACTTCTTCCACCGGTCAGATGCAACTCAACATGTAATTGCTACTGGAAATAGAACTTCTGAAACCTCTAAAATTGTTGTCCTTCGAAATTGAAGATCCCATTCGACTCGTTCGATAGATTCTAGGTTAAGAACAAATATCACATCCACCTTTATCTTCTCTCTAAATTTCTTCCCAGGAGAGATCCTTGGAGAATTTCACGAATCTTTCATCCCCTTCTATAATCCTCACATGTGAACGTAACTGCTAACTATCTCATAGATATAAACTGCTAATTTTTCTCATCTTTGCTATATTATAATAACCACCTATATTATAATTACAAAAGAATCTATAATCAAATACCAAACGATCGAACACAGATATTAGCCAACATAAATATCAGTGAAATTCCTCTCCCAAGAATTGAGATGTCTTCCTTCATAAAATATTTAACAATTTAAATCGCATAAATAATTTTATAATCACCGTTGGCAATGTTGTCTTCAAACATCACATTCTTTCAATGTTAATATTTGTTCCCATACAAATCTTAAGCAATAATCATTGGTGTATATATTCAAAAAAATTCTACAACGGTAATGCGAAAAATATTTCAATGATAGAAAAACTATGGTAGCGAAATAGCTCAATGATACAAGAATATGACAGAAATTTGCATATTTTAAAGCCGTAAAGAAAATGGTGATGAGAAAAATTTGCATATTTCAAAGCTTTAAGGAAGGTATCTCAATTATCAAACTTCAAGAGAAGATACCATCCTAGCCTCTTTTTTAACCGCAGCACTAGCAGCTTAACGATTAGGTAAGGCTAACCATGATGACATGATGACACGACAAGCAAACTGTAAAGACAGCCATCTGGAAGCTATATGCAAGATGCAATAATTTGTCTTTACTCAAAAACATTAAATATCATCATTGTGCAAGCCTCGCTCCTAAACTATCGTTTTCAAATATTGCCCTTCCCCGTCTGATGCAAAAATTTCAATCAATATGACCTAATCATCCCTATCAAAGATCTTACCCAATCGACCATGTTGCCATATCTAGATAAGTCATTTTCTAATGCGCTGTTCCATATAACTACACTTTTCTAACCTTCAATAACCATTGGCTCTCAATAATATACTGCGCTCTCTGTTGCTAAGAATGCGTAGCCAAAAACACTTTAATAAGGCTCAAAGAAAATGAAAAAATTGAGTCAAAAATTTTAAATATGACAATTACGTTTCAAACTTCCTCACCCCCTCTCCCACCTCAAAACGATCTTTTTTACGGTTCGTACGAAAGTTTACATCACACACAAATGATTACGAACGTTATTCTGCTAAAAAAAGATTGCATCTACATACAAGATTTATGCATCAACATCCTTTAAAAATATCGAATTTGTGACCGAATTTGGGATACTACACGAAAATTTTATTTAAAATAAATTAAGTACCTTATTTTCAAAGAAATTTAAGCACGGTGGACAGACCAACCGTGACAGCCGAATATAAAGCTGCTGATGAAATCAGCCGACCCAACAGGAGCACCGTTTATAAAAGATCACATTTCAAATGGATCAAGGTTGACGTTCTAATAAAAGTGCAGCTGATAAGTCACATCCAGCTATCACCATCAGAAATACTCAGCCAGTTACTATCGCCATTTTCCCAACAACACGGGAAAGGAAAGGAAAGAGGAAGTCGAAAATATAGAAGGTGAATTCCCCGCAAACCCTTCAGTAGCAACTATATTTAACTTGTTTTAAAATAGGCGTCTACTCGTTTATGTAAGGTATGGTTCACTGAGTAGACCAACAATCATCCCCCTCTCCTCCCTCTTCGAAGCAAAATGCTGGCCAAGGCTATGAGCCTAGTGACTTTTGCAACTATTGCTTACCGCTAGGAATGATCACCTAAGCATCAATAATATCTCAACAACACATATTTCGAAATGAGCCATATCAGTACTAAATAAGCGATAATTGTGAATATTCAAATCAAAACAAATCTCTATAAGAAACCCAATTAATATTCATCATATGGATATAGCCACATATGGATATCATATGGATATAAGATATATCAAATGCGCTTTAATAAATCGAATTAAGGAACCATTTAGATTTGAATTTTTGACTCCCCTCCCTTCTTCTAAATTCACTCCATTTAATCACCAATTCAACACTAATTTCGAATTAACATCGCACTCAAAATCACAAAATCAAGAATATAGATCAATCGACTCTTCCCTATGACTCTTAAATATTGATAATTAAAAATTGTACCCCTACTCTGAATTAAGCCAACAATCCAACGGAAAAATCCACTAGCAACAAGTAAAGTTCAACTTATCATGAAGCGTTAACTCAATATTAACTCCATGATAAACGAAGGGAAAAATCGATGAAAGAAAAAAAAATAAATTAGTGTCTGACGAGTTTTCAATCGCTATTCGTCAGTTAGTCACAATCAAGTTCGAATATTCCAATAAAGAGGCTGGCTGCACTATCAGAACGATATGCATCACCTTCCGTTTACAGTGCATTAATGAAAATAACCATCTCAAAAAAAAAAATAAATAAATAAATAAAATAAAATAAATTTTAAAAAAATGCAGCTGTCACGAAGAAAAGTGTCTTATACTTGCGAATGATTACAATTACTTCTAATTTAATATAAAACAATTCTATAGTAAATCCCCTCCCTTTCCCTTCCTTTAAAATAAAGTAGCAACTAACTACGACAGTTCAAAATCAGTGATCGTACTCGGTGATCGTATCACAACGATCATCTGCTATTTGCTTCAAAGAAAAAAAAAACAAAATCAAACCATCTTTCGAAAAGGTCTATTCTGCGAGTAATGCGAGCAAGAGAGGGTCTCGAAACGAAAAAAGATTTCTAGCCTTGATCAGAACTAATTCATAGATACATCACTAAAAGTATTACTATTTTTTTAAGAAAAGAATTTTTTTTATAAAAATAAGAATTGCTTCAATAATGAAATTGTACTATTATTGAACTCATTATCTTCCAAATTAGGTATCATTCCCATAGCCTTATTATCTGTGACCTTTGACCCCTCAGTGCAAAACTTTGCCCGTTGGTTCGATTATAACCTCTATAGATTGTTTAATATTTCATTATATATATTTGCAATCATCCCCATAATTTACGTGCGTTTTACTCTTTTCAACCGTTTTATTTTATTTATATACGAGCAATTTGCTTTTATATACCTGTACTAATTGAAGATGCGCTATTTGTGCTTACCTATGCTATATTCGATTTGATTTGATAAAAAGCTAATAAAAGATTTTACGTTATCTTTAATTTTATTTATCATTTTTCACATCAAAATATGCGCAAAATGTTTTAGACGATAGCTGGGGATGATAGTGATGGGTGCGGATGATGATAGTGATGGGTGCGGATTGATATGCGAGGGTACAATTTTAAATCACTTCGGTTATCTTGTTGTACGATATCGTTTAGAAGAAATAATACGCCCAACTTTCCTTTCGAACGCCACATATAGGGAATACGAGAGTTTTAAACTTTTAAGCTGAACTTCAGCCAATTTCAGAATTTACGACTAACTTTAGAAAGAAAAGGTGAAGATAGAAAAAGTTGGGCCTTAAAATGCGGCACCGATATAAGACCCAAATTAGGGAAAAAGGGATTTTTTCCCTCAGGATCCCTTGGGTATATAATAGAAAAACAATCTTCTAGGCGATATTGATAGCCTCTAAAATTTTAGGCATGGCACGATTCGATTATTCTGGAATAGCGAGTGGTGCAACGTTGGGATCAACAAGTGAGGGATCATCAACGAATACGATCACTACACATAAGAGTAATGCCACTAAACGTAAAAAGCGTCGTCATCGTACAATTTTTACGCAATTTCAAATCGATGAACTTGAAAAGGCATTTCAGGTATGTAATATTCCATTTTTTTAAAATTATTCATTTCAAAAAATGACGTCGATGTTGATTTGATGGTGAGTGAAAGACAGATCTTTAAGTCTAACATACTTGATGATGTCCCCACAATTGTTGACCGTACCAGATCATAAAGATTCATTAAATGTGTATTGCCTGAGCATAAGAAATCATGGATTCATGCCTCTATCAAAAGGTAAATAAAGGCAAAGAAGACTAGGATTTTTTTCACTGATCGATTAAAAAATGGATGAAATAATTCCCATGGGTTTCTATTTCATAAAGAACAGTGTCAAAAAATCCCCTTTTTTTTCCCATCTTCAATGTAAATCCAATAATGAACTGAAATCACTGCTGTCTTATCTTGGTATTTGATATTATACTATAACATCAGTAAAAATTTTACAATACTATTGCTAAATTATAAACCTCTTCCTTCTAATTACACCGAATTACTTTTTTATTTATCTATAATCAATTCTCATAAATATAATATAAGAGGAAATTTTAGAAGAGAAAGGAATTAATTATGATTCCGTTATATTTAAATTAAAAAAAAAATAATCTAAGGTATGCGATATTCGGAGTCGATAATCAAATGTGAGTGGACAACACATTTAATCTTAATAATTTCACAACAATTAAACAAATTAGACGCCATTATAGAGACGTTTTATTATGTTTCATTTTAAATCCTTTTCAATTCATAGTGACAATTGAAATAGGTCAATTAATGACCTCTCTAGTGTCCACTACAATATTCCAAATGCGAAAAGAAACTCCATAATGCCATACTGAGTTACTCCCTCTCTACTATACCCTCCCCTCCCCCCCCCCCGAAATAAAATCTTTAGGTTTGGCAGATAAGTTTCACTATAACGCAAAGATATTATAGTAAGATACAAACATTCTACAGCAAATATACATAAAATAGCTTTGATCCTTTGATCAAAAACCCTAAATCCGTTGATCCTTCATTTTCTTTTAGATTTTAGGCTTGCTCAACACATAGATCGAATATAAATACGCCCATTAATATAGAAAACTTAATTTAATTTTTAATTTTTTTTTTCAAATTGTGATTTAAAAAATAATATTTTTTCTCTTTCCTTCTACATTCTTCGAGATACTTCTTTAACGTCCTCTCAATATTTAGCATTTGTTGATTAATTCAACTTTTATATATAATACGCTCAAATAATCTATACAATTATAGGAAGCGCATTATCCAGATATGTACGCAAGGGAAATACTTGCAATGAAAACTGAACTTGCTGAGGATCGAATACAGGTCAGTGATTATTACCTAATTGGGATATTCTTCTATATGCAAAAAAATAAAATCACTATCAAAACTATTGCTACCAATAAAAAGATTGAAAATATTAATAAATATTTTAAAAAATGTTTTTGACAACTTGGCAATTATCATAGTACACCTATCATTTCTATCATTATTTTCCATTAAAATCATTCCTTATCTATGCGAAACGACTTCTAATATACGAAAATTCCCTTAAAATTTCCTCACCTTTGAAAGTCCGTTCCTCGAATTAAATTCCCTAAGAGTGAGATAATCCAATCCGATCCTTCTTATAAAAGAGAACTATTTCAACTGCTTCAATGCCGCAAAAGTTTTCATTAACATTTTCATTAACGGTAGTTTTTAAGCATCAGACACCTTCACTTTTATTGTTATATGTGAGAGTGTGAATATTATTACAACATAGTATTAATGAAGTACTATTGAATTGACTATTACTGCTCCAATTATTGAAAACAAAAAATACAAAAAAATTCATAAATATGAATCTTAGCAGTAGTTATTTTTATGTATTTTTTTTTAATGGATGAGAAATAACTGAACGGTTTTTTTTTGAAAAAATAAATTTTTTTTTTGGAAAATCGATAAAACAAAATAATTGAATGTTGATAGTTGGCAATTAACGCATTTCAATCATTTCAAACAATATCCGCTTCTCTATACTTTATTAGATTCTATTCACTTAAATTATTTAATTTTGAGATGATAATTGTGAATTATTTAGGTATGGTTTCAAAATCGACGTGCTAAATGGAGGAAAACTGAAAAAACATGGGGAAAAAGTACAATTATGGCTGAATATGGACTTTACGGAGCAATGGTACGTCATTCGTTACCTTTGCCCGAAACAATCACCAAATCATCCGATAATCCCACCGAATCTGCTGCACCTTGGTTGCTTGGTTGGTTTATTTTAATTCAATATCTTTGCACTCACTCACTCAATCAACAACTTAAATAATTTTGGTTAATGAATAAAAATATAATTCTTTTCAATTTTAATAAATGAAATCCATCAAAACAATATTAGTACACTGTTCAGCTCAAAAATATGCATAAGCTAACGTACTTGTTCATGAAACGAAGGTATATATATATATATATATATATATATATATATATATATGTTTATTTATTTATTTATTTATTTATTTACTCCTGCAAGCAAACAACGTAGGGTGTACTTATGGATCAGCATAAAGTGTGAAAAGAGGATCGCATTTTTGATAGATTATGCCAAGTTGAGGTAAAGGTCTCATTTATTTGTCGTCTTGTCTTGGACAATATAAGCTGGCACAATTTACAGCCCGCACTATATCAAAACATAAACAAGAAGGGAAATGATCTCCATGCAAAAGCATTAAAACGATGGATGAACCCGTTTACGATGAAATTTTGTCAATCACAACCCTCTTCCTCCTTTATAATTCACTAATAAATGACTATCATAGAAACGATCCTTTCAAAAACAGTACACAAAAAAGGATCGCTGTCTCATACATCCCAATCTTCTTTCTGAATCGCTTCAAACGAAATTGTAGTGACCACTAATAAAATTTCCCATAGACCTATATTATGGTAGTTAGGCATAATCCAAGAAAAAAAGCGATCACACTGAATTTGAAACCCACTAATCCCTTGAGAAGCAATCTACTAAAGCTATTCTAAATTAAAAATTCAACTCACTCTCAACTATGTTCGATGTAATGCTTCAAAATTACTTAATAAGAAAAATTACCTTGCATGGTACCAACCATGCTTTCGACACCCCTAAAGGCAAATCACATCCTTTGTTGTTCAAGTTTTGATAATTGAAAGATCATCCAAGACAACCATGATGCTAACCCCCTAGTGTATCAGGTTATATTATTTAAGACAACATGGACTCAAAGATGAGATGTTTACCTCTAACTGTTCCCATAATTTAATCAAAATGCGATCCCCTATTCACTCCTTATGATTGTCCCATAATTCGAAAATTTCTGTGGAATATCTCTATGCTGAACTCTCTCAAAGTATACTGTAATTACCGTAATTAGCATAATTACTCTCAGGAATGCATAAGAAAAGTTTGGAAGCGGCGGCACATTTGGAAAGTGGTGAAATGGATAAGGAATCAGATGCAGACGAGAGATCCGATGGAGCTCATTCACCAAATTCCGATGAGAAGGCATGCATGTATCAATACGATCACATCTCTCTATGACCATAAACGTTCACAAATCTAAGAGGCCAAATTGTTTCACAATTAAACACATACAGTGTACTCATATTACCTTTAAGGTAACTGTTATAAAATCTCGAAGTGGTAGTTAACATGGATTTTACAGTTATTCCATTTTCTTTAGAAAAAGGAACGGTTTACCCATGGGAAGGAAAATGTCTATCAGTTAGGAAATAATTTGAAAAATATATATATAATTTCCCCCAAAAAATAAAATAAAATTGTGAAACATTTCTTTGGCCTCTTTTGTCTACATGCAGTTATATATGTTCTATGAGAATTGTTTAAATGGTTTTTTTCTTTTGTAATCGAGGAGTGCGCACAATCCAACACTATAAACCCTCTCAATTCGTTACGATAAAGAACTCGCTTCAGGATTTCCTCATATGATATAGTCAGGACATTGGCGGATACGGTAATACAGTACTGGCGGATACGGCAATACAGCACTGGCGGATAGGGCAATACAGTACTGGCGGATATGGCAATACAGTACAAACTCTCGATATTAGTCATGCCTTTAATTTTACTCATAACATATTTTTACGCATTGAAGCCTGAAATGTTTGACGAAATTTCAAGTCGGTGAAGCATAATACAGTGCATGATATCCCAGTAAATTAGTCGCACTTTCTAACCTAACAGAACAGGAGGATGGGGGGGGAGGGAGGGGGGGGGAAGCGGGGAGGGGAGGGTTGGGGAGAGGGGATGGGAAAAGCGAAGGGTTGGGGAAGAGTTGTGTGTTTGTGAGTACAGTGCGCACTCCTCTTTGAAACCCCTACATATCGCAATAGTATCGGACGAATTGTATAAAACTATTGAAAAAATCCAATAATAATCTACCAAATGAAGCTCTCTCGGAACGCGTTAACATTGAATATATGAAACTCGACATCTGAAGGGTCAGTTTAAAAAAACCCCCCCACGACGAACTATAGATCACCATTTTCGTTGATGTAAACTGGATTGCATACGAATATAACTTGAATGCACTAATAAGAGACATGTGTATATACTTATATGAGAGAAAAAGGTTAAAGATAAGCATCAAGAAGCAAGTAGTAGAATGATATATTATCACATTACTATACAAGAAAATAAGTTTGTATTATATTATCGTCCTAAGCATTGCCTCAATCCGAACGGCAGGCGCAAAAAATGGATAAACCAAACGAATTTCATTTACAAGAACAAATTAAGCACGCCGAGCGAAATAATGCCACATATTACTGAGGAATATTGGCGCAAAAATTCACGTATTCTACTATAGTGACCGGAGTACAGTAATAAAATACAGCAGTTCTATCATAGTATAGTAATAAAATCTTTCGGTGCAAAAATCAATGAGCAATTTATTACGTCCGCTGCAATTGCAAGGTTTAAAAAAAACAACTAAGCGATGATTTCTATCATTCTTTCGATATCATCATGCTATCATTTGAGAGCATTCAATGCGGTTAAAATTATTCGCAAGTAATTGTTAAACAATCTTAAATGAATTTATTTTACTTTTATTGAGTGTAGTTCCGTTTTCGCTTATAGTTGCGCTATTCTTAGCACTCTATTCGCTTTTATTTCATCTAACTTTCATGGATATTACAGGTAAGTGATTGATTCGTTAATCAAACTTGTGATATCCGCCACTTGAAATGAAAATCGCTGCCATTTTGCCATTATTCAAAGAATAAGCTAGTTTTTATTCCAATTTAAAAAAATAATAATATAACTTTCTGATAATGAAATCAAATTTAAATTTATTCATATTTCATGCAATAGAATTTAGCAGTATGAAACCTTTCAAAGATAGTGTGGAATTTTTTTTAATCTTTTCAATTACAATATGAAATTGAATCGAATCATCTCAACTTTAAATAAACGAATGATTCCTGGATTGATCTAAAAGACTTAGAGATCCAAAGAGCAACTCTTCGAACTGTTGAATAAAAACGATAGAGACGTCGATCGGGTGGGAATTTTATTGGGAATAAGAATTAGAAGCCAAACAACAACATCGAATACGACATATCGCATTTCCGATTGTTCACTCGGGTAGAGTGGAATCACAAATTTGACTAACGTTGTCGTATCGATGGGAAATGATGACACACAAATGTTGAATATAAGTATAGAGGATTGGCATTTAGGCTAAATTAAATGCAAGCAATTTTATGTTGTAATGGTGCATTTTTCGATTAATTCAAGCATTATAGTGATTGTTTGCTGAAGGTGATTCAGCATTGTGGAACCGCTTTCTTTCAATTACAATAATTGCCTCTTCAAATAGCAATCATCATACAAAAAGTTATCCCCTCTTCCTTTCCCTTCTCTCTCCCTCTCCCTTCCTCCCTCTCCCCCTCTCCCTCGTTCTCTCTTCACTCAACGCTCAATGATAAAATAGAGAATGCTATTGCAACGTTTGTTCGACTTTATTTTCATGAACTAATTAAGGAAATTGAGTGAATGAAATTGTGGAAGAATTTAGCAGTTTTCAATTGAAATATTTAAATTTTCGAAAAAAGGAATTACCAATTGATTCGATATCAGTGGGTTTTCACTCTTGTAAGCTTGCTCATAAACAATTCATATATCACTTATGAATTTTTCTTAATAACTACGCCTATGCAATTTTTGATAATCCATAGTTTATTCGGATTTAAAAATTTAATATCAATGTTTTTTTGCATCCACAGTACTCTGGTTGATCGCAAATAAACCCCTCCTCCACCCTCTGCCAATTAACCTCTTTCCCTCATAACTGAGAAGAAAAGACCTCTTCTTTACGCCTATAATGGCTTATATTTATTTACAATCTTTTTTGAAGTACTCTTTCTTCTCTCCAGATTTTTTAAACACACAACCCCCTGGGGTATTATTCGAAGCTATACGATATCTGCTTTTTTATATACGATCAAATGGTATCAGATCTCAAGTGCACCTAGGAGCAATCCTAACATTAAAACTACTAAACCTCTGGTAATGACAGTACAAATAAAACACGACACATTTTCATATGAAATGAAAAAAATTTATCATTAAGGATTTTTTACTAACTAAAATTTCACTTCAACAATGGTATTTGTTACAACAATGAGAGAGGAGCACAAAAAAGATGGTCACAACGATGTGACGGAAGCAATGGACGAGTGGACGTCGAGTAGCCACTCTAAGCCGATAACGCTAATTGATGGTCAAAGCGTACCGAGGACAGCTAATCGTCTTTAACGACCAATCGAATAGCCACTACTATTGCCTCGTAACATCATAGTGCCGCTTCCCTCCTTATAAGCCAAGTTACAATGGGTGATGCTTCATCAACGCTTATACGTCGTTATGAATCCTTGCTTTAAAACAAGAAAACAAAGCATACCAAAGCTTTGCGTATGAAGAATTGAATTGAAAACCGCCCAGATATTCAAACTGGGAATTTTTTTTTTCATGGGAATATTCGTTCATAATGATTGAATCGGTCGATGAAGTAGATCAAATTTAAAATTACATAAACAAATGAGCTTATCTTCCTGTTTGATTGAGGATGAAAGAATATAGAGTGAGATATGAGGGATGGATGAAGGTAGGTATGAAAGATAGAGACGATAAGGCGATCCACAATGCTTCTTGTCAATATCCCATCATCGCAACAATATATTCATTCACGTCGAAGCATTAAATAAAACGATTATGAAGGGCACAACATTTACGTGTCGTAGAGACAAATTAACTGACTCAAAGTGTCGTTGCATTCATAAACACACACACAACAAAACGTCAAATTATAGAAATGTCCTCGCCATTCTCAATTGTCAACTACAATACATTGCTTTTCACTACGTTTAACAACACTAATGCATAAACAAACCCATCTAAACCATAAATCCGAGCCATAATTTAGATAATTTGCTCCGATATCCTATCCGGATCCCCTCCCCTCATCGTCAAGAATAAAGTACCATGAATTTCGGGATAAGATGGGACTTAATGCAATTGATTACTTACATCACAATTAAATTTTCAATAAAATATTTCAATTAAAATAAAATAATAGTTAACAACAATAAATTATTATTTAACAGTATTTTTGGACACTAAATATCAAATCCAAGTAAAAAGTTATATTGGTAGATCAAGTAGGATGAAGGGAAATTTGTTCCGTATTAGAATCTCCACTTTTCTTCATCATAGTCGCAGAAAATACGCTATTATATCAATATTCAACTTTAAATATCATATTCACCTATTTAATATAACTATTCACTTCTAACGGTACTACCAGATGTTCGTTGTTTTTTATTGCCATTTGCTTAACACCTTAAAGGAGCTATAGGAAACGACCAAACAGTGATCCTTCTATTGCATATAGCTCATTGATACACGTTTTTCTCTGCTCCATTATATTGCGCAAATTTCTCTGCTTCTCACGCCAATAAACCCATTTCACATTACGTGCATTGGAGATAGTCCTTCGAGTTTCTAACCACCGCGCTCCTTCAGCATGTCCAGTTCGGGAACAAGGTTATGGGGCGTACCTACCTACCTGCACGATAGGTACACGTTAAGCAACAAGTGCTCACGTTTTAATGTGTGAAAGTGGCTTGCTACCCTCTCTCTCTCAAAAAAAAAACAAGCAAATTCCATTCAATAGCAGCCATCTACAAGACTCCTTAAACAAGGATTGGCCTGAATGAGTATTCATTGGTGCTATATATATATATATATATATATATATATATATATATATATATATATATATATATATATATATATATATATATATATATATATATATATATATATATAGCCTTTATATGTGGTGTATAAGAAAGATGGATGTAATCGAAAGGAAATGAGATTATATAAACTGAGTTGTGCTTATGAGTGTGTGCATATAGAGAAGTACAGAGAATGCACAAGCACATGCAATATAGACCCACAACAAGAATACGGTAATTGGGATGCAGTTGTGGGGGAAAATTCAACGAGGCGCCACTCAATTAGGAAAATCCACAACACTGATTGGTCTAATTTGCAGTCTCGAAAGGCCGTCAATGTGCTACACACCAGCAAACCCAACAACCACCTCAATGGGTCACAACAACTACCCTCAACTAGACATAGATCCACATCGCATACAGCAAGGCAATAAGTTGAAGAGTTAAGAATTCAATTATCAATCATTATCTCACTCTTGAGTTACAAAATGAACAAGGGAGGGAGATGAGGATAAAGTAGATCTGCGAGGAAATCATCGCCTGATGGCGAGAAAATTCGAAAAAAACTAATACAATCTCAGAAGAAGAAGGAGCTAAACTTTAATATTATAGCCTTTAAAAAGATTCATTTATTCAACAACTTTTCTGGAACAAAAATAAAAAACTTCTGGAATAAAAAAAAAATCTGGAGCAACTGCACAAAAATTGATAAAATTTCTTCTCAATCAACAAACACAATCACCACGTGATATTCCTGTCCAATCTAAAAACTGTGCTACACCCAAATATGCTTATCGCTGCGCTCTTTAAGCCAAAAGTTCCAATTTTCTTAAGAAACAAAACAATTCAGCACTCAAAGATTTTCTCTTATTATTTAAAAATACTTTTTGTATAATTAATCAACGAATTCCGATTGAAATAGCGTTATAAAAATAACTAATGCATCCACATATGTTATAACGGTCCATTGGTCTCAATGTGCAAATATTGACACATTATGCAAATATTTGTTAAATTAAATCGCCTATTTTATATATTCAGACAGCGCACTGAATACTTAAGCAGATCCAAGTCATATTTCGAGAATCCATAAATAAAATAAGTGAATTAACCTTTCAACGATTGTCCCAATCGACCAGCTCGGCCAACCATCTGGGAATAAGTTGTATTCGTGAGTGCGCATGGACCAGAAGTTTGCGCCTTAATGATCACCCTCTGCGCTGGAAGATTCACTCCGGAGCTAAGTGTTGATGTGGCCGTTAAAATGCGAATAATACCTCCACGAAAACCATTCTCTATCGTTTCTCGCTCTTCCATAGTTAAGCCTAAAAAACTATTATTAAAATTGAAAAAAAAAATAAAGAAAATACGCGTAATTATTTGCAGAATTACCAGCGTGACTAATAAAATATAAAAATTAAAAACCTGAAAATTAAATAATCAAGAATTGTTTCATATTTGCATCAAAAAATTCCTATACTTCTAAAATAAAATAGATCTCAATCATTTGCTTCTATCCATATCTAAAATAAATACTTCCCCTAAGAGGTATTCTATCACTCATCAACAAAAACATTTCAATCCATTTATGAAATATTCGACGTTGATAGGCCATTGATGCTTAGATTCGCATAATACTAATAATTTGTGCTACAATTCGAAATTCCAGTCAACTTTCTAACGTTGACCTCTCATTGGCTATCCTTTTGGTGCAGCTCTATTCCACATCATCAACCTTATCTACAAGACTTTCTTCAATTACCACCAAAATATGCAATTATATAGCTTTTATGCTTTACCGTATATTTATAAAAGTTTTAAAAAAATACTGTACTACAAATAAATATCTATATTTTTTTCATTAAAAGAAGCGACGTTAGTGTTTAGCGTGAGAAACGATAAATGTTGTATGGAATTAGCGCTATTGGCAGCGGTAACAGAATGCGAGTGAGCAATTGTGCGTGAATATTCAATAAAGAGAAAAATACGTTCATAATAGAGATGAGTCTCGTAGTGAATGGCCCTTAATCAGGGTGGCTCTATTTGGCTAAACAACTAAATCACATACTCAATTATCGCATTCAAATCTATTAACTACTCTATTCATTGATTCACTCTATCAGTTCATCTTCCACCGATTTGCCCCCCTATGCGGATTGAGAAATATCGTCGAAATATCAGAAAATATTAAACAATTCTTTGCAAATCTTTAAATCTAAATGCTTTATCCATAACATTTCACGATAAGATCACAAGAAAAAAAGCTGAGAAAGTGACTAAACATTTTCACTGTCCCATTCGACTATTTTCAAGCATTGTTTAACTCAGCAATAGTATTGTAATGGCAAAGTTTTTATATATTCAAAGAGTTTTTAGATTAGCTGAACGTAAAAGCTTTTTCCCTTATCTCATGTATAAAGCGCTGTGATTTGATTTCTAATTCCAAACATTCATGCGCCTTTATCGTGGTCTTTTTCTCTTTCATATTCAAATAACTCTAATGGCTTTCTAGGTGAATTATAGCCAAAATGCCTATATACCAAAAATGGGAGATCATCATCCCCATTGTTGGACTGAGAGGATCGACGAAATTGCATTTCATTTACTTTCGTTTTTGTGACATCCATACTCACTTTTAGAGTCTGACTTGCAATAATCCATTATGCTTTACCTTTTCTTCGACAAAAATGCAGCTCCCCAAATAGAAAATATTTGATAGAGTTCGTTGTCTCCTTTCAACCAATGCCGGCAGCTTATAAACTTGAAATGTTCAGATTATGGATTGTACTGCGATACAAACCTATTTGTGAATCAGCAAGACCAGTCACCCTCCCCCCCCCCCCCTGCTTTTCACCCTTCCCTCCCCCCATCCCACTTTTCATCCTTCCCTTCCCTCACCCTCCCCTTCCCAATCCTCGGGAATCCAACCCGATGTTCGGGAATCCAACCGGAATCTAGACACTAATTTCAAGGGTGTAAAAAATTGTCAACGATAACCCACATACCTGCATGATGAAAGGCCACACCGGTGAGAATAACGCTAAATAGAACTTCATCGTTCGATTGTGTTTCATTGCGGAAAAATTCAATGAAACAAGATAACGCATCTGTTTTGATAGACCGAAGAAAGTCGGGTAATGGTTGTTGCGAGAGTGAATCCTTCAAATAAGTGGAAACCACTGATGCGACCTTCTCGGTTTCAGCTTTCGAACTGCAGAATACCAAAACGCTATCGCCCACTGATAGCGATTCCACACACAACCTAATAAAACCTTTGGTGAATACAGCGATCAATAATGTTTATTCGATCAACGATCAATATCGATCACTATCGATCACCAACAAGAATTTAGACTACATGATTTGAGCATGATCTCAATCGTAAACCTCATGCCTCTTAGAGCATTCATATATAACCTCTATAAGATTATCGATGAATCGATATTTTTCAAATATCTTACTGTACAATATGTTCCGGATCAGAAGGAACTTCGAAACGAGGCGGAAGTGTCCGTAGCGGATGAAATGTCCGCACATCACAAATAGTCGTGCCTAGAAGGATTCCTTCTTGCAAATCGATAGGTCGAAAATCAGTTTCGAATTGTCGTGCATTTAACCATTCACCAAGTTCCGTCAAATTTGAAAACGTAGCGCTCATTGCGATTACTTGAACGTGATGACTGAAAGAAGTATAAACATTAGTGATCGAATGCAATACTACGGATCACGTTAGAAAATCTTATAAAATAAATAAATACTTCTTTATAATAAAATAAATTAGCATTTTCAAAAATAATTGCGAAAAAAAAGAAATAAATAAAACCAGAAAAAAAGGACGGCCCCTGCAATAAAAATATTTTTCCTTGGCCTAATATTGAAACTGTAAGACTTTGACTTAAACATTGCTGTAAATAACTTCCTCAAAGACCTAATATTCTAGCCGACCTTATTTCAAAACAAAATATCTCTGATATCCTCTTCAGCAGGAATAAAAATTATTCTTCATTACTTTGAAATGACGGACCTTAAAAAATAATAAAAACTCCAAGCCTCATATTCAAAACGCTTCTCTCACGTTCACCAATTAGCCTGGATACAAAGAGAAGAAAAGGTTTCATTAACTACATTTTAAAATTTTTATTCAGCCTATTCATTTTTTATCTTTCAAATGAATTTAAATAAATTTTCAGAAAAAATCAAATCGTCCATTTTTTTGTTTAATTCTTTCGCAGAAAAAATGCCCAAACGTTTTCTTTTTGAAAAAGATTAAAGCAAATCGCCATTCGAAATCATATATCTAGTTGAATTTAAAAAGAAAATTAATCTACGATGGATGAGATACAAAAAAAAAAACAAAAAAAAAATCAATCCAACATAATAACCTTAAATGAGTTGAAGAATAAAGAAGTTTTGCAATTATATGCTCAATAATTTGTCCTCGACTCAAATCAAATACCATATGAAATTCATCCACTACAACAACACCTGAAAAACCTTTTCCCACCGTTAAAATACCGTTTATTACACCTGTAAAACATATCAAAAAGCCTCTCCTATACAAACAATAGTGTTCTTTTAAATATGCTAATATCTATTATTCTAAGCCTTTTATTAATGAGCTAGAAGGAGGCACTTTCCAAACTTGAACGATCATAAATATTCGTAATAAAGTAAGAAATAATAATTACAGTACATTTTATTTTAAAAATATACTATAATATAAAAGTTGGATACTGTCAAAATTGAAGAGAAGTACCATCAAAAATAAAAATAACAAATCTGAACAAAACAAAACAAAACATAGATAAAAATTTTAACAACCGACGCAGTGAAGCATTTATTCGTTTGCCCCAATGACTATAGTATGAGACCAAAACCTATCTGCTATTCTTGTTATTGCTATTGACTGCTTTATCTACTTTACTTTTACTACTTCATCTGTTATCAGTTGTTAATACTTGCTATCACTCAACTTCACGAGTGATAAAAAAAGGAAGGAATATACACGATCATCTAATATTTCCAGCTGATAAGACAGCAAACCAATCACCGATAAGTATGAAGAACATAGCTAATCCAGCAGGACGGAACACTTATGGCGATTTGGATCCCACTCTTATTTTGCGACCAAATCGTCAATAAATCAACTATGTTAGGCTCGAATCTGTCATTTCTATAAAAATTCCCGCATTATCCTGCACATCACAACATATACCTGGTTTGAACAGAAAAATCAAAAACTCGTAATTCATAGGGAGTTTATTCTCATTACTACAAATTATGTAACTTTTCATGCAAAAATTTTGTGCCAATACAAAGGAAAGTCCAAGGAGTTGAAGATGAAAATGAATTCAATTGAAGCCCCAGTTTTATTTCTCATTTGTTGATTCTCCGTCAGAAAAATAAGCCTTCAAAATCGTCCACTTCCCCTTGAAACTTTAGGGCGATACCGTTTAATTTTCTATAAATTTTCCTCTTTGTTATCCTATCAATATCCATCAGATATTCAAAGGAAAAAATATTGAAATTACTATCTCGAACAATCACCATTTATGCACACGATCGCTTTTATATGATTGTACTAAAATGCAGCACTCATTAATTTAAAAATAGTAATTTATAATGCTAAACACGACCTCGATCGACGACAAAATTGTGACCATTCAGAAGTTAGCAATGACCTAGAGAGAGAATAATATCCTGGAAAACACCCCCCACCCATTCTGATCAAAAATTGAAATTTTCAAATTGCATGAAATCATACCAATAGTATTTAGGGTTCCCTCATCGATGGCTCTATTCAATAAAGAATTCGCCTTCTCGATCGTACAAACGGCCGCATCCCAAGTATCAAGAGGAGCCGAACTAGCACCCATATATGCACGCACTCGGAGATTGACACAACGCCATAATCTCTGCAACAACGCATAATTTTATTAGACAAGCCAATGTGACACCATAGAAATGACCAAGCTTCAAACGGTCATTTTAGCCAATCCATAATGGTCATTTTATTCAATTGTCCTTTTTTTTGCTCTATTCCATCTGAAACAATCAAACTCTCTTATATTTCAGGCCCACTTCCGCTTCGTTTAATTTTATTTATTATGATCTGATTGGCTGAAATAAATGCAATAAAAAGGTTGCTCTTTGGTCATGCAAGTAAGGTTATTTTTATGCACGAAATAATCTACGAACTATTTCGGTGATGCGATCAACGATAGATCAATCTTCACAAAATTGTTTTTACGTTTAAATCATCCGTCACCTGTTTCAGTCTTTATCTGCACTCTTCTCATTGTGTGTGTGTGTGTGTGTCTATAAACGAATACATCCCAGTCTGCGCTCAATATCGCCACTATTTGTTTAAATATTCTCGTTTCACTTTTGTATCTTTTTTTGTTATTTTATTCTATTTTTTAAATTCTAGATTCATTATTTTCTCACTTGAATTTTGATCGCATTGATTTAAAATATACTTACTTATATTACATTAAAAGATACGTAATGATTATACTAGGACTCTCTTTGAAATCAACAATTTTCTTCGAGTAAACTTCCTACCCAATTTCCTCAAACATACCCCCACTATGAAATTTGCAATTACATTAGCCTTTTCTCTAATAAGCCCACTCACCTTCGAATTTAAGTATCTTTTCCAGGGTATTAGGGCAATAAACCCCATCGATTTATGAAGGAAAAATTATGCAAATGCTGTTTTTCGAACGGATCACATGTGTGGATATACGGATAAACGTTAAGCGATGTTCCCTTACCTAAGCTCTAAGACTTCCTAATCTTCAGCCAGAGATAATCGCCGAAATCAGCTTATAAACTCTTTTGGCGCAACGTTATGAATGAATGTCGATTATGTTGTTGTTTTCTATGTTTTTTCATTATATTCGCGAATTTTGGTCATTTAAATTTAATCTTTTTTCCAGTAATATTCTTTAAACATTCATCTCCCCTCTCCTTCTGATTCGAATCTTAAAGAACGATTTCAAACGGAAATTGTTTTTATAGACATATTCAAAGATAAGCTATGAATTCGACTAATTATTTAATTCAACAGTTATTACATTACTATTAAAAATATGATCCTCATTCATGATTCCTTCAAGTCATTTGCGCCATTTTTGCTAAAGCCTACGATCTATATTAATTGATTAAATAGTAATCCTCTCTGCGGTCTAAAATCTCTTCTTCTTCCAAATATTTGCATCATCATGCCATATAATTTATGTTACCACGGAAACCAACCCTTCTAACTTAAATGTCACTCAAACACTATATAGAATTATTTCTTTAGAGCACTTCCTGTATAAATTGTTGCCCTCTTTTATAGCTCATTATTCCTGATTGCGCAAATATTACTACTTGTACCGATACTGTCCTTTGATTCCTCCAAAGTGGCTTCAGAATCGTGTAATATGAATCCCCCCTCCCTCCCCCCCCCCCCACTGTGAACCTGTAATCCATCTTCCCCCTCCCCCTCCCCCCCCCCAAAAAAAAACTTCATTTCTTATGGATTTAATTGACTCCTACTGATTATTTTTATGTATTCTAGTAAATCTCTGCAACAACATATTTGATATGGCTGTACGTCTATATATCAGTCAATTTGTTCGGTAATTTCAACACACAATTTACAAAAATGGTATAAAATTTGATCGAAATGATGCATAGATTCATATAGCTATCTTCTATTCACTTCAATGACAAATGCAAAATGAGTTAATCTTACTTAAAATGCCCATATAATCAATAAATCAATTCTGTCGTAAAATAGATTTGATAGGTCTTCAAATTATATTCCTATACAATCTTCTACCACTAGCATTTTCGCCATCCTTTCAGAGTTTTTTTAATTTTTTAATTTTTTTAAATTTTTTTTATTTTTTTAAATTCGAAAAAAATATACCTTAGCAATCTCCCCATTTCCTTACAACTAGTCTATCACCGCTAACCTATCGCGCTATGAATATAATTAGTTCGCCATTCTTTATACCTAGTTGATCTTTCTAAATCTAGCAATCCATCATAGCTGATATATGATCGATATGCACAATACTTTAAACTGTGTATGAGAGTGGGAAATGAGAGTATTAACATCAAAGAAGTTTCCCTCGAGCTTCCCAAAAAATATAATGCTAAAAAAGATCCCTCGAATTTTGAGAGAAAAATATAGATTCTATAAAAGAATAAAGGAAATAATTAACTAATATTTCCCATTCCGGGTAAATTCTAAGAGTAAAAATAGAATCAACTATGAATTAAGAGAGATGAAAGAGGCAAATTTATAGATAAGGTAAACGATGGCGTTGACAATTCACCTATTCCTCATATATTTTGCAATTTATAATAAGGATATCCGCAAAAAATAAACATCTAATTCATCTATATATTTTTTAGTGATCTTTGCATAGGTAAGAGGAGGGTACAACAAAATAAGCGTGATAAGCACTAATCAAGAAGAGAAAAATAAAGCAAGAATTAAATACACAACAATAATATCTACCTGTCGTCACCTTTGTTTACCTTAGATGGCCATTATAAATATGAGATTTCAAATGGGATGGACTTATGATACTATAATCAAAGAGCTTTTAGATTTGTAACCTTTGCTTCCATTTAGATCAGCACTAAATTCCATCAGAAATCTGTTAATTATGAAAATATTCTACCTTTAAATTGAGAGCAAATGAAATAGACGAATTTTCAATTTTAAATAATTTAATAAATGGGTTTTCTTAAGTCTAAAAATTATAAAAATACATTAAACATAAAGAAATTTTAATCAAATTTAAATTTTCCTCACTCTTCCTCTCTAATAGCACAATGATTTATTAATTATTTCTATTATTATAAAAGTGTAAATTTTTATGAGTCATTAATAAAACATAACCTGACGAAATTAGAAAATATTTTAAAAATAGAACGCCATATAGGAGGGATTCTAAATTTAATTTAAACTTAAAGTAAATTTAAATTTAAATAAACCCAAGTAAAAGATTATAGAGATCTTTATGCATATAAGCAATAGGTTATCCTCAGCATAAGTGGCGGAAATGAACGGAGAAATAAGAAAAGATGTGAGAGTTCATCAAAACTCTATTATCACCTCTAATAAAAGCCTATTGGAGCAGCCATATTTTAATCTACCAATAAAATGATAGTAAAACGGAATGGAAAAAAAGATTAGATTGGCAAGTCTAAAAACTTTATCCCACTAAAAGAATATCCCCTTGCAATTTATTTATTTATTTGTTTATTTATTTATTTGTTTATTTATTTATTTATTTATTTATTTATTCGTTTGTTTATTTATTTATTTACTTATTTATTTATTTATTTAATTATCATCACCTAAAATAGAAAATAAATAAATAAATAAAAGAATAAAAACGAGAACTACATAATTTCAATCAACTGACCTGTAAAATAAGGAATTTTTCTCTCGCCATTGAAATATATGGAAATATAAAGAGTGCTTTTCGACTTGTTGTTAATACTGTATTAAGTGCAATCAATTCGGCGACAATAGTTTTACCAGCACTTGTTGGTGCCGAAAAGAGCAGATTCATAAAATAAGGTGATCGGAGTCTATCATCCGATAACAACTCCGCTTGCCAATGAAATAGTGATGTTAATCCCATCTTGTGATATTCTGATATAATTTCCTTGCTTACCCATGCGGGAAAATTTTCCATCAGAAAAAAAAAAGATCTGAAAAAAAGAAAGAAATCGATCAAGAATAATTCTAAAATAAGAGATCAAATATCGATCTGCGCCGATCGATCGATATCCCATCTCCCCAAGAATTGGCTCAATCTCCCAATTTTCTTCCTCCCTCTTCAACCTTTAATAAAAGGAAGAATTTCGATGTTATATTTTTCTTTGAATATTAGATTTTTAGTGAAAAAAAATTTTAAAAATAAAAATAAATGAAAAAAGTTTGGACAGCAGAATAAGTCAAAGTGGCAGAATACTAGTGTTATTATAGTCATAAATAATTCGATCATTTATATTTATATTTTTTGTTTGTAAATATTTAAATATATAACTATGAAGTTGAATTATTATAATCAATTGTGTTTATTTGAATTATTCAAAAAAGATAGGAAGAGCTATCAAATTTGGTCAGTAAGTTAGCAGTATGTGGTACTCCCCTAAAGCAATATGAACAGCTTTAGGACGCGTGGCATGCTGAATTTGGGCAATTCCCTACCCCTGTGCGATCAAGAGATAAGAAAAATTCATTTTTTTTACTATAAGGAGGGATTTTGAATTTTTTCAGGTGGGAAGGAGGATTTCAGGCTGATCCTGAAAGTAAATTTATGGACCTAATACCTCCTTGCGGACAAAGAAGCATGGACGGGTACAGTGAAGCCAACTAGTTCATTAATTATGTTTGATAATAGAAATTATACATAAAGAATTGAAAGAGTTATACAAAATCCTGGACTTCACTCCACATTCAATTTCCGGTTGACTTAAAAGAAAAAAAAAACAACATAAACGATTCTAAAAATGAGAAGTAAAAATTTGGCAAGAATCCAAATTATTCCGAAACCACACATCAGTTTGGCGTAGATCAACTAGCGCAAAAAAAAACAATCTAATTGCAAGAAATAGATCGATTAAGAAATCGACTTAAACGAATGAAAATTTAAAAATTAAATTTTCCCGCCATGAAAAAAAACCGATATTGGTCTTGCAACGAAATAAAAATTAATAAAAAAATAGCTATTGTGGGCGTGGTGAGCGTGTTAACGCAAATCTCACGTAGTGTGGCTGTCATCATCGTCTCAGTGTTGTTTGGAGAGTGGTCGTGATGCTGACGCGAGTATGCTTCGTTCGTGGCAATGCAGCTTTGCTGCAGAATTCATTACGGATGGCAACAACGCATAAGATTCGTAAAGAACGTGATACGTTTGGGGAACTTGAGGTACCAGCCGATTGCTATTATGGAGCACAAACTGCACGGTAAGTAAGTTCGGGAACTTTTTTTTTTGCTTAGAAATTTCACCTCAAGTGATGTGGGGTATTTTGAAGTTATTATTATTTCTTGCTTTTTTTTTAAATTACAACTTTACGGTCATATTAGACCGTTGTTATTGTTGATATTTTCGAGTGCAATGAAGTAAGATTTAGGTGGGATGAATGAAATTTTTTCGTACATCTTGTAGATGATGTTTTGGAATTGAAGAGTTTGTCAGGTCATATTCCTTTTGTCGCCAGGATGAATCCTCAGCCAGCTCGTTGAATATTAATATGCTTCTTCTTCATGAAATTGAATGGATCAATAAAACCAGCTCAATCCGGCCGTAATGTTTCAGCTTTCTATCTCTTATAAGCTTCATGGGGCTTATTCTTTAAAGTGTACTGTAGATACACCATGTGTTGTTAATATAGGTACCATTTATGAAGGTAGTTGCGTCCCGCAAGGATTATGCGTAGAAAGGTAAAAATCCTATTGTGTTGCAGTTATTATTAATATTACAGTGTAATGCGCCGTTATAAATCAACGGTGAACCATAGTAAAACCACTCGACTCATTCGTTCATTTCCTTTAGTTTTCTCATTGAAATATATGAATAAAACTTTTAAATGTGGCTGTTTTAAATAGTTACAGTTAAAATATAGTGAAATAGTTGGGGAATTATTGATTATTTCTCTCCTCTTCTTTTTATCTTTTCCTTTTTCCATCACCGCTCTCCACTATGGAAATTTTATTCTATCCTTAATTTCTAGGAGTCAATTTGGTATATTTTTGATAATAAAATTAGCCAGTAAAATTAATTTGGCATTTTTCCAAATATCGACTTGCAAGGGACTCGATAGATATATTTGAATTTCAGTTCGAAAATGAATTTCAAAATTGGTGGACCCGAAGAACGTATGCCATTACCAGTGATCCATGCATTTGGAATCCTTAAAAAAGCTGCCGCACAAGTTAATCAAGAATTTGGATTGGATGCAAAATTAGCTAAGGCGATTTGTCAAGCTGCAGGTTTGTATATATTACCGAAAATTTGGATTGTTTAATTATATTTTATAATATTTGGTTGATTATCAACGAATTACTTTGCTTTGTCGCTATATAAAGGATGTATTAATGGTGGAAGATGTTCGTTGTACTTGAAGGTCTTACTGAGGTCTTGGAAAAATTATTGATAAATGAAGGGAGGGGGAAGCAAGCTTGATAGTTTTTCATGCTTATATGCGGCGATTTATAAACTCTTGTGGCTAATTTTTATAGTCATTCTTTTCCTAGCTAGTTGGTCTTGTAATTTTTGCAGAATTCAGTTTTAAATTTGATTCATAAAATGTAAGATTTTTTATTTTCTTGTTTCTTAGTGGTTAGATTTCGAGTTAATTGAACGTAATGAAGAATATATCTAGTCGGATTGTTGTAAAAATTGTCATCAACGATGATATAGCCAAATTTTACACGATATTCGGAGAGGTTCAGGTTGAATAAAACAATATTTTTTTAAATTTTATTAAAAGCAATAAAAAAATCTTTTTTTAATGCAAAGATGAGAATAAAATTAAGGTTTATAGCTAGTGCCGTCCGTGTCTTGCTTATGCAACGATTATGCTCGAAGAAGTATTTTAGAGAAGCAAATTATTATAGAGATATGAAAGGCAGAGAGAGAAAGTGCTAGTTATATATTAGTGGAAGGCGATCAAAGATGAACGTTTGCAAGGGTTGCATTGATGTGTGTTGCATGTGGAAGTGCAAATATTGATGTGGAAAATCGACAAAATAGTTGGTTGTTAAATCGATGGAATACGGGTTGTGTTAGATATAAGTTTACTGCGGGTCATTAAAGAAAGTGCATGTAATGATTAATTAATAAAAGAAAAGAAGGGTGGATTTGGTTTTTTTTTATTTATTTATCTTGTATAAGAGCAATTTTTTATTCACGAAATTTTTATTCATAAAAAAATTAAAGAATTATGCAGTATAGCAACTATGAAACTAGTAAAGAATAAAGGCATTTATAGAAATGAAGCAATAATCAGGACAGGATGGATGTGATAATATATTCAGTCATTATGTTTGAAATCGGAAATACGTATTGTTTAGTGAAATAAGACTCTTCTTTGTTCGTTGATTTTTAAATTTTGCGTTTATTTAAAAAAAACATTCGTTATTATTTATCATCATTTATTATTTTTATTATTTAAAAAAACATTTATTACGAGTAGGCGTTCATATTCACATGTGAAGTGAAACCACTGCATTGGCGATGTAACATGAAGTTCGTTATATTAGTGCTTATCTTTATTCAGGTGGTTATTATTTAATCAATTCTTCGATGATATCTACCGATATATCGGGGTATAAAGGTGAAAAAAGGCTATCACTTGAGGAGGAAAAGATTCGTTTAAATTATAGATGAAGTGATCGAAGGCAAATTGGATGAACATTTTCCACTTGTGGTGTGGCAAACTGGCTCAGGTACACAATCGAATATGAATGTGAATGAGGTGATCTCGAATCGTGCAATTGAGATTCTTGGTGGTGAACTTGGATCAAAGAAGCCAGTTCATCCCAACGACCATGTCAATATGTCACAATCGTCCAACGATACCTATCCCACCGCGATGCATATCGCTGTTGCTCGGTAAGAGCTTTTCGTTTAGTTAAAGTTTCATGTCGTTTTAGGAATCTTTGAGGGAACTATTTTGATTGTATGCTAGACGTAACTAGTAAGAGAATATATAATATAATTAGTATTGGATTTATTCATGGGTGGTCTAATAATTTAATTTATTTAGTGAAGTGAACTCTCGACTTCTACCCTCTCTGAAGCAGTTACGAGATTCATTAGCGAAGAAATCGAAAGAATTTGATAAGATTATTAAAATTGGCCGAACGCACACTCAAGACGCTGTTCCATTAACACTTGGACAAGAGTTTAGTGGATATGTGCAACAGGTATGTTACTTAATTTATTTTATTATTTTCAAGTCAATTTAATGCAAAATGCTTTGAACATAGAATTTATTCTTTTCTCTTGTTGTTTAAATGCCTATTTAATTAGACGTGACCGGAAGTAATTCTACCATTTTTGCATTTTTTTTTTTTTGTGAATAAATTGACTGGTGGTTCGTCACATTTGCAAAATTTGTTAACAACTATGTTGTTTCTTTTTTTTTGGCGAGAAAGCAATATTTAATGCACTTCTATCTGTAGATGTTATAGTAGTAGTAGTTATTAATAATAATTATTTTTTTATTTAGATTTAGGTAGTCGGTAAGGGGTTGGGGTCATTTGTTCTCGAACGTAACCTAGCAGTGTTTAATGCTTCGGCTATCCTTCGCAAGTCTCGATGATATCAGTTGGGATCTGAACCTTATTTTTCAAACGTCTTTGCGATACTTTATTGCGGCACTACGAAGCGATGGACAATACTGCATGGTACTTAGATACAGTGTGGTCCACTGTGAAATATATAATCAAGGTGTGCTGGCACGAGGGATAATATCGTTTTGGGAGCCCTTTCCTTTGTTTTGTATTGCTATTGCTATGTGTTTTGAGAGCGTCAGTGAACACTTCGGTAGCAGAGGTCATGAAGTACAGTTAAATTAGTGGTTGAAGGATTTTTAAAAATCTTTTTTTTTTTTAAATCTTAGATGGATAACGGTATCGCAAGAGTGGAGGCCACATTGCCACGCCTCTATAAACTCGCTGCAGGTGGCACCGCGGTGGGTACTGGACTTAATACGCGTGTTGGATTCGCTGAGAAAGTTGCCGCGTAAGGATTTGCCTCGTTTGTGACTTAGGGTTTTGTTTACTAATATGGATAGCGGTTTATGTATGACAGTATTTAGTATTTAGAACCCCATGTCAGGTTGACATATATGCTATTTGTGCATCCTTAACTACCATTTCTTCCAGGACAAGGAACAGTGCTTAGCAACATGGGTGGCATCGTTAAAAGATAAGAATGCATACTACAAGGAAATCAGCATACCTGATGGTTTTATAAAAAATAATTTGAAATGATCTGGATGCAGTCTAGAAATTTTCGTTCAACTTGTTATTGTTATTGCATCGCTGTGATGGTTCACTTAGTAAGCAGTAAGGCTTGAACAGTAGAGCAGGAGGATCGGAAGTTTGAACAAACTGTCCTTTGGCTGGGCATTAGTGCCAGTGAGAAAAAAGATCGAATGTGCCACATCTGTAAGGTGTTCACAAATGAATGCAGTTCGACTATGTCAGTTATCAGTGGCAAATATTGAAGAAGAAAGTTCACTGCATCGGATATCTGCCTGATTGTCCATAAATTTGGTGTCGATGAAGCCATTCATTTATAAGCTCTTTGACAATGTGCCCAAGGTGCTTTAATTTGGTATGCAATGAATGTGCTGATCGTCTATAATTCTGGAAATCCCAGTTCTTAGGCAGTTGCCAAATCTCTTTATTTATAAACGATATAAAATAGAAATGCTTACTTTTATAAAGAATATAACTATTTGCAGGAAGGTATCTGAGCTGACAGGTCTGCCGTTCGAGACTGCACCGAACAAGTTTGAAGCGCTTGCAGCTCATGATGCTATGGTTGAGGTGAGGTTCAAATCCAGCCATTTTCACTTCATAAAATTATTCCTGCTTTGTACATTTCTATGTAGAAAGGGCAAAGGTCATGGTATTCAGTTGATCTAATTGCTTTGCAGGCATTTGAAAATAATAATTATAGTCGGCATGCTCTACTACGGCTTTTTATCCGAACGTTCTTTGAGTGATAGCTTTTATGAAATTATTTTGCTGATGGAGGATTCACTCTTCATTTATTTTCACATTTACTGAGAAAAAACTTTAGGTGCATGGTGCGTTGAATACGGTGGCAGTTAGCTTGATGAAGATCGCCAATGATATCCGTTTCCTGGGATCGGGTCCGCGTTGTGGACTCGGTGAGCTGTCGCTGCCTGAGAATGAACCCGGTAGCTCGATAATGCCCGGCAAGGTGAACCCCACGCAGTGTGAAGCAATCACCATGGTCGCTGCACAAGTATTCGGTAATCAGGTGAAGCATCTAATCTCTTGCTAATATACGAAGGGAGGGGAGGTGGTGGTGAGGAAGGGGGAGGATGAAATGAACGCTTGCAAAAATCTTGCTTCTCTTCGAAGTGGTACGTATGATGTTTTCGCTTTGTAAAGCAAACTGATAGGTGTTGTGTATGTGCGAAAACACGTCAGATGGTTTTTCCATGGGGAAAATTATTCTCCATGCAGGCGGCATGAATTTTTCAGTTTATAAATTTTTCCAATTTTTCAATTTTTTTCAGTTCAGGAGCGGTTCATCTAAAAAGTTCATTGCGAAAATTTTTTGAGTTACTTATTTTGTATTTGCTTGAAAAAATGTCTGAGATGAACGGCATTTTACTTTAGGTGGCGGTAACAGTTGGCGGTTCAAATGGACACTTCGAATTGAACGTCTTTAAGCCGATGATCGTACGCAATGTACTGCAATCGACGAGACTTATTGCTGATTCGTGTGTCTCGTTCGCTGTGAATTGTGTCGATGGCATCAAAGCGAATGAGGTTACAATTAATTGCTAATTTTGAGCATGAGGATATAACAGAAGTTGGCACATCTCGCCACGGTGTCTTATGTCTGGAAAACACCTTTATATTGGTTTTTATTAACTTGCACTTTCAAACTTTATGCCCGTGCCTCAGCACTATTTTCCTAGAACTTTATTGCACTCCCTAAGTCATACACATCGCGCCAACTTTTCGGTGTTTGCGGCTATGAACATGAAGGTAGTTGAAATTCGTTAGGATTGTTCAATTATATAATATCACTTATGAATTCTTTGTAGAATAATCATCTCATCGCTTAGTTTTGAAGCACATTGCAACTGTTCATTTGTTTATTGCTTCCCTGTAATGTTATATGCAAGTTGTTACACGTGAATATTGAGCTACTATACACTTTAGGAAAACATCAGGAAGATTCTGCGCGAATCATTGATGCTAGTGACAGCGTTGAATCCGCATATCGGCTATGATAAAGCAGCAAAGATCGCAAAGACGGCACACAAAAATGGAACGACGCTAAAAGAAGAGGCCATCAAATTGGGCTTCCTTACTAAGGAGCAATTCGAAGAGTGGGTACGACCGGAGAATATGCTCGCACCTAAATAGGCATTTCACTCACTTCATCTCAACGTTTTGCACCGGTCTTATAGATTGTGTCTGTGTCTGTGCACTTTTTTAATGAAAAAAAAATAACTTATTGAACTATTGTGTATGGCATGAAAATCAACACGATATTATTGATGTTTAATTGCTTCTTAATGATCGCTACAGATATTCAAGTATGTGAGGCTAATCGAAATGATAGATGATGTTCGAGATGGTGTAAGATGAACTCTGCTCGTTCGTCGATAAAAATGATCTTGGTAGAGTCAGCTGTTGCAGTGATTGATATCCACTAGTTAAGGTTGCAATCGTTGATGCCAACAAACTATTGAGTTTTAAGAGTTATACACGCAGAATGGATCGGAAGCGGTCGATCAGACAAGGTGGTGGAATGCGATAATTGAGCTTATATGGGCATTAATGCTGCAGTTAATTTCTAGTAGAAAATATGCCATATGGCTTTTCAGTTCCCTTGTAAAGACAGTATGAAGCAGGTTCGAGGTCGTGAAATATTCCTTGTAGAGTTTATTTTGGGACGAGGAGGGGAGGTGGTGTTCGTGGAGTGCTTGGAAATAGTCATGTCAGCCTGCCAAAATTTATGTTGGGACGTTATGATTATACTTCACCACTAAAGCAGTACTGTGCTATGATCTATTTAGACTGTATATTTCTTTTCGTTTCGAGACCTCAAGAAAAAGCACTTCAGCGATATCCATGGCATAGCAAAGAAGTTTTCAACGAGTGTTGTCGAGCACTACTGAATTCACGTCAAACTTCCCACAGACATTTGGCGGGTATCTGCGTTTCCCTGAACTTCTCTATAACCCTTAGCACTGTATCGACCTCTACAGCATCTGGCCAAATTCAAACTATTTGCCAGCGCCGATTGCAATATGTGAGCTACAACTTGCGGCAATTCTACGTTGGCTTAATTGTACGTCGGTAATTGTATAGCAAGCGCTGGCTGCTATTTCGTTCATCTTTTGAAAATTTTTACGGTATAATCGGATTCAAACGTAGCTGAACTGATAAGCTGCAGCCGTCTTCGCCATCTGAATTGTTACAGTTGTCGCATCTTCCCAGTCTGCAAATTATTTTGGAAACAGCAGCACCTGAATTCTTTCTTTTTTTTTAAGTGCACATCACGTTTGCATCTAATTCAGTTACTAATCAAAATTTTCAAATAAGCTCATTTAATTGTTGTGTTCATTGTGATATCGGAAGAGTTTCTGCATAACTAAGGATGCATCGTTCAGCGATCCATCTTCAGTGTGATGAATCGTTGCCCGCAATAGATTAATCTTTGATGCATGTTCGATTCTATATATCAACGATAACTGATGCCCCATTTAATCCTTTCACATCTACCACAATTCTTTTCTTTTTGTTCTATTCCAATCACGTTTTCTAAACGAGAGCAAATTCCTCATCGAGAGCTTCGGTGGATGGATCACAGATTCAGCATAAAGGTGAATATTTGTGTGATTTATGGCTGAGGAAGAGGCGCAAAAATACGTTCGATAGCATAGATGAATAACATTCAGCTTTATTTCGCGCTTTTAGATGCTTAGGACTATTTGTCATATTCAGGCGCATTTTACAACGTTGGAAATAGGAAACTAAATACAACAAATAAAATTAGGCGTTAATGCTGCTTATTGCGTTTTATTAAATACAGCCATTTCCGGTTGTTTCTCAGCATCTGCGACTTTAAAAAATGTGATTTTTTTTAGAAGTCCTAGATTAAATAGCCAATTTATTTGAATTATAGAATGGAATAACTGAGTAAATATATTTTTCTTTAACTCGAGCCGAGTTTTAGTAGGGGATATAGGCAATGTGTGAAAGCTGTCACCAAATCCCAAACGATTTAGACCGATAAAATTACAAGTGATTCTGAAATTTTTTTACGAACATAGCATATCGAAAATTTTTCCACTAAGCTAACTCATAAGAAAGCATAATGAAATAAAACAGCAAATGGGTACATTAAAGCAAAGAAATTACGAAAAAAAAAGAACGCAAAGTAAGTTTATTGACATTATTTAAAGATTTCGAGATGAAGATATAGCCTAAAATTTTCCAGTAGATATATCATTGATTTCAAATCTCAAAGGATTGAGATACATCGAAATCTCAAGCACATCATAACATCATTAAATTCTGCGATCGAAGAAAAGATTTAAAAAAAAAAACGTTTTCAGCTGCAAAATGCATTCTAAAAATTGTACAGTATACTTATATAGATCAAAATCACAGTAAAAAAAATTGTTAAATCGCAAGAAATTAATGCACTACTGTATTTACCATCTAACGAAAGCTTTACTTATGATGCACTCTTGTGATTTCAAGCGTAATGAAATGCTCCACTGTATTTGATACAAGTGACAATTCATTTATCGTTTAGTAGATTGCGTACTCCATGGTCGGTTTTAAAAGGGCTCCAATAGGAATCTTTAGCTTCGTCATACGGAGTCACTCCGACCAACAGCCACATCGGGACGACGACGGTAGAACAACTCGGAACTCCCCTCTTGAGTGAAACAGCGATGAATCGACTCGTCAGAATCTCTATAGGTAAGCGGAAATGGAAGCAATATAAAGACACATTTGTAATGAATGCTTTATCGGGTCGTTAAGGGGCATACATGAAGTAAAAGACTGTAGAATGTTTGATGTACTTTTATGTACCCGTCGAATGATAGGAGTTCGAAATAAGTGAGGGAAGATATGTAGATAATAAGTAAGTAATTCTTGATTAATGCGTAAATCAATCAACTCTCCCATTTCCTTGCGGTGTTATATAATGGCAAATGATTGTCGCCGCTTATAAAATAAAATTTTATCCCATTCGAAATCGTTCAAAGAATGAAATTAATTTTTTTTTTCTGCAAAAATAATTTCCTCAAAGATATTATTTCAATTCGGTAGGGAAAAAAGAAAACCATTCCGATCGATGCAAAAAAAAATAGAAACACTTCATGAACAATTCTTTCAAAAACATCTCCCGGTGATTCGTTTCTAAATGAAATGTCACACATTTTTATACTCGTAAATTTTCGATCAAAAGATGCGACATGGGTCATATCGAACGTGAAAAGTACATAGAAGAGAGGGAGAACGATTGCGATGCGTAGTGTCGGCGTGTTTGTATGTTTGTCTGTGTCTGTTGGAAAACGTGTATCTTTTAGATGGTGTAGTAATGTCTGTGTAGAATAAAAATTTGTGCTCATTCATAGATAAATGAGCGCATAAGTGTTAACTTTGCCCTAGATTTGTGATTTCCCTTTCTTTTTGTTGCATTCATACGATTCGCCACTCAAAAAAAAAGAGTTGATTCCATATACGCAACATTGGGCGTAGATTTATCTATTCGTTCAATACGCATTATCTAAGCGTATTCTTCTCAAATGTATCACTTATTTATCCTCCTTATTCATCTAATTCAAACATCACAAGGTTGATTATTATTTTTTTTGATCGTATTTTTTGAGGTATTTAAAAAATTGAATTTTTTAAATTTTTTTTTCATTAATTTATTAAGTTTCTTTTTTTTTTAATGTTTCATACTTAAGTTTTTCATATTCATTCCTCATATAATAATAATAATTTTTTGTGCCAATCGTCTTTGTTTTTGATCTTTTCTCATATAAAATAATAGGGAAATAGTAATTAGATGATATAATCTATCATGAGGGGAATTTATAGGTGAGAGGCTTGCAGGATTTGTGAATTTGGAAAAAAGGAAGAAGCCTTATCGAAGACGAAATTTTTGAGAGCTCATTTTCAATATAAAGGGAGGGCAAATGAAGGACGTAAACATATGTGACCTATAAGAGCTGTTAGATAAGGGTTGGAAATGAATGAAAGCTTGGAATGGTTTATTATAATCGAGTATCGGATATACCATGCAAGCGAGGGAGGGAGGGGGAGGAAGGGGAAGGGGGAGAGTTGGGTCTAGCTAGAGCAAGAAGCTTAGAATCTAAATGAAGCTTGGTTATATGCCCCAACTTTTTTTTTTTGAAGGATTCATAGTCGATTCTCTAGAAGGACTTATAGAGTGATGTGGACCAAGAAATGAAATTCCACTGTAATTAGAGAACAACGTAACAAATCGATTTCTTGATGGTTTAGTGAACGAAAAGTTGAAAGAGGATTGTAGATTTATTGAATTTGTAGATTTATTGTAGATTAGTGAGTGAAAATCAACCATGATGTGAATTTTTCAGCAGTGATTGAAAAACGATGTTTCGATGAAGATTTGAATTGTTATGCATGGGTTGCCGAAAATCATGATTGGTGCATCGAAGAGGATACAAATACTGCAAAATATTGTGAAAAAAGTTGTCAAAAATGTGGTAAACAAGTACCTCCAGGTAGATTTTCAACTTATATTTTTGAAGTATCTTATTATTTCCTAACTTTATTGAAAGTAAATATATAATTAGAGTTTCTTCGATTTGCTAAGAGTGTGAAGCAATCGTAGATCACTTTGGGTCAAATTAATGCAACCTATTAGTGATAATTGATATGGAAATATAAGTTCATAATTAAGGCTAGCGGATACTATTGTCGGATTTCGTTAGAGTTGATTAGTGATCGACTTGCAACTACGAACGTTGATGAACAGTATTAACTTGAAAACCTTCCTTAGTACCTTTTTCCTTTCCCTCGAATAAACCACCCTAAATTTTGAGGCGGGTAAAAATAAATAACACTCCCTTCTCCCTCCTTCAACAACTCCCCCTCCCCCCCCCCCCCCCCTTCCTCAATAGTTGTAGACCTCAACAAGCTCTCTTCTTCCTCTCTCATCATTCCAAAAACCATGTCCTCTTTTTAAACGTCTAGAATGCCTCGTACTGTTGTGATACCTTTGCCCCATTCGGTCGTAGACACGAAAATCGGAAGCCTAGAAGAGTAGTCATTTGATATTGGAGCGATAGCAAGAAGACGGTAACCAACAACGAATCGAATAAGAAAAAAAATGAAGCAAAAAAAAAGGTTAGAATAAAAAAAAAACACAAAACTTTCTCATAAATTAAGAGCTCCTTATATTTCCTCTCACATAGCACCTCGTGCAAAAATATCCCTCCCCCCCCCCCCCTCTTCCTCCCCGCATAGCCAGGTTGAGATTTTGTCACTGTATTTGATGTTTACGGTTCAAACATAAGCTGATCTACCGGACTCGATCTACCGAAAACTTTTCCGGTAGATCGAATTCGGTAGATCAGTTTAGTTAGATTCTTCAACAAATTAAAAAAAACTGATTGCAGAATACGATTTAAAAAAAGTGCCAAAAAATTTGCAACCGATCGCATTTCTAATCGGTAGATGGCGATCCGAATTCGGTGGGAAAGCATTTTTCCCGACTATTCCAAAATTTACCTACGGCGAAGAGATCGTTTTTCGTTTATGTAATCCACAAATGACAGGAGCTGCAGCACTCAATTATACGTTAGTAAAATTAAATTTTTCATTTTTTTATTTTCGATTCTAAATTAATAATATTTATAAAAATCGTAAATGGATACGGGAAGGAATCCCAGCAATGATATGGAAAATTTTCATTTATGTTGCCTTATCCTCTATCATAAATCTAGTGAAAACATCGATTTATATCTATGGATAGGGGGATATTGTCCAGGAAGAATAGATAAATGATCGTAGATTGCTATTATTGCTATTACAGTAAGCGTTAGCATACTGTAGTTAAGAAAATTATAAAATGCCTATTTATTAGCTTTATTTTTCAAGAGCAGGCGATAGGTACATCGATTCAGTGGTAGTGGTATTATGATATGCAAATATGCAAACTAAATCAATACATATGCCGTATTTGGCAATATTCCAGCAGGCAAATTCTTGCTTATATCAGTATAAAATATTTAATTATTTTTTCTTAAATGAAATAATTTTAGCGCATTCGCATGGGATAATAATAATATGAATGAATTACATAGTGAATATGGTTATATAACCGTTGAGAATGGAACGCGAAATATATCAATGAATACAATAATGAGTAATGGTTAGATATTTTTTCTTTTTTTTTGCTTTTTTTGAATATTAATATCCCGTTGATATTTTTTATATTTGCATATTAACATTGATATGAAGATTTATGGGGTGAATCAGAATTTTTTTAGAAAATTGTAACATTCAAATATAATATAAGCAATGTGGAGTTTTTTTTTTGAGTGAAATACGGTAGTTTTTAATGAAATAAGTTGTTTATTTTTGATCGATTTTTAAAGTTTATTATTTATTTAATCATTCTTATTATTTGATAGATTATTATCCGCTAAATTGTTGAAAATAAAACATTTTCAAAAATTACGTCATCAATTTCTATTTTAAAGGATTTATGACGATAGAAAATGGATATGAGGAGGATAATTTTATAAAACTTCGTATGCGACGAATTAGCCGACTCAGTTTCAGTCGCGATCTACCTGTTCGAAGGGTTTGTTGAGATTTTTTCACTTTTACTTCTTTATCGATTTTCGGAAGATAACGATAAAATTTAATTTCTTTTTTATTATCAACGGGGTCATTATATATATATATATATATATATATATATATATATATATATATATATATATATATATATATATATATATATATATATATATATATATATATATATATATATATATATATATATATATATATATATGATGTGTATAGTCTTTATGATTTCATGGTATATACACACCTTCAACTACTGTTTAATGTGAAATAGCCATATTTAATTAAGTTATAAGCTTAACAAATGGCTATTTCAAAAGAATGCTTTCAGAAAAGCACCTTATATTTGATTGTACTGAAAAATACCATCACTAGAGACTATAGTACCAAAATTATCAAATATTTTTAAAAAGTTTCAGAATTTGTTTAGAAAAAAGTAATGAGATTATATAAAATTAAGAAAGAGGAAGAGATAAAAAGCAAAGAAATACTTAGCACTAGAGAAAGAAAAAAATAATAATTTGAAAAAATATTATTGTAAACATAGAAAATATGATGTTTAAAAAATATATATTTAGTTGCATCGAACATGGACACTCCTCGACGCAACCCATTTGGAAGCTCGTCTCTTCATGGCTACCATAACTCATCGTATGATGGAACACACCTCTATTGTTTATGAAAAAATATATCCCTGATTTTTAGCATTTGATCTAATTGGATGCATACCGTATCCAATATATCCATGCAAATATTAGATGTGTGTTGTTTGCAGTGCATATTTAATACTGATAATACCACAGTATACTGATAATAATAACTACAGTAATAATGATTTTATGAAAGGAATCGGCAGCTTAGATTCGCATAGAAAAATTCAGGAATCATTTGGTGAATAGAATAAGGGATGAGTATCAATGAAATATCGAAAAACAAAATACAAGCTAATATATTTGAAGCGGAATGTTAGAAATATTAGAAAATACTGCAATTCTTTTAAATGAAAGCCACAAAGTGGATATAAGTGTTGATTTATATAATAAAATTATAAAAATTATGTAAAAAGTATTGCTTTAGATTGTTTTATTTCCTTTATCAAATAAATTTATCAAAGAATTCAGAAATAAATTTGTAAAGAATAGGAAAGGAAAAATATTTCCGGTGCTGAATCATCATTATCCTTGAATTTATCTATGCTATATAATTTTCATAAAAATATATATTTATGAATGCTTCTAAAGTATAGGCAGAGAATTGAACTTGAGCAAAAAAAAATAAATAAATAAAATTATATATTGGACTATAATAAGTTGTAGAGTAAACCGACAGCAATAATATTTTTTAGGTAAGTAAATTACTTCAATTTGATTTACGAAAATATTGCTGTAAATATTTTTTTTAGTGTTTTTTGATGCAAAAAATCTCTCAGAAATTGGAATTGTTGGTTTATTGTTCTGCGGAAGAAAACTATCTGCTGCCAAGAATATTGAGTAAAACAAAGGAAACACAAAAAAAGAAAAACCCATCAAGACGGCGAAATATTTTTAGTGAATATAAAAATTCTAAATTTTTCTCCTCAATCATTGTGAGAATATTTTAAAGGATAAAAGAAAATTTTTTTCCCACTTATATAAAATAAAGCTTCAAATAAAATTTCACGTTTATTTAATAAGCAAGAAAAAAACGAACAAAAGACATAAATACGGAATTGGAAAATATTCAACCTGGTCGTTATTGGTGCCAGCTTGTAGTGTTTGTTTCGGCGCTGTCAGCAATTGACAACATAAAAGCGCTATTGTTTTCATCTCTAATGAAATGCTAATAAATTATTGAACAATCCATTTTTTTTAAATGCATTGCGACGTATCGCAGATCGTATTGCCAATTCTTTAATATGCAAATATTCCCGTCTAATTGCAGTAACTTATACTGTGATATAGATATATATTGGTGCAACAGTCATCATTAATGATGAATAATAGTGAGTTATAAGTATGGGATAGTATCGGTTTGTTTATTTAATTCACCAGCGTTTCCCAACTTCTGGGAATAGCGCATGAAACATACGGATCGCTACGACCTGAAAATTGTGGATGTGTTCGTTTGTTTGATGTCTTGAGCATTAAAGATGCAATACCATCGACTGGTATAATGGAGATGGTTCTTGATGTTAGCTATCTCAAGCGAATAAATTTAGAGTTGTGGTGAAATTTTAGGAATTTTCAATTTTAAGGATTCTCTAAATTCCATATAATTGTTTATTTTTTTTCAGGATATAAAAATAATATAAATTATAAAGGAAACAATATTAATCAACATTAACTAACTAGTAAAGTCCCCCCCCCCCCCATCCCTCTCGGTTTTTCGCAAAACATTTCGAACCTGAAATATAATCTGATAGCTTTGCAAGAATCAATCTTTGCTGAATGATCTTTGAACGGGTATTCCGCGGCACTATTGACAATCCAAATAATACATGACAACCCGAGCAACATTTTATTGAAATGCTATCCCCTTTCGATGCTTAAAATGGGTGGAATTCCCAAAATTTGCAAATATTTCCCAGTGGGAATTGCTGTGGGAAATAATGCGGCTCATTGAAAAAAAAAGAAAGAAACAACGGTGCTAAACTTCAAAGGAATTCATCGAATACTCCAAAAAAAAGCGTTCCCATGCATAAAAAATTCATCGTTTTTATTCGTATACGTCCACTATAGGAACCTGTTTTTTTTTGCTGCGAATAGTTTTTTTTTTCTCTCTTCTTAGTGAATTTTTTTCCGCCATTCAAATTGGTCAATCACAAGTCTCCAGGGTGGTCGTGGAAACTGGGAATGCCATAGGCACATAAGTATTTAAGAAAAATTTATAGCACTCATTACGCTGGAAGTGCTCAAATAGACATTCGAAGAAAAAAGCGAACGGCAGCACAAATAAAAGCTGATTGCAGAAAAAAAAACTACCCGATTTATGGGGAGTGAAAAAAACGAATGGGAAAAAAATGGGAAAAAAAAGAGCGGATGAAATTATAAAAATCGTTACGCAACGCTTTGTTGGTTTACCATCTGTTTCGTACTACCCAAGTTGTTTCGTTTATTTTATCGTTGGGAAAACTCTTTAAAAAATTTTTTGAAAAATTTTCCAACAATTTTTTTTTTTTTTGAAATTCAAATCAAATATCGATTAGTTATGCAATATTGAGAAAAATTTTTAGCCAATAACTTGATGCCTTGATAATTAATAATGGCAACACTTTTGTAATAAAAATATTTTAGAAGAAATATTTTCGTATTTTTATTTATTTAGTATTTTTTCTAAAAATGCATTTAAATAAATAAATAATTAATTATTGAATTTTTTCCTCTATACGTTCATATTGGTCGTCATCTTTACTAGTTGAGATGCGCTAAATCTACTGATTCTCAAACGTGGGATCGTTTTATTTAATTTTCTTTGCTAACTTTGTTATTGCGAAATTTCAAATTAAACGAACGATATTCGCTAAAGAAAACCATCACTCACGCAATCGGCATTTTTTCAACCCTTAATTACCGTAATCAGAAGATCGTTTCGAGATCCGTAATAACGTTGAAATTGCGGCATTTTCGCTGAGATGCTCAAATATCTTTGGATAAGAAGTTGTATTATACTTGTTAATAGTCGCTATCCACAAATTGCTTTCACATCACGTCATCGTTATCTCATCGATCACTTGTTAATCGTTTTTTATTCATCATTTTATTCCCGCAAATACATGCTGTCATTCAATTCTTTCAAAAATGCCGAAACGATTTTTTATTTTTATTTATTTATTTATTTATTTATTTTTTTGAGTTTATATTGGACAGCAATTTTTTGAAGTATTTAAAGAATTGGATTCTATATGGAGATTTAGTTTAATTCTATTATGTGTATATCTGTTTCACTCGTATTTGTTGAGCATTCTAGAAGTTTTTTTTTTTTTTTTTAAATTTTCGTTGCAATAGTCGACGCCCCATGTGCATCCATGGATTCGAGAACCGAAATATTGAATGAAATCAATTTCTTGGGTGTGCGCCTGAAGTTATTGGTGCCCTTTTATAGGCTATGATGAGGTATTTACGCTAGGGGGGAGGGGAAGGGAGGTGGGTTGAGGGAGGATATGGGTGGGGGGAGGGTAGAAGACAAGGATTGAGCTGTAGACCGTATTTTTGGGAAAAAAGAGTTACTACATCCAAAACCTTTAGAAATCGCAGTCTTAATCCTCCATAATTACTGTAAAATAAATTACGATCAATAAAATCGGTGAATTTTTGCAAGAAACTATACACTCGAATATACCGACATAAAAAATTTTTAGCTGCAGTTTACGTCATCTGTATATGTAGCATTTGAAAAAATGGTCCCGACTGGATATTTGCTTATACCCATTTTGGAATTGGTCTGAGAGACGCTCTTTCAAATTGTATTCTTCTTCATCTAGTGGCCTAATTTCTTCTCTTTTTTTTCATTTTTTTTCTTTTCATTTTGAATTTATTTGAGAGATTTTGCAGTTTATATTCTTTTTTGTCTAGTTTATTTCTAGTTTATTTATTTATGCTAGCATAGGTTTACTATAATTATGAATTATAAAGTTTATAATGCCATCTTTCTTGAGCGCTGACGAAAAGGCGCCCATATTGTTGTTGTCGAAAAAAATGCGCAAGAAATTTGCATCGATTTTCCATTAATTAGTTTCTCATTTTTCATCCATTGACTCATAGAAAAATAGGATCTTTCGTTTAAGGATTATATGAATTTTTTTTTGATAATTTATGATCTTATGAATTCAGTAGAATAGAATATGCAAAAGCACGTATAGTGCTAATGCCTCCTACTTAATTTTTCGTTTATTTAAGTATGCGATTAATTCAGTATAAATCAGTATTGGTGTTGGAATTTTTTAGAGGTTTTTTTTTGTTTAGCTGTATTTTTCTTGATTCACTTAGCTCAAAACGTTCTTTGAAACTTTGCTAATTAGGTTTGTTTTTTTTCTTGAAATTATAGGGCGTTAGCGAAACTTCAGAGATATAATAAAAAACACAAAATAAAATTTTTCCTTATTGCAATTTTCGGGTTAATTGTTTATAAATTTCGATCGCATCGAATCATTCTGCATTGAAAAATGAGAGCGCTCTTTTTTGTTAGTTTTTGCTAGGTGCTTGTTGGGAAAAGGGGAAGGTTGATGTGTGAGGCGGCTTACGGAGGAAGAGGAAGGGATAGGGAGGGGGGGAAGGGGGATTCAGTGGGTAATACGCAAATCGGGTGAAACAAATGATCACAGGGAGTGGCCGATGCGCGAAAGCGCGAGATTTTGTGAGCCTGTTGGCTCCATTGCCCGTGGCCGCTATTTGGTGCCTTGTTGGCACCGGCGAGAGCTTCCTTTTTTGGAGCGATTGCTCCGGAATGGCGCTTTTTGGGTCCTTTGACCCACGACAAGAGTTGGACGGTAACTTATCCGTCCGCTGCTCCCGGCTGCCTCTCGGATCCTTCGTTACCCATTTATATGCACGGAGGTCGTCTGGACATAATGCTGCTTGCTCATCCGTTGGGAAGCAGGGAGTGCATGGCTGACTCACCTGCTGCCCAATTTCCGCAACATAGCTGTTTCGTTTCTTCACGGCTTTTTTCCCTCTTATTTTATTCACTTTGCGACGTTCGCGACAGCATGGAAGGATTCGAGGGGAGCCAGGACCAGCGGATGGACAAGTTATCCGTCCAACTCTCGTCGTGGGTCAAAGGACCCAAAAAGCGCCACTTCGGAGCAATCGCTCCAAAAAAAAGGAAGCTCTCGCGGGTATAAGGCACCAAATAGAGGTTCGGCGGCCGCTCCATAGCGGCCACAGGCAACGGAGCCAACGGGCTCACAGAGCCCCGCGTTTTCGCGCATCGGCCACTCCCTGCGATTATTTGTTCCACCCGATTTGTGTATTGGCCACTGAACCTCTCCACCACCCCCCCCCCCCCCATCCCTTCCTCTTCCTTCGTAGGCCATCTCAGCCTTTTCTTTTTCCCCTACATGGTGCGTCGTCACCGCTAGGTGAACGAACCCGACCGCAGCGCAATGGCACAAAAAAGCTGGACTACCCTTAAAGTCAGCGTATCTGGCCCTTCAAGCGCCAACAGCAATCGCCGATTGTATTTCCCTCCTGAACCAAACCGAAACACTTCTCACATATGTCATGAATGACAGTGAGCCTATTACTTCCCAAGTGGAGTCACTTCGTCGTCAACAACGAATGGCTAACACAACCCGACGACAGCTTCAGACGCACCTACAGAGACTTCAATCCTTATACGACGAATGGATTAAAATTGTTCGCTCCTTCGGCCCTAAGGATTCGCAAGAACAAATCAACGCAGAACTCGCCGCATTCGAATGCCACAAACAGCCCAAATGGACTACAAGCTACGATCAACCGTGTGCAAATAGCGACGGATAAGCTACAGTTCTTCGAGGAAGACATCAGCAGTACCCTCGACAACATGTCGATAGCGACAACTTCACCTCTTCAGCGGAATAGCCAACAACGAAACTCATCTCTTCATCTCCCTTAACTCGAACTACCTACGTTCGATGGAAATCCCTGTGACTGGTTCGAACTTTGGGATCTATTTTCGGCGACAATCGACAATCAGCGAAACTTATCCGACGTTGAAAAACTAGCCTATCTCCTTGGTTGTCTACAAGGCAAAGCCAGAGCAGTCGCTTCGGGATCCATGCATATAAGTGGAGATAAGGCTGCTTGCTCATCCGTTGGGAACCAACGGAGATGCAAGTCTTCGGTAAGGAGGGAGAGTGCTTAGCGGTCAGAGGAAACGGCATCATGGTCTACATGGCCATTACGTGCAGCAGGGACTGCATGGTTGACTCACCTGCTGCCCCAATTTCCACAACATAGCCATTTCGTTCCTTCACGGATTTTTTCCCTCTTCTTTTCTCCGTTTTATTCACTTCGCGACGTTCGCGACAGTGCTTTCTTAGAATATTTTTTTTTACTACAGAAAATTGTTACTCTCTCCTTTTTTTTGCTCACTGAAACAATGTTATTGCCTTTGAAGGTACTATAGTTATTTCCAAGGTATCCATTGTTCTTCCTCTTCTGCATTCCACTTTTCAAAAGGCTCCACTCCATTTTTCTCTGTCTTAATTCTAGCCCGCGAACGGTTCGATCCCTTATACAGTTGTCGTTATTGACAGACGGTTTGTGCGATTAGTTGAAAGGCTTTTTGTTAGTTAAACGGCTGGCATCTAGGTGAAGGAAGATTAATTGTCGTGAACGATGATTAGCAGGTGTGTCCAGGTAAATACCCCTACGAACGATCAAATGATAGAGTGTTGAAAAGAGCGAACGTGTGATTTATTTGTAGCACATTCACTTATTTGATGACTTTATCGTAAATAGCGCAACCAGCAATCTGTCAATGAATACTATCGTTACAGTTACAACCTTTGTTTTTTTTTTAATTGCTTTTTTTTTTGATTGCTAAATAAATTCGATATAAAAATAAGGAATATATGAATTTTTTTGGATAAATGGCAAAAATTTTCCTTTTATTTCAGATTTAAAAAAAAAATAGAAATAAAAGTAATGTTTTCGAAAAAACGTGAAAAATCGAATTTCAAGAAATACGAAGAAATGTGCTATTATTTATGAAACGTTGAGATATAGTCAGATGAATGTTTGAAAGGAATTATAAAGTGACAATAATAGTGAAAATCGAAGAGAGTTGAAAATATTTAAGCAAAGAATTTAATATAAGTGAATATTACATGTGAGAATTGCTTCTCTTTATTTATTCAACGTGAAATATTCGATTAAATTATTTCTATTCTGCTCATTGAGTATTTTTTAAATTTTAATTATCGAATACTTTTCAGTTTTTAATTTTTGATACTTTTTAGGCTTTAATTAACGTATACTTTTCAATTTTCAATTATTATGTAATGCTTAGATCTTAGTTATTGTTTTATTCCTAATGTTTCATTTATTGTTTGCGCTTGAGGCATCAGCGTTTGAACAATATATACTCTTTCTTTGTTCTTCACCCTCCCCCCTCCCTCCCTCCCATCCTATCTCTCAGATCCAACCCTGAAAATTCCCCTTTTTCGACTGAGGAACATGTAAGTAAAGTTATTGTCACCATTTGGAATACCATTCTCAAGATATGCTTATATTATATTCTTTCCAATTCTTTTAGTGAAAATTGCCATGTTTTATCTATATGGTTTTTGTTAGGGTGTTTCGATGACGATGGCTAGGTCTTATCTGTAAATTTCGAACGATTTAAATTAGTAGAATTCGTCCCTTGAGATGTTCACGCAAAACATCTGCACAGAAACACACACTCTTCAAGACGAGTGCAGTGATTTCGTTATGAATTACCAAAAAATGTTTTCTGAAATTCTTTGGTGGAAAATGATTTGATTTTTTATTTTATTTTTATTTATTTTGAATTTGTGTTAGTTAGGAATGTTCATATAACATCGTAGAATAATGATCTATTGTATTTATTTATGATGGAACTTTTCTTTATTATTGAATAACGATAGCATTAAAATAGGGCATTTATAGTTGGTATTCGTTTCAATGTGTTGACTATTTTTTTCGAGAAAACTATATTTTAGCCTTCTTTAAATATATCTTGCGGCTACTAATTTGCATATTACTGTAATTTCTTTAAATGGTGCAATATCCGTTTTCCATCTCAGTCTACTAAGGTTTCGAAGGCTTTTGCAACGATATCCTTTTTTAAAGACATATAAATTAGTCATCCACTTCAAATATATCTTATGCTCTCATAAAACTTCGGAGATCCTTGATAGGCAGTCCAGAATTTGTGATTGGTTGGGAAGGGTGCTTGAAGAGGGTAAGCTGGAGTGGAGGAAGGTGAGGGGGGGGGAGGGGATTTATTCGACGAGAAAGGATCCACATCCTTTTCACCATCAAATAAGAGAATCCATTATAACACATCATAAAAAAAGAACGTTAACGTTAGTGATTTCTTAAGAAGATTTCATTAGTCAGCGTGCTCTCTTATCACTATTATAATCAACTATTGCAAGTATAACGATTTAAAGATGGCGCCAGCTTTTTTTTTTTTTTGTTTGTTTGATATGTTGATGCGTCGGAAACAATCATTTTCAGTGCTCGTTTTTGGCAGCGGTTACAAAAAAAGGTTATTCCACTTATCAAATTTTCACATTTGATTTATAGATTGACCACAAATGAGGCAGCCGTTTTTTAGCCTAAAATTTCTAACTCTTTTATTGTAGTATTTTGAGGAAATGGGTGGAAAAAGTTCCGGAAAGGAGCGGGGGGGGGGTATATAGGTTTGTGAAAAAAAAATAGGTAAGGGGTGAGGTGAATCAGTACTATTTTTACTTATTTTTTGCTTTTCTGTATTTTTCACCAGCACTTTCTCGTCCATTATATACCCATCAGAAATTCGAAGGAGGTGGCCGCTTATTTTACCCATTTCGCTAGCTCCCAATGCCACCCTTCCCCGACCTCCCATCTATATGTACCCTTAAAGTATCAAGTAATTCAGTTAAGTCAGTACGTCTATTTGCTTCTATTTTAAGAATTCGACATTTTTTTCCGTTATGAAAATATGTAGCATGTTCCTTGGCTCTTTTAATTGTGAAAATGTTCTTCCTCCTCTCATCCTTCTTTCCCTTCCCTACCCCCCCCTCCTCCCTCTCCGTACTCCTCATCATATAAATATATGCATCCGCTTTATTTTGATTCGATGAAAACTTTATTTTATTCGAGTTTTTACGCAATCTGTTTAGATATATCCTCCTAGCAGTCTCACCTTCTTTTTTTCTAGTTAGTATTTTCTATTTTTTGGATTTTTTTTTTGCCGTTGATATACATGAATATAAATAATTTGCATATATGTTTATTATTTACATATATTTATTTATTTACATATGTATATTGATTAAAATATTCTCAACAGTCATTTTTACATATTTATTTTTATTGTTTATTTGTATTTATAATATATATTTCCGATGCAATATGAAATTTTTCTTTATTCTTTTTTGATCATTGATTTGTCTTATCACGGAAGCGAATCGTTTTTCTCAAAAAAAAGTCGTAAATTTTATTACATTAAATGCAATGTGATATGAGTGTGAGTGTAGCTGAAATGGAAATAATTCTAGTCGCTTAATTGCACTCATTTTATTATTTGATATAGAGTTCTTGTAATAATGTTTTATTGCAATAGCATTGAATTATGCTCTAATCGTGTTGACACATTGATCGACTTGACTGGGGTCGCGAAAATGTGCCTAGAGTTAAGGGTAAGAGGCCTAAGGCTTAGTCTTTGATTTTAAATTACACTCTATTTTCTTCGCATTACGTTGAATGCTACTTTAAACATTAAGACTTTTCATTCTTATATTAGGGGCCAATTTTTTGCAGACGGCGCAAATGTCGGAGGCGCAATTGTCATGCGACCAATACAGTCATCTTTTAAAAAATTGAGTTTTTCTATTTTTACTTTTTTTTTTTTTTGCTACAAATTTACTATTACTTTTTTTCTTTTACTATGTGCTGTTTATGATTTTTCGATATTGGTTTTTCATTCTCGTTTGCACTCCCAGGTGATCTATAAATTTCCCATTTTTTTTAAACTTTTTAGTTTTTAAATTCCTTTTTGAATCGTTTTAGTGATAGACAGATGTTATCTTGAATTCTCAATTCATCCAAAAAAATAAAGGGAAGGGTAGATTGACAGGAATCACTTTTTTTTTTTGAAAATTTTTCAGTGAGGGACATTTTTCCTTCTCTCTCCTATCATCTCTTTTCCCAACCCATTTCCATTCCTTCTCCCATCCCCCCCTCCCCCCTCATTTCAAGAGTTCCGAGGTGATATCCTAAAGAATCACGAAAATTATCATCTCTTTTCCCAACCCATTTCCATTCCTTCTCCCCTCCCCTCCCCCCCCTCGTTTCAAGAATTCCGAGGTGATATCCTAAAGAATCGCGAAAATTTAAGCATAATGATACGTGAGAAAGTTCGGATTTATTAATATTATCGTAGAATTTAATCTCTCCGATATCTGTTTCTTTCCGCTTTTTTTTTCACTCTTTTATTGAGAATATTAAACGAAATATGGCAACAATCCGTATGGTGATATAGTGTATGATTTGAAGTGAAAATAAAATAATAAATCTTTAGACTTAACTATGAAAAAAAAATTTTTTTTTTAATTAGAACCCATCGAATCAACAGTATACCTTAATTATATGTGATAGTCTCATCTGATGAGATTTGCCATTTATTTTATTATTATTTTTGCTAAGTGACAATTTTATTTTCCTATAATAAACTCAAAAATTTTGCAAAGCATTATTTGTTTATTTGTCAGTAAAGAATGGAGCCTCGATGTCGGCGGTTTTATTTTCTCTTCTATCCATAGATATATTACGAAATCATTTCACTGATAACATCGCTATCATAATATATGAGTGTATTAGTCTGTTCATTTGCTTAGAATCGATCTTTAAGTGATATATCATCCATTAGTATTATAAAATGATTTTCGACGATTTTCATTTAAATTTTTGAAGTTAGCCTTAAAACTTGAATTAAAAAATTGTGGAAATTGTTTCTTATTTTTATCTGTAGGATCTTTCTTATAGCAGTAGGATCATTTTTTAACTCTAATCCATCGATATTTGCATTTTTTTTAGTGATAAGTGGATATTTTTGTAAAAGAATAGTGGAAATTTAATGATAAGAATATGTTGATTAGATATTTTGTCAGTTGATTAGCTATTAGAAAAGAGGTTCACCACATTCGAAAAAAGAGAGGTAGATTTTATACTGTTAATTAATGCATATTTCACGATATTAACAACAGTTATCAGCTTATTACTATTGAAAAGATATTAGTGAGGGAGAGGGGAGTTAAAGCAGAGGGAAAGAGTTTAATAACTTTTTGCATAATTGCCAGGAGTGATGTTGGATTTTTTTTTGAGGCATAGAATAAATATAATAATGAAAAGAAAGTATTATTAGTATTTAAAAAGTTTTCTGGATTTTCATCTCGAAGGAAATATAAATTTCTGAAAAAGAATCGATATAAACTTTAAAAAATTCCCTTCGAATCACCCTAATGGGTTCAGTGATGATGGGATTGGGGGAGGGAGAGAAGGGGGAGAGGTTAATAGCACAAATTCTCTCAGATTATTTCATTGCATCTTCAAAGGTATAAGTGTACCACTTGTGATAACTGTTTGTTTCAGTGGGGGGGGGGGGGGGGGGAGGGGGAGGGAAGGGAGGATGGAGATGGGAGGGGAGGTCAGTTGCTGAATTGAGTAAATAGTTGACGAAACGAGTCTAGCCTTTAACATATTTGAGGAAGGAAAATGAACCCAATAGAATTCAAGTGTACATTCAAGTGCATCAGCACAAAAAATTCCACACATAAAAGTGGGGAAAGCACTCCAAAATGATACGAAAAAAAGCTGCGAAACACACTTCAAATTGTGAAGTGCAGCAAATATTGCCACAAAAAACCAAACCGACGCTGTTTACATTTTTATGATAATGCAAGAGGGGTATCACATTCACTGCTGGATAATATTTACTAATAATAATAATTATTTAAAAAAATTATAATACTTTTTACTATTTTGCAGTTTAAATTGTCGTTGTCATATATTTAATCTTGAGATTGGTAGATAACTTTATTAATCTATGCGATAATAGCAGTAGATGTTTGATTTTAGTGGTATTGTCATTTCCGTTCTAAATTTATGTTCTTTGCCAATATACTTCGTTACGAATGTACCAATTGTTTGATTTTTCTTGAATATTTTTCGCTATACAATAGTGGTGGTTTTCTAATAGTAGATATTAGGCGGTCAGGTATAAAACCGAAGAACAGATGACAGAGATTGTGAACGTAGTCGAAATATGGGGCAGAATAAAGGCCATATGGCCAATTCTTGACATTATTATAGGTAAAAGATTTAACACAGGAAGTGCGATTAGCGTAGAGTAGAATATCAATCTCAGAGTGCGTGAAGGGATAATGGATACATCCGTAATGGATCTGTAGATGGGATTTGTTCGATGAAAGATCCTTGCAGTGTTGCTATAGAGAGATCTAGAAAAATTAAAGAGGAACGGGTGAGGAGGTGGGGGGAAGGGGATTGTGGGGGAAGGGGGTATGATCACAGGAAGATATATTGGTGATAGAAAGCCTATTTTATAATTACATATCATTTTACTCTATCTTTCGTTTTGATCGTTGAGGCTTCGTTTCTATAAAATTTCCCAGCAATAATTATTTATTAATGCAAAAGAAGTGCAAAATATCGCAAAAAAAACTCATTCATCGCATCATTCACTTCGATTATGTAGTAGCATAGAATTGCCGTTTTTTTTTTGTTTTAATACCGTTTTTTTGTTTTAATACCGTTTTTTTTTGTTTTAATACCGTTTTTTTGTTTTAATACCGTTTTTTTTTGTTTCAATACCGTTTTTTATTTTAATGCCGTTTTTTTTTAGAATATCTTCAACCAACCTGTTTTAATGCCACTGGATAATTTCGTATGTGACTATAGGCGTTTGAGATAGCAACAGTGGGTGAGCTTGTATCCTGGCCAGTGAGACAGGTAGAGGTTGTAGCAGTTCAATAACGCAAGGGTTTGAGCTCGAACAACTTGAGGTTGCAAGAAGTACATTTACTGGATATATCCCTGCAAGTAAGCAATTGATTTAGACAGAGATTTAGAATCTCCGACGGTCGGTTTTGTTGCGATCGTTTTGCCTTGCAAATTCCCTTCAAAAAGGGCAATATGGGAAAATGGGGAAAACGACTTGCGTAGCGATGCGATTTAATCGGCGGCAGTGTAATGTACTACAACGAAGAATAGGCATAATAAGCGTCAAAATAGAGATCAATCATTTCTGCGCATCGCTGAAAAGAGACCCACTGATTGCCTGAGGAGAACACAAAAAAACTAGCTCTCGGCAAACCGAATTAAGCCGAAACCAACGATTTCACCTCAAAAACATCGTATAATATTTATTTGGTCATGTAAATATTTATGTCATTTGCTGGATTTTCTGATTTATTTCCTATTTATATTTAATATTTGCTTTGTTGTTAAAAAAATTTTTTTTCGAATTGTTGAAGTTGCTTAAAGAGTTTAGAATATATAATTTTCTCAAAGATATCTAATGGTCCCGATTTTAATTGAAGTTGATTGTGAAAAACTATTCAAAAATTTCTATCTACTTGTGTTCTATTTACATTTACAATGATGTTAGACTTGATTAATAATGCAATAATGCAATAGTCCGTAATTTCCCACTGTAAATATTTGCATCAACATTATAAATGATTAGATCATCTCATCTTTTATTTCACAGTTTTGTAGGATTAGTTTTTTTTTTATAAGCAATTAAATTTTTTTGCAAAAAGTTTTAATTCTTTGCAAATTTAAATGTTTATTCTGCAATTCTTTGCAAGTTTTTCTTTTATCGATTTTTTTTTTTTTTTTTTTTTGCAATTCACAATCCTTTCAACTAAAATTTTATAATATTAGGAAAATCGTTGATGTATATTTTTTTAAATTTAGTGATATTAGCTGTATTCTGCAATGAAGGGATATGGACATTTGAGCCACCACTCTATAGTGTGGTCATTCGAAATACGTCATTGCTCGCATATTGTTTAGAGAATGATATATGACGTATGGCGTTGCAATGCATGGATGAAGCATTCCCACGCTCGATACTTAAAAAGTCGCATTCTCTTTCATCTTTACCGTCGGTACTTACCTTTGCTCTCTGCGATGAACCCATCACTGGCATGTTTCCGAATATAGCATTTTGTAATATTCATTGCATTGTATTTATCGAATTGCAATTTGCAATTCCAGATGATATGGGTAATTTCACATAGTAATTGCAAAATTGGAAGTTGTTTTTGCAAATTATGCAATCTTGCAATATAATATCGTTACTCAATCGGGCGATGTACCATATTTCAAGCGAACGAATTGCTTTTTGATAACGATAAGCGTGATGTTGCAATGATTTCTTCTAGATGAGTTCATAAACTTGGAGAAATTTTTTAAGTATTTTCTATTGTATTCTTTGTTAAATTAGTAAGGCGTATCTCCTCTTCTTTTGAGTATGATGATTGAAGAATTTTATTTTTATTTTTTATTTTTTTTAAAACATATCCCTAAAATCAACCAATTTTAAAATATATCTGTACAAAGTACGAAGTTTGCCGATGATCTGGTAGCTGATAGTAGTAGTGACAGCAGTAGTAGTGATGATAGGAGTAGCAGTAATGACAACAGTAATAGCACTGGTAGTAGTATAAGTAATAACAGCAGTACTAACAATAGTGATAATAGTAGTTGTAATAGCAGTGATAGCGAAGTAATAGCAGTAATAGCAGCATTAATAGTAATAATGTAGTAGTAATGTTATGTGCCGGTATTATAGAATATTAACTTACTTTATAAAGCATGCTTGTTACCTGTGTGTCAAGTAGATACTAATTTTTTGATGTTTTGTGCTGCGGAAGCTGGAGCTGTGACATGCTCATTCGCCTATTGCGATGTCATACGCCTCACACAACGTTAGGATTAATCCATATGTTTTATATAACCACTAAAGTATATAAAAATGAGTTGAAATTGTTTGCGTTATTGCCTTTACGATAAATTCCACACCCATAATAAATTCAAAAATCTAAAGAGTATCTTATAAGTGATCTGATGAGGGGAAAAAATATTAATTATTAATTTACGCCAAAAGGATGAGAAACAATCGCAAATGCTTTATATTTATTGGTACCCTCTTATAAATTTACGGCACAATGTCAAATATGTTTTTTAGTCTTTTTCTGTTGTTTTCAGGTTTTTTTTCCCACATATTCTCTATGAATACTTTAATTTCCGTAGCATTTTCACTTTGCTTTATGGACTAAATGCTAAGAAAAATGAGATTTGAGCCTAACTGAACATATTTTATAATGTATGTTAATGTAGTTTTTTAGACATCGCTTTGTACCTCCGTTCATGGTGAATGTAACAAGCATAATTGCGCTCTCTGCTGTCTTCTCAAATGTTGACCTCTTCATAACTGGTAGTATTTGTAATGGTCATTGCAACAACACTACATACAGTTGTTACTGACCGACCGTTTCCGTAAATGGTGCGTTGACTTCTTAGTGACCGACCCTCTCTATAAATGATGCACTGCTTTTTTTTTTAAATTATGGTTTTTATGGTAATGATGAATACACGGAAAGACGTCATAAGCAATACTTTTTATTTGTGACAGCAAACGATTGAACATCTTTTATGTAAAGGTTTTACTTTTTGAAATTATTCAATTTAATTTTTATTTTTTTTTTATTGTTACGAATTTCAAACCGATATTTCAATCAAATTTTTTCTAAAATAAATTATTATTGTTTACATGAATATTCTCCATACATCTTTTTACCTAATTGTTAGAGAGGGGAAAAACGGTCACATTTCGTTGACGAACATCTCCTATATTTCATCATTTTGTTGCTTTCAGAAAATTCTGGCTTACTATTGTCTGGCTAAGATATGTTTCTGTGCCCGTCTCTTAGGTTTGGCAGTTCAATATATGGGCAAGGGTAAGAACAGCATTCCAAGCTATGAGAGGGGAGGGGGATAAATGGGCTAAAATGTTAGTAGATGAGTACGAGATCGGGTGTAAATTTACCATTTCAATGAGCAATTTGTCGACTATATTTTCCCATGAGTATATCTTATAGGATATCATCACTTTAATATTGAAGTAATTTTCTAATGTATTGTCGTTTGATGGGTATTATCGTTGTCAATTGTTTTGCTCGATAGGTGCTAATAGCGGCGAAATTCATTGAAGAATTTATTAACTCACTCAAAAAATGGTTCAGATGAAGAATTTGCTCTAAGTTATAATATTTGATAAATCGTATGATAAAATATGTGTTTTTATTGGCTTTTCACTCATGAAAAAACGACCGGTTATGAAAATGCGTTTTCTTGGAATAATATAAAAGGTGTCTAAGATTAAATTTAGCAATAATAGTAGTTAAAAGGACAAAAATATAAATCGATGAGTGCGCATTTTACATTTCTTTCGAAGATTTTGATTGTATGCAAAATGATTGCAACAAAAAAGAAAACAGGAAGGAAGCTAATCGTTTGTTATATAGCGCTAACAACCCGTACCGCTCAAACATATAAAAGTGCTATAATAAAGTAACTTTAAAAAATTGCATTAATGGAAATTATATAAAATTTTTAAAGTAACCATAATGATTTAATGTTTCAGTCTTTTCATGCAGTATATTTGTTTAATTTCTAGATAATATAGTGGCATATAGCATACTTTATATGCCTTGTGGATGCAATAGGATTATTTACGGTCGTAGAATTAGTTGATTTTAGTAAGCGAAGGCTTTATTCCCGACCAATTTGGAGAATGTTGATAGCCTTCTTTTGGCATATTAAGCATGAAGGCTTATATTCTTGGGAACATTAAAATTTGCTAGTAACATGATACGAAGATCGATCATATGAATTATTGTTAGATTGATGGCTTTCGTAGAAATATCGTTTTTCACTTCAACAATTTTATATAGATTATCCCACTTTTATTATTAGTATATATGTGTGTTATTCACTTCAGTTCTCACTAAAAATTTAAAAGAATATAAGTAATTGTTTAGAACTTCTTATTATTTAGTCATTTTTCATCGAATATTCCAATAAATACTTGAAAAAAAATTCTATCACTGAAAAAAAATTTTTTCACTCCCAAAAAAATTTTTTTAACATGACATTCGAATTAATAAAGAGGAAGTAGCAAATATTTAATGGTTTTAGAATATGAAATAAAGCTCGTAAAAAGTAAAAATCGTCGGGGAAAAGGGAGAGGGAAAGGGGAGGTGTTGGGGAAAGGGGAGGGGTTGGGTAAAGGGGAAGGTATTTTTATGAAAGTCCCCCGTATAATGCGATCTTTCTTTTATATAAAGAAAAGTCAGCATGTAAAAGATTGCTTATATGATGCAATAAGATTTCTCTGCGAATTGCTACTAAAGAAATGTTCGCATGAATTCATTCCACATTAATGCAATTTGCGGAGATGTCAATGCAAAAAGTGAACAGCTCGATGGATTTAATTAATCGCAATATTCTATTAGTGATGCGAGTCGTTGTGATGTTCACATTTTTGCAGAAATTGATTTTATTTTATTTTATTTTTTATTTTTTGCTTTTGCAATATTGTTGAAATGTTTCTTTCATTTAATTTTTCAAGTTCTGAATTTTTTGCATATGCAAATTATTGCATATTTCCTTTATGCAAATATTGGAAAATATTGCAAATAATGCAAATAGTTATCGCAATATTATTCTTGATTTTTCGCCAATAGTTGAGATAATTTTAATCACATCACTTACAACTATAGTCCTATGTTTAAATAGCAGAAGTGTCCAGTTTAGTTGATGTAAATTGTGAAAACTTTTTCAATAAATTTAGGTTGCCTTAGATGGCAAAGGTCTATTATATTACCATCCCTCTAGAGGGATCGTAGTAAATTGTACAGTAATATAGTAGATAGATTATCGCCGGTATGTTGTTTTTACTGTTATATTCCGTCATAAACGTCGAATGCTATACGTACGTATGCATAATGCTTACTGTATTTTATTTTATTTTTTATTTATTTTTTCTTGTTCTATGCGAATCTTCATTGTTAGCCTACTTGAGAAACACTCCCGTTAAAGATGTCAATGAAATTTGCAGTCGGCCAAATTTCGTTTTTTTTTCTCTTTTAGCTTTTTTTTTTTAAATCTTTTCCTCTTCGCATTTTCACATGGCTCATTTATAGTGACAAAGAATTACGGTCTGATTGGATTGTACAAATTGTTCCGAAGTTTTGAGAAATATTTTGCTTCCTGAGACATAAATACTTACTAAAAAGTAGTATTTTATTTCTAGTTTTTCACTTTTTTTGGTAGAATGAGGATTCTTGCTCAAGCTTTATGGTGTCTTAAAGCTTCTGATTTGAATGTATGAACGATTTTGTCAACTATCTAAAGAAATGAACAGGTTTCTTGTAACCTTCATATATTTCGTTCATTCGAGTTCTTATTTTCTTTCGATGCGATACATAATAGCGGTATAGAAGGCGTACAATTGGGAATAGGGAATGTGTATCACAAGGAAAATTCTTAGAGCGCGTTATGGAAACGAATGAGAAAGGGAAACATTGCAAGTTCGAGTAGTATAGAGCGTCCCACTGCGTTTCGGTGAGTCGATTACTTGCAGTAATGGAATTAAAGAAAATCCAATTATTCATTGATTCCTTTTAACGTATTTGAGTTGAAAAATTCGAGCAGAAATTATTCAGCATCTTTCACTATTTCATTTAAGCAAAATTTTTTTCTTTTTTTTTTCAAATATTTTATTTCCTCATTATTTTGCGAAATTTTTTACTCTCTTTCAATATCTCAATTCAGGAAGGCTTATGTTATTTCTATTTGGGAAAAGAAACATAAAATAGAGCTATGGTTTTGGGTGGTGCTATAATATAACTCAATAATACGCTTCATTAGCTTTCTGGGCAATATTTCCAAAAACTTTCCAAAAACTTTTATTACCTGTACCTGTACCTATACCTATACCTATACCTACACCTATATATACTTTGCATATACTTTTTTTACTTTTCCTATCTGTACTTTGCATAAATTGCATACACTTAACTTTTCTTACCTATACTTTGGAAATTTGTTGTGCCACATTCATGGACATTCATTATTTTAGTTGTATGCAATTTTTTGTAAAACTCTTTCTTTGCATTTTTGTGTTTTAATCTTCCACTTTGTATAGTTTATCGAAAAAATTGAATTTTATTGTTAATAAAAAATTCATTAAATCGCAATTTCTCTAAAAAATTTCCATACAAAATTTGCGGTCTATTATTGCCACCACTTAGATCACAAGTCTATTTCATGTTAAAATGCGACGATTGTCTAGGAAATTGTTTGTTCGAATTTTGTCAAACAAAGTGCCTAAGTTTTCTAACGCTGTCATTAATATTTTTTCTTTATTCTTTTTTTTTTTTTGAGGAAAATGCAGCATAATAACGCCCTTCTTTGCATATAATTTCGTTGTGCAACTGTGCATTATTCGTTCCTATCGAATCAGCGTAACAGCTTTATTCGCTATCTTCAATCATTTCATATGACTTTTGCTTTAAGTTTTTTATATGTCATTTCGGATAGCACCATTTCTCATTTGACAGTATTATTCAAATTATACCTCCTTTCAAGGTTATTGACCGATTAAGGTGTTTCAATTACCATTATTATTTCTTTTTAGCACCTCTATCACATTATGGTACAATTGGTTCATTGGTATATAAAAAAAACCTCAATTATTCTAGTTTTTTTATCTACAAAAATATCTTTCGTGACGAAATTTAAATATTTTGTAAAGAAAATTTTCTCCACAGTTTTCTGAAGTGATCATTAATTGCGATTCTGTTGACAACCACTGTTTTTCGATCATCAATGGCAATGCGGCATATGTGATTATCAGTTGATATAGATCAAAATTATGCTTGATATTAGTATTTTTTTATATTTCTTTGCATATTTGCCTATTATTCAACGGTTTGCATTGCTATGATAAGAGGAAAGAAGCTTATCTTGAAGCTTATTGTATTTTATAGAAATATTTCACTTGTCTTCATAATTTCTGCAGTCTGTTTACTTGGAAAGAATCCGAATTTTTTAGTATTATATTACGAACTCATGTCTATCTAGGTTATATTTTCATTGATGATTTAAAAGGCTATTTTACGAGGGAACTCGACAAATCCGAGTCAATCCTTAGCGAATGGATGAATGATCATGTGGATCAAAGGATTTAAAAGATTCGTCATAGCTATTTGGAATCATATAACTTCATATAAAATGAGACAGTCTTACGGTTATTGCGCCCAAGAAACTAAATTTTTTTTTTTTTTTGAGATTTGCAATTTTTTGGACTATAGATTATTAATTCAGTAAAAGATAGGAAGACATATAGTTTGGGTCTGTTATTTACGATTTCTTTGAATTATTTGTGACGGATCTGAACGGTTGTATTTTATAGACTTGAATTCATATAAACAGTTCACTCGAACGACTTGCTTTCTGACGTCTAAAAATTTTTAGGCGATTTTTCTATATTACAAAAATTTTTTAAACAAAAATAGCATCTGTTTTAATAAAACGCTCTTCTTTAAGAAAATATCTTCAAAAAAATCTTCAGAGTTTACTACCCCAGAGGCTTTATTCGTTGTTATACGGTTATTTAGAGAAGTAATGTTGTTTTCATAAAAGAGATGATTCGAGGAAATTGGTATTGCTGAATAATTAAGAGTAGAACATACTTTCCTTTCAACGTGTACAGTGACTATACGGCATTGAGATCACTCATCGAGAGCAGATTATGAATATTTTATAGGTTTTCTATGTTAGTCATCATTCTATTTATCTAATCCATCATCATTTTTCTCTCTACCTCTCTCTTCCTGCCTCTCTCTCTCTCTCTCTTTCTATCCCTTTCTATTTTTTCTCTTTTATTTTGACTTAGTTGAAAAACTCCTATTAAGGCGGAATATATTTTTGGGGATAAATAGCGTTGAATAAATACAATCAGAAATGCAGGATTGGATATCCCTGTCATGCTCCATATAGAAATAGTGCAACTCAGAAGTTATATGTGGTTGCCATTCTAGTATATTATGTTAAATTGAAGTCTCTAAAAATAGAGATGATAAAATTTGCATTGATATCTGCAAAGATAGTCGTATTTGCTATTAATTTATTGAATATCTTACCAAAGTTGTTATCAGATTTCTGATAGTTATGATAGCTTTTATTTTATATGATTTGAAATATTTCTGTTAATTTCACTTAATGTATTTTCAAATGTCAAAGCTGTTATAATCTTCTGAAACTCTCTAAATTTCTCTCATAGTCGATTTTGGTGAATAGGAGAGGAAATCTTTAGCGTCGATAATAAAATAATTTAGATATCAGAAATTTAGAAAAATTTAATTATTCGGATAAAGCTTATAATGTCCATAAACGTAAAGCATCATCGGAGATGAAGGCGTATTTTGGCAAATTAGGCTAGCAACCTATCGGCGGGTGGTCGTTTTAGTTGCAAATCATTGGCTGTCAATGAGCAAAACAAGCTCACTTTCACGTACCAGCCGGCTGCATATATTCCGCTTGAATTGCATCACGACATATTCGTCTCACTTGAACGTATACTTTCCTATAGCAATATTTATCTATACCACCTTCATTTCTTTTCGTATAAGATTTTTGCAGCGCAATATGTAAATTTTTTGTTGGCGATATATTTCAGTTTTTGTTTGCCTATATTGCCAAGAATCAATTAAAAATTTTCTTTATTAAAAATTTATCCTCCGTCTCATTCGTCTTGATGTATCCTTTCTTTGCTAAAATTCCTTAAATGCATTTGAATAAATCTTTTAAATGAAAATTTTCTTTAAATAAGAGAGCTTCTTGTAAAAGAATTTAATAATAATTTTCATAATAATGAAATTTGTGGTGACATATACCGTTCGAGTTCTAAATTCATAAAATACTGCTTAAGTATTGATTTACAATTTTGATATCTGAGTAATCTTTAGCAATAAGGTGTTTTTTCAACAACAAAAAAAAAAAATTGTTACATCTCACTCCTCTTTTCATCTTCTTTCCTTTCAAAATTTCCTTGAAAATGATATATATATATATATATATATATATATATATATATATATATATATATATATATATATATATATATATATGATGTATGTTTTAAAGGATTTGCATATGGGAGGTTTAGCTATACGTTGTACTGGTGGTAACTTTTATATATAGATGAACGGTGGGGGGGGGGGGGGAGGCGAGGAGTGGAATAGGAGTATTTTTAAGGTCTTTTTCATCCGATCGTGTTGATTTCGTTGTGCCTTTGTTGATTACTTTTCCCAATTTTGAAATGGTTTCAATGTTCGCCTTAAACATCTGATGATTGAGTAACAAGGAAGAGGATCGTTTTATTTTATATCTATGACTTATAATGTCTATTATTTCTTTCAATTTCACTGTAGCTCATCGTCATTTTTTATTCTCCCACTTTTATCACTCTGTGGCTGCGTCATCTGCCTATGGAGCTTTGATGGAGAAGTAACGAGGGAGAGAGAGGAGGAGGGGGAGGGGAGGGGAAGGGGCGAACTTCATATGACAAATAGCTGGAAAGTTTTGTTATTTGCAAGTAAAATTTTGGTGTGAAAGTGTAAGGCCGTATGAATTTCGTTTGATCTAGTGCACCGAATGATTAAAGTTAAGTAAAGTTTAAAATCTTCTATGAAATCACTGTTGGACAACATTCGAGAAAGAGGGATCGCCGATGAATGGCTTAATATGATTTTTTATGTGGAGAGAGGAGGACAAAGATAGAGAGGAAGGGACAGGGACAGAGAAAGGAGGGCAGAGAGAGAGAGGATATTTTAAGTAACAGCCATCTGGCAATAACACGATCATAAAGTAGGTGATTTGGATCGACTCTCATCTAAATGCAAATCAGCATCAATTTCGCCAACATTGTTTTAGTTGAACAACGTTTTGATCAACGAAGTTTGATTGAACAACAAAATAAAATACTTTTTGATCAGTGATAACCGGTCTACTGATTGCAGTTTTTTTCTTTACAATTTATCATATTTAGAGGAGGTTTTACCGCCCTCACTCTCTAAGTCTGTCCCTCTATACCTTTTCTTCTTGGCCTCTGTCTATTTCCTCCGTTTTCCTTTCATCTTCTCCCTCTGTTTTCTTTTTTTAAATACCCGTCCTTGTATGTTTTTTCTTCTCCGTCTCTCCATCTATCTCGTTTTATTTTTTTTCTTTTTTTACATGACCATTTGATGTCTCTTTCAATCAAATTTTTTGTGTGCAATAATTAATTATTGGATTGCTCTGAAGGATATTTTGAATAGTTCACGAAACGGCCTCGAAATCTCACATTGAACTTGTTTTAAAATTTGAATGGTTGGACGATTCATAATGGTTGGGTGTGGTGGGGGGGGGCTATAATATAGTTATTACTAGTTATTACTACTTCTGTAAAAGACAAAGTAAGCTGTAAAAGTAAGTTGTAAGTTAAAATAAATGCTGCTTGAAGTGTTCACCCGTTTAAAGTTCATAAAAGGTTTTCGGCTTCTCAATGGAATCGATTTCTCTGGATGCATTTGTTAGTGCAATATTGCTGCTTGAAAATTGCTGCAATAGCGTTTACTCTCAATATAAAATGTTTGACTACACACATATGAATGATATGTAAGGTAATCAATGAAAACGTAAATGCTGATTCAGCATTCAAACAATTTTTTTTTTTTTTTGATTTTCAATTGAGCGTGAAAAATTTTCTTATTTGAGCATCATTATCGAAATGTTTATTTCTCATCGATAAATCTCTCCCCATTTCTTATTCAATTCATTTGCATATTTTTTAAATAACATTTTTTTTTTTTTTTTGAATATTTGCTTTCGGTATATACCTGTCCTGCTTGTTCTTCCTTTTTTGATTCTGCATTCATAGCGTTTTTATTTGAAGTTGATGAATGTTGCATTCATCGACCGTAATATGAACAATTCGAGGAACAAACAGCAATTGCTCTCAAAGTTCTGGATCGTAATAATTGGATTATTTTAGGATAAGGTTTCAGTTTCAGTTCAGCTAGTTGTTCGGCAGGTCAAAACTATTTTAGAATGTAGTTCGAGATCTGGTTGTTATAGTAATAGTTAGTTACACGTTAGGTAAAATTGTTATCTCGAACTGTTTCAGAGTACAGTTCGAGTTCTAGTTCAGGTTGTAGTTCAATGCTTTATTGTTTATTGTCTTTGATCTAGCATTTGATTTTATTAATTATATATATATATATATATATATATATATATATATATATATATATATATATATATATATATATATATATTTGCTTGAAAATCATAAGAAGAAATGAATCAATTATATTATTTTGTTCACTTCAATCTACTTTTTATACTCTCCAATGCAATAATTTTGGTATAAAATTCTTTCAAGTTTCATATTGGTTTCAATGTTCACGTTTCCTAATATATCGTATGGATATTTCAATACACATATGGAATTACTAGCATGAATTTCGTCTTTCTTTCATCGTTGTCCATATCCTTCATTTGGCCTAGCTATATATGCATCGTCGATATCCACTTACAATCGCTTTTTGTGAATTCCCTTTCTTTTCGAATAGTTTTATTGATTGGTTTTTGTTCTTTGCGATAATTACTTTGTTCTTTTGTATCTATGTGATCATCACATTTGCTTCCATGGCGACAGTTGCCACAAGTCACTTTGTAATTGTCATTAATTGATTACCAGTATTGTTATAGTTATCCCTGATCAATTGCGAATATTGTTGTAAATATCACTAATCAATTGCTACTGTAACACAGTTTTGATCGTAGAACAAACAGTTCGATTATGATTGCAGAGCAGTTCGACTGTGACCATCGAGCAGTTTGACTATGATCGTAGAACAATGTGCACTATGAAATGATCTTGTAAGTGTCGTTTTGATACTGTGAATGGGGTATATAAGAACTGTTATTGCCCGCGCGATTCAGTGTTATTCGTTTCTTTGTTGGTGTTCGGTCGTGCTTATTAGTCCGTTGTGCAGTGTTCTTAGCCGAAGCGGTGCTGTGGTCGACTAGTTATTACCACTAGTCACTTGTGACTATTGTTATAATTATCACTAACAATTTTGTGGACTGTTAATTTTATCAGGAATCAATTGTAACTAGTCGTTTCATTCGGCGGCATTGCTAGTTACTCATAAGCATGGAATTTTGTCCCGAACAATGACAGCGATGTACAGATATCGATTCTCTTCTTTCACATTTTGTAAACCCTATTTTCGCTACGGATTACACGTTATTTGCATTCGTTGCAAAAAAAAAAAAAAAAAATTGTACGTTTACTGTGCGCATTCGTTGTTGAGCGTTTTAAAGAGTGTGATCATGTATGCTCGGAGCCACATTTACAATCGGAGCCAATGATCAGCGACTCCGGAATCTTAATTCTTCCTAGAAATTCGTTTATTTTTAAAATCCATAAAATCTTATGACATATTTTAATATTTGGCAAGCGATGAGAGACGAAAAAAATTAGTTCTGATTATATGTGCGGAAGAATTTTTGAGAGAATCTGATTCTGAAGTCACAGAGGATTGCTAAGAACGGTACTCGTTATAAGCACTGTTATATTCATTAGAATAGCCATAAGTTCTAAGATTTATTTTAATTTAAATGGCAGAGTTGGAGGAGGGATGTCTAGACTTAACGCAACCTTTCCCTCGAATTAGCGCCTACCGAGTCGTAATTCCTCTTCGATTTTCGGTACTCTCTGGTTATGATACGATGGTGCTTCGATATAGTAGCAGAAATTCTTCCTTAAGACCACTTTCTACCTGCAATCTGCCTTGTTGACAGATAATTCTAGTCGGAAGTATGCTTGCAGTATCGATATTTTGGAAAGTTAGTTAGCAATAGAAGAAGGTTGAGAAGCGGTTGTATGCGTATGCTTGAAATGGTGTCCAAGGGATACGCAAAAACGCAGCAACGGAAGCTCTCACTTAGTGAGTACTTTCATTCACGCGTATATCTGATTTTATTTTATTGTACTTGTTGCAGCAATTTGCGCGGCAGCATTTCAGTCATTTTATTTACAGCTTACTGTCACTAGCAAACAATGCTTTACTGTAGTAATAAATTGAAGATGCACTGCATGTTTCCTTCGCCCTCCCTAATAGCCTAAATTTACTCAGTTGCCTTCCTTCCCTGTATTGTTTTATATTTATTTTACTTTTCGTTTAGCAAATGTGAATTTGAATATTTCGTTTCAAATTTTCTATGCATCGAAGTAGAGTAGTTCAATTGTGCATACTTAATGATTGATAACTCACTGAAAATTTTACCTGCAACATATCTGTTAGTTTCTTTTATAAAAATAGATTCTCTGCGATCGCTACTATTTTCACTTTGTCGCGCGTAAGAAAAAAATATTTTAATATATAGGAAACACTTTTGCATAACATTATAACATATATAGGATATAAAATAAGTACTCATTTTAATTTAAAAAAAAGTGGTACAGATAATTGTCACTGAAATTCTTAAGTATCGGATCTCATTATCAGTCTTATCAGTGTGATTTGTCAGCATTGAATTCCTCTACTAATCTCATCAGTAAAGCTTTCAATTATTTTGGACTTTATTTATTAATTTAAGTTGCATAATTTAGATGTGTCGGATGTTATTATTATTTATCAACTTTTGGAATATTTCGCATTTGATAGAACATCATATCCGGATAAGCAATCGGTATTAGAAAAAAGATTTTATGCAGTTTTTTTTTCTGGAAATTTGAAAATGAAAAAGAATTGAAATGAGAAAAGAAGAAAATGGAAGAGAAAAAATGCTTCATAGAAGTTTCGAGATTTTTATTTTTGAGAGCGAAATTTGAATTGTTAAATATGGTTGCATAATTGCGTGCAGTGTGATCGATCACGCACTCGAAATCGCTGCCTCAAAGTTTTTTTTTTATTTGCAATTTTCGGAAGAGAAATGGATTGTAGCGGTTGCCTCGAGAGAATTAATATTATGTATGCATGTTGAGATAACGCATTCAAAGTGAGTGTATCGTTGAAATGTCGCATGCGAAATTGTGACGAAATTTTTTGCAGTTATTTCTTTTTTTTTTAATGCGTTCGGGCAAACATTTACTTTTTTTTTTGCAATTGCTTCTTTCTGTAGGTTTCTTCTAAATTTCAAGCCTCTGCAAAAATGCAATGTTTTCACTTCATATCTAGGCATAAATAAATAAACAAATGCATGAGTAAAACAAGTAAATATTTAATTAAATAAATGAAAAAATATGAATATGAATGGTTTCCTTCGATAAAATTCTGTGGATATAATAATTCGGAAGGCTTTTATTTCGTTTAGAGCATTCCCAATTATTTTATTTTAAAGTTCCCAAAATTGTGCCCAATTCCCCGTAAACTTTTGTTTTGTTACTTTTACTCTTAAATTTTTACATGTTTGAATGATGGGTATATTAGCTTAAACTGTACCTTGTATAATTAGAGATGAATGATTACTTCAGATGCAAATTGGAGAAGTTCAATTAAGAGCTAAACAGAGTAGATGCTTGATGCTTAACGATTTTCACTATTTTATTGGTCATATGTATTCTAATTTTATTGTGATGCATTTAACTTATGATAGAACTTAGATATTGGCAGTGATTTTTGACGTAAATATTTAAAATGTTTCGTTGAATTTTCCGTCGAAATTTATCCTTTTATAATATTTATATCTTTTTTAATGTTCTTTTTTCAACGATACTTTGTTATTTGATATTGGAATATAATGATTGGATATTTCTTATATAATCATAACAAATTTTTTTTTCAGTAATTCATATTAAAATTCATATTCAATCATCATCATCGATTATAAAATTACGAATTCATAGGCATTTCTTCATTTTTGTTGCTAATTTACTCCTTATTGTTTTCATTAATTTCAATGAGTAATTCATATTTGCATGTTAGGTTTTATAGGTTTATTCAATGGTCGAATCGTGATGTATAGATTTATGCGTTGATATAAAAATAAAATATGCTTTTTTTTAAATTGAAAATTTATTCGTTTTAGTAAAATTTCATCTTTTTCGACAATTTTATGATTACTTATCAAATAGCTATCAATGGTTTTTCTACTCTTCGCAGGAGATACGTGCCAAAGCACTTTTAAAGGTTATCTTCTTTTTTTTTTTTGTCCATAGTCGTTTAAATACGTACATTTTTTTCCATATCGTCTTTTTTCATCGCTTTATCGCGCAATATTTCAAGGTGATTTGAAAAGAATAAACTTAGTGGAAAGTTTATCAGTCATCATATTATTATCTATCTCATCGTTGCTACTATTTTCCATGGCATTGAATATGCAAATTTTTTTTTGTTTTATTTTCTATGCGTCTGAATACGCAAATTTTTCTTTAGTTTTATTTTCTATGTGTTTGAATATGCAAATTTTTCTTCAGTGTTGTTTTCTATGCGTTTAAATATACTAATTTTTCTTTAGTTTTATTTTCTATGCGTTTGAATACGCAAATTTTTCTCTTGCGTTATTTTCTATGCGTTTGAATATGCAAATTTTTCTTTAGTTTTATTTTCTATGCGTTTGAATACGCAAATTTTTCTCTTGCGTTATTTTCTATGCGTTTGAATATGCAATTTTTTCTTTACTGTTACTTTCTATGGGTTTGAATACGCAGATTTTTCTTTAGTTTTATTTTCTATGTGTTTGAATATGCAAATTTTTCTTTAGTGTTGTTTTCTATGCGTTTAAATATACTAATTTTTCTTTAGTTTTATTTTCTATGCGTTTGAATATGCAAATTTTTCTTTAGTGTTATTTTCTATGCGTTTGAATATGCAAATTTTTCTTTAGTTTTATTTTCTATGCGTTTGAATATGCAAATTTTTCTTTAGTTTTATTTTCTATGCGTTTGAATACGCAAATTTTTCTCTTGCGTTATTTTCTATGCGTTTGAATATGCAAATTTTTCTTTAGTTTTATTTTCTATGCGTTTGAATATGCAAATTTTTTTAAATGTTATTTTCTCTGCGTTTGAATATGCAATTTTTTCTTTAGTGTTATTTTCTATGCGTTTGAATGTGCAAATTTTTCTTTAGTGTTATTTTCTATGCGTTTGAATACGCAAATTTTTCTCTTGCGTTATTTTCTATGCGTTTGAATATGCAAATTTTTCTTTAGTTTTATTTTCTATGCGTTTGAATATGCAAATTTTTTTAAATGTTATTTTCTATGCGTTTGAATATGCAATTTTTTCTTTAGTGTTATTTTCTATGCGTTTGAATACGCAAATTTTTCTCTTGCGTTCTTTTCTATGCGTTTGAATATGCAAATTTTTCTTTAGTTTTATTTTCTATAGGTTTGAATTCGCAAATTTTTCTTTAGTTTTATTTTCTATGTGTTTGAATATGCAAATTTTTCTTTAGTGTTGTTTTCTATGCGTTTAAATATACTAATTTTTCTTTAGTTTTATTTTCTATGCGTTTGAATATGCAAATTTTTCTTTAGTGTTATTTTCTATGCGTTTGAATATGCAGATTTTTCTTTAGTTTTATTTTCTATGCGTTTTAATATGCAAATTTTTCTTTAGTTTTATTTTCTATGCGTTTACGCAAATTTTTCTCTTGCGTTATTTTCTATGCGTTTGAATATGCAAATTTTTCTTTAGTTTTATTTTCTATGGATTTGAATACGCAAATTTTTCTTTAGTTTTATTTTCTATGTGTTTGAATATGCAAATTTTTCTTTAGTGTTGTTTTCTATGCGTTTAAATATACTAATTTTTCTTTAGTTTTATTTTCTATGCGTTTGAATACGCAAATTCTTCTCTTGCGTTATTTTCTATGCGTTTGAATATGCAAATTTTTCTTTAGTTTTATTTTCTATGCGTTTGAATACGCAAATTTTTCTCTTGCGTTATTTTCTATGCGTTTGAATATGCAAATTTTTCTTTAGTTTTATTTTCTATGCGTTTGAATACGCAAATTTTTCTCTTGCGTTATTTTCTATGCGTTTGAATATGCAAATTTTTTTAAATGTTATTTTCTATGCGTTTGAATATGCAATTTTTTCTTTAGTGTTATTTTCTATGCGTTTGAATACGCAAATTTTTCTCTTGCGTTATTTTCTATGCGTTTGAATATGCAAATTTTTTTAAATGTTATTTTCTATGCGTTTGAATATGCAATTTTTTCTTTAGTGTTATTTTCTATGCGTTTGAATACGCAAATTTTTCTCTTGCGTTATTTTCTATGCGTTTGAATATGCAAATTTTTCTTTAGTTTTATTTTCTATGGGTTTGAATACGCAAATTTTTCTTTAGTTTTATTTTCTATGTGTTTGAATATGCAAATTTTTCTTTAGTGTTGTTTTCTATGCGTTTAAATATACTAATTTTTCTTTAGTTTTATTTTCTATGCGTTTGAATACGCAAATTCTTCTCTTGCGTTATTTTCTATGCGTTTGAATATGCAAATTTTTCTTTAGTTTTATTTTCTATGCGTTTGAATACGCAAATTTTTCTCTTGCGTTATTTTCTATGCGTTTGAATATGCAAATTTTTCTTTAGTTTTATTTTCTATGCGTTTGAATACGCAAATTTTTCTCTTGCGTTATTTTCTATGCGTTTGAATATGCAAATTTTTTTAAATGTTATTTTCTATGCGTTTGAATATGCAATTTTTTCTTTAGTGTTATTTTCTACGCGTTTGAATACGCAAATTTTTCTCTTGCGTTATTTTCTATGCGTTTGAATATGCAAATTTTTTTAAATGTTATTTTCTATGCGTTTGAATATGCAATTTTTTCTTTAGTGTTATTTTCTATGCGTTTGAATACGCAAATTTTTCTCTTGCGTTCTTTTCTATGCGTTTGAATATGCAAATTTTTCTTTAGTTTTATTTTCTATAGGTTTGAATTCGCAAATTTTTCTTTAGTTTTATTTTCTATGTGTTTGAATATGCAAATTTTTCTTTAGTGTTGTTTTCTATGCGTTTAAATATACTAATTTTTCTTTAGTTTTATTTTCTATGCGTTTGAATATGCAAATTTTCCTTTAGTGTTATTTTCTATGCGTTTGAATATGCAGATTTTTCTTTAGTTTTATTTTCTATGCGTTTTAATATGCAAATTTTTCTTTAGTTTTATTTTCTATGCGTTTGAATACGCAAATTTTTCTCTTGCGTTATTTTCTATGCGTTTGAATATGCAAATTTTTCTTTAGTTTTATTTTCTATGCGTTTGAATACGCAAATTTTTCTCTTGCGTTATTTTCTATGCGTTTGAATATGCAAGTTTTTTTAAATGTTATTTTCTATGCGTTTGAATATGCAATTTTTTCTTTAGTGTTATTTTCTACGCGTTTGAATACGCAAATTTTTCTCTTGCGTTATTTTCTATGCGTTTGAATATGCAAATTTTTTTAAATGTTATTTTCTATGCGTTTGAATATGCAATTTTTTCTTTAGTGTTATTTTCTATGCGTTTGAATACGCAAATTTTTCTCTTGCGTTATTTTCTATGCGTTTGAATATGCAAATTTTTCTTTAGTTTTATTTTCTATGGGTTTGAATACGCAAATTTTTCTTTAGTTTTATTTTCTATGTGTTTGAATATGCAAATTTTTCTTTAGCGTTGTTTTCTATGCGTTTAAATATACTAATTTTTCTTTAGTTTTATTTTCTATGCGTTTGAATATGCAAATTTTTGTTTAGTGTTATTTTCTATGCGTTTGAATATGCAAATTTTTCTTTAGTTTTATATTCTATGCGTTTGAATATGCAAATTTTTCTTTAGTTTTATTTTCTATGCGTTTGAATACGCAAATTTTTCTCTTGCGTTATTTTCTATGCGTTTGAATATGCAAATTTTTCTTTAGTTTTATTTTCTATGCGTTTGAATATGCAAATTTTTTTAAATGTTATTTTCTGTGCGTTTGAATATGCAATTTTTTCTTTAGTGTTATTTTCTATGCGTTTGAATATGCAAATTTTTCTTTAGTGTTATTTTCTATGCGTTTGAATACGCAAATTTTTCTCTTGCGTTATTTTCTATGCGTTTGAATATGCAAATTTTTCTTTAGTTTTATTTTCTATGCGTTTGAATATGCAAATTCTTCTCTTGCGTTATTTTCTATGCGTTTCAATATGCAAATTTTTCTTTAGTTTTATTTTCTACGCGTTTGAATACGCAAATTTTTCTCTTGCGTTATTTTCTATGCGTTTGAATATGCAAATTTTTCTTTAGTTTTATTTTCTATGCGTTTGAATATGCAAATTTTTTTAAATGTTATTTTCTATGCGTTTGAATTTGCAATTTTTTCTTTAGCGTTGTTTTCTATGCGTTTAAATATACTAATTTTTCTTTAGTTTTATTTTCTATGCGTTTGAATATGCAAATTTTTCTTTAGTGTTATTTTCTATGCGTTTGAATATGCAAATTTTTTAAATGTTATTTTCTATGCGTTTGAATATGCAATTTTTTCTTTAGTGTTATTTTCTATGCGTTTGAATATGCAAATTTTTCTTTAGTTTTATTTTCTATGGGTTTGAATACGCAAATTTTTCTTTAGTTTTATTTTCTATGTGTTTGAATATGCAAATTTTTCTTTAGTGTTGTTTTCTATGCGTTTAAATATACTAATTTTTCTTTAGTTTTATTTTCTATGCGTTTGAATATGCAAATTTTTCTTTAGTGTTGTTTTCTATGCGTTTAAATATACTAATTTTTCTTTAGTTTTATTTTCTATGCGTTTGAATATGCAAATTTTTCTTTAGTGTTATTTTCTATGCGTTTGAATATGCAAATTTTTTAAATGTTATTTTCTATGCGTTTGAATATGCAATTTTTTCTTTAGTGTTATTTTCTATGCGTTTGAATATGCAATTTTTTCTTTAGTGTTATTTTCTATGCGTTTGAATATGCAAATTTTTCTTTAGTTTTATTTTCTATGTGTTTGAATATGCAGATTTTTCTTTAGTTTTATTTTCTATGCGTTTTAATATGCAAATTTTTCTTTAGTTTTATTTTCTATGCGTTTGAATATGCAAATTTTTCTTTAGTTTTATTTTCTATGCGTTTGAATACGCAAATTTTTCTCTTGCGTTATTTTCTATGCGTTTGAATATGCAAATTTTTCTTTAGTTTTATTTTCTATGCGTTTGAATATGCAAATTTTTTTAAATGTTATTTTCTATGCGTTTGAATATGCAATTTTTTCTTTAGTGTTATTTTCTATGCGTTTGAATACGCAAATTTTTCTCTTGCGTTATTTTCTATGCGTTTGAATATGCAAATTTTTTTAAATGTTATTTTCTATGCGTTTGAATATGCAATTTTTTCTTTGGTGTTATTTTCTATGCGTTTGAATACGCAAATTTTTCTCTTGCGTTATTTTCTATGCGTTTGAATATGCAAATTTTTCTTTAGTTTTATTTTCTATGGGTTTGAATACGCAAATTTTTCTTTAGTTTTATTTTCTATGCGTTTGAATATGCAGATTTTTCTTTAGTTTTATTTTCTATGCGTTTTAATATGCAAATTTTTCTTTAGTTTTATTTTCTATGCGTTTGAATACGCAAATTTTTCTCTTGCGTTATTTTCTATGCGTTTGAATATGCAAATTTTTCTTTAGTTTTATTTTCTATGCGTTTGAATACGCAAATTTTTCTCTTGCGTTATTTTCTATGCGTTTGAATATGCAAATTTTTCTTTAGTTTTATTTTCTATGCGTTTGAATATGCAAATTTTTTTAAATGTTATTTTCTATGCGTTTGAATATGCAATTTTTTCTTTAGTGTTATTTTCTATGCGTTTGAATACGCAAATTTTTCTCTTGCGTTATTTTCTATGCGTTTGAATATGCAAATTTTTCTTTAGTTTTATTTTCTATGCGTTTGAATATGCAAATTTTTTTAAATGTTATTTTCTATGCGTTTGAATTTGCAATTTTTTCTTTAGCGTTGTTTTCTATGCGTTTAAATATACTAATTTTTCTTTAGTTTTATTTTCTATGCGTTTGAATATGCAAATTTTTCTTTAGTGTTATTTTCTATGCGTTTGAATATGCAAATTTTTTAAATGTTATTTTCTATGCGTTTGAATATGCAATTTTTTCTTTAGTGTTATTTTCTATGCGTTTGAATATGCAAATTTTTCTTTAGTTTTATTTTCTATGGGTTTGAATACGCAAATTTTTCTTTAGTTTTATTTTCTATGTGTTTGAATATGCAAATTTTTCTTTAGTGTTGTTTTCTATGCGTTTAAATATACTAATTTTTCTTTAGTTTTATTTTCTATGCGTTTGAATATGCAAATTTTTCTTTAGTGTTGTTTTCTATGCGTTTAAATATACTAATTTTTCTTTAGTTTTATTTTCTATGCGTTTGAATATGCAAATTTTTCTTTAGTGTTATTTTCTATGCGTTTGAATATGCAAATTTTTTAAATGTTATTTTCTATGCGTTTGAATATGCAATTTTTTCTTTAGTGTTATTTTCTATGCGTTTGAATATGCAATTTTTTCTTTAGTGTTATTTTCTATGCGTTTGAATATGCAAATTTTTCTTTAGTTTTATTTTCTATGTGTTTGAATATGCAGATTTTTCTTTAGTTTTATTTTCTATGCGTTTTAATATGCAAATTTTTCTTTAGTTTTATTTTCTATGCGTTTGAATATGCAAATTTTTCTTTAGTTTTATTTTCTATGCGTTTGAATACGCAAATTTTTCTCTTGCGTTATTTTCTATGCGTTTGAATATGCAAATTTTTCTTTAGTTTTATTTTCTATGCGTTTGAATATGCAAATTTTTTTAAATGTTATTTTCTGTGCGTTTGAATATGCAATTTTTTCTTTAGTGTTATTTTCTATGCGTTTGAATACGCAAATTTTTCTCTTGCGTTATTTTCTATGCGTTTGAATATGCAAATTTTTTTAAATGTTATTTTCTATGCGTTTGAATATGCAATTTTTTCTTTGGTGTTATTTTCTATGCGTTTGAATACGCAAATTTTTCTCTTGCGTTATTTTCTATGCGTTTGAATATGCAAATTTTTCTTTAGTTTTATTTTCTATGGGTTTGAATACGCAAATTTTTCTTTAGTTTTATTTTCTATGCGTTTTAATATGCAAATTTTTCTTTAGTTTTATTTTCTATGCGTTTGAATACGCAAATTTTTCTCTTGCGTTATTTTCTATGCGTTTGAATATGCAAATTTTTCTTTAGTTTTATTTTCTATGCGTTTGAATACGCAAATTTTTCTCTTGCGTTATTTTCTATGCGTTTGAATATGCAAATTTTTCTTTAGTTTTATTTTCTATGCGTTTGAATATGCAAATTTTTTTAAATGTTATTTTCTATGCGTTTGAATATGCAATTTTTTCTTTAGTGTTATTTTCTATGCGTTTGAATACGCAAATTTTTCTCTTGCGTTATTTTCTATGCGTTTGAATATGCAAATTTTTTTAAATGTTATTTTCTATGCGTTTGAATATGCAATTTTTTCTTTAGTGTTATTTTCTATGCGTTTGAATACGCAAATTTTTCTCTTGCGTTATTTTCTATGCGTTTGAATATGCAAATTTTTCTTTAGTTTTATTTTCTATGGGTTTGAATACGCAAATTTTTCTTTAGTTTTATTTTCTATGTGTTTGAATATGCAAATTTTTCTTTAGCGTTGTTTTCTATGCGTTTAAATATACTAATTTTTCTTTAGTTTTATTTTCTGTGCGTTTGAATATGCAAATTTTTTTAAATGTTATTTTCTATGCGTTTAAATATGCAATTTTTTCTTTAGTGTTATTTTCTATGCGTTTGAATATGCAGGTTTTTCTTTAGTTTTATTTTCTATGCGTTTTAATATGCAAATTTTTCTTTAGTTTTATTTTCTATGCGTTTTAATATGCAAATTTTTCTAAGTAACGGTTTCTTTGGCGATATATTTAGGCGTGCATATCTCTTATATTCAGATATCTATTTGTCATTTTTAAGAGCAGCACATTGCTTATTTTATTATATGCATCTTTCAAATGAATAATATTTAATTTTTATCTCATTCAACAATTGCATTCATACTAAATTGATTTATCGTACTTCTTTTTCGTAGGAATTTTTAACAAAGGGAAATAACATTCACTCGAATTCTTAACTTCGAATATATTTTTCTAAAGTTGATAATTTTAGTAATTATTATTTAATCTATTAAGTGGGATTCTTAATTAGAAAGTAATTTGTTCACGGCATCCATAATAGTGTTTATCTTGTAATTGCTTTCCATTTTACCATATAATCTCTAATTAAACCCCTCCCCCTAGCTAATGAAATATGTTTTCCATCTAGTTAATGCTTCATAGATCTGTTTTTAATGTTTTTTCACATAGATTGAAAATCCTTCTCTCTAAGATCTCATTGAATTTAGCGAGTGTCAATGCACAACGAAGTGATAGTTAGTTTTAGCAAAGAATCTGCTTAACTCGAACATTGAATTATATTATCCACTATCGTTTCACTATTACTGATCGTTTTTTAGAAGTATCTCCTCCCTATCACCAACTAGTTTTGGAGCTATAGTATCGTTTATACCCACAGGGCTTCTATTGAATTCTATACGGTAATTCAAACGAGCAAATGATTGTATTTTAATATAAATAGATTGGTTTGATGGCACCTCTTTATGTGGTGTAAATGATGGTGGATGTGTTGATTTGAAGTGCATTGAGTGAGTGTGTTACACAAGTACAGCTTGCCAATTTGTCACATTATGCGCGAACGGGACTTGAGAATGTAGAGGCCAATTGCAGACATCCATCACCGCTTGCTGTTGTTGTTGCGATTGTCGGCGGTAATGTTGGCTAAGTCTGACTGTCTGGATATCTGTCTGACAACAATTTAAATATTTACCTTTTGACAAACCTCTCTCATCTATAGAAATCAATTCGATATTCAAATGAAATAAATTTAATCAAAAATATTCTCAAATCTTTAAGCATCTCTCTTAACTATTTTATTGTGTTTATTTATTTGCGTTTAACTTGAATTTAATATTTTTTAGTATTTTTTTCGTATGGGGAATGTTTAATTTTAATATTTTTAGTATGTTTGATTTATTATTTATTTATGTTTGATTTTTTAATATTTTCTTTAAGCATTTAATATTCGAGCATCTGTTTTTTTAGTATTTTTAGTATTTTAATATTTTTTCTAATATTTAGTACTTTCGTACTTTCAATACGGCAAAAAAGAAAGCTCAGTAATCGGATTTCTTAGTGAAGTATATTTATTTCAATAAGCTTTATTTCCCGGTCGGTCGAAACTGTTCAATTTCTTTCTAATTTTGGTGCAATAAATCAGACCACTTGAATTTTTTTTTAAATTTTCTTCCCCTTAATCAATAAAATGTGATCCATCATATTTCAGATTCATTAATTACGAAATGTTAAGTGCAGATTTTGGGCTCATTGCTCTGATTAAACAAAGCAAAACATAGCATTTCTTTATTCGCAAAACGATACAGTTCAAAAAAGTTCGTTTTCATCTGTTGTTTATGTTAATTAACCTAGGCATAGGTGATCACCATTTTCTATCAGCTCTCTTATTGAGGGATTGTATAATTTCTGTAGCTGATTGAGTACCTAAGGATGACATCAGATTCTCATGAAACTATAGTATTAGATGGTGTTAGAAGAGATGAGGGGGGGGTTATATGTGCAAATCTTCTGTAGAGTCGATAGAGTCGAACACTACATTATTTGTATTTGAGTGACCTTTTGGTTTACCCATCAAACAGCGTATATTCATTCATTTAGCTAGGTGGAAAGCAACGAATGCGTTCATGGAATTGTACTTTTATAAACGCTTCTTTTTTTTTCTTTTTTAATTGTTTCGTCGATTTGCGTTCATATTTTACATTTCAAATTGCCATCCGCAAATATAGCTGCGAAAAATTTTCCGCCTCTTTCTTGTTTCAATTGGAATATAGCCAAATTAGAGGTAAAATTAAAAAAAAAATTTATTTTATTTATCGTTGCAAATTCTGTATTAAATATTTGACGCGATCGACCCAGTTGAACAGAATTTGTCTTAAACGATGGATTATTGGAAAATTGTTTTTTTTTTTTTTAAATTTTGGATTGAAGGAATTCTCTTAGTTGAAGTGGAATAGTTTTTATGAATTATGTTTTTTCTAAAACAAAAATGTTTTTTTCGTATTTTTATCAAAGATAGCATGATGTTCTCTGTGCGAGTACTGAATTGAGGAAAAGCCAGTTGAAGGTTGTTATGCTCATGTTCAGGCAGATATGTAATTATCACATTTGTGGTGCATATTATTGAATATGTGCCATAGTGCTGTTTGGCAAGAAGGCTCTTATTTGTGGGGTTGTGTGTGTGTGTGTATGTATGCATGTGCACCCGATAGTCCACAATGGGCAGTAAACATCGAATGGTTCGATATGGCGAGACGGAGGGCGACATACTCCCTCGGCACCTTCGTCTGACCACACCTAATTGCAGAGTGCTAATGACCACTGAGTACTTGATGTATACCGGAAAATTGTGTTCACTTCATGCAACTGCGATATATACATGGAGTAAAATTCTGCAGTTTTTTCTTGACTTTCCTAATTTGGGAAGGGGGAAGGTTTAGGGAAAATATTTTATTCATGGGGAGGGGAGTTTATGTGAATGAATGGCTATGTTGAGCGAATGAAGGAATGAGAATAATATATTTTTTGAAATTTGAATAATCTTCCGCCCGGTAGTCAGCAGTTCATTTCACCGTATTATTTCATTAATGGCATAATTAACCTTTTTTCTTTTCATAAAATCGGTTTAAGCTTATTTGTAAAATTTCTTCTGGCTTGCACTCGTAGTTTGCCTTGAAAAGTGTTTTGAGACTCATTATATATATATATATATATATATATATATATATATATATATTGGTGATCGAAAGCAAGTGTAATATTATTGAGCAGCTAGGGTGCTTTTCTGTTTGTGTCATAATGGCAACTATGCTAATTGAAACAAGGCGGCTTCTTCTCTAACGAGCATAGCAAAGAGGGCGATGAACAGCAGCATCCCTCAAGAGCAAGCTTAGGTATATACCGCCATCACCACCCTCACTAATAATATTGCTCTACTACTACTTAGTGAATAATGCCTCGACGTCAACGAATTAACCTTAACCCGCTTTGAATTCGTTTTAGTTGTTTGTTTCTTGTATTAGCTTTAGTATTTAGGTACCACTTTGTACTCTTGCGCAATGACCACTATTTACTTTTCGATGACCAATAGGCAACATTTTATTAACATTGATAAATACGGAAGAAGAAAAAGGGGAGGGGAAGATGATCGACCATCCAGAAAAGAAACGCTCCGGATGGCTTTTTTTTAATGGTTCCGCCCCTCCTGTCTCATCACCACTTCGTGTATTTTCATCTGCGTTATGTTTTCACTGCTATTTCCTTAAGTTAGTCTCAACCGATATGGCAGCCTATTGCAAAAATATGAAAATTAATACATCCCATTTTTAAGCATAAAAAAGTTTAAGGCCGTCCATACTATTTCGTAACTTATTTTGCTTTACATTAAAGGTTTATTATCAATATATTTGACCATCCCAACAGTTAAAATCCATCAAAGTTTTACATTTTAGTGCTTACCGTTTATGGTTATTGCTTGCAAGAGATATTCATGTCATTTTGTCACTTATAGAAAAAATTGGTTCCAAAAAGATTCCGATGGTCTGTTCTTAACCTCCGGTCCCCATTTAGGAACTGTTGTTCTCATTTAGGTTCCGCTTGTAACCGTTTGCTCTGCTCTAGCCACCGCTTAGCGAACTATTGCTCTCATCTGGGACCCGTTCATGACCTATTGCTTTCCCAACCCCCCCCCCCCCCCCCCCCCAGTGGTCACCTTCCCTTTCTAAGCGTTTACCTTTTTTTTTTTGAAAAAAAGTGGCAAATGATATTTGAAAATGAAAGCTTTCACATATAAGAGAAGCAATGTGTAAGGATTTGTGGATTTGCTTGAATAACACTCTTCTTGTCATGTCTATTGATGGATTATTCCTGAAAGGGATTACAAAAAGTGCAAGGAATAGCAATCGTTTATGGTATCTTAGATGATGTCAACATAGCCAATTCTTTTGTTTTTTCTCTGGAGCCGAAATATGAATAAATAGGATGTTCTCATTTATTTGCATATTATTTTACTGGTTCATATTCATTCTCTATTGTTTGTGCAAAAATGAAGTAATTACTATAATTTCATTCGATTTATATATATATATATATATATATATATATATATATATATATATATATATATATATATATATATATATATGCAAATTTTATAGAGATATTTAAGTGCGTACATCTTTATTACGAATGCGATTTGAATTTTCCCCTCAATTTTAATTCGTTTAATTCAAACTTTTTCAGAAGTTCTAGAATAAAAAATTTTCTATGCATTGTATCAACTTTTTATATAAATTGTGCCTCTAGAAATTTGCAAATATTTGACAATCATTTGAATCGAATTTTTCACTCGTTTCGTTTAGAAAAAAGAGTAAACTTATCTGTGAGATTTTCATTGCTCAAATTTATGAATGCATTATCGATCTTGCTTTATATTTTTTAATTTTTCATAAAATTAGTTGATGTGATAAGAGAGACTATTTAAAACCGTATATCCAACCTGTTTCGTCTTTAACACCTTTCAAGTTCATAGGCTTTTTTTTTTTGAAATATCGCTTCGAATTTTCTCTTCGCAAAAAAAAATTAACATTAATTTCTTTCGTTGTAGGAACTGATGAATCGGCTGATATTGTTCAATAATTGATTTGAGTGAATTTTTATGGCTAACGAATAGATTCATTAATTAGTGAAAAAAGGGGAAAAAATTGCTTTTTGCCTTCAACAAATATGCTTTCAAAAAAGTTCATTTTATTTATTCATTTATTTTCATTGATAGCAATTACTGCATATATTATGATAAAGAAATGCTAATTGATTCACATTAATTTTGCACCGCTTGGGATTTAAACTTTATTAGTCGCTTTCCGATAATCTAATAAATCTTTGCAATTTTAACTCACGTTTTTCGAGACAATTTTTTTTTCAACACTTTTATTTGCTCAAATTATTGATTTTTTAAACAAATTTCAGCATAGATAAAAATATAAAAAAAATTTTTCATTATCAATTTTTTTTTCCTCCAAAAATTTGGATTTGAGTAGAATTTATTTATTTTAATTTCATATTTAATATTAGCTAAAAAAAAAATCTACGATAAGCAAAACATCGTCGAAAAATTAAATAGAAGAAGCCGTTTTTATAGTAATGCTTTTTATTGACATTGATTGCCAATTGGTAAGATATCATTCAACGTTATATAATATTTGAATGGTTTGTGTCATAAATACAAGCGTAATACGCATTCCTCAATGTGAACGTCAAAATAAACTTATATGCTTACATGCTTAGCATAGTTTCGTAATGCATTCGGTATGCATGCTCTTATCATTGCTTCATTTGTGATCACTGCTGTATTTTCCTTTTTTTTGAATATTTTTGAATGCCTATCCTCAACCTGAACATTCTGAATTACTTTACTATCCACTGTACTTTCTTTTCTATTACTTTTTTTAGTACTTCATTTGTAAATAAAATTAGTGAATTAGAGATCACATCGAATTTGCATCATTCATTTATGTGAGTTGTTGTATTAGGTATATTTGATTCGTTGGAGTATTTTATAAAAATTGATACTTTAATGTCGAATAGAAATATAAGTAAAAATGTAAATAAATAAATAAGTAAACATTGTAAATTATATATATATATATATATATATATATATATATATATATATATATATATATATATATATATGATAACGAAAATTTTAAGTAGTATATCTTTAAGGCCTGGTTTATTGCGCAATAGAGGGTCTATTTAACAATCTCTGTATTTACCAACTTTTTAACTATATATAAGTGATATGTCTTATTTTATTCATTTAAAATAATGTAGCAATTGTTAGAGAGGAAATAAGCTCACCTGATGAAGGTGCATGCATAGTAGAGAGCAGAACACTTCGGCTTGCGTATATGCATCAGCTTTTAACGGTCGCTGATGTTTACTGGTATGCTTGTATAGTATGCTAATGCTAACAGTCATTGCGCATAATATTTGCGTAGACACAGTGCAAAGTCGCTTGTCGGCCATAAACGGCTTCGTTATGGCTGACAGGCTTTCCGCTTTCTTGAAAGAAGATGATGCACCCTCTCTCTCTTTCTCTCTCTCTTTGCACTTCATTCCTCCTCTCCCATCTGCTCCCTTTCTTTCCCCTTCCCCTCCCTTCTTGCAAATCAAAAAAAAGGTGAAGAAATGGTTGGGAACAGGCAAAGATTGAAATCCGAATTGAAAAATTCACCAGAAAAAAACCTATTGGTTAAATGTTCACGAAATTGTTAGACTATTCATGTTTATATATATATATATATATATATATATATATATATATATATATATATATATATAACATATATATATATATATATATATATATATATATATATATGTTTTTTTTTAATGGTTAATTTATTCATTCTTTATAACCGATTGACTTTTGCATTATTCTTTAACGAATGAAATCGCATCCAGCATTGACTAAAGAAAAAACTTTATTTATGTGTTTAGATAGGTTTTTTTGATAAGTTATTCATAATATTTTTTTTGAGTTTATGAATTTCATATTATTTGAATTGTTTATTTATTTAAAAATGTTGTTTGTGTAAATTAAAAAACTCATTTATTTATTTGAATCAACTTTGAATTAAATCAAAACGAACTAAGGTACTTTAATTTAAATATTAAGCAATAATAGTACATTTTCTTGTGGTTTGATTAATTCGAAATTTTTTCTTCTTTCATTTGTAATTGATTTGGCGAGAAAAAATCGTCTAGAAAAGTAGAAATTAGTGCTCCATGCAAGATTTTTTTTTTGTTTTTTTTTTTTTTTAATTGCTGTAGCTTATTTATAATTTATTTTTATAGAAATTTTTGATCAAAATTTTTTCATGGGCTATAAAATTTCTCTATTGTTTTGATTGATCAGATAACACCTCACTTTCGTAAACGTAGCAGATGTAAAACGTTAAGAAAAATTGGTCATTTGCGCCATTTTTACTCATTTGAAGAGCGTTTTTTTGTTTCCCTACTAGAATGTATTCGATAAATGCTTTTTAAAGCAATTTATATGAATTAGTTGGCTTTCAGTTGATGAAATAATCGAAAAAAAAACTCAGTTATCAATGGCGCAAATGGCTTCCACAAAAACAGCAAGCAATTTTTAACTGCTTGGTTCCCCCTTACGACTTCTTTCTGCTGAAATCCATGGTAGCATCAAAAATTTACTCCTCTCTCAGATTCGTGGTGGTCGGTGGAGGGGGAAGGGAGCAAGAGAGCAGACTGCAGTCTTCTGAGAGCTCTGTTCGACATTTCTCTGGCTATTGCATGAAAGGTTCATCTCCTCAGTAGGCATTTTAAGGTGGTTGGAATAAGATTAGGACAAGTTGCGGATCTATTGGCTAGCGAGTTAGGATATTCGCAAATATTCAATTGTAACAATATTGCCTCAAGGAAATATCAATTATGGCAGCCTAATAAAAAAGACTTATACACCAAACGAATGGGAAGATGGGAAGAAAATGCATGGCAAATGAAAAATATTTTTTTATTCTTTTTTTTTCGTTTGATTTTCTTTCTCATTTCCCTTTGTTTTGTTCTTACCTCTCCTGGTTCCCCTCGCTTCCCTCACCCTACCTACATTCCACTCTATTTTCCTTCGTTTTGGACATATTTGCATCCAGTATTGGGCAAAGGATGATAATTGCATCATTTTAATTCGAGAAAGACATAAAGAAATGTGTAGATGGGAGAGTTCCAGCGTTACTTAGTAGCAGTATGTTGGCAGCATTCGGTATGACATCTTTAGTCACATATTCCTAAGAACTGTGCTCCCACCGATTTGGTGGTCGCTATTTGCAACGGTCATTTTGACGGTCGCTACTTGCAACGGTCATTTCGACGGTCGCTATTTGCAACGGTCATTTTGACGGTCGCTGTTTTACTAGTCGATCGATCAGCGCCAAGTAATGCGTAGTTCATCCTGAGAATGAATAGTGCATGCGACTCATTCGTTATACCTCGTTGTGTCGAGTTTTGAAAAACTAGTATCCTTAAATTCGCCTTCTCCAACATAACTTTCATCCACCACATTTGGAGGTAGTTCTCCTAGTGGTGCCGGGGTTTTTCGCTTATGGGAAGGGAAAAAAAGGAGAAGGATGAAAAAAAGGACGAGAAAAATATACTAAGTGCCATAGACGATTCTGTGGGCTTTTGCATGCAATTTTTTTTAAAGAAAAACACATTTTTTTAAATTGGCAAGTTGAGAGATTTTTTTGTGTATAAAGCTTTAAATCCTATTTATTCGCATAGAAATTAGTCTGAAATGAGGAAGGGGAAGGAGTTGGTTGTAGTGGGAGAGGGGATGGAGGAGATGGAATATTCGTGCATCGCACTTTTAGCAACCGACGCATCTTTAATGATTGATGATAGACGTTCACTTTTCACTCGTTTCAGTTCATTTATTTGTAAGCGTATGTGTCCTATTATTGTGAACGCTATGATTGATACTTTTTAGCGGCGTTCAAATTGCGATTGTGTTTATCTATTTATTTATTATTTTTGCAAATACTATAGAAATTTGACAAATATGCGCACAACTTCATATTTCTTTCGTCTATTTATTGAGAGTTTTCTCGGGAATGATTAGCCAAAAGGGAAGGGAAGGGGGAAAGGCTAAGGCCTGAAGATATGGTCGGAGGGTTGCTGTCTGCTCCTGTTGATTATAGTTGGGGAGAAATTTCGAAATTACAATAAATTTTTACAAAAATTTAACTTTTCTGCTTTTCAGTGCGGAAAATTTTTCCTTTTTTCAGTAGCAATAATGCAGTTGTGCAGAATTTTTTTTTATTTTTTTTGGAATTCCAAAATTTTTCATAATTTTTTTCATTTATTTTCAACTGTTAATATAATATAAGTGAAAATATTGCCTACGTTAGTTTTTCTATTTGTTAGTTTATTTATAAGTTTTTTCGATATTTTCCCACTCAATAGCACCCATTCGGCATTATTCTAGCAGATAAAAGCTAAATATACATCTATTTGCGTATTTTGGAGATGTTATTGCCCTTTAGGGTAAGCCGCTTCTGCTGAAAAAAAGGGATGTATGAAAGTCACCATCGAATAAGCCAGCAAGCATTTGCCTTAATAAACAAGAGGGGCGGTGCTTATTCACACGAATTGCAATGTTGCGGGGTGGAGTGTTCTTTAATCACTACCACCAGTGATGCCCGCTCTGTCCAACACAACGGCCAAACGCGTTGCATTCACTGGTGACTGGCTAGTGACCATTGTGGCGATTCGCTTGTTTTTTTCTGAGGCTATCTTCAACAATGAATTTTTATTAGTTTTGCAATGTGATTTTTACTACTTTTTAAAAATTATTTTAACTACTTACTGCGTTTTCCCACTTGTTATTTCAAAATTTAGTAGGATTGATATTGAGTTATTTATTATGATTGTGATTGTTTTATAGAATTATAGATTCTAGATTAAATTTCGATCGTTGTGTCGAGTATATTTTTGATCGTTGTGAATAAAAAAAATATTTCTAGAATCCATTTTTATTGCTAGAATATTAATGGTCAATTTATTCCAATAGGAATGCAGGATGCATTTGAGGAATATTTAATATTTAAATAATCAGTTTCAGATTATTTTCATATAGAGCTTTAGCTAAATTCGCAAAACTTGCAATGAAAGAAGGAAAGAGAGGAAATTTTGTTGAATATTTTCTTATCGTCCAGTATTTACGTTGTTTTTTCGAGTTTAATTGAACTTAATAGAATAAAGGCATCATAATTCAAGTTTTTTTATATATAATAATGATTACATTTCCTTTCGATTATGTAATATTCAATTTTTTATTTAGTTTTCTTGTAAACTTAAATATTGCTTGCTAATGAAGGGGATTTATTTGATTAGCGTTTGTTACCGAAAAATTTGAATTTTATGAAAATTTGCATATACATTAATTTTTCTGCTATACCGTTAAGTTAACTTCCTCGTAATATTTTCCCGAAATATTTGCTTCGAAGTTTATTGAGTTGGAAAATTTTCTTCTGCTAAGGCTGGAATAAATTTTATGAAACAGTATTATTGGAAATTTTTTTCCCACATAAAATGGTAAATATAATTGAGGTTTAGCAATTCGCGAGGAAATTTTTACAATTTTTCTCTATAGTTTTTGTATGGCGCTTAACAAATGTATATTTTTTCGTTCACATATCGTTAACAAGCTTCGTTATGCGCGAGGTGGTTGTGTGTTTTTGCGATACTTTCCGATTTGCTCACTCGTTTCTATCGAGACATAGTGGGTATTTCTGAATGAAACTATTTATTTGAACCTGACCCATTATTGCTATCTTCTGCCTCAATTATTTGTCAAAAAAATACCGAAAACTTGCCAAAAAAAAAATCCCGTACGGAAAACTCCATGTTACTAGATATACGACTTTATTAGTTATCTATTCATTTATTTTTGTTGTAGGCGGAGATGGATGAATGCATTATCTATGCCTAGTTTCATGCAGAGTTGTTTACCCAAAAAATTTTCCCAGTATATAGCGCTTATTCTTTGCAAATGCAAAATGCTTTTTTATATATTTTTATCTGTGCACTCTCACTTTCTTTGTAGTCTTTATATGAATGTTCATGTTCTAAATTATTTAATAATCAAACATATGAAAATAGTTCAATTTGAGTGATTTCTTTAGCCAATATAGCAGTTCATTAAATTATTTCGTTTAATTTCCTTTTTTCATACTATTTCGCTTAATTTCTTTTTTTTATTTCTTAACTTTGAACCCATCTTCCATCGCGTCTTCCGCTTTATCTTTACATATGGTTAGATAGGTAAACAAGCATTGCTTGCATATATATAACATTTTTTGAAATTTTATTTTATGCATATTTTATAATTGTTTTTCAAAAAACATGAAATGCGCAGAATGCTTTTAAAGTTTAGTTTATTTGAACATTAGCCTTTTTTACTGTCATAAAGTAGTAATATTTGCGCTGATGAGCGCATTATTGCCCATTTCCTATATGATGCTATAAAATATGAATTTTTTTCGATGAAAATTATATAATATCCCAATAATCGCTTTGAGAGAAAAAAATATTTTATTTTATTCTTTTGCAACAAAAAACGGTTATATTTATGTTTTCTTCTTCTCTCAAACGATCTTCTATAGCGATAATGCTTACATCACACATAGATCCATTTATGTCTGCTCTAAATTTTTCGTTTCAATGGAACTCTATCTGAAAGAAGGGGAATCAACTTGTCTATTTCTCATCAGTGATTGCTGATGAGGCTTACATCCATTCGAAAAAGTAAATGCATTTTTGAGTAGCTTAAAGCATCGCAAATCAATGCTATCTAAAAATATATGCAGTTTTTCTCCGGCGCATTTCTTTTTCTATTTTTTTTTGTGGTGGGATAAAGAAAGGAAGCGGAAATGCCATAGGCTTAGTTTTAATTGACATTTAAAGTAATCTATTTATTAGGATCGCCGTTTTATTTGTAAAGGAAATGCATAGTTGCACGAGCACTCTAGAACTTAGCCGCTGTTTTAAATCAATATTAAGCTTTTATGTTTTATTTTTTTATCTTTTAAACTTAAAATTTTTGAATAAATAGGTAAATCAATAAATAAGTAAGCTTCATCTTTTCTATATCTTTAAGTCATATTTTTTCTTCAAATTAAACTTTTAATCTTTCGTCGATTGCACGGACTATTAGCCATTATTTCGATTTATTATGTATATTTTTTCTTTTATCTTTAATTCTATGATTTCTCAGCAGAGTCTATGTAAAATTTTCAGAAAAGCATAAAATTCGATTTCAAAATCAAAAATTCCGTTTTTTCTGTAAAATTTTAACCTTTTTCTTTCATTTCTCAATTTTCTCTAATTCTTTGTACTCATTTGTGCATACATTGTTCAATGCATTTCGCTAACAAAGAGATTCTCTCTCAGTTGAGTCCAGTTTTTTATTTCTTCTACAATTATTCGTTATGGTCATATTTCATTCGACTTTTTTTGAAGAATTCACAAAAATTTGGCCAAATTTCTTTACGCTTTTTTCGACCATTTTTTTCAGATATATGAAATAGGTGGTGTTTGAATATATATTGATGAAATTCTAAAATTTTACAATTTAAGCAGTTGAAAAAATTTTAAAAAAAAATTTATTTTCAGTTTATAAAATTATTCATCGTGTAATCATTTTTTTAGTGCAATACAATTTACCCAAATAGAAATTTTTGAGGATCCTATTTATTAAAGGCACTCATTAAGGGAAAAGAACTCAATAGGAGGAAATTTTACTCAACCAAAGTACTCAATAAGGGGAAATTTTATATGCGAAAGGATTGTTGCGTGAGGGTCTTTACGTTGGCGGTCGTGAAATATGATTGTAATAGTAAGTGAAATTGGTCACTCGAATAATTCGAGCAATTCCTGGCCGAAATTTGCGATACTTTCGAGTGTCCATTGAACGCGTTGAGTTGTGTCCTTCATTCATGCGTCTTGAAAGAGCCTTGAAAGCACTCCTCGCTCAGCGCATATTTATTCACCTCTTCACCATTTTAATTCATGCCTCATTGAAGTAACACTTTTCATCCTTCACGATTATTTATTATGAAAGAAAGATTTTAGAAAATTAATTTCATTTCTGAGAAAAAAAAGAATGTTTTCCCAAATATAGGAAAGAAAAATCGTTGATATTTTTTAATTTTTACGACAAATTTTTTAAGATGAAAGCATAAAAAGGAAAAAATCTCACATCGATTGCGGGAGGAGAAAACATTTCTTTTATAGATCGATTTTCGGCTCTTCTAATGAATATTTTATCCTATTTTAGAAAAAGATTTTTCTTAGAAGTTCCATGAATAAATATACTCAAAAATATCTGAGTATTTTTTATGTGGAGAGTATTATTTAAAACAGATGTGAGATATATTGATGTAATGTGCATTTATTTATCTAGATTTTTACATATGGATGTTTGCAAATTTTTAAAAGAATTAATAAAGTCACCATATCATTTAATCAACTCATTCAGTTTGAGTTCGCTTTTTTTCATAAGAAGTAGGTAGTGTGACCTTTTAAAAGAGAAATTGTGACCTTTTACGAGAGAAACAAAACTGGTCGCTTACGAACATCGAGATAGATGGCGTCGTTTAGGTCAGGGCTCGAAGAGGAAATGGCATGCTATGCGCATTCACACTCCCATCGTGTCCACAAAACCCTCTCTCCTTCTCTTTCCCTCATCATCTTCGTCACTCTCTCTAAACTGAATTCCACGCAGATAAAATCGAGCAGAGCTGTACGGTTATTATGTGGACATCACTTATAAAGCTGCCCTGAATATCAGGATTTTATATTGTAATTATTGGTACTTACTTTATTTTATTTTGACATTCATAAGATTAGATTATTGCATTTATGAGGAAAGGACTGCAGTATTTAGAAATCATCTTATAAACGATTAATCATTAGGGCTTATAAATGATTTGATACTGTATTTCAATATAAAAGCAATTTTCTTACCTATTTTCTTTTCAACAGGCCTTAATTTCTGGTTGATAAGTTTAGGATTTTTGTGGCCAAATTATCTATAAGAAATGAGCATCATGGAGAGTCATTAATTTAGTTTAGCAAGAGCTTTGGCACCATAAGATATTTTTCAGTTTTTCTTCGCAATGCTTACCTTACGTGTCTTGCCCGATTTCTTCTCATTGATCACACTTGCACAATATCTTTTCCCGCAGGTAAAGTTTATCGTCCTCATCTAGAGGTTATTGATATTATCTGTAGATTTTTGCTGATTTGAACAAAAAATAAATAAATTACCTACTTCGCACACGTTTATATTCGATTGAGAATGTCTGTGTCTTACGCAAATGTTTGTCTGTGTGTCGTTCAGTGTATGTGTGTCGTTCTTTGTCTGTGCATCGATTTTCTCTTTTCGAAAATATGAATTTTTATTTTTTGTCTCAATACCTTTGCGCTACATACATTGCTGAACATAATTTTTTCCTTAGCTGACATTCCTATTGCAAATGTTATGACTTGTTAATAGTAACAATGAATTTATTGTGTATTATTATGATGAAAGCGTTTTTTCTAACATTGTCTATTCTTATTCTTTGAAATGGTATGCTTGTAAGCATCGTGCTAACCTAATAGTCCTCTACCTGTACTAATTTAGTTTTGTAAAGGATGTTGGGGGGTTGTATATATAGATGGACGGTAAGCATGCTAACCTCATTGCTGTCACAAGGGAGCCACAAGCGATGCGTGTGATTGCATGTGACGTTGAGAGTGTATTGCAAACGGGAGATAAGCGTACTGAGGTCGACACCCACCATCACTATACCGCTATCGAGCGTGAATTGCATACTAACTTATCCCATTATTTAAGGGGCTTTTTTTAGTAGTGACCATTAATTGTCTTTTGTTGGCATCTTTATTGATTAACTTCTTTGCTGCATTTTTTTATTTGAATTTTTTTTCAAACTTTTGAAGCAAAAAACTCGTTCGGAAAATAATTTTTACGGAAATTGATCTAAATATTCATCCATTTTTTAAACGGAACCTTTTTAATGAAAAAAAACTTTCTTAATAGTCGGAATATTTACAGAAAAATTGTTTCTGATATTCCTCTAAATCTTTTTTTTCTCATTCAATGCATCATACTTCTTTCTTAAATTTCGGATGATTTTATTTGCTTTTCATATCGGATGGAAATTTTTTTCTGCTTTCATTTTATTTTTGTTATCTTTTTTGTACTCTCTCACCATCTAACGTCGGGAAAGTTACAGAACTTTACTTGAAAAAAATGTAATGACGCATAGCCATTCAAAAGCTGTTTATAATTGAAAGAATTTTTAAAGGATTAATTAGGTAATGGTATGCTTCGTCTTGATGACTCTCCCCTTCCCCCCCCCCCCCACCTCCCCCTTCTTTCTTTCCTAGGAGACAATAACGTCCTAATTCGATCTTCTTTTAGGCATAAGATGCAAAGGAAGCTAATTCTTGTTGCTCGCAATAGGTGTCATTCGTGCCATTTTCTCGTTGTAGTTTCTTAAGAAGCATCTCCATTGGTTCTAGTTAGTACGATACTCCTCCATGGCCACCATTGCTACCACACTTTCGTATTCCACAGGAACCAGCTTCATCTTTTATTAGTATTTTTTATAACCGGCTGGTTGAAGCTGTCAAATTCAGAAATGGTGCAACAGTGCTAATGGTGGCCAAACCAGTTGAGTTCCTTTTTCTAGGTGCATAAAGTGAATTACTCTCGAGCATTGAGTTACCACTTCCCGCATATCAGAACACCTTAAAACAGTGATTGCAATAGGATACAGATATATCTATATAATCCGCATCCCGCTATCTAGTCGTAAAAAGTACACCGCCTCACCTTGTGTTACTTTCGCCTCTTTGGATCGCTTCATCAAAACCGCTTTATGTAAATATGACCTCTTATTCCCATACCTTCTCTTTACCAGTTCACCTATTGATTACCATTTAGGAATCTAGCCATTTTTTTCTTCGAAAAAATTCTGCCGTTTGTCGACTTTTCGGAATTATTGGGTTTATTTATTTATTTATTTATTTATTTATTTTTGACCCTACCTCGTTCTTGTGATTTCGAGATTTCAAGTTTCATTGATCCAACATTCTGTAAGCCTAAGATTCGAGTTTTCGACGTTTAAGCCTGAGGTTTAAGGTTTTTTTTAAGTTCTTGAATTCGATCCTTCATTTAAGCTTTTTCGGTCAACGGATGTAGGCTAAGTATTATAGATTGAGATTTCTACTAGGGTCATCAATAAGGCTGTAGAAGAATTCGCTGGAAGCAACGTTAATTCGCCTAATACTGCAATACAATTCAGCCTTAAGTGAGATTAAAAGGAGTGACGGCTGTCGCTATTTCCTTTCATTGATGGTCATTTTGACCAATTCGGCGCACTAATGGCACCTTTTGTTACATTGTGCTTTATGTGTGAACTGATGTGCCATATACGATTCTTATATTAGACGATTTAATGCTTATATTTTGTGGGACAACGCATTATGATAATGATGCAAAGGGAATGAGTACGCAAGCTGTGAACGTCTCTTGTAATTTGCAACTTGCGCACAGCAGCTATTGGAATCGGATTTTTTTTAACATTCCCGAAACGGGAAAATAAATATGATTGATTAATCAGAACCTTCCCACTCCTTAGTTAGTCAGTATCTTCTCCCTCTCCCATCGGTTCTCCTCCTCTCCTATGCCTCATATTTTCAAAGTTGTTGAGTAAAGGCAGTATGGGAGATAGGGGGAAACTAAAAAGATAAATTCTTATACCATAGTGATTTTGAGGTGTATCCTTTATTAGTTATTGTGTAACGAATTGTAGTTCTGTTCTAATGACGAACAGAATCCCTTATGGGATTTATCTTTCGATTTTTGGTGTTATTTTTGGATGGCATCGTTGTTTTTGTTTTTTTTTTTTTGAGGATTTCTGAAATTATTTCAGGGGAAGAAGTTTTTTTTTCATTTTTCATCTTATTTTCGAAAATGGTTGATTTCCAATCTTCTGATGCCTTCAGTAATAAGAAAAATTAAAATTTTATTACGAATTAGTATTCAATAACTCTAAAATTGCCTTCCTCCAAACGGAAGTTGCCTCGGGTTATTTTCCACACTCTTCAGAAAAAAATTTCGTCTGAGTTTTGAATTGATTAATTTTTTTTTCTCTCTGCAATAGATGAAATATTAATTTCCCATGAACGAATAATATGAAACGATTGTTTGATGTCGAACTTGGACTATTCATAGCGAAGAACTATCGTGATAATATTGAGATTTCTTTGCTCTAAGAATATGCAAATTTTTTGTCTTAATCAAATGCTAATTATTGAAGTGAATTAAAGTCTGATTTTAATTTCAAAAATTTCAGCTTTCATGCAAATTTTTAATGCCAAAATCAAAATTTCATAATTATATTAAGAAGGCCATTATATAATAATCGGGGATATGAATTGATAATGTGGAATTTGAATATGTAAGTCACATCAAATAAGCGTTGAGCGGAGCATATCTTCAATTGTGATTGAGATTTTAGACGGGGTCGTTGTGAGCGGTAATTTAGGTATTCATCGATGTACCCCCTGCTATTAGTGTTGCACTTGTCTTTCTTTCCCGCTTATTCGCTTCTTCTTTGATTCGTCACATTCCATCTTATTATCACGTTTGATTTCATTGCATATCGTATCGACCATATGACGCACTTCAAATCGTCCTTATCTTGAATTATTCTGACAATTTAAAATTCGACGAGGAAATTTTATAATATTTAAAAATTTGCATTAAAATTTATGAAATAATTCATATTTATAATGATTAGTTGTGTTGTAATTAATTGTGTTGTGTTTAACTTTTTTTGCGATAAAAATATTTGATCATGTTATAATATTTGATCATAATTTATACAGTAATAAGCATAAGCAATCGTTGACTTTCTGAGTAAGCAATCGTTGACTTTCTGAGTAAGCAATCGTTGCCTTTCATGATTTATACAATAATAAGCGTAAGCAATCGTTTCCTTTCTTGAAAAATCTCCTCAATAAGGATCTTTCACGTCAGTATGGAATTCGTTAGAATGGAGTGCATACTTGGCATATGTTAACGTGTGATGATGAGAATAAGGGCATGTGAATAGCTCTTCATTTTAAAGAGAGGGGAAAGGGGAGTGAGGGTGGTCGAGGGGATCGTTGTCGGCATCAAAAGAAACCAATAATGATTGCACGAATCGAATCGCTCACTTCAACGTTATTTTCCCATCGAATTGTATGCATCATTTGCCCTCATGTGTGCCTTTTCGTATGCCTCTATCCTATATGGTGAATGACCTCAAGCCTCATGCCTTATACCTCTCGATTGGCTTCTGTTGTTCTCTCTCATAGTTATCTCATATACTCGAAAAGCCTCCTTTCAACGTCCAGTTGAGGTTGTCCATCAGGTACTTACTTCCATTAACTACAAGTTTATGTTACTTCCTATCTTCTAATCTGAACTATGCGTTTAAAACAAAACGAGTCTATTGTACGGATGTTCTCGAGGTTTTTTCTATACTTGTACTATATTCAATTAGGTTTTTTAAAAAAGAAGAGAAATGAGATTTAAGAGAAAATAATGTATAGTTTAATTGATTTCTATTATAAAAGGTGTTGTAAATTTCTCAGAATTTAACCAATCACTTGATTTGCGTAGTTTCAATGAAATTTGAATTTCGCGAACGATGAGAATAGTTTCCTTCTATCTCCCTCCATTCCCCTTTCCCTCAGGTATTGGAAAATTGGACAAATATTACGTGTCACTTTTAACAAAAGTTTGTGAGCAATAGCTAATAAAGTAAACAGCCCTCATTTTTGTGGTCATTTTCAGTTGCTCCTACTGTGTTGTTGTGAATAGAAAATAAAAAAAATGTGAATCACTTTATAGAATCTTCATGTTCAAAGCTTTCTACCTTTAAACCTACCAGTATTTGTTTCTTACGTAGTATTCGACTTGTTTTTGGTGTTTTTTATTGAAATTTTTGAAGAAGTTCACGTTTTTTTTTTCTTTCACTAGCGAATGTCAACAGTTAATTAGCATTGATGCCATTTTCGAAAACCTCGCTATAGGTGAATGTTTTCCGGATCGTTAGTAACTTTTATGGATTAATACTGATAAATAAACAGGTAACCGTATTTACATATTGCATTAAAACTACCTAGTAATATTGTTTACGTTGTGGATTATTTTAGTCACAGTTTAAGAAGCGTTGATATCGCATTATTTAGCACATGGATAGTTGAAAGATTTTTTTTTGTTGTTGAATGAAAATCTCACATTTTCACTCACTTTTAAATGTCATTTACGATGTGAATCTTACAATCAAATTGTTTCGCTTTTCATCCATTTCAAAGTATTCCACATTATTCTTTCACTAAAATATTTGTAAGCCATAGTAATGTTTTCTATAGTTTTAATTTTTTTCCACAAGTTATTCTTCAACAATATGGAAAAAATTCATAAAAATTTGAATATTTGAATTTTTTTCATGTTAGTTTAGAAACGCAACTGATTGAAAATTGATTATTTTCAATGTTGTTTTTTTGGCATTAAACTAATGAATCAAAGTCACTCGTCGTTTCCCACAAGTTGACGTCGTTTTATGGAAAATTCAAGAAACATGAGTGGACGTCTTTTCTAAAAAAAATATTTTCTCTTATAGCTGATATATAGAAAAACTCGTTTTTTTATTAGCACAATTTTACTGATGGTTTTTCTTTAATTTCAAGGAAGCTAAAAGAAAATGAAGCAAAGTGGATGGAAATAAGGGATGGGGCAAAAGTGTTAATCGAAGTCGTTGTTCAACATATTCGTCGATGCGTTTGTCTTCATCGACACACTTGTCCATGTTTAAATTCATGCACATTAACGAATGCATGTGTTACATACACTTGAAATGAATTCTCTCGACCGGAAGTTGATTGCATTCAACGTTGCAATATTAGGTGCATTTGCGTCGTTTTATTGCAGTTGCATACTATTGTTTCGCAATTCTTCAGCTGTTCTATTGCAAGTTGCTTTCGTTGCGAAAAATCTCCAACACTTGTTTTCATGTTTTTTTAGTAGATGTTGCACATTTCACTAGAATATTGTAAATATTTATTGTAATGTTTTCAAGACGAAAATGGTCATTTTGTTTTTCAAAGAGATGAAAGATGAAAAAAAGTGGATTTAAATGAATTTTTATATTTTGGGTATCCTTAGAATTCGTGACGAGTAGCATCTTTTTTTTTCGCGATTTTTTTTTGCTGCAGAGTGGTCAGTTTAATTTTTTATTCATTGACCTCCTTCATCTTCCCCCCTTCTATGTCATCTTGGGTGTCCGGCTATTGGTCATTTCCTATGATGGAATGTTGCAAACGCTGCATTCGAGTTCAATCGGTCGCTTCCATTTTTTGTCTAATTTTAATCTCGATTCATAATAATTATAGTAAATGATTAATTCATAGGAGGCTTGATGAAGCAAATCGCGGAAATAGGCTCTCTATGTATGTATTTTCGATTGTTCGTCATGTCTGTGGCATCTGGCCAAGCTGTTAAGCACTCATAAATTTCGGACACCCCACAGGGGTCGTAGTATCCAGAAGTGACCATTGACCTCTGGGACCTCTTAGCAGTTCAGCATGGTCATCGTTCGGCATGCAGAATGCTGCCATTGTGGATGGGTAATAGTGTTTCCCATGAAAAGATGTGTGACGATATCGTGAGAGGCAATTGGAACGCTGATTGTATGCCGATACGCATTATGCACTATATACCTTTTCCTCCATCTGACGTTCAACGTTTCACTTATACGATCCATTTTGAAATATAAACATTCAAGCTCTTTTTGTCGCCTTCCTGCTTGCCTATGATTGTATATTTTTAATGTGGAATTATTGTATTATAATGAAAACTTCAAAGGTAAATGATAATAAAGACTACTGAATTTGTTCAATCAGAGCTAGTCTTAGCTGAGGTCAGGAAGTAGTATTTGAGTCATAATTAGAAATTACTTTAGTTGAAGGTTTGTTATTAGGTGCGCTGAGAATGTTTGTGGACAAATTTTCTTGGAATTGATTTCCATCTACTATTTGCTTCATTTATATCTGAGTGTTCTTTAGGAGGTGCTATTGATTTTTTATAATCGGACTAAATTTTCGAAGTCCAACTATTATTTAAAGGTCCGACTACGTTGAAGTATTCCGGATTAAGTAAGGTTAATATGTATTATTAATGCATAATATGGAATTTTTTTTTTTTTTTTTTGGTGAGATGAGAAAGTTATGCCGAATTACGCTATAGGTGTGCTAAGAGTTGTAGATAGGTGTGCGTATGTTTACACGGAGTGCATCATTGCATAAGGAATTTAAAGTTAAGTGCGGCGCCATCAGAAATGTACGTTAATCGCTTCGCGTGCCTATTTGAAATACCATTCACACCTTTACAGTACCTCGGGGGGTATACCACACAACGCGCGGTATTCATTTGGCGGAATATGCCCACTTCCAACACTCCTTAAGTCATTTTCTAATGTTAAATCCTTGTTTATGATTGTATATGAGTACTAATTTTATGCTTTATGCCAAAAGTTTAGTACTTTATGAACAGATGCATTAAGATTAGGCATATCTGATGTAGCTAATGTAAAAAGATATAACCTGAGCGTTCGAGCTGTTCCCTTCTTGGCCGAACATTGCAGAGTTCTCGAACTGGGTCTTCACAAAGTTCTCGAACTCGCTCTTTGCAAAGTTCTGGAACTCGTTCTTCTAAACGAAAAGCAAATCATCTTATCGCAACGATGGTTTCAAAAATTTAATTCTCTCCTCGCTGATGAGATGGCGTTTTGTTTTGCTATTTGTAAAGCTCATGAAGGTTATATAGCAGCGCTAGAAATATAGATATGCTTGCAAAGAGATGGTTTTATGGTTGAAAAGTTATGCATATATCGTTTTTGTGATATCGTTATTGTGATATGGTTTACCAAATGGTTGATTTGTCCAATTTTCGCTTCCCTCCCAGCATATTCGCTTGAAAAAAAAACCGATGCGGTATAGCGGCGAATCTCAACTTGTTTGAATCCATTATTGAAGGGCAGTCGGCGTCCCGAGGTATACTTTCAATGATAGGGTCACCTTGCAGAATGGCACCTATAATTTATATGTGTCGAATTTCATTGTAGTATTTCTGATTTCCGAACCACGTTCCACAGCTATAAAATTTGTTTCTTTTAATACCGATTTCAAGGAATGACTGCTCTTTCATTTTCCGCTTCCTTGCGATCCATCATTTTGTCTATGAGCGATTAGCACTTAAAAATGCTATAAAATTTTCAAGTCATATTTTTTTGCTACCAATCGGGTCTAACTCTAAAAGTAAATTTTTAGGTTGAGGTACCTAACTAGTATAACCGGTCGTTCATCTTATTTTCTGTTTATTATATTTTTCATTTTCTAAAGAAAACAATAATTGCTACTCAATAGCGCCTATGCAATCTAATGTCTATTTAATAAGAGGCTTTTAGCGAAACTTTTTGAATAAATTTTTTCCACCTCCATTAAATTTCAAGTTTTCGTTTTCAAATTTTCAAACATTTCCTTTTATGCAACATTCTGAGATAATCTTTTTTTTTATTATTATTCGGAATTGCATAAATAATTCATCACCTAATTATTGTAATCAATTCTGTTATTCATTTCTGAATGATTTTTTTTTAAGTTTATACTTTCAATCGTTATTTTCCCAACATAAATTCGCCAATAAAAATAAGCGTATTTTCGTTTGTTGTAGTTTTTTTGCTTTCCGCTTTGAAAGCACTATAGTGGTGTCCTTTTTGCTGTTAGATTCCATCCACAAATTTTTGCATGTGCGATGATTGTTGTGAATTCTTCGACTTTTGCGAACGCCAACGATGAATCTTTTGTTTCGCACTTTTTTTTTTGAGGAAAATTTCGCTCATATATTCAGTGAATTGCTCGTTTAGTGAACGTATCTCATCTAGCGATCTTTTATGAATGTTGCATTCGTACCTTGTTTCTATCAGTAGTTGTAAATTTGATCGCCACTTTTGATGGGTAATTAAAGCACTTTTTTTTGTTGTTTACGACGAATTTGCTGATAAATATAAAGATAGGAGCAAATCCTGAAGTAATTTCTGAGTCCACTAGTAATCTAATAAAAATTACTTGTCTAGAAATGCTAACATTGTTTGTGTATTTTCGTAATCGACATATCTTCATGGAAGTTTATAGCAGGAAAGGTTTATATAAGATAGATTACGGTACTTGATAAAGAATTGTGAACGCTGCAAATTTCAAGGTCATTTATGTTAGTGGTATTTCCCAATTGCTATAGTGATGTTTTAGTGACATGAACAAGAACAATTCTTTTTTCTTATTGCTTTTCAATATTTCAGAACGAGTTTTCTGCACAATTTATTTGCATCGAACATGTTTCTTTACTTACCTCACATGTATTTGAGGGCGAATGCATTTACTCGTTGATTGCCATCTTCATCAGTGTTTTTGATGTTAGGTGTAAAAATTTAAAAATTACTTGATAGCTCAATCGGTAAAGCAGTTATGCGCTAATTGCGCATCTATGGTTCGAGTACAGGCTGCAGCAAATGATTTCACTTATTATCTCATCACATTTTCCGTCGATACAATGGTTATTTTGTTGACGATCTTCGGTAAAATAGAGAATCCAATCGAATATTATATATATATATATATATATATATATATATATATATATATATATATATATATCAATGATTAATTTTAGGCAATGTTTACAATCGTTGTAGTGCGCTATTCAAAAAGTAAAAGTCGACAATAAAAAGTTACCATACTATTATTTGAATACACATTGCTCGTTCGTTTCCTATAGAATTATATGAGCAATTCGCCATGTAATGGAATCATTCTATATTATCGTCGATTTGTTCATATATGATCTCGCTGACACCTTTTGATGGCATTTTTCCCAATTCAATATTTGGTTTTTCTTCATTTTGTTTATTTTTTCGAGATCATAGTGAATATTCGAGAAAATGGTCATAATTTATTGTGTTTATTGAAATAATTTTGCAGCGTTATATAATCGATTCTACGCAATTCTAGATGAAATTCTTTTTGAGAATCTCTAATTTTTTAATTGAATGCTTCAATTGAAGTGTCACTTCATCGACTAGGGTGAATTCATTGAATATTGAGGGCATCCCATCGATTATATATATATATATATATATATATATATATATATATATATATATATATATATATATATATTTCCTCAAAAAAAGTCACCACCATATGATGTTACCACCATCAAAATTTTTGCAACACTTAAATTGTGTCGAAAAATTGAAAAGTATGAGTCATTTTTGTTTCATAAGAATAAATCAATATCGTTCTCTTCACTGTATGCCAAATATTACTACCTCATCTCACAATTTTTTTCTTTTTTTTATTAACATACAAAATAGTTCCATTCAAGGACATTTCAAAATACTTTTTTTTAAAGAGCCAAAAAATTTTACTGCTGCGTTACATTTAAAAGTTTAAATATTTATTGAAAATAATTCAAGTATTTTCATCGACTCATACAGTGAAGTTAATATTTCGAAAGATCACTATGAACCTTCTAATATAGGAATCTAGCTAAAAGACAGGCAAACGGGGTATAAATATTCGATCGGTGATAGCAGAGATGTCACTTATTTGCTCATGATTGTAGCTTATGATAGCTGTTATGGAAGATCACTATGAACCTTCTAATATAGGAATCTAGCTAAAAGACAGGCAAACGGGGTATAAATATTCGATCGGTGATAGCAGAGATGTCACTTATTTGCTCATGATTGTAGCTTATGATAGCTGTTATGGAAGATCTATTATTAGAGATAGGAAAGCACATTGATATGCGTTATGTATGCTTGGAGATGCTTTTTGAAGTTATGCTTTTTTTGTTATGGAGCCTCTCCGGAGTCTTTTAGCGCTATTTCCACTGTCGCGTTTTTCGAGTGACCCCTCCTTTCGTTTTGATTTAATATAGAATTGCATCACTGACCGCTATAATCGACTTTTAATTTCGCTCTTGATTTGATTATAGTTGACAATATTGATGCTGAAATATGATGACGATGGTTTCTCCTTTATATCACTTTATCGATGGGTTGAATATCACCGATAAAGTGAAATAAAAATATATGAAACTATAAAGCTAAAGGTGGAGGCGTAAAGGTAAATAAGTAATATTTATATTAGAAGTATCAAATATATAAAGTAATAATCGAAATTATTTTTTTAATTTAAAGTATAGAAGCAATTTTGTATATTCTCAAACTTTTGAAAGCTGAACTAATTTAATTAATGAATAAAAATTGAAGAATTGAGCAAAAAATTTTGCTAAGAATTGGTTGTTCTCTTATTATTTTACATCAATAAATAGTACGCATTGTATCACCTTTCTATGATAGGTTCATCTTGCAGTTTGCAGTGAAATTCATAGTTTGTTTTGAACTTTCATGTTTATTATTGCTAAATTGTTTATGTTTATAATTGCATTCGAATACTTATTGCCAGCGTTTACTGTCAGCCGACATGAAGATGCCCCTCACCTACATACGAACGGAGCATCTGTCGTCGGGAGGTCAAGAATAAATAATGCGCCATTTAAAGATTAGTAAATTGACATTATTTCTAGGAAGTTTTGCGCATCGTGTATTCCGTATTCATTTTATTATCTTTGCCACTATACCGGTGGGTATTGTGATTAATTGTCTTACTGTTTTTGATCGTCTAGTATAATATTCAAATGAGTATATATATATATATATATATATATATATATATATATATATATATATATATATATATATATATATATATATATATATATATATACAAATAGTGGAAATACTTGCTTTATTCATTGTGTGTTGTCTTTTGGTTGGCGCGTCGTTCAGCGTCGTATTAGAATTCGTTGAAGGTCGTTCGTCAACTGAATAGTTATCGATCCCACTCATATATTGAAGAAAATATCAAATCACATCTCAAATCAATACTATAATTTCCGCTTATTTTTTATTATTTATTATTCATTCTTTTTTTTTTGTTATTTACTTATTTGTTAGGTTGCGTATTTGCCGTTTAATCTTTATGTTTTTTTGCAAGCACACTTCTCATTTGTGTGGACATATTTCTAGCGGCTTATTGGCCACACATCGAATAGCCGTTATTGGCTTGATTGTGCCCGATATCCAATGTTTCCGCGATGCGAAGGGCATCTTAGTCTTGCTGTTTCGCTTCTCTCACTCACCTCCCCCATGGCGACAGATCGTTGTTGCTTGCGACAACTATTTTCCTATTCCATTTAACAATTGTTTTGAAATGTTGCTCAAATTTAGGGGTGATAAGGGGGGAGGCTGTCAATAAAAACTATCCATCTTGTAATATACATCTCAAAGTCATTTACGTAAACTGAATCGATTGCTTTTTCATCACTAAACTCTCCCTATCTTCTTTTTTCGTTTACACAATTTTCATAATTCTATCTGCGCTATTAGTACACATCTTCTTTAGCATAAAAAAATTTTATTGCAATTGAAGTGAAGAATATAAGAGAGGCAGATGGTTGTCAATTACGGGAATTGTTTAGAAAAATATAAAAGACAACTAATTACCTAATACTGAACTCAATCGGAACAATATAAAAGACAGTTGATTAATAATTACTGGCCTATTATTCAGCTTTACGTATTAGACGCTTGTAAGGAGTTCATTAGCATTATTTATTTTTTTAGAAATTAGCTGGAGGACTGCGTGATTAGATAATAGCATAAATATTGATTATTACATATATTATTTTTACGGCTGTTTCAAATGTAATAAAATACGACCACCAATAATTTATCAAAAAAAAAAACTTTTTTAGAAGATTTTTCGTTCGGGGAAAAGGAAATTTTTCGAAAAGATTAGCGGAAGTCATTTTTCTCGTGATGAATAATTTTCGTTGAATGATGATTTATTCTATTGGTGTATATTTTATTGACTCGCAAATCGGAAATTTAATTTCACGTTGTGAGATTAAATTCGAAAATTTATATATTTAAATTTTAATAATTTTCTAAATTAGTAAATATAATAGCAGATTAGATGATTGTATTATAAAAATTGTTTATGCAATTAACGATAAATAATCTCTATCTATTATTCGATGACTTAATTGGCAAATTTATTTGTTAGTACCATTTTTAGTATATTTATTAATACTTTTTATTACTACATAAGCATTTTTATTATGTTCGTTACTGGTTTATTTAAAAGTTGTCTGATGGGTCTGATGAAATTTGTCTGTGTAGTGTTTGATGGGATCCATCTGTGTCTGTTGGCTGAAATACATTGTACTTTATTTACAATGAGAATAGTGTGGAACGAGTTCAGTGGAGTGGTGCATCGGATTACCGACGCTTCATCTGCACAATGCTTCAACGAGTTCCCTCTAGAGAATTGCATCGGTTGGTGCACTTCGATTCACAGTACGTATTATATATGCATGCGTGTTTGTGTGTTTATTTGGGATTACGTTCTAAGACGTTTGCGAAGCAACCTTTTTTTTTTTCATTCATTGAAGTGCAACACTTATTCCTACGTTCATTTTCATACCATATTTTATTTTCTTCCAGGACACTATTACTTTCATCTATATAGAATCGTTCTTTAATTCGATTATGTTCGATTATGCTTCTAGTGTTGTGAGGTTTTCCTTTAGTGCGAGTTTATTGTAAAGAAAGGTTATGCCCTTTCATTGAATAGAAAATCAGATTAGATCGAATATTTTTTCTTGAGGAAATTTTATAATTTTTAATTATTTATTTAATATTTGAAAATGATTGATATTTGATTAAATGGAAGCAGATATAACCTAATGATTGAAGGTATTATAATATGCTGAATTCTATTTAATTTAGGCAATTTGAAGGCAATTGATTTCTTATTTTGTGTTTTATTTACGTTGCATTTATATTGAGATTTTATTTGTATGCTGTCTTCTCGTCCCATTCGTCATGAACCCGAATAAATTTCTTTAAATTTCAACTTTTCTCCAAAAAATTTTTATTGATATTATTAAAAACCTTATCTATTCTACCGCTGTTTTGAAAAATTTCATTTTTTTTTCTTATTCATCGGTGTCCTTTTCCCGTAAAAAACATTTAAATAATTTGATACGGTACACATATCGTAACCCATTTCTACAATGCAGTAACCAGTGCTAAACGCACTATGCTAATAGAACTTTTTTTTTTGCGTCAATCAATATATCAGTCAGTTTTTTTTTTTTCTTTCAAAAAGATTTCTTGCGATTAATCCTGAATTTCTGATTGGCAGATCCACTTCAGTGTGATGGAGAAGAGTGTCACATCTTAGTGGGTTTTTTTTTTTTTTTTTTTTTTTGAGTAGCCTAAGCCAGTTCACCATTCGTTGTGGGATAGTCATTAATCCTTCATTAAAGGCTATAGAGAGGGTTTTCGTTTCATTTTGTAACTAATATTGATGATATAGTAGATATAAGTATCACTACTATTAATGTTGTTGTAATATTTACAATATTACTGTATTGATATCGAAGTAATTATTGACAATAATATTGTTGCTGTTGTTTATTAAGGATTATAAATTGAATAATATTTGATAAAATTTATTTGTTTTCGTTGAAAGCGATACAACATTTGTTATCGAAAAAAGAGATTATTTTGATACTAAATTCACCTTCAATTTCAGTGATTTTGTTGCGAATATAAAGATTTGATGTATATTTTTTGATTTAATTTTCATGTTATATGTTGCTTTATTTTAATTCTAGTTATCTCATAACTGTATTCAACAACTAAAGATTTGTTGTAACGATAAGAGGAAGGGAATATTTCTATACAACGAAACAAGCTCCAATATTGAATCGTTTTTTAAATGATTTCATGGGGAAGGAAGAGTTGAAGAATAATGACGCATAATTTTTGCATTTGAACTAGATTTCATTGGCGACAAATTCGAATCGATAGAAATTACGATGAAAATTTGAGCAGAAAAAAGGATTTCTGAGGCTTGCATTTGGAAACGTGAGGAAGGGGATTGAATGAGGGGGAGGGATTATAATATTGGAAGTATCGTCAGGATTTTTCATATTTCACTTGTACTATAGGCGTCCTGCACTCATGTGACTACTGCTAGAGAGAGAGGGAGGGAGAAGGAGAGAGAGAAATATTGGGCAGGACATTTTCGATGACCCCTGCACAATATGTGGTCATTGTTGGTGCAGGTGCAATTGTTTTGTTATGCTTTTTGTTCTATCCGTTGATTCTTTTGATGTTTGACCAGAATGTGACCTTAATTATAGTTACCTACATCTGTGTTATACCATATGAGGAAGAAATATAGACTTCTATAGGGCCAAGGCGTTAGATAGTGAAATATTTCTATGTGAATTGCGAGTAATCGAGGTGTTCTTTTATTGCTATTTACTTCCGTCTAGGTTTTCGCTATTTTTTCCGGTATTTTGTAATGAATTTATTTGTTTTTTTTTCTAGCGTTTGCACATGCAGCTCTTTTACGCAATACTATGAAAGTACTGTTTCCTGTTCGTTGATTATTGATATTCGTTAGCGCGATTGTTCATCTACTATTGTGTATATGTGTGAGTGGCATAGATAGGCTTCTCATTCGATGACATCACTTTGAATGATTGCCAAACGTTGACTGATTTCCGTTTGCCTATAGCGAAGATACTTCCGGTTTGAATTCTGTTTCAATTGTCAATTGTTGCATTAGAATTATAGACGTTTTATATTTTCATTTAGTGTGAACTATGCTTATGCACGTTTCTTCTCGTTTAGTTGCGAATAAGTTATGCTGTGACTTGAAAATTTAAGCAATACGTTGAGATGAACGAGCGCTTTGAAGGTCGTATTTTCGAGCAACACATGGATGATGCTCACCTAGGAATCCTTTAATATTGGATTTTTATGGAACTAGAGTTGTATTTTAGTATAATCAATCTCGACTATGTAATTTCTATACATAACGGTCTTCAGTTCGAGTACCAATAGAAAGGTTGAAAGCCTGTCTCTTATTTCGCTCAGCCATGTCAATATGCTGTTGTAATAGTTTTTAACATTGCATATTTCGTTATTGCGAGCGGGTTTTTACTATGAACGAAGCAAGAAGGTGTTTGTCAGAGGGAAAGAAGTAGATGCAGTCATATCGTGACATTTGCGCCTTGAATATTTTCACAGGATGTGATAAGAGGCATTTTACGATTCATTTTTCTTTGTTTCAGATCCTCTCATTCCGTCGTTGTCTTCATAAATATACTAAATCCAAGTACTTTAAGTGTAAATGTGGTATAATCATCGGTAACTTATATTATAATCGTCGATTTCATTCACTTTGAAGTATTGTCGAATGAACATATTAGTAGACTTTGTTAGTTTTTGCTTTAACGACATATTTCCGTGGTCGATAGAGAGATGATTTTGCGTTGGCGGTTTTAGCCGCCACCGTTTTATAATTTATGAGTGTCATAATAAATGTGGGTCCCGTTTGGAGATCCTCTTTTTTTTTGAGAGAGGATCGATCAACTGCCTATAGGCTGTGGTCTTTTTTGAGTATCGTTTCTGGCCAATTGGCACTCATCTTGAGATGTTACGCAACCGGGTCGTCTTTGCATCCATATGTGACTTAGCCATTTGTCTTCGCTTAGCACCACTTCGGCTCTTCCTTTTTTTTTTCATCCGCACTATTATGCGTTTCTCTTCCTTCCAGTGGGGAAAATGATTCTGAAAGAGTTTTCGATATTCCTCAGTGAGTTTTTAGTTGAACGGAGGAGGGGAGAAATGGAGGAATTAGAGAGAGGGAGCGGGGACTTGAAGGGGTGGGAGGGGGAGAGGGGAGCAAGAGAGATAAAGAGTTGCATTGTTTCGAACGACAGATTATTTTTTTAAAAAAACGCAGTTTTTTCTTTGCTTATTTGCATTCCGCATCAACAATCACCGAATCGCTCTGGAAGGAAGCTATTTCCGGCACTTCCTTGCTTCAAAAAAAAAGAACTCTCGAATAAAATATAAATTTAATTCGAGGTTCTTGTCTTTTTCACATTAAGCTAAATGTAGAAGAACGCAGCAGTCTATTGCTCTAAAAATCTCAAACATTTTTCATCTTCCTCTCTTATCCATTGGTGCAACATTGCTTTTGAACATATTTTAGCATACTTGAACCTTTCCAATGGTTGATTTCCATTTAACCCAATAAGTAGGTAATCAAATGTCATTAAGGACCCCTCCATTCGCCTGAATAGTAGTTATTTGCGATGACTTGATTGTTATGGTACATTTTTTTATACTTCCTGCATCTTCTATCTATATTGATCAAGAAATTTATAGACTGCGATTAAATTAAACATCTTTGCTTTTGTTCTCCATTGCAATCAGTTTCGTAATTCTTTAAATTTATTTTTCTTTAGTTCCTTCTCGGACGGTTATTTGAGTACATATATATATATATATATATATATATATATATATATATATATATATATATATATATATATATATATATATATATATAATTAATACGTCTTTATTTAAACGGTATTGATTATACATAACATTATGCCAGTTTGTGACTTTTCGAAGTGGACCATATGGAAGAGTATGAGTCTAGGAGGAATTATTTCTTCGAGCTTTTTAGTTGGGAACAAGTAATAGAGTCTGTGTTAAAGCAAGTTTAACTTCAAAGTGAAAAACTGTATTGTAATTAAATAGTGATATATCTTGGCTATAACGTAGATTTGCCGATATAAAATACAGTACATGCAGAAAAAATATAGTATAGGTATGTTTCAAACTTTGCCACATGGAGATATCATCCGATGCCAAAAAAATTGTGATGTCTCGTCTACGGCGCAAACGTCCCGATCGTTACCTGTGTTGAATAGTGCATATGTCGTAGCATTGTTTTATATGGCACACAGAAATCTTCACCGTAAATTATGAAGTTGCAGGCAGATCTATTTTAATTATGCAAAGAACAATTTCTTTCCTATTACATTCTACAAGCGTCATGAATTAATATGGTTTTCTACATTAATGCAGTGTAATTTTCTTGCTCCATTTTTGCCTTAGGCACTATTCATGATTCGATATTAATGGGATGCGGTGGGAAATTCTCTGATCGTTGCCTCGATAGCATTTCTATCTTTTTCTAATCGAAACGATTCGTTTCAGAGGGCAGATTAGGATGGAATATTCTTTTATAGGGATTTTTTAATTGTTTAAAAGGGTATATCATCGAATGCTAATTTTCTAAGCTAATATATATAAGATGTGGGATCGGTCATTTCATGAATATATTTATTCCTCTTCGATTACTTCAACATAAATAAAAATATTATATTGTTTTTTTTTGTTTTTTTTTTTGCTGCTTAATTTGCTTATTGAGGCTGTCATTAATGTGTTGTGTTTATGTGGCCTTTATTGAGTGCTTTTCTTTTTTTTTTTTGCTTTTTCTTTTCCGCCATTTAAGTTCATTCACAATGAATCAAACCTTTTAGAGGAGGTGAACGAAACAAATGTTCCGCTGATAAGCTTGTTCACGCGGAAATTCGCATCTCTATTCTAATCATTTCCCGGGAGGAGGGTAGGGAAAGTTTTAGGATTAGATATATGAAGGGAGTGCCTTAAAGAAATCTAAATTAGGAAATAGACGTTTACTCATAGGATTCCCAAATGTACCTTAGGTGGATTTGCTTTGTTAGAAGAGTTTATTTGCATTTCCTTCGTTTTGTTTGTATGCGAACGTCGATATTAAATCGTATGTTTCTTCGTTTAGTCTCTGTTATGTGACTGTTATACGTCAGCAGAGTGATATAACTACTGATATTTTCAAAAGTTATTAGTGATTTTTTAATCAGATATTAGCCTCAATAAATGAGGAGTGCAGAAGAAGAGGGATGGGAATTCATTTCTCAATGCCATCAAAAAAGATGCTTAAATAGGGACAAGAATGTAGTAATTTTAGAGAGTGTAGTATTTTAGATACGTAAGTGGGTCGGAGTCTCACAATTTTTTGGAGTTTTCTCTGCCTGCCACATTGTCGTTTCGACCTCCGCCCTCCCCCCTCCACCTCCCCATCTCCCCTCCCCCTCATCACATCCTCTCTCTCCATATAGATGTGCCGTTAAAAGTTTTCTTTAGAGAATATTTCTCAACTTATTTTTAATAATATTACTAGTAACAGTATTACGGTTCATTTGTAATAGTGAAGATTATGAGTAGCATATTCATTTCGACGATAAATAGTGACGTTAATATGCCTCATGATTGCATTCAATGTTTGATGGCTTTTTTTTGCAGCGGTTTCTCTGCTGTAAGGCGTTCGTTCATAAGCAAAAGCTAAGAGACGACATTGCACAGGCTAAAAGAGTACGACGACGTTAGTCTACAATCGGAACGCTTTCCGCATCACTCATTTCGTCGATTCACCGAACCACTCGGCGACGACTATCCTGACGAATGAGTGCAATTACATTGCCGCTCTACTCGTTTTCATGAGTAGAATAAGCACTATCTTCGTTGTCGAATTAGTTCTAGTCAATATTTATCAAGACTTGTGGCCATTTAGCGTCATATCCATCTATGACTAATTATCGTATTCTGTTATTATTACTTTTATTATACGATCGACGGCAATATGCTCTAGAATATCGGAAAGCTTCTGCACAACGATTATTTGGAGACAGCACTAATTTTCAGGTATTTATTAGATATGCCTAATAAGGCTGTAGAATTAATGTTCTAAGTTTATCGTTAGAAAATGTGATAAGCTCTAGCATTTGGTGATAGCGTTTATCACTTTGTAATATTTCAGTTTAATTTACCAATTTGTCTACCTATAACCTCGAAGCTTTTTAATTAAAAATTATAACTTGGGCATAGTTTGACTCATTATTACTACATTATTTTGCTAATTCTTAACTAAGCCAGATAACCATCTAGCAATTAAGCCGACAATTGCTATACTTTACGAGCGATTCGATGGCGAGACATCAATTTTTTTTTTTTGGCTGGACGATTCACTTGCCTTTTTCAATTAGCTCTCAATGTTTATTTGAATGTTTATATTTTTTCTTTGGGAGTGGAAAGAGAGGAGGGGAATTTCAAAAATGTATAAGTGATAAATTGGTTTTTTTTACAATTCAGAGACAAGTATAGAGGAACTGAATTCGGTTTCATTAGGAGGTTTTTTAAAAAAAGCTTTGATTTGTATTTATTTCATTTTCGATTTTTAAAGAGTAAAATACAGTTGAGTAAAATTTTGATGCAATATATTAGCTACTTTAAAATTTTATATTCTTGGAAAATTGGCAACATTTCAATTTTTATTGATAATCGTAGCATTCGATTTTTGAAGTTCTATCCTTTCTACTGTTTTATTTATCGGATTTAAACTTTATGCCAACTCAAATAATGAGATAATAATTCTTGGCAATTTTCTAATTAATCCACAGCATATTTTTTTATTTAATTATATATTCCAGATAAGATTCTTGATAGAATTTTAGATAGCTAGGCATTTATCTTCTTTTCAAATACTGATTGAGATGTTAGCGATAATATTTCATTTATATGTTTCATATCGGATTATTTATAGTTCACTGCATCGTTATACAATGTGAGCATCGAAGAGAACGCTCGTGGTAAAGAAGTCTATGCGACTTCGAGCGATCATATACGAATCGGTGTACCTCTGCCTAACCCTGATGCCGTCGTTAAATTTAAAATCGTTGAGGTAATCCTTATTTATTTTCTTATCTCAGTTCTTTTAGTCATCTATTGCTTTGCCTCGTCTTTCATCATTTTAATTTTTTTTTTTTTAAATAAATCACCTGGGAAGAAAATTTGGTCAGTTTAATTAGTCATGTATAATATCCATTGTAAGATATTTATGATTGTAATAATTTTTTTTTTTTTTTAATAGAAAGTGTACAATATTTTCTAGTGTAATATTTATAAATAAAATACTAAGATTGTTGTAAAATGTGAAGAAAATTTTTTTTCTATAAGAAAATTAAATGACCTATTATATGGCAACATTCTATCAGTGAAACTTTTTTTCTCAAGTTGTTTTTTTCTTAAATTTTTAGCGTCCTTTGTATTTTGAAAAACCATGAGAAATTTCCATGCTAGATTTATTTATATTATGTTTTTTATCGTCTATTTTGGTGTACTTTTTCTTGCAGGGTGATAAGCAACATTTCAAAGCGGAAGCACGTAATGTTGGTGATTTTGTCTTTCTGAGGATAAGACATCGGCATGATGGAATACTCAATCGTGAACTCAAGGTACATCTTTAATTCTTATCTAATATTTTAGATTTTGAAATATTGTATGTGAAAAAAGGAAATCATTTTCCGTTATTTAATATCCTTTACGTACATGTAGTTAATTCCTATATATATATATATATATATATATATTAATTACTATTTTATATATATCTGTTCCTTTTTTGGGAAAAAAGATATTTATGAGAGCTTATTTACAGCTTTTAGCTTTGTAAGTATTAGATATATATAATGATCAATATTTTACGCATCGATTCTTTATAGGATCGTTATGAGTTTCTTATAAAGGCGACATGTCGTCGCAAAGATGCAGCGAATCTTGAAACGACCGCAAGTATGATCCTTACGATATTCGATCAGAATGATGCTCGACCAATTTTCGAGCAAGAAGAATATCATGTTCAAATAAGCGATCAGGTGAGGTCTTATTTCGAATGAAGCATAATTTCGAAATACTCAAACGCCTATGAAAATACATATTTCCGCTGACATATCTATTTCCATCGTCTAACCATGAGGTGATTTCAAAGAATGTGAATATATAAGGTAAGTAAAACCCATTGGTAATTAACCGATGGTCATTCCTGCTGACCATTTGAATTTCAGTTGCCACCTTTCTCCGATGTTATTCAAGTGGAGGCATCAGATGCCGATATTGGATTGAATGGTCAGATTTACTATTCGATAGTAAATCGGCCATCGGATTTTTTCATTGATCCACTAAGTGGATGGATTCGAACGTTGAAGACGCTTGTGCCAGGCATCTACGAATTGCATTTGTTAGCCGAGGATCGTGAGTCGAGGCTGTTCAGCGTCAGGGATGAGGATCCCGAGAACGAGCAGTTTCAGCCTGCGGTGGTTTTGAATGAAGCGAAGGCGGTAAGCATGTTTACATTGTGGCACTTTTATTTGTTGCGATATTCTTTCGTTAGCATTTGATTTCTTCTATGTTTTTCCATCTTTGCATATTTTTTATAATACTTCCGTTCAATCCTTTCATTGCTTATGGTCGTTATTATTGTTTATTTTGTTGATTGAAAATTTAAGTAAAATAAAAAATGCCTTGAAGTTGGCTTTCTTAATAAAGTTTTACAAAAAAATGAGGGCAATTTTCATTGATTTTGAGGGTATCATCTAAATTGGAAAATGATACATAGACATCTAGGCCAATTCTTCCTTCATTTGCTTTACTATCTTTTCAACAACAAATCCTCTCTACTTCTTTCTATAAATTAATTTCATGTTTAGTGCAAAAAAATCAGCTGTATTAATACGCCTCAGCAAATTTCGTCGTCTTATACTTTGCGCATTAGTTGTTTCCTTTCTCTACTTCCGTTTTTTTATTTTGTATTTTTATTTTTATTTTTTTATTTTTTTTATTTTTATTTATTTATTTATTTATTTATTTTGCGAGAATTGAGAAGAATATAAAGCAAGCCAGTTCAAAGATTGAAATGTGGGCAATCACTAAATATTGAATTGTTTTAGATACCTTATTAGGGAAATCGAAAATTGATAGAAGTTTTTTACGAGCAATGGCATTGATATTTCTCTCGCTAAATTCATTCCATACTAAATAAATATGGAACCAATTTTAAATACACTTATTCCAAATAATCTCATCATTTGCAACCAAAATATCTGCTGCAAGATTCTACCGCAACTAAATCCTGGTCGAATATTTCAAATATATTTTAAATAAAATGATTAATTTATAGGTAATCGAAGTAATTGAGTCGATTTCTACGTTACCGAAGATCAATTTTGAGAGTAAACCCATTTTTGCAAGTGCGATCAACATCTCTCAGTTAGCAGCTATTGTGAGGATCGATGAAATCTTTGATGAAGAAGTGCTCGTCGACTTGATCGACGGCGATCAATCTCAGGCGTTTCGACTTAGCAAAGAGAGTATTGGTAATGCATGGCGACTTGAAACGATTCCCGGTAAATATTTCTTTGCTTGTTGGCTGAACGTTCCGATTCTTTGGGAACTAGTTTTTAAAGAATGAGTGAAAGGTGTTTTTGCTTAGGTATATTCAAAAAATGTTGGAAGGTGCTGCTTTTTTCTTTTCAGCGGTTTTATGTACAAGGCAAATCTGCTCTCTGCCAATTGACATGAGTAGCAACTTCGTAAACGGCTCTTTATTTTCGGTGTATAGGCAGATTACGTTGAAATTTTTTCCTGAAAAAACTGGAAAAAAATCAGCTATTTTAATCGTTGTTCATCCAGTACAATTTTTCTAGTTTTTGATTTGCTTTTTAATATTTTCTCGAGTTTTTTTTTTTTTTTGTATTTGAGTCCTTTTTTATTAGAAGATCATTGTTATACCCAATAAAGAATTATTCGATATTAGATATTAAGCATAGAATTTCGAATTTGTTTCATCAATGATTGTCTTATATTTATTTATGACCTTTTTTTGGTAATGCAGTTGATATAAATTTAAGGATATCGTTTATGGAATGAATCGACACTACGAATACGAGCTCAAGTTTCCAAGCAACCGGAGAGGAACACAACATCGGAGATTGTTGTTGAAGTTGGCGAAGAGCGTATCGTTGAATTCGCCGATGGGAATGTAACGTTACATATCAGCGTCAATGAATCTGTCCCTGTGGGATTCGTAGTGGGCAAACTCCGAGCGTTGATCAAGAATGGATTCGAAGAGGATAATCGACGACTGAGGTTATTCTTACACTCAGAATAATACAAAGGGATTGTCTTATACGTACAGCTTAAAATGGTTGTATCATTGCTGCGATAAAAGAGGAAATTAAAAGGCTTTAATTATGTGTTGACAAATCAATTATAGGTGATCAGATGCTTCATAGCCACTGATCGATTTTTTGATCAATTTTTGCCAATTAGTGGACTTTTAATAGCTACTCTTAACAGTGGTCAGCTATATCAGCTAACTGAAGTCATACTTTCGTTAGTGCTTCAAACGGCTAAAAGCTAGGATTAATTGATACGACAGGATGTGATTTCCATTCATTTTGCGATTTAAATTATTGGATTTTATGCTGATTTATGCAATTTCTTTCAACGTGAAATCCATATGGTCTAATATTAGGGTACCACGGTGACCAGTTATTACGTATTACTTATTGATGTTCTTATGCTTCAATTGAGATGCAAATATCAGTTAGCTTGAAAATGATGCTTATTTCTATGGGAATTCATAGTATCGTAATAGGTATGTTGGAACGGGAAGGTAGTTTTGCTAATCACTATATAAATTTTTACAGGTATTCGATAGTAACTGATGATAATACGACGTTGCCGTTTAAAATCGACGAGAAAAGTGGTCGAATACGTGTTACGAAATGGTTGAATTATGAGCGCAATAAATCGTTCGTTTTCACTGTATTTGCAAAGGTTTGTTGTATATTACCTTGTTTTTCGATGATATTGAAGTGAAAAAAATTTTTTTTGCTTTTTATTTATTTATTTATTTATTATTTATTTATTTATTTATTTATTTTTTTGCAAAGCAAGATGAAAGTTTTCCGGTTGTTTTTTAAATTTCTTTTTTCGAAAAATTGATCACTTTTTCTTATTAGTGGTTTGCATTTACGAGTAGTTATTGTCGTTATATTAGAAAAAATTGAACATGAGAGAACAAAGGAATGCAAACTAGAATTATACATTTGAATTTGAAACTCCTAAAAAGAAGAGCCTAACCTTCCTGCTCTCTTCGTCGCACCTATGCAGCAACATTTGAATGCTCTCAGATATGCTTTGCCGTTATAAATGACTTCGTCCTACCTATTATTTAAACTCGGAGTGCGCTCCTCGAGCTGCATAGGTAGGGTGAAAGAACGAGTAAATTCAGGCTGTTTTGTTGAATGTATCGGATTTAACTGTGAACCCTGAAGGTGACAGAGGGGAAGGGGGATTAGGGCTTAGACAAAGAAACGTTGCTGGAATCTTGTTAACATTTGAATGCTCTCAGATATGCTTTGCCGTTATAAATGACTGTATTTATTTCATTTATTTCGAGTCATTGTTAAAGATTGTCATCTCGTTCTAAGTACCAGGTCAGCTCCCTTTGGCTCATCTAGTCGTTCTCTGCGGTTGAATGACCTGCGAGGTGACATAGGCATAAGGGCGAACGCTTTATCACTTATAAAATAAGGTAGGAAACGAGTAATTACTCGTTCACAAGAATGGCTTCGATCGTAGGCACGAACCCATTAGTCGCTCCCGACGAACTCTATGCTACCACCGATTTCCTCACGCACCTCAAAGAGTAGACGTAGGCCCACTCGATCTTGCGAACACTTAGCAGCTGAAATGAATGCATGACCATGTCAACCTCTTTTATATCCTCCGGATTCTGCCTCAGGCTAGCCTCACAATACATGCTAGGCAGTTGTTTGATCTGCCTGTATGCTCATAGCCTTCTTTCGTCTACCTTGCATGACGCTTTATTTCGCCCGTCCAATAGCTGGCTGATCTATCTTAAACTTATACTATATTATTTATATATAAATATTATTTCCATAAGGAATAATTGCTTTCATCCACTGTTTCATACTGGATTTAATCGCTCGTTTAATGCTATCTTTTAAAGCTGCTGGAGTATGGGTCGATGGCGGAAGCAGAAGTGGAGATATCGATCTTGGATAGCAACGACCACAGTCCGGTATTCGCAGCAAAATGGGCACGAGGTGAACCGATCGGTGAGACTTACTTCATTGTCGATTGAATAAGTGTGCGTTGTGGCTCTCACTCTAACAATTGAGTTCTTTTAGATGTAGAAGCTGTATGAGACTCGATGATGACTTCTTAACGAACCATTCACCTTCATAATCCATTTATGCTTTTTATAGTGATGAATTATTGTTGAGATTGCACAAGTTTTGTTTGATTAAATCGTCACATCGTCTTTATATTCATAGGCAATTTTTTAGCAATCTGGTTAGAATTTTGCGGGTAAAGGGTACCAGGAAGCGACAATGGAAAAAAATTTGAATTTCGAAGCAAATTATATTAATTTCAATAATAGAATAAAAAGTAGATTGGTTTACTATAGTTTTCACTGGCCAAATCCTAAAATCCATAATAATCTAACAGTGAATATTCTGCGCTTTTTTTCTATTCATCTGTTCAAAAATTTTATAATTTAGCGTTGTCGAGGAAATTCCCATTGGGAAAGACAATCGTAAGAGTGGACGCATTAGATTCAGACATCGGCGAAAATGGTGATGTGCACTATATGTTGGTCAATGATGAGGAGACACCGTTTTTGGTGGATTCGAATAATGGTGATGTAAGTAATTTGCATGTTTCAAAGGGATAACAATATTCTCTATTCTTGATAGTGAAGCGGCTATTCGCTTCGTTGAATTATGATTTCTCAAGGATCGTCCCTGTTCGCCATCGATAATACCGCTATTTGCTTATGCTTTCTGGATAATTTAATTAGAGATCAGAAAAGATTGCTAGAAAATTTGTGATTCAAAAGCTAATTCTACTTTTAATTTATGCGATTTACTCATATAAGTTTATTTATATCTTTTATGTTGTATTTTCTTTTCGTATATTTCTTTTATTCGTTGCGTGTAAGGAATATCGATGTGGTTATCAATTACTCTAACTCTAGTTGTCGTAATTTCTTTATTATTTCTTTATTACATTGAGTAAGAGTTTTGATGAACCTGAAATATTTGACGGACTTTTATTTTTTTAATAGGGTTTAATAATTTTTATTAATTTTTGATGTTTTTTTTTAATGGTAACTAGAACGATTCTGTATTAAATCAACTTTTTTTAAAGATCTGATTCAAACTTATTTGGCAACAATCTTTTTTAATTACTAATGTTAACGTTATTCGTGGACGAGGATAAAATTACGATTCGGCAAGCGAATGATACTGAGTTCAAATCCACATACGGGTAAATATTTTCTTTAAACATTGAAAACGATGGTTTTAAGCGAAATTTTTTGAGGTGAAATTACGTCGACAGCCATTTATGAATGAATCGTTATGGCGTCTACGAATTCGTGCCATTGACGGTGGTTGGCCATATCCACGAAGCTCACAGATGATATTGACAGTATATATAAATGGCACGAATGTGCCACCTAAAGTGCGACCAGCGTTGAGTCGAGATCCACCAAATGAGAACTCGCCCAAATTCGAGAATCTTCCCTCGATGCTTAGGGTCAATGAAGATGCGGATATTGGTTCGGTAAGTGTTTTGATAAGCCTGACACTTTTCCATTTATAAGTCCTTAGAGATGTCATAATCCTCTGCTCCTTCATTGAGACACTTGTGGCAGACATTGTAACATTTATATTTGCCATATCCAACATCGATATAAAAAGATCGATATACCTCTGAGATGGAACCGAGAGAAGGAGCTTATACATGTGATGTATAGTAGTAAATCTGCAACTCGCAGATATATCGATGATAATAACAACAATGATATTTGTTGATAGCAGGTTTTATATAACACCCAAACCCTAGAGCAGTTATTTGTTTATCATTTATTACTTTTTAAAATTTTGAAATTATTTGGTCATTATTAGATATGTTCATAAGTTAAATCTTAGATTTGACATACCATCGAGTAGGTACTGCAAATCTGAAATATTATTAGCAACGAGATATTAGATCTTAGTGATATATTAGTTAATTGCTCGTTGAGTATTTTCTGTTAGAGGATTGTGATTTGTGTGTGTCGTAAGATTATTGCGTTGCATCTGGAATCGACAAATAAATTAATAATAATGATTAGTCGAAAATAGAGTGCTACTACAATTGACGCACTAGAGAATATAAGATTAGCTCTTATATGGAAGATCGAATAAGAGCATAGCAGATGGCAAATTATAAACATTTATAAATTTAATTTTATCAGTGGTTCCTTAAATAACGCGTTTTTATGAGATTTCCGTCTTTGAATTTTTAGCTATTTCATATGCATCATTTGAATGGTTTCGAAATACCGTAGCTGTAGAAACAGAGCGACAGCAGATAAATAATTACTTCCCACGCATGTTGGATTGGCCAAAAATGAGGCATTTTAAGAGCAATGATGATCTGACCTCGGCAATATGAAAACAAAGATCGTTTGCCTTGTGCCGACTGATGGCACTTCTAAAATTGATTGTTGTTTTGTTCATTACAGCACGCAATGACCCCTCACTTGATCAGTTAGCTCGATTCCATTGATCATTACACTTCGTGAAGATTGGATGCATCTTCTATTGATTTGGATTCTGAAATGAGCGATAAACTGTGGTGATCGTTGCGGATCTTTACTAGTAGAAAAGGACCCTTCATCATCTCTCTTCTCCCACCCCAATCCCCACCTACCCCTACCTCTTCTACTCGGTTATTTCGAATCCGTAGTTGCAGATACCAGTTCAGGGATTTCCTAGGAGGACAGCGGCGAAGCATTATCTGAATAGTTATGCTTGAATAGTAAGCGAGTCTTCAAGCACAACAACGAAAGTTAGCTTTTGTCTCATTACAGGTTGTCGTCCGACTTACAGCCTCAGATATGGATCGCGGCTACGCAGGTATTTTGCGTTTTGCGTGCTGGGATGAATTCTTCGAGGTAGACGCGCACAGTGGAGAGTTGAGGGTCGCAGAGGATCTTCGGGATTTGGTACGTCGTGATATCGTACACAACGTTGATAGCGACAGTGTCGTACACAATGTTACGATTACCGTATGCGATATGGGAGAGCCGGTGAAATGCACGAACGAGACGTTAGCGATCACTGTGGTTGACAGTAATAATAATGCCCCTCGCTTTGATAAGGTTATTAATTTACTGTTTTTTTTTCTAATTGAATTTGCACAACAATTCGCACTTGACAGAAATATTTTTTGATTTGTTTGTTTACTTATTTATTTATTTTATTGACTTATTTATTTACTTTTTTACTCATTCGTTTATTCATTTTCTTATTTATTCACTTTAAATCCTATGAGGGTATGCGTCTCCTACCCCCCCCCCCCTCTCTTTCTTTTCTCTCTCCCCTCTCTTTCCTCCATCCCCCTCATCACTCCATCATCTCATAGCTATAGTTGAAATGCCGTTTGTTGTTGTCAGCTGTGTTGGAAATTCATAGATCAGAGTAATGGCTGCATAATACATTTGATGAGATTCATTTTCGCATATTGACTCTCCTCAAATTTGGTGTGTCTTGTTGATTGTTTGGCACATTAGAAGAGAGACGACCCTTCGCAATCATTGCTGATATTCGATGTGACATTAAACCATATAGACCATCAAGGGATATTGCTTAGATATGAGAGATCATCGATGATTATAGTTGATGATGACTTAATTAGGGATGGAATATTTGTTTGAAGAATTAATCGGTATAATAGAAAGTGACTGAAATAATTGAAAATGGGAACTAACTTTAATTTTTCATTAGAATAAGTCTGAAATTTGATAGCTGAAAAAAAAGGGTTTGTATAGAAAAAATGTTGGAAAACTTTTCATTGATAAATTTTAGCTTCCGAGGATTTTGACTTTGATCAACGAGTCTTACTCATTTGATCTTCAATTTTTGATATTGGACCTTCGTCTTCTATTTATTATTGAGAAAAGAATTAATTAGTAGTTAAACATCACAGATGAGTTCATTCCGGTTAAATAAGAAATATAACATTTCTTTTAAGAGCGATTTCAATAATTCCTATAAGGGGTCTCGAAAAATAGCGTCAATATGCAGAGATCTTTTTCTATGTTATTGGCTTCGTTTTTTTTAATGGATTTGAAAATTAAAAAGGCATTTATAATTATATCATGGTATACTATTAGCCTACTGTTATAAGTCCCATTATTATCGAAAAGAGAACGATTCCTTAGAGAAAAATAGGAAATAGTGGAAAAGAGAAATGATCGATCAATAATTCACCTACACTCAAATAAGGCCGTTGCGCAGGTAAAGGTATGGTTGATTTCATAATAGTAGCCTATGGTTGAATGGGTTCTGCTTGACCGGTCTCGGCGGTCTCCTTTTTGTTTGCTACGCATGATCAAACTCGCCACGTATAATTCGAGAACCTGTTGCGGTATGGCAGTGACCAGAACTGACCAAAAGCTTGTTGGATTGAGTGACCAGTCAGTTTCTGAAGACTGCGCTCCGCAAAATGCGCAATGTGAGTGCGATGATGCATGAACGTCGTCATGGGCACCTGTGCTGACCCTTTTAATGGCCGATTTATTTCGAAGCAGGGATAGAGCTTCAAAATGTTGAGAATCCTTTTAGGCTATCCAGGTGTGTACTATCTAGTTTGTAGGTTGTGCTCCTTCATGATACTTTCAAGTTTCATCATTGCCTTAAATCTGCAAGGGATATAAATTTGTCATTACCTCTAATATGCGAGTCATTCCTCTAACCATCCCCTTCATTCATTTCTTCGATGCATGGCAACGACTTTGTTGGGATGCGTCATCCACGTAAATGTGGTCTTCTATATGGTCACTAGAGAGGAAAACTTGTAGTGGTCAATAGCGGTCACTCCCATGAGTAACACGAGAACGTAATAATGCTTGCAGCAGTGCATTATATCATTAAGCATCTAATTAGCAGTAATGCGTGTGCCAGTGTGTGTGGCTGTTTGGCCGTTCTAGTATACAAACATAAACTCGAGGTCTAATGTGATTCGACTGAGGAGTCGGATTGCATCCGCGGATCGAATTCTATGCAGCGATCCCCAAAATGCATTTAATTTATAATATACAGCTAGTCATGTGATATGATAGTTCTTATTGACTATTTGTTAAGCCTATCGATTGCTCATTAAATGAGCCTAGAAATAAGCCTGGAAATTATTCCGCCTGTTGTTAAGGCAAAATCTCATAGATCGTTAATCGATCGATGAACAGAACAAGCATAAAGATTGCTTTATAATAAAGAAAGCAATTTTTTCATTGCCTAAAAAAATTTTCCCAGCTTCATTCGGTTCATATAGTCACAGATGCTTGCTAAGTAAAACTTAGTCGATTTCGATGAGAAACAATCGATCAAAAATGCATCTCAGTGATATTTTAGCGGAAATATCGTGGACGAATTTTACAAATTTTTATTTGTTGAAATTTGCAAGCAATTTAATGCATTAATAAATTTTTTCATTATATTTATTATTTAATCTATTTGATTATTTATATTTATATTTAATTTACTGTTATTATTTAGGTATGTTAGATATTAATCTTCTTTTATAGTCCAACTTGTAACGTTTGTGGGACGTGAAATGCCAGCATAGTTGAAGAAGCACATTACACTTCTGAGTTTTCCAAACGACTGAAATCTCTCTCAGAGAGGGAACGAGAGAGGGGAAGAAAGAGAGAGAGGGAGTAGAGGTGATAATTGAGTAGCTTATAGGTAACAGGCCTAGTATGGTATTTTTTCTTAATTGCTCCTTATTTCTATTATTGTATAAAGAGAGAGAGGGAGTAGAGGTGATAATTGAGTACCTTATAGGTAACAGGCCTAGTATGGTATTTTTTCTTAATTGCTCCTTATTTCTATTATTGTATTTTTCAGATCTCTTTTTTTCTCTGAGAATATTTTATATCACATTCATTTCAAAGATTAAAATAGTTCATTATTTACTCATTCATAGATGTCTAATTGGATTGGAACCTAAGTGCTGTAATGCTATTTGCCGAATACCTCGACTTTATGCTTTTTTTCGGGAGTACATCATGAGATCCTAACAAATTCTGATTGTTTTCTTAAAATCTTATTAAGTTACTTAATGCTGAAAAGTTGGAGAGTTACTGTATTAGGGGAAGGTACTGTAGTTCAATGGGTTATTACCTATTATAGTTGAAATGCTCGCTGTTTGTTGTAGCCCACAGGATTGTCGTTTACTGTATTTCAATAGGCGGTTAGTGTTTACCATAGCTTATCGAGTTGTTGTTTGCTACGGTTCATAATGTCATTTACTACATTTCAGTAGGTTTTTATTTATCATCATTTAATTATTATTTATAGCAATTTTTATATAGTCTTACCTTTACTTTTTATATGTAAATTGAATGTGATATTCAAATTAAATTCACAAAAATTCAAATATTTTATAAATTGGTCATTTTGATTGATTAAAGAATCCATATAAAATAATAAAATGGGGCCATATAGTCTGCAAAAGCGGTCGATATGTCTACATTTATTCTGATTCGCTTTTCGCAATAAAATGCACTTAACAAATGCAGTATTCGCCACTAAACAAAGAGGTATTCCCCACAAGTGTTCACTCACTAACGTTGATAAATCATTCATGTCGTACACTTGTTCTTTTGCACTCATTTACAATTGAGGGTTTGTTGTTTTGCTTTTCGGGACTTTAAAAAAAAATTTTTTATATTAGCCAAACTTTTTCCTTTTTTTTTTCTGAGAGGCCTAGTATAATAAATTACTTATGCTATTTATGCTATCATATAAGTATAAGATTTATGTGCAATGGAAGCTTTTTCATTAAATATAATTTATATATAACTTATAAAATGTAATTAATATATGTTAACTGATTATTTGTTTGATCAATTTATACTGATATATATTAAATATAAGAAAACTATATTTAATATATATCGTGGAATGTTTAAATTGGGTTCAGCAATTTGAGATTTGCTAGAAGTGAGATATTTAGCCAATAAAGTTTGTTATTTGAAGGTGAACGTTATTAGGCAGTTCTCGATGATATATCAATATCGGACATACGAATATATGGGAAGAATTGTTAATTTTTTTCCAATTATTAATTAATTCAAGTTAATTTTTATATTCACAAATAGATTTTCGTTAATTACAGCAATTCTACGATGTACGAATCGCCGAGGATATAGCGACTGGTAGTGAAATTCTTGTATTAACAGCGACCGATGAAGATTTTGGTGAGAATGCACGTGTCGCATATAAATTAGCCGGTTATGATGCATATGTTGAGATCGACAACGATAAAGGAATTTTACGTGTACGCAATCAATTCGATCGTGAGACTAATGAAATACATCGGTAAGGTTATTTTTCTAAATATTTAATGGTTTGCTACATTGTCGAATGTATGGTAAAGCTAAGAGTAGTTTATATATACTGGTCTTGGAGTCTTTATGAAGCCAGTAGGAGTTCTCAGGCCCTTAAATTGAGTGTTTTTGAGCTTAATAGATTTTAATTTTTTAATGTTAATTTTTCCATGAATCAATTGAAATAAAACTGTTATTTGAGACGAGTAAATTAATTTAATAGAATTAATTATTCGTTAGTAATTTTTTCCGAAATTTTCTCTGTAATCTGAATGTAAGGACTAGTGGGTTTTTAATTAGCACCAATTATGTAATGCATATTTGTTTCAGTCGATTCTTTAATTTTATTTTCCCTTGGTCATTAGATTGTGGGTATTTATGTTGCGTTGAAATGAATGAACTCAGTTATTGCGATATTTTGCAGGTTTTCGGTAGTGGCATACGATCATGGTCATCCGCCGAAACTCACTTTTGTTAATGTTTCGATTGAGATCGGCGATGTTAACGATAACGCTCCGAAATGTGCTGAACCCATACAAAAGGTGATTTTTTTTTTTGCAATTTCATTTCCTTCTTCCTGTGTGTATCCTTTTGTAGCCCCCCCCCCCCTCCCCTCCTCCCACTCTGACCAGGGTTCTTATGCTGAACATGCCCATCGACCGCAATTATTGCAAAAAACTTAACCCTATTTGATTCTTATCGTTTTCAATATTGTAGTGATGCGTAGATGTCCTCGCTTTCTTGGATCGTAGATGGAAGGAGTGGGGAGCGGGTAGGGGAAAGATGAAGGCTCAGATAATCTCCATCCTCCTATAATTGTTCTTGAGCACTCTTATGAATTTTACCAGTCTTGAGTTTAAGCGTTTAACTAACGCATTTCGAACTTCAAAATGTTCTAGGTAACTGAACGACTATCATTTGAATGTCCTTCCCCACAAAAATTGACGAAAAGCTATTCTTTTAAAGAAACTGTTTTCTATTTTTTTTTTGTTTTATTTTAGTCTTCAAATAAGCGTTTACTTCTCATATAGGTGCAAATTCCCGAAGACTATCCAAACGGCGCGTTGGTGACGTGTGTAGCGGCCTCGGATGCAGATGCGGGTGAAAATGGCCGTATCACCTATGGATTCGATTCACTGCTGGATAAGACATCCAATCAACTCCCTTTTCGAGTTCAACCGGACACCGGATGTATCTTCATCGATTCTCGATCTCCTCTCGACTTCGAAACGAGAGCCCTTTACAACCTCAGCATCGAGGTAATATTTTAAACGAATGAAGGGGGACAGCGAGGTGGGAAAATACTATTGCGGTGGGTACGTGGATGGGAAAACACTGAACAGCAGATTGGTGGATGAGAAAATACTAGGGCACCGGGTAAGTGGATGGGAAATAGGAAAACATTGTTTTAGGATGGTTGCGTAATATTGCAAGGATTCTGTTTTCTATTTGCAGGTCTATTTGCTTTTCTGTTTACTTCTGAATGCGTTTATTTTGACATCAAATATCTGAAATTGCCTAAGGGACCTTGATTTATCTAAGGTGGCCGTAAACTTAGGATGGGGTATGAATAGTTTGCGATGCGAGCTTTTTTATCGTTTTAGGATTTTGACCTCTAATGATGAAAAGTGTATTGAGCTTTAAATGAGTTCCTTCGATGATATAAACAGTCCATTTTGTGTTATGGGTAGGGCGTTTGTTCGCATTTGTAAGGTATAGTTGTTGTATACGAGCTCACACACTATCAATATTCAAACTGTTGTAATCTAAATTGACAGTAGAAAATGATACGATGGTTGGGAGAGATTCTCACCCGTCCTTTTTTCATGCTACTTCCTTCTATCTAATTGTGACTTAAGTACGACATTGGATGGTTGAGACTTGCGAATATTTCTAGTTGAAGAAAGGGGGAGAGAGGGATGGGAGCAGATTTCGATAAATAGGAGAGGTTGGCTGATCTACATATGTTTCGAACAGAAATAATCCCATTGCAGGCGATGGATAACGGTCATCCAACGTTCAGCACAGTATGCACAGTTCTCGTTGAGTTGATCGACGTCAATGAAAATGTGCATGCTCCCGTTTTCTCGGATATTGCACATGAAGCGAGTGTTTATGGTGAGTTATCGTGTTTCAGATGTTCCGAAATTAAACGTATATCCGATGTCAATGATGCCATTTTCTAGCTAGAAAGACTTCCGTTCCTAAAACGATTATTTTCTCGACCTTTAAGGCTTTAGGGTGGAGAGTGTATTCTTGAGTGTTGTGCGGTAATAACTGTAAGTAGCTGAACAAACGTATTCTAAATTATTTCACTATTTTCAGTACGTTTTCATTTATGGTACGAATTCGCTCAAAAATTGACGTATTTTAGATTTTCACTTTGGGAATCTTACTCTATTTTATTCTGCTGGTTTTGATTTCAATAAGACGTTTAATTGTTTAATCATTTAATGAATTTTTTGATTCATGGTACGGTGATCCGGAATTGTTTTCGGGTCTTCCAGAATTCTCTGTACGCTCTTAAATGTATGATCTATTTGCTGTTTTTTTAGAGAATATGCCCGTTGGAACGGAAGTTATAGCTCTACAAGCTTTTGACCCTGATGATCCGGATGCGCCAGTTAAATATTCCATTGTGGATGGAGATGGAATTGGATATTTCACGGTCGATCCTGCTGGTCTGTTTTTTTTCGTTTCGATCTAAATTGCTTTCCAAATGAATCTCATTTCGGAGTTGTTATTGCTCTTAGTCTGATTGGTCCATATAAGTTTATTTTGTGTGTACTAAATTTATTCATAACAAGCATTACTGAGAATCTTTCTTATCCCATTGGCGCGCTGTCCTTTTCTTCCTTTCTTCTTGCTCCTGTGATGAAGGAATAGAAGGATTAAGAAGGATATATCATTCTGTTGATAAATGAATATATATGCGATTCGACGGTCACCGGGGAATTGAAATCCAGAAAGGCGCGCATCACAATTCCGTCTTATATCGCATAGATTGCAATTTACTGAGGGCGCAATGTTCTTTGATCTATGACACCGACTACTGCTTACCCTAGCATACCCACACATCCATTGACTGAGAGGATTATAGGGCATAATAGGGTAGGATTGCCTTAAGCGAATTGATTGTATTGGTAGAGTTTGCTAGTTGATTAAATTACTCACCTAATCGGTTCCTATTGTATTTACCCGTTTATAAATTGCAAGATTTTTTGTTTTCTGCGTATAGCTTTTACTATTATTTAACTACAAAAACTTTTCTGCACACTTGTCAGTCAGCTCGAAGTGAAGTTTAATTACTGATTTTAGTTTCTTTTAGTCATCTAAAATTTTAGTTACCTAAAATTTTATTTTAATTACTTAAAATTTTATTTTATTTGCTTAATATTTCGTTTTAGTTACTTAAAATGGAGGATTTGATTTTGTAGATGTTTGGCTTTTGAATGTAGAAATGCAGAGATAGCTAAATTCGTTGTCGTTTTTTGATTCGTCTACGATGCTGTAGAGAATTTCGAACAATTGTGGCATTCTTTATTTGTAAGTCATTTTGAGGGTCATATAAAAAGTATGGAAATTCGAGGTTTATACTGAATGGTAGTTGAATATTCTTTACTTTTTTGTTTTCCATTTTATTTCTATAATAAGCTTAACTAACCATATATTTGCTTAACTTCAATAGAGGAGACTAGCATCATCACCTTTAAAGATAATTTCACATTAAAATTATTGTCTTTTTAGAAAAGTTTTTTTATTTTCTGCATTATTCTATTTCATGTGAATCCATTTCTGTAATTCGATTCCATTCGGATATGAGATATGAAAGCAGGATCTGATTTAATTAATCGGCATTGTTACTCTTCCTTTAGTTGTTTTACTAGTCTAGAAGCTATTCAGTGCGATGTTACTGGAAAGAATAGAGTGCTGTAGGGCGAATCGATGAACCATAGATTGATCATAGATATAAGTGGTGTGCGGTTGATTTGGTATTGTATAGACAAAGAATGTGACCTTCGACCGGATATCGGCTTAGGCTAAATCCCTCTTCTCAGCGTAACTACTAGGCAATTGCACATTTCCGGTAATGTGTAATATGCGTGAATAACTATTGTAAATTGAGAGATTGACAGTTATTTATAAACATTAGAATATTTAATATCGGTAGAAATGCTTAATAAAAGAACAGTCCACCACGAAGGAAGTGGTACTTGACCAACCTATATATGCATGCGCATCTTTATTCGTTAAATGCTGCATGCATGTATTTCATTATTGCTTCTTTGATGTAATTGTTTTCCTATATGAGTGTATATGCTTGCTAATGCTCTAATTAGAAATGGCGCACCATACTATAAGGCAAACGAAATGGGTCTATGTTTAATTGAATGCTTTGAATTTTTATAGCACAATAGTGTAGAAATTAATTACTGCATAGATCCGAATTAATTACAATCGTGTTCATTGTTGAAGAGCATTCGTCACAGATAGTATGGACCTATCCATTCTCTGCGCTCTAATTTGTCAATCCCTTGTTGAAATGCAATTTCAGTTGAACAAAATTGAGTTTTTATTTCGTTATAGGGATAATGATGATACTATCGAAGATTTAAGTATAGAAATCTTTCAGTCGAAAAATTTTAAGAGCAATGAAATCATAACGTTTAATGCGTAATTGATGCATCAGCATTTTTTGGAACCGTGACGTCATCGAAAAATTATTTAATCTTTTTTAACTTGAGGCATATACTTAGCGCCTTGTTAAATATAGCAATGCCGCTTAGGCTTTTTCCCTTAGAGATTAATGAAGCGCTTATAATGGGATGGAACTTAAAGGTCTATAGAAGTGAGGGAATTGATTGGTAATTAATAGTCTTGAGAGGTCTTTAAGACATTTATAAAGGGAATTTAAGAAGTTTGGGTGGTGCAAATTAAAATTAGATACTTCTTGTTCTATAGTGTTGGTGCCTCACCTCTTAATTACTTACTGCAAAGTTAAAGTTCTATTTACTTACGGCTTCTTTCTGAGTCAAATCTCATGTCGTGTCATCTGGAGAAACTCTTTGTATTTCCGATAGAATACGATAAATTCTTGGCTGAATTCCGGAGGAAACTAATCAAACTTAAGAACACAAGACGAAGAATGGAAAATCAGTGTTTTTGTTTAGACGTTCGATCAGTTTTTTGTTCATGTAAATTTTACTAATTTGAATAATTCGATAAATAGAGATAGTGGAGGAGGTTATTTAAAGTTGGCATATTTCATATCACAACAATAATTTGGATTTGAATTTCACAATCGAATTTTCTTTAAAGTTTTTCTTGGAAAATTAAAGAAAAAAATTTTTTTGCAAAATTTAAATAATTTGAAAGTTTCATGGAAAAAAATTTCAAAATTTCATTTCTCTTTAAGGAGATTCTAAAGAAAAAACTAGAAAAATAAAATATTTGTTGGTGGATTTACTCGTTCAAATTCACTTTATGAACCTAATACAAAGAAGTTGTTTGTTGATTTTGCTTTGCGGATAGATTCGATTGTTTGCGATTGAGAGAGAAATATTTCGGTGAAATTTGAGATGGAAAGGGAAACACTGCCAGGTCGATACTCGATGCAATACTGGGTTGGTTGAGAGGGAGATCAAACAACCATAATTGATCTCATAGTGTTTCACCTTTATTTCTCGTCTATCAGTCTCTCTCTGTAATTGTGATCCCTCCCATTTACCTTTTATCGTATAAATGGGAAAACCAATCAATAAAAGAGACTTTGCGGGGTAGTAGTTGAAATTTGCGCTAACAAAATTGCCTGATTTATGAAAGTACTCCATTAAATTGGATTCATAGTTTATTTTGGGAGATATTTATACATGAATAAATGAATTCCCTCCTCTTCCTCTTTCCCCCCTTCCGTCTCTTCTATCCACCATAGTCAAGGGGAAAACCATGCTACCCACCTTCGCAATAAATCTCATGTCCAAATGCCCAAAATTGATTGCTGAAATTGGAGACCTAAAATTGCTAAGAGCGAAGGGGTTTGTTTGTGAAGAAGCGATGCATAGCACATTTAGTAGGGGGATACTTTCAAATGGGGATCAGAAATTGGCATCGAGAGGTAAATATTTAAATTTGAGGGGAGAGAGGGATATGCCCATCTATTCGGTTGTTATATAATGATTTTATCGATAGCTATTTATATAGGGCTGCAAAATGGGTGGGGAATTAGGAGAAGGTGAGGGGATATGAGGTGTACGAGGCTGGAATAAAGCAGCTTTAATCGGTGAGTGAATGAGGATGTTTTCGCATCAACATGTATATGCGTCGCATGCATCTTCTGGGATCTTTCTTATCCTTGCGATCTGCCGCGTAATATAGAGCCTAGCACCGCTTCGCAGTGTTCGCATACTGATATCGAATATGCAAATTAAAGATATTTGTGATGGTGTGCTATCGCCCTTCGGATATGCGATGTTGTTGCTGTTGTTGGCGGGATAGTGTGGACTTAATTAATCATCACCCGAATACGGCATCGACAGGTGATCGATATTGCGCACTGAAATGTGAATAAGATCGGAGAGAAATTGAGATATATTGAAGCACAAGTATCGTACGTTCCCTTGGGTGGTATCATTCTATCTCATGGATTCGTAAATACAAACCTCTTGGAAGGATTTGAGGGATTCCTTTGTCCATCACAGAGGTTTCCGATGGAAAGGCTATCGGATCGTTCGAATATAAGCTGAAATTTGTATTTGAAAGATCATGAAACAGAAATTGCACAAATATTCCCTTACATTTATATAAATAACATGAGAACAGTTATTTATATAAATGTGAGGGAATATTTGAAGTAGTCATTTTTTTCGAAAAAAATGCTTGATTTTTAAGAAAAATTTTTCAATTTTCACGAGCAATTTCTGTCCTCATGGTGATAGTCTCATCGAGTGTTGTGGAGAGTTCAAATCATAGTCTATTTCGCAGCTCAATGAAAGTTAAGTTATTATCTGATGCGTAATTTCCTAATCTCAGAAGGAGCTTATTGTTGCCGTTGTGCTGCGTTCTTTAAAAAGCGCCCACAGGGCGATTTATTCGCGATTGCAATGCATTTTGGTTTTCACTAAATTCTTTCAGTACCATTTTCACCATCTTTATTGCTTCCAGTATAATTTTATCCACCTGAATGATGACGTCTTCAGAGTAAATTGCTCCAACATTATGACCCCTCGAACCTTGTATCAGCACTATTAAACTCAGCGGTTTTTTTTTTAGTATTTAGCTTTGCGACTTCTGGTGGCGTTGAAGTTTGCGACTACCATGCTTACGAAGGCCTCATTGACCATCCTGCTACATGGTGGATGTTTTCAAGAAGCCCACCATATACCATATAGTTCTAATTTGTCGGCAATTAAAACGCCCATCAGAATCTTTAGTTTCTTCAACCATATACTCAGTACAGGTCTGTGTTAGTTCAATCACGGGGCACGAATCGCTGTCGCGGCGTCGAACCCGACAGCTTCTGTTGCGAACCAACCGGTTAACCAGTTGCGCCACGTGCACAGTTAATGCAAAGTGTTGAATCGACAACATTTGTTCATTTCCTCTATCTTTTTCAGGAATCGTGCGAACATCGACTGCACTGGACCGTGAGGTGGAAAGTCGTTATTGGTTAGCAATAGAAGCTGAAGATGCAGCATCCGTACCACTCTCATCTATTGTTCACGTCTTTGTGCGCGTACTTGATAAGAATGACAACGCACCACTTCCATCGAAGGCTATCTACTTTGCTAGTGTACCTGAAAATTCCCCTGAAGATACCGTCGTCGTTAAGGTTTTCTTTCCATTTTCTTTTCTTGTTCTTACATTATAGTACTTGATGGGAAGTTAGCCAGACGTGAAGTTGTCAACTAGCTTTCAGTTTTTGTAGTGGAAGAAGGTCAATAAGTTTGGGAAGCGACAACTCATGTTGAAGTTGGAGGGTTATTTAGGTGACTCTTTACCTTCTAAGAGGTGGGTGGAGCAGGGGGATGAGGTAAGGGATAGGGAGAAGGATGGAATAAAGGGCGGTGGAAAGGACATCCTGATTCGATGAAGTCAGCAAGTCACTCATTTGAGAATGTTTCCTAGTATTTTGCAGTTTTGAACGGAAGGGTCACTATAAAAGTTAAATTTTTCTGTGAAAAGGATTGTAAAATTTGTGTTTGGAATATTATGGTAACTTTTCTGCGTAGTGCTATACTTGTCTTCTGCAGCGCTATTTTCTAATATTCTAGTTAACTGCAATTGATATCATTTATGCAAATTGTACGATTACTCATCGGTTTATCTTAATTCGATGGTGAGGTTTGAGTGGTATTTAGTGAGTGAAATGTTGACAATTTTGGTAACAATGACACCATGAGGGAATGATTCGTATTTAAGACTTGACTTAGTAATTCAGGTGAAATCATTATGTTTCAATGCACTGGAGAGAAGGTATGGTGAGCCCGTTAAGTGATGAAATACGGCATGGTCTCGTTTATTAAATTTCAGTTCTTTTTCCGTTAGAGTGATACCTGTATTCAATTTCAGGTAGAGGCAGAGGATAGAGATGAATCCCCATCTGGTGAAGATCGAGCTGAACTTCGATTCCGAATTGCGAGTGGTGATCCACAGAGTTTCTTCAGTGTTGATCCTAAAACAGGTAACGTTTATATTATGGGAATTGCTTTTGGAATGAACTTCTTAATTGTTTCATGCTATAAAATCGTGCCTTTATTTATTACGACAGTGTTTTACACTCATTCTAATGTCTTTAATGTGCGAATATTGTTCAGCTAAATTTTGTTCTTCGTTAACTTCATAGTTTTCTAAATTTTTTTGCGAAAACTTCTATCTTGGTCATTTTTTTCGATGGCAAGAGCGAGGACCTTTCGGAGAGGAACCCGAAGAACTCAAACTTCAATACCAGAAATCGCCATTTGTATATTTCCTAGCAAATAAGGCATATTCAGGCTACATGACAACAAGAGGAAGACGACGACTTGATCGTGAGACTCAACGTGAGCATGTCGTGTATGTCGAGATATGTGATCAAGGCTCACCTCGGCTATGCACTACAGTGCCTGTCGTTGTTACTGTCGGTGATCTCAATGATAATCCACCCATATTCAAACAGCAGATCTACAATTTCAATGTTCCCGCAGAGAAAACTGGCGAATTGTGCCGGTATGTGTTTCTTTTCTTCTTCGTTGAAGGAAATGCGAGTTTCCATGTTGTTGTTATTGATAGCCTGACTTATTTATAAAAGTTTGACTTGGATGGGTTCATTATTTTTTCTCAAATTTGTCACCTTAGTTACGTTTACTCGGTGATCTCAAAGATCGACTTCCCTTCACCTTTCTAGGTAGCGAGTATGGAGTATGACGGTCTCTGAGAGAGAGAGATAAAAGTGATTGTATTTACTGTAGTGCAGTTGCTATTATACTCAGTGTTTATCAATTTGTAATCAAATCTTTCCAGCGTATTTGCGGTTGATGAAGATGAGGGCATCAATGCACAATTATTTTACAACGTCACATCGGGTGACACTCGTTTTACGATTGACGAGAGTGGAATGATCAGCGTTACGGAGCCGCTGAAAGGCGATGAAATTGCTCCACTTACAATACAGGTAATTCTTGTATATATTCTTATATACAGATAATATGCTATTTTTGGTTATTGAGGACTCATCAATATAGGTCAGGTAATATGTAGCTATGATGATGCTAATCAACAAATAATCCTGTTTTCTTTTTAAATAGTTACTGGGAATTTCTGGTTTCTTGACGTCGTTCAATTTTGTTCGCATTAAAAATGGAGTATACTTTCTGATATTCTCTGGCGATGTTAAGGCCCTCTTCGCTTAAGAGTATGTGGCTAGGTTGTCTAGGGTGTCTTGTTTTTAGTGGTATATGGATTAAGTAATAGCTTGGATTTTTGGTCTATAGAAAGTGAGATGAGGGGAGTGATGGGGGAGGAGGATGGGGGTTGGATGGAAATGAGTTTTGTTTGAGATTTAAATGCGAATCTTCTTTCATTCCCACTTAAGTGACGTTCTTCGGCATCTAATCACTGAAAGTTGCATATCTACTGAGGCAGTAGGATCGTAATTTAATTGCACTGTTTGAGAAACGAATGAATTGTTCAATACTGCATGGCACAGAGGATAATTGAGAACATTATCGCGAATGAATTTCCCACATTTCACTGCTGTAGCGAGTGATCTTATCTTCTTTTGGAACTCGGTGAAAATTTTTAGCTTTCATTTTGTAATTTTTTTCCCGGCAGAATTGGAAGTTTTTCTTTTTTCAGGCAACTGATATGGGTCGACCTTATAATACGGCATCGGCTCGTATCATTTTAACGGCTATTGCAAGGAAATCATCTGAAAAAGTATTTTATTTTCTTGTTTTCTATTAGTGGTTATTCTGAAGCATTTTTTTTTCAAAAATTTTATGGGGGAGCAGATTGGTTATTTTCATAGTGATAATGGTACCCGGAAATAAAAATAAATTTTGTATAAATAAATATAATTGAAATTTCCTCATTTGTATCTCTTTTAATTTGACTTTTATATTTTAAGAAGTCACTTAGCTTTTTGGTTATAACACTGAGTGTTTATATTTTTGTATGCCTGCTATGATCGTATTTTAAAATTTCTTACTGTAATTCCTTCCCTATCCTCTCACGCCACATATTATTTTCGACTATGCATCGGTTAGAAATTTTGAAAGCTTGTAAACACCTAAACAAGGATATGCTGTCATTTCATGGAAAATGCAAGAAATCACTGCGTTTGATTGCAGGAAGGCAATCGTAAACCACGGTTGTTGAATGAACACCACTGGTCACGTCTTCCGATCTCAGATGCGGATAACGTTGGAGAGACGATCGGTCTAATCGAAGCTGAAGATCCAGATGGAGATCAATTATGGTGGACGATCACTGCCGGAAATTTCAATAATACCTTCGCAATAAGGTTCAACTTGAATTTATTGAGTCATTGCAAAAAGTGTGGAACACATTTGTTTTGCGTTGTTGAGAGGTTTCGTGATAAATTACGATTATGAATTTTCTAGGATTGAAGTCAATTTCTTATTCATTTCTGCGCAATGTTGCTGTATTTGCTGGACTAGTAACTGCAAGTGAAATGATTCATTGAGTGCATGAAAATGAATTAACTCATAAAATCTCCCGATTTCTTTAATATTACCAGTGCCGTCAATGTTTTTTTTCGTTGTTTTCGTTGTTGGATTCCTTAGTATCAAGAACAGTATTGATATAAACTGAATAAATTATGACGACACCTTTATTTATAGATGCGATGCGGGGGAGCTGTTATTGGCACGACCACTTGAATATGTTAATCTCAGTGTTACCGAATTTCATTTGGAGTTCAGTGTCAGCGATGGTATTGATCAAGAGAATGGAAAGGTATGAAACCAGATCGTGATACTGAATTCATTTATTATTCTTTATAATATAAGCGGAAATAGCTTTATTTTGCTATTTAACAGAAAAAGACGAGCCGGATTTTTGCAGTAAAGAATCTCAAACTTATTCCTCCAAATTTAATAACAATTGGCTGACCAGTTAGATGAATAAATTTATAGCTTAGTAGATGGATCTTTTTAGGATTAGTATGAAATATTGTGGTCTTTAAGGGTATTGTGATACTTTATATCGATTGAACCTTCGCTCAGAAATTCATACGGCGATCGAAATTACATACTTAGTGCATTTCACATAAAAGGTGTTATACCTGCATTGATGACATATTTGCATAAGAGGTGTTTTTTTTTGCATTTCCATACCACCACTTCCGTCTCCTCACCCATAATTTCAATTAAAAAAGATCTCAGCCCAAATTTTCTTTTATGCGAGTTTAAAGATAGGTGGTGGAAATTTTTCGTCGCAAATTCGTTGACTATCCTCTTTAAAGTTTACTGCATTATAGATTGTTGTTGAAGTATCGCGGTCGCCTCAAAGACGTCCACGATTCACTGCACAACACTATAGGACGCAAATTTCGGAGAAGACACCTGTGGGCACAACGATCTATACAGTGAAAGCGATCGTTGATGAGAGTGGATTGACGCATAAAACTGCCAATAAAATGATTGTCTATGGTATACATAGCGTCGAGAATTTGGCTGCTGCCGATAAACTTCGAATCGATCCGAGGTTTGTGTTGGTTTCGCTTTTTTTTTTTTGAAAATTGCGGTCAGAAAGCAGCGTGGGACCAGCAAGTTGTCGTCTAAATGAATTATTCTGCTTAAGTTTGATAAACGAATGTGGGATTGTTATGTCGGGTTAATGGCTTAACAGCTTAAATGACGATTTCAGGTTCGTTTTGGAAAATAATCGTCGTTTGACCTCGAATTTCATAGTCTACCTTCTTATGCTTGAGGCGTATAAGGATTACGAACGATTAATTAAGAATAAGTGGAAGGTGATGTATCATCTATATATCGGAATGATGTTGCTTAAATGCAAGAAGTTCATAAACCACTAGTAGCGGTTTTGCTCATATTTATTTATTCTGAAACCCGTCCATTTCTCGGTAAATTATTCGGACACAAGGAGCATTATGGCATATGCACTGATGCAGAGTGAGTAATTAAGCTTTGGGCAGTGAAGAGGAATACGAATATCCGACACATTTGAAATTTTGTTTGCTTAGGTGGTTCGGATCCAACAGTTCGACCACCTTAACTAGAGGATCGGCTGTTTGGACGAGAGGAATAGATGTTCATTTTTTTTTTATTGAGTAGGTGCGGTATTTAATGGAAATAATTGTTTCAGTTCTGGGAATGTGGTTGTGATGGAATCGTTCAGCAAAGACGTGGCACGCGAATTTTCGGTGATCATATCGGCTCGTAATGGTCAAATGTCAAATTATGCGATACTGAGTATATCATTATTGAATGATAATGATAACCCACCAAATTTTTTGCAATCAGAATATTCAGCGAAACTTCTTGCAAGGTAAAGTTTCATTTCATTTTTGCTCTTTCCTAGATTGGTTTCGTATTTTGGAAGTGTAGATGAACCCCTCCTCCCTCTTGCATCCCAATTTTGAGAGGAGGGGAGAGATTGATATGTCATACTTATCAGAAAATATTGGAGGGATACAACGGTCATGGTCGAAGAGATTAGAGGACGTTTTGAGTAAGCGACGTCAAAGCTCGTGTCAGGTCTTAGTACTTTTTTGGTTTAATGTTTTTGAGATCGGCCTCAGTTCAGCTATCACTAATGCTGCGAATGTTTCAAGTTAAAATGTCTTTAGCCCTCGAAAAACGTGTCTGCTTTACTTGCGCCCCTCTTCTTGTTGCAGCAATTATATATACTTTAGCTTATGACTTATTATTAAAAATACCCAATAGTTGGTTTTAGTGGTGCAGATTTCCGATAATAAATAAATACGTTTCGAATTGTCTACATCACGACATATTCCTTGAGGTTTAAGTCATAACAAATCGTATACTATTCCGATTGTTTCCTAAAGCCGTTACAATAGAGGAGGATATATGTGCTCACCATTCTCAATCCACCTTATGAGCATAAGAGGATGGAATAGTTGAGTGGGCGTTGAATGAAGGTGTCTCATCGATTGAATATTTCAGTTCACCGCTTGGTACCATTGCTGCAACTGTGCAAGCGTTCGATCCAGATGTCGCTGAAAATGGCGTAATTGTATACGCCATCACAGCAGGTGCGTTCCCGCGTTTTTACTTTTTCCAGTTATTGAGTCAAGCGAGGAACGACCATTTAAGTATGGTCGTTTTCGTTGTTATTTTTATCCACATTTTTGATCTCAGTTAAAATTAGATTTTACGTTTTATTTTTGTGGGCATTTTTATGGAGCAGAATTATTGGCGTTGGTCCTGTAATACATAGAAAGTTGATGACGTCATGCACTAATACTATGATATGGTGATATGAGTGATCGATCGATTTTAAGGCAACGATCATGGTCACTTTCAAATAAATGAGGCAACCGGTGAGATTCGTACGGTGAAGCCGCTGTCGACTTCGGAATACTCTGAAGCCATTCTAACAGTGCGTGCGAGTGATCAAAGCAAGTATCATTTGGCTGATACATGCACTGTAAGGATAGAAACAGTCGTCGATGAAGAATGGCAACCCATCTTTCAGAAGTAATTTTTGAATATTTTTTGAAGAGCCTATGTGAATTTGAGTCAACTTTTCATATTATGGTATAGCCAATAATGGTGGGAGAGGGGTAAGAGGCGCGAAGCCATCAAATGTGCCAAACTAGAATTGCATGGGGGATCGACGGGGAGGGGGTGTACGTGGCATCATCTAGGGATATATGGTTGCAGTCTGTGTATGCGTGTTCCACTTGTTATGTATTTTTTTTCTCACCTTCTATCGAATCATAGTTTAAAGATGCAATAAAGTAGACTTGAAAGCACTAGTGATTGCGTTGATATCAAATCCGTTCGTCTTCCAAAACTCTTATCCGTTCATCTTAAAAGCTCTGGTGGTGATAACTGTTTAGGTTTTATAACTTATCCTTTTTTTTTTGTAACGATCATTGCTAGCACAGCTTCAGGGAAAGCGGATAGGGGAGAGGGGATGTTGTTCGATGAAAAATGACGCAAAACTGATCTCTTGAAGGGAAATCAAGAGCTAAAATGTATCTCTTCATTTCTTCACATACTTGCTCAATGTAGCTAGTGAATTTGCTTGCTGTGGGAGGAAAGGGGATTTCTGCAAACTTTTTCCTTCCACCTGTGTCTATTCGGGGTGAGCTTCTCTTATCTTTGTGCCTCTGGTAGTCCTCTAAGCACTAATGAATAGCATTTACAGATCCGTATATTCACAATCAGTTCGAGAGAGCACACCGGCCGGTTCACTGTTGATGGCCGTCTATGCGGAGGGTGCGTCCGGTATCCGTTATTCGCTTCAGGACCCATGCGACTCGCTAGCGGTGCATTCAGTTTCGGGTGCTATATATTTGAAAAATCGTCTTAATAGAGAGAAACACGGTGTCACTATGAATTGTACGGTTATTGCGAGGAATACGATGGGTGCTGAAAGCAATGCTCGTATCGTTTTAAAGGTAATTATTACCGACGACGCTTTATTTAGGCAATTATTCATTCATTGATCAGTAATTGCTATACTTTAAAAAGTGGTCAAAAATCTTGAAGCAATATTTGCGATCGCTGTTGCTATTGGTTAGTGGTAGCACTTTGACCCTACAAATCAGTCTAGTGATCGGCGATCTTCGGCTATCAGCACTCTATATTGTAAGATAAATTTTCAGTTACTGTTTAACTTAAACTGTAACTGTAAATATTTTTGTGGCAAGTAACCTTCTAAACGAAAAGACAAGAATTTGAGCTATGATCATTTCGATTTTGAGCATTCTAAATTTTAGTTAATCGACGTAAATGAGCATGCGCCGTTCTTCAATCAAACCGTCTACTATGGATATGTGCAAGAGAATATGCCCCCTGGTAAGTCGGCAACCTTATTTCTTTGTTATCTTTTAAAAATTCTCCATTAACTTATGGGACTCTTCCTGGAAGTCGTATGGTTTTTATGAAATCGGATGGCGGTTTTTTTGCCCTTTTTCAAGAATCTATGAGGGAGTACTAGTTCGTGCAAATGGAGGAGATGCACTTTGTCGCAGGTATATACCGCTGAAACCGCTCGACAAATTTGGTTTGTGTTGCAAGTTTTTTATGGTTTAAGGTAGAGTTATGAGTGCTTTCGCTGCTTTTTTTGCTCCCATTGTGATCATACTGGTTCGGCATAGTTTGCTTAATGTAACTGCGCTCTCAATTAGATCAAAGAACAAAAAATCTTGTTTTGCCCTACGTGCGAGATCGTGGTGCGCATTATCGTTGATCTTGTAGATGGGTGTAACTCTTTGTGATTATAGTGTCATTCATCATCACTGTGTTAGTTGAGATGGTGCTTGATTTGCGTGCTGCTGCGTCTCGTTTATTGTGGTTGTTTGTTCTGATGCCAATGCCATATGTGTTCTGTGATGTGATGAGTAAACGAAATCATTCGTAGAAATGAGAGATGTGCGTAATTTTTAGCGAGTAGTTGCGAGTGAACCCAACTATTTGCATCTAAGATTGCTGGATAGATTGGGAAGGGGTGTACTAATCTATCAGAAACGGTAGCGGGCAATTCGAAAATTATGCATTTTCGGGTAGAAGAAAGTTTTACGAAAATTTATTCGAAATTTTTGGGTTGTAGCTCAGGGAGAACGGAGTATAGGGAAAGGGGGGGGGTTCAAATATGTATCCTTTCCATCGTTTGCAATTTTCTGTGGCATTACAGTGTGTTTATAATTGTTCAGGTTCGGCAGTTCTAAACAAAGACGATACGCCTCTTACTGTTAAAGCATTCGATTATGATACTGGTCCAAATGGACTTGTTAACTATCGTATTATCTCTCCGCTCGAACCATACTTCACGGTCGATTTTGTGTCGGGAGCAATACGAACAAAAGCGAAACTCGATTTTGAAATGGTACTTCAATTTTTGGACTTCTAAATTTTGTTTCGAGAAGGCTCATAGCGTTGAAACATTAATCATTTTTATTTAGATTCATCAAAATTTCTAAGTAGTTTTGATGACAGGCAATTCAGATCTAGATCCTTAAATCAATAGGTGTTGCAATGATTGAGAGGTTTATTTTGTTGTGCAATTGCCGTGAATGCCAATCTGTTTTATTTCTCAATTGTGTTTTCAATTTTCTTATCCAATGACTTTTTGTATATGCGCCCAAAAGCAAATATTATGTTGTCCAGGTGTTAGAGACGGGCATTTATGTACGAAATGAATTATTTAAACAGTATGATTTTTAATTCAACATTTATTCACCCTTTAACATTTTAGGCGCCTTAATATTCAACGTGTTTTTCATCAGTAATCAAATTTTTCCCAAAATTTTTGGTTTTTTTTTTTTCATTATTTTTTAACAAGTATTCCATCAATTTTCACTAAAAGTTTTCCGTCAATACGTCGAATATTAAATACTCATTATAACATTCATCTTTAAATATAATATCACGACAATTTTGCAGGTTAAAGAGTGGTCGATTCATGTGCTAGCAAGTGATATGGCTACTATAGCGCTATCTACAGCCGTTCCAGCACTTGTACAAATTTCAATTCGGGATGTCAACGATGAACCACCGAAATTCGAGAGGAGGTCCTACGATGCTATTCTCTCGTTGCCTACGGTTGAAGGTACGGATGTTATTTTCTATTTAAGGTTCAGGTACATTTAATCGGCGTTATTTTACGTTATATTTTTGTGAGCTTTCAACGGCAGAACTTCTGGCACTTGGGATAAGAATTTATCACCTTTGGCTCCATCTTAATTTAGGATTTAGAAAGGATGTTGCGCAGTGCCATGAAGGAGATTGCATTGTCGATCATTTTATTAGCCAAGTCTAAGCGGAATAAGTTGGAATGATCTCTTTAATGTTCAGCATGGCAAAAGTGCAATTGTAGAGAAATTGAAAAATTAAGACTTTCCAAGTATGCAAACTTATCGATGGGATGTTCAATCGGCAAATCGCATTATTCGATGAAGAGCTGTTTTGCTGCTTTTTTTTTCGAATAGTATGTAATAAGTAATGTTTAATTCAGATATTATATATGAGAGCAAATCGGTAAAAGAAATTTGCAGTTTTCTAAGATTTGACATGTTCATCATAGGATTTATTGTTACAGGAGTTGTGATTGCACGTATACCAGCTTATGATGCGGATACTGTTGGTCGATTGCGATATGCGATCAAATCAAAGAAGTTGAAACAACTGTTTACGATCGATGAATTCGAAGGTGTTGTGCGTGTTAATGCAAACGATTCCGCTCATTTCGTTGAAATCGAATATAAGGTTCGTTCTTATCTCATTCCAGAATTTTAATTTCCCGTGCATATAAATTATACTTTATCATTATCTTGCATCTAGTCATTCCTGACCCATGTCATATATCTTTTTCTTGCTTCCATTTGATCGTAGCTGAAACGCTGAGCTATGCCAAAAATCGTCTATCCTTTCAGCCGCCTCTTCCGTTCATCCCATTTGCCTGCTCTTTCCGCTCGTCTATTGTCATGGATTTTTTCCTCGCCCGTCGTGGATCTCGGGTTCTGTCATGATGATTGCGAATTTTTATTTCTTCATAATATTTCTGCGCTTTTTTTTTGAAACAACCATTTTCTATTTTAGCAAATAAACTTGGTCACGAATGCAATTTTTATGGCTTGTTTAAGACATGTTTAAATGGATGTACCACTGCTGTTACAACTAAAAGGGAAAACATTTTTGAGGAAGTCTAGTCGGGAAACTAAAGCTTTTTAGAGCTCCAGGAAGAGTCCTCTTGTTGTCTTTTTCCACTTCTCAAATTCATACTCCAATCTCGTTCCCCACGTTTCATCTATTGTCCCCGTGAATCTTGCCTAATGTTTGCTGTTGCTGTCTTTAGTGATCTTTGACCGAGTGGAAACCACCGAAAAGAACGGGAAGTTGTATCTTAGCAGTTATGAGTTCTCCAAGGGAGGGATGCCAACTTGAATTTTGTTGTTTCCCATTGGAAAAGGGCGTACATGATACAGCATTTATCAAGTTGCCCCAGCAGTTGAATTATTGCAGAATTTTTCCGCAATTTAATTTCTTTTATAATTTAAATATTTTAGATTCCATTGGTTGTTTCGGATGGTGTTCACTCAGATTCGACGACGTTAATAGTGAAGATTCGTAATACAACGATGGACGCGCATGCGTTGCACTTCTTGCAACGGGAATATCACGTCACCGTTGCCGAAAATCGTATTTCCCCAACTCCTGAGCCTTTGCTAACAGTTGCGGCAGTGGATCCGAATCTTGGTGAAGCAGTGATGTATCGGATTCTAAATCCAAGACCTGAATTCGTAATCGGGGCTGGATCAGGTCTTCTCAGCTGGACGGGGATTCCGCTTGACCGTGAACTTACGCCGCACATAAAACTCGTCGTGCAGGTAGAGACTCAATCACTCAACTTTTATGAACCTTCACCATTAAACTTCTTTGTTGTCGTTAAAATAAAACGAGGCGAGTTTCTCTCGTTCAACCGTCATAGCTTCTATAGGTGTCGTTATAATGGAATACAATATTCTCTGAGACATAGCTCGCATCGAAAACATTCACGATTAATCTTGAAGATATCATTGACAGTGTAGAAAAATGGCATGATTGTTTAATTGAGGTTTTATTGGTGCTATTGGTTCAATGTTCTTTGAGAGTTTATGAGAATTTTTTCAGGGACGGACATCGGGTTCGAAATGGGAAAGTGTTCAATGTTTGGTGGTGATTGAAGTTGAAGATGTGAACGATTGTGCGCCGCGTTTCTTGGGTGTTCCATATTTAGCGGCCGTTCCTCGCGATGCAAAGCCTGGTGAAAAAGCGCTCAGTGTAAAGGCAGTCGACGGTGATGAAGGCAACAACGGTGCAGTCAGGCATGTTTCTCGTTTGTTATTGTTTTTTATTTTATTAAAATTCTGTATTTTCAATAGTTCGAGAGTGATGTAGATAGATAAGGGAGGGAATGGGAGAGGGACCTTATAAATTACTGGCTTGATCAGCATGGAACGCTATGAAAGGGGAAATAAGGAATGATACGTTTGTTGAATTTTCTTCTTCGATAAATTTGAAATGTTAAAAAATTTTAGCTAAAATGGTTTTAAGAAAAATATTACAGTAAAGTCAATTCTACTGGAGAGAGATGGTTATTTATTTAATTACAGGTATTCGTTGCTTGCGGGTACATCGCATTTCAAAATCAACAAATACGATGGACGAATAACGGTTGCACAATCGCTAGAGAATTTAAGTTTGACGAGTATTGTGCTTATTGTTATTGCGTCTGATCAAGGTGGGTTGGTTTTTTTTGAAAAGTTTTTAAAGGTGATAGTGCTTGAATTTGGAGGTGTTAATTTAAGTGGGGTGAACGTTTTGTCCATAGCGCTATCCGATTAGGATTGATTGACTACCGAAAAAAAGGATGTTTTTGAAGGTAGCTTGTTGGATAGTGGGATCACAAAGGCTTTCAAGAAGGGAGGTACTTGCTTCAGTGAGCCTCATTGCAATCTTTTTTGGTGGCCTAATGGGCTTAAACCTACTGTGATGCTTCACGAGGTTATGCTCACCTCATTCTTTTCCTCTCGTACTATACATGTTATCACTATATTTTATAAAATTGCCGCTAGGAAGTATATTTCGATATGTTATAACAAAGAGCATTTTGGAAATTTTATGGAGTTTTCTTTCAAAGCGATCAGATTAACTGATAGAAAGGAGCTTCAATTTTATTATATTGCAACTTCTTTCATTTCATTTTACCATATTTTTATTTTTTGAATTTATTTTAGGGAAGCCACCACTTTCATCCAATACAACAGTGATGATCGAGCTAGTGGATCGCGCGATGCCAATCTTCACGCATCGTCTATATCGAAGTCGGATCAGCGAGAATGCCCCCGTGGGTTCAGCTGTGCTCACAGCCAAGGCGATTAGCAACATGGGCAGCCGGATTGGATATATCATTACAAGCGGCGATCCAGAAAAACGTTTCCGGATCGATTTTGATAGCGGTACGTCTGATTTGGATTTTTAGCCGGACCGACAGTGTTACTACATTAAGGCCACATCACAGTAGTAGTTTCTTTAGCCAGTTGTTTAATTTTATTCTTAGGGCCATCTGTCCAAGTTTGCTCTATTATTCTAATGGTAACAATTTTTGATTTTTGTCTTTCAGGTTCATCTATGCTATCTCGCATTTAGCAATTACTCTCACCTGCATAAATATGTGCTCGAGAATGTGAGAGTATCAAGGATGATGTATCACTTATATAGGTGTGGGAGCATATGCTCTCATATAGGTGTGGGAAAGGGCAGAAGTGGGAGAGCGTTATTCTCTATCATCTGAACTCACTATTTCCAGTTGTGCGAGCAATATTTAGATTATTTTTTAGGTGCACTAAGTGTACACAATCCACTTGACCGCGAGCACTCAGCTACATATAACCTTAGTATTGCGGCAGTGGACGTGACCCGAAACAACGTTAGCTCTGAGTGCACAGTGGTCATCTCGGTCGATGATGTCAACGACAATCCACCTCGCTTTGAAATGCCATTTTATGAAGTGCATGTCAGTGAATCTGCACCTATCGGCTCTGAAATAATACAGGTATGCGTTACGATTGAGTCGTTTATCAAAAGCATTCCGAAAAGTCTCTGTTTTGCTCGATCGTGCTAATGCTTCACTTATTTCGTTGTTCTTATTTACTTTTCCTCAAAATTTTATTCAGAAGTGAAGTTCCAGTTGTCCACTGAAGAAAGAAGGAAAAGGAGATGAAGGCGGAGAAAAAGAGGTAGATATGCGTCGAGCAAAAAAAACTTTTTAGTAGAGCAAAACCTAATCGCAAATTTATTCAAAATGTGTATCGTCTTCAGCAGCGAATGCAAGGAAATTTTGATTGCAGAGCTTCTAAAAAATCGACGCTTTGATTTTTTAGATTTTGGATTCTTTCTCATAGATTTGAATTCACTTCTATCTTATGTTTCAGCATTTATATTATTTAGTGTAATTTATTGGTGGTTTTATGTGCCTTCTCTATCTTAAATTAGTCACCTTTTCTCATTGAGAATTTATTTGGAAGAAAGTATTATTAGTTTTTATTCGAGTTTCCTCTTTGCATTCGAAAATAAATCTTTTTTTTTTGCAGCGTTGATTAAGAAAAGTAGTTTTAGCTGATCAAAGAAAAAAAACCGTTGCCTGTCACTAAGTTGTTATTTAAAATAGAACAATTATAGGTCATTGCACACGATCCCGATTCAACAGATGCTTCTATCTCATATGGAATTAGTGGAGCAAATGCATCGGGTATGATTTTTTCTTTTATGTAGGATGCCGGTTGATTCTAATTTACTTGACTAGTAGTTATATCTTTTTCACAAAGTTTCGAAGCTTTTTGAATGGTAATTGTCGAACTTTAAATGCCTATTCAACATTAAGTCTTTTGGGATATTCATTGGATGTTTGGCGGATTAATTTTTGCATCTTCTGCCTATGTAATTACTTAATATTTTTAAGAAAGAAATATTTCATTTACATTGTTTTACTAAGTTATTATACTAATGAAATGACAGGTGTTATTGAGGGTATTATTGTAGTGCTATCAATCGATACGATAACCGGTCAAATTGCATTGATGAAACAACTCGATTTCGAATTGCAGCAATTGTATATATTCACGGTGACGGCTAGTGATAGTGATCAACTTGCTTCACATGCGGTATGACCATTCATGCCTAAATGAATTTGCTATATTTCCTAGACGTCATTTAATTTCAGTGATGACGATTGCTTTGAAAACGCCTTTTACAAATTATTCTTGACAACTGTTTTTTTTTGCGTTTGTTGTTGATATAATTTTTCGAGATTTTTTTTGTAACTATTATTGTATCGATTTATTTCGTTTGTAAGAGTTCTTTTTTTTTCTGTTTTATGCGTCCTATTTAAAACCGTATTGTACACGATTGCTGGAAAGCAGCAATCCTGATTATTTATATGTCCTTAAAAACTTTCAACCTTTTCCAAGTTTTAAGAGAACGACCAAATTTCCGATTATATAATATAGTACGTTTATATAGCACACGATTGTATCTTCAGACGTTGGTGTTATATGTCGACGATGTCAACGATATGGCTCCGAGATTTACTCCACCCGTTGTTCGAAGTACCATCGGAGATGACTCGCAGCCGGGACAGTTCATTGCTAAGATGATGGTCGATGATGTGGTTAGCATTTTAGTGTAAACAATACATCATTTAATAGGGAACGTGGGGGGGGGGGGGGGGAAATGCGCCTATTCGAAGAGATGGCATTGCTCAGTTGGACACTTTAATGGCCAACTTTATAATTACTTGTGCTTAATGGAAATTATAAGGTCATCATCAGTAATCAAGTAATTTGAACTTGTAAAAATCCAGTGGGGTGTGCTCTGAATTATAAATGATAGTTCATTGGAGTATGGGATTCACACGTGGTTTCTTTTGGCCATTAAACAATTAAATGCAGGCGTGTGTTGGTCAGTGATCTAGGAAGTGCCATTAGTGTAATATGAATAATGGTGAAAATGCTTCATTCTAGTATTCAGCCCGTATATCCATTGTCATGTCGGTTACGATTGACGATGTAGATGTAAATATGCTATTCAAAATCAGGGCAGACTTCCCCTCCATTGCTTGCGGAGCCGTTTATTTAATTTTTTTAGTTTTTTATTATTATGTTGAGAAGTCAAAGTTGAAAATATTTCATATTTTCGCTTCAGTTTCAGTATAAACTTAAACAAGGCAGCGGGCTTGTAAGATAAATAGATCCTCGAGTCGACGAAGTGCTCGTCCAAATAAGAGGGTTTATTTATGATTTTCCATCTCAGAAGAAATTGCCAAGCTGCTTGGAAAATAGCCCATGCAATGATTATTCAAATCAGTGAAAAAGCCGAGTTTATTCATTTGCTAAAGACATTCTGGTGTTTGGAGCGCACTAGGTTCTGCTGCTTCCAAAGCTGGTTTAAAGAAAGAGACAATGTTTATTTATGTCTTTGAAGACAGCTCTTGATCTTTTCACCTCTCATTAAAGAGCGTGGGAGGGAAGAAGCACCACGTTGCTCACCTCGATGTTATCACTATTTATGATTTCATATATACCTTCCCCTGAGCTGTTTATTCACAGATGTTTGTTTCAGGACACGGTTTCAAGTGTAGCTGGTGGACGTCGCTTTTTATTCTCGGTGATCGATGGCGACGAGACTCTCATTGACATAGACAAACATTCGGGAGTGGTGATGTTGGCACGAGCGATTGAGAGCGAAGACCTCGAGCTAAGGCACAAACACCTCAACATATCGGTCAGTGACGGTGTGTTCACTGCGTATGCACAATTGGTTGTCGAGGTCGTCGCCAGCCCAACACGTCGGCCATTGCCTCGATTTGAGCAGGCGCAATATTCAGCTAGCATCAGTGAAAATGGGTCAGTGTTTCTTTTTCAATAGTGATTATTTATTATAACTGATACATATGTGATTGATTAATACAGGCTGATCTAGGCTAGATGAGTACGTCACTTTTTGTGACAGCTGGTTGACGTGGCAAACAAATGAGTGAACGGCGACGACAGGCTTTATTGAGCATGAGATGAATCTGTTTAGGTGTTCGTATTTGCCTAGTGATCATCCTATGAAGACTTAACCTTGCAGAAATCTGTATTGTGACACCTGCTATTTTTTTTTTTTATTTTTTCCTCCCTTGTTACTGTAATAAGCCTACTTATGTGATTTTATTTGCCCAAATATTTTTTGCACTTTACCTGCATATCATTAGTCAAACGGAAATCAACCTTTGTTATTTGAACAATGCCGTTATTATTGGCGAGAGGAGGAATTTTGATTATTAATTGATGATTGCTTGGATTATAAATCTATAAAGCTACTTCATTTAATCTTTTTGTTGAAGATAGTGGATGATATTCATAATCCTATGCACTTGCAGCAAGATTGGCGCGGCTGTTATAACAGTTCATGCTCGAGATGGTATTCCACCTCTAAAATATGCGTTAGGCGGTAGTAAAGATGGCCGTGCGTGGCCGTTGGTTATCGATGAAAGCACCGGTAAAGTGGTGACGAGGTGAGGCATCTATTGCTTGAAAAGATGTCCTGTTTTGACCCTATGTGTACTGTTTTGTAATATGGGAATACCTGAAAAGGGGCTTTTATTAAGGAAATGGTAGCGGAAGCACTCATATCAACCGCTTCGAAGGCAGGATATTTTCTTTTTTGTGATGCATGGGTGGGCCTTCCTTTTATTATTTGGACCATTTTATGGCTAATTCTATCCGGCCAAATTTACGGTTGGCAATTTTGATCACCCGAACGGCACTCCATTTTTGACCGCTGGTTGTGACTTAGCATTTTGACCACAATCTACTGCAATTTACGCAACGAAATAAAGTTGTTTATTTTTTGGAATAGTTTTAATGATGAAGTTGCTAACAGAGATTATGTTTGAATGGTCTGCTTCTGGTGAGTTTTCCTTTAAGCTAATAGGCGACAAGGCATCAAAATTTGTGATTTTTTGACGTGTAAATTTTCCTAAAATCTCCAGTTCTTGAAATTTATTACTTATTGGTGCTTATTTATCACATAATTGTGGCTTATTTCTCGAAAATGGGTCGTACTCTTCTACCTTCCCGTGAATTTGTGTTTTATGTTATTTCGCCGTTGATTTCAGGGTATCGCTTGACTATGAAAAACAATCGATCTATCGTATTCCATTGTTGGTCGTGGATGCAGGTGGAAGGAGAGCGTTTTCGACGTTGATTTTAAACGTCGTTGATGAGAACGACAATGTTCCTAGCTTTGTGGCATCTGAATACGAAACGTCGGTTTTAGCTGATGCCGAAGATGGAGAGGCTCTCTTCATGGTATATGTGTCAGCCAACATTTTCGTTTATCGGCGTTGCCTTAAATTAACTACTGAGGTCGAAATTGCTACGTAAGGGAACATTAGTCTTTTCAATTACTGTTTTCACCACTGTCGACAGAATCATGCTGTGTTAAAGCCATAGATTTCGAAGGCGATCGGCGATTTGCATTTCGATAGAATCTGTCTTCGGTAATGATTGATAATGATGTTGAAAGATATAACGATGTTTGAAACCTTGTACCTATCGATGTCTCTCAATGATAGTAACAGCGAAAGACAGCGACCACTTGTATTATTTTAGGTGCTCGCGGTCGATGAAGACATTGGTGATCAACTGGAATATACGATCGTTCCAGATGGCAGCGCTCATTCGAACTACGTCAAAGTACATCCGAAGCAAGGCATTGTGAGCCTACAAAAGCCAGTTCGAGAAATCGGTTTCGTTTTTTTAAATCTTCTACTTTATGTTAATCTTTTTCTTCTAATTTAATGAAATTTACTCTGAATGAAATGTGACTAGCAGAACAGCTATAGGGTTCTGCGGAAGTGGAGGATCTGCGGTTGTGTGAGATTGTCGAAAACAAAAGGAGGGATTTTCATTTGAGGGATGAGCAGTGTAATGCTCTTTAAAGTGTTACAGCGGCTTTCTTGAAAAATGTCTTCTTTACTTTACTTTATCTTAATTTATTTTATCGAAAAGGCATTTGTCACCAGTATATGTCCCTTCATTTTGCTCATTAAACTGTTGTATGTTTAGTTTCCGAAATATGTAAGGAACGACGATTGCTCATTTTGCTATTATATTTTCCCGTTGAGACTTTTAATATATATATATATATATATATATATATATATATATATATATATATATATATATATATATATACCATCAGAAACATATATATTCTGTTCAAACACCTTCAACTTGCAAATACTATATTTTTGAAAAATTGCTCTAAATATTAGGCTATTCTAATTGTATCGTTAACTTGCTTAGATTTCAGTAGGAGAACGCATAACTCTGTTTGTGCGCGCCACCGATTTGGCGAACCCTCCGCATCAAAGTGAAGCACGTGTGACAATCGCTATACAACCGAACAACGTATCGCTTCCGCATTTCTCCAACCATCACTATCTCTTCACAGTGGCAGAAGATGCTCCCGTCGGTACAGTCATCGGTCGAGTGCAACAGAATGAACAACAACGTGAGTTGGTTTTGCGAGTTAATGTGACATAGTAAAGGGATGGGGAAAAGAGCTGAGGGAACCTCATTTGCTTATGTTTCGGGCCTAAATTTGCCATCACGCCATCTTCCTTAATAATTTTTGGCTAGCAGATTTAAGATCTGAATTTTAGTAGTATTCTGCCATCTAGCACATTTCTATGCTTCATTTCCAGTGCATAGTAACTATTAGGTTCCTTGTTAACATGGAGCGAATCAATCAGCTATATTAGTGAGTGTATAAGGGTGTGTCAAAAACGAACTTCAGCCCAGCCGTCTAGTTTTGTTCACTAATAACAGGCTAATTTCTAGAAATTTTTCTGCTTAATTTAATGATAAACCCATGGGTGGTTAATTTAATGAACCCACAATGTTGCAGTGATACCGAGTGTGCGCTTTTCGATTGCATCTAGCTCACAGTCTCCCGGTCTTCCGATCTCTGTGGATCAGTCATCTGGCAAGCTCATCGTCAGCGGCCTTCTGGATAGGGAAAATGTAAGAGCTGCTTCAATGTCATGCTATTTTCTTCGATCCTAGCGCTCCTCTAGCCATTACGTATGCACATATGTGTATGTATTTTAATATGTAAAAAAACTTTTTAAACATAGATTTATGCTTAAAGTGCAAGTGGTGAATATTGTCGTTCCAACGAAACTGTGTGGTTTGATGTCTCCGAGACGATATAGAATTGTTCTTGTTTTTATCGTTATCTAAAGCGTTATTGTGAGTGATATCATGCGTACTGTTTAATTGCTTGAGAAATTTATTTGTTTTCCTTGATTGTTTCATAATTCATTTTTTAATGGGAATCGCATTCCAGGTAGCAGAATGGCGTTTCATGGTGCGAATAACGGCAGTTGATGATGAGGCGGCTGGCACATTGGCAATGGTGACAGTTCGAGTAAGTGATGTGAACGACAATGCCCCGCAGTTCCAGGGTGCATATGAACGCATCGCAATCGCTGAAGATTCACCCGTTGGCACGAGTGTTGCAGTGCTGAGTGCAACCGATGCAGATTCTGGTCCCAATTCGAGAATATTCTTCAACATCGAGAAAGTAGGTTCCATGTATCTTTGTTAAAGTCTTGTTACCCGATGTTTATTATGGAAACCATTAGTTAAACTATCAACGGGACCAAGCAGTGTAGATACTTTTTTTACGAATGTTACTGCAAGCGGCTCAAATTCAAGCATCAAAGAAAACCTCAGTCGTGGAGCCTGAGATAGATGTTGACATAAAATGTCTTATTTCAGAACGACGGTTCGAGTGCATTCAAAATGGATCGTGAATCGGGATGGCTAATGGTTGCAGAGCCGTTGGATCGAGAAACGAAAGAAGAATACGTGATCGTAGTGGTCGCAAGTGACGAGGGTCATCTCACTTCGCGAAAAAATTTAACAATCCTTATAACTGATGCGAATGATTCTCCACCAGTTTTTGATAGGAATTACTATGTGGTGGAGCTTGATCTCGAAAAGGTTCGCATTGGGCAACAGCTTCTTCATATGATCGTCACTGTAAGTATAGTTTCAATTTCTTTTGTTATTTCAGCAGTAGTATGCTTCCTTAATTGAAGTTAGGGATTGTCAGGATGATTTTAGTTGGATATTTGAGCATAAAAAGAGTTGAAACTTATTTCAACTTTGAAACTTGCCTCTGGAATATACAGGGACTCGAACTTTTAGGCCAAAAATGATGGAGTTATTTTTATATCTATCCTGAAAAATTGTATTCTTGGATTTGTAAAAATTTCTGTAGAACCTGCGTAATTGAGCAACATTTTGGTTGGTTTGATGTAAAAATATTGTAAATGTGGTTCTTTTTTAACGAATATAACCTTGATTGAAGCACTGAAAAAGCATTTTGCATTATCATATAACTGTGTTTGAAATAGATTTTTTTTTTGAATGTTGGAAGTTGTTTATTAAAAAGTAGGTGTTTATTGTAATATATAAGTATAGGAAGAGTATATTGCAGGATTCCGACCTTCCACCTTTCAACAATACGCGTTTATTCATAATCGCCGGCGATGAATATGATATATTTAGCGTTAATAACGATGGACGTTTATTTATGCGAAAATTGCCACATCTAAAGTATGAACATGAATACTCGTTGACAGTGCTTGCATTCGATGGAAAGCATCATACAAGTGCAAATGTTAAGGTTCATTTTTTTTTTTGTTTTCGCTTATCTTCAATTTTTTGTTTAGCTGAAACGGCGCTATTTGTTTGAAGACATCTTATATAATCTTGAGAGGAGTTCCCAACAATATTTGCATTTCTTATTGCTTATAGAAAGGTGCAGTGATGAGATATTATCTTTGCTTCCCAAGCGAGTACTTGTCGCTTTAGTCGTAAAGAATATTCGTATCAGTCGTCCGATATCCTCTTCGACAAGTGTCTAATAAAGTTGTTGTGAATTTAGAAGTTAGCTGTAATAATGGATAGGAAATTTTGTATCCTGGTGAATCGCTCTTTTTTTACTCTAATATCAAGCAAAAACATGTTTTAAACAGTTTCAGGTGAAGTTGAGGGTCGATTCGAATGCTACACTCTGTGATAAAATGCAGTTGGCGCTGAATATAGCTGAGGATGCCAAAGTGGGCACGATAGTGATCGGTGGCAATAACAACAACAAGTCGAAATCGCGTCGTTTCACTTTGGTTGATGGCGACGAACTTGAAACATTCCGAGTGAACGAGGACGGTAGTATTGTGCTCGCAAAAAAACTAGATCGGGAAACACATGATAAGGTACGTTATTTTCGTTTTCTTTGCCATTACCTCATTCGGCGGGTGCTTTTTTAACATTATTTTCTAACTCAACCTTGATGTTTTTGAGATGACGGGGGCTATATAAGTTCTTTTATAATCAATCTAAGTTTCATGGGAACATGTTCAGTTATCAGACATTTTTATTTCGTTGTTGCCAGATATTATCAGAGATTGTAATCAGACATTCTTTTCAGTCACACTAGTATCTCAGGTGTCTCTTATCATGCTATCTTTGTTTCAGTATGAATTCGTATTGAAAACGGAAGGACGAGACTTGTTGTGTTCACAAAGAGTTGTCATCACAGTAGACGATGTTAATGACGAGTGGCCCAAGTTCGGACAACTGGCCTATAGCACGACTGTCAAGGAGAATTTGAATGCAACCGAGGAGAACCGAGTGTTTCTATTGAAGTATGCATTTCGTTTTATATAATTTTATCTCGATGTAAATTACATGAACTTACATTAAGATTTCTTCAATCTGCCTCCAAACCATACTTTGATGGACCTTTTTTTCATATCACAGCGCTCTAAATTATTGCAGACAATATCTGTACTGATTTATTTAGATTGCATAATGTTGTTTGCTGTTTCAGTCAATATTTTGTAGGTATTAAAATTGTTTTATTATGACTATGACGATGTTGTAATCAAAATTTATGATTTGAAAAGGTTATGCATTGCGCAAATGCAACGGGTAGGTCCCTGTTCGGGAAGACGAGTGGAAAGAACAGATAACCGAGAAGTGCCGTGTATAAAATTTTGATGGCTTTCCAATTCTTTCCCCCAACAGACAAAATAAAATTTATCCGCGGTAAAGAACTTCTTCTTCGTTTACAGATTGGATGCAGAGGATCGAGATTTGGGTTTCGGTGGTGAGATTCATTACGAATTCGACACAAATATGAAAGAATCATACTTAGACATTTTTCGTATTGACACGAAAACTGGTGTACTAACACTGACTGCACCATTGGATAAAGAAACACTTGATCGATATGAATTCAATGTGAGAGCTGTCGATGGAGAAGGAAAAAGCACAAAAAGTTGGTTTTTTTTCTTTTAATTTTTATTCATATCTATAAATGTTTGGTTCTTCTGTCCTCGGCTCTCATTCGCTTATATGAACGCAAATGTTAAAATATTTCTTTGCTCAGATGTTACAGTCTTTAAAGTCGATTGTCAAGTATGGATTGCAGATTGCTTGATTATTATATAAAAAAATTTAGATGAAATAATTTTTTGCTCAGGATCTGCGACATATAAATCTTGGATGTTTAATTTACACTGCCTTTTGTCGTGAATGCGGCAGTGATTATTTTGTATTGAGGAATTCACGTTGGGAAGATTAAGGTAAGCGTTAATCCCATAAAGTTTTATAAATTTTTAGGCTGGATGACCTAATAAATTTAAAGGTGAAGTGGAATAGTTTAGGAGGGACGAGCTCATCCCACCATTGGAAGTCACCCACTCTATTGCAGATACGTAGGTGAAGTCTGTATATGGTCCTTTATCTCGTTTGCCCCGACTTTGAGTAATACTTTCAGCGAGAGTAACGATCGATGTTGGTGATGAGAATGACAATGCACCACAATTCGAATCGAGTGTTTATCGTCTTAAGGTGGTCGAAGACGAATCAGTCGGCTATGAGCTCGTAAGAGTGAAAGCAGTTGGAGGAGATGAAGGCGAAACGATCGAATATCGACTCGAAGCAGCGGATGGCATCGAGAAATATTTCTCACTCGATTCGAAGACTGGTTCGTCATGTTTTCTTATGCTAGTTGGCAAATGAAAGTGTTCCTTTACAAGTGCGAGGAGGATGGCGGGGGAATTAAATCCCAGTGTTGTTTCAAACTGTAAACGTTAAAATAGCATAACGATTCTGACGAGCTGTGATTTAAAAAATAACAGGTATAGAAGGCTGCGAGTATGCGCATATGTGTTGTTGAAATTGACGTTCATAGCCGTGACAAGGAAATAAGATTTTTTCGTTATCGTGGGTAGAAATTGTCGATGCTTTTTTTCTCGCTACTTACGGCGCTTAGCAGATGACGTCGTATAGTTTTCCAGGACTTTTTAGCATTGATTTGTTTACCTTCCTCAACTCATGTTATGCTGGTTATGCCGGGTTTTTTCATCAATGGTTTATTTTATAGGCTCTTTGAAGTTGGCTCATCCACTCGACTATGAAGTATTTCGTCTTTTGAGCGTTTCGATAGTGGCCACGGATTCGGGAACGCCTCCTTTGAATACTCGTTGTGCAGTAGAAATCGAGATCCTTGATATCAATGACAACGCACCACGTTTCGCTCAAGCCGACTATAAAGTATCTGTGGGCGAAAATGCGCCCGTTGGTACTAAGATTTTCCAGGTTAGCATCCGTTATATTATGGGTATACTTGAGACATTTGAAATGCTCAATTTCAAGTTGCTTTATTTATGTTGAATGACTGAATTGTTTACAACTTTGGTTGTGTTCGAAGTTGGAGAATCTGTTTAGAAGCTAGAATTTATAGTTGTGATATCCTTGCTGTCTGCTTGTGATAACTCGTAGTTGACAGGAAAATTTTAAAATTATCCTCTCTACTGATCGAGTTTGTCATTTTCTTGGTTCCACTCAAGCACAAAGCTATGGAGATTGTAAATTCTAACGATAGGGAAGTGTGGGTCTTTAATTGACGATTAGTGCAAAAGGTATAAAGTATTGCGATGTGATCGTGGCAACTGATAGCGAGTAAATGAAACTGTTTAGATGGTCGCGAATGATTCGGACAGTGAACATTTTGGCCGAGTTGCTTATTCGCTAATCGACGAATCGGGCATGTTTACCATTGACGATGATGGCTGGATCGCTGTTAAGGCAAAGTTGGATAGAGAACAAGTCAGTATTCTTCATTTCTTCATTTTTTTAGAGCAGTGCTAGTGGTTTGTTTGATTGCATGTAAACGTGAAACAAGAGGTGAGTACCAATTTTGGAATAGAGGAGAGAGGGAGTCGCTTTGAGGAACTGAAAAATTAGTCTTTTGTTAGAAAACAATACTGACATATTTGCGCTGGCTTGGATACATGTTGTTATTTATGCTGTAACCTTTTTTTCAATAATTTTCTTTTCCCAAGTTTCTGTTCAATTTCTCCTCTTTTGTTTTTTGAAATGATGTTTACTTAATTTTAAAATCTCTATCCAAAGTAAAAGCCTCTTAGACTGCGTGAGGAATGTAATCCCAGATAGTGGAGTTGGGCGTTTTGTTAGGATTTGTAACTCTTATGAAATCAGTTATTCAATTGCTGGGGTGAAAAGTCTTCACTGCATTTTCGAGGACACAAAAAAAGATCCAGTGTGGCAAGAATTTGGATCCCTCAGGCTTGCTTTCTTTCATTTTCTCGTTGGCCATATCAAGGGATCTGCCGCCTAAAGAATTTTGTTTTCTTTTAATAGTAACCATCCAGAAATTGCAACTTTTAAGTAGTAATTTTTAGCAATCGGCGTACCGGCTGAAAGTTGAAGCTGCAGATGGCGGGTCACCAGCATTGACCGGCTTCACGGACGTTATTATCAAATTGGAAGACGTCAATGACAATGCTCCCGTTTTCGCGCAATGCAATATGACTGCTGTTGTTCAGGTTATATTTTTACCTTAGTATGATGACCTTATTATTATTGGTGGGTTGAAGCAGTTATTTGTGGTCAAAATCAGGTTGGGGACCATAGCAGATGCCAGTAGTTCAAATGTTTCTAGCATTCAGCTGAATTTTTTCTCAGTTTATTTAGGAAATTGTAAGATCGAGCCGAGTTTTGCGCTACTTTTGAAAAAATTAATAAGTCCTTTTACAGAGACGATAAAATTTTATATGTAGAATCTTTTCACTGTTAAGCAGAAAATGACTTTAAATCGTTGAGTGCATATTAATACGTTGAGGTGATTTTATAGCACGCGTGGCGATCTAGTGAGGATAGTCGGCGTTCAAATGTAAACAATTTTAGATGGATTAGCTCTTTTTTTTGCTAGTGTTTTCCCAAGTTGTTCATTGGTATGGGAGGGATCCGTTGAAATTCTTTAGTGGCCTAGACCTTATCTAGCACTGAATATAAAATTAGTCAAAAAATCATTGTCTTTCCCTCTCGCATTTATGGAGCTTGCAACAGAAAGATTATTTCTGTCGTAAATTGGCTTACAATCAATGTTCAGGAGAGCGTCGATCCAGGGCATGTGTTGTTTACCGTTTCGTTGACGGATGCAGACACTGATGAGAATGGAGGGCCGTTTCGACTCGAGATCACTGGTGATGGGGCATCGTCTTTTGCATTTGATTCGCAAATGAATCTCATCACGACAACACGTCTTTTGCATTCCAAGAAGGACGTCTACCTGCTAACGGTAAATGATTAATGAATGTGCATCAGGTTGCTGAGGAAATGGAATTGAATTAGGTCAAAATTTCTGCCTGAAAATTGTTTTGTCATTTCATATTTGAGTGGCTTTAATAACCAAACTTGAATTGAGTATTGGTGACGTTTCTCGTACACGTTACCATTGCTTTCGATACATGAAAAATCTGCGGGAGCGGTGCTTCATTCGTAGATGAGATGTCGGGATTTGATTTGGATACTTTCTCGAGAGCACACTTAAAAGCTTCTTCCAGAGCTGCCTAAGAAGGAATATTTGTTTCGCATATCGTCCTTTATTAGAAATATGATGTTTTCGGTGGCAGATATTCTAAATTAAATCGCTGATTTTAAACGAAATTTCACTATTTCGAATTTTTTTGGTTCACCCCGTTAACGTTTGAAACTTCGATTCTTCATTACTCTGTTATCTAAACTCCATTATTGTGCATATATTGCCTTCGCATAAGGAGTAATAAAGTGTGGTTTGTTATATGGAATGTTTTATTTTTATTGTTGGATGATATTTGCGGTATTGCAATGATACACAATTTATGCGTAAGTCCAATCGATACGTAAACATCATCTGACATATCGAAGCATTGCTGGAGTGAATCTTTTTTTTTGTATTTTAGGTAAAAGCATACGATCGTGGTGGTCTCTCATCAGAGTGCCCTCTAACGATTTATGTGAAAGAGGAAAGCCGTCATCCACCAGTTATTGAACCGCTAATGATTACTCTTAATACTCTCATGGGCGAATTCTTGGGCGGTAAAATCGGTCGAGTCAGCGCCAGAGATGATGTAGGTCTTTTGCTTAAACTAATCTAAAAATTGTACTTTTTTGAATTTTTTTTTGTGTTGTCGCTTCATAGTAGCAAGTCCGTTGTAGCGATTCCGGATTGCTTCGAGTTTTATCTGTTATTCTTCCAGGATGCATCCGATATGCTTCGTTATTCAATAGTTGATGTACAAAATACCGCATCGCCATCGGCGGCAGTTTTGTACGGATTTGGTCGGCGCTCCTCGCCACTGCATTTTTCAGTGGAACCAGAAACTGGTGAAGTATATGCGGAACCGGATTTGTTGGCCGGTATCCATCGATTCAACGTTTCGGTTACCGACGGCAAATTCACCGTGCAGGCGCCGGTTATAGTAGATGTAAGTGTGTCCTATATTTCTGCTTGATTTCGAAGCGTTTATCGAATTATGAGAAGTGATTAAGCGTATGAAGGTATTCATGAAACGGGAATGGGAAGGTAAGAGGCGTTGGATTCGAAAAAGGATGTGGATTATAGCATTAGAAGCCACAGTAAAATAGAGATAACCGCCGTAACTGAAGTAATTAACGCTTCTAGCAACCGGGGGAGGGGAGGGGACGAAGACAAACGATTTAGTAAGAGTGGTCTTGTATTATTCCATTGTTAGCTACGTAGTAAACGATCCTGTATTATTTCTTTGTTAGTAATTGTTTGTGTTTAGGTATCACCAATAGATCAGGATGCTTTGGATCACTCGGTAAATATGCGTTTGCGTAATATCAGTGGTGAACAGTTCCTTGCCGACTATTCACACAAGTTCTATCGCTCCTTTGCACGTCAGTTGAATGTGAAGCCGACCAATATCCGCATTCTCTCATTACAACAAGCGAACACTACTATCGGAAACATATATGGTGGGATCGTTTATACCATCGAAGATATTAAAAATTTTAGTTTATTCTACAATTTGAGTTTTAATTTAACGTACAAACTTGAGATAGAAAATTTTTCTGCATATAATTTTGTTCCCTAAAGATATGCACCTATAAAGCCGCTTAGGGTAAATATTCCACTTTTGCAGATAGTGCATCTCAACATCGACATCGCTTTCGTTATCGTCGTAGACAGATTCTTGCGCCACCGGATGTTCAGCCAGTTGAAAATAACGACCTCGATATGCTGTTTACCGTTTCGAGAGGCGACTCAAGGGGCTACTATCGTCCCAATTTTATACGTCAGCGACTCGAACAGAACATCGTTGAGTTGTCAGATGATACAGGACTTCAGGTATATTTGACATGGGATACCGCTGATAGCCTGAACCTTCAGTTATATTTTGCATAGCCGCCGTCTGTCACCTCTATGCTGCAAACCTTCAGTTTAGTTCATGCATGCTTATTTAAGACGTTAATGATATTTGAGGATTTGTTGGGGTTAGTCGACTAAATGGGGTGTCTGCTGTGTTTAGAGAGAAATTATAGATTGCCGACTAGATCTACCAGTATGTGTGGAATCATGAGGGAAATGGTCAGTGTAATTGTTATCTAAGATAATTGCGGAGTTTGACAGGACTTCAAGTATCGTTTGCGTCTTTGGGAGAGAGGATATGAATGGGAATAACACTGTATACGAGTGGAAGCATTGTTTGCGTAAATCTTCAAATATTGTGTCTCATTTGTAGATTTCATAGCAACAAAGTTGAACTGAGTAGATTTTCTACTTCGATATTTAAAGAACAGAAAAGAAGCCATCGACTCTGCTTTATTGCATACTAGACAAACAATGTGATGGTTTTGCAGTGCCGAGTTCATTGTTTTGATCAAAACTTTTATCAAAATATTCTCAAAATTAAGGGGTTTCCACTGCAATACAGATCATATCGGACTTATCTTTAAGATTGTGTCATTGACGACTGAGGTATGTCGTCGGGATGTTTGTGTGAAGGGAGATTGCCGCGACAGACTGTATCTCGATGATGCAGCATATACGCGATACAACATCATCGACGAGTCGTTCTATGCGCCACGCCATGCCAGATCATTCGAATGTATTTGCCGTGAGGGATTTGGTGGAAAACGATGTGATGTACCTATCGATAAATGCAGCAAAGAGCAATGCACCAGAGATGAGGTAGCTCAAAAGCCGTTTATCTATATTTTTTAGATTGTCTCATTACTCCTTTTTTGATCTTGATTTTTTTTCCATTTTTTTTTCTTTTCTAATTTTCAGTTTTCAAGAAACCAATATGCATGAAAGTTATTGAGTATAGTGTCTTAGAGTTATTGATATATCTGATAGTTATAATTATAGTACTGATAGTTACTTCAGTAGTACCTTAATATCTCTTCCGTTTAAGATAGTTTGAGGCAAAATTTAGATGAGGTAGGAAGTAAGAAATTAGGTAATGTAATTATTTAAGGGTTTTTGAAATGTAATTTTTTCCTGCTTATACTCGTCATTCGATTCAAGATATTAGTTTTGGTTCATTTGATAAATGGTAAACGAATTTTCTTGCCCATACCGGGTTGATTGCAAATAGAGTGAAGCGACTAGTGGCATTCAACGCGTTCTCAAATTTGATTGACTTCTTTGGAAGATGGAGGGTGGAGGGGAATATTCAGGGAATGCTGAATTAAAGTCTTGAAAGTTTGCTACTCTTGAAAAATCATCATTAAGGTTCATTAATTCATAGTTTTCGACCTCACTCAGCTTATCGTTACCTATATAGGGTGTTTTGTTTTGCATTGATTAAAGTAACATGAAATACGTTGTAGATGTGCGTTCCAATGGATACGGATATTGGCTTCGAATGTGTTTGCCCACCGGGTACTACCGGAGATCGGTGCGCGACACCTACTTGTGGCAAAGACAGCCGTGAATGCAGTCAAAGTGAGTTCATTTCTGCCCAATTAGGTTATTTATTTTCATTCTCCATCGGTTTCTTTACCGTTCTCGTTTCTTGTTTAAAGTTTCTCACGCTGGCCTAATTTTTCGCTAATATTCACTCGACTGAAATTGACTGACCAAAAATCAAATGAAAATAGGTGATCATAAATTTGCTTATCAGCTTATCAACCTGCTATGTTTCCAAGACAACCGTTAATAGTTTTGGAGTTGCGTCGATGCAAAGAATTTGCTGAAGTGAGGTGATGAAAGATTCAGCTCCAACTTTACATTCTTTTTGCTTATTGTTGATTTGTTTATGTTTATAATATTGGTGAGTATAGTTCTATGCGGTTACTTGCACTGCGTCAACACCGAACGTGTGTTGTTCGACTGACGTGTTCAGTCCTTTTTTTCGAGTGTCATGCTTTTGAAGATTGCATATTATTCCCGCTGTTCTAAGCATGACGTTGTCAATCTGAGCGAAATTTTCCTCTTATGTGGGATGTGAATACATCTGCACCCGATTTTTATAGATGCGGAGATCAGTGTAAACGGTGATGGATTCTTCCAAATGACTATTGCCAATTCATTGGAACGACGTCTAGAGCTGTCGTTCAACTTTCGAACAATTAGTCCCGATTCGACGATGATGTATGCGGCTGGCAGTAGCGATTTCCATGCTATTGAAGTAAGCTTCAATGCTATCCGCTGATCAAGTTTTTTCTTTTATGCATTTTAAAACACGAGGTTACCTGCAGTTGCTAGCGTTTATTCATTTATCGTTTCATGGTTTCAAAGGTGTTAAAGAAGAGGAGCGGAATTGAAAATTGCAGTTGATGTTGAATGTTGCTTCCAGCTGGAACGAGGTCATGTGCAATATCGTTGGGATTGTGGCTCAGGAACTGGTATCGTTCGAGTGAACAATGCTCGAGTGGCAGATGGCAAATGGCACTCGCTTAAGGTGTCACGTAGAAGCCGACATGTCAGAGTGACCGTAGACGATACACATATCGCTGAAGGAGACAGTCCAGCAGGAAGTGATGTCGTCAATCTATACAAAAACGCAATGAAGTTAGTGTCTTCTTTCTCTCCTATTCACCAATTCTTTTATCCATGTTAGTTTTACCGATCAGTGAGTATTCGGCTCCGTACATCCTTTTCTTTTGGTGTATTTGCTTCAGGTTTTCTTCCTTCTATTGTTGAGAACATTGGTAAAAGCCGATTTACTTGCTGCTATCTCTGCTCAAACAGGCATCTTGCACTACTGGTGAAGTGCCATTTGATAAGTTTATTGCACTTGAGCAGGCACTGTCTTTCGGCACTTAATACAACCATTTTGGACAAGTATTTTACTTGTCAGAAGACGGAGATTCGTATAGCAGGTTGACCGTAGTTTTCAGGTTGACGTTTGGAGCACAAGTGAACTATGCAACGAACGGCGGGTCGAGTTTGTTGGCAAGCGATCTAAGACCGCTGATCTCAAGAGGAATGGTCGGATGCTTCGGGTATTGGTTTGCTCGTTTTTGATACCTGTATCCGCCAACTTTGATAGAGAGTTGCTCGTTCATCAACATATTTCTTTTTTTCAGCGGCATAGAAATTTCTCTTCCTGCAAGCTTACATGTTTATGTTGAAAGTTTTAATTATGTTGTGACGATGTTTTCGAAGGACGTCCTTTGATGGCCTATCTAGAATTGCGCCTACTGTAGTAAATGCATTCACGAATGATTTGTATCGTGACTAGTGTTGGCATTCGGGAGCTGGAATTTCAGGAATTCCAGGAAGAAAAATTTTCGAGAGCCAGTGCTAGTACGGGCCTTTTTATGCCTCGAACTTCGAGATCTGCAACAAATTTTTTTCCGTGTGCCATCCGCGGCAAAAATCAGTTCATAATTCGCGTGAAGAACTGAGGTTTTTAGGGAGAAAGAAAGCGGGAACAGGTTCCGTTTAATTAAATACTTTCGTTTGCAAATATGTGATACGTAAGGTTCATACAATTTAGAACAATGGCGTTCAAGTCATTCCTTGCAGGCGCATTTCGGTGGATGGGTTTGACTTGCCAAAGACTAAACAGGGTCTTCGTTTATACAACACAAGGATGGATTGCGATGCAATTGGCAAAGCGCCGTGCTCAGCAAATCCTTGCGGCAATGAGGGTACATGTCTGCCTACAGGAGAACATTCGTTCAGGTGATCATTATTTATTGGTAGCGTATGCGTAATATTCAGGCACAAATAGGGGATAAGATTAAATATGACTAATGGGCAAGTTATTTTATTTAAGTTCATTTTTAAGTACGTCGTGATACCACTATTGAAATATAAATAGTCATGTGTTTTCTTTTGTGCATGTTAGATCTGTTGCTTCAACGAATGCATTTTAAATGAAGAAAAGGAAGTCGTTATATTGACCAACGTGCATTTTGAGAGCAAGAAGCAAATTTCAAAAAGTCTAGCTCATTTGTTTGAATTTCATTTCATGAAATCTCCATTCAGATAATGTAGTAGCTGTTTCTCCACCTTGCTTAATTAGTCCGTATAATGTAGTAGATGTTTCTCCACCTTGCTTAATTAGTCCGTATAATGTAGTAGCTGTTTCTCCACCTTGCTTAATTAGTCCGTGTCTGTCTGTGAAATTTTGCTATGAAAAGCAAACAAGAGTAAAGAAGGGGAAAATATTTCTGTTCGAAAGTTCTTATCCACCATCCGTCAGTTAAGATCGATGCCAAGTTCGAGTATTGGGAGTTGATAAGTCCAGTTACGAAACTAAGGGAAGGATGTGATTGTTGTGCTTAGTGGCTACAATTTGTATCATTTGCTGTATGGAAGGCTCTGAATATCTAAGAGCATAGCATTTCTGTTTCAGTTGTGTGTGCTCACCACGGTATACAGGTCAAATGTGCGAAGTCGATTTAACACCGTGTGTATCGCGTCCCTGTCCACCTGGAGTGCAGTGTGTTAACCTGCATAACGATTTCTACTGCAGTTGCCCACATGGTTTCACCGGAAAAACGTGCCAACTTCGAGGTCAGTTGTACATCATTTTCTTATCGAAAGCATACACTATTTCCTAGAATAACCGCCTGCTGCTCAGGCTAGCCGGACGACATCAATTTCAGCTATGAAAAACAGTTGATGAAAACGCTTTTCTTAACAATATAAACTTAATAGTTTGACCTCAGTATTAATGCTGCGTTCACCTGCTTACCGATAAATTTTTTGAAGATGCTTTGCGTATTTTTGAAATGAAAAGACTGCTTTCAGGTGAATGGGATCCATGTTCTCCAAATCCATGCGGTGAGTTCGGCAAATGCATTCGTTTACCGCAGTCGTCGACTTTCATTTGCAATTGTTCGCATGGCTATTCCGGCACGTCATGTTCAGGTGTCGTTTTGCCTCTCTTTCTAATCTTTGATCTCACTGCTTCATCCAGCCGTGATTTTTAATATATATATTTGTCAGTATCTTTCCGTTCCTTCATCTATTTATTTAAGGATAGGTAAGGCATGATTATACTGTGTTTTGGATGCTGGAGAATTTGAGCCTTGTACTTACTTCAAGCGTAAGTAAGGGAGGTTCATCTGAGCGAGTTAAGCACCAACGATCCGTGATACTTCAGAGTTTTCAATCTACATGATTGTGGCATTTACATATAACGTTGTTCTCGTTTTGTTGTGATCTGTTTGAGTGAGACCAGTGCTTGAATATTGGGAGCCTTTTTTAATCTGCGAGTAAACTTTCGGCCAGTAGGTAGATGTGTAAATAGATTTGGATGAAAATAAGGGTCGACAGCGTTGAAGACCTGTTTCGCCTAAAGTTACAAAATGTGAGCCGATTTTCTCTGGTCATTACTCCCCGCGGGAGCTCATTTATTTCTGATACGACTGATAATTTAGGAGGATTTAATTGAGTGCATTTTGGCAGTTTGGAGTTTATTAGAGAATCATGTAACTAAAGCAGTTTGTAACTGCATTTTTTTCAGAATTCAAACTTCAAAAAATTTTATATGAGACATGCTAAATTGTAGTTTGATGGGTCACTTTCCTCGCTTCTTTTTGCATTTTATCACTATTTTTCTTGTGAAGCATTTTTGATTAATTGATGGGATTGTGAATGGAATCTAGTCAGATGTGCATGCGAATTAATTTGCGATATCAGTATTAAAGTTTTTCTTTCAGATCGACCCTCTTCGTTGATTCCAGATGGATGGCCATTGGGCATGGTTGAGGTGGCGTTAGCAATTTCAATTCTACTAATCGTATTGCTAGCCGTACTCATTTGCTGCTATATGCGAAGCCGGAAATATCGGTATGTGATGTACCTCTTATCTGCGAGTTCTTAGTAGTTATGCCAACTAAATTTTTTCCGTCTGTCTTATCCACCGAATGACAAATTCACATCAGTAATATTCACTCTTTTTTGTATACTGCGGTAATGCAATGTGGAGGAACGTTTCTTTTCCATTTCGTCCTATTTTTTCGTTTGATTTATTCTTCCTTGAGATCGGCAGTTGCGGCATGCTTTTAATTTTCGAACTGGTGATTTCGTAAGTTAACTAGGTAACATTAGAAGTAACGAAGAAAAAATGTTTATTTTACAGCTATGACAAGCCTCCAGAGCAAAAGGATCTCGAATACGAAGCGCATAACTTCAATCCACGTGTTTCGAAATCGTTCGAGGGAACATCACCGTCATCAGCGCCGCCACCGTTACCTCCACGTGGATTTCGTTCGATGCACAACAATCAACTGAGCAACTTCGAGCAAGCTCAGCTCACCGGCTTACCTACTGTACAGGTGCCCAGTTTATAAGTTTTTTTTTGTTTCTACGATAATGACGGCGCTGCACTGAAAAGAAGAGAGTTATAACATTTTCATGGAACAACAGGCAAAGAGAGGCAAAGTTGGTTGAATAAATGAAGTCTTATAGTTGCATTTATATGGCAGTGTGGTGAAATTAGTCTTAATGGTACTTGTGTTATGAAAGGTTCAGAAAATTTATTCTTTTTGTGAGCCTATCCAAGGCACTTTACGAAGTGGTAATAGAGCTGTCTTTTTTCAAATTACACCATTGCTGTCGCCACTGCATTCTTCCAGGAATATGTTTTTGCATATGGGGCTGAGGAAGTTGGAAAGTATGGCATTGTTTTTTTTGGCAGAACTTTTTGTTCGTTGCATTGTTGATATAGAAGAAAGTTTTTTAAAGGTACGACCCATGCCGCTGAGCGAACGTATAGGAGGTTCATCGACTGGAGGAGGTAGCCGATCGCCGTCGATTGCAGAATCAGGACGCTGGAAGGCACGGCAAGCGATGACACCGAGTTCGCAGAAGAACGTCGACGTTACACGTAATGGCACGAGCTCCTCGATCGACGAACTTGAGCAGGTTCCCTTTCGCCATTTTCCATCATTTTAGATACGAAAATCAGTGTCTGTGTGAAATCTGCTAACGTGTTTTGTGGTGATGCGAAAGATTGGAAACGACCACCGAGGCAACCTGTGCTGCAGTCACTACATGGAACGTTGTATGGGAATCAGTTCTCGTTTACTGTTATAAATCGACTTCAGGACCAATGGGTCGAACGGTTTTATTCGTAACTGGGGACGAAATGATAAGATAAGAAACATAAGCTGAACATTGCAGTTTTTGTTTAAACCTCAAATTTTTACGTTCAGGTAGCACCAGTGGATATGATACGTCGTTATGGAAGACGGATCCTAGAAAACGCTGACGAATCAGAGAGTAATCTGTCATCAGAGGCACGCTTCGCTGAAAACGGACACCAGCGACGCGCCAATAAAGCAAGGCAAGTTTTAAAAAGGAGGACCAGCATTATTTGAATTAGATTGTCGACGGATATCGTTCGTTCAATAGTGTTTATATACTTGAATTGAGCCACCAATGTTGGCTTGCCTTGACTAGCAATTTGGAGCATTTTGTGCTTTGGAGCTTAGAATGGCGGTGACGAATGATGAATGCATTAAATTGTTCCGCTATTATTTTTCTTGCAGGTTGAAACGTGGAAAAGCCGATGGAAGCCCATCGTTCAAAGAAGAAGGTTTGTCGAATGAACCGAAAAAAGATTGGAGGCAAGAATGCGACAAGAGGGTAAGCCTTTTTAACCGTTAGGCATCGCATTATTACGTACTTCAGAATCTTCAGAGTCTAACTGATCAATGGATATACTAAAAACCTTCAGATTCAAAAAATTTAAAAAAAATGAAAACCTTCAGATTCATGGCGCATGTGGCGTAGCAGCAGATATGCGAAGCGAGCGTATGAAACTACATCTGCTTGGCAACAATCGAATTGCAATTGGTGGTATGTGGTTTCTTTTTTGCAGCGAGGATAGCTGTATTTCTGGACATGAGATCGTCATGTTGCTTTTGAAAGGGCGCAAAAATTAACGGGACAGGAAAGAAAGACAAGAACTATAGTAAAAATTTCTTACTACCTTGGAACTAACGACTGTCATTAAAAGCGGATGAGGGATTCAGATACTCGAAAGAGTCCCGGTTGAAACCTGCCTGGTTGTTGATGAAATGTGGGAAAAGTGTAAATTGTAATTTCAGAGACTATACTAAGCCCTCGCGAACAGGACGACGAATATATGACAATGCGTCCGATTAATCGCCGAATGCCTCCCGACAGTGCTGAAAGTCAGCGGAGGCCGTTGCTAGAAACAAGTGACAGCGATGGTTCGTTGCGGAACATTTTATGCTGAGCGTTAAATTTATAATGGTGGGTGCATGGGAGCAGTTGCAAATGAGCTTCACTTTTCAGTCGTCTTCTGTATGATCAACGTTTGGTAGCAATAGGAAGCAGTTGCAGACGTTGCCGAGAAAAAAGAGCAAAGTTATTCAGTAACAAAAGTCGCCTGCAGACGAAATGAATATTTTTGGATTTCTGCAGGCATGGACGGCATCGATTTTGTATATCCAGATGAAGTGGACCCGTCGAAACGAGAGAAACCACGACCCCCAGCGCATAATACTCGACATTTGCACGAGGCATCCAGCGAAACAGAAGTGAGCCGTGTTTACGACGACCCAGCGAGCGAACCTACTGACACTACGGTCTGTCTTAATTTTTTCATTTTGTTTGCTTGATGCCCTATGAAAGAAGAAAGAAAGGAAAGGGGGAGAAATTTGGCTGAAGTGACGGTTGTATTAACCCGAGTGTCGTAAGCTGATTTGTTCATTCGAATGTGTTAATTCGTCGCAGTAAGAAAAGCTCTTAAGACCAATTATGTTTGAACAAATTTTTGGTCACTGGATTGCAGGCGGTACAAGATACAACTAGGAGGAAGCGGAGGAAATTCAAGAAGCAAAATGATTCTTAACTAAGCATAAAATTAAAGCGTAGTTCAACCGTCCCGACCATCGTTGTTATTTTTCCCGAACAAATACCGTGCAGCGTGCATAGCTGGAAGTTTTTGACATGTATAAGGAGGCAAGGAAGTTAAGGTTTAAGGAAGTCTAGAAAAATTATTTCAATTTTTTCTAGTTACCGCAGTTGCTGTGTGAGGGCGAATCTGTTTGTTGCCTCCGCATATCTACGCAGATATGCAACAGGCGACTATTGTTGATGTTGCTTCCTTGCCCAGCTAATTGTGGGTCGTGGCAAGCCGTTAATAAAGCAGTCCTTAGGAGCCAAGGACATTGACACCTGAAGTAGTGTTCTCGGCGACGGACACGAGTGCCGAATCGGAGACTCAAGAAGTACCACCGACCATGACCGTTATGTAAGAGTGCGCCCGGGTCTTGAAGTTCGCTCAATCACAATTTCGGCTGCTTCGTGAACCAGCTTAAAACGGGTCGCGCTTACATTTCCTTTTCTATTCTGTATTATCGTTGCGCTGTTTATGTTTATCATCAGTGTGCAGCAAGCCACCTTCAGCCACAATTTCAGCTGCCTCGCGAAAAAATTCATGATGCAAAAATTCACGAAGTTCAGCAGATTTTCAAGAAATTCCTCTGTTAAGAAAGGAGGAGGTGCTGAAATTTTCCCGGTGTTGGATGTTAAGAGAGGGAGTGGACGAATCATTGTCAGGATGTTCTCGATTTGGGAAGAAATAGGAGAAGCGTCGTATGGCCAAAACTAGCCAGTGGCTGGACGGCAAGGTTGTGTGGCTTGTTGCGCATCGTCACATTTACAAAATGAATGCATCCGACGGGTTTGCTCTATCTTGTGGATATACGTTCTCGAAATGTTGAAGAGCTCAAGAGAACGAAACATTTAATCGTATGCAGTATATTCGGCCCAATTACTTTAACTGCCTTTGTTGCGAGCTACCTAAATATGCGACCCTTTCAGAGTTCCGAATATATTTTGCTGTCCTATATTGCTATCATAGCCGTCGATGCGTCAAAAAAGCCATGTTCAGCTTCTCTCAAAAGAAGTGAATGTCGCAGATGTTTTGCAATTTACCTTCCTTTTTCTTCTGCGCTCATCGCGCCAAGATGTCTTTAATTACTAACAAACAATTTGAGGCATCGATTGGTGTTGCTACTGTACTACTCGAAACCCCGGTAACTGTGTATGAATAAGAGCATTGGTGAGGCAGCTCGAGGCCAGGTGATTTATCGGTCATCAATAGTCGTAGCGGGTCAAAGCAAGCCATGATAGAATTGTCAAGCCACCGCGCCTATGAACGGGGTGTAGGAGAGGGGTAGGACAGTTTGCTGTTCGTGCAAGTAGGCTCGACAGGCGCAGAGGGCGGTGGCTTGTGCAGTGTTTGATGATATACACGCCTCGTCATACTGAAATACAACATACAATTTAAGGAGAGTTCAGCGAGAGGGTATAATATATTTTCCGTTATCATGTTGGCCTGGTGCTGTGTCGAATTTCATGACAAACAAGTTAGGACCCATGAAAAAAGGCTCCTGCGTCGTCAGCTCTTAGCTGTTTGCGGGCTCGGCGGAATGACGCTAATCCTTGTTGGCGGTGTTGTTATGTCGAATTGCTGCTGTCGCTATTATTTATTCTCCCTTGTACATAAAGTGTATCTGATTTCTGTATGCTTATAGCTACGGGAAGTATGAAAGCGGCGCCAGCATTATGGAACCGTGAAGTTAACTGTTTGGATGGGCTTCATGAGACGGCCACCGCCGGGACAGCTTACGAGCTATTAGGAGGTTGGCAACCTATCGGAGGCAGCGTCGGCAAGTCGCCAGCTGAGGCCACCACTATAAACTTGTTCATGAAACTTCATAAAGGTAATGGGATGTTTTTAATGACCAATGAAAACTGGGATGTTTCTGATGACCAATGAAAGCTCAGCGGTAGGGCACTCGCCCGGCAAAAGGGAGGTCGCGGGTTCGTTCCGTTTGCGGAAGAGCTTTCCTTGGTCATCAAAAATGTCCCAATATCATGAGGTAGAGGGGGGGGGAGATTTGAAAGCGTAGGGGGGATTTGAAAGAGTAGGGGGAGGGTTTGAGAGCGTAAGGGGATTTGAAAGAGTAGGGGGAGGGGGTTGAAAGAGTAGGGGTAGGGGTATGGAGGAGTAGGGGGGATTTGAAAAAGTAGGCACATGACCTGACGGGAGTAGGGGGATTCGAAGGAGCAGGGGGAGGGTTTGGGAGCGTGAGGGGGATTTGAAAGAGTAGGGAGGGGGGGGTTGAAAGAGTAGGAGTAGGGGTATGGAGGAGTAGGGGGGATTTGAAAAAGTAGGCACATGACCTGACGGGAGTTCATAACATGAGGTTGATGACCTGACGGGAGTGGGGGGGGGGGCAGGGGGGGGGTTCGGGAGCGTAAGGGGGATTTGAAGGAGTAGGGGGAGGGTTTGAGAGCGTAGGGGGATTTGAGGAAGTGGGGGGAGGGTTGTAGGAGTGGGGGGGGGGGATTTGAAAGAGTAGGCGCATGACCTGACGGGAGTTCATAACACGAGGTTGATGACCGGCGAGAACGCCCGCGGCAGCTCAGGGGTAGAGCGCTCGCCCGGCAGGCGAGAGGTCGCGGGTTCGTCCCCGTCTGCGGACAAGTTTTCATTGGTCGTCCAGAAACATCCCATCATCATTCTCAGTCTGAAACGGACTTCAGCTGGCTCAAAATGTGGTGCATGGCGTAATGCGCCCACCGGAGTGTCGTATAATGTACGGACATGAAATGACGGGAGTTCATAACACGAGGTTGATGACCAGTGAACGTCCGCAATAGCGCGCCAGTACAGCACTCACCCGTCAAGCGGGAGCTCGCGGCACACCGGGTTTGCCGTGTTGCGAACTCCCGTCAGTTCATGTGCGTACGTTATACGACACTCCGGTGGGCGCATCACGCCTACACTCTGAAACCCCCCCCCTTTCAAATCCTCCTACGCACTCAACCCCCCCCCCACTCTTTCAAATCCCCCCTACCCTTTTAACCCCCCCCCCTACTCTTTCAAATCACCCCTACGCTTTCAAATCCACCCTACGCTCTCAAACCCCGCGCGTACATTATACGACACTCCGGTGGGCGCATCACGCCTACACTCTGAAACCCCCCCCCCCTTTCAAATCCTCCTACGCACTCAACCCCCCCCCCCACTCTTTCAAATCCCCCCTACCCTTTTAACCCTCCCCCCTACTCTTTCAAATCACCCCTACGCTTTCAAATCCACCCTACGCTCTCAAACCCCGCGCGTACATTATACGACACTCCGGTGGGCGCATTACGCCTACGCTCTCAAGCCCCCCTACCCTTTCAACCCCCCCCCTATTCCTTCAAACCCCCCTCCCTACTCTTTCAAATCTTCCCTACGCTCTCAAACCCACTCTACTCTTTCAAATCCCCCTAGTTCTTCAAATCCCCCCAGTCTTTCAAATCTCCCCCAGTCTTTCAAACCCCCACTCTTTCGAATCCCCCCTCTACTCTTTCAAATCCCCCCAGCAGAAAAAAGTTCCTACGCACTTAAAAAACATAAAGAGCGTGTATACAGCTCGAATCAGAAATTATTTATAGCAATAATCTAATGATTCGCGCAGAAAAAACTTCGGAAGGCACTCCAGTCATATCTCACCCTCAGTGATACCTGTATCAACTCACTCAAACACTAAAACTCATGCCGCTGACTCAGTTCTAAACAAATCCTATACATATCATCGCAGATGACCTTCAGTTTTCAGTTTTTCTGGTTCTCTTGCTACAATGCTAAATTTTACCCATTTGACCGGATTCCCCCCCCCCCCCAATAACAAATTCCTGCGTAAACCTATAATTTTGCTGACTCGAAATTTCCTAACTTCTTCCCTCTTTGTTTCACGGTTGCCCGTCTCCATCTCTTTTTTTCTAATCGTTAGATTTTAAACTTCATTAAAAATGTTTAACAGAAGACATGAACAATCGACTTTGATTAATGTGCCGATGCCAGTATCTCGTAATTAACTGTACCGTGCGTTAAGCACAAATTAAACCGTCCCTATCCCTTCTTTCGCGACTAGAACCAAGATGTTGGTTCACCTCGAACTTCTATCCCCTCAAATTTTAACTTCTGATTCGAGTTATATACATGCTCTTTATGTTTTTTTAAGTGCGTAGGAATTTTTTTTTCTGCTGGGGGGATTTGAAAGAGGCTGGTCCCTGCGACTAAAGTTGATCACCAACCCAATATGATCACCTCATACGGATCAAGTAGCCCGCAAGAACATGGACTAAAGCAGAAATTCCCTCACCTCCCTGGGGGGATTTGAAAGAGGCTGATCCCTGCGACTAAAGTTGATCACCAACCCAATATGATCACCTCATACGGATCAAGTAGCCCGCAAGAACATGGACTAAAGCAGAAATTCCCTCACCTCCCTGGGGGGATTTGAAAGAGGCTGATCCCCGCGACTAAAGTTGATCACCAACCCAATATGATCACCTCATACGGATCAAGTAGCCCGCAAGAACATGGACTAAAGCAGAAATTCCCTCACCTCCCTGGGGGGATTTGAAAGAGGCTGATCACCGCGACTAAAGTTGATCACCAACCCAATATGATCACCTCATACGGATCAAGTAGCCCGCAAGAACGTGGACTAAAGCAGAAATCCCCTCACCTACCATAACATTCTCATCCGATGAAGTAAGCAAACGCTGGATACCTACAGAAATTAAAACATGAAATGCACAAAGAACTAACTGGTGTCGTTATCCACCACTCAACGGAGGAATCACGGCAATTTCTGAGTCCGGCGCTATCGAAATAAGTGCGTCGTCATTCACATATTCCTGGTTGACCGCTAGAAGACATGAATCGCGAATGCACGATAACTCTTTCAGCGTCTAAAACACTCTCATAAAGTATACAAAACACAAGTGCTAGCGATACCTCCTAACGCGTTATACTAAAGGAACAAAAAGCGAGCATCAATCCTAACATTTCAGTTGCAGAGCATCAATCCTAACATTTCAGTTGCAGAACAAATTCCTGGGCCTTATTCATTTCAATATCTTCTAGCCATTGAAATGGTTGATTAAAAACCATACACAACAAGAAATACGACTGAGTTTAAATTCTAATAATTGTATGACAACTAATCTGTAAACAACACTACAGCTAAAAGGTACTTCATAGTCTTAGGATCGATATATAGATCAAAACAGATTCATGGATGAATATCGTTGAAAAAGTCCGCAACTTTTTCGATAACATTTATATTGAGGGAGAAGGATCTATTGTCCATCTTGCAATAATTTGTCCTATCACATCGAACTCACTCTACAATCTTGAGCTATTTCCTCTCCCTCAAATTTATGCATATCAAAATAAGAAGGCAACAGCGACAGACGGAAAACGAAGGATGGAGAAACGAGGAGCGAGATAGAGAGAAAAACGCACAGAATTGAGAACGAACCTCATCAAAAATGATCTCGCAAAGTCGTGTCCCGGTCACCTCTGTCGGTACTACCAGTTCCTTTTCGGTAATTGCGGCCAATTCACGTGCCCTTCCAAATAATAAAAGCTTTGCGCGAACAAGCATCAACGTTGCTGAAAGAACTCTATGTAATATTTGGCGATTTTTAAAAAACGCTCTCATACACATACTGGATCTAGAAAAAGGAAAATAAACAAGCATGCAAATTCGCTCATCTTTCTTCAACGCAGTATTATCTTATAGTCACATCGTCCTTAGAGTAATGCGACAAACAGTACTTACGCTGTCAGTTTTAGCAGGAAAACAGGTCTCCAAAGGTGAAAAATAAGGGTGCTACCCCATTCCCCCTCCAATCAAATACTTAGGTACTGCCGCTCTTGCTACGAAGTCAAGGAAGCGCGAAACAGAAATACAAGCCTATATCCTCCTCGTCCCTTCAATCAAACATTCGACATATCAACTAAAAGAACACTTGCGAGTTAACGCTGTTAAGAAAAAAGTGCGACTCAGCAACTCAGCAAAAACACCCCAGAATCATTCACCAGGCCATTGACCACTCATTGAAATAAATCCTTCATAAAACTGCTACAGGAAAAATAACCTACGCCCCAATGAAGAGGAAATGCTAGAATTAGCCGAGTCGTTAACCTGTCACTAACGACATCGAAGCGAAATATCCCTGAATCTTTGATGCAAAATATATTCAACCACCTCGATTTAACCATTACACCTTGATTCAGACCGACAAGTCCACCCGCATTTCAAGCTCGAAATGACGCTGAAATTTCACGAAGTAAGTTTGTCTTAAAGATACCAACCCAACATGGTCACCTCATTCGTAAACTTATTGGTCGAACGAAAACCGGCCTCATAACACAATCATGCAAATAAAATCAGCAATCATTGGGCTACGTGAGCAAGAAAAAAGTAGATGACCAAAAGGCCATTTCGTCCAATACGATCGAAAACATATTTGCAACACAAAAACAATAATTTTATTCAATTTCATTTAATAAATAAAAAATTGCAAACATTAGAACGAAAGACCATGTTCCTATATTATGAAATATTAAAAAATCCTCAACAGCTGAAAGAATAACAAAAATGAAATAACTCTGAAATAATTCAAAGACGATACATGATGGGAACAAAGTATACGAGAAAATCTTTTTATGAAAATGAAAAACATAATGAACAAATTTGCAGGTAATTAGAAGGCATAATAGAGTTAATGAGATCAAATATGGCGAAAAATATATCAACCTAGATAGGCCGCTTAGTTCGAAAGCTTCGGGAGAAACCTTCTTGCAACTGTCTGATGCTTGGGAATTAAAAAAAAAAGAACTTAATTTCCCCAGATGTCCCCCTTCAACATGTTAATAAGTGCAATCAATAAACCATGTCAATAAGCCAATTAATAAAAACTTCACAAATGCATATTTTCACAAATTACATGATATTAAAGGTCTATTCGTTCGTAAAGTTCCTTCTTCCAAAAAAATTGCGGAAATTGTACGCTTGAGAGATCACATATATGAGGAAATCAACAAAAATTATAAAGCCTAACCGATGAACCCATAAAGAACTCCTCTCCTCACTACCACCCCCCCCCCTTTCAAACTCCTGTTTATCCTCCGCTCTATACCAGTGTTGTACCAATCAGTATATCACTTTCGCGAAACGTACTTCGATAGGGGAATTTATAGCCAGAAACTTACGAAATGGAACTCGCAAAACAAAACTGAATCTGCACCTCCATCTCCACTATCTTCCATAACTTCCTTCCATCTAAAGATACTTCAGTTCAAAAGAGTTAAAATAAACGATTACTGAGGGTTTTTCGAAACGAATGGTAGAAAGCAGTCTAGAAAACAACGAAATTCGAGCAATCCAAAATTGTGTTCATATCATTAACTTTCTCATTTCTAGAAATTTCTCCTAGCCCCTTCCTTCCCTCAGCTAACTGTAGCGCTTCGCTCTTTGAAAGGAATTTGTATATTACATATACCTGTGGAAAAATAACATAAGAAGTCACGCAGTAAGCCGAATATGCCCTGTAACGCAATAATTCCCCAAATCTCAAAATACCAACAACAGGTTCAGAAGGTAGACATAAGAGGCAACATCACTGTGCGCTTTACAAGAGAAGTGATCCTTTTTTAATCCAAAAAAAGTTCCCAGCATCATCATAATCACAAACAATTTGGTTAAGTTAAGTGTTTCCAGTCCTTTTAGTCGCTTTATCTTTGAGCTTCTCCATTCCACGCACAGTGATATCTATACAATTATATACAGCTAAAGTTGGATTCCAAGACGAGACGAAACCTCCGAAAGAATTTCCTCGCATTCCCTCTTTGATTTCAGCTCATCAGCCAACTCGCGCATTAGCACATTCCTTTTAATACCGCAAACATATTCTTCCTCACTACACAACGAGCACATCACTTCCCTCAACTTTGACAAACAACCTGAAAATTGATGAATATGTTATCAGATCGTTTATTAACGAAGAAATGAAACGAAATAAATTTCCCGGTCGTTTCTCATATATTGTAAAAATTTAAAATAAAGACCCTCTAATATAAGAATGTTTTTGAACTAAGAAGTGGTATAAGCCTTTTCCCTGAAGAAAATTTTCACTGAGTCCTGAAGATCCGATTACTTTAAACAAGCGACTTATTCAATTCGAAAACACAACACTTCAATGTTAAACGAATTTTTGACCGGTCCTATCGCGTAAGCTACACTTCCTCTGGAGCGACAAGCGATACAAACTTCTCTTCTTCGATCCTTTTTCCGTCAAAAACTTTATAATCTCTGATGTTTCCATTAAAACTACATGGCTGTGGTCTAATCTAGTGCACCTGCTGGATCATCCTTTCGAATGAAAAGGAAAGCCGGCGATTTCAAAACATGACTGGCTAAAAATCGAATTGAATGACCAACCATCTTGCACCAAATTGCGTACATAAGTCAGCATATAGTAACGATATTCATCACGAGAATGAAGGGCACGTGCACTGCAGATCGACTTCTCCAGAAGTACCATCGACGCATATCGCCGCAGTGCCATATCAGTCGATATGGGAATGCTGCAACGAACAGCAATATAATCAGAAAGTACAATTTTCTTTCATCCATCAACCTCTAGTCTCTGGTTTTCGCCTCACGTAAATTTGATCACTGAACCCAATTCACTTGGTAGTTCTGAGGAATTTCTGATTTCCAATTAAACACAACATCCTTTGAAGCATAATCCAAGACGACTTAATAAGAAAAAAGATAAATCCTGAAAGCGATTGCATAAGAATTCAGTCCTCAATACCTCCCATCTGATTTCCATTATCACCGAAATTGAGCGTCTTTTCCATGTAACCGCAACTCAAAGCAGTCAAGTATTTCAATTAAAAACATGAAATTATTAACTCATAGCATCGAAGAAGTTGCATTAGTCAATATCATCAACAAAACTATCTGGGGAGAAAGAAATCGACTGAGAAAGGAAATACTGTGACTAGTTGATGATGAAGACTGCTCAAGTGATCTTATGCTGCTTCTAAACAAACGACGAATTGCAGGGCAAAACAAAGTCCATCATCGACATATTCTTGGCAAAAAAATGCGTGCAGGATTGAATGAGCTCTTAAAACTCAGCGGAAAGCAATTATTGAATCCGCCTTTAATAGACATTTATGTATCCCTTTGCCTTGTTTAGATACTGACATATTTTTTTCTACTCAAAAAGAAACTCGGTAAAATGCAAAAATAAGCATCTGCACTTCGCTTAGCCTCTTTCTAGGTGAGTGCACTCAAAATAACCCTTAAGGATAATTAAAACAGGAGTAGCTAAGACTGCATTGTCTAAAAAACAGACGAGAACGGCTGTGTAATAGTTCCCCTTCACCCAAACAATGAACTTAATAAACAAGATAACTAAGAATAAATGAGCAATTAACCTTTTCGATGGCCTTGCCAACGCATTTAATGCGGTATCACTGCCGGATGTTCTCGTTAATGACGATAACGGCCCACTGATTCGAGGCACAATGTCGGTTGGTTCACTAATTGGCTGCCAACAATGAAGCTCAGCCGAAAAGACAAATGTCCTGTTCGTTGAGAATGTGATTAATGGCATTCCAGCTTTCGTTATGCGATGCAACGCTATCTCCGAATCTGTAAAAACTGATCATTCGCAATGACGATTAGCAAAGACATTGTAACTGATAGAATCAAATCCGCTAGAAGAAGCAAACTGTTCCAATAATGACCCCTCCTGTATCTGGAACATGTTATCAGATATCAACCGTTAGATATTGTTATGCTGAAGGTGAACACTAGCAAAGGTGTTAAAAACTAACCCTGGCAATGATGTAGACAGCACAAATATTAGGTTAACTTTTTTGCATCATAATATAAACCAACCAAACTGCTAAACCAAGGACTGTTTTTCCAAACCTCCTCTATCAACAGTTAATTATCAACGACAACTATGCATGGTTATGGAATCGGATAACATGAATGAGTGGAATTCCTAACACCTAGTGGAGTTCCAACAGACAAAAACTGATGAGTGGTATTAAATTCGAATCATTTTGAAACGATTCGAGAGTATCAATCATAAACTGAATAAATAAAAGCGGGCAAAATCAATACAAATAATACATACCTTTCTCGCAAATGTCGCTCAAAGAACATCGCGATAGAATGCTTTTATTTTTTTCAGCATCCCTGCAAAATACACAGAATTCATTTGATAGCATAGATGGCCGCGACAGCTAGCAAAAAATCATCAAAACAGTAAATTTAATTCAAATGCAAACAACAGTAAATTTAATGCAATTCTCATTTGTTCTTCTTTATTTTAATACTTGAAATCACATTTCAAAAAACAAATGATGGCTACCTTACAACGATGATTTCAGGCGCTCACAATCTCCAGCCAATGCTCGCAAAAATTTCACTTTGCCAAAAGATTTCCCACCGCAAACAATATTCTGCATAGCGTAAAGTTTCGCGTTGTATGAGTCTGCAGTCTAATTCCTCCACATACCGCTGATATACTCACTCATACCGAGTCGTTTCGATCTATACACTATTACTATCCTTAGCTATTAAATATCTACTCGCCTGAATTAGAGCTTTGTGAACATTTTGGTCGGTTTTGTTGTTCATGCTCACATACTTCGTATGTTCCCCACCTCCTAACGCTCAAATAAATACATAAATTTGAATTAATGAAAATAAAGTAATTGATTAACTGAAAGATTAAATAAAATAAATTAAATTAGATAAATTAAAACAAATAAAATTAACTGAATAAAATAAGATAAATTAAAGCTGAATCAGTTATATTTAACTAAATGAATTAAATTGAATTAAACAAATTAAAATGAATGAATTAAATTGAATTACACAAATTAAAATGAATGAACTAAACTGAATTGAACTGAATTAAATTAATCGAAATAAACTAATGGAACTGAATTTATTAAATTAAATGAAATTAAACTGAACTAAACTTCATTAACTAAGTTAAACCAAATCAGTTTCAATTGAAATGAATTACACTGAACCAGATTAAATAAATTAAGCTAAATTGCATAAGTCAAATTAAATTAGATTGAACTAAATAAAACAAATCAAACTAACTGAATTAGATTAAATGAATTAAACTGAATTGAATAAACTAGATTAAGTTAAAATAAATAAATCTGAGAGAATAAATAAACAAATAAATAAATTAGAAAGCGAACAGTGTCGCTACATCTCACTTCACTCGTCGAGGCATTTGAATCACTTCGCCTCTACAATAATACAACAACTAAAAAACAGTAGTAAATTACAAACCAGACGTAAACGTATCCATGTGCTGAACACAACGAGAAGAATGACTGAAAGACACACATCGAAGACGGTGTCGAATCGACTGTTAGCAATATCCGCAATCGACCACACGGCGTTGAATAGACATATACACTTCGATCGAAACAACCCAATACGGTCAGCGTGCTTCAATGCTCTATCTTGCTTCTTGGAATGGTCATACAGTGTTCAATATTCCCATATTAACTCACATATGAGTTCCCCCCGTCCCCCCCCCCCCTTCCTCACACAGAAGTCGAGAAAACTAGCCGATACTTCTTTTTTAGCTGTAGGTTGCCGGACATAATAAATGTCAATTCAATACGTACTCAAAGCACTCAGTAACTGAATAATAACAAACTAAGCCTGGAAGGATAAAACCCGAATAAATTAAGCAGACGGTTGATTTACTTCCTATACAGGACGTAATTTCAAACAAAATGCAGTATGGGAAAATTAATAATTCGAACAGAGTGAATTTAATGCTCTTTATCCGGAAATTTCTTGGAAGCCATTCCCTTTCCAAGTGCCCCCTTCTCCCAATCACGAATATGATGTCACCTGACGTTGTTAACGCAGATGCTGACATCATAATAGCACATCTGTTTGCTCCGCAAGAAATTTTCAAAAGCGAAGTTGCATAGGTAAACACCTTCCACTAATGAACATATAAGCTCCTTAATGATTATGGAATGCAAGTCATCCAAACATTGCGCAAAAAAATATTCACAGGGCAATTGAAAGCAAACTATACCTACCAATTTGCTGCAATGGTACATACGACCGGTTCAAGCACCGTGCACCAGCACGTTTTTCCGCCATCCAGCGCAACCACTTTCGTGACCGCCATTCCACGACTTATTTGAAACTCATTGAGCACTTCAATTTGATCCACAGGACAAACAGTACTCTAAAATTGGATGCATAAAAATCACATAACCTTAAATGCACGCCTAGAGAAACAACATAGTGCGATTTAAACCGGCTTTCCATAGAAATTCTGATTTCCTAATCCGATGAACAACATTCTTCCATGAAAGAAAATACCTCTCGGATCTGCCAGGAATCGAAACATTCTTTTACCATAAAAAATATACAATGAAATAATTTGCAGAATTTTTCTTCAAACTTTCACAAAGGCAACTAAAACGATACTGTTTACCATCTCTTTTTATTTAGTACTACCTAACACCTCTATCACAGCTTCACGACAAGTAAGAAGAGGGAGTGAAAATTGCTTCTTACTCACGTTTTTCGATCGAAGTTAAAATATAGGTGCGAAAAGTTGTTAAAGGAGAAAACTTCATTATCACGCAATCCTTCCCTTCCTGTTGAAAAGTTTAGACAAAAAAGTTTCGCTCATGTTGAAATTATTCAACAAGGATGCAAATATCGACTAAAAAAGCTCAGAAATTGACAAACCCTGGAAACGGTCACGAAGAGTTGTCTCGTTCGCCGCGGAATAGACATCAAAATCGAACGACCACTGTTCAGAACCACATGCACCTTCTCGTGCTCCGGTATTGGCCTTAAGGAAATGGGTGCCTCTATTTGTAATGAATCCTGAAATCGAAATACCCTTCTAAAGAATGCTTCCGATAGAATCGTGAACATAATCTTTCGAGGTAGCAAAGGAAGTGATGAAAACTGTTATATTTTTGACATACCAGTTCCTGCAAGACTCATCGAGTCCAAATTGCGATAGGTTTTTGCCAATTTGTTGCAGTACATTTTTAAAAATCCTTTCAGAAAATAGTAGGTATGCCTTCCAAAATTGCCGGAAATATAGGATTTTCATGAGACATACAACGGCAGAAAAAATAATCGAGAAAATAATGTCGAATTTCTCACTATGAATAATTAATCATTCGAAACTTCTTAATCAAGAGAAGGTGAGAACGAAGATAGGTTGTTTTATCAACAAAAATTGCAACACATATTTAACGACTAGGAGGTCGTGAAAAATGACTTGTAACAAAAATGAAGTCGTTGGGAACGCCGCTGGATGCAAGATACCAACAATAATAACTGAGGTCGTCTGGCATGAAACACCCACATGCATAACAGCTACCCACAAATTAAATTTTAGCATTAATATAAAACTGAAACTTTAATAGTTGATGACAAATTTTTATTCTAATACTTGCAAGCTGAAGACAGGGAAATGAAAGAGCACAAAATGGCATAAAAAGCATCAAAGCATAAACCATTTTCGAAGTTGTTGGTTCAGGTTGCTTTTCGTCAATATCCATAGCGTCACTAGTCTCTTGTTGCGACGACGAAGGTAGACGTACGTCTCCTGAACCATATGGTCTTTCCTCAGGTAAAGACATCATCACTTGTTCCTCTCTGAAAAATCCAGTATACCTTCAACATAGAAAACCAAATGTTAAACTAGACAACACTGAGCGAAAAACCGTCCTTCTAAATCTTGCACAGAAGTATTCACTTTCTCTCCATATATAACGATAAATGGAGGCGTACTACATCATGTGAGAGAGAAAATAATACATCAATATATAAATGTGTTGCTCACCCCGGTGAGTAATTCACTTCAGCGGTTGGTGAATCTTCTTCGGGAGCCGTCAACGATGCCACAAATATTGGCTGTATTCGGCGTTTCCCACTTTTCATCATCATCTCTTTTTGCTCGGCCACATGCACCTCTGGTTCATTCCTATTCGACGGCTCCGATTGTTCTTTTACGGTTGAACCTTGTTTCACCGGCGCTTCCTTTCCACTCACTTCCTGCTCTTTCCTTTCACATAGCTCGGATGGTGCTGCAAAATAAATATATAATAAAAGTATTGTTTTATAGCCGATAGCGCACTCAGAATTTTCGAACAGGAAGACTGCCGCCTAAGTGAGGTCGTTAATGTAAGTATGCAATGAAGGTTGGGAGAAAATACGAGTGTAAAGCAATATTTAAAGACTATAATAAAATCAACGGAATTTTAAATGTACGGGAAGGCATTAAGGACTATGATTTCAACAATAAGACAAATCTCTTCACAAGACATACCTTGGGCAGAAAAAGAAGCAGAGCCCGCCCTAGCTATCATCTCGGTAGAAGGACCGTTCGAGTCAATCGTGAGCCGATTGCGCATAAGGGATTCCTTGCGTTTTGCTTCGTCTTCCGCTCGTTTCTTCTCTTCTTCGGTTTTGGCTTTCACGACATCAAATTCGCTTCCAAGTGCAACGGCACCCTTCATCATCTTGCCCACTGTTAACTCTCCATTCATTGTTGGATGTGTGGAGTACTGCGGAAGTCGGCGACTGTACAGTTTCTCGCATATTTCACCCTCAAAAATAGCACTTTACATTCAAAAGGAATCATTTATTTTAGTACGACGCTTGGTTCAAGAATGAAGGGCTCTTGAACCTTTCAATCCCTCCACCTCCAAAAAAGACCGGTTCTATATATATAATGTTCAGTATTTCCATTTAGTATACAGATATAAGATTGATAACAACATTAAAAATCACCATTTCAACGTTGCTTAAAAGACGCCCCACTTCGCCACTGGTAAAAACAATCGATTTAACCGAGCCATCCATCGAACATATAGTCAAGTGTAGATCATTCCTGCATTAACCATTAATCAACAATCCTACAGTAGCTTTCATAGAGCCATGAGAAGAATGAACAAAGTATTTTCCGCTTAACAACCTAAAATTCAACGTGTATAACTGTCCATAACGCTAAGGAAAAAGGCAAATAAAACCATAACTGTCCAACCCTCCTCCCCCCCCCCCCCCTCTTTTTCCACATATATTGTACGAGTGTCATAACAAACCTAAATATATCAAATACATTGCTGGTCAACATTCATGTTTACTGGGTGCTGTGATGACTATCACAATGTGACAACCTGTATTCGCCCATTTAAACTTCAGAGCATATATTACCATCTCCAATAAAAATAATGATTGCAATATCATCACCGAATATTACGCACTGCATAAAGACCAAATGGCCAATGCCCAATAAAATACACACAATCTTCACGAGTGGACAATGGCCGCATCAGAACTGAGCGGATTTTAATCAACCTACTGTGTGTCGCTTACAATTCATCATAATACCTGTCCACTCCCTTGCCTCTCTCTATACCTCTCTTAAGGCTTGTTCATCAGGATTCATCAGACTTCCAAAAATGATCAACAAAAAGAGAAACTAAAAAACCATCCGAAAAGCTTACCATGAAAAGTCGAGGATAGAATGCTTGAAAAGTCTATGCAAGACCACAACAGGCCTATCCGTATTTGGAATAAGCCAAACGCTGAGTGCCTTGTCACGACTACCCACAGCGAAGCATGTCACTTGCAATCGACTGCCCTGCAAAACAAACATAGTTCGAACTGACAAAGGAAAGCAACTTATGTCACGCTTCAAAGGGGAAGTTACAACAATAAAAGTTTTGTTGCTTCAACTTCGGTTACTACGACGAAGGACAAAAAACCCGCCATTCTAGTTGCAAAGTTTGTGTGCCTCAAATAAAAACAAACAAAAAACCTTATGGGTGGTGTATTCAAGAAGACGCGGACATGCACGAACAACGGTTACTGCCTTCCGGTGACCGACCAGATCAAGTGTCGTATCCCAATCCTTCAACAGAAAACAAAAGCTATATTAGGTTGTCAACACCAAACTCCTTAAACTGCTCACCTTATGAAAAGAATGATTTGTAAGAATACTGCTAATAAATGGCAGATAGAGCAGAAAGATAATACTGGTGAGCGTAAGAACTGAAAAAAATGTCGCGAATGATGTGCAGGAAAAAATCTAATAGCTCTAATTTCTAAGAAATAAAAAATGCTCATCGATTTCTTCTCCAAATTCAGCGTTCATCCCAAGAGCACTTTTCCTAAAGTTAGGCAAGCGCGGGTTCTACGGTTAAATAAGGAACAGCCTCATAAAAACAACTAATACAACGCGGATGCTCGTTGCGATAAAAAGCTTTAAAATCGACAGAAATTCTCTATAAAGGTTTATTTAATCAAGCTTGCGTCAGGTAGCGACTATATGATAACTTATGAATTTTACGAGTTTTTGCATTGGCCTCGCTTAAAAACATTCTTAAGGACACGAAGACCCTTCAGATGTAGTCACTCCATACTAGTTTCTTGTGCCCTCCCTAAATACCTGCACCCTTTTCATCTCTAAATTCTACCTAAGTTTCTCCACAACGACGGACGGTCGTCGTGTTTCTCCTCTGATAGTGTGCCGGCTCTTGCTATAAATTGCCGTACCATTTTACTTAATCTAATTTTTTCGCTGAAACTTACGCTGCAATCTCCTTTGCTATACATAAGCAAGCATATCCTGCAAACAAATTATTATCACTTTCAAATAACATTTGGTTGCTTTGATTTTCAACGAACCAAAAAAATATGATGAAACGAACATGAATATGAATGCACCTTACGACGAACAAGCTGTGCGGTAGGTCCCTCGTTATTGGTGGCACATGGCAGCACAAGATACGTCCCATCTGGTGACCAATCCATTCGAGAGAACATCGTTGTTGGAGTGCTCTTCAAGCATTCAACATCTGCCGAACTATTATATCTCAGGATGTAAAAGAGAAAGTAAGGAAAGATAGGATGACAGCTGTTAAAGTTTAATTTTGTCACCCTTGCCACTAGAGCTCACAGCATGTAAAAACTTACGATATATAAGTAAATTGAATGCAACAGAAACAAAATCCACTATAAGCCGCTGTATTCCGCATCCCAAACCCACAAGTACTTGCCTCGGATGCAATCTAGAGAACATTCTCCAAGAGTGCGTACTGAATAATGCAGCATTATATGCGAAGGACCATAGATAATAACTGCAGATGACTACAGGAAAATCCATACATATTTGTGACGAAACATGAACGAAAATACTATGATAAACGTGATCAACTCGCCCACTTTCTATATTGCTTCAAGCAAATCCAATTTGGCAAAAAAATGTGTGAAAAAATAGCGCATACCGAAAACAAGTCAACAAGTCGATATTGCGCAGTGAGATATAGCTAACGACTAGCTACTGCCCTTCCCCCTCCCTTTCTCCACTTCAAATGATGAATACATTATGCAAAACAACATTAAAACAACAATGCTTATTAATAACAATAAAAAGGGAATTTTAATGAAAAATTAAAAATTTTGCTTTATTTAACAATAATGAAACTTCTTTCGTGCAGCGCTGCTTACGATAAAAATAAAGCCCTGTGGTACCTCACAGCGAATTTGCATATCGCTAATGCAGGTGATACCTGTATACGTGAGTACTGATATTTTGACACGATTCAAAATTCGCACCAGCACAAAATACGAATATTAAATAGCAATAAACATAAAGAGTATACCTCAGCAAAGGGTTCGACTATTGTCTTCACGCAATCCCAACCGTCGATTGCCCAAATTTTTACCGTTCTGTCGGCTGATTGTGAGGCAAGGAATTTACCGATCGGATCCCAACTCAGTCCCTTTACGATACCGGTATGACCCGATCGAGTCGAATTCAATACGGCCACTTTATCTTTAAAAATCACGACAACAGGCTGAATAATGCGACACGAGGGATAAACTAACGAAATGTACCTAATTAATGACCTCAATGCAACTCTGCAATTACAGAGTTGAATAACAACTCGGCAAACAGTATCCACTATTATTTAAAAGTTTTTCCAGCTCTCTTCTATGAAATTTCTCATCTCTCTCACTTTCGCCTCTTAATTTAAACCTGAAGAATTAAAAGAGAAAAAATACAATAAAACGAAGGAAGCAATTCAAGAAAATATTTCGCTTTGCTTCAATATCCCCTTCCCATTCCTTTTCACACAACCACTACAGAGATGCTCAACTCTTGAGATGTACTCTCAAATCCGATCTAAAGATAAAGCTACAATTCTAGGCATATTTGATCTCCGTAATCAACAACCCTATCTAGGTGTAATCATCCGGTCAAAGCCATAGATGTAAAGTGCAATAAAATATAAAGATGGCTAATATATAAAGAAAACTAACTGGGGAAATTGTTCGCATCCCATATGATGATACTGTTGTCCATTCCACATGACGCAAGGTATCTGCTGTCCTTTGACCATTCCGTATGCAAGACATCCAATGTGTGCCCGTAGAGACGAAATTTCTGACGATATTTTTCGACGTTGGCGCCATCCTTAAAAGGTGAAAATTCGAAGAGTCCCGCAAGACGTTAGTACTCTAAGCACTGCCTCTCCCTCGCCTCTTTTTCGAAACTACATTTCCTCAAAGTGTTATCAATTCCTTTCCTCGAGAAGACTTAACTAAACTGCGTCCTCCACTTAAAAGAAAGCCCATTCATCTTCTATGAACACATCAAAAATCATGTGACCAAAATTTCTTGAAGTTAGAAGAAATAAAGGAATTACTTGATAGAAACAATGAAAATGAAAAATGGTTCTTTTAATACCAAAGATCATAAATACACAAAAAAATTAATCTCGGCCAGAAAGTTTGACTGAAGGCCACGCCTCATATTACCTCGGAAAGTTTTAGATTAATTGCAGGTGCAGCCTGCTGTTATGTGAACAGACAGCAAGTCGACTGCCCTTAGACAAAGAATCTGGGTGTTCAATCAGCTTCTTTTTGTTGAATAAAAATAAAACCCTTGGACAATTTCCCATTTTCCGAACTCTATATCAGCTTGACTTCAAAATTCACTGATCGACACTGTACAAAACCCTGCATGGCGTACAAACCAAAACTACATCGTTTGGTACACAGACCAACTCTGGACTCTATGTGATACGCCATCTCCTTCATGGAACGCGTCTCTTCGCAGTGAAATATCCTTGGCATCTATACAAACAGACGCATAATTTTCAGCAAACATTAACCTGTGATCCAATAACTCCTGCACTATTAATTCGTCCGCCATATTCCCATACCGAAAGGGCGCATTCATCTCCCGCGCACGCTAGCAATGCTCCATCCGGAGACCAACGCACACAATTCACACAATCTAAAGAAGACTGCGACAAAACTAACGTTTCTTCTTCAGTATTATAGGTCCCTCCCCATTCCCTCCCATATTTGTTTCCTGTTGCAAACTTTTATTCCAAAAAAGCATCATGGCATTTGAAAACGAGGTGGATGCGAAAAAGATAGTCAGGAAATATTTTTGTTCCTGTTACGACCCACAATTCCGCCTGGTGGTTCGAAAAATCGCACTGCTACTACCCTCTGGTCCTGCGTGTCTGAGCTGCAGCCTCCGGATCAAGAGTTGTTACAATGAAGCATTTTTTTCATTTATGACTTTTAATAAACAGACAACGACAACTTCATCCTCTACCCATTCTCCAGAAATGGAAGAAAATGCGACTATATCGGCTAGTATAGAAGATAAAAGAGGGAAGGAAAACGACGGCGTCTGGAATGTCGTCGATGCACGAAGAGTGTAATTAGTTAAGATAGTGAATACGAAAATACATGCTATTTGGTATCATATCGCTCGACGAATAAAAATTTTTTGTTTTCAGATGCGAAAAGTAGGGAATTTTCTGGGACAGAATCATAACCGAGGTTAATATGAATGTTCTTTAGAAGAAAGCAATAAACTTCGCTAACGATGTCTGTGAGAGAAGAGGAGGAGCCGAGAAAGAAGGAGAGAGTCACTTAACAAATACACAGAATTTTTAGAGGTTCTCTAAATACACCGACTACTGTGTTAAAAAAGAAATACTTACTTTCATGCAGCATCCTCGACAGTAGACGACTACATGACGCATCCTGAGCCTTCTTTTCATTAATCACTGGTTTCACATTCCATATAACAACCTGACCTGAACGAGCATCGCTACCCTGACCACTTGTTGCCACCTTCGAGCCATTCGGATGGATATCAATTGAATAAATTGCACCACCTATATTACGCAAATGTCACATCCATTACTCGAAAATATTCGCATCAAATATTAACCAACTCGGATTCAATAATATGGACTTCAATTAAAATAAAACTGCGCTCTTGAGCAATCCGCATTAAATCAAGCGAAGGATGCAAAAATCTGAGAAAAAACCCTATAATTCGGATGATTTTAAAATACAAAAAAAAACGAGGAGAGAAGTGAGTAAAAGAATGATCAAACTTATAAGAAAACTGGAAGAAAATTTACCTGAATGATGAATCCATGTTGGATTCGTTAACTGCATTGATTATGTAACACTTTCAAATAATTAGACACAATCGCCTGAAAAAAAAGTCACCTCGGCTGTCATAAGTGATCACTTTCTATACTTTCCATGCAATGCCATTAATCTGTAAGATGGTACCATTAACAATGCTTATCCAAAACATGAGTTACTCCCGGCGAATTCAAGGAGGAAATGTCTGCACAAGAACTTAATCTTTAACAGATGGTACCATTAACAATGCTTATCCAAAACATGAGTTACTCCCGGCGAATTCAAGGTGGAAATGTCTGCACAAGAACTTAATCTGTAACAAATGGTACCATTAACAGTGCTTATCCAAAACATGAGTTACTCCCGGCGAATTCAAGGAGGAAATGTCTGCACAAGAACTTAATCTTTAACAGATGGTACCATTAACAATGCTTATCCAAAACATGAGTTACTCCCGGCGAATTCAAGGAGGAAATGTCTGCACAAGAACTTAATCTTTAACAGATGGTACCATTAACAATGCTTATCCAAAACATGAGTTACTCCCGGCGAATTCAAGGAGGAAATGTCTGCACAAGAACTTAATCTTTAACAGATGGTACCATTAACAATGCTTATCCAAAACATGCGTTACTCGCGGCGAATTCAAGGTGGAAATGTCTGCACAAGAACTTAATCTTTAACAGATGGTACCATTAACAATGCTTATCCAAAACATGAGTTACTCCCGGCGAATTCAAGGAGGAAATGTCTGCACAAGAACTTAATCTTTAACAGATGGTACCATTAACAATGCTTATCCAAAACATGGGTTACTCCCGGCGAATTCAAGGAGGAAATGTCTGCACAAGAACTTAATCTTTAACAGATGGTACCATTAACAATGCTTATCTAAAACATGAGTTACTCGCGGCGAATTCAAGGAGGAAATGTCTGCACAAGAACTTAATCTGTAACAGATGGTACCATTAACAATACTTGAAAAAAAATTGAGTTACTCCCGGTGGATTCAAGGAGGAAATGTATGCACAAGAACGTACCATAATCTGTAGATCTGCACAAAACCATGATTTCAAGGAATTCTGGAAATCTACCTAAGTTTCCAGAAATTATGAAAATTGGAAGGGGTGGCCTCATCTATAAATTCGACAAATATCATCAACACCAAAGCCATCCTTGTTTTATTTCACTTTTGGTCATTTGAAATCATCATATAAAAGACTATCTGCCTGGTCGACGGCTCAGAGAAAATCTGCCTCAATATGTAATAAAATATGGCGTCACTTGGAATTTTGATAATTTCAGCTGATGAAATATGAAATAGATCCTTCATGGTAACAAATATGTTTACATAACATATGCAAAAAAGGCTAAAACCTTACAAAAATCTTAGCAAGTCTTATTAATCGGTGTTAAGCAGTACCTACAGACATCGCATCCTATTCCCCTATAACCTATTAGGATTCCTCTGAAACGTGTTAACCTTATATTCACCATAGCTCTGGCCTAATTAGCCGAAAAAGCCGAAAATAGCCAAGCTCTATGTCGTCCCGTCTCACAACACGACTTAACTCTACTTTATGAATCAAAAGAAACACTGAGAGCTCCCTAAAATGTTCACAGGTGCAAAGCGAAAAGTGTCTAAGCTCTTAAACAAATTTCTTTTCAACCACTATCCTAGCCCCTGATTGACAACGCCATCGGTAAATGAATTCTCACATCTACCAGCATAATTTGCAACTAAGTACTCAACTTCTTCATCCTTCGACTGTATTAACTGTAGATAGCATCAACCTTTAATCAGGTGCATAACCAGATCCAAACCAAACATTTGGATACAGCCGCTAGTAAAGAACTAAGACGACTTAAACTAAACGAGAGAACGTCTGCCTCTATTCGCCGCTGTCAAATAATTAGACACAATCGCCGCGAGTAACTCATGTTTTGGTCAAGCATTCTTAATGGTACCATCTGTTAAAGATTAAGTTCTTGTGCAGACATTTCCTCCTTGAATCCGCCGCGAGCAACTCATGTTTTGGTAAAGCATTGTTAATGGTACCATCTGTTAAAGATTAAGTTCTTGTGCAAACATTTCCTCCTTAAATTCGCCGCGAGTAACTCATGTTTTGGTAAAGCATTGTTAATGGTACCATCTGTTACAGATTAATCGCACTGCATGGAAACGCATTGCATGGAAAGTATAGAAAAATATTCCGATCGGCGGCGAATTGCAATGGAAGAAACCTACTTAAGACGTTACACATTCTTGAGAATCAGCCAAACCTACTTGAGAACTATTAAAGATGAAAATCAGCGATTAAAAAATTGGCAAAAACAAAACCATTGGTAAAATTTTTGAGGAAATTCTTCCATGTTTTACCCGTCGAACGCATCGTGCCTTAAAATTCGAAGTTTCGCGCAATGAAAAAATACCGCCAAAGTTTTTCAATTTTTCATCTCGACCCGTAAAACTCAAGACAGCGCTCCTAACTTAAAATTTTGGCTCAGTACTTGACGGATTGGCCTAGAATTCCAACTCTCCAAATCCAAGCATGGATGTGGAAAAAGCACGACCTCATCCCACAATCGTTTCTTGCTTAGCGCTACGCAAATCGGGATCAGGCAAGGAGCCGCAATACCTAATAATTTAGATTCTAGCCAAGGACATTTTCCCAGTTCAGCAGAAACATGCCACCCCCCCCCCCCCCCGTTTTAACAACGACGTCTCATTAGCTCTTCTTGCTGATATTTGACTCTACTTCATAATTGTACTCCCCGCATATGGGGAAAAACGCTAAAAACGGATTTCCAACCGCTATATTTTCCGTCAAACCTCGGAGGCAAATTACCCTCTCAAACCAATCCCAAATATTTGCGGAAAGGACGAGGAGTGAAAAGGAAAAGCGATGTGAAGGAATAACTAACCTCCTTATTAACTCCGCGTCCCCTCGTTAGGGCATCCGTAATTCTAACCCTTATTTAAAGCTTTCCTTTCATACGAATAAAACATTAAAGCGAACAGATATCTCATTGACTTTTGCAACAAGATATTTTTAACGATAGGCAACATTTAAAACGTTAATTTTATTTGTATTAAAGAAAGTCATAAAAATTAACATAAAAATAAACCAATAAATAAACATTTACATATTTATAATACTCCCTAATTTTTTATATACACTGCAAATGATCAAAAATAATGAGAACATCGAAAGGAATTATTCCACTGAGGTAAAAATATAATTTTAAAGAAATATATTAGATACTCTTTAGCGTTTTTTTTTTTTTAAACGATTAGTATCAATAACAGAAGAAAATCTAAAGTCCTCAATGCCTAGCCAATTTATTTCTCCATCACCTCCACCCGTCTGCCTCCAATAACAAACCTCGAGTGTTTTATTACCTCTATCTCTCCACCTTCGGTAACAAACCTCTCTTGAGAATGCCGATAAAAAACATAACTCTTGCCGATTTGCATACCTGGCGAATGGAAAAAACCTTTAAAAAACCTCCCATAGCAACACACTCAACAGAAGCAACCGACGCTGTCAACAACTAAAGCAAAGCGTATCCGAATGGTAGTGGATCCTTGGTAAGCAATGGTTACTTATAACAAAGTAAAACTCACCAAAAGTAAAAATTAATAATTTCGAACAACTCTTTTAAAACATCACATTCATACGCCACAAGCCGCGTGCAAAACAGAAAAAGAAAACATTGAAAACACAGTAATGGAACGCTCTCTAAAGGAGGGTATGACGTCATACTAATCGTATGCATAGCATATCTACAGGCAAGAGTTCACACAATGATCTGCCGCGATATCTATGATATCGCGGTTGCGAGATTAAAGATCACATTCAAAGCAAAACTTGAATTTGATCTTTTATAGATGAAAGATAAAATGGCGAATTTATTTCTTGGAATATTTAAATAAGACTATCGACAATTTCAAATTTACTTCAATTATTTCAGCCTAATTCTAAACACAAATCGTTCGTCGCAATCCACTAACGCATCAATAAGTTCTTCACCTAAAACGACAAAAAACTGAAATGATAAGAGTCAAATATTGAGAGGGTGACCAACTAGGACACAAATAAAAGTCAGCTTCTAGATTCCAAACAACCCTCCACTCTCCCCTCTCCTAAGAGCCGCAAGTACCAAAATGTAGGCAACTAGAACAAAAATAAACAAGTCAGCATCCGGATTCCAAACAACAACATCATCCTCCCTTCTCTCTAAAGCTACCGACATTTGCAATGACCAATGCAAAAATATTGCCCTCTTCTTGAATACTAGTAAATCCATTCGGAAAAAACCACTTTTATTCGGGAAAATCAAGCACCCTCTTTAACAGCCTTCTTAGAAAACTTGCACCTACAAGCAGCACTGAAACGATAATTAGATAACACTTCGCCTTTGGCTTCCCTCCTCTCCTTTCTCCTTTAACTCCAGGAAGCCTTTCGGGACTTATCTATTACCTCTAAAGCCACTAAACTATAAACCCTTTTTTCTAACAACCCAAATGCACCTCCAACCTCGAACAAAAGAACAACGAGGAGTAAAAGAAGAGGACAAAAGGAGCGAAGTGCCAAACAATAAGGCGTTCACAATTTAAAGGTACCTTTAAGAGTTTAAATAATTGAAAGAAATGTACAAAACATCCAATTCTTGAAAGACACTTTAGCTATCAACGATGAAATATTAGGCTCCATCCTAAATAAATATCAATCCAACTAGCGAGTGATATGCATCATCACCGTGTTCCATTAACTGTCTTCCTATATTCCTTAACAACTCGTCGTGTTCCACTGTCGTCGTTTCCATTTGTCGTAGAATGCCCACTGCAATTATTAAATTTTATCTAAAAGAATCTGTAAACTTACTCTTAGTAAAAGATAGCTGTAAACTATTCAGCCTAGGCGGAATAGTGAGTGCCTATTTCAACAATAAAATCCAGCTATAATCAAAATTCTAAGACACCTCACATCACTAGCTTCTTTAATAGATTTGCTTAGATTGCTCTAAAAAGTTCTTTTGATCTCCCATAATTCTATATTTGAAGAGTGATCAAATGAGGTGCGTTATCGAGTGATGCGAATAAATTTTTGCTAATAACAAAAATTATCTCAGATTTTTCGACAAAAGGCATATCAATAAGGAAAAAAGGCCAAAATTCTTACTTTTGAGAGTTAATCCGCGGGAAATGCCCTCGGCCACGTCCTCGAGGTCGCTTAAACAAGTTTTGTAAAAAAAAATTCAAAGAAAAATTAAATTAATATTTTAAAAACCATTCAATCCATCTTCACTTCCATAATAGATCTATTCATTTTCAATACATCAATAGATTTATGGACGAATTTTCTATCTGCTTATAGCCACTTCTCTTTCCCTCCCCTTCCCCTCTACTGCAAATGAAACCAAGGGTACTGGATTAAAAAAACGGTTAGACCAGATCTGACCTAACAAATTCTAATACTTGATACCACTGCCATCATATGCCCTATCAATATGCACCTTTGAAACCCGAGGTTATCAACATTTAAAAAATAAAAATTTAACCAACCACATCGGTAAAAGGTGGTCGTGAGAAGGCATCGTTGTTATCACATCGCCCAACGGGTGGACCCATGTGCCGTGCTCTACCTCTTCTATGAGTGCAGGTTCCGCGGGAGGCTCTAGGAGGATCGGTTGCTGGATCTGCTTCTACCCTTGATGTCGGATCTATCTGCTGGAATCGTTCTCGACTCTCATTGCCACGATTTGCTGCGTTTGCTTCTCGCGCACGACGACCCTCCTTCGCTGGTGTGCCACTAGAATCACAAATCTTTTTTTTTTAAATAGTCCAGCTAAAAATAAAAAGCGACCAATAGAGGAGTCCTTTCTTATTTTCATCCCACAGCTCTCCCCCTTCCTAATTAAAGGTCACATCAAAACGCAAGATACGCTAACCACTATTGCTGCTTTTCACGCTTACGTGAAAACTTCGTTTTATTCAATTAATAAAATGATACATAAAACACCTATAAATTTAAACAATGCAATAAATATACAGAACAGGGAAGCAATCAGAATGAAAAAATCGGTGAGGTCGCAAATCACACACCAACACAAAACCAATGCTTTCAAATTACACATCCATTAAAATCACTCAGAATTTACCCTCCCCCCAGAGGCATAGTTCAAGGCAAAAAATACAAATGACATAAAAAATATACGAAAAAAAAGTAAACAAATAATAAAAATACAAACTAACCCATGATTTTTTCGGCCACCCTTTTGCCCAAGAGGACAATTCTCGACGAAATGTCCGATCTGACGGCATCGATAGCAACAATTTCGAGCCAATGGGGGACCAGCACCTACTCGACAACCACCGAACAAATCCATCTAAAAAACATTAAACTCACACCATGATGAAAAACAACCAGATTGCTCATTATTCAATGTAATAATACCACCCGAGAACAAATGACTGCCAAGAATTTTTATATTTTTTAACGTAATCATGTGCAACACATGGATCAACATAATTAAGCACCTCAAATATGAAAAAAATGTGTAGCTGGATGATTTTCGCCTTCATATAGCAATTCTTAATGGGAACTTTTCATAAAACTCCTGAACCCCTCTTGTAAACACAAATCCCACCTCAGCGTAAAAACTTACAACGAGCGAGAGTTGCACAAATGCAATGTACCACAAATACCCACATATCTAACATAAATATAAGTGAACTAGGCAGTTGAAAAGAAATATCAAAACATACTATCAATGCTTCGAAGCTGTTGTTACTAAGCTGTTTTGTTGGGCACCTGATTCGAGCGAAGCGTTCACGACTTCGTATGAATGATCGTTGAATATAAGCCATTGCTAAAGCAAACACAATCCTTTACAATTTCGACTTAGATATTGTTCCGGAACCGCTCCGTTCCGGAGTATTCCAAACTCCTACATGTTACTACAGATTAATAGAAATACCTCCTTCCTAGAATCAAACTCCCTTTTTTGGAATTAATTTCTGTTATCAAAAAGACTCTTCAATTAAAAGATCAATCGAACCAAACAATTAAATGTCATTTCAATACAATCCTATTATATGTCAACAATTTACCAATACGTGTAACCAGTGAAGATAACCTTTCGGGCAATGTATCAAAAGACAAATACGCTGCAATGGAATCACGCCAGATACACGTCAATTCCGCGCCGAATCACAAAGGAACATTTAAAAAACTTTGGTTCCCAGAGCAAGGTACATTGTCATCTCTTGCCTTAAGCAAACTTACCCGTACCTTCTGCTCCAGCTTAAGCTTACCTAAATCGGATTCACAAAAGACGACCTCAACCAACAATCCAAACCCTCAAATCAAAAAAAAGTGAGATTAATCCATCATACAAAAAAATGAACCATACTTCTCATGTGGACTCCAGACGAAAGATTATGTTTCAGATCAAATGGATCCTCGATTGCAATCGGCCTCCCCTGCCATCCTTTGTCCAGTTTACTCAACCGTTCACTTCTTCTTATTTGCACCACCTCCGCTCCAAAGTCGAAAATCCGAGAGTAATAATCCAGGAATCCCACCCATAATTCCGATACGCTCGCCGTATTCTCGGTCTCCCACTCCTAAACATATATTACGACATAACATGTTTATGCACAGTCATCAAGCATATTAAATACTTCCAGATATTCGTTGTGTGTAATATGAAAGCGAAATACGTATTGGTTCAATATGTTATTTACTGCTTAGTATTAGCCCAACCAGAACCATTAGCAAAAGAAAGTGAATATCGTTCACTGGTTAAATATAAATTAACGTATGCAACTAGCCCACACAGAAGATCTCGAAATATAGGAATAGAAAGACAAATATAATGCTCTTAAAACGAAATTCTGCATTTCTCTATCAAGAAAATATCAAAACTAAAAGATTTTCTACCCAAACAAGGATCAGAAAGTGGTGAAGAAGATAGAAAGGGAACAAGCAGAGAACAGAAAGGATCAATCCTACTAAACGATCCCTTCTCTCTGTACATCCCAACATCCATCGCAGTCTACGCCTCAAAAGGCTCGAATCTGGATAAAAAATTTCGTGTCCTCCTTATACCAACACTACCGCCACCTAACGTAACAAAGAAAACAAATAACAAATAGAACTTACCGAGTCTTCGACGCTACAGAAATACACATCACAGTCTTCCACGATCTTCGGTTCTTTTTGACGACCTCGACCCTCTATCTGAATAAGCATTAATTAATGTTATTCTCTTAAAATTACATGCAGTGCCACAGCTGCTGGAGGCAGTTCCTGTCCGGCTAGGTCTGCGTTACCAGGTGAACATAGCTGCAAGGAAGGCCTCTCACTTTTGGAAAATAATGACACCCTTACCAAGTTCCATTGACCAATTCTCTCGAAATAAAGAACAAGTTGAGTACATTACAAACGATCCTGCATGAACAAAACTTTCCTCAACTTAGAAACGTCGAGTAAGTGACTCGAAAAAATATCACGCATACAAAACCGACCTCTTGAAGGAACGGAAGAACAGGTGGGGCAGTCCTTTGAAGGAAATGGATGAGCATCACAATGAACGAATAGGACGAAAGACTGCCACGTGAAGCATCACCAATCTCACAACACTTCGCCCATTCCTTCACAACTACACCAAGCATTTTTGTACGCTCATCCAATTCACTATAAGCGTGCAACAATCGTGTATTCTCCAATGCGAGTACGTTGTATAATGACACGCTGAAAATACATGAAATAATCTCAGAAAAAAGCAATCGCATATGGTCATTAAATTAAATAAGGAAAAAAATTCCCCACTAATAAAACCTTCCAAGAAACACCAAGTATACAATACACAAAAGCATAATACAACGACAATTTATGCCTTTAAAAAATCCCCTAAACCGCTTACTAAAATGAATCAATGAAGGTAATGATGCTGTCAAAGATTAAAGCAATCAAATAAAACGATAGCAAACAACTAACTCGGCTTCGAGGCGATTGTAACGATGTTGGCAGTGAAATTTCACTATTGGTACTTTAGCGTTCTGAATTGGAATCACATTCGCTATACCCGGCATTGAACTTAGTACTGCCGCTACACGCATTATCACTTCGTTTGTATCAATATCCTGAAATCTTCTTTCTCTATAAATAAATTTTTGAAAAACATCGGAGAAGAACTTTAAAAAATTAAACCAAAAAGATTAAAACACTCAGAATCCTAAAAAATTTCTCATGACTCCTGATTATCACTTATATTTAGACAGAAGAGAAATCAAAACAACGCATCTATCAAATTCCCAACAATGCGTCAATTATACCAAAAGCTTATGACCTCACGCAGCTAATCTGCAAAAAACAATGCGCTCAGCAATTATAGATGCAAAAATATGTCCCATCCTTAACAGCAGTAGATGCCAGAGGATTTAGGTGATGTTGGTCCAACACAAGCCTATTGCAACCCCGTTTATTTATAACCGACTTCATCCTTTCATATGCGATCACAATGTACTAATGGCTTTCATATCTAACAAACTACAATACTTTGATCTATATATTTCTCAATCCAATAGCCATAGCCTACAGTGCGAACACATTCGTATACTCGCAGCGACCAACACCCAATTCTTCGGCCAAAGACCCCCTCCTCGATAATGGAGCAAACAACAAAGAATCAGACGCATAGTTTAAACATATACCTGGTACCGCAAGCATGACTTTCACAAAAATAGAGAAAATGAACCTCATCAAGGGTATCTGATGCAAAGCGAAGACAAATGTCAGCGTCCGATCCGATGAGACCAAAACCATTGCCAGCCGATCCGAATAGAGCCAATCGGCAATCACTTCTATAGTCGGCACGAAGACGTCTCTCTACATTCCGACACAGTTCTCGCATTGCATTTCCATATTGCACTGTCATGCGAAGATTCTCTAAAAGTAACTTATAAAAACCAAAGAAGCCGACTACACCAATTGCATTAAAATGAAACTTAAATATGCATAAATAAGAGGTAAAATTAACAGTAGTACGAACCATAAACAGATGTAATGATGTCGCCGAGGAACTCTTTTTGCATATTGGTAAGTGGCTTCAGAGGAATGGCCGGGGGCACTTCAAGATCAGGGCAGTTGTCAATTAAGTGCCCACTCCGACCACAGCAAACGCATCGCATTTGTGGCTTCTGCAAGCACTCTCTTCTTCAACATCTACGGACAGCTCGTCATACAGAATGAAACCATCTTTTCACACCTCTTTATAAACCTCGAAAAGACTACTGTTTTTATATACCTCAAATGTCTATATCGAATACTGGAGCTTATTATTCAATAAAACAAAAGGAAAATTACTCCCTGAAGAATTTATTTTGTAAATGCAACAATGAAGAGCTTCTGAACGCTGTACCGCTTATCGATTTCCCCTAAAATTCCATTCCAAGGAGCAAAGCGATCGTTCTATAATAGATAAAAATCCTCGAAAAAGTGCATCTGAAGTAGCTTCATTAGTCAGGCAAGACTAATGGTCGGAGAGTTCTTCTAAATCAATCCCACCCCTCACCCTTTACTCTCTTTCAATTCTGCTTTGCACTAACTTCAAATGCTTTCAAAAAATCCAATCATTAGCCTCTCTCTTCCACTCCTCAAATACAGTGTCTTCTGCATAGTGATCTCTCTTACACAAGTTCTATGCCTGAACGAAAAAAAATAGCAAAAAAAAATTGATATGCTTCCACAGTATTATTAAAGACTGCAGGAGAGAAAAGGAATAAATCCTGAATGATGTAGATACATACCACATCATTGGCTAATGCCTTCACATCCCATTCGAAGATGAAATCTTCTTTGTGCAAGCTAGTCAATTCCTCTTCAAGCATTTCCATATTCAACTCGGGCAATTCTAGCCTGAATTCGATCGACTCATCAGCGTGCTTCGATGTTGGCGACTTCTTTGCCCTCCCACTTTCTCTACGCTTAGCTGAGTTTTTCTGCAAATTAAAACTCTTTAATCTCCACAGTAACATAAAATTTTTTCAAGCTAAAATTTCACTTTATAAAGTATGAGAAATTAATGCAAGCTCCAATAATCGAATGAAAACAAGTACCTATTTCCTAAAAGTACCTGAAACAAGTAACGTAAGTATCGGGCATACCCTCGAAAATATGATCTATTTTAAAGGACCAAGATTACGAAGCCGTCTTCTAGGATGATGCACTATTCGGCAAGGAGGATGAGATATACTGAATATAAAATGTGAATTGCGTTCTCGCATCGATAAAATAATCGACTAGCGCAATCCTCAAAAAACAAACAGCAGAATTTCTGAATAAAACTGCCCGAAAATTTCGAAAACTTTCCTCTCTATATAAAAAAAATTCTCACTGATATAATTGTGAACTTTCGACGATCAAAGGTGCATGACTGTTGCAAATACTTATAGATCAGAACTTATTTAAGAGAAATCAACTAAATGGGTAATTCTTTCATGTTCAAACACAATTTCTTAAATTCCTATCTCTTTTCCACATCTCTGGAATGAAAAAAATTGCATACAATAAGATGAAACGAACGCAGTCACTAATTTATAAAAAACAATCCCGAAAATCATTAACAAATGAAAAACAACAAACTTATACAGCCTAACCTTAGCGTCGATAATCCGTGTTTCTGTTGCAACTGCAGTCTCGACGCTCCTATTGTTCGCATCCGAATCGCGATGCGAAATACCCAGTCCTTCGAGTGCCTTTAAAAAAATTTATGACATCAACAGTGGAAGTAACAAGTATACGACTTACTTAGATCAATTATGGCATATATAAATAATTTTATGTCCTCATATAAAATTCTTTGCCTAGCTGCTTCCTCCTACGCTCTCTACAAAAATGATACCTTCTTAAAGTTATACGCTTATCTTTCAGAACGATTCAAGCTACTCGATTATATGTGACAAACCTTCTGTGAAACGAAGTTGTTGTCCGCCTTTCTGCTCAGCTCAAACATAACATGACGACTGTAGCAACATTGTAAAACATCTGTGGAATCCATCTCAAACACGCCCATGTCCGGCACGATCGGCAAACTTTCTTTTCCATGTTCAGCATCCTGGAATATGCATTTCGAGTACTGAAATTAACAAAACAAACAAGATATCATTCACAACGTCTTGCTATTAGCATATGGTCAAAAGCATTGCACATTCTGACAAACTTATTCCTCCAAATTTAAATATAGTAAAAATCTAATTAAACTTCCAGCCTCATACCCGTGTATGAATTCCACCTGGCATTAATTTGTAAATAAAAGCAAATGTGATAAAGAAGCAAGATTTAAAACAACTCTAACCGCCGCAGTAGTCGCCTCAACTCCATCCGCCACATCCCACACATCGTCCTGAAATGTTTAAATCATAGAAATAATCCATCAAATTCTAACAGCTACAAGATGATTAATTCCTATCATCCGCCATGTCTCCAGGTCGTATTTTCGCTTGCGATCTTAGCACAGTAAAAAAGGGTCATGATTCGAAAAAGAAAAACAGATTTCCCACATAATTTTATCCTTCAGAATGTACGTATAGGGGATAGAGAGGGGCAAGAGTCCCCCCTCCCCTATCTCCTATGCTGTCATGAGAGATCACCCAGTGAGTCTATACTGTACATTAATTGTAATTTCTGGCAATAACGAAAAAAATAGTTGTAATGATTACAGGAGACAATTTTAAGAGCACTTTCATCGGCACTTCACACTTCCACATTGAAAGTGATGGGAAAGAAGAACGAAAGCAATGTCTTATCAATGCCATCCGATTCGTCGCCGAGCAAAATATAATCATCGGAGAGACAGTGATAATGCTTCAAAGACTCAGCGACATAGCTGAATCAGGAGACAGGAAAAGAAAGGACTAGGCGGTTTTTCAAAAACAATTTACAGCTTGCTAGTCAAGCATATTCTATCTGAACCGAGATGTAAGAAACACACAAACTTCCGCCGGCCGTACTTCGTAGCTTCTTGTTCCTTCATTGGACAGTTCCCTCCCCTTTCCTCTAGCACTGCACCATCTTCATTCCAGCAGGAGAAAAACCTATTTCTTCTCTAGAAGAAACTGAAGAAAAGTTCACCTCGAATTCAGTGTTTTTGCTGGCGTTAACTTGTCCCATCTCTGCAGACACTTCGATAGGTGCGACATCCGATTCGCCCTCGAGTTGCTCTTCCTCTTCGCAGTTTCCCGACGAATCATAGGAAAAGCTTAATCGCGCTTCTAAGTCAGAACAGCCAGCCTGAAGCAATTATGGTTACCACAAAAAAAAAACAACAGTTCTTGGACCAACAAACGATTAAATTGGCGAGGACTTAGCAGTTGCCCTTTAGCCAGATCAGTCACCGAGGACTGCGAAATAAAAACACAAACAACAGAAATTAAACAGCTGTTTCGTTCAATACCTAGAACATACCTCGTCTGCCTCATTGGTCTCCATCACGTTTTCTGCAGGAAAGATTTGATCGTTGTCAGATTGTTCAACGCACATCGATAGTTTCCTTGAATCATCCTCGACATTGCAATTCTCACTCAAGCCGATGTTCTGTAATTGACCGATAATTATTCGGATAATTCGCCGGGAGTACACATCTGACAGCCATTGTTTTCCTGATTCAATTTTCGACTTCCTTTTCCCACATCATAAAGAAAAAATAAATAGAAAAATTGAATAGAAATTTGAGCAATAGGCAAGAAACAATTAATAGATCCTAAAACCTTGGAAAAAAAAGCTCTCAAGGTTATAACGCCCTTTGAAGTGGTACATAAGAGGGATTACAGGTACGCCAAGGAGAAATGTAACGGAGGAAGAAGGAGGGAGGAGAGGAGGTAAGTACGGAATCGAGAATATGCAATGGAGATGTTCGCAACATAAAAAAGCAATAGCAATAAACTTTCGAATTGTTAAATTATAAATGCCTTCTATGGAAGAGGTTGGCTGCGAACTGTCATCTAGTAATGAAATTAGAAGGAGAAGATAAATTCTGAAGGCAATTCCCAATAATAAAAGAGGAATAAAGGCATCTAGTGAATGTTGTACGATAAAGAAACTATGTAAATCGCGAAGGGCAAACTCTATCTAACTACCTTCAATTTCGTCAATAACGGACGAAGGAGGATTCAACACGATTTCTGCCTCGGTCGCAGCATCAGACACAACCAAATCGAAATCAGGTTCAACAAATGCCCATATAAAATTATAAAACCATAAATTATATCAAGCAGATGCTATATGTTATATGTTAAAAACGCCTAAGGCAACGGAAGTTTATTAAATTGCTATAGCAACGCTGTTTGTTTCATCTGACAATGATTTGCATTGGAAGAAAAATTGGCTACTAAATGAAAAAAATAATTATATCCACACAGTGCGTTGTCACGGTAACAAAATGAACCTCTATTGAAGTGCACGTTACCAACACAAAACACATTCAACACCTGATTTTGTCTGGGCACCACTTGTGCTATAATAAATCAAAGCCCGTATCAATTCTCAATCTGTCGAATCGCGATTACGTCTAACCCGTACCCCATCTCAAAGAAAGTTTTTTTGATGCTTTGATAAAGCAATCAATAAATCGAATTTATGACATTCCGCCAATACCTAAATGTATTCACAAGCAGAATAGATGGAGCAAATGCATACCTCGTAAATATCGTCGTTCTTTATCTCCTCCCATTCTGCTTCATTAATTCCACTGATAGCTGAAAAAATACTTTTATAAAGAAGAGAAACGAATAACATCTGGCATAAAAATTTTAAATTTATCCCGTCAGAGCATAGAAAAGTCATAAATAGGCTATAAAATACTTCCAAGAGCCACACAACGGCACCTGTAGCATATGGCATGATACTTGAAGATTAAGAATTTTGGAGTTCGCTTCACTTAGTCAACATTTTCCAGTTTGCTTCACTATGTCATGGTCTTTCTAACCATCCTTCCCATCCTCTTCCCTACCACTAATTCATATATGCCGCATAGACCCATTATTCTACGCTAGCAAAACATTTAAATAAAAACGCTTACCTGTTAAACAACCCGAACCAGCAACTACAGGTGGATCGGACACTTCACCAACTGCTTCTTCGTCGTCGACCTTTTTATCTATTTCACCTCGAGCCCCTTCAAGCGTCGCGTTAGTTGCATTATCCTTCGCACTGCTCTTCCTTCTTGTCTGTAGCAATTAAAAAAATCAGAAAACCATTCAGTTGTTTTTCATTCAATTCATAGCGATGACATAACATAGGCATCCCATGCCTCATCTACACAAATAAACAAACGCGAAACAAGTGAAGTCATGTACACAAATTGCTACAAGTAAGTCTTTGTTGCTCGAGATGGCATCTCAACAATAAAGATGATATACAAATATTTCAGCCCCGAATATGATGTTCCCATATGGTAAAGCATAGGTTGGGCTTTGCAGCTTTTATGCAACACCTGAGCATACCTCAAAAGGTCGAAAAGTTTATAAAACTAATTAGGTATGCTCTACTGAATAAGGCCTCAAAAGAAAAAACCTTATGAAATGGAATTTGATGTACGCCTCTACGATAGCACTAACCCTAACTAGGACACTAATAGTGGAAGGTTCAGCACTACTCTTTAAACATTCCTCTTATACAATCAATTTCGTAGAAATGTGCACATGTTCTTCAACAATTCCCGTTTATTTGGTAGAACAAAAAATTGAGTAAGCAACTATGAAAACAGCCAAGATCTCTTATCCTAAATTACATCTTCCACTTTCCTCAAATGAAAGCTTTAGTCCTATCATCTCTTGGTAGCAGAAACCTTTTTCGATGGAGTTGACGATGTATCCGCGATATGAAGCTTATAAGGGATTAGTGGTCCATTAACAGTGCGCGGTACTGTAAAATACAAGAAAGTGGCCACAAAGCAATTCGAAAAGAAATCAATGAAATATTGCGACGGTTGCATAATTCGCTCCAGAGCAAACGGATCTGCAATATGTTCAACTCATTAATAACCATTAACACATTATTGCAATGATTATCCTAAATTTGCATATGTCAGTACACATCACCCCATTATTCACTATCAATTACTTTCTTGCAAATGAGCCAGTAATCTTTAAGCGTCAGGTTGACCCAAAATAGCATTCAAAACCGCGTCAAAAAAGATAACGCATAAATTTTTTTTACAACAATCCGTGCCCTCATAAGAACATTCAAAATTCATAAGAATATCAAGGATAGATTTGTAGAGAGGAGAGAATCAGGAAATTAAAGGAATGCATTTTGAGATTTTATAACAATAAAAAGAAGACGATAAAAGAAAAACAAATATACTTATGCACATTTTGGAATAATTCTAAAATCAAAATCTTTGAAAATGTACAAATCGCTTTTTTATACAGCAGTGGAGAAGCTTTTTTCTTTGTGGATATGTAGTTCCCCTCCTCCCTTAATAATAAGCAAACTCTCGAAAGTTTTATAGCTTAGATTCCACGAAAATCTAGACCTTAACGAGACGCTTCCTAATCATCACCTTTCTGCTATATTAGACCACTGTTTCTATTCTAAAAAAATCTGAAATTAGCACTCACGTCTAGAAGAATGGCTTAGAAATTTTCAATTAAAGCCAATATGCAAATAAAATATAACAAACACTATCTCTACTTTAAAAGCGATTCAAAAAGATTATGTCTGTAGAGATTAAATCTTAAATACTTCTTTTCCATCAGCAAGGCCAAAATGTCATAAATTCATTCTTCTCCTTTAATTTCTTTGCAGGTAAGGAACCACTCACTTTTCGTGGTAACTGACATGCTCATATAATTTACTCAGCAATCAAGTACGACACGCACCTTCAACAGCGATACGTTTCTTGTTCCAGTGTCCATTATCGTTTGAGCCAATGTCCTTGTCGCAAACACCATTGAATCGTATTTGCACAAGGCTCTCGGTAGGATGCTCCAAGACGTAGTAGCGGAACAGTTCGACCCAAAGCCTGGGTAAATCCCAGTCCATCTTGTCTGTGCCGATTTCTTTCACCTTGAAACACTTTTCTACCATAAAACTAACGCCTTTTACTTTTACCATAAGTACCTAATAATTAAATCCACCTTAAGAGTTACGAGCAGTTAGAAAAATGGATAGGAGGGGAAGAGGAGGGAGGTGGGTAAGTACAGCGCCAAACAACAGGAAAAACTGCCAATTTTGATGGCAACGGAAGACGTTATATGACCAATTACAACTTATATTTTTTTCAGCTATGAATCTTTCCTCATATACTTACTCATCAATATTTCTTTATTCTTTATGAACAAATAGTTTCTTCACTACAAAGATAACAATTATTCCCATTTCTTCCTATCCGTTACTAATTTCTACGCATATGCAACACCCAATTTTGTCGAAAAAGCCTCAGATTTGCCAATTTATGCAATTTGTTACGACGTTCTCAAGGGTCCTACTAGCAATATTCCGACGATATTTGCAAATACTTACAATTTTTTGCTCATCGTTTTCGTATTCGATTTCAACGCATTCCGCTTCCGATTTCGTTACGGATTTCGGCATTACCTGCAAATTCTTTGAGGTAACTGAACTTTGGTCGAAGGCATTCTAAATAACCGCAGATCAAACGCACTAGACGAAAAAAATGCTTCGCTAACGCCTACTCTCTAAGCAAAAACATCCCACCTTTATCAAAAATTTTCTTTCCGATTCATAAGTCCCCTAACCAAAGACAGAAAATATTATGCCTTCACCAAGAAACCACGGTTTACAGAAGATGTTCATTGATCATGCAAATCTTGTAGGTGTTGCTCACAATGAAAAGGAAAGACAATCACCTTGAACAGATACGGAAGAAGTTGTTTAATCTGCAGGAAATGGATGAGCATAATGTCGAAAGCGATTTTCGGTAAACCACCAAGCGATATAACATCGAGCGTACAAGTCTGTAACAAATTTATTGCACCATATTTTTTCCTAAACCATAAAATGATTGCAGAGAAAATAAATGATAAAATGGGCGAGAGAATGAAACAGCGAATTCAAAAGGGAAATCTACGGTTCTTTTATGGATGTTACTGGCTATCATTTAGTTAAAATAAAACACGTACCATCTTCCTGAATGTCTTTCCTCTTCTAATCCTCTAATGAATACTGTATTCTGTCTAACGGGTTACTGTATTCTAATGAATTCCTCTCTTCACCTACAATCATATACAAAACGAGTGATCTCCATAAACTAAAGACGCTGAATGGCTAGTAAGCAACCTCTCTCTCTCTCAAAAACTGCCCTATGAGGGAAAAGTGAAGCTATAAGGTATTATTCGTGGTGATATGAAATAGTACTGGTCTGTCACTCAGCTATATCCTATAGCCATCAGATCTTGCAACTCACTGCGCCCAAATGCCAGCAATAAGGGCCGTAATGTTCCAGAAGTGGCTATAGTTACGAAAAATGGCTCGACGATGTCAATAAATGTACATTTTCCAAATCTGATTCCCCAACTTTCGCATTTTTCGAACTTTAACGAAATTTTTTAAAGAAAAAACTCAAAATCACGAAAACACGATGAGATGAAATGATCAGCATTTCCAACAAAAAGTAACGACAACCTTTGCCCAATGACGAAAAAGCAGTGAAAGCTGAACGAATTGAGAGCGGATTCGTCCATAGAGGGCTATCAACTGCGAAGACTTGAAATGACGCAACGATTGCACCGATATAGCAATATTCTTCGTTTGGTCGACGCCATTACCCTCATTTCGCTTTACGGAAAAGCAAATTGTTGGAGACGAACGCTGCAGATCGGTTGTGACTTCCGATACAACCCAATAATCTGAAACGAACGATTTTACACTTGATCTTGAAAGTTTCCTTACCGCGAGACTAGGGAATGGAGGTTTAAATCCATAAATCGCAACCACAAATCTTTGTTATGGAATCTTGAAGTTGCAAGCCGTTCGCTCAAACATTCTACAATTGCAGATCACAACCTTGAAAACTTGTTAGCAGGTCAGTTGTCACCTCCGATACAGAAAATAAGACACCAATAAAGGGACTCTCGTAACCTTAGAATTATATGGTCGGTTAGGAAGTCCCATCGTCCATTTCCTGCGACCTAAGTATAATCATTCACTGCCGTATTAGTAAACTTCATAGTGTCAAATTTTGTTTTAGGTCTTGGATGTCGCATGATTTACCGCACTTGTGCTATTATATTTCATTTTTTGTACAGCTAATTACAGCTAAAAAAAATCAATGCACAGAGGGTTTGTTAAATGAGAGCAACACTTATTGCTCATATCAATTCAATCACACTATTTCATTGAAACTCGGATCCTCTTTAAACAGAGTAGCAACACCTCGTCATAGCTAACCTAGCCAGCAATTAATGTAAAAAGTTGCCTCAATGCAAAGACCCTCAAAACACCAATATCCATCAATAAATGACTTTCCAACTTCATTAAATGAGGAACAGCTTAAAAAGCCTTCATTTCAGTTAGGATCCTTTATGATAGATTACTTTCTTCCTCCTATCAAGTTAAGATAGCAGTAAACAAAGAAAAGTGCAATCACCTCAATACTCCAAAAGAAGTTGATAAAAGAAGGAGACTCACCTAGTGAATTGTCTTCGAGAATTTGTGCCACACGGCTTAAAATTTGGCCTTGTGTGAACGATTCAGGATATGCCAGCGATAAATTGATATTGCTTTGCTGCGACGCATTCCGCATCAAATACGAACCGAACAGCTGCACCAAACAATCTGCAAATAAACATATTACAATTCAACAAGCCACTAATATCACGCCTTTTCTTCCAAGTGCAACGTCAATACTAAACGAATGACCTCTTACTAAATAATAAAGATCTCTCGGTAAGGCATTTTAGATTGCTGACAAAACGATCTCAACTTTTTCGCTTCTTTTTCATCTTTCACAAGCCTGGAAAAGACAATGAGACATTTGCATCGATGGATGGCTCGTGTTCCGGGATGGTGCAATACGCGGCGATTTGAATAATATTATGATAGCAACTTTCGCATTTATATAAAGTGAACAAATGAAAAAAAAACACTCCGAACAAAATTATAAAGCTTTAACTTAGAATCCGGCAATCTAAAGGTAGCCGGCTCTTTTCTATATATACTGTTCCCTTTCCTTCCCCACCTGAATCATGCATCCAGCATGGGATATCATCAATTTTATTATTTCATCCTAGGCGAAAATAAGTCCCTTCGCGGAAGCCCCAAATGCTATATCTGCTGGCTTATAAACTTAGAAATGAAGCACATTATAATAATAAACAGCTGATCATTAGATTACCTGGATGAATAAGATCGGAGAGTAATTCGTTCAACGATCGAATCAATGATTCGCAATCCTCGTATGCACTACATGGAAGGCGTATTTCCTCGAGAGTTTTTTTCAGCACCTCAGCAATACTTTCTAAATGAGCCTCGCCTGGGCTCGGAAGGGTGTGCAGCCTAGATAACGATGCCTTTCTCTATAAACTTTCCATCTTTTATTCAACGCATAATATTTGCCTCAAACTTTTAAAGATGATAAAAATAATAAAGTAGGCAAATTATAGCCACCAATTTTTCTGAGTAAAGGAAACAAATCAACTGAAAAAATAATTAAGAGGCTCGTAAAAACAAAAAAAAACCCCAACGAATTAATATTCCGTCAGTTCTAAGAAGAAAAGGACTCAATCGAAAGATATAATGCAAACCTGTTCAGCTTCGATATGATCTCGTCCTTCAAAATGTATGATGGCGTGATCGACTGAATTTATATGGAAATGGCACAGGTTACAGTAATATATAGAACGGGTGAAACGAGCCGACTTGTTCTTCAACGGCGTGATGCAACGCTTTTCCAAATACGATAGTGAGCACTCGCTTACTTCATACGGTAGTTTATCTGCTAAACATAAAGTGTGATAAGCACCTTAGAATCATATCCTATTCATAAAAATTGCTATGTGAAAAGTATGTTAGGAGGCAAGGATCAGGGTGCCGATATCACCCGTGTTATCCTCCCGGTCGTTTCCTTTACTCATTTTAACCGACACAACTGCGTGCATTTGTGGCCAAAACAATTACGTAACGGATATTCCCGCAGAGAATAGCGAATAGTAAGACTAACATCATAAACAAAAATGGCTGAAACAAAATAAAATAAGTATGGCTGTTTCATCTCTCAACATAGTGTTCACCATCATAAATACCTATATCGAGGCCGTCCCCTCTCGCATACGTTCTCCTTGCAGGAATGATACCAAGAACTTAACCAATGAGCACCCCCCCCCTCCCACATCACGAAAACATCCGCTGTGTTTAGAATCATGACATTTACTCAACTCATGTATACAAATGGTGCTATTTTAGAAACTATGGTACAAATTGTGTGCTGGATGAATACAAGGGCGAAAAATTTATAATGCAAAAAAATCTGAGGAAGGCGTCTGACGTACATTACTGAAGTCATCCTTGTAAAATATTCAACACAACGTGCAACTTCCAACTGGTTAAGTTTACAAACAAAGGGCTTACTAACTCAGCTCTACCAGTGGTAGTCAACCGCAAGCGTACTAACTCAACCTCAGATTTTACAGTTTGGGAAGTTCTTTGCAAAGAAACTGGAAAGCAAAAATTCTGAATGATTCCAAAGAACCGAAAAGCGCATCCACTAAATGAGCACACGCTTCGTAAAGTCATATCAACAATTACTTTAAATTTTCATACATCTTTTGAACGGAATCAGGTTGAGTTCCTCTATATCACTGATTCTCATATATCATAATCATGCATAAGTTTCCTTCATCGCTGAAGTAGCTCATCGATCAGTTCCTATAAAGCTTTCTAATCTCCGTGCTCAACCTACTTCACTCCCCCTCCCTCTTCCGCAAACTCCTCCTCTTGCCCCATCTCTTCATGTTCTTCCACCTCCAAAATAAAGCAAACGAAATTTCCTTTTTCTCATCCCAACTAACTGAGGCTCAAATAAGCTCATAGGAATTTCCAACCTGAAGAGGAAAAATTAAATTTCTTTCACATACCCGATAGAAATGAAGCCGCAGAAACTTTCTCCAATTGCTTTGCTGTACTTAGAAGTGCACTCTTGAGCATATCCTCACTTGAGTCTGCAGGCAACACCGATGAGGCACATATTTTGAATCCGTTTCGAGAAATTCGCTCTCGCTTCTCACTGCCAACACATTCAAAGAGGACCACATGTATATAATCCTTTGAATTATGCTTCTCGAATAACACCTGCAATCATATACACTTTATATAGATCCGATATCAAATGGGGAGTGAATGAATTTTATCCGAAAGCAAAAATATTTGAAATTTAGTTACAATCGTCATGAAAATCAAAATAAACACCAACAATAGGATATAACCATCGTATTCTTTACTTCTTCAACCTTGAATCAAATACAAACAATCTAAAAGGAATAGTTATCAACATGAAAGCCCGACTAAGCCTAGACATCGCAAAGTTCGGGTTATTCACTCAACAAGACCAAAAAAAAGTGAAACTGAACCCACTTCAGTGTGTCAAATTTGTAATGTAACAAATTCGACACGCGATACGACATTCTCCATAAAGGTACCCAGGTGTGGTGTCTAATTAATTTCAATCTGAGAATGCTCCATTACCTTTTTCGATTAAGATCAATCAAATACAACGGCAAATCGCTCCACCTACTCCACATATCAAAGGCATGGTTGGCTCACATAAGCAACAGAATATACCTCCAAGGTGCCATTCTGCACATATTTTACAATATTGAATTCAATTTCGAACATATCGAAAGCACATTCCGATATAACAATTGGTCCACGTTTCACCTGCAATTCAGAAAAAAAGTGTTAACATCGAAAAAACTAAAAAACCCAAAGCAAATGAAGAAAGTATAAATGAGGCGGCTTCTGCTTTCGTTTTTTCTTCCACAATAAGCATAAAATTTTCCAAAGAACATGATCAGTGCAGGTAAAGGATGGATATTATAAATATGGATGTGCATATACTCGCATAAACGGATGTACTTGAAGGAGTGCATTGCATAAGTGATATGAATTGTAAAGACAGTGGACGAAAGAGAATAAAAATTTTAAAAAATAGGAAAAAATCGTAAGAATTGAATTAAAATGCTAATGAACCCTTAATTATATGCAAAACAACTGAATTGTATGGAATCACTTTCTGCAAAAATTATTTTTGAGAGGAAAATTCATTGAAATTAATTAAAAAATAAACCAACGTAAAAGCATATCAGATGAATTGGCATGATATGCACTATTCTACTTCCGTCAATTGATCAACTCATTTCTTAACTACCAAAAAAATATATAAAGAATAACATTGTTAAATATTAATCACAATCGGTCACCCGCACAATTCTACAATGAAAGATTTGCTTTTGGCATCGCTCCACCGACATGAAATCCATGAAAACTTATAAAAATCTATAATTGACGGATCAAAGTGGAAGAGATATAGGCCTCGCAATGAAGTACACTAGAGCCAAGAATTTCATAACCCTAACTTCAATAGTTCACAACTTGAAACACCGATAAATCCATGCAGACATTCACATACGCACACAAGCATGACGTCACTATAACATGTCTTTGCGAGGAAAAATTTATAAGCGTGCATAAAAAATGAAATAATAAAAACCACCTACTGGATGGGGATGAGGCGTGGTGGGTGAAACATTCTTCAAGCGATCCGTAAAATTCGGTCCAGCATCCTTCTTCTTGGCGTGTTTCGCAGTTTTCGCGGCATCACAATGCATCGCCGCATTGCACGTATCATCGTTGCCGTCCATGGCAAGCTCACTCATCTTTGTAGAAATACCGCTCACCTTAATTTGAATGCTTACTTTTCTACGGTAAAAGGGTGGAGCTAAGTGTGATAAATAGAGATGGCGCTGAGTTCCGCATAGGGCTCTCCGAGCAGAACCCGGAGAGGTTTCGAACAGCATCGATCAGATCACGGTATTCCTAATGAAACGCCTTGATCTGTTTGATGCTGAATAAGGGGATGAATCAGAATCATATGAATATTTTTGAGCACATAGACCAAAAATACAGGAATACCAGTCAAGATAAAAAACGAGTAAGGATGAGATAAGAGGAGCTCCTGGATGAAGTCTCTTTGAAATGTTTCCTTATGTCGGCGTAAGCCCTCGAATTGTATCCTCCTCTCCCTCCCCCTTCCCCTTGGCTGAAGGATGTGATCATTTTGCATATAACTTCCCATAGTACCGACGATAAAATCACATAAAATCATATAATTCATGAGGCACACGAGGCATAGCTACAAAGGTTTAATTACGAGGCATAAAATATTAAGCCTCATCGTAGCATTACCTTGTAATTTTATCCATCAACCAGCCCCCTAATCAGCAAAATAAATCGGAGATGTAACAAATATATGCATCCCCAAACCATATCGCATATAGATCTATTCACCTATATAGCCTTATTTGATGAAAGGACTATTTGTCAATGAGTTATTATCGAATATGCAACAAATATAAGAGATTTAGAAAAAACGAATAAGGCCCAAATTCATTTCCCTTCCAATATCTCTTCAAAAAACAGAGTAAAAAGAAATGAACTCAAATATTCCCCCCCCCCCCCAAAAAAAAAAGATCTTTTAATAAAACATCAGAGGATTATTTGTTACTAACCGACTGACAATTGTTGATATCTTTTTTCGATTCATTGCCTATCATATCGCTTTTCTCTTCATCGGGAAGTGAGATGACGTCATCTGCTCCTGAATCCGTTTGTTGTATTGTCATCGACATCGCATCGTTTCGCCAATCATCTCGAACATTGACATCGTCATGCACAGATTCCGGCTTCTTTTGAAGCGATTCTATAGCCTCTGTATCCCTTGACAACGCCTTCAACGGACAGTAGCCTTGCGCAACGAATCCAACATCTTGTTGCTTTTCCTTTAAAAAGCATTTTACAGATCTTTCATCAGCTTTTATTCACATTGATTTCTCATCGAATAAATATTAATGCATCCATCATAAAACCATACGTTGATGTTTGCCACAGCTTCGAGCCGCTAATGTAAGTAGAATTTTTTGAAAGAAGAAGAACGGCAGGGGAAAAAAATTCGGCAATTTGCCAACAACTTTGAAATTAAATACACACAGTTTGAGAAAATATCCAATTTTAAAAAATCTTTGCTGTAGCTACCCCCGATCTTTTTCTCTTGCAATACAACAGTTAGGATAAGTAAAAATTACCCATCTAATAACCAACTGAAAAAAAAGTGAGCATAACAGGAAACCAAAAAAAAACTTTCAGGATCACGACGAAATCTATCTTTTCCACTTATATATTTCAATGCATATATTTCAATAATTTTTTTCAAAGACTTAAAATTACCTTCTCTAACGCATCATTCGTTTCGGTAATAACATTGTGAGCACGATTACGCTTTTTTCGCCAACGTTGCCGTCTCCTTGTTACACCTTGATTGAGTCCATATTCCCAATTCGGTGCTTCTTTTTGAGTCGTATTAGTCTGCGATCCGCATCTCTTATCATCTATACGTGCAATTGTCATACCTCCCCAATCCTAAAATAATACAAGATAACATCTATAAGAGTAATATAACATTTTAAGGTGATACATAGATCATTCCGAGGTAAAAATATACACCTGAAAACAATAGTAGGTAGTAAGTTAACCGTCGATTAATTCTATGATATTACAAACAGAAATCAGAAGAGTTTACATAAGGAATATTTTATAACGATCAAAAAAAAAAAAAAATTTTTTTTTACCGATCGGGAAAAAAAATAGGTATGAAATAAATTTGCTGCTAAACGTTAAAGGTATAAAGATATACCTCTTCCACTGCATCCGATAGAATGGTTGTCGACGACGAGATGGGTACATGCTCGTCGTCACTATTCACCATTCTATCACAGACTTTTGCGCGTTCTTTCTTCTTCAGCTATCAGCTCTTCTAAACAGCTATTTTTATCCCATATTTCGCATTGTAAATTCGATGAAATAGAACATCAAACAACTTTAAAATAAACGAGAGAGAAAGATAAGCGACAGATAGAGAGGTAGCAAAGTAGGATCAACAACCTTTATTTCTAAACGATTCACTGATTATTACATTTCAAACCAGGTAAACCAGTTAAACAAGGTAAGCTTCCTCCTCATTTCAAACGTTTTACTTTTACATATTAAGGACAAGTTTTCTACTTTATTCTATTGTTTTTAGATTTCCTGTACGTAAAACCAAGCTGAATAGCTAGGAGCCGAAATCCCCTCTCCCTCCCCCAGCCCCTAAGGCTGTTACCCGAAATCGGCCATTCCCGGATTACGTTTGACGCTTAATCCCAGTAAGTTTCCTCCTCACCCGCATCTGAATCCAGCTATACGTGCACAACCTCAGCCACGTTTCCATACGCCCCGCTCACCTCCCAATAAATCAGCGAATCCAGGTTGTCTAAATAATTTGAAACTTTTTAAAGTAAAAGAGTGCTAACAAAATCATCAATGCTAAAAATATTCGCTCTATTCTAATGTGATCAGCACTAATATAAGCTCTCATTAAAAAAAGTGAATGAAATTGCATATAAATACCGCTTTAATATATGAATGGAATTATAAAACAATTTATCCCCTACATCGAAAAGCATAAAACTTATAAAAACTTCACCCTATTTGCATCATTTACGAAGGGAACTCGATAACACCAGCGATGTAATTTACTAAAAATTGAGGCGATGCGAATACGGTTACAACATGAAAAATATGCGATCTTATCGGATATTGCAAAAAATAAAAAAAATAGCAAAGGGGTAAAACGGTAAGAAGTATAAGCTCCCACCCTCAATCACAGAAACCAATATCTGCGAGTGTCATATAATTTGAAAGGATGCTAATTGTTGCTGCGGTCACCACGATCTTCAAATTCCCTTAAAACATTCTAGGATGGAGTTGGGGGGGGGGGGGGTGAGGTTAAGGACCCGAAGGTATTGCCAGAAATGGGAGGGGGGGGGGGGGGAGTGGGGTGGGAGGGAGGATATAACAAAAAAAAGCAAGCGAATAACTAGTGTAGCAAACTAAGCATGAAGAAAACTATTATTTCAGTGATACATGCAAACACACTGTCATTAGTCGTAAAAAAGCTTTCATATCGCTTCGATCAAATATTCTGTTTAAATAAGTCCCCACCTCAATCACAGAAACCAATCCATGCTCAACCAGTAACCATGTCGCGGTGGATTAAACCTAGCCCCATTATTGCTAAGTAAACGACCTTCAAGTAGTCAATTAAATCGATCTTTGGTAATAAATGCAAAACTTTGTACCGCACAGAGCTTTTTTTAGGCAAACCTCAAAACCAAAAACCAACTTAATTAATTGAGATACCGTTCGATAAAGAACCGCCTCTAGCTTTTCTTCCTAACTATCATATAAGCAACGTTCAAATATCACTTCAAATATTGCTTTATCACCCCAAACCAGTCCCATTAAACCATTGAACACATCAACACTTCGCCGCACCTCTCCCTGACTACTACGCCAATCAACAATGAATTAAGGTAATTGAGGTGGCGTCGGTTACAAAAAAAGAATTGAAAAATGATATAAGCATGCATTTTGGCAATTTGCCATGGCGCCGCAATCTTTGTGCAAAATGCGCACGCTTTTCATCCTTATAGAGATAGTTGTAATAAAATTTGGGGGAGGAAAAAACCTTTTTTTTCACGGGAAAAAGTCTGAAAAAAAAATTCTTCTATCTATGGGTACCTATAGACGGATACGTTTATGAACAATTCATAATGAAGTAAACTGGTTTTATGACATCACAATGGAGTACCTCCCATGGAATTTAGCTGCAAATTGCTGATAGTAGCTTCCTACAGCGAATAAACAACGCGCGAAATTTGATCAGTGAAAGCTGGTCGGGCGGTGCATTTTCGGTTCCCGCGCGGGTTCAAAAATAAGAGGTGGGTGCAATTGCCGGGTAAATGAAATAAATAAGTTGTAAACTTTAGGTGGGCATGTTCAAATGATCTCTTCCTTGCTCTAAAAGGGATCATCATATCACCCTTCCACTCGTCTAACGTCAAAATCTCTAGGCATCCCGAAAATTCAAATATGCAAGTATTGATCCCATAGATCATTGAATAGAAATTACAACAGCATTACTAAAACGCATGTCATAATCGAGTGTATACCGTATGATCGTTGAACTGATAAATAGTGCTCAACTACATCGATCAACTGGTATCTACCTAACGTGAGCATAAATCGGGATCATAGGTCGAAATATATACGGTCGACTGCGTTCGGCGAGCTTCAGTTTCCCGAACAGAGTCATTTTAAATTGATCGATGAGTGCACCGCATTTAAAAAGTAATAATTTGCAGTAAGGCACTTCGAAACGTTGACATACACAAGTATCGAATCCCAACGAAGCGTTCAAAGCGTTCGATGTGGACATCCACCGAAATGTAGCATTATGAATACCTACCGGAAGCATCGTTGCTGATACAACTGACGAATTATCGTTGCAGACATTTACGCCTAATTCCAATAGAATCTTAGGCATTACGATGCAAGAGGCACTCATTTATTTATTGTAAAAAGTAAATCATCCGATTCAGTAAAGAATATTACCCACCCGAATAACCAATAACTGCATATCTTAGCATTTAAATACCTGCCTCTTCTATTAGCAGTTAATTAACACACCGTCAATTAATCTGTCTAACGTTCACATTCCTTTGCCTATCACCTTGTTGCTTCTCATTTATTATTCGTTATTCCTATTTAGTAAAGCTTCTACTAGAATTTTTTTCTCATAGCTATGAGCTACATTTGTAATCGATCATTGAACAACGTCTTTATTTTCTTTGCATTCGCTCATAGCCGCGACATACTAATTCAGCAGTTAATTACTTGTAAGATGTTTCTCCATTAATAAGTGATCTTTTTTTTAATGGAATGAAATCGATATAAAAATATCTCCATGTAAAAAAAAATTTTTTATTGATTATAAATTAAAAATAGAATATTTCAATGATCTTTGATCGCTGAACAAATGTTCTTTTTCTGAATTGTTTCTATTTCTTGTGGCATTGATTTTAGAAGATTTTCTTCTCTATATTTCTCGTTCCATATATTCGTATCCATCGAATGAATCGTTTTATAAATAGTTTCACTATCATTCGTCGCCGAACTCCCCGTAGGAGAATCGTCCAGTGCAGCGGTCAGTTCCTCTTCACTTGTTTCACTGATCGTCCTATCAGTAAACATATCGTTCTCTTCTCCTGAATAATTAAATCTCTCCAAATTGTTCCCGGAATTAATTTTAGTACAAAGAGGTATTGACTTATGATGTGTTCCTAAATTTGCATATTTGATTTACCGAAATTTCATTTAATTTTATTTTATTCAGATTTTTTTCCATTTCATTTATTTCATCTATGATTTTCCTTCTTCACGAACGAAATTGTCCGCTTCAATACTACTGTTTTATTTACTACTGCTAATACTTACTGTTATTACAATTATGCCAATCTACATCACAAAGAATGTCCGCATATCAAGTTGTTATACAACTTTAAGTCCTTTGAATGAATCAGTAATGCATATTTTTTGATTTCAGTACAGGGGAAATGATTTGGGAAGAGGAAATGGGAAGGGATGATTCACACGAAATACTAATTACTTACCTTGTGTATGCTGAAGAAGGACTTCCTCCTCATTAAGTTCGACTTTAACAACTCGTTTCAACTCTTTTACGCTTACTTCAGTAATTGGTTCTTTTATTTGTTGTGGTAATTTGCGTTCTTCAGCTTGAATTTTCTCCATTGTAACAACTATTTTTTTTGTTTCTTCTTTTGCTTTTTTATCTTCCTCTTCTTGTAATTCCTCTTCGGCGATCACTTCCATTCTATTCAGTTCTTCAAGTGTTATTTTTATTGGATTACCGAATTCATCTTCACAGATTTCCGCACCTTTTTGAACTTCCGCTTCGATTTTTGATTTACCTCTGAAAACAATTAAGATTTTTATTAGCATCACCTTAACTTTGAATAACTATACGCGCTTGTAATTTCAAACGTAAGTATTTATTTATTTATTTTTTATCATTAGTTATAGGTTCAGTTGTCAGATATTTGAGCAGCTATAGTACAACTATGCTATGCGTCATTGAAATCCATAATATGCAATAGTATATAGTTGTATTAAACTGTTTGACATTCATATTATGCCTAAAGCTCTATGAAAATTCATAAATTTATTTTAAAAAAATCGTAAATAAATTTTTTTCTCACCTATTGATATATTTCTTATTGAATTATTTTCCATCTCATTTAATAAAATAAAATGTAAAATTCACTAACCACTTATTATTATAAGAGAGCATACCTTACAGGTCTATGAGCATCTGCAGATATAATCCTCTCATAGGCTGTTTTCAATTCGACCACATCGTCGACTCTTTTCTTTGGCGTGGAATGTTTGTGTCGATGTTGATGCTTTTCTCTCTTTTCTTTATTTATATTTTTTACTTTCGCATGTTTCTTTCTTTTAGCTGATATTATTTTCTTTTGATGTTTTCTTTTTTCATTTTTTGAAGTAATTATTCGCTTATTTATGATCTTGTTTTGTGGATTTATTGCAGATGATAAAATAAAGCGCATTTCTGAGAATGTTCCTGATTTTGCAGTCGTTGGCTCAATGGATGATGATGGCGATTTAGCTTTAACTATCGATGAACCAATATGCCATAATTCGCTATTTTGAGATCTATGAGAATTTTTTAGTCTTTTTTTAAATTTTCTATAGGCTTCCTTATCCGGTAGACATGCGGTAGTTTCCTCGGTTTCTCGAGCAGTTTCTGGTTCAATAAGACATGCAGTTGTTTCTTCGGTTTCTCGAGCAGTTTTCGGTTCTATTCGATGTGTTATTTTCTCTCGAATTTCTTCTGCGCTATCGAATTCAATTAGACGTGCAGTAGACTCTTCAGTTTCTCGTGCAGTTTTTAGCTCTATTAGGTTTGTTTCTTGATCTCTCTTCTCGAAAATTTCTTCAATTTCTTTCTCAAATTTCATATGGTTTTCAGAGGTTATTTTCGCATGACTCTTAATGAGAAAACTTTGAGGTGCAATCGCTAATAAAGATGGTGTTGCTTTTGCTAGTGGATTATCGTCTTTTGTGGGATGTTCGAGTTCAGTGACGATACGCCTTTTCTTGCCTCCAATATCCGTTACGATTACATTCTTCTTGTGCTCCTTCTGAATTTAAGGTTTTCAAGAACGAGATTTCACACAATTAAGCTTGTTGAATATTTGTGGTTGATAATGACATGATGGCGATTAATACTATCTTTACTGGGAATTCGAACCTGCGACCGCTCGCATCCTGGCAAAGCACTTAACCACTCAGCTATTATCATTGACTCATCTATCCAGCATTTTTTGCCCATTCTATCGTATCAGTTCCAACTATGCATTGAATACATTAAAAATATTAATCGTACATATGCGAAATTGAATATTTTAAAGTGTCGCAGATAGAATTCCTAGGATATTGTAATAAATAAAATATTTATATTTCCATAAAAGAAGGAGAGAGGGAAGTTCTCATAAATATAAACGAATAAATAAAATAGAAATTAAGAAATTAAGGTCTCATAAATAAAATAATCAAAGAGATATGTAAATAAAGAAGCATTGAAAGTAGAGACGATAGCAATTTGCAACTTATTTCATTAAAAGAGAAATTAGGTTCGACATTTTCGAATATGAAACGAAAAATTCATAATGAATCGGGTTGACGTGAATAAATACGAGCATCAAATTTGCATAATCTAAATATGTAAATAAACGTGAATACGACAAAAAATATGTAAATAGAATTTGGATAAATTTTTTCGTGAATACGACAAAAGTATGTAAATATAGAAGCAATTTGCAATAAATTTGCATAATTTTTTTCGACAAAATTTGATCGCATCTAAATTTTGTCGAAAAAAAGTATGTTTATTCATACTGATGTATTTATACATGCAGACTAATTTATATGTACACATATCTATATACATAAATATGCTCACCTATGTGTATACATTTGGTCTGTAAATACTTATATATATATATATATATATATATATATATATATGTGCATATATGTATAAGTAATGCTTACCTGTAAATTATGCGTCTTTTTTTTCTTCACTGTTTTTGTTGTTTTATGTGTGTTCTCGATTTTCTGCAATTTTTCGCATCAATTTTATATTGCGATATATTATTTAAAAAGATGAGAATAGTAATAAAAAGTTATTATACAATAGTTCATATTATTTGATAGATTATACGTATATCTCAATTTTATACTTTATTCCTCTTAATTATAGTCTAATAATTATATATCAGCGTATTCGTAATGCCATTTCAAGTGAAAATTATATTTCTACCATTATTTTCCTTAAAGTGCCTTTTTTTGTTCTTTTTTTTTTGCAAAATAAATAATAAATCTAATGCCTATTCAATTGAATAAGTTCATTTTATTTATAAAATTATCAACGATTGTCACCTTTAATTTCATACTCTTTTTTGAGGATTTTGATGGTATTCGCTGAAATTTAAAATTTTATTCCATTTTTAGCGATACGATGGATGATTTTTTTTCAAAAAAAAAGCATTTATTACTTAGCTTAATTTAATTATGTTTTAGAAATTTATCCATTCTATTTACGATGCGATTTTTTATATATTCGATACTTTTTTTTTTCAGAAATTTTTCTACTATATTTTTATTCAAAATTCAAAATTGCAAAAAAAAATTCAAAAATTTCAGTTGTATTATAATTCGAATATTTTCAGTCAATCATCAAAAGTATCATTGTATGGTGTGCACAAATCCATTGAACAAACACATCACTACCGTATGACCTAGCTAGTTACGATAATTCTAAGCATATGATAATTCGACAGTAATGACCATAAAGCTATTGATCTAATGATGCAGTCCTAAGACACTGTAGCTTCTAAATAATGTTCCACAAACTACGGTAGTTTTTCGTAAAGAAAAAAGCGACCAACCTTTTTAGAAGTACGATCGATTTGTCGGATGCGCATTCTATCGAACTGTGCTGATCTCCTGGTTCGCGTAATAGCATGTCGAGTACGCATTTTCATTTTTGCCGGTCGTAATTCTGCTTCAACATTTTCGAACTCGGTTGGTTCCTGCAATTCGAAAAAAAATAGTACGCTTGATTTGAGAGTAATTGTTTAGGAAAACGTTAAAGGAAAGTTGGCAATTTGCCATTCATCACTTTGTAATGTAAAAAACCGTACGCTGTATTAATGAAATGTTTGCTTTAAGCTAAAATTGTTAGCTAATGTTGATTACATTAAGGGCGATGCATTTTTTCCTTTCCCTCTCCATTTATAAACATGCATAGGTACCCGTAAAGTTATGAACTGTATTTCCGGATTTCCGCCGTGACGTTGAGATTTGACAGTAATGACTGGAGGTATTATTAAGGTGATTACGGTAGTAATAGCGGGGTGTATAGTTTACGTCTACGGTAATAAAGACAATGTCTACGCTAGTAATTATTAATTTACATTTTAAAAACTTTCGTTTACTATTGAGCAACTATTAATTTTCATTTATCATTCTCTTATTCTGCTTAGATTTCAATCATTTATGGAAGAAGAAAATAAACTCCAAAAAGTCGAGATGGCCAGTCTTCTTATTTGGCCAAAACTCGAGATGGGCAATTTTCCTATTTTGGCCAAAATTCGAGATGGCCAAAAATCGTTTTTTCCCATATTTTCAATCCCTCTCTTATTTTTCATCCACATCAATTCAAATTATTCTCCAATGCTTAGTATTATTTTGCTTTAATTAAGCGCTTCATGTATTTCTAAAAATTTGATCTTGTTGATTGCTGAACTACTAACTGTGTGCTGACAAGTCCAACTCATTATAAAGCATAAAAAGTAAATATACAGGGTAGAAAGGTTTTAATAACCTTGCACCTTTACAAAGACCGAAAGAAGATTTATCTCTAATACCTTTCGTACCTTGCAGGTTTTACCCTGACACCTTATATTCTACTTTCTAAGTTCTCCTTGGTTTCAGAATCAATAAACCTTGTATATTATTGGAGAAAACCATTAAATTTATTTGTTCAGTTTTCGACTATGGTGTTTCTATTTTAAAAAGTTTAGTGAATTTGAATTATCATTTCTATTATTGCTATATGAAATGGAAAAAACGGATATTAGCATTAAGAATACCTACATCATCGCCGTTTAATTTTGCTGAACGCATTTCAAATATAGCCGGTTTCAATCCTCCACGGACATCTTCGAATGATGTTGCTTCCTGTGAAGGAAAACCCTTGAAATATTGTTTATCGAAGGTATATTTATAAGAGTCGAAGGCAATCCTAAATTCAGCTAACATAACACGTGTGTGTTATCATAACACATTTGTTCATTATATTTAACACTTATAACAAAACTAAATTATTTGAAAAATAATATCAATTACATGCGATGAAAAAGTTTGAAATGAATATAAATGAATTATTTGTTGACTTACGAAATCATCGTTGGAGGCCATATAAGAGGTGAGTTCACAGACGATAGGTATTGTTTTAGCTTCGATACTTTCGAAAAACGTCTCTTCCTTTAAATAAACTCATCGATTCAGAGTAGAAAACAAGCATATCTATGCGAAAAAAAAAAATGAAGCAATAGAATCTTTTTCCTCCATCCAGCTCCCCCCTCCACCCACCCCTTTCCCAAAACACAGCCTATTTTCTATCACAGTAGACCTTTTATTGCCTGGAACTTATATCCAAAGTTATGAATATTGCTACAGGTTCGTATATCGAACATTTTAGGTTACCTAGTAGTAAGGAACAGCACAGCAACTGTAATCACTGAACTTTTCCTTTCCCTCCCCTTCCGCTTCCATCCCATTCCTTCACTTTTAATTTCCGTTATATTAATTACTCGAAAAAAGAATATCGGCTGAGTATTGCATTCTCGTCCTAAGCCTCAAGTTAACACAACTTTGAGGTCATTCTTGTTCGTTAGTGCAAGCGCTTTACAGAGCTCATTTAATGTTTATAATCCACTGCTCACAGTTATATTAATCTATCAAATCTTTCCTAAACAATGATTTGATTTTAATAAAAATGGAAGGCGCTAATGGATCTCACATCATCGGTGCTCGCTGATGCTGAAGAGCTGGAATTTTGATAATTGCCACATTCCGTGATTGGGACCTTCAAATATTTATAAGTCTCTAGTTTCGCCGAATAATTCATGCAAATATGTTCGTTCATCTTCGTTACACGTGTTGGAAATTATTTTTAGTGAATTCGTTAATTACGGAATAAGTTGAAACAATAATTAACTGCATTATCATATAACTTGTATTGATTTTCTCTTTTATGAGAAAACAAACAAAGTAAAAAATGATATTCTATAGTTTTTGAAAGTACAATATGTGCTTTTTCGAGGTTTTCGCAAATGCAACAATTTGAAACGTCTACAAGAAACGCTAACAGCTCAGTGCAATTTGATATTCATTTTGAATTGTAGTTAAACGAACGCAGACAAATTTATTATGCAAATTTTGCTAGCTTGCCTAGTGCATTTCTACAGTTGCTGGAAAGGGCATGACCGCAATCAAACTGGAGGTACAATATGGGTGTTTCTTAAACACTTTGTGGATCTTTGATTCTAACTATGATAGGTTGCTAGCCCTACAATAACCAACACAATATTTCCGCATTATAATTAAGTAAAGTTAGCGCTAACTATGATGCTCGTTAATTTTATTTTTTACTGATTACTCGCACTATATCTATAGTCTCATGCCACATTAATGTTTATAATCAATTCTCAAAAATCTCTTTAAAAAAATTCAAAGGTTTGAGACAAACAAAGTATGATTACTTACACCGAAATAGGCATTCATTAATTGATTATCCTGAAACTCTATCAATTTCACTTTCAAATTTGAATAAAAAAATAGAAGGTGAAAAATTATTTAGCAGAGAACGGAGAGCACGTCTTAGAGATATGGAATTATCTGAATTATCAATTCAGCCAAAGTTACCCATATAAGTGAAAACGATGACAACAGAGACAATGATAAGGACACGTCAGCATAACAGTGAACAACACCGACCGTACTGATCAATTGCCGATCATAACGATACAACGTCTATTTTATATCGTATAGAGTGTTGCTTCTAGTATAATGATCCACTCTTTAATTCTACGATGAAGTTCGCAAATAAGGGGATTTACAAGAATAGTTTTTAAGGGTTCGAAAAAGCAACAAGATTGAGACACTGAAATATATAGAAGAACTATAAAAATGCTTTCAAAATAAAAAAAAAGAATATAAATATCAGTTTCTTAGTCGAGAATAATTAACTCATTGATGAATATATCGCCGTCTGAAGAACCATCTGAAGATTTTTTAATGAGCTGCTGAGATTCAAAGCTCATTTATTGTATAACGGACAAACAAATGAGTTAAAATGGAAGAAAAACATACAATTTTTTTGCTCGCCGCATATGGTGAAGTACATCCTGCAAATAAAACCTCTAATGAGTTGGCCAACGCGGAATGTTCGAAACAATTAAAAATATGAAATCATCTAAAATTATTTTCGAAATTTTTAGGGATTTCCGAAATCTCGACAGCTATGAAAGTTGGACATTAAAGTTTTCCAACTATCTAAATCAAGCTTATAAGTCAGTGATCGAAAAGTTGAGCCTTTGAAATGTTATCGAATTTAATAATAACTTATCATACCTGCAATAGTAAACAAATTACATTTGCTCTTCCAAATAGACAGTACTTTTTACTGACTTTATACTATATAGACTTTGTGCTATATATAACACGCCATATGTTAGCACCAGCTTCTTCACAGCTGCACTTCTATTTTTTAAATATCATCTTATTTTAATAATTTTTGTTATTTTTTGTTGCTTGTCTTTTCCTGTTTTCATCAGTTTCTCCTGTTTCTTTTTTTTTTTCGATTATATCTAGTAAATGATCGATTGCTTTCAATTGTTAATAACGAACATACTCGGCATAATATCAGCAACGGTGCAAATGAATTCGCCATTCACTGAAAGCATCACTTATAGCCGAATATATTTTGTCCTGATTTACTATACTGCACTTATTTATTGCATTGCACCTAATTATTGCACTGCATTTTCTGCATTGCACTTATTTACTGCATTGCATTTATTAACTGCGTGCACTTATTTTGCACAATACTGCATTTATTTTTTTATAATGATCCTCTTAACGATTTTAGTTCCCTATTTCTATTTCCGTTATTCGAAAAAAAAAAAACAAAACCAAAAATATAAATATTGCTTACGGTATTCCGAAAGAAATATAATGTTACAAATTCAACTGCGATAAAAATACCGTAATTAAAAATCCAAAATGATCGACATTAAGGTAGTCACTTACAGCCACAAATCGGTTGTGTTGGAAGAACCATTGGCTGTAATAAAACAATTCAAATAAAACAAATTCTTTATGCGAAAATTTAAAAAAAATTTTACATATAGCCTGAATCAAGTTCTTTGCGAAACATTTTTGTTTTCAGTAATGAGGACTAAGCAAATGCTCCACTCAATCATATTTGGATGCCCCTTGAAACAGTTTTTCCGCTTTAATTTTCCGGCATTTTTGACGCTTGAGTTTTTCGCTTCAATATGAGATAGCAACCATAAAAATATGAGGAAATAAATAATTTCAAATATATAAAATTAAGATCGAGCATTCCTTTACATTAACATACTTGATATATGCATATATCCTATCATATTCTTTAATAATCTTTTCAACCATTCAACGCCGCAAATCCTCTAAATCAATGAGAATAAATTCTTCAATTTTGCTTGCGTTTTTAATGAAAAGTATTCCTATCCGAAATTTTTAAAGTTTGATATAAAGCTATCATCATAAGCTGGGTGATGTGATGATGTTGGATAACCAAGAGATTGCCATAGATAATAGTATTTGACCGAACATAGATGCACAATTAAAATAAGTGTATTTCACAGGAATTGAATAAGATTTACTGAATAGAAATAGCAAACCTCCATTAAATTTGTAGATGATGTACTCAACGTTGAAAGTGATGATACTGAAATCATCAAATACGAAAATTGATAGTAGATAATTAAATCGAATTAATCCACTATCGCAACAATGGTTGGTTTCAGTTATTGCTGATTGGTTTATAGGCGCAAAAAAAGGAATAAAAATTCGAGTTGTAATAATAGGATGGACAAAGAAAACTCACATCTTTTCATCAAGGTTATTATTTTTATTAGCTAATGTCATATTTGATATGGACTCATCGAATCAACGGCAACTACCAAGAAACGTTCATCGATAGCCTATTGAAATTCATTTCAATTCGATTTCCACCAATTAAGCCATCATCATATGTGGTCTAAAGGCCATGGTCTATAGTATAAAAGTACTCGGTAGTTGTGATCACCTGTTGAGTATACGCTCGATGTTGAGGAGAGTGTTGATTTTTTGCTCAATTCGTCATTAGTTGCGATCATTATTGAATCACGTGGTCTTCTAAGATTTGAGTCTAAAATTACATCGCTATATACTACATTTATTAATGACACATTTAAACACATATTTTTTAAAATTTCCTCGTTGAATCTCTTTAAAAAAAGACGAGTAAGTTAGTCAATTTATTTCTCTTTGTGCATTGTCTAGAGATTTGAAGCTAAAAACGGAAATGAAGCAATTAGCTTCATCGTTTCTCTATATGTGATTTTGAAATAGAGACTGAATCATAAATAAGAAGATAATAGAGTTGATTATGTGTGGAATGATGCAAACAAAAAAAGCCAATGAATCGAGTTACTTACCTATGCACTAAGTTATATATAATTCTACAAAACATTAACATTTTCGTAGCAGCAATATTATGGGATTAATTAACTATGCAATAATCAAATAATATCCGCAACAGTCAAATGAATGCATCAATTTTTTTTTTTGTTGGCCGCAGAAGGATACCGCGTCCCTAAAAAAAATGACATCACTCTGACCTGAATTGATGGAACTATAAATACCGGTACTTCTAGCTTGACACGATGGATCATCGCCTAGGTAACTTTCTGCCTATAGCGATTTGTTACCTTAATATATCAAATCATAGCAAATAGTGTCGTTTGCACTCGTCCAAAGTGTTACCTGGTAGATTATGGAGATTTTTGCCAGCAATAGGCGGCAATACAGCAACAGCAGCAGCAGTAGTATTGCGGTTATCATATATCGGCGGGGGATTATTCGATGACATCGGCAACGCAACTAATGGTTGCTGATTAAATAGTAGATTAATTGTCACAGGTACATAAGTAGTTTGACCATTGACATCAATTGCTGCATATTGCTTTATAGGTTGCCGATTGCTGAATGCATTTTTCTTCTTTTTTTTGAATAAATATATATTTTAGAGAATTTTTTCGTAGAATTTTTATTATGACCTTATCAAATAATATGAATTGTTAGTCGTAATACTCAATGAAAAAAGGTTTATATGAAAAGCAGTTTTTAAAGATGAATATGCCTAACGGTCTTATTCATCTCTTTGCAATCCATCTTATTGAGATTTATTAAGTCCCATTTGTTATGTCTTATGGAATCTCCGCTACAACTTCCCCGATGCAACTTCTCTTTTTAAGCGCTCAATTTTAACTATAATTTTAATTTTTTTCTAGAATTTTTCAATTTCAAATAACAATGTTGGTGGTAATTTAGTTCTAATACAACGTATCATAAAACAAGGAAATAGATCAATTAAACAAATAGTACTTATATGGAAAAAATTTCCTATTTTTTGAACGTATAAATATTTGATATAATAGAAAAATTTAAAGAATTTCCCAGTTGAAAAAGATGTGCCAATAAACGATGCAAAATTCGAAAGACTATGAGGCATACGTTTAGTAAACACGCTGCTCAGTTACTTTTTAAGTTACTGATACTTGCATGTTTTTGAATAATATTACACTCTTAGGCTATAAGAGTTCATGGTTTCCAATACTTTTTAATATTACAATAATATTCAAAGACACCTATAATAAAATATATAAAGTATTTTTAATATTTAAAATATTATTTTATATTATCAAAAATTTCACTTATTCTGTTGAATTGGCGATGTTTTCTTTTCATCTGTCGAACTCTTAGAATGCGATTTAAAAAAATAATTCGAAATTCGCCACATCTGAAATTTTTAGAACGAATTTTTTAGTACTAAAAATATCAATAGTTCTAAACGCCTTAAACTTTAACTTGCAAAGAGTGCAAAAGTTTTTTTTTTTTGAAATAGTGACAATCCTGTGGAATCGAAATCACAATAACTCATAATTTTTTAGGTTTTATTTTATAGTTCACATGATCATTATATAAGGATAAGGTAGGATAATGTGAACATAAATAAACTTGGAGTTGATAAGTTTACCTTTTTATTTCGATTTTTCGATTCTCCACTACCTGTTGATGGCGATGTTCTAAATGAATAAATAACGAATAGAAAATATCCACTAAGCATTAAATAAACTAGCATATAGTTATGATATTCAGTCGAGAAAGCTTCCAATAGTTACCTTGAAGCAATTCAAAAACTTATTTGAAAGAAGATCATATCGAAGTTGAGCGTATATATGAGAGCTAAAGTTTTACGGAAGTAAATATAAACTTTAAATTTAATCTTTATAAAATTAAGATAAGGCCCATCGATTAAAATGGCCTATCAATTCCTCGAAAAATTTCCGGATAAATCTCGCTCATATGATACAATGATAGGTGGGACGTTTTACCGTAATCAATCGTAACATTTACCGTAACCAACCGAAGCATTTATGGTAATCAATCGAAACAACTATGTAGAGTGAAATTATGAAAGCGTTTTGTTGATTCAGTAATTTCAATGATTTTACTAACGATGAATAATTTACTCGATAGCCTACTTATTTCGCTCATTTGATTGCTTTCCTTTCAAATTGCTATTTGAGATTTTCTGAAATTTATGAAAATCACTTCGAATATATTTTTACGAAATTTAATGTATTAAAAAAATTTAAATTTTCATTATCGAGAAACCTTCGTTAATATCAAATAAGATAAGCGTGCAGTAGGGAAATATAATTAACAACTTGACCGGATTGCGTGGCGCTGAAATACCGATAGAAGATTCCTCCCATTCGTCTTTTTTCTTGCAGTTTGCAGGAGTTAATCAAGTTGCTAGAGGTAATTCTTCAGGTAATTCAAAAAATTTGCTTCAGGGAAGTTGTCGAATTTTTCTTGAAAAATCCTGTAATGGTTTCTTCGATAGTTTTTATTTATTGTTTGATTTGATTCATTGATTGATTTGATTTATTGATTTTTATTGTAATTATTCTTCAATATTTATTGATCGACAGTTTATTGATTCATTGATCCTGCGATAATTAATGGAGAAAAACCTCATTTGACTTATCGGACGGCGCTGATACTGCTCGAGATCTGCCGCTTTCTTCATCTAAAAGCTACACAGCCGTTAATGAGGCGTTATGTGGTGCGGTAACTAAAGTTGGGGGCTAATTTCAGGATACAGTGGATAAACATTATTTATTTCAAATATAATTTGATCCAGGTTTGATGATGGAACTTTTCGCCTTTAAGGTATAATAATCTCTGTCATCGTTCCATCGAATATTCATTGACACCTCCTTCGGCTTAATGTTCAAGTTAAAAAAAACCAGTCGTTTTAGCAAAATTAAATAATTTTTAGCATGTTGGTGCAGAAATATATTGGTATAATTTAGAAGTATTGCATAAATTGCCGATATAAATACTTATGAATTGATTTTTGAAAGTAATTGAGCATAATTTCTATTACGATATCACAAATATGAAAGTCATTAATTTATTTAAATTCAATTTCCATTTTTATTGAGTAAATTGAAGTAAACAATTTGTTGAGTAATTTGCTCAGTAATTGATTGAGTAATGAGCAATTTTAAAATTATTCAGCAAATAATTTAATGCTATATAAAATTTCTACAAATGCTATGATACTGTGATATGATAACGTAAAATTATCATTTCTAATTGTCGCATTTTATTACATACTAACTTCATTGTTATCGATAGACTTTAATAAATAAAGATAGTAACATGCAAACATTTCTGTGAGCCGAACGATTTTTCGCGTTTCACCTCCACCTACAAAAAAAAAATTTATATATTTTGAATTTCATGTTTATCGAGTGGTGACACTAAATCTTAAAAAAACTTCCACTCTTGTGGAGTGGTTACTTTTCGTTGGTATGTCAAATAAAAAAAGTAACTGCGTAGGGTTTTGACTCGATTTGATTGAGTTCTTGCTATTCTGCCATCATCGTTCATGAAAACTGCTTATATCTCAACATTCATCCAACCAGGCACCGTAGGCAACGATATAATCATGTTCTCATCATTCAAAAGACAACTAATCGATAGACATTGCTTCTGCCAATCTAAATATGAGCTACATTTATTGATCAATTCGCTTTTAGCTTAGAGATTTCTAGTAAACGGTTTATTAAATTCATAACGGGTTTGTATATATATATATATATATATATATATATATATATATATATATAATTTCATCTAAGTTGAGCCACAACTCACCGAGTTATTTTTGTCGTTTGACTTCTTCCAAAAGCGACGAAAAATTTTCGATTCCATGGAAGCGTTAGCACAATTGCTCTGGAATGTTTACTAAACCTTAAATGTCTGATAGACCCTACATGACGAATTGTAGCACAAAATCTGTAACCTTGGATTAAAAATGTTTGTAATGGATACGGCAGGTCAGGCTAGTAACCCTTGGAATTACGAAAGTATTTATGCGTTTCCGGCTTGACAATTTCCTAAGCGACAAAACTTGTCATGACAGATTTCTGCATTTATTAATAAATTTTGTTCTCGTGCTTTTCCATTGTCATTAAGCCATCAATAAATCGAATAAATTGTTTATTAGTAAGCCGGAACAATTGACTTCCGCCTTTCTCTCACTCCCAAAATCGTTGTTGATTAAAAATAAACCTGGCCCAGGCAGTGATGCACCCGCGCAGCTTCCGATGACTTAGCAAAATGCGTAGTGGTGGAAGTTTAAAGTTTCCATCAAGAACAGTTGGATTTGGGGATTTGAATGAAAGTTTCATATTGGAAATATGCTGATTTATACTGATTGAAATAATCGAAGTAATGTAATTCGAATAATGAATTAGGAATTATGTTGCAAAATTGACAATCAGGAGTAATGTAATTTTTTCTGGAATACTTGCTTCGTAAATGATCTATTTCTTGTTAGAAAATATACTAATTTATATATTGCACACCATGCCCTGGAGGCATTTATTGAACTCGACCGTTATTGCTCTTCGTTATTTTGTCTTGGAAGAATGATTTTTATATAATAATGCTATTCAAAAATAATGTAAAAATTCCCACTCACAATCCCCACTTATAGATTCAACCAATTTTTCTCTATTATTGAGAGAAAACGCAAACGAATAAACACCGCTAAATGAATGTAAAATTCTTATTTCATCGGGTGCATTCTTTGCTCATAGTATAAAATCCGCAAAGTTGATAAGAATTTCCTCAGAATTTGTAAAATTAGATGATGAACTGATTCGTTAAGAAAGCTTCAAGTTGTATATAATGATATTGGACGAAGAAAAGAGGAAAAGGAATGGAAACATTAGATGAGTAGAAATCAACGAGGTATGAAAGCATTGAAGAGGGAGGGGATGAGATGAGATTAGGTGAGGTTGAAAGGGGAAAGGGAGAGGGGAGGTGAGGTGAAGAAATAGAATTTGTAGTTTTTCGGCTTCTTGGCGATGTGATTTCATGCAATTAAATTTCTTCAATATGTATTCGATGCATTTGTCGTTAGGTTTATCGGTAACGCGAAAGATGTCTGTCGATTCGTGTGAATTAGCGTGTTTCTCTACATTTTAAGATGGCCTTTGATGAGTGGCGTTGACCTGATTTAGCGCAATCGGTGGTCTTAAATTTGAATAGAGCCCAAAATTTTGAGTTGACGAATCACTGCGATAATCATCCACATTGCACTCAACTCAAAATAAACTCACCTCAATAGTGCGAAAACACGTAGAATCAACTAAAAATTCACATAATCTTCGTTTAATCTCCACATTTTCCCTGTTATTTGTAATATCCCTTCGTAAAAAATAATCAGCAGCGACTTTTACTTAGAGAGGATAAAAGTTAAAGTGAATCTGAAAGCAGGAGAAAAGATAAAAATAACTATAAAAGAAAATCAGCGTTGGTTTCCTGTTGCTGTTTTTTTTGCAGCGCTCTTTTCATCTGTTCATCCCAACCAGTGTATCTATACTACAGGGATAAAAATCAATTTTTCAGTCTACTTTTAATGCAAAAATAAAGCTTGACCAAAATTAGTGGATGGAAATTAAACTTGCTAGTTGAGCATATATATATATATATATATATATATATATATATATATATATATATATATAGGAAGATATGAGAATCTGTAGCAAATCGGCGATCACGAAAATGCAAGATTCAAATCATTCAAAAAGAGGATATTTGAGAGTTTCAAAACTGCGACACAAAATTTGTGGATGAATTTTGAGAGGAACACAAATTAGGCATGCATACTTGGGATATCCATCAAGCGGTAAGTGGTCAACGAGGGAATGCGGCCATGTTATAGAAGGAGGTTAACTGAGTTGATGGGATATGCACACACGTAACGGTGTGTGTGCTGCTTGAAACGAAGGCAATGGAACGGCATGAAGACGAACGGCTTGCACTCGGTTGTGCCACCTGAGATAATCCATCCAGGCAACACTACAAATGCGCATTTCAAAAATCACCTTTCTTAGTCGATAAGTCACATCTTCAACAATTTAACTCTCTTTATCTCTCTCCTTTCCGCTCTCTGTCTCTCTCTCCTTCTCTCTCTCCCTCTTTCTCTTTGTGTTTCAACAATACCGCCTCGCGTAAGTGTTCATATCCGTTTGCGCACATGCATTTCGATGCTCATTCCGTATTTTGCCTACAGATTGAAGCGATGCATAAAAGTGCACAACAATCATCTAAATAAATATCCATTATGCTCATCAAGATCATATCTTTGAGCGCACTTTTTAAAATATTCGACTCAAGATGGTATTTTTTGCTTTCAAGCAATGTTCAATGCAACCATAAAATTTAGCACATATAATTGGAATAAATATGGAAATTTCTCCTCTACTCTGAAAATTTTTACTCTTCTTATCCTAATTTATTATAATTTGCATAAACAAAAACAGACATTTGAGATCAATCATAAATTCTATCAATATATCATCGATATTCAATCATTGTGACAGATTCCACGAGTGTGGTCTTGAATTCAATGTCTTTCATCGATCTATATCGATGATTACCATCATCGTTTTTCCCAAAAAAAAAAATCGGCAAGAAAACGGAACCTTACCAAGTACCTAATACTATCTGTTTAGGGGAATACGTGGAAAGAAAAAAAAATCTGTGAATTTTAGATTTTTGTTGCTATTGCATTTGTATGTATGCATTTTTGTCGAAAAGACAATAAAAGATATGCATTAGAAAGAATCCTTTTTCCATTTTTGCAAATCTTCCACTATTTTTTTTTCGTTTATTTTTTCTTGAGGCGTTCTCGTATAGCGACGCTTCGATCGCGTAAACGTTGATAAACATTACGGACTCTTAATTTGTCATCGAATGGGTCAAGACCTTTGACTGTTCGAATCGTTCCTATTCGCACCTCTCTATCTTATCTTTTCCCTCTCTTATTTTTCGGCATCTTTTTTTTTATTTTTCATTTTTTATTTTGTTGAATAAAATCTTCACCACAATTGCTTCGCTCACCTTTACTCCTCCAAACTTTACGATTCAATTAAACGCACTCTTTTATGTGCACGCTTTATGCACAAATAATCGCTCGTATGCTTCCTTTATTTGTTCTTTTGTTCATTGCAGAAAAAGGTGAAATTTTGAGGCGAAATGGGAGGGGGTAGGAGATGGAGATAGGAGAGGCAGTCGAATGATTTGTTATATGGAATTGGAGATATGACCGATAACTCAACGCTATAGTATCATGAAATAAATAATGCTTTATCGCTAAAATGAACCTTATATCTTATTTCATATGTCTTATTTTGAAAGGTCATTATTATTATCCCTCAAATTCCTTTTCTTTAAGCATTGACTGATGATCGTATTACTGTCTTTGATCTTCAATTTTCGTGTCACTTTCATTCGTTTAGAATTTTTGGATGTTCATAAAGCAATTATTTTTGTGTCGTATCTGCGCATGTACATATATATATATATATATATATATATATATATATATATATATATATATGTATATATATTTGATAATCATTTTGAGTTATAAAGTTTAGTCTATATGGTGGACACCTAAAGTGATCCGCGATAATAACTTTCGAGTTCATCTGCTGCCGTCGAAAGATTATTGTCACTTCAAAGATATCGAATAGTAATTTGCATTTTACAACCGATTGGATCACATTTTACGTAATCGTAAGGAAACGAGGAAGCATGTGTTAGCTGGTATGATATGCCCTTATCTGACTAAGCTCCTTTATATTCCTCGCAGTTGAGCAACGAGTTTCATAAGCTATCGATACACAATAAATATGCGAAATAGGGCCTCTATATTATGGTTAGCTCAACAGCTTGCAATCTTCCACGAAAAATTCGTTTTTTTTTTGTATAGCCGCGCCGGTTTTAAAAAAGTCGATTGGCATCAATAATAAAATTTTTTCTATATTTGCATGTCTATAACTTCTTTTGAGTTTGATCGATAATTTTGAAATATGGTAAAAGAAATCAACCAGTGGTGTATATAATACCTCTCAAATCATATAATTATGGCTTCCATAGTTCCTTTATTAAAACTTGTGGACAGACTTATAGATAGATGGATATAAAAAGCAACTAAGTGATGTTGTCATAATGGGATTTTTTGCAAAACAATTTTATGCAATAGCAAAATCTTTCGCACAGAAATTTTCCAAAACGGTTAGTCCAATAAAACTACGATTTACTTGGACCGCTGGGAAAGACTCTTAATCTTGCGAAAAATTCCTTACAAATGTTTTTCAAGAATTAAGAAATAAGCTTAAATTGCCAAAAGCACGTAGATATCACCAAGTGTTTTTCTATATTTGTATTTTTTTTTCAGAACGTTCTTTGAACGATAGCAATATTGAAATTTTTTGCGGGTGGTGGTCACCTTAGAGCCACTCTAAATTACTGTTTCCCTCTTGAAATTTTCACCCAAAACAACATCATATACGTGCATGGAGAAAGGGTCGAACAAAAGACAATATTTGAAAAGTGTGCATAGACGTACGTCATGTCTAATCACAGCCCCCCACCTCCCGATACGAACGAAACCACGTCGACGGATATCGTTGACGCGTTGCACATGCTTCAACAACAACAACAATTCAGCCTGGATCGGTGCATGAGCGTAGTGCCACTTTCTTGGCATTTCCGTGCCGATGTGCTCGTTTTGCTCCTTCTTTCATCCTTTCAAAGAGCGTACCAGCATCGACGCCTTAATCGCTCGCAAATCTAAGACTCCCTCACAAAATAACGTTCGTCATTCACTTTTCATACTATGTCCACCTCAATCTTCAATATCCGATCATTGCACAACTATAACAATCATTCTTCCTTGAGAAATATTCATTTCCTCCAGCTTAATAATATTATAGACATCGAGTATTAGCCTCTATCAATCCTAAAGAAAACTTCATTGATGTTCTTTGAATAGTGCGAAATTTGAAACGTTTTCGAATCACTTTATTTTTTAGTAAATTGTAATAGTAACTTTTCAATTATTTCCTATACAATCACATTCATTAATTGATTTTAGGAGTCGCTTAAATTGATTCGATCTCTTCTAATGTTCTTACAGCGATAATTTAGTTAGTAAGAAACCGTATTTTATAGTGAGACTGTAGAACGATGATGAAATGACCTTAGCATATGCGAAATTAGGAATTATGCTTTCATCCGGGAATCATGTTGTGCGCCACTCCGGAACCGGATAAAAAATCGGTCATGAACGAAGCGATTGTGCTCGAAGGCGTAGTAAATAATGAGCAACTAGGGCGTATCGGCAACGCCGTAGACGTTGCTCGTCGCTATCAGATCCGATGTCGCATTTTACTACCGTTTATATGTGCTCTGCGAATCCGTGACGTTGAAGAACGTATGTTATCGCTGTCAAAACTTCAATTAGCATATGCTTTTAATAAGACCTGAGGTGGTAATGCGGTACTATAGCTTTCATATCGTTCGTTTGTCGTTCTCCTCTCTTCCTTCCTCCACTACACTTCGAAACGAAAGAAAAAACAATATTAGAAAACTTTAGATTGGATTCACTAAAATTTAAATCAAACATATAAGTTAGCATATCTCATTCCCAGCCTTCACAAATTCTTTGGAAAATGCTTTCGGGAATTATTTTCGACTAAGATTTGTGCTACACAAGTTATAGCCAAAAATTTTTGCCTCATTAATATTCCATCAAGTGAAACGAGATGAGATCGTATCTTAAAAAAAAAAAACATTTGCTGATCAAGCTTTAATTGCCTTAAATATAAGAGAAATTCTTATGAAAGATTTTATAGTGATTAATCATCAATGAGAACATCATAATAAACCAATACTTTTGCAATAAATCAACAAAATTTGAGCATTAAGGAATTCAGCTTGAGAGGTGCACGAAGATGTGACGAAATTGGGAGCACATCACAGCGTGTATGCAACGGATCCCATCCCGAATATGGGTCGATGGTGTACTGCAGCATGCGCATTATTGTGTCGTGCCCACTCCTCATGCAATTCATGAGCAACATTCTTCAACTCATCACAACTTTCTAGCGCTAATTCCTTCATCAGCATTTCCCATTCCATCATGCTTATTTCCTGCTCACTTTCTACTCTTTATTTCGCAATATGTTAGGCGAACAATATAAACACTAGTGCGTTCGAAGCTTTTCTTGGGTGCTTATGTCAAAATGAAGTGTAAAGAGGTGGGGTGGGCCTTAATATTCTATACGTGTCACATAACTGGAATAGCTCATTTACCGCACATTCCTTCCTACAAGCCAGTTCATTTATCTTGTTAGAGGATCCAAAATTTCACAGTAAAATTCATCGCTCGAATTCCCTCACACAGTCAATCGGATCATTCAAAAACAAAATTTCAAATCAAACTAGCCAATAAGTTGCTGTTCTATTTGGAATTGAAAGTGAGGAAGCGAAGAAAATTCAGAAACATCGGAATCTTTCTCTTTATTTCAAGCTTATTGTGAATGATTTCGATTCTTAAGGCTAACGTAACAGGAGCTACGTGCTGAACAACGAGTGGGCGATTGGCTGGTCATTTGGGCGGTGGCGGCGAAGGGCAGCCGTGTGACCCCATACGCCCGGCATGCGGCTGTCTCACGCAGTGGCCCTCCCACTTGCATCTTTGCGCATGCGTCCACCACAGTAGCCATCATGCTGATGCTCATACGTATCTATCTCCAATGTCCACTTCCTCCTATATCTGAAAAATCCACCAAATGCGTACCTATTGCTTCTACACCTCTCCTGGGTTAACTGCAGTATTATCGAGCTGCGTTATAACTGTAAATGTTGTAAGTTATGTACGTCGTTGGATGTGTGTCTATACAGTATCGCGCATAATCTGTCTATAGAACATCCAAAATAACACGTGTAGGATCGTTCGCTTATTTATCTAAGTTATTTGTAGCTGACAGCCAACTGCCTCTTATGATTGCTAGATTCCGCCGATGTTAGCTAATCAAAGTAACGCTATTTTTCGCATATACCCGTGCATGCATACGTTTGGTCACCAGTCCGGTTCCACTCGTCTATCCATCCACCTTATCGTTTTGTGCTATTGAGTGGTCACTTTTGGGAAGCCACATGCTGTTCGTTGATAACGTCGCAACACACGTGAATAAAGCGTGAAATTTCAATATCCTTTCTTCGGTTTTTTTTTCTAATTTCTCAGCGAAAGCTCATTTTCGGCTGCTACAGCTTTATTTTAGTCGGTCGTCGCTTCAGATTCTTCAGAAATGAATTATTAGCAAAGAAAAATCTCCGTAATATAGGCGCTTTAAACTTTAAATTTCTCAAATATCCTCAAATTTTAAAAGAAATAACATTCCTTTGATGCAACATTTCCATTCTCACCATTGACCTTGAGGATTGTTTATTCCGTTGTGAAGCGTTGTTTGTCATCATCAGCGCATCAATATATCGTTATTGACATTCATTAATCCAAAAAACCCCCAGTTTTTTTGTGTGATTCATACTTTCATAATAGTGCGCAAAAGTGTTGAAATTATTAATAATTTTCTGCTCTCTTTGATGAGTTTAGATCGTATCGAATGTACGCATAAATTTGGGCGTAAAATTTGAATAATTGAATAAAGATCGGTATAAGCTAGCAGAACCTTATAGTAACCATATATAAAATAGATTTACATCTATATTTATATTTTATTATGTTATAAGTGTGTAACAAAAAATATAATTCATACTAACATCATAAATATTGTTTGATATATTCTTGAGTAAAAGTAGAGAAAATATAAATCTCAATGCGGATTTGAAACTTCAGCTTTTGATTTGCTTTTGTCGAAATGTTTAAGCTAACGCATTACGCCATCAAATGCACAAAATTTCACGATTAAACTCTCATTAAACTCGTAAGGCTATTTATCTGCTCGTACTTTGAGATTTCATGCTGAACGATTAGACACCTCAAAAAATAATGAAAGAGCTTCAGATTACAATGAATTTTTAATGAATTAAATAAATTTTTATCGAAATTCAGCCTATAAGCTTAGATATATCGATTTAATTGAATCATAAAAGAGTATTCATCCTAATATTTCGTATGCGCTGCCATCGAGCATAGAGTCGACATAGATCGGAATTAAATATGACGATACTCAATTCGGTGATCATTTCATTGAATATTCGCCGAGATTGTATTCATTTGGGAGATTTGATCTGTTAAATTTTATAAGTCTCATTTGCATTTAATTCGCATCAATTTAATTTCCTGCTAAAGACGTTATGAAATATCACAAATGTTGCAATTCTCTTGTTTTATTGGGCGTTGTTAATTGTAAAATTATAAATATTTCGACGCCCAGGGTCGATTTGTTCGTTTTTTTTGCGATTCCCCTTCGCCCTTCTGCCATTCCTCCTCCCCCCCCCCTCAGTTATCATTGATTACAAAATGCAAAGATTAGTTTGTTGAAGTTCTAGAGTTAGCTACTACACGAGTATTACTTCAGTAATAGAGTAATAGTCATACTATAATTAATTTCAGAATTTTAGCTCATTGACAATACTTAAGAAATTGTATTAACTATGAGAAAAATTGAAAATTATCGATTGCTTTGAAAGGTTATTTTATGAAGGAATATTTATTTTGTTCTAATCAACGAATGAGAGGTTTTTTTTAAATTTCAATAAATAAATATCGATCTTTTAAACATTAAAAATTTTCATTGCGAAAGATGACGTCATTGAATTTAAGATAGAAATTCTCTACTTCCATTTTCTAATTCTGAAATATGTAGAATTGTGCTAGGAATTGGTGGAGATGTCTTTTCTTTGCGGGGCCCAAATGAAACATTCTGCTAGGAGTAGCATAATTGTTGTGAAAAAAGCGTTTCACTGATCAACAATTGACAAGCAGTGATAACGTTAATCGATAATCAATAATTGATCCGCTAAGCAGTAATCAACAGATCAGCCGGTCAACATAAATGAATAATCACACTTGCATTAATTAAAAGCAACTTTTACCTAGTCAACTTTGATTTAGAAAAAAAAAACTGCTTTTTGTACGAAAATTAAAAAAATAACATTATTTTTTAACGATTGGTTAAGCACAATATAATACTTATGCACAAAGTATTTTTTACAATGACGGTCCTTTTATGTAAATTTTTAAATTACGAAGAAATTTTTGCAAACGTTATCAACACAAATCAGCCTGTTTATAAAAAAATTAGAAACATCAGAATCAAGAGTGCTGAAAATGCTCTGTCATTCTAATTATTGAGGAATGCAAAAAAACCAGATCAAGTTAAATCCCCTAAAATTTGCATATCCATTGATTATGAAATGGAAAAATTTGAGTTGATTGCAACTTTTCTGGTAGAGAAATTATGCAGTTATTAATGAAATATTGGAAGAATCGTTTCTAGAAATTATTCGTTGCTTTACGCACATCTCATTGGTTCATTTCTTTCACGATTTGATCTTTGATTTAAGCGCATTACGTAGCTATTACAGTCGGAACATTTCAATACCATAAACCCCATCCTCCTTTTGTTCCACTTCCCCCTCTCTCCTCTCCAATCCCCCACCCCTCTTAGCTCATAAATCAAAATCGTCCTTGTTTTTGAAATTCTCACGCCGGTGCTCGTATTTTCATTTTCATAACATCCATTACAGGTATTATAAAATATTCATCCTTTCATATAAGTAAGAAAGGGTGAAGGTTGCGTTATTAGTGATGAAATTACTTGAACTATTTCATCTAGAAAATTAACTTCTTTTAGGATTCCTATAATTTATCAGAGAAAATTTTAAAGAGAGAATAAACGTTGATTACTTATTGTGGAGTCAACTTGAAATGCGTCAATTAAACGAATTCACTATATATTTTAAAACAATTCGAAAGCAATTTAATGTATACTCATTTTCTAGAATTTATTATCTAAAAGCTTTATTATTACAATTTGTGTATTACTGAATTATGGATACGGTCGTATTAAATGTTGGACATTCGCAATTGGAGGAACAATTGAAAATTGCGGCAGCTTGTGGTATTGCTGAGCAAAATCGAGTCGATGAAAATGTGGATGTCGATGATGATACTGAATTAACTGTCGATGATACTAATGAAGGTATTAATTTTCATTTAATTAATTTCGATACTTAAGTATTGAAATTTTTAAACAAAATTTCGATATAAATTTTTAATGAGTAAATTTTTAAATAAAATTAAATAAATACTATTAAACATTAAATTAAGTAAATTTTTTAAATAGGGAAAAAAAATTGATATGCGTACTATTTAAATGGCAACATATCAACATTAACGAGTATTGCAATTTAGATCAAATAAAACTGATACTAATAGCTGATAGCCTAGATCAATATAAATTAAAGACTGCAATGTATTCGATTGCTTTTGCTCATCTTCGGTTGATCAAAACATTCTTCAACGTACATCAGTATTTCGTATATAGACATTCACTATTCTATGCTTGACCGAATGCAGTTGTTCGTGTTTTATGCTCTCATGCGTTCTCGTCGGTGAATTGTACTTCAGTAATAGGATTGCCGAGAAGAAGTCATTGTTAAATGTTTTTGGTTTGGATTAGGTATTAGGTTAGAGCCGTCTAGAATTTGTTCTGTTTTTTTTACAAGAAATAATTCTTTTTTTTGCAAATTATACAAATTTGTTAAGGCACCTCATGTTGTGCTTCCTCTTCGATTGTGGAAACGGTAGGGCTCTTGACTGTCTTATCGGATGACCGCTGTGGTCACCCCATAAATCCAAGAAGCAAATGCAGAGAGCAAGAACTAGTAGGAGAGAGGCGACTTGGAGGGGAGGGGGCAAGGTGGACCGTCCATCGCTGCTAATTCAAGCCTCCTGCTGCTTATATTCATTTTGACCTAGCAAACTTCTTCAGGCTCAAGGTTGTAACACTTCAAGCAAGACCCGTAAAATTAGAGTTTTTCGAATTGAGACCAGCCGACTATCAAATGGAGTCTGTCAGTAGTTTTATTGGTTGGTTGAAAATGTTGAAACGAAAATTTTCGTTTAAAAAACCTGGCCATTAAGAGACGATTTGAAAGATGCCATACAATTGCCCATCTTTATGAGTTTTTTCCTTTCCTCTTTCATTTTGTGACACTCTCATATTTCCTTTAATGAAAATAATTCGTGCAGCAGTCGAATAAATTCCTCATAAAGAAATAGTCGATTTTACATCTCAATAACTTTCTTTAAGCGCTAAATTCCTCAAGCATTAAAAAGTTTTGAAATGTTTCCTCTTTTTAATATGACGATGTAGTTCGTTTCCCACAATAATACTTAAATTAGCCACCGTATATTGGTTAGAGGGAAATAATAATTTTTGTATGGTTAGTTATTTGATCATTAAATATGATTATAAGCGGAGAACCCCTTAATACGAAGAAAATCCCTAACGCTAAAATTTTGCATATTTAGGGAGATTAGCATTTAAATAATTTGATTAAAAACATCGATAGAAAGTACTGTAGACAATATGTTTGATGCATTAAGATGAAAGAGTTTTGGTGATGGGAAAGTTGGTTTAAAAAGTGCGCTTACTTATGTGTCACTTCTTTCTATTACTTATTGAATGAAGTAAGTTGAATTTTTGTTGTTCACTTTATTCCATCGTTAGCTGTAGGAAGGACCGGAAATAACATTGCAGACAGAGTAGTGTAAGGCAATTGTATCTGATGAAAATTTTCAGTCACTTTCTATTTTTGATGATGCTGTATAGGTGGAGGATCCCCCTTCCCTCCAAAAGCAACCTGGCTGCTCTCAAAACCTTCGATTTAATATCCTTGATGGACGCATTGTTTTTATGCTCCTTTACTTATTTGTCTTATATATATATATATATATATATATATATATATATATATACATATATATATATATACATTTAAGAAGTTAGCATTGCTTCTTGCGCCACTGTCTCTCAAGCAAACTGTTCAACATGGTAAACAAATTGAAATATCTGTTATATTGGCACTCGCAGAACTTTCCTCAAGAAAATCTCGCCTATCTTCTGACTCTTTTCTATCAACAGTTACTTCTTTGACATTCAATAAAAAAAACTGAAAAAATTTTGGGAGTAATTTCAAAAGGATTTAAAAATTTCAAACTTTCAAATGTTTGAAAATGTTTTACTTTCAATTTCTAGTTCAAACGTTGCGTATTCCTCTAATATCCCTTTTAATCGTATTCATATAGAGTGTTAATATTGTTACATCCAATTCTCACTAGATATTCCTTCATCTTCTGCCTTATAGTCATGACCATTTCACGAATGAATTTCTTGAGATATTATTTAGAAATTCCATTGAATATACATATATTATGCTTATAAAATTTTCGAAACGAATAATTCTTAGGCTTATTTTGTAATGTTATTTTTTTCTATGGGAACTTTTCATTAAATATTTTTGCAGTAATATTATTTTGCTGATTTAGAGGAATATTATGAAATGAATTTCGAGAAATCTCAAAATTTTTTTTTGATAGAGAAAAATGTTTGATAGTAAAATTTAAAATATTACGTTATACATCTATTGATTAATAAACTTTTGACGTTTTTCTTCCGTTAAAAGCCTTAGTTAAAATGAATAAATATGCTTTAATATTTCTCAATAAAGTGGCCGTCTTCTTATATATTTATGAAATAAACTATTGGAGGAAAAACAATAATCCCTGTAGCATAAAATTGAATTGATCCAATAGAGTGGATTCTAGTCGACATTAGCACAGCACAAATTAATATTTTAACTGTTTGATGAAATTCCATTCACTTAGATAAATTCGATTCAATATTTAAGTCTGAAACGCAATCAGAAAGCTTACTATTTTTTTCACTCCGAAAGTACTATTTCCTCTTGGTGGAAAAGATTCTTCGGTAATTTTTTAAATCCTGAAATTTTAAGAATCAGAATATAGTATCTTTTGTCACAGATCAACAAATATTACTTCTAATATATCAATCTTCATCTTTCCGATTATTCGAGTCTCCTTTAATTTTATTTGTGTATAGCAATCATTTGCAAGATTTTTATTTTGTTGATGCAATGATTTCTTATAGCTTCTGTTTTATTTAACTAATTTTTAGCAGTCGTCTGCATTAACGCTATCCTAACCTGCCCATAGTGATCGACTTAAAAATCTCATCGACAACGTTCACTATTGAATTTTATCATTGAACGTTGCACTAAAAGCTACCATTTTTCATCATTTTCTTATATATATATATATATATATATATATATATATATATATATATATATATATATATATATATATATATATATATATATATATATATATATATATATATATATATATATATATATATATATATATATATATATATATATATATATATATATATATATATATATAATGGAAAAGCAATAAACGCATTTTCATGAAAGAATATTTGGCGATGTTGATTTACGACTTGTTAGACAAATCTTTGCGATGATTCACCTTCCCCACGAAACGGAAGAGGTTGTTGGTTATTTTGAGATTTATGGCTTGACAAATCAACTGAAGATTATACAACTCAATATTACACTTACCTTTTCTCTTATCAAAATTTAAATATGTATTCGACTCTTTACCTAAATAGTCATGCCTGACGTATTTAGTGATGAATTAAGAAATATTCCTTAAATACTAAAAATGAAATGATTAGAATCGAAATATCATTACATATTCGTGGCAGATAGTGTTTATATTCCTGATAAATTGGATTAAGAAACACAGCAGCTAAGGAGTATCGTAAAATTCCAGTGGAGCCCCTCTGGAGCTAAGCGGTTTCTTAAAATCGATGATGGAAACTCTAATGCTCCAAAACAACGTTTTCTAACCAATTTTGACCCTTTATGAGAACAATCATTGATTCTTGATCCTGAAACTTGGTGAAAAAGGCAAATATGGTACTGATGCAGATAACTATTAAAGAGTAAGTAAATAGAATCGAAACACCGAAAGTGCCTCAAAAGAGAAAATAACTGCGGGAATGGTATTGATGGTAATGGAGGTGAGCTTTGAACCCGAAATCGCCAAAAAGATAACACTCATAGGGGGCAATATTTGCATATCCATGACAAACGATGCTTTATTTCGAATTATAATATTCAAAGATTAAAAAAATTATCAAAATATTTTATCGTCATAATAATAAAAATTGTTTTTTTTATAAAAATATATTCGAATTTAGAAATAAATAAAAAAATCGTTTATAATTCAACGCAAATCGCATAAATTAAACGTTAAAAAGAATATCAACAAAAATATTCTTCTAGGCGTGCATGATCATTCGATGACGTCATCGTCTTCTGATCATGATAGCTCATCCGATTCACCACCACCGTCCACACAACGGCTACTTGGTGATGAATTCGTGAAAACACTCGAACAAATTTCAAAACAGGTATTTGCGTGGATTATTGATCGATTTAAGACCCCTACTTCACTTAAATTACTTAAATTTTAATTTAATTTCATTTGCAAGTAACTTTACCTTTAAATTATTCTTGTTAAATTCTTGTCAAATTTTTCTCCATTATTCTCTCAACGTTTTATTAATTGCAAACATATGAAATTCATGCAGTATTTTCTACACTTCACTATATATTTAAATATAGTTATATATATTTTCACCTCTCTCATTGTTTCTTCATAGTAATTATGAATATAGAGAAAATTTATTTCGATGTTATCAATGAAATTATTTATTTTATAGTATTGCAATATACTATTGCAAAAAAAAAAACAATTTTATGCAATGCAATAATGCGTAAAAATAGCGATAATGATTTTTATAGTAGCAACAAAGATTTTTTACAAGTTTTTTTTTACAAAATTTTTTCGATAAATGAATATATATTGTTGTATATTTAAGCAAGCGGCACAATTAGCTGCGAACGCCGGTGAAGCACATCCATCTCAAAGTGGCAATTATAGAACCGAATTGAAACGTCCTGATCTTAAAGGTAAGCTAGGCAATACATTTAAATTTTTCCTTCTTAATAACATCAATCGAGTATATTTTCCTTTACTGTATTATTTTTTGCATCATAAATGCAATATGAAATTCATAGGAAAATCGAAAATTTTGAAAAAAAAAGATCAAGGCGATAAAACGTGCAAAATTATGTTAAATTCTGGAAAAAGAACAAATCCTGAGATATTCACTCTTCTTTTTTTCATTTGTTTATTTCTATCGAGTTATTTAATGACATAGGGTCGAATCCACGAAAACATCGTTCGTTATGGCATAATAAAAGCACTAATTAGATGACGATTTAATTGTACGGAGTGCTATATCACAACTCGGAAAGGCGCCATTCAAATTATAGATGTTTTGATCAAAAGAGAATGAGGGAGACGATGAATGGCAATGCCAAAATCGGTAGAATGGGAATGTGTTATGTTCCATATAAAAGAAATTGACCTATTTGTTACGTATGTTATTTTCTTAGCCACATACCGTATGCATTTTAATTATCAATTAAAGTATTACGGTAGTGTCTATCAGCTGCTCAAATTTTCCATAGAAAATTCTTTTCTAATTCCCAAACAATTCTAAATTATTAGTAAATAAAAGAGCGAAAAATTATTAAATTTCACAAGCGCTTTGATCGTAATACGGAGAGATTGCTATTAGTTACTTTGAAGTCAAGGAGATTACTGTCAATTATTTCGAGGTAAGTCGGTTGTGACAGACAAAAGCAGTTAAGCAGGTAAAATGGTATATGAGTTCTACTGCATTCATACCATCTTCAAAACGACAGTAATGGAGATAAAATATAGTCTGGTACATGTAAAGTGAAGTTTGTCGTTTGATATGCAAAATATTTGTTTTAAGTTATTCTTTTATTGCTAACGATCAATGTAGACAGTAATAGTAAGTAATTGATTCTATGTTGAGGTACGTTTCGTTGCTCGATATGTCAAAAGATTTTCTGTCATTCGTCATCGTTGAGCAGGCATCGTATGCAAGCACATTTCAAAAGTTATACGTGCACTCTCTGCAGAAAGGAAATTACAAGTAAGTCATTTCTTTGCGATTACTGTAGCAACAACTCACTACTTTATATCACCGTACTGTAAGTTACAAATATTATACCGCAATTTACAAATTTAAATTACTGTACTATAAAAAATTACAAGCATTACTTACAAAAAACTGTACATTAAATTATTTTCTACTGTATATTATTATCGCTGTGTAAAGTTTACTATATTACTATAGTAAAAGATTTTAATCGGAATTTTCCGTACATTATTATTCCTTCTTTGGTTTACTCAAGTGTCGTCTTATTCATTGGTTCTTTTTCCTTAGTGTTTTACTAATAAATGAATATGCAAATTTTTGTATTTTAAACTAAACCATTTCTATCTCTGTATTAAATGCTTGATGGAGCTATTAACAATGGTCTCCTTTCATCATGCATTAGTTGATTAGTAAATAAATCGACTTCCTTGGTGTTGGAGCATTTGAAAATATCTATTAATATCTGCGAGGAGAATATCTACTGAAATTATTTACTTTTGAGCTTTGCATATGCAAATGGCAGCGATTTGAAAATTATTTAAGGATTAATTTTACTTATATTGCAATTGTCATTGAATTGCAATGATCAGTAAATTGCAATAGCTAGCAAATTGTAACATTCAGTGAATTGCAATAATCATTGAATTACTCGCCATCAAATCCGACATGCTAACCAATTCTCTCCTAATATCTAACAATTTTATCACTTTTTGCCGACAAAAATTTCTCATTCGAATTTTCTCTTAATGTTGAATAGTTGAAGCATATAGTGCGATCGAGTTTTCTATCATTTGTGACGAGTTTGAAATGAATAGGGACAAACCAGTGGACACCGTTTGCCTTATTCAATTAGATCGGCAAGACATTCTCATAAAAGAGTAGCCATCTTCGTTGCATATGTGTTCTATGGGTGTGTGTCCACTTTGTTTTTATGCCATTCATTTTGTTGTGCGCGTATGTATGTGTTTGTCTGTATTTGTATGTGTATATGCTTGTGTGTCTGTGCATGTCTGTGTATGTTTGCATGCTTATGTCTGTGTGTGCTTGTATATGTATGTGCGTGTTTGCGTGAGTATGTATGTATGTTTGTGTGTGCATTTGTGCGTTTTTTGCATGTCTCCATTCCAAATCAACAAGTCGTACTATGCATCATGACATACGGCTGCTTCTGCTCTATCTGCATTCCCGATGACATAGATTTTCTTTGATTGTCACCAACGACTAATGCATACGACGTAGAAACACAAATGTTGCGACACTAGAGATCATGCCAGGTCAACCAACCAACGTTTCTCCTTCTTTGCCCGCCGATTGCCTCCCTCCCCCCTTTATCTAAATGGACGATTGCAAAACGCATTTGCAAATCTTAAAATCAATAAGAAAAATAATTTTTTTATTGAAAATATTCCAATACGAGAATCATATCAATCAGTGATAAATTTGCAACTTTAACGATAAAATATATATTAAATTTTATTTAAATATATGCAAATAACGAAGAAATAATACGATATAATGTGGAGAAATAATAGGATGCATTAACATGACATTGGTAATTGTAAAGATATAAATAAATCAGGTGATCGAAAAAGCGCTTCAAGAAAACTTCTGCAAATATTTCATTTTCTTTTCTCTTCATCGATTAAACGACAAATTTTAGAACATATACGTTAAAGAAAAAAGCTGATATATTGTTGATTTAATTTAGATTTATTATAATTCTTTAAATATCAGGTTTATTATAGATGATAATAAGAGTGCACGAGAATCCCTTATAGCTTTGCTTCTTATAGTTACCTAGAAACGTTTAATCTTTCGTATTGTTGGATATCGATCATTAATAATCACTTTATTAGGAGTGGTTCCTATTAAATGGAATTAACGGTGATGAAACAGCATGATATCCCCTTCCAGCTCCCCCCCTCTCTACTTTCACCCTTTGAGCTGTTCCTAAAATAGAAAAAATTCTTCGAATATGTGTACTTAGCCATTGTCATTAGGCAAGATGCGTTCAACTTGCAATGCATCGAAATGCTTTTCTAACGAACGAGGGCACAAACAGCGGAAGACATTTTAAAAGAGCCGAATTTAGAAGGGCAATGCTGTATGACCTAAATGTATCATAATTTACGCTCGCTATGTAGCAATCTTTGCTCGTCGTTGACCGTCTTTCGCGCCTTAACTATAATTTCGAGCGAATACCTTTAAACAGAGAAAGAGAGAAAAAAGAGCGCTAGAGAGAGAAAGAGAGAGAGTGCATAGCAGCTGTCACCTACGCTTTACATAATTGACAGCCATTAGGTGAGCGCCTAAAAAAATTACCCCACTTCATTGTACGATGAGTGTGCTTTATGCGTAGAGAAATCGGAAGACATAAGAATTTTTTCATCGGTTCTAAAATCGAAATGAGTGGTCAGCTGAAATTAAAGACCTAACTAATGATCAGTAAGGTGTGATAGAATGATAATAAATATGGCTATATAATGATAAAACTAATCAAATGATGCAATATTGCAATAATATTCTCGAAACTATGGCCTATTGAATTTTAATAGCAGTAGATTAGCCAGAATCTAAAATTTCAGAGGGAATCGACAGTTGAGAGTGTTATTACATGCGAGGAATAAAGGAGAGGAGGGTGTGTAGAAATTACTAAAAAGTTCTTTATTTTTGGCTAAATATTTAAGGAGATAGTGTCGTCTTCCTCAAAATTTTTACTATAGCCGCACTTTTCCTTCTCCTTACTTCGTTCTTTCCCGTCTTCCTTACCACCTAGCTGATGACTCACTAATTAGAACTCTATCAGCTTTGAGTGAATAACCGAATTGCATAAGAATTCGCGAATTAAAGTCAGATATGTGAGAAGTGAACGAACGAGACCAATTACGTTTTTACATGTTTTGCAGATTTTTCCTTCAAAATTAGACAGCGGAAGCATCATGCTGCATGTATGTATGAGTCTGTTTGTCGTCCACTGTCCTTTGGGCTTGTCTGTCGTCATCGCCGGATGGTGTAATAGTGATTTGAATTCCTTAGGAAGAAATGCTATTTAGATGAAATATTGCATTTCAAGCAAATTTACATTTGACTTTTTTCCGAATTTTTGGATGGCGATTTTCAATATTCAGATTTAAGGTTTAGTTTATTGACAGCCGCCACTTCATCTATCCAACAAAAATTTCCAACCGAATTAGTGTTCTTATTGACGAAGTGGTGATGGCTTTTATGAGATACATGGAGATGAATCGTTTTTCTTCTTTTTCGCAAGGTAATTCAATGAGAACGTAGCAGCTGGTACCAACATGTATATGCTAGAGAACTAAATGTTCCGAATGGGATAATGATCCGGTTTCATTGCTCTCACCTAGTTCGGCATTGTCGACTTGTTCCGCTCTTTTGCTTTTAGTGGTCACTAACATTGCTCTTACGATAGTGAAATTTCTACGAAATTAAGGCGCCCAAGAGTGTTTTTAGCGAATGTGAATGAGCGAGCGGTCATTATGTTTGCACATAGGAGGTGACTTGTGTTGTGGACAGCTCTTTGACCGCATTCAGACAGGTTCTTAAGAGCCGTAGCGATACTCTCATTTTTTTTTTGTTGTTGTTCGTTCACTAACAGATTGGCATCGCCAACCGATCGCAACATAAAAACACAAACATTCTCAGTTGAACTCCTCTTATAGTTCCGGCAATTATTTTCCTGAAATACTATATTGAACAGGTTGTTTCTTACCTATGACAAACATTGAAAAAATTTCACCTCTATCTAAATATCTGAGAACCGCATTTCAGCCAAATTTATTGTAACGCCCCTCCCTCCTGTCCTTTATCTTCTGTGGCACCCGTCTTCAAATATCATCCGCGGCGCATATCGTTATGCCGTATTTTAGATACGTCACTGCTGCAATAAACATGTTTGGTCAGCTGACTTGCAAGGTCAATTGTTTTCTCTGGGCACTCAAAAAATGCTGATTAAAATGCTTATTAGATTAGTTAAGTTATTACTATCATTGTTGTTGAAGTCATAGCAAATGAGAGTATAGGTGACCATGGGATAATCATGGTCTAGTTTTGTAATATAAAATGCAAGCATGACGTCATTAGTGGAAGCCGTCTGCACCATCATTGCTTTATGGATCAACTGAAGGAAGATGATTGCATACAGTGGCAAACGTTGTTGGGATGTCCACATGGATATGTGGATGTGATGAAGGTGACGTAGACGAACGCCCAGAAAGCAGCTCATATGAAGACACACACGGTCTCAACGATATGGTAGGCGGTGGCCCGGCACGAAAGGGCACAAACACCCTAAGGAGCAGGATGTTCGCCGACCGTGTTCGGAGCCAGCTGAGCACGCAACCCGCATTGCACTTCAGGGCAGCCGCAACGCCTTAGTTAGGATTTACCGTGCGCAATTTTTCAAAAAAAAAACTTATCTTCAAGGGGCTCACAGAAATCCTCTATGCAGAAAACTTAGTTCTTCCGGGTTATGTTTTCTCGTCTATAAGTATCCCCTCTCTTTTATTGCCAAAATTCCTACCCGAATATGCATGAATTTTCGGAAAATTTCAAAAGGCTGCGCAAATTTCAACTGGGAACTGAGGCACAATTCAGTGTTTACATCCTAAATATAATAAACCGTTTTTTCTTTACTTCCACCAAATATACGTTCATTGCGGAATTGGCGAATTGCAATTTCCTTTCACTCTCCCACCCCTCTTCGCCATCCATATAAATTGCTCTAGAATTCACGTCGATTTTGAGAAATACCGTGAACAACATGAGAATATCGTATAAGACTTCATCGTACTGCTGGAATTGCCTATTGATGAATATCTTTACGGTAATATATTTAAAAGAAATTTTCTTCTAAAATTTCCATTACCCAAAAATGTAGGAATTGAAAATTCTAATACATATGAATTGAATTTCTCACTATAGTGAGGGTACCATTTTTACTGCATCCAAAAATTAATACCTCCTAAGAGATTCTTATATTGGTTTGAATGTTGAAAAAGGAGTAATATACATTAAAATGTTCTCATCGCTCCAGTTCCTGAAAGTATTGATAGTTTTGACAGTATTTTTAGGCGAATATTATTAGAAGAAAATGGTCTTTAATAATATTTCATAAATACATAGAGAGGAATTTAATTTGAAGGATGGATGGAATTTTAAAATGTTTTTTTTAATTTGGATGCGATTTGTGGCAGAATTCTTGATGAGATATTCGGCAAAAAATGTGAATTCTAGAAAAATTTGAGAAAATTTTTAACTTTTGAAGAAAATTGGCAAAAAAATCCTTTTTTTTAAATTTTCAGTTGAATTTTTCTGTTCCCGAATTGACTATTAATAGTGATATCCATTATATACCTTATTTTGCTAGAAATAAAGTTTTCAGCCTCAGTAATATCATTTTATCCATTTCTTTGTTAAACTAGGGTTTCATTTTCAACCAAATTGAATCTTCCTCAGATTGTTTTCGCTTCCGAAATCATCGCATTGCTAGGAACTACTAGTGTTTCCAGAATTTCAAAATTGAAGTTAATGAGAGCGAAGCAGGGGGAGGAGGATTGGAACGGCTAAGCCTAGCGGTCTAATAAGTGCTAAGGGAAGGGCGATTAAAGAGGAAGATGTAACTTATCACTGGGAAAAAATAGAGCAGTTTTCATCTACAATAATAGGTGAGATCAGATTTTATATTTTAGTGTGAAAAGACCCCTTCAAAATCCATTAACATTACTTCAAACGCGCAATTAAACTCTTTGAGGAATATAGTTTCCGGTCAAAGTATGAAGAGGTAGGAAAATCGGACCCACAAACCCTTCTCCTCCTAGTTCCCTCTCTTTTCTGCGTTTTTCGCATGAATCTAGAGATAAATTTCAAACTGAATTGAACTAATAAAGCTTTCTCCCCACAATTTTGTAGTGAGCGACAATGACTTTAGCTGGACAGTGGTCATTGGTCATCTCGCTCGTGCCCATAATAGCTATTCACTCGGTCAACAAGATTTGCAATAAACATGCCCGTTACGTATACGGCATAACATTCGGCACTTTTCAAGAGGATCATCGAGCGTTATTTTGTTTGAAATTCTCGAAAAGCGACCCGTAAAACTTCCTTGTTGACATTCGTGTTTTCTTAACACAAATCTTTATTCGTCACCGCATTTGGCAATATGCTAACGATACGAAATCATTACTAAACAAGTCGGCAAATTTTTGTTGAGAACTATAGCAACGTCACATATATTCGTTCTTTGAATAAACTCTTATAAACTAAAAAATACACTTATTATTTATATATTATTATATAATATTACTAATGTAAAATTTACAACTTTATAAGATTATTACTATTATTATCAATATTTAACTGTATATTGCTAAATTGTAATGTCATCAGTAATCAAAATATTGATAAAGACTTTGATTATATTTATAAGCAAAAGAATCCTCAATGCATAGAAAGATTCGCTCTTTTTTTGGATCCCAACTTATATGAAGTTATGCTAATTTCTTTCAATCTTTAAATTTATATGACCTTTTTTTTTGCAAATTTGATTGGTCAATATGAATTGTGTTATAGATGACATTATATATATATATATATATATATATATATATATATATATATATATATATATCCTTTATCGCCTTAAAAGTAATTAGCCTGTTGTTATTGTTTCGAAGATTGCCTTTATAGTATACAGAAATCAACGCTTTAAAGTAATTTCCTAACAAAATCTTTCGCTAATTTGTATGATGTTGGTGCTTCGCGAAATCTTACTTTAATATCGACTACTTTCGTGTTGAAGTAGAAATCTAGACTATGAGAAATTGCTTAAGCTGATGTCGTTTCAGTTGACAGAGTACAACTTGAGATCAGGATTTGAAGAATTAGTTCATTTTATGAAGTTGAAAGTGAGCTTGAGGTACTCCATTTTCTTGAAATCTGAGTTTTCGTATTAAACTCAATGAAGTGCAACTTATTTTATCGAAATTTCTCCTTAATATTAATGACAATTCATACATTTTTATATAAAAATAGAAAAAAAATTCTCTAGCACTCATTTTGTGATGAGAAAATGAGCGCAGTTCATCGATAGAATGAGTATACATTTAAACTTCCATTTGACATACAAAAAAAGTCGCTATTTGGAATCGAATAGTGAATCGGTTTACGTTGGATTAACCTTAATTCCAATACAACTGATCTCATCGTAGATTTAAAAAAATGAAAGAAATAACGATTCATAACCGCTCCAGAAATATCGTCCATAGAGAATCGTTTCCATTATATTGTTGATCTTTTTTATCACAGTTTAATATTTTTATACAAAATTTCATTAAAACGGTTTCCACTTCCGTTATGATCTTTCAATATTTGCTGTCAGAGAATATCTGTATATGTGAAGTGAGTTCATTACGGTGAATCTGCCTTCTAAGTGGAATAGCTCAAAAACAATAAATTAATGCAAAGTCTTTTTTTTTCATCCAGCTATTCCCACACGGGGTAGTTCTTCCGGTTGCAAAAAGTTTGACGTTTTTCCTGTTTCGAAAATAATTTCCGAGTGTCAAGAGTGAAAATATTCAGGAATGATGTTTTATACATCCGAACCCCCCAAATCCGGGTGAGTTTTCTTCCGGAATTCAATTTTTTTTGTTGATTTTATTGTTAAGATCAAAATATGAAATTAATTCTTTTATAGGAAGCATTCTCATTAAGTTATCGACAAGCTGATCAAACTAGTTTCATGCCTTTCCCATCCCTCCTCTTTCGCATTCTCCCCTTTTCACTAATTTTGTTTTGATTTCCTCCATTTCGGTCGTCTTCCCAATAATATTTCTATCATTATTTAGAAATGAATGCACGTTGATTATATACTCCAAACAAATTTAATAAGTTTGGAGTGTAGTTTGAAGTATATCTGTAAACTGTTAAATCCATCCTATTCCTAAATGTATATGCTTCAACTAAATGATCAAAATTTGCATATTTTTTCAAAAAAAGAGAGAGAGGAAAAAATAAACGAAGAAAAAAAAAACGAAATTCGAAAATGAAATGAGAGAGAAAATGAAATTTCACATTTACGTATTTTGTTGCAATATTGACATATGGTTGGCTACTTTTTCTTTCCGTTAATGTTTCTTTGTTTTACCAAAGAGTGGAAATTTTTCGCGATAAAATTGTAACCAATAAGAGCGAATGCACTTTTATTGACAATTTGACAATTTTTTTTGGTCGTTATGAACAATCCGTTTTCTTTCGTATGTTCACCTCGTTTGATTGTCATCAAAAAAATCCATTTTTTTTGTCATTCTTTTCGACATTAATCGCATCCATCGGTCCACTTCATTTGACTGCAACATTGATTTCATTTCAAATAGGATTGATTATTTTTAAAGTGAATTGACTATTCGACAAGTCGTTCGAAACGATCGCCATAGGAGAGGAGGAGAATTAGGAAGTTCTACTATTTTACTATTCGAAAGACCGCTGATGGTGACAGAAGAGTGGGAAGGGGGAGGAGAGGTGAATGGAGGGATTTGGAATCCGAGGCGAGGAGAGGAGGGCTTTCGAAATGGCTCCATCCATTGCTTTTGAGAAACTCAAAAATGGAATGGCACATTTCATTAGTTTTTTCATGTTATGCGAGATATTAAGATGTTCTCGACCGTTAGCATGTTCTTCTCGACTACAAATCTCATTATTTATGCAAATTTTCCATATATTCAAAAATTCTTGACAACTGAAGAGCTTATCTATCTTTCAATTGCGCTTGTAGCTGTACTTCTAATTAAGATGCTTAGTTATTTCAGAGTTAAGAAAGATCGAATAATTGGTTGTTTCTGTGAGGGAATGAGTATGCAAGAGAGGTAGAGAGAGGAAGAAGGAAAGAGAAATGACTACAAAAGATTATGCTGGATCTAATATAAGCGAGACGAATATAGTGTAATGCATATTTAGGAAAAGCTGGAAATGACGATGTCATTTCATAGCAGAGCGAAAATCATCAAAACAAAGAAGCAGAGGAAGGGGAAACACTTGAAAGAATTTGTGCTGCAGAGATAAATACATTTTCGGAAAGAGTGTTTTTATTAGGGCGTAAAAGAAAGTGAAAGGGAAATGAAATAGAGAAAAATACCCGAAGAAAGATCAAAAGAGAGGCGAAATTATCGAACGGAGAAGGCATTTAACTCATGAGGTGATTTCACGTAAGAGAAAAACGTTGATTTTTGTGGAGTGACCAATAATAAAATGGAACTGAAGATAGGAGATGAATTCGCTTGATTAGCTGGACATCTGACCATTCGAGAGGACAACAATATATCGGCGGCGTTGTTGAGTCATAATAAAACGGCTTATACTCATGCAATTTGCGAGAAAAAAACGTTTTGACGAAAGTTGAATTAGTGGACATTAGAGTGGACAACATCAAACAACAACAATTGGCCATTCGTGTGGATGTTTTTAGTGTCCTCTTTTGAGCAGCCATCTGAAAAGTGTGTCCGGCTAGAAAAAGCGTTTTTTGTGTACATGAGCGCGTGCCGGTCACTCCCACCCCAAAACGTATACCATCGTTTTGTTGCACCGCAATACGGCTGGTATTCAATTCGCTTAGGACTTCCTCTTTCCTCTCATCCATCTCGTTTTTAGCTTCTCCTATCCAACACTCCCTTCATACGCTTAATCAATTTTCACGACAAATTGCCATCCGATAAGCATCAATTCGATCGGTTTCAACTTTATTACCTACTTGTTATTGCTGTTATTGATCTGCTAACTGGTCGTTGTGGAATTATTTGGAATATAACTAAGAATACATATACTGTTATACTGCTTGACCTACTTGTACAAGAGAATATCTTCTGTGAATAGGATCATCAGATGATCACCATCAATCCTTCATACTATTCTTCACTCTGCGGAGAATAGATGAATTATTGAAATTATTAGAGCTGGAACGAGAATAGATATTAAGGAAGAAATCGAGAAAGAAAGGGAAACTTCAAAAAGTGTCGTCAAGATTATAACCGGAGCCACAAGCGGAGTTCGTTGATTTTGATTCTAAATGCTGCCATATTAAATGATGACAATCATTGAAGCAATTATCATTATTTCTTTTATGCTGCAACTCGATCAGCAACAAATAATACAGCACTAATCTTTTTTTTTAAATGATTAGTACGTAGATTTGTCAACTTTCACGATTTTTGAATACAGCCGATATCCCCTACGGGCAAGTGAGCCGGCGAGTCGTTCATGTAAGAACGTGTTCCATCGTAAAGGAGCTCTTTGACAGGTGCATCCAAATCTATTCACCCTTTCTATCAACTGATAAAGTGCACCATAACGAAAGATAGTGGTGGCAAGTTGCAAAAAAAAATAGAAAAAGAACTTACGAGATCACCTTCTCATTCATAAGGAACCACTGACGAAGAATAAGAGAAGAATGAAAGAGAGTGTGTGTGTATAGATAAGAAAATTACTTTCATTTTGAAGGCGTAGCGAAATTGTCGAACTCGTTTTACGTCTTGCAAAACTTAACTGGACATCTCACAAATTCAACACATCGTTTTTTTTGTGGTGTCCATTTTCGAAGAAAACGTGTTTCAAAAGTGTTTCAGATACATACATACATACATACACACATATACACACACACATTCTTCATTTGTTCCAAATTTGAAAACGTCTTTACACTCTTATATTGACGACTAAATCAACGCATCGTTTTCTGCAAATCTTTTCATCGGAGATATTCAACGATTGACCACAATTTTGAATGTGGAAATATTTATATTATTCGTTATTTCGAGATTAATTAGACGTTAATCAATAACGATACGAGAATATTTCTATCGCTTATTTCCAGTGATCTTCTTATATGATTATCACAAGTGGTTGGCCTTAATATTCTTTAATAATTTGCTGCTCTACTATTTATTTCGAAAACGATTCCATTTCGTTGATTGGTTTTAAATTTTCACCACTGCCATGAGCGCTATCGATTTCTTCCATTATAATTTCTAAGTGATTTCTAGAGACGAATTACTGTGCTATAAGTGAAAATTTTATTATTTGAAAGTATATGTCGTATATATGGAATGGCTACATCACTTCTAATTCCTGCACAACAATCAACGAGTAAAGTTGGTGGTGGTGTATTTGTTGGACATACGGCAGCACATTCACCACCGATCGCATCAACCGCCGAATCGACAGCGGTACTCACAGGTGGTCAATCTGCAATTTCTGAAAGAAGTCCTCAAGCTGCCACTACTACAGCAATGGCTATCGAACGACGCAAAAAGAAACCATATAAAGAGTTGACACTAGAAGAAAAGGTGCAATTGATTCGGCTTGCAGAAGAAAATGCCGGTCTTAGTCAAGCAAGTATAGCGGAACGATATGCGATTGCAAAAAGTAATGTATGTCGTATTTTACAACGTAAACATGAATATTTACGTGCATTTGAATGCGCTGGATTTGCTGGCTCACGTAAACGAAAACTTCGTGGAGAGCCAGATTCTCAACATGCTTCTAGAAGCACAAATACGACAATAGCTCATCGTCAATCGACATCATCAACTCCACAACGTCAATTGCCAACAATTCCAGCTCCGAAGCCGAGATACTATATTCCATCGGCTCCACTCAAAGAGGCAAATGAACTACGCCATAATGATCTAATCGACAGCCGTTTATTACAAACTCCTATCGAAAATCGTTTTGGTGAGGCGGTTATTTTCTCTGATGCAACAATCGTATGGTTAAGGTAGCCGTTTATAGCGCTGGACATTGGTCACTTTCAATGGCCAGTGTCATGGTTATAATGACCAAGGCTTCTTCTATGGTAGATCTCAATGATTGTTCTGCTTGAATGGTATAGGTTTGAGCATAAGCAACAAAACTATACCGGTCATATTCGATAATACAACCTAGGTTGAACAGCCGCGTTTTTTAATATCTCCTTCGCCGTTGTTTGTGTCATTTATGCAGACGATTGGTTCGTTGCAGACTGGAACTATACAAAAACTTTCATCATATCAAATATGTTGTTCGTTTCTCTTATATACTATATCATAAATGAAAACTTTATAGCCCCAGTGTCTATATTTGAGGCTATACGATACACGTTTGAGTTCATAGAATTACTGCATCACTAATTTGGTAAGTTCGAAGTTAATTCGATCGTTTACATTTGAATGAGTAAATTATATAATCAGTAAGAAAATTTTGTAAATTTATAAAATATAACAATTATATAGGTAGCATATTTATTAACAACTATCAAAATTACTTTAGTAATTTCAAAATTCTGTAATGTTCGCAGATTGTTATCAGCTTTCGTCGTATCTTCTAGATGTGTGGTACGACTCAACCAAATGTTTCCGTTTTTATTGCTATTTATTCGTTTATTTATTCATTTAAATGACATTATAGAGTATAATTTGCGCATAGAAATGCACCAATTTGGCCTTAGATGAATATATCTCAAAGCAAATTCACACAGCTAAGTATAGTGTCTAGATATTCTCATATGCGTAGAATGCACACTCTATTCGATATGAGTGTCTGTGTTTGACTTTCAACAAGTCTGTCTATGTCTGTCTTTCGACATCAATATGTAAGTAACTCTTATTTTGCATATATATATATATATATATATATATATATATATATATATATATATATATATATATATATATATATATATATATATATATATATATATATATATATCCGCAAATTTAAAAATTATTGCATTATGTCTAGTTCTCTTCGCAACACATAAATAACACTCTCAATCTTTGCGAAAAGAAGATGCACTCTCATTAGATTCTTTCTCTTCTCTCTTTTTTTTGATGATCGAAACACCAATACGCAAAATTTCATTCGATTTGAATTGTTGTGACAACTTCCTTAAGAAGAAATAATTTTCACCGATAGAAAAATATGTTTCACTTTCTCAACGAAAACGAATCCCTAAAAAATGATTCCCTCTTTGAATTGACGCCATTTTTTCTAACGATGGACATTCATCCATCTTGGAATTGCCATTAAATGAAGAAATTCCTGGATGCATCTCAACGAATACTTGAAATTTCTAAATGGAGGAAGAAGTTGGGGATGATATGTGGAGGGGAAAGGGGAGAAGGAAAGGGAGGCTAATGGACCTGTCAATCATCTAAAAATATGGGGAATTCCATAAAAATTTGAGAAATTTTCTTCCTAATAGGGGATGGGGAAAGAGGTTGAGTTATAGCATAGAAGTAATTCTTCGCTACCTCTCGGATATTCTTTATTCATTTTCATTTAAAACAACTGTTACGAGGCTTTTTTCTCTAGTGGATTGAAATTGAGGTGGAACATAAAAGATAGGCAAATCGTGCTACTCTTGTCGATTTTGTGGATTAAAGATAATTTTCAATAGAATATTCATAAATAAATATTCATAAAATTTTACTAAATTTTACTAAATGAAAATGGGAAAATTAAAAGAAATTTTCTAAAATATTTTATTGATGAAAAAATAAATTTTATATCCTATGCTACTATAATGTGCACGGATTTGTTCATAAATGCGAGGAGAATTTGAACTTGTCGGGTGATTTCACTCGCTGTCTGTTGTCTCTGTTTATGCAGTTGTCTTGTTGTGATGTTTATTGACAGCCTTTTTTTTTTTTGGTGTCGTTTCGTTAACGCGGAAGTAAATAGCGACCGGCTCTAATGGAGGCATATTTTATGACGAATATTTGCATAAGTATTGCTGAGCGATGAGGAACATTATTGAGGGATATTGATGATTTCTTATGGGATCTCGAAAGGAAGGTAGGAACGAGCTCGTGGGAAGGATTTATAAGAAGGAGGTAGAGATTTGCAAGGAGGAAGAGCTAAACTGGAAGATTTGCAAGAAAAATCTGTAAATGAAGATTTTTAAGGAAAAGCTAGAGAGGATTTGTAAAAAATGAACTACGAATGTATATGAGAGTGAGAGTTTTCACATACAACCGGTTGGGTGGAAATAAGCCTGCTTACCTGAGCGAGGACTTCATCCATATGCGCGATGGCCTTAGACAAGTCCTTTCCTGCTCCCCTCCACGATCTAGCGGTCTGTTTTGGAATTTATTAATTGATGGCTTAGTTAAATCGAGTTCTATGAATGCTTTAAAAGTTTTTATAGGCAAACGATTAGAAACACTAAATTCTTTCTCATCGACTCGTTTTCCTGAGGTTACTGAGCGATCAATTTGTGTTTTTCCTGTATATATGCTATTTCGTAGTGACCACTTTGACGGTTGACGCTATAATGACCACTTTCATAGATAAGGCCGCAGTGGCCACTTTGACAGTTAATACTGTAGTGACCATTTTAATGGGTAACTCAATAGTGACCATTTCGATAGTCGACGCTGTGGCGACCACTTTGATAACAAGCGCTATAGTGGCCACTTTGATAATAAACGATTTAGTGACCAGTTTGATGATTAACACTACAATGGTCACTTTGATGGTTAGCGCCGTAATGAACATTTTGTTGATTGAGGCCATAGCAACTATTTTGATAGTTAAAACATTCATATAAAATCGTTATAAACAGTTTTTAAGACATCATATGACGAACATTTCTTATGTGTACTGTGACTTCCTAAATATTCTGTTATCATTCCTTCAATTTATGATGCATCGCTCTCGTTTGATTTGGTTAGGGCATTCCCTTCTGGCGGTCATTATTCTTTTACATGCGAGTTACCAGTCGAACAGTTTATCTATATCCTTGACCTTTGCCTCCATCACTTGCAGAAGAGTCTGCTGTGCATCTACTTGCGTCTCCTGCAAAAAAAAAACTAGAGAGACCGATGAGTTGTAGACATTATAAGCCCGGGCTTGTAATTGGGAAAAACGATATGTAGAACAATCACTGATACAATTTAGGCGCTGTCAATTGAAATGCTTTAACCACTTATTATAGGTAATGAAACGTTGCGGGCGCATATGTACAAACAGCATCAAATCTCGCGTATGTTTATGTGCCGTTGCTGTAATTGGGCATTCCCCGATAAAACCAGTCTTCATATGCATATGCAGGTATTGTTTTTAATCTTTGCTTTACAAGTAGATAAGTGCTGACTAAACTTATAATTTAAGATCAAATTTTGCTGTTTTATTGTAATTCATAAAGGCTGCTACGTTCACCAATATTTCGTATCAGTAATTATGCGTAAATAACTGGACAAATATAAGAAAGCAAGGTTTCCTCTTTTATTTATTTATTTTTTAAACTCATTATCCCATTTTTTTAACATATATGCACCGATTCTGTTTGTGCTTTAAGACAATCAGTAATTAATCTTATTTATGGGAACGATCATATTAACTCGAATTTGGCACTTAAATTTTTATCAGGCATCCCCGAAGATAGGGGACTTCATGCTGTGGGGATTTTACATTCGTTTGGGTAAAAATGCCATTATTATTTAAATAACAAATTTACTGTAAGTTGTTAAAATGAAAGCATTGAAATGAAGAATTTAATTTCAGGCCAAAGAAGAGGGTAAGACGATCTCAGTACCGGTGATCGGTAAAGGAAATCCCCCTCAACAGCAAAGCTCTACGACGACACATGGTGCTAGTACTACACCTCAAACACCGGCGTTACATATTCCACAAGCACGTGCTCCTGCACCAAATCCATTCGCTCCTCTACAACTTCACACTCTTCCTACCCATCAACCTTTGAGCATCGCCGATCCTAGTGGTTAGCCTTTTATGCTTAACTGGGCAAAGACATATTTTGCAACTGGCATGCCTTGCCTAGACTCAACTTGCTCAGAAGCTATTCAATTGTAATGCTTTAGTTTATTCAAAAATTGAGTCATAGGGATGACGACGAGTTACAATCATATTGCATTATCTTGGCCACTCATTTAACTTGCCTCTCATTCCATAGGAAACTGTAGAACATTAAACTTGCTCGAAATGTTTCGCTAATAAGAAGGATATATAGTCATAAAATTTGCATAAAATTGATTAAAAGTTGTATTACATGGAATTGACAAGGGTTGCAATATAAAAGTCGCTGTCGAATAGCTGCTGAAAATATGTTGCGGTACTTCTTTTTCGTGTTGGAGAGATGGAGTGCCTGGTTATAAAAGCATTTTTTTGCTTAGGACTTAACGAAACATGCGGAACCCGAACTAAGACCTCTTCTCTCATTTATTACCGCAAAATCTGCCCATTTTTTACCTCTTCTGTTCTCAGGAAGACTGCAATCGACGCTGGAAGATTGGCAACCATTGGCGTGGACTATGATATGTCTTCTTATGTCACCTTTTTTAATGCAAACTTTTTGTCTCAGTAGCATGTTCCGGTTTCGTAAATAAATCTTAATGAAGCATTTCAGCGCTACAAGCTGCAGCGGCAACATTATTCCCTCAAATGGCATTGCTTCGAAGTGCGACCACGAATACGTTGCCGGCCGATGAGTTGATGTCAAAACTACGCGAGCGGCTCATGCTTAATAACTTAGTGGCGCAATCAGGCTTTGGACTTGCCGCTTGGCTCGCCGGCTTCCCTAAAATCGATCAACCTAGTATGTGATTGCCCCAGTTATATATCCAGCAGCTAACAAATGAATGATCCAAGAGTAACATGTAAATAATTACGGGATTTCTTGGTTTCTTGCTCTGCTCATTGGCAGCCTCATTCAGAATTCTAATTGAAAAGTCAGGAAAGAGAAAAAATGTTTTCATGATTGAATTCAATATCGAGGATAAGGAAAAAGTTCCTTACAGTTTCGGCTTTTTTTTTTGCACATAGGTGAATAGCTAAAGGACGTGGAAGATGTTGGTTTAATTTTAAGTTTGACTTAGGTATATGTTTTCCACGCAAAGGACTCCAAGTGTTTATATAAATAAATGAAGAAGATTAAAATGAATAAATAAATAAATAACGATATCATGATTTGTCTGAGTTTTCCGACTTCCTACTTCTCATTTCTTTTCAAAGTTTTCGAAGAAATTTTGTAAACTTAATGTTGCGGTTGTTTCATACTTTTGCGTAAGTAGCTGGTTTATTTAATATTTGTAAAGGAGAAAATCTCTTTTTTTCAATACTAAACATCATTTACTTTATGTGTATAATGATTGTATTAAAATTAAGGTCTAGGAAATATGGGCGTAACGAGTAGTGATATAGCAGTTAGTAAAGAGGAACCAAGTGTCGATTTGGGTGATGAAGAGGATGAGATCAATGTGGACAAAGAAGTGGATGAGGAGATGCCTTTGGAAAGGGATCGCAATAACGACGATGATAATGTAAGTTGGATCGATTTGTTATTAAGTTAATCTTTTAGCAATCTGGAGCATAATATCGGAGTCGTGTTTTTTTTTTAAATATTGGAAGGTACCTATGAGATTAACTAACACTTTGACTCGGGTGTTTTATTAATATTTGTTATATATAATGGTTGTTTATTAACTGAAATGCTTCTTGTAATTAAACCTGTATATTACAACTAGATCACCCGAGATTGTATTTATATACCTACGCTGTGATATTTGATGATGCTTATTTATGGAACTTAATGCCAAAATTTAATATTACCGATTAAGTTATTTCCTCAATATTTTGACGTTCAATGTTCTTATGGTGTTTGTTTTTTTTTTTTATGTAATGCAGTTGTAAATTCCATAAAAAGCTCGTTTTTACGATGATTTAGTTTGGTGATATAGGTTCATCAACAGGTATGATTACCTTTCAGATTCACCCTAATTTCTTGAAAAAAAGATGGAACTTTTATGTGATGCAAACGAGAAAAAAAGTAACTTTTTAAGAAAACGATTTATTAATCCACAGCATAATCAATAATTTTTAGATCAATATCGGCGATGATTTTGTTAATAAGGAGATTGGCAAAGAGACCGCTTTACATATGGATGAAAGGCATGAACGTGATGAAAATAGAGGCCACGAAAACGAGGATGGATTAAGGTACTTTGAAAATTTATTCTTAAAGGGAGATTATATTAAGGCAGATGCAATTTCTAAAAATATCAGGAAATTTTTTTGGGAAGGAAGGTGTGGGAGCGCACATTAAGTCGAAGATGAACGTGCCTGATCGTCCTGTTTTGTTTACCCTCTCCTCCTTCCATCTTTCCTGCCTCTCTCTCTTCCTTCCTAAATTCGAAAGAAAATGACACCTTTTCTTTTTGTTATCGTGCGTATCAAAGCCTGAAGATTTTTTGGTTTGTTGTTCTCTTTGGTACATCTTGAAGCAATTTACTTTGCGGCAGAAAAGATTTGACAAACATTTGGAAGGACCAATCGTTGGTTGTTTAAATCCGCCTTATCTCAAGTTTATTATCAGAAGAAAACTATATATCATCGGCGCAGAATTTTGCATAAATTGGTGCAAATGGAAAAAAAGAACATAGGAGCATTGCATGGAAGAAGATGGAAGGCATTATGGAAGTATTATTTAAACCTTTATAATTGATCCAGATCGAGCGAAATGCGGATGTCGAATGGATCGACAATTGGCGATAGCAGTGGATCACCACCCTCGTCAAATGCGATGCCAAATCTGCGGTCGGCGATCAACGCAACTCCTCTCAACAGTCTCATTTATAAAAAACGAATTTTGGATTCGCCACCCCGAAGAAATATCAGTGATTCGCTTCTGGTCGGTTTATTATACTGCTTGGTTTGATCGGCTTATTCTCTTTCATTTCCATGCTCAACAAAACAAGTCATAGACATAGCTAAAACTAATATTTAAGTGGATGAAATATAAGTGTAGCGGAGTCACCAAAAAGCTTTAATTTGAGATTAGGTTGGGGGGAAGGGGAAGAGATATTGGAAGGGATATTTTACTGAAATTCATTGTCGGAGTTGCAAAAATTTTTGAGAATTTTTCTCTCCTTCCTCTTTCGCATTAAGTTGCTCACATTAGTTAATTATTCCACATTTTCCAGAATATCGCTGCCGCACAAGCAACTCTTCCTACCGCCGAACAATCGCCTAATGGGCAGGACAATCATATTTCACCAGCTGAGACGAACAGCAGTATATCACCGTCAACTGAGTCCGGTCGAGAATGCTATGAATGCTCTGTTTACAAGGGCAAGTTGGCGGTTGCTGAAAATCGTTGTCGATACCTCGAAGGGCGCACCGCCACATTGCAGGTGTGAACTACATATATTTTCAGTGTGTTTCCATATGATGCACAATGTTGTTTTCTATCGTTTATTGTTATTTTTTTCTATTAGCCTATCTGCGCAGAATATAACTTGAAAGGCAGTGAGATGCAGTAAACCGGAAGTGGTGATTGTTATATTTCTTTTTATCATACTTTTCGTTCCCACTTTTTTCTCTAACGTCAAATCACAATGCGACATATTTAGGAAAAGAGGAAGTGAAGGAAAATTAGAAAAGGATAGGAGGGAATTAAAGGAAAACGGCATGAATGTCAGAAATATGTATCGATGCTAAGATTAGTTGGTTCTGCACGTTGCAAAATTTGTCATTAGCACAAGCAATTTGCTACGATACAATGCGTACTTCTCTTATTGAAGTGTATATTTGAATTTCAGTCGGATGCTCTTCGCTTCAGTACGAGGGTTTCTGTTTCTGAGAATTCGGCACGTCAATTCGAACGTGAAGGTCGTGTATTACGTGAGCAAAATGAACTTCTTCAACGAAAACTACTCGAATGCCAAGAGAAGACATTAACGTTCATGCAAGGCGATCAAGCGAATAATCCACAAGCTGTTGTTATCTATCTTAATGATATTCTCAAAACTACATTTTTGCATTGATCGGTGGATTTTAGTTTTTTCTTTTTCTTGCAATGAGATCTTGACCGCCGATATATTTGATCCACATTCATAGCAACATACCGTAAGACTTATACTGTAAGCATCTCTCGATTATACGTTCTTCTATTAAAACATTGGAGAAGTAAATAGTTTTCGAGTCTTTAATTAGATTTTTACGATATATATTTGTGGGGTTTTCCAATTTTCCGGTAGAAAAAATAATAGCCAAGAATACGGTAATCATAACTTTGAATGTCATAGATAAAGGATTTGAGCTATTTATCTCATTCGTTATGTTCTATTTTACCGTATGCGGTCTTAATACAAGCCACCTTGCCACGTCTTTCTTCCCTTTTTTATATTTTTTGATATCACTTTCTAATATCTTAAGTGATGAATTTTTCTTTTTCGTTCAGTTGAATTTTCTTTTCAATTCAACCAATTTATAAAATTTTCTCTTTGAAATTCGTCTCGTTTTATGTGATATTTTTTTATTTGTTTGTAAATTGCACATATTATTTTGCTTATTTCGATTGTGAGGCATTAGAATTCAATGTCGGGAGTGGTAACTTTTAGTGAGTTGGTTTTAGACTTATTCTTTTTTGGTTTCTGCTAGTTAGCGAGTATTGTCGACTAGGGTCTTAGTTAAAGCCGATCTTGGCGGTAACTGGGAAAGAGACCGAGTTAGATCGGTTCCTTGATGGTCAAAAATTAAACCTTACGATGAGCGGGACTAAGTCTAGCTGAGATACCGTGGACTACTTTATGTTCTCATATGTTTGCCAATACGGAGAAATGTTAATGTTTAAAACTTTTTTATGTCTTCCTCCCATATAAAGTGCAATTCTGGTCGAACATGGTTTATTCACCATTGCTTCCATCCCACTTCCTTTTTCTTGACTCCTTTGTAATCACTCCTACCTTTTCCCTCTTTCACCTGTCATTATGGGAAGAGAATAGAAGCGAGCTTTGTCGAAGTCGTTCTTGTGATATGCCCTTTTAATAAGTTTTTTTTGTTTATTCGTATTTATTTTGTTATTAAACATCGTTTTTTTTTTTAGAAAATACTAATATTACGCTTTTGATTTTAAAGTGTAATATAAATGTAAAGCAGTAAAAATTGTTCAGCATTGATTTTATGAGTTATGATGTTTTTATAGGTATCGGTGTTGTCTTTCAATGTTTTTTTTTTTAAATTTTGTGATCGTTCGCCTCTTTTTTTTTCGCTTTGTTAAGCATGTGCAATATGTGATATTCTTGTCGTTACGCCTATAGCAATTGTTGCCTTCTTTTTTCTCTCATAATATTGGCCTTCAATGCCTAGTGCATTATTTTAAAACTATTGCTCTTCAACTGTCTTTCAGAGCGTTTTTTTTTTCAATCCATCTTATTTTCAATGTTTATTCTTCAATTTGTATCGTATGCCTTTTTGATTTCATTGTTTTTCCTGTTACATTCTTATGCTTTTATGTTTGCCTGAAATCTTTCAATTGAAGAAGCGAGGAAGCTGTTTAGAAGTTGAGGAATTTTCTGGACCATCCGGAATACGGTAGTATCCAAAAGTATCTGGAATACGGTAGCCAAAAGAAAGTCCTGAAAGAGAAAGGGAAAAGTTGTGGGGAGAGCTAACCCGGGGAAATGCTACAAGGTTTTTCGATTTTAATGATTACGAGCCTTCCTGATTGTAGACCCAGCGGGCATTCAAGTATCCTCCATGTGATATCCACCCTGACCGCGAGATTCAAGACAATAAAGGTTGCTCTTAGGAAAACGGTAATCACTACTACCTTTGCTCTATGGCTACGGTCTTAGTATCGTCCATGACAAGAATATGGCTATTGAAGTGTATTTGAAAAAAAAAAATTAACCGATGAGCCACCGATTTGGAATTTTTAGATGATGGTATCACTCTCAGCGAAGCTTGCTTGCATTCGTCAAAAAAGATTCCTTTAGCTGCATAAAAATCTTTTCATTTGAAATTGTTGAAATTTTAGGCTTATATTCTAGTATGCCATAGATTAAGCTAGCTACGCACAAGAGTAGGGAATGAGTAAGTCGTAGATTCAAGATTTCGTTCTTATCTTATAAAATATAATACAAAATCGGCATAGGTATTTCCATCATATCACCGAGTGGATAATCGCAAAAAAAAAAAAATTGTTCAGCAGGATCTATGACTCTGAAATTATGATTACATTTTGAGCATAGCCCCTCTTCCTCCCTTCCTCCCTCCCCACCCCCCCCCCCCCCTCCCCCACTATCAAAGCATAACCGATTGCAAACTTGAGAGGCATTTAGCTTTAGCTTACCTTAGCCAATTACCTTTAATTCAATAATTCAACTGCTGTTTTATTCTTTACAACGCAATAAGAAATTTTTATTGGATTAGAACTTGTTCAAAAATGGAGAAAGTCATTGTTGAATTATCGGATTATTGAATTTTGTGATAGAAAATTTGCATAGAATCGATAATATGAACAATATGAAAATCGTTTTTAAGCAATGATAATATTGATTCGTCTCTAATTAATGAATGCAAAAAGAATGTACATTATTCTTTTCTCATTACGGTAATTATTATTTCATTGATGACGCATAAAATAACCATTTAGCTAATGTCTTTCATTATATTATTCATTTTTCTCTTGTTTTTTTTCTATTCCAATTTGAAATATTTTCATCTCATTTGTATAATTTTCTATTCTATTTCCTCTATAATTTTTTTTTCTTGGGCAATAATGATGTTCTCAATATGGTTTTGTGTAAATGCTAACATAACAACCAATAGTTACAGAAACAAAATACATTTGAAATAATAGCAACTATAGAAACATAGCAAATTCGAAATAATAATAGCCAAATAAATCAAAATTAAATTCGAAATCACTATAGCCATAGAAAGAAAATACACCAAAAAATACTAAATAAACTGGTATACTTTTATACGAGATTTCTTCAGTTAGAATTTATTTTCAAAATTTTTTTTTACTCAATATATGCTCTTTATTTATTTTTTTTTCATTGATTGAGAAATTAAAAGAGAAATTTTATTGCTTTATTCACTGAGAAAATATTCTTTTGAACATCTCTGTGAGGTACTACAGTTAGTAAGAAGCGTTTACAGGTATAGAGCCTATATCGCTATCAATGTGCCTAGAAAGAGATGGATGCTTGAAGTGCAACAACATTCATTGGAAAACATCGGCAAAGTTCAATGATACCATGACGATTGTGAACACCGACCATAGCAATAATAAATATGGCCAGAATGTATGCGAGAATGGGCTAGCCGAAGAGCTTGGTACTGGTCTTCCTAGCTCACGCTGACTATACCTGAAATGAAGTCTTTTTAGGGAATTCTTGTGGACATTTAAAGTAAGGACATAGTTTTTGATTTAATTATACTTAACCGAAAAAGCAGAAGAATTCCTTACACGTATCATTGGTTTTTTTTAATGAAGTGCAGGACTGGAGAGGATTTCTTGGCTCGTAAAGGCTCGGAAAAAATCTGGAAAAAGTTAAAGGAGTTTAACGAAGCGGAAACCTAATGCATCCTTAAAAATAGCGAATAAGATCCTTTAAGTCGTCCGCAAACTCATCCCGTTCGCCTCGCAGCAACTGTTGACTGCTGGATTACTGATGTATAAAATGAGAATGTTGTTTGATTATTTCACGATTCCATGTATATTAATGAGTAGAAAAATTTTCAAATGTGATGAATAAATGCAAGAAAGATTAGCCATACCTTCTTGCGAAGATGACGATTAACGAAGGAATGATGTATTGCACTCCAACACCTGGATAGCTACCAGTAATTTCGGCCAGGATGAGGACATTGTCAGTGAGCATTGCAATTAGTGTTGATAAACCGATTAGAATCACCATCACGATATAACGACGCAAAAGACGTGGTTTTACGACAGGCACTTTGGTAAGTGTTTCCTTACGTACACGATCTTCATGTTCGAGTGTTTTCCGTCTGATACGTTCCTCTTCCGTTTCGCTATCACTTCGATCCTCGTCTTCACTACCTTTTTCAACATCATTCCTTTTTATAGATCCATTTTCGGTTGGTTTCTCACCTTTATGCTCCGTATTATCCTCCTCCTTCTGCATATCAACTGTGGTTTTGTTTTCATGTTCCTCTTCACCTCTGCAAACATAAACAAATGGTTGCAATGCGATCGAAATTGATGCATTGATAATATATATATTAAAGTCTTTTATTTTATAAAGCTTAGAGACGATCAGAAAATAGTAATTCAATCGGTAAATAACCAGTAGTTCAATTATTGAATAACCAGTAATTCAGTTATTAAATAACTATTTATTCAATATCTATCACACAGAAGTGATATTCCACGCAATTTATGCATTGCAATATTCTATTCTCCACCTTTTATTATTAGACTTCAAGAACCACTACGCGAATATTCGAGATGAACAATTTCGATCGTGTAAATTCAACAGAAATTATTTATTTAGTTAAAGAGTTCGTTTACTTTTCGTTTCTCATCATCTTCGAACTCAAACGTATATTATAAATTCTCCCAAAACTGTTCGCTTTTTTTTGCAGTTAGAAAATAAAATAACTAACAAAATTCCATTTTTTTCCTTTTCCCATTCCCCCTATCGTTCCGCCCTCTTTCTTTCCCCTTCTTCCGTTTAGAATTAATTTCAATCGCAAAATCAATTAAAACGAAAATTTTTAGCTCATGCAAAAGTCGGATTATGTGAGAGTAAAAAAAATGTTACTAAAGATATCCATCAATTTTAAAACCTCTATGAAAAGTGCTGTGACTACTGTGACTCTACCGTAACCAATCAAAAATGATGACTTACGTTTCACATTTTATTGGTGCTGGATCCGATGATGCATTCGCTACTTTATTTGAACGGAAGAATGTAATACCTCTTTCAGCAAGCCTAAAATCAATTAACCTTTTTAATTTAAAGATGTTTTCTTCCGCATTCTTAACACTTAAAGATGCTCTTCTAAACATATTTAAATCAGATAGGTGCATCTGTTGCAACAAATCGATCTTTTTTTTGGCAGAAAATCACCGAGATGCGGAAAATGCCTTTTTTTAGGAGTCTGCGATCAGCTTTAAATTTTTTTAATTGTATTATTTATGTATATGAGATGCATATCCTTTCCATCGCTTATTGAATTTTAGCAAAATCACTGCTTTAAAAATATCATCGTTATATAACCAAGGTACCAAGCCTTCCTCTTTCCCTCTTCCTCCACTGCACCTCCAGAAAATCTGTTTCTCACTTTTAACGGTATGCACTTGGGGGATCAGAAGGGCATGATGCCGTTGATCTAGAAATATGCAGAAAGCAATCTCTTTTCAATGAGGTTTTTTGAGAACCATTTCGGATGTAATTGTTTGATCGGCTGGTCAAAAATGATCGATCATTATAGTTTAATTCAGCGCATTAAATAAACCAACAAAATAGTTGTCAAATTTTCTGGATCTTCTAACCAATGAAACTCCACGGTGGATGTAGACTATTTTGAGAGTCTGGCCAAAATAACATCACTTTGCCTAGAGCGTTTTACGTTACTGGAAATGAATTCACGATACTAAACATGCTTAACCGTGCGGATGTTCAGGCTTTTGTATTTTGAATTCTGGAAATTTTGAAAATTTAATAATGCAATTGCAATTTATTTAATATGCAATATTTGCATATTGTTTAGTATGCAACAACTGCTTATCGTTCTTGTTCCATCGTAGTAAGGCTGTATCAAGCCTTAAAATGCGTTTGTAGTGATAGCAGTTTCGAATATTTATTATCCTATAGAGTCAATAGTATAAGTCTTTTCATTCTTTTTTAATTGCATATTCAATTAAAATATTTGCTTTAAATAACTCGAGCGTTTTGCAATCTCTTTGCATTGTAAAATTATATTGCATTGCAAATATTGCAAAAAAAAAGAAGAAGAACTCACATTTCTTCACAGATATCGAACGCGACGAGTAAATTATTGATAAGTGTGCAACCAACAATTGGATAGTTAGTTGTGATCGTAAAAACAGGAAATAATGCAAGAAAATAATCGCATATTTTATAGAAAATTGTTTGAAAATATGGACTATGCAAGAAATTCAACGAATAAACATCGTATATATCAACGAATGCGAACGCTCCGGTTGTTGAAAGTGCCACATAGAAGAGCAACACGCACAAATATACGAGTAGGAGGAAGAACATTAGATGTTTCTTCGTCCTGAAAAAGAATTTCCTATTCGAATGAATTTTAAAATGGTATTTGTTCAGATCCATTGAATTCATAAAAAAAATAGGAAAATTTTCTGAATTCTTCAAATATTATAATCAAAAAATTGAACGCTGAAAAACGATAAATAAAAAAAATTATAGAAATATAGTGAATAATTTCAAAGACAATAAAATAAAAATTTTTCTAGCATAAGAATAAGAAAAATAAAACCAACGTCATCGGTGTGATAAGACTAGGTAGACTATGATGACACATAAATGCATAGACAGTCGTTCCGAATAGTGAACCAAATCCATTCACAACAACTGGCTGTGGTATACCTGGTGATCCTTTATCACCCAATAAAATACATGCCAAAACGATCATTAAAAGGAATGCTGCAATGCTTTTCATTTCATCATGACGATCGACGGTTGCCTTGAAAATTATATTTTTTGTTATTGCACTATTACGAATTATTTCCATAGGACGATCGTTGTCAGCATTGCAAAATGGCCAATTTTGTCAATTTTGTCAAATAAAAAATCAATTTTGCGAAATTTGTCACTATAAAATTGCTATTTGCGTCGCCTTTGCATGTCTGCCATTATAGTGACAAATACTATAATGACAAATTTGCATACTCGTTTGTATGCACCTATCCGTCTCATATCTATGTCCACTTGTCCATTCGGCCGTTTCAATTCACAATCAGAAAAACTATGACAAGAAAATTTAAGTTGTTTAAACCGGATATGAGAATACCATAATAGTTCAAAGGAAATGATAGAATAGGTCAGTATACCTGTCCATCTGCAAACCGATGTCGATATTTGGAGATATTTGGTACGTCTAACACCAATAATTACGAGTGGGGTTACGAAGAGGACGAAAACAGCAACCCAGAGACGATAGATCGCTGCACGAGTAGTCCATGATGGCCAATTTGTCCAGCAAGGTTCATTCCAACTCACAACTTCGGCATTAGCTTCTGTCGAACTGAATATTCATACTTATATTATACGTTACATAGACGGAGAAAATAAATAACAACAAAATAGCTTTTATAATGAATGGAAATTTTGTATTAACGCCATAATTACTCAGTGAATTTTTTTAAATTATGCAGTTTTGAAGTATATGATTTCCTATATTCCTAAGAGAATTTTTTTTTCATACTGAGAAGGACAAATTTAAAAAATGAAAATCAGCAAAAAAAAAACTTCTTATTAGGCTGCTAGAGTGATTTACATTTCTTTCAGCCTATTTTCTCGAAACATTGAGAAAAGATTTTCAACGTTAGTATATCTACAAACAAAGAATATCCACATTGAGAGCAATATGCGCAAATAAAACTTCACTTATATTCATTTATTGTTTATTTCGTCAAAAAATATTTATAATGGCATAAATTGAAGTTAAATCGATAATTTCCCGATTGTAGTTAATTTCGCTTCATTAAAAATGACACCTTACCACATAACATTCATAATTGATTTCGGTACAGTGACAGTATAGATCGCAAGATCGCCAAATAAATAAATCGTCATAATTAGCATAAGAAGTAGTACACCGTATTTTCCTAAGAAAACCATCGCCATTGCACTCTACAAATAAATATCATCGTAAACGTAAAATTCAACTTGTTTTAGAACATTTTAACTAAAATTTTTTGCAGTAACTAATCGCTGATTAAATATTAATGAATGAAAGAATATTCCGGTGAAGTGGACACGTTATGACCTTCGGACATTTGCACCATTTAGGCTGACTGACCAGGTGAACAGATTTTTGTAAACAATAATACTACGCTTATACAATGAGCTCCTATAAAATCTGCCTTTTGTACTGCGCCATGTCTCATTTTAGTGCTCGCTATATGCAACAATAATTTAATCTCCGTAAAGAAATTTATAGCTGATGTTTCTTGCTTGCTAATTCTAAAATATAAAGCTTTAAAATTGATAAATTTAACATATTACAATTTTTTTAACGCATACCACTTCCGTACGATTATCAATCCTATATATTGCTGCTAATTCCTCTTTAGTTGGCGGATTTGCATCACTTTTCCTTCGATTCTTTAGTTTACTGCTTCGAGTCGCTGCATTCGCCACTGCCATTCCTTCGAGTAAGAATGTCGCACATACATAACTAAATCACATTTCTTTAGAGATACCTCTGATTGCTCAGCGAAAAAAAAGGCTTTTCTGCTTATAAAAAAGACTATCAAATAATACAGAATAAATAATGAAATTAATAGGAGTGATATTTTCAACATTGAACAGCGATATTGTCTAATGTGCTAGCAAGAAAGAAGATGAGCATAAATGCAAAAGCACGTGGAATTCAAGTTCTAATCAGGTATGTTTATTACATTATTATATCGACGTAAATGCGGATTCCATAGTTCTTGAATCCTTATTTAAACCAATGAAATGAAGATACGACAAATACGGAATCAGTGATGACTGTGCCGTAGTTGAATTGCATTTTGTTATTTAAATTTTTAGCTTCATTTAAATTTAAGGAACACTGAACGAAATGTCCGACTGATCTTTGCTCGATGGCTAAATGGTATCGCATCAAAACGCTGTCGTGGTTAATAATGGTTTAATTCCACAAGCATGGTGCTTTTTTTTATTAGCAGCTTAGCAGCTGTGTAAGAAAATATGTGTTGAGCGCTGGTGCATAATTTATGAGGCTTATTTCTTACTGATGAACATAAACAACAAAGAATAAGCAATGGTACTTTGTTGCAATATTTTAGTTCAATTGCCATGTGCACTCGATGAGAGTTTGATGTTCTTTCGATTTATGTTGCTTATCAATCATTAAATAGAGATAAGATCATCAAATAGGCGTCTTAATTTTAATTCCCAACATGTTCTATGATGCATCTGTGGAAAAAATTTCTGACATCTGAATGCAAATATAAATTAAGAAACAAAAAACAAAAAAAAGCATTAATCAGCTTTAACCTCAAATATTATGAATTTTTTTTTTTTCATTATGCAGCATTCTAAAATGTTTTTTTTGTTTGCTTCTAAGTTTTATAAGCACACGTAACGTCGAAATGATGCCCGAGGAAAGTATACATAGCACCTTCAGAAGGCTCACTCCTAACAGATCGATCCATACTTAGTTTATCTTAGCGTTATCTATTCCTATCTAGGAGGTGTTGTCTGTTGGGCGGTTAGAACCGCGTGACACCCTGTCCACCTCGGCCCTTTTCCACTTCATATCATCGCCAGCTGGCCTATCATACCTCCTTCCATGATTTTCTCCACTGAGAGAAAATTTTCGCGACTTTATTTGTAATGGGGTGCAGAAATCATGGAAATTGTGAAGAAAATCAACTATATTTAACTGGTAATAATGGGAACTATAAAGAATTGGGAAAAGGATATGCAAATCATATCAGGCGATCAGGTACAAAAGGTTTTATTTCAACTATTGGGACATGAAGCATTCAAAATCTGCCCAAAAAGATCAAAAATGCTATATTTAGCCAATGGAATTCACTTAAGGAAACTAGAAACTAAGTACCATTAGCTGAACGGTGTTCGCATTTACAATTAGCATTTCAACAGTAACTGCTTCATCAGTCATCAACTACGATAATAGAATTGTTGAAACTTTTTTCCCTCATTTTATAGAAGCTAAGAAAAAACTTTCATTGGGTTAGCGCACTTTAGTCTTTTGATGTAATCGTTCTTTGAGAGAAATAAACCATAAACTAGATGCTTACTATGTTCCACGTTGTCTCTGTCACGTTGCTTCATAAAATATCTGTTTAGTCGATAATCACATTAACGAATAATAATATCAATATCAATAATAGAGCATTGAAACGTGCTACTGATAACGAGAGCGCAAACTTTATACAGTACAAAATCTTCATATTTGTTTTTATTATCAAATATTTCTTTTTACTGCACGTTTGCAGATTCTCATCTAACTAAATCGCCGTTTTTTCCCTCTTAGCTCATTTGTGACTATAACGCACAAAAATCATGTGGCCTAGATTTAAAATCTTAGCGACCTTTCAGTTCCATAAATTTCCATAAATATGCAATGACAATTTTTTCTCTTTTTTCAGAATGGTGGTGACTGATAATTTTGCATCATGCTTTTAAGTTAAATCCACACGTTTAGAGGTAATGCGAAGTAAGTAATACGGTGAATGATATCGTATGGTGATTACGGTGGCATACGGTAACGAATGTGATCGCTTGGAAATAATCGTTTCAAGATCAAGCTCATCTGAAATAATGGAGCTATGAAGCAATGCATTAACCAAAAAAAAAGATCACTCTAGAGTAAACTTGTGAACGTCTTACCTTGTGAAACAAGAAACGATCAGAAGTACGATAGCAAGAATATAGCCAGCACGACGGAATGCTTTTGGCAATGAGAGTGCTCCAGTGCCGACAATCAAATTAAATACCAATATATATCCTACCTGCAAAATTTGTGCTGCATTTTTTAAGGGTCAAATAGCACTATATATATATATATATATATATATATATATATATATATATATATATATATAAACTGCATTTTATATATGCCCAAACTGCATTTTAATGATTTAGAACATCTGTTTATAAATTCGATGCTCTCATAAATGATGTATTATGGTGATGGATGAGTATGACAACCTGCCTAATAAAGAGGTGATTAAAAGTTTTATAAAAAGAACTTACGCCAGGTGAAAAGGTATCATTTGGATCCGGTCCTCCAGCCATTTTGATTCTCTCTTCTTCCTCGACGTATGCGTCAAAAATGAAAACGACTATTGAAGATTGATCTAATGAAGAGCCCGATGGCAAGCACGAAATTAATAAATAAAATGAAATGATAATAGCTGCACAGTGGGTATAAAATAGGTGATAATGCTTTTGGTAATAAAATTAGTACTCCCGCCCTCTATTACTAGCATATCGGCAACATACTACATTCCATACATGCATGTTGCATTCCAAAATTCAATGACCACTGCGTGCTCATTGATCATTCTATGAGCAATTGTATCGTATACTAATATTATCAACTTAATGAATGACTAAAGGTCAACATGGCTTCTTAATATTTTTATTTAATTTTATTTATTTATTTATTTATTTATTTATCTACTTCTTTCTTTCTTTCTTTCTTTTTTATTAATTTATTTACCTTATTTATTTATTTATATGTTAATTAATTAATTAATTAATTAATTAATTAATTTATTTATTTTTTATGTATTTATTTATTTATTTATTTACTTATTCATTTAATCTGCAAAGGACAATTTGCAGCAAATTGCTCTATATCACATCACCGATTTCGCTTAATATTACTCATCATGATCACTTAACATCGATACTTCTCCAGTCCATCTCTCAAAAACCATTATATAACTTCATTTTGACTAAGTAAAAAACAGAAAAGAAAGTAGTAATTTTTAACATCTGCTAATCTTCTTGATTGTTCAACTGTATTCAACATGAACAGAGGTTAATGATCTCTAAGGCATTACGTAGACACATTACAACAATTTCTACTCGATCGAACTGTTTAATCGGGTACCCCTCTTAAAAGATGAATCTACAATAAATAATCGACAGATTTTTTTAAAACTAAAAATGCACTCTGAGGGTGTGATGATTTCATAAAATTTTTTATTAAGAAAAATTAAAAATCGATGAAAAATTAAAAATCGGAAAAGAAGAAAAAAATCAAAACACCGTAAAAATGATGACCAAAGCAACACTTAATCAATACTCTTCAAACTACCAAACGATTTTTTTTTAATTTTTGAGCCCAATAATATACTCACGAAACGTTATATACGCGTTTTTGGTATATATAGCGGAGAAATAATCCATTCATAAACGTTACGCTCTATTTAAACGCATCAATGATACGTAAACAAAATTATGCTGAAATGAAATACATTTTTCTATCGGAATTGACATCCACATATTGATTTGAATGCTAAGAACTTTTCATTGATTTCAGTTTTTAATAATATTTGTCGACTAAAATCTTAAAAAGTATGTGCAAATCAACTTTTGCGTTTATGTGGTCCCTCTTTCCTCTCTACCAACATCTGTTTATATTACCTTATTTTGTTAGTGATGTTTGTCTTATGCGTAATTTTTTGGTAGTACGTATGTGAATGCTTTATTTTCCATTTATTCTGTATATGCTATTATGTTTCTTTTCAATGTAAATAGCTCACACGTCTTTTATTATATATAAACAAACAAATGAATAAATAAGTAAATAATAAACAAAGAAATAAATAAACAGATATATATATATGTATATATATATATATATATATATATATATATATATAATGTGAATGGTTAAAAGTTGCTGAATTTTCTGTCATTTGCAATCACAATTGCTGTCATTTGAATCGAATTCGCTGTTACACCATATAACTCATACACAACACTGCCTGTCGTTTGTTGCATTTTTCTTTCATTTTTGACCATCTTCTGAGCAAAAAATAAATCGATCTTATCGATATCGATTCTTTTGCAGAAAAAAAGGACATATTTGTCAATCAATTCACCACATAAATTATGCAAACAAAATTTTTCCTAAACTTTTCAATAATGATAAAAATATTTTTGCGCAAAAAATGTATAAAATGTGTAGAAATATTTTTGAAAATTGCAAGTTGAAATTTTATGCAAATATGTTTATGAATGTATAACGAATTCATAATTTGGGTAATCTACGATCATAAAAGTGATTTTGCACTTTTTACTTTCCTAATTATACGAATATTTGGACGTCTAGAATCACTAAGAATTCTGCGGAATGAACTACGTTTTGCCGGCATTTATATTGTCGAGGTCGTATAAGATAGCTGTCCAGAATTGAAACCGAGTGTTAAATTCCAGTGTAGTCCATTAGTTCAATCCATGTCATTGTAGGATTATGGCTATCATGAATTCAAATTTAAATGCTCCAAAAATCTCAAGTCCAAGATCCCTAACTGAAGCATCAATGACTTTTATGGGAATGAAATTTAAAAATTGCGCGAAAGAATTTTTTTATTCAACCTTTATAAGAGGAGCAAATTCATAACGGTATTTGCATGGATATCATGGTAAATGGACAAAGACATGACAAGACTCCAATATGACCATAAGCACTGTAAATGCAGACCAAATCAACATTGCCGTTGGCCATAAAGATGATGAGAATGGGCTCCTTGCTGCACGAGGTACTTCAGCTCCAATATTTTTTACGCTGAATCTGAAATTCTTATTTAAAGATAGCAACTCCTAGGACTCAGACAATTTACAAGTAATTTACTCTCTTATAGTGAAGTATCTTGTTCATGCATGGCTTCATCGAATAAGGATAAATTAATAGTTCTAAAAAAATTTTTTTTTGGCATATGTAGGGATCGAGAACTTCAAAACTGATAAATTTTTGGGAAGAATCAGAATCCTGAACGTTAAGGTTAAGAAACCTAAACGTAAATTTAAAAACTTCCTAAACACTTATCGTTCACAGCTAATCTAAAAAATAAATGAAATGCAAATTAAAAAAAGCAATAATCACAATTCATACCTACGACCGTAGATTGCAATAATAGAAGGTATAATATATTGAACACCAACACCCGGATAACTACCGGTAATTGAAGTAAGTATTAGAACATTATCGGTGAAGAAAGCGATTAATGTTGCACTAGCGATTACAACGAATGCTATTGCGTAATGACGGCATCGACCATTCTTCGATACGGTATCCGCGACAACTATTTCATCATCGGAATCTGAGTGATCGTCCAGAAGAGAGGTTGAATCATTACCTTTCCTGAACGGGTTGAATCATTACCTTTCCTGAACGGTTTGAATCATTACCTTTCCTGAACAAAAGAGTGATTGAATCATTACCTTTCATTACCTTTCCTGAACAAAAGAGTGATTACAGCTTCTTTGAGATAAAACGATCATTGAAAAAAAGGGAAACGGAAAGCAAGCAGTGAAAATGAAACCACCATGAACAGTGATAATAATATCATTTATATAATACAGTTTCAATTTCCCATTTCAGATCTATAGAATACACTGCAGAATATTGCACTGAAGTAAACAACATTTTAATATGCATGAATGCGAAAAGAAAAAAGAGAAAATAGAAGCGTTCTTTTGAATGAAGGTTTGACTCACCTCGTATAATGCCTAATTAAGTAATCCGGATTGAAACCCATTGCAGATGAACCAAGAAATTGCATTTTCGTACCAGAAAAAAATCTAAAAAATTTTCATATATCTTGATGACGAGTGGAATTGTGTATTTACATGAGCAAAGCTTATCGTATTTTTTTAATATTTTATGTTCGAAGGCATAACAACAAAAGACGAGCCGTTATTATAGAACAACCACCTAAGCAATAAAGTTTATTTTATTTTATCTTATGGCCAGTATCCTGACTAATGGATGCCAATGTATTGCTGATTCACCATGGTTCCATTTAAGAAAACGGTTTTGGTTTACTACACACCTTCGTCCACATGATCGTGGTGGAAGGAATGACTCCTCAGGACGGAGCCATTGAGTCTGGACAGAGCTCAAAGCTTCCTTATAATATGCAAGTGATTCAAATTCATTTAAATGTTCGTTTAAAAAAATTATTCTATTCATTGCTTATATCAGGAATCCTAAAATCTTTCGGACATTTTATAAATTTTGAAATGCAAACCCTCCTCACCACGAATCGCAATCCACCTCTACAGACACGTTAACTTCTTCCTCCTTTACTTTCTCCTTCTAAAATCTTATATTTTGCGCTTGTGCCATTATTTTCCTCTCACTTTATTCTTTAATATATACGCTATAGATTATTTTATTAACTAGAATAAAATAGCGAAATTCGAAATGAATTTCACTGTAATACTTACAATTCACTGATGAGGTCGACTAGCACCGTAAGATTATTGATAAGTGTACACGCAACAATTGGATAATTGGAACTCAACGTGAAGACAGGAAATAGGGCCAAAAAATAATTGACGAGCAGTTCATATAATGTATCCGTTTTATTATGTAAGAAATTTAGCGAATAAACATCGAATATATGATTGAACGAGAATGTACCCGTTATAGCTAATGCTAGATAAAATATTAATACTAATGCGTAAACCATCGCCAAATGTATGAATATATGACGTTTCGACCTGAAATTCTAGAAGACAATTTTAAATGACATTTTTGAAAGTAGTTATATTGCATGGGGGCTTTATTTAATAAATAGAAATGGTTTAAACCAAAGTATCCTGGCTTTTGCACCTGCGTTACGTTGAAGGCGGTTGGGGAAAAGGGCCATAGCGAATTCTACGGCCATAGCGCCTCCAACTCTACGGCCATAGCGCCCAAAAAATCCTCCGTCCCCGCGACGTACTTTCTGAGGGCAAGTACTTCCCGCGCGAGCCCCGTGGATTTTCTTATTTCTATGAAGGATATTAGACAAGCGGATCTTGCTTTCGAGAGGTGAAAAAAATCTTCATAGAGTCGCAGAAATATAAACGAACTTCGCAGGCATTGTGTCCGAACAAGATATGCTGAAGGGAGAATTGATGCGCCGGTATTAGTAAACAAATAACAATTTATCACAAAAAGTGGGTACCCGAATGTATTAGACAAAATCAGAAAACATAACGGAAAACGGAATAGGTTAGAGTTCATCGAATGTTATATTGTTATATTTTGCCGTCGTAAAAAAATTTCCTAAAATAAGCTAACGCCATGTCCTACAATATGGAAAAATTCATAAGATGCACTCTCGTTCACCTCAATTAAATTCAGGTAAAACTATGATGTGTTATTTAGAGGTGTCACCTTCTAGAGCTTCGCATTTTATCAATAATCTCGGATTCGTTGTTGCTTTCGATTTTTTTCTTTAATTTTCGTAGCAAAAAAAAGTGAGCTTCGCAATTGGTGCAACGCTTTCCACACTTGTGTTCCGCATCATCGCCGCTCACTTATTCAAAAGCAATGCATCATTACGATAGTCACTTCTCAAGTCATCTCTAAAATGAACCCTCTTTATTAGCAACCAGTTTTTAAAAACCACATAGCAGCTGTGCCACAACCATTCATAGCAACCTGTCTGGAGCAATCATATCTCTGATCTCAACCGCAGCTGCTCTATCGAACAAGTTTCATTCAAATGCAATGACTATAAATGTAAAGCATTGCAAATTTATAGGTGTAAAGCAAAAAAGCCCACTGACTTCATAGGTGTGACGAGGCTAGGTAAGCTATGATGACACATGAATGCATATACTGTCGTTCCGAATAGCGATCCAAAGCCATGAATATTGAACATTTTTGGCATACTAGGTGAACCTTCACGTGCAAGCTGTATACATGCAAGAACGATCATCAACGTAAATGCTGTAAAAAAACAGGTAAATATGTCATGAACAAGCATAAAATGAATATTGAGAAAGTAGGTTAAGATGCTAATGTTGCCCAATCCCCTCATCCTCCCGCTCTTCCGACTCCGCTCCAGCCACTCGCAACAACAACAAATAAACATTATAAAAATGGGCAGGAAAACATCCCTTAGAAACACCTCAGCTGTATTCATAAACAACGAGCAAGTTTTCCAAAAATCATTGGCTCTAATAAGGGAAGGAAAGTTGCACTTCTAATATCTAATACTACTGAAAACTAAAAACCAACCAGTCCATCTGCAAATCGACGTTGATAGCTGTAGAAATTTAGTTCGATGTACACCGATAAGTACCAATGGTGCAACAAAAGAAACGAATATACAAACGTTGAAACGATAGACGGCGATCCTTTGCAACCAATTTGGCCAATTATCATAGCACGCATTATGTCCATGTTCAGTACTTGCGTTCACTGACTGACTGAATGTTTCGCTTAGAGATATGAAATATATGTGCAATACAAAATGAATGAATATTTCGCTTAGAAAATTGAAACATATATTTGCAATTCAAAGTAATCTATAACTATTCAACAACTATATCAAATTTTAGTCACTTTCCATCTCCTCTATATGTATCAGTAAGAAACTGCAAAAATTTAAGGAAGTTAACCTATCGACCATACCATACTTTCATAAATTATAGCCCCAGCAATTGCACTTCTCGTGTATGATATGAATAAAATAAAAAAATCCAATGAAGAGCATTAACGATAGAAATAGATAATATGGAATAGAAAATACATACCAAATAACGTTCATAAATGATTTTGGAACAGTTACGGTATAGACTGCAAGATCACCGAAGAGATAGATGGCTACAATTATATTCAAAAAAAGTACACCATATTTACCGATGAAAAGTCGTGCCATACCACTCTAAAAAGTAATAGCGCTTAGTTTATGACCTGATGAGGGAATACTACTACGACGACATATTTTTTTTGGTTGTTATATTTAGAAATATATGGCATCATTTATTAAAGTCGGAAATTTTGAATGTTCATATTGTGGATTCATCTTACTAGCTAGAAATATATCGCTCAAAGATTATAAATACCATCGGTTTCTTATGATGCACAGTAACCATAAACTGATAACCCCCTCTCCCCCCTCTCAAATGAGCGATAAATACTTACCATTTCAACTCGTTTCCTTATTCTGTATGCTGCAAGAAGCTGCTTTTCGCTACGTTCTTTGTTAGCACGTAGTTCGTTGCGCAATGCAGCTGCATTCGCAATTGCCATTCCTTCGACAACGAATGTTGCACAAACATAGCTTAAATTTGTTGTAGTCGTTGATGGTGGTGATATCTGAGTCAAATTTTTCTTCAGATTCATTTCTATAGTCAACGTGAATCGTACTGATTTAAAGAGGCATTTCAGTGCTACTGAAATAGTGGATGACCGACCGCTTCAACATCATTTAACGATAAAAATTAAATTTTTTGATAGTTTTTGACTCCGGTTATGCTTTCACTATTGACATACTTACAAATTAGCACAAAATTTACCTAACGGCTTGTGATTCACCACTTTCGGAAAGCATTTTTGGAATGGCTGATGAGTATGGGAATATCGATTAAATGATGGTCTTGTTGAGTTTAAGAGCCGAACAGCGTGCAGCAATTAATTGATTTTTTATGAACTTCAAACGTAATCTTTAGTGACATTTCACTAGGAAGTCTCAACAATGAAAACTGCTAGGGTGTTATTACTTTCGAGCTGTCAATAATAATATTGCCAGAAACATGAAATGCGCCAATAGCGCTCCGTCGAGCAGCATAATGATCGAAAATGATTTATCAATTTTTACAATTTTTCTGGTATAAATCTGAAAATTTCCGATTTTTAACATAAAATCTTCAGGCCCGAATGTTTCACAATCTCAGTGACAATTTTGTGAAATAAATAAATATTCTTTGAGAATATTTGTGAATAATTCTTTGATATTAACGATTTGTAGTTTAAACTTGTAATGCAAATACTACTTCTCAAGTAGTAACCAGAGTCGCATGTAGGTAGCCTGCAAACTTTATACATAATAAAGTGGAATGATCTGATGAAGTTCACGTCATAAGCATTTACCTCAGGTACCTCATGAAGTCGAATATTTACCTCATGAACAGTTACCTCAGGTACATCACGAAGTCGAATATTTACCTCATAAAAGCAGAAATCAATAATAATAGCACTCCAAGGAGACATCCAGCTGAATGAAATGCTTTCGGCAATGAAAGTACTCCAGTTCCAACAATTAAATTGAATATTAACACATAACCGATCTATAATTTATTCAAAAATTTATTCATTTATTGAACATATATTAATATAATCCATAAATTTTAGAAAAACAACTAGAGAACAATATTTTTCGACGATTTCAATTAAATATTAAGCAAATAAAAATAATAACTCTCAAAAACATCTTGATATCATAAAATGAATGATTAGTTCACTCAAAAAGCTAAAAAAATCAACAATTGGAAGTATGAAGTTAACACCTAAGGTCGCAATATAAAGAATTGATTTCTTTATCGATTATCATAAACGAATGCACTAAATTATCGTCTTCGAGAAAGTAAAAGAAATTTACATATGCGAAATGTTTATTGAAGAGAAATAATTTACAGACACATAGTTGATATCGATAATAAAATAAAATAGCGTTCACAAATCTTACGTTAGTTGAATAAGAGGCATCAAGAGCAGGCACGAACGCCATACGTAGAAAAAATTAGCGACCTTTGCTAGAACGTTTGACGATGATAGTGATCAAAACGTGTAAAACGAGAACAACTATAAAAATTGATCGTAAGGTACGATGATCGATCAGTTATCGTTCCGACAGTGACAAACGGCGAACGTCTTTCGCTTTAAGGATGTGTTACCTTCAATTTATTCAAATTTTATTTTATAAACGCACCTTTAATTTTTAAACATGCCATTTAATTATAAGAATATTCAAAGTCTATTCATTGGCACATTAGGGTTATAGTGAGAAATCAATAAATGTAATAAAAACAAGTGGGAAAGCGCGATAGAAAAAGTGGCACAAATTGTGCTTTTTTGATTTCTCACACCAAAATTTCACACTCATGCAGCCTACCAGATTTACATACTATCAATAAATATTGGAAAACGCGAAAGAAACCATTCCAAATAGTTTAACTGGTCGAAAATTTTTATAATTTTTCTGCAAAAGATGGAGTTTATTCATATGAGATCGATGCGAAATCGATGTTAAAATACCTATCGAGATATAAAGTTCACAAGTTGAAAGCTTTTTTGATCTCTAAAATTGCAACAATTTATGGGACATTTGTAAGAGATGGTATAGATCACGAAGTGGCGCTTATTGTCGCAGCTTTAACTAAAATAGTTCTAAGCTTGAACCGATAGCACACACCTACAAACAAGCAGGCAGACACATACAAACAGACAGACAAATGCAGTTTCGTATGCGTAGACATGATATCGTCATAGTACATTTTGCGAATATAAATTAACAAAGATGCATGAAATCGAGTTTTTATAAATGAACCAATTTCTACATAATTCATCATTAATAGCTTATTCAGTCATGCACAAAACTGTGATGAGGAATTTTCAAATATAGTTTATTCATATTGCTGTTGAATTATCAGGTATAATATTCCACCATCCGCCATATGCGCCATTTGTTCGCCATTGCACGACATAAAAGCGACACAGCCTCAACATAAACTAAAATTATTTTGGGATCATTACGGCTTAAACATTAGCTCCAGCTTCATGTCTCTCTCAAGTCTTACTAACTCAGTTTACTGGCTAAGTTTCAATCTTTATATAGCTTTATGAAAGGTATGAAGGAAACAGTATGTAAAGAGTACAAAAAGCGCAACCAACAGCCATGAGAAATCAGCAATCGTTTAATATATCATTTCACAACTGTATAAACTTTTGCTGAGCGAGGCAATTATGGCAACATTGTGACAAATTATGGCAATATTAAATGGCAATATTGACAAAATTCATCTAACCACATTTATATCCGATCATTAAATGGCCATTTCGATCGCACTTCACTTCCATCGATATCGATGATGCCTATATACATAAAAGATCGTTAATCCCGTTTTTCCTTCTTCTAACGATAACTCTCTTAAAAATGGTTGAAACTTTGAAATTTTTTTCCCATCTCTTGCTCTACCGACTCTCTTGAATGAGTTCGTTGGACAGTCCGATCGGTGTGGTGCATAGTGGTGAAAAGTGTGCTCAAAGTTTCGAGGGAAAATTTCCACCCTCACAATTTCCCACATTTTTGGGCCTTCCCCACAAGTTTAGTATCTAGGGAGAATACTCTTCGAGGATTTCATAACAGGCTCACAGCAATTACAACCGATTTTTGGAGAAATTTCCATTTCACCCTCCAGACTAGAAAGACACATCGATCTGACTGACAAAGCGAGCGCGAAATGGCACAGATCTTAGAAAACTCCCGACCCCGGGCAGGGACCAAACCTGCGTACTATTTGATAGATTCAATTTAATTCAATACAACCCAGCTAGCCTCACTGGCGAAGCTGGCGCGGAGGGGATAGGAGGATGCATTCCAAATCGAGCTCGGACACAAATCTTACAAAACTCCCATAGCTCGGGTAGGGGCCGAACCTGCGTACTATTTGATAGATTTAATTTGGTTCAATGGAACCCAACTATGAGCCTCGCTGGGCTTAGCAAGCGCGGAGGGATGGGAGGATGAGTTCGAAATCGAGCTCGAAATGACACAAATCTTACAAAACTCGCGGACGCAGGCGGAGATCAAACCTCAGAACGTCTGATTAAGACTCCGACGCCTTACCCATTACGCCGCGCCGCCACTGTGTTCAGTTCCGTTTGCGCATCTCAATAGATAAATTTGAAGAATGCGTACTATGCGTTCGATTATTGGAAACATGAAGCTGCTTTTGTTTGTTTAGCATTCTTTTTTTCGCCAGAGACTTTGAAAATCATGCTGCGATCTTACTTCATTTTCCATTGGTTACAGGTGCGATGATGGTGGATACTGTTCTCAGCATGTTGATTATGCTATGTAGTAGGCGGTCGCTTGGTTTTATGAAATATAAGAACTGTTGTGCGATGTTAGTATGGTCATGTCGACATTTCTATCTATGATGACGCTATTATATTTCTCAACAATAATTCTATAACTGGGCTTTTGTCAGCCTCTTTTAATTGCTTATCGGTAATGCCGTACTGTATTATTAGCCTCCGGCTATCTTTCTTGCATTCTGCGGGGCTTGTCTTCGCGATCGACAAATCGTATTTATAGCCTCTGGGAAAAACTTATTTTTGGTGATGCGTTTATGATCGTAATGGCCCCTCCCGCCTCCGCCATTTGGTGACTTTCGATGTTTCTATAGATGCTCTTCGTGAAATTTCATCGCTAAGTAGCGGCGCAGTGGTTCAACGGTGCCATTTTATGCCCTTTTTTAAAATGTTCGAAGCGCACTGCGATAAGATTTTTCCTTGATCTTATTGCTTGCATGCCTTCCTTCTCACGGTAAATAATTTTCATCTCGATTAGAATTCAGAGAAAATGCTTTTCATAATAGCCGATTGATCACTCTATCAACATTTAATGCTTCTTTAATTAAGTGTCATATCTATCTTTTTGCATATAGCAGTTGCTTTAGAATGACCTCGACCCGCAGTGGGAAGTTCGATAAAAATGCGTTCGTCGAAAGGTAAGAGGAGGGAAAGGAGAGGATGGGAAAGGACGATAGGCATGTCACCTTCCGTTCTTCCCACTATGCCTTGTAAAGTAACACATAGAACCTATTGCAGGTGGTAATGTTATGCATCCACATTTTAAGCCAAAATCCGGAAACTCTTTTTTACGCGATTTTTTTGCCTTATTTATTGTTCGGTTGGGAAATAGTTATCAATGGAAGTGGGAAATTTTATGATATCTTCAGATGACATTCACATCGACGATCCTATCGCCAATCATTGAGAAAGTCCGATACGATTGTTTAAGCGAAACTATGAAAATATTATGCACATCGTTATGCATTAATTATATTCAATTACGGTTTTTTCTAAAAGAAATTAATCGATTGTCATTAATTGTGGATTAGCAGCTGTTCTGGGTTTCTTTTGATGAAATTTAGCAGGATGAGGGCAATTACTGCATCATAAAAAGAAAAGTGAGCAAATATTAGTGATGCATTTCTTCTAATCGATTTAACGATTAGTTTTAGATTAATTTTCTGTTTGCTTTCTATAAATGTGGAAAAAAGTTTTTTTTTGTTATTTTCAGCTTTGCGATTGTAGGTGAGCTTGTTAAATTTTTACTGCCAAATACAATCGAAATTGAGAAAAAAATTTTTTTGTGCAGCAACTTTATTTAAAAACAATCCATATGACATTGTAGTGAAATTAAAAAAAAAAATAATGTATTACATTATTGAATTGTATCATCGTAATGAAATTTAATTATAAAACGCCATCGAATTCATTCATAGATAATTGTAATAGTGCCAAATTTCACGTCGATCCTTCCAATGAAATAAAATCACGATATCTGCGTTCGTGGAAAAAATTCTACATATTATCTTGATTATAAGACTTCTGTCTCACCTCATTTGGTGAAATATACGAGGCATTTCTTACTCGTCTAGTTACAGAAAAAATCCGGCCTTATGGGATCAGCGAAGGATTTTGTTTATCTGTCGTTGACTCCCGAAATTCGACCACCCTTTCGATATTCCAAAGGCAACATTTCTGAAGTTGTATTGCCCATCTCTCCTTAGTTTCAAGAACTCCGCATTCTCCATTTTTCCTGGATTTCGAGAATTTCTGTGAAGGAATTTTATGACGTTTATTGAATGGAAGCGCTATTCCAAAGTGAGACATCGCGGAAAATGATGCAAATCGAGAGCATCGTTTACAGCCAACAAAATCGAAAAAGCAACGGATGAAGGCGTCCCACGCTGTTTTTTCTGATACATAGATGAAATCTTCAGAAATTGCACACTTAGAGATAGAAAACAACCAAGCTTTGAGGATACTGAATTTTTTTGTCAGCATTTACCCACTGCACTATATTTGTATCTTGTAGGAGAGTCTCATAAACGGCATCGTTTTCATATTTCAGGTCTCTTTTTCATTTGCCATCTCTTACCGGAAACGTGAATAAACCATTTCTTTTCCCCTCAATTTCCCTCAGTTTTTGCACCCCATCGATGCCCCTGTTAGCAAGAGTTCGTGAATTAGTATATGAATGGTAAAAAACAACTTTGTAGGAGAACTAATGTTTCGGGTACACCCAGAACGTCTATGCCTTGTATTCACATAGCAGATCATCACCTTTTTACACTTTTAGATTACTCTGCTCTTTCTTGATTTCTTCATGAAGAACTATAGGAAAAGTGCAAAAGGGCGAAGAGGCAAAAGCGTCTCTCGCCAATAATTTAGCCTTACCTATTCGACTTCAAAACTTGAATTTCAGCTAAATTTGACAAAAATTCAACTGAATAACTTCAAATTTTTGTGATGTTTCAACGTATCCTAAACTCCGAGAGTTGAATCGTTTTGATGTGCTTATCGAAGATTACAAATTAAGCCGTGAATGTTTTTCTCAATACGTATTCATTTTACGCTTAAATATAAGATCGAAATCTATACAAATAAAAATAAGTTAAAAACTCATGGGAAGCTTTTTAGATTTAGTTTGCAAAAAATGCTCAAATACTAATCGATATTAGTCAATCAGTATTTGCTGATCAAAATACAAATAAATATTCGGGATGAAATTATGTAAGCGTATTGATAATTAGGTTAGGAGACATTCTGCCACATTCGATGAAAGTGTTGATGAGTAACAAGACCTTCGTTGGATTGATCGGCTTGAGCTAGTAATGCGTTTGCTTCATGCTCATTTATTTTCACACCAATCGATTGTGCCCACGCATCACGAAGTGAATCGGCAGTCAGCTGGAAATAACCTTTTCATTTTGTTTTTACCCTCCCTCCTCTCTCTCTCTTCCAACCTGTTTTCTTTCTTGCAATGTAACTGCGATATAATCCCATTGAGATGTCCACCAGCATATCCGCAAATCATGGCTTTGATGTTTCAGTATGCTGATGTAATCATGTCTCAGTTCCATTCCCTCAACTCAGTCGTCTCCTGACTGAATCCGTGAAAAACGATTATGGGTAGAGGGGGCGATATTTTCAGTAAACTATGGAATGCAACGAATTGAAAAGTTTTTCTTAATTTTGAGTAAATCCAACGGCATATCGTCAACTATGATGAAAACAGTCAAAATTGGAAAATTTTCATAGCAGCAATGTTTAAATAAAATTGCGTATCCCAACTCCATTCTACTTTCCTCTCCTTTAAGCAAATTTTTTGGTGTTATTTTTATTCCTAATATATTAACGATCGTTGTTATCTGCTATATATATATATATATATATATATATATATATATATATATATATATACATATGAATATATGAATGACTATTATTCATATATCAGCAAAAATAAAAATCAGCCAAACTAAGAATAAACAAAAAAAAGCATACGTATTGTTCATTGCGCGCTTCCAATTTCTTTATGACATTTTGCATATTGTTCTTGTGTTTTTTAAGCTGCAAACAACTAATCGATAATGCATATCACTTTAGAGTCAATGTTTCTATGATTTTTTAAAAATTTTTGTTGGAGTACTTTAAATTTGGCAATTTACCATTCAATAATTTATATTTTATTTCAATCGTTTACAAGAACATATTGAATACAATTGATCGAGTTCAAATTTTTTATGAGTACAAATGTTGCCTGCTTGCTTTAACAAATAATATTTGAATAAAGTTTTTTTGAAAGCGTAATAATTTATACTTAACAACAATAAACTCTATAATAAGTTGTCTATATTTGTTAAATGAATGAATTTGCATTTATATGAACTTGTAAATTTGCATATATGAACTTATTTGAATTTGCACTTAAGGCTTTTCTCAATTAAATATTAAATTCACCGACGAAATGATAGAAATGATGAATCGATTCATCGTCCACATTACAGTAATATTACAACATCTCAGCGATTGTTATTTTTCAAATAAACATTCAAAAAGATTCATCGTTTGCGAAAATAAGTTGCGTATTGCATAGAAATCCGGAAATGGATTATAAAAATAAATTTTTCTACATCTTTTATCCGAGAAAATTTCTGGACTTTCTATGTTTATTTTGCAAAATTAGTGACTTAAAAACAAACTTCTCTTCGGAAAGAAATTTCTATGTTTAAATATGACAATTTGTTATGAAGCAAAACTTCTTGTTTGTTTTGTTTTTTTTTTTTTTCAACAGGCCGTTTGATAGCATTCCCTTGGGGATTTTCATAGAAAGCAATAAGTTTATCTGCGAATCCTCTCATCGTTTTCTTTGAATGGACTGCACTCGCGTCGTTTATTCGTCACCCTTAAGCGCATGTATACAATTCTCATGTTTAATGCAATTTCACTATAAAAATAAAGTGAAGATTACTTGTGCATGTAACCGAGATAATTTTCTTTTCTTCGTCCATATAAAATGCAATCACCATATAAAGAAGTATCACAAAATCCCGAATAAAAGACAAATCAGCAAAATTCTCGCAAAGTTTTTTTTTTTTCAACTAGAAGCTTGTAGCCTTTTTACTGGAATATATAAATTTCGATAGCACAGCATATAAAGATATACGATTTCCCCCTACTTATCCCGATTCTTATATAAATTTGAAGGAAGAGGTTTTTATTTATGAAAGGATGTCACAAACTATTGTATTGAACTTAGAGTGCATTGGGAAAACGCATCTCTACCGTAGAATTCTTTCATTAAATGTTTGGGAATCCTTGAATTATTTGTGCCTAATATCTTCGATAAAGTTAAGACTTACCTTAGCTTTTGAGATAACGACCGCTAAAAATTCCTCGAAATTGATTTCACCATCACCATTTTTATCCGAAGCACGCATTACCGCCTAAAATATCGGCGATATTGAGCGGCTTTTAAAATTGCCGCTGAACGTAAATCAAATATAAAGATGGCTGTTTGTTTTATATAGGCTCTATAGTTTTGTGCACTTATAACTTAAAGCAGATATTTCCGTCTAATAGGGCAAGCAAGAGGTTATTGTTAAGACATATAAGATGATCGCCACATACTGATACTCATTTTATAATAAAAGTGGTAGAGTGAAATAATTTAATTCATTGAAAAGAATTCAATTCTATATTTAAATATAGTACAATACGGCAATGGTTATTTAAATTGCCTATAAGTAATCATGTGCATTTTTGCTTTGCGTTTGTTGTTATTTTTTATTTTAAATAATGCTATTTTTTATTTGTTAATTTAATTTTTTTAAAAATTTTCGAGCTTTATTATCAGAACTACATGGCTATCGCTTATCTATGTAATCATACAATCATTGCATTTAGGTATTTCATCAGATTCAAGAAGTTGCAATAGCTTTCAAGAATATTAAGTTGATTCTCCTCAAGTGATTTACCTGACGATATCAGGTGAATTTGAGTATATTGCACTGAAAGCGTTAGAAACGGATTACCTGAACAACTTTAGGTGAAACATCGCATCCGAACGAACTAAGTCCTTGTGCAATTTCGGGTGCCGTAATACTACCACTGCGATCATCATCGATTTTCAAGAACAACGCATAGATCTGCGACAAAACAAAATAAAGTATAATAAAAATAAATTAATGCATTCTAGTAAGATAAACACCAAAGATTTGACTTGATCATCAACAACAATGCAATGCTGGAATGGCTCTGCTGCTAAGAGGACGAAAATATTCGACGCACGCCGAATTATTAGACTATTCCGAAAGAAGAAATCCTGGAAAATAAATCCATGAGTTAATATTGGCTCCTGGTTTTATTCTGTTCTATTCTAGAAGTTTTTTGAGGTATTTAAACGTAAATCCACTCAACTTTTTAATGAAAGTATAATTGCAGGATAATTGTTAAGATTTGAGTTCATCATGTGTGAAATTGTTGTAATTACCTGTTCGATTTCTTTCTTATCGACACTAAACACCTCAGCAAGATGTTCCGAGTCGATAACCTTGCTGTGCTTCTTAAATTTTCGAAAGATTTTTTTCTCGCTGCCACTTTTATTCTTTTCCATTAACGCATCCCAAAATACTTGATCTTTGTCAGACATTTCTCTCGCCAATAGAAATGCTCACGATACTCTTCAGATGCGAATTTTTCTGAACAATTGGATCAATCCTGCAATGAATACTTTCAAACGCCTATGGGGTCTTATTAGAGCGATTATAGAGGATTCCAGCCATACAGAAGCACGTAGAAGGGAAATATTTTTTTGGTGAAACATTTTTTTGCTTTTGAAGTTATTCTTCTTATTCATTTTATTCCGATTCACACCTTCCCTTTCTCCATGTCTCCTTGTGAATAAATACGACTGAGACTGGAAATTTTTAAAATCATATCTTTAGATAAAAACTTTCCGTTAGAATGCTTTAAAAAAAATAAAAAGATGTTTTGGAAAACACTCTAGTTAGCTCTGAAAATATTATAAATGCTCATTCAGAAAGAAGGTTCAAGAACGAAAAATACAATTGGGAGAAGGATGTAATCAAGGAAAACGTTCCAAGAAATGTTCTACTACACCGTAATCACTTAATAGTCACGCGCTGAACGCCACTGAACTTGACACATTATTTTCGCATCGATTAAAACCCTACAATCTTTTCCACTGGCATATTTTTACTTAGGTTTATTTAAAAAGTGCACCTCACGATATACCTGGAACTTTCCTCTTTTGCCCCGTCTCGCATCTTCTTCTGTTTAGTTGATGATGAATTTAAACTTTCATAGTTGAGTGTGCTCTTCTCGTCAAGAAAAAATCTCTTTGAGGTATTATAAAATGGTTCTCCACTAATCACCAACTTTTCATGCGGATCTGCCGTTCACAGTTGAGTTGGGATTTCTCTAACTATTGGATGTGAGGTCTGCTGTTGGTTCTACTTCAAAGGGCCTGTCGGTTCTTATAAGACAGCGTTCGTTGAGCTCGTCGTAGCAATGACAACAAGATGTTGAGCTGAACCAGCCAACCAGTCAAAAAGTCGTTCTTTGCCTCAGACATTCTTATTTACAAAATGGCACACTTATAAATGAAAACAAATTTAAAAGCACTTAAATATTTTCAGCTTCGATTTCCACTATTTAAAAAAATGTAACGAATTTCATAAAATAATCAAAAAATTTTGTAAAAAATTTTCCATCTTACCCTACAACTTTTTAAAATTTGTGTACAAAATTACCATTCATATTCCCGTTAGGCCAATGAAATATTTTATGATTGATGATTTATGCTTTCATAGCCAACCCTCCAAAAAAAAATTTGCGCAATTTACGCGAATACCAAATGTGGATTCATTAAAACCTGAGCAAGATAAAAGTAGATTCTATCATAAATTTTGAGTATTTATGAAACATTTTGAGCAAATAATAAAATTAAAAAAAGTTAAAAAAAGCACTTCAAATAGATTCACTTCACTTGGCCAAATTATGCTTAAAATTAAAATAGAATATTTCAAAAGAAAAATCTAACAGCAAGAAATACGCAAAGTAAATCTCAGATGTGATAAAATGTAAGAGTGAAATGTTGATGAGAAGGCAGCTTCAGTGAAGTTTCTTTCTTCTTCGTTTGACGCGCAATTGGCATTGCCGCTTGATCGAAGCGCAATTTTGCGACCCATCCAATAAGAAAAGAAAAAGATTTAGCCGTCAATAAGCACTTGTCACTAACGAAAACATCACCAACGTTTAGTAATAACGCAATAAATAAATCACAATTTTCCCATATATTAATTGAAAAATTTAAGTTATTTCTTCATCATTTTTCAATTCCATCCTTAATTCGTCTTTTTCATTCAACCTATCCCCTAACCTTTGATAGGCAATAGCGAAATTGAATATCAATAAATACTTCAAGAAAAATTTACTCACTTTTTTGTTTAATTTAGTTAGAGAACTCTGAAAACCTCTTTTTCTCAACTCAAAAATAATTTTTTTTGTAAAATTTTCATAGCGCTTTCGATGGACATATCTCCGTTCCTATGAAATACCTAGATTATTGGAAGAAGTTCATAAGAGTGAATTCGAGGGTCGAAGCTAGAGATCCTCTCCTATTTATATGCTGTAGCCTAGGCTGACCTGTTATTGACACTATTCTTATTGATTAAGAAAGATGAATGTTACCTGTGTGACAATCATCGTATTGTAATAACAATAAAGCCTATGAGCGAAATAGGACAACAAATTTCAACAGCTGATGAGGCAATTTTTAGCGCAACTTCAACAGGTGATGCAACAGCATTTCAAAAGATATCAACAGCTGATGCTGAAATTTTTGTAAGAAAATGAGCCGAACTTATAAACGAATAAAAAACATTAAAAGATAAATGACCAAATGACCAATGGCTTCACACTTCGCCCTACTTAATAAAAATAGTGTAACGACTGACGGATGCAATTTGTGCAAATCTGCCGCATAAAAATCACATAAAGCACACGCTGCATTGCAATTGATGAATGAAATTGCAACAGAAATTTGCTTTCTTCGCGATAAAATTTCCCACACGGCAACTAGCGAGGCACTAATAGAACAGGAGAAAGATGGAAATTTATTTGTTTGTTTAAGAAGTAAAATAAAATAAAATTGATGAACGAATAAGCAAATAAACAAAATAAAATAAAATAAAATAAAATAAAATAAAATAAAATAAAATAAAATTAAACAAATAAATGAATAAATAAATTTCGTTGACACTATTTTTAAACTACTTTTAGAAAATTTTCTTAGAATCTTCTAACTACTTTGTATTAGTTTTCTTGGACCTTTCTAGTTTGACTAGAAAGAGACGAAATTTCTTATAGAGCATTAATTAATTAATTAATTAATTAATTAATTAATTAATTAATTAATTAATTAATCTATTCATTTATTCATTCATTCACTTAGTTATCAATTGACTCAGTAGTATCTCATGAAGAAATATATTTGCGGCGGTAATAAACGATAGAGAAAAAAGCTTGAACGTATACGATCAATTTCTCCTTATATGCGTTTTATCCATTTTTCCCATATTGTCTAATGGTTTTTCTTTTACAGCCTTCTAGGCATCATAGAAAGAGTCAAAATGCCCTGAAGAATATGGATACAATCAGGATCACCAGTAATCGGTAAATTTGATCGTCTACCGAAGTGATGAAGAAAATTTTTCACATCGAAATAAAATGAAGAACTATACGGAAATTGCCAGACGAAAGCATGAAGCTTCCGACTCTCGTATACTTGAAGCCTGCTGATCATTATTAGTGAAAAAATCATAGACGAGAAATTTCCCAGAATTTTTCAAGCTGACTTTGCAAAATTTTCGTCACATTATGGGTGGATTTTATAAATCGAACTATTTGATGGTTTATTTCAATTTTTTTCAAAAATATATTTGACATTTCAAATTAGAAAATCCTTAAATTATTATAAATGTTTAGGAGAAAATAAATTTTTATTATAAATATTATTGTAAATATTACAGAAAATCACAGATTATAAAGAAAGTTTGCTTAAATAACATTCATATTACAATTTATAATTTCATGACATCAATAGTTTTATTTAATAGTAAAGTGATAGTGTTATTATACTAAAAGCTGTAGAAAAAAACATCACAAAATGAAGTCAGTAAATCTAAAGTTTAACTCGTAGAAGGCGTTTAGGTATAGCTTAGCATGAACTTGATATTCTCTATAAGACCAATTCATCACATAACATGTAATGATGGAATGGGATGGTATTCATAGGAACTCCTCCGAGAATCGTAAAAAATCATCGTTTTGTGGATTCATTTTATTCATCGTTAAGGATGGGAAAGCTTAAAGTTATTGCGTGCAATGTTCTATGATTGACAGAGCGGTTTTTTTTATATTTCAAGAGAGGATACTTGTCTTTTAAGAAAAATGACAAGTGAAAAATTGCTGAAGCTTGAGTTAACTTAGAAATATCCTTTGGGATTTAGTGGATTCATAATTTCAACAATGAAAATGAGTGCATATAAAACGATTGTTATGAAGCACCTCGATAAAGCATTAAATAAGTCGATTTTCGAATGTATCGAAAAAAAAAGTGATTGATGGTAGATAGACTTATCATATAGGATGCGAAGTAACATTGAATCTCAGGAGAATCTCTTTAGTATAGCCTCATTATTTACAGGTCTCCTCGAGATGTGCATTAGAAAGAGTTGGGAAGAGTGGAATTCGTTGGGAAAATTGCAAACAATTGGATTTCCTTCCCCACCGTGCCGGGAAGAGTTTGTGCAAATATCTTGCGAGAAAAAGCAATCTGCTACGTTAGTGGAGTGATTAACATCAATTTAACCTCACTTCGAACATCCAACACTAAGAATTGACATCTAAATGCTCGCGGCTTTCGTTTCGCGACCGTTCCATCTAATTCTACCATAATATTTTTTAATATACCATAAAATAAGTTTTATGCACATATCCGCCAAGTTCCAGAAGTTTTAAGACTGGGAAAGAAAGACCGGAAGGAGACAAAATCGAATTCGTGACTATTGAATTGATCTCACCGTTATGTTTCCGAACTTCAAGGTTCAACAATTGGAATCCACCATTCGATCTACAATAACCTCAAAAATTTAGAAGCTTAGAGGTGTTCACCAAAAAAAAGGAACTTCTTTGTTTTGCAAACAATAGCATTTGGACTATACGAACAATTGTGCTTTATCCGTTTATGTTGTGAAGGAGAATGCCTGACTATGTTCCTATTTAAATAACGAGAAGAGAACATCGGCAATAAAGACTCTCGCATACTGATGTTTATAAAAACGAGCGCATTTGTGTTAAATCTAATTTTAGTTCTTTTTTCTGCACAATTTCTCAATTCAGATTTTCCCAATCCAAAATTGCAAATTTAAATTCCATTTCTATCTTTCAAGAAAAACTACCATAATATAGGAATACATCAAACGAAATCCCAATGTGGCGCATTTTTCCACCCACTGACGTAAGGTAGTGAGGAGGTTTTCTCAATCACATAGATGCTACAGTATCGTATAATCAAAGGGAAAAGAAACTTCACTTTTGCGACATTATTTTATTTGTGATCTCTTCTGTCCTTATCACTTTAGAACACCTCGTATATAATCACTTACATATTATCCACAATCAATAATACACCATTCTATATTCAATGATTGTACTGTAATAATTGCTTCAAGTATTTCATGGAATATTCCAATACGTAACTAGAGTTATTATCAAGGAATACACAATAGGTGGTTGGATGATTGAGTGGACTCATTTTAAGACGAAGTTGCACTAGACAATAAAGCATCACTTCATCAAAGCGAAAGTGAAACTGATGAGTAGGCAAAGATTACATAAAACGTAATTCACATGAAAGGCAGGTCGGAACTTTCAAATTCTCTGAATTTTCCTACTTACCGGGTGAGTCATTTGCCTGAACTTTTTTTTTGCGCTAGTTGTAGATGCTGCCGTTCACCTGTGATCACCTTTATTTATAAACAACACAATGGACCGCCTCATTCAATCAACATAGTTATGCTAGAATTTGTGCGCACGTAACAATTACTTGCCAAAGATATTGAAAAAAGTTTAAATTGTTTTAACAATGATAAAAATTTATTAAGGATATAAAAGAGAATCATTTTCACTGATGAATGCATTATCAAATGAGTAAGATAAACAAAAAATTAGAGATATAAATTTATTTTAATCTATCAGAGATTTTATATGAATGGATAAAATTTAATTGCGGTACAACATATAATTTATTCTTATGAAATAAACGTTCAGTTTACGTTCATTGTATATCATTAAACGAATTAAAACGTAAAGAAATATTCACATCTCCCACTTTTCCCATCCCTAGCTCCCCTATCTCGATAGCCAACTTTTAACTATTGCTTTGTCTTAAGACTGGAAAGATCAAAGTTTGAAGTACTTGAACTATTCACGTTCTGCTTGCATAGAATTTGAGATACCTCAAGCTCTTGTAAGATGCACAAGCATAAGACGTTTAAAGGAGTGATTGTAAAGGCGAAAGCTAATCGAAGACGATGCACTAGCCTTAGTGGCACCACAGCTCCCAATGCGCACTCATTCCTAATATTGCATTGTTATGCGCTCTCCGATAAACCCCCAATGGATGCGCAATATGTGAACATAGCTCTATTCAGCTAGCGGTGTTGTTTATTGATAGATAACTGCCAGCTGTCTTTAAACGAGAAAACCAACTAACGTAGATGCAGTTTGAAGGATGCATCGATGCTCATATACTCTCCCAGCATATTCCAGCTAAAAGCAATAACGCGTTTTATAAATCCACTCAACGTTATTCTCATACTTTAAAATACACGCTTCAAAACTAATATTAAAGTTGAGCATTTTTTATAGCTGAAAAAGTATGACAATAAGACAAGTAAAGATGATTGGGAAATGCTTAGATATGACAATCATTCTGAATGTGAATAAATTTGAAAAAAAAAATTACAGCAGTATATAGATTTGAAGAAGGAGGAAGGAAATGTCCAACTAGATATTTGCATTAAGCATTTATTCGAAATAATATCGTAGTTTTAAGTATAAAACAATAAGATAATATACATAAATAGGCAGAAACAATAGCCATTTTTGTGGAGTCTATTTCAGGACGCTGCAAGAGGCAAAAATATTTCTGCAAAGAAAATAGGAAGTAAAAGAATACTAAATAGTAAGCAAGTAATTGTGCATGATCAATATTCATTCGGTTCTTAGGTAGGCGTCTCGTAGAATCAAGTGGAATTTCTTCCAATTACATTGGCGAGATTCCATTATTAACGGATTTTTTGTGCAAATTTAAATTGCTTATAAAGGGCAATCCAATCATTTTTCCAAAATTCTTTATACTAAATAAGCGACAGGTAGTATTGCACAAAAAAAGCGAAAAAAATGTCATTATTGAATATTGTGGCAGCAATTTAGTGGAAAAAATTTCTATAGAAATTCGTCACTGCAATTACATTCAAATGATTGCTTTATATTTGACTTTTTTTTTCCGTTTTTTTTTTAAAGTTAGAGATGGCCATATGCGATATGAAGATCTGGAATTTTCGACGGTGAAACTTTATTTCCGCTGCTATTTCGAGTGGACATTTTTCAGGGACAAATGTGCCATATTAGAGCATTTGATAGCACAATAATGAACGCAATCTGACGAAGCATTGCGCATTCAACATTGAAATGCCCTCTCATGTTATAAAAGAAAGCAAATTCATTGACGTTCACTTCCGCCAAAGTGGCACAATATTTTTTCCATTAACTAGGCTTAGGCTATCCTAAACAATATGGTTATATTTAAAAAAAAAAAACTTTCAACGTTGGAACTTGCTACTTTCAAAAATTTTACGATATTCATTGAATTCATTATATAAGTACTAGGAACAGATAAGATTCGACGAAAGTAATAATCAGTCGAATAACTCGTAGAGTGACATCATTTCAGGAAGTGGCACTCTAAAGCGGAAACTATAAAGCTTTCTGAGGTACTTAATATGAAACACTTCACTCACCCTTTTGAACTCAATAAAAATATTCATATTACAACGCATTGGGTCAGAGCAGGCGGAAGCGATATGAAGAGACATGCATTCATAATGAATGCTGTGTTCATTGAAATAAATAAATAAATAAATAAATAAATAAATAAATAAATAAATAAATAAATAAATAAATAAATAAATAAATATTACAACGCTATCCATCGCAAGAAATTATAATGACTTAATGGTCAAGAATATCGCATGGCGATGCTTCAACTTCAAAGGAGCGGAAATGTCGCATTCCTTACGGGAAGCGGAAGTGCCCCATATTGCACGTTGATAGTTATAAATCACAACAAAAATCAATTTATAAAGCATAGAGTGAGCACATATTGGTCAGTTATTGAATTTTTTTAAGCTCAAATTTATGGCATAGCTTACTGCTAAACTTTATATGATCAATGATTACGAATAATACCCTATTATTATGGATATCAATTTGGATTCATCCATCGGCGTTACCTAAACAAATTCTAGTCTTCACATTTCCCTCTCTCTTCCACCGTCCCGCAAATAACCTAAGCATATTCTTTTAAAATTAAAAAAAAGCGCTAAATAAGACATCGGCCTGAACTTAGAATCCAACTGCAAAATTCTAAATATTAAGGAAAATTTTTAAGTATGAATTACAATTATTGCGCAAATTTTTGCTCAGATTTTCAAAATATTCGTCTTTTATTTGTTAGTTCCTTCTGAAAAAGATGGCCTAATTCATTAGTGAGGAAAGGTTCGATGCGTAAAAATTAGAATTTTCTCACTTCATTGCGTTCAACGTTAGCGTTCGATAACAACAACACTTTTCCTTTACATATTTCAATATAACTGAGGAAAGTAGAATTTCATATTAATTCCTAATCTATGTCCATTTCTGACTGAATAATCTGATAATTGCCTGCTAAGGTAAGTTTTTTATTAATAAAATTTTCGTGCACTGAAATTTGATAATTTAAAATTTCACTGCCACTTATGCAATAAAACATTGTTCGCAATATAAACTAGACTTGTGAAAATTTTCACACTTTCAAGCAATAATTTTACTCCGATTTAGTGAAAAAAATAGATAAATTTACGTAAAAATAATTATATCTCACATGAGGCTTAAACTAGTAATACACAATAAAGTCAGTGAAAATACGAAAAAAGATTAGAGCAGCGATTCTGCAGCAAACACCTTGAGGATAAGAGATCCGTGGCACGAGAAGTGTAGCGGTGAAATAAAATCAATTCTTATCATCTCATCATTAGTAAGTAGCACTATAACGATAACTTTTCTTTTTCTATCAAAATTAAATGAAAATTCATTCAAACATTGGTTCATTGGTGAGGCGGTAAGATTTGATTGTGATTCAGCATAGAAACGGCTGATGTAAGCTAATCTTCGACAAACAGAGATGCTGCAGAATCTCGTTTAATGACGCATCACTAAAGGCATTGAAACGAACGTGGTCCTCGTTTACACACCAGAATTACCGGTATCTGTATCGCTATGTGATTATCGACGCCGGTATAGGATTATCGATACAAATGATAGACCTGGCGATGATCATTTAAGATTCATAGCCTTTGGTTGGGGAAGTAAAAGTTGACGGAAGCAAACTATCTTCTATTAGTGAATATGCATGAGCGAATGGAAAAATTTCTCACTTGAAGAAATGAAATTAATTATTCCTATATTTAAGGGATTTTGTTGATTTCATTTCTTCGTTCGTTTTTCCTCATATAACGATTGATATTATGTAATTTTCGATCGGAACATTTAATGACGCATTTTAAATACGAAATTTGCATCTTACAGGCGGCAACGATCAATTTTTAATAGATTTGTTGATTTTGGATGCAAAAATAAACCGATTTTATGTCGCGTAGATGTGGAAAGTTGAAAATTGGTGAAACATATGAGGAAAAGAGGAAGAATTGTAAAAAACTATGCGATAGAGGTGCTAACTTTAGATTCGTTTCCTAAAAGACGAGAAAAAAATTTCCGCTTAATGGCAGCCTAATCTATGGGTATTATTTATGAGTATTTTTTTATGAAGATTTCAAGCGCTAATTTTTGTGTTTATAATCGCCATGCCAAAAAAATTGCATTTTTCCTTTTTTTTAAAACCCTGATGCATCTTATATCATCATTGCGCTTTGCTTTAAATGAAAAATAAAATTCTTTGGAATTCAAAACGAACTTCATAAGAGAGCTTGTGGAATATTGCTCTTTTTTAAAGAGTTGAATAGGTTTGAACTAATAACTGAAGTTCCATCCGACACAACTATAATAAGGTTTTGAAATTATTCCAAGGGACACAACTGGGGTTGAGGAAAATACAAGAAAGGAGTGGAATAGAATCTGGTTATGAGTGGGTAATTAGACTAACCGGAAGTGGAAGGGTGAAGGAATATAGAAACTACATGTTCTCTATAGATCTGAAAGAGTTGTAAAATAATAACGCACTATGATCTCTTTCAAAGGTTCACTACAACTGAGCAATACCTTTAATTTCAATCTACGATAGCTATAACTAGTTGATTAAATATTTAGATGAGATGAAATCCAAGCAAAATTGGAAGTGAAAGATAGCTGAGGTGAACTTTGCGATAGAAGACGGCAACAGTCCAAATGAACTTGAGCCTAAGGATCATAAATTTTACTTATATCGATCAAAGTTGGCAAGTTTAAAAAGAACATGATGAATTCCGGAAACATAGTTCAAGCAGCAATGAAATTACTTACGCTAATACAGGTGCTTATAGAAAACAATTTCCTAGCTATATGCATTAATAAAACATTTGCGAACGATTGAGACATTTCTATAAGAGCTATGTCGCAATAATTAAAATATCAAGGAGCACTGGGCAATCCTCATGGTCGAACTGAGTCGCGGCCTAACTGCGCAACGCCACGATCTGAATCAACCCTCGTAACGACGACATCTCATGTGAACAGCTAGAAGAACACTGATTCCTGTAAGCAAATACGTCCTCCTTTTATATGCACCCGTCTCTGCCTCAAGGTATTTGTAAACAGTTTGCTCGGTCTTATTTTTATCGCTTCTCCGCTCTGCGCGAAATTAGTTGATCTATAATTTATTGATCATCCCTTGTAAACGTAGCAGACCCTCTGGTGCAGTTCCATTTTTTTTTTCTTACAGCTAAAAGTTACTAATGGAGATAAAAAACCAAAAAAAAACAAAAAAAGCAGAGCATGACAAATATAAGCAGCTGAAAACTTGAACAAATGAATCAACTTAAAGTCTTCTCATGAAAACAAGAAAAAAATCCATCTATGCAGGCTTTGTAGACGAAGCCTATGAATGGTGCCGAGATGGACTACTCATAGGGTCAGGCGCTAAGAGTAGTAAACTGTAGTTTGTATTTTTTGAAAAACTCCTGACTTAGCGCCGCAATGAAGAATAGCTTGCTTTTGTGTACGAGTTTCCGCTTCCATATTCGATGAATGCGAATCGGAGAGTGAAGGTTACATTTGTGGATTCATTATCACTTATTATGCATGACTTAGCAAAATGCAACTTTATTCATAATATTTCGACAACAATATATGCATTAATCAATTTATGTAGAATGCAAACATTACAAATCAGGCATATAGGCCCTGAATACTCCTCATCCTTTTGAGATAGAAATTCTGTAAGTTTTTTTTTTTTTTTGATTGATTAGCAGAATTGTTGAAGAATTGTTGATGATGAGTGCGGACGATTTTTTATTTTTTATTTTATTTATTTATTTATTTTATTTTTTTTACAAATTGTGATAGGATGTTGAAAATAGCACAAAGTGAAGAAGGAGAATCATAAAAGAGATTTTTAAAAGTACTCAAATAGTGATGAAAAGCGTCCCTCTTCCCTGCTCAGGTAGCTAATGGGAAGGAAGATCGGATTATTCAGGTGTGATTATGCACTAATCTGATAGAATGATCACAACCTTAGGAAAATTGCAGCCCAGAAATTTGTTCAAATATTACGCATAAGAGGTAACAATTTTTTAGTATTTCAACTCGTTCGGGCTAATTGACTTTTACTCGATACGAAAGTAATTTTTGTACAACGTGTTTTTCTTCTTAACTCTTCTCGTAATGGCCGAACGAAATATAACGAAAGTAATGGATAGACGCATGGTTGCCAATAGAGTATCGAAACGATTAGCGTGCCATATGCGCCAATATTTAATTCGAAAGGTGAAATGACCAAAATAATCACACCTATCATCGGTAATGTCGTAAAGAGAAGAGGTAAAACAGCCTGAAAGTTCACTTTTTTTTAATATCGCAATCATATTTGAGTTATAAAAAGAATTGTACTTTAGAATGATAACACCTAGTTTTGAAAATTCCACTCAGCAATATATTTAATACTAAACTGTCGAACATTGCATATTTGCATATCACATATTTAACCAATAAGTTTTACATTTGCATATTGAATATGAAACGTTTAAAATGTTTGTTTTGAAAAAAAAATTGTATTTTGAAGAATATCAACCGACTGTCAAATAATATGAAAATAGCTTTATCCTCTAAAAATTGAGAATCATTAAAATTGTTATCAACGCTATTCAACATCAACGACGGATTTTCTCTATGTGTAATTAAATTCTACATTACATAAACTATTGAAGTTAGTGAAACTCAAACATTGTCATACGTAATGAATAACAAAAAATCAAAGAGCTTTTTTTTGCAAATTGATCAAGTAAAAAAGACTCACCTGTAATATCATACAAATAGTAATAGCGGCTTGCATTTTACGAGTTCGAATGCTGAGCTTTACGGATGCAAGCGTTTTTAAAATTGCTCTAACGCATATTATAATAAGCAGATATGAAATAAGTGAGCTAACAATTAAGAAAATACAAAATGCATATAGCACATTCCAATTCTATAAATTGTATTCTTTAGTTTATTCAATCTTTGAAAGAAAAAAAATTGATTTCAATTAAAGCTACGGAATTGCTGTTGAAAAAAACAAGAAAGCTGAACGCTATGGAATTATCTAGATTCTATTCTTACCTGGAATATTTGAAATTCCTTTTTTAGAAATTTCAAAGAAGCGAGAGCAAAACTCAAACAAGATGATAGTGGTGATAGTGATTCATAATAGGTGAAACTAGATTTTTTAAATTTTTGAAAAAATATAAAACTTATTCATCATTAAAATTTGTTCTGTCAGAATTTTCTCTTTTTATGGTTGCTGAAAACGAAAATATTGGAGAAAAAAATCTTTTCGGCTAATTCCATTAAAGAAATTTCAAAATTCCATGAAATTTCAGCACAATCTTTTTTTAAAGGCAAAAAATACAGAATATTCTAGAGAATAATATAAAAAATCACATTTCTGAAAAAAAATATTATACTAACATTTCTATTGACAGCTACACGAATCGGTTGTCCAAATTCCTCGCCTACATTAGGTGGTAAATCCACAATAGTAAATTCCACCACAGACATTAAAAATCCAGAAAAAACTGCAGCCGTAGTAATGAGGCATAACATCAAAGTCCAAAAACATCGCCATGCGAAGAGCTTCTTTAAAAAATCGTTCCTAAATATATCATGAATTGAGTGGTTTTATTTTTAAAATATTAATTAAGGTTTGTTTTGAACAAAATTAAACTTGAAATGAAATTAAAGGAAAGAAATATCATATTTTATCATATTTTAAGTGCATTAAAAGAATATTTGCTGTTCTTTTTTTAGCATATTTCATTCTTATAAGCATGCTAATGATAGATCTCAATTGTTCTTTTCCAGGAGAAAATTTTTCTGGAATTTTCGCAACTGTTTTTCTGAGTGAAACATTTTAGTCTGCCCAATTATGCTCTTATAATATAGTCGATTAAATTTTGTGCTAAGTCAGCGTAGTAGATCGAATTTTTTTCGAAGAAAAAATCTTGCTAAAAAATAATGAGAAAAATTATAAAAATGCTAATGAACAGTGAATTATTGCGCAGTAAGCTAACTCAATAATGTTATATTTTGTACTTTGAGCTTATAGGTGTTACAGCGAAAAAATAATATTCATTTGCCGCATAATTTCATATATTTAAAATAATCATGGATTGAATATTGATTTTTCTATTGTGCAGCTTTCAGTGGAAATGTTTCTTAATTGTAATTGAAAAATTTAGCCGTATTTGAAATTGGAACGTACGAATGTTCCGATTTCTTCACAATTGTGCTAAAAAATTTTCACTTCTACAACTAGAATGAAGTTGATTTCATCGCAAACACAACTCACATATATGTCAATCGCATCTCAAAACGATATCAGCAACATTTTCAAATTGCTGACGATAATCAATCGCCAAGTATGCTGCCTCAGTAGGAGTAACCAAATTATAACAAGAAGTATTAACAATCAAAACCGGAAGATAGAGCACTGCCAGTTTTATCACCATCCCGGAAGGCTAATTGTCGCCGGCCTGGATCAAATCTGCTCAGAAAATTTTCACCTACCACTGGAAATTACCTTTATGAGTTTTGTAGAATAAAGATTACCTGCATATGACCGCACAGCGATAAATGAATCCTAACGATAGCGTGAGTATATCCAATTGGAAAAAGAAGCAGAACATTGCAAAGAGAATTTGACAAATCAATATTGGCCAATGTGCTAATGGTCCAATAAATGTAAAGAAGAGTCGATCTTTTTCAAGAAAAAGAGCCTGTAAAAAATATTTATATTATTTATGAAACCTGCTTTGAATGAAAATTCAAACAAAAAATTTTTTAAAATCTTATGTTTTTCTTTTTTTAGAGCCTGGAACATTACATATATATATATATATATATATATATATATATATATATATATATATATATATATATATATATATATATATATATATAGCCGACTATATGTAATCTTCAAACAACCTGCACAAAAATTCTCTGCAATTTCTGCCACCCTTCATTTCTCATAACGTCAGTCGCCATACTCTTCAAAATTGGAGGATCATGCGTTCGGAATGAGCATTCTCGTTCATGTTGGGTTGGTTATCATCCAAAATAAGACGGAGACCGTTACAACTTTTGAGCAGCTGCAATGACCTACCACAGGGTGGATCGGCACAAATTATTTAGAACTAGCAAAGAAAATCGTTTTTTGCTCACTTCTAAGGGATAGCACTTTTGGTCAAAGTCAGCAAAAAAATTCCACAAAAAAACTAGCGCAATTTTTTTCACAATTGAAGTCGATGAAAAGGAAACCAGAGAAATTGTGATTAAAACATCCGTTAAAAAAATGATGTTTAATCATTCAGAGCGCATCCAGTAAGATGTTTTTTTTAACTAAGCGTGAAAATTTTTTTGCATGTCATCCTTGAGGAGACTACAAGGAATTTTCAAAAAAAAATCTCTGAAAAATGCATCATTTCCATGTAAAACATTTCATCTAATTATATATTAGCTGTAAGTGGGAAAAAACTGCAACCATAATTGTGAATAATTTTATAATAGCTATTATATTTCTAAAAAAGTTTTCAATTAGCTTCAACCCTATTCGAAAAAAGTTTTGCTTATCGGGTTTTCTATTTCAATTCTGATAATATAATTCAATTTCATTTTAATTCTAGAATAATTGATGTAATATTAAAATCTAAATTATTCAAAAAGATACCGCTCGAAGGACGCTATAAATGAGCGTATTTGTGAAATCGGTGATTGCATGAGCAGCGATGAATAATTTTGTTTGCTTTAACTCATCACAACGTATTTTACAACATAAATAAATAACAAGACCATTTGCAATTAAACCAATTGATGTCGTTAGAATATCATTTATAAAGACAGCCAATAAAACGTACTGCATAATCGTTTATACTAAAAAAAAATTTACATAAATTTCGTTCATAATAACGGAATAAGTAATGAATTCATGAAATAAAAATATAGCGAGTAATTATTGTAAATAGCGAAGATATAGAAAAAAAATTAATCAAATTTAATTGAGATTATAAAGAAGGAAAATAGCCCTAAATGAGAGAATTTTTTAAAATGAAACATATATTCATAAATTCGGAAAACTTTTTTCATAGACGACTATGGTGTTTGAGTGAACATAAAGCGCAACACATCAAAGAACACCCGTAGATATTTCTATTACAAGCAATTAGCAATAAACACCAACGTTTATTCATGCAATAAAACCACATATAGAACTAAGAAACTCTATTCTATATGCCAAGAGGCTAAAAGATTGAATGTTCTAAGTTATGGCAACAAATTCATTGCAATAAAACCAAAGTTATGCCGCAATTCAGGTATAGAGGATATTTACAAATCGTGCAATTAGGTATGACACTTTTGGATTAAATATTTGTAAACATGTTCATCAAAGATTTATTAAAGTTGGCAAAGGGGAGAAGGGTGAAATATAAGGTTGGAATTTATTTGAGAATTGAAGAAGAGTGAATGAGCATTCATGGAGGCGTTAATTATGACAACACGAAATTTAGGACACAATGATTGAAAAATTTTAAGCTGCAATATTTCTTCATACTATAGACTGTTTTTGGATAAACATCGAATAGCATTGCAAAATTTCAATTAAAATGCAAATTCGGTTGGCGAATATAGTCAGCGAATAGATGAACAACAAGCATTTGATGGCGTCAATTCTTTCAGCAGACAAACAATTCCTCCCTATAAGTAAAACTCTTGAAGTGAGATGATAAATTATACTTACAAAAATGAAATATTATAGCCTCAGTCTATAACAAAAATTTTAAGAAAAGGTATCTACACATATGGAATGAATTTCTCGTTGAATTTCCTATTATAGACGCATTTCCTATCACTGTGCGGAATTATGCCTTTGATTTGCTAGAACTCTGCCCCAAAATTATCTCTCATTATTATGCGTTTTTTTTTTTTTTGCAATTTTCCTTTCCAAAAGCACATAATAACTTCATTTTATCTGTTATGCTTTCATATTTATGTCTGCATATATCGTTTATCTGAGAGTTTTAATCCTAGAAATGAGAAAATTTTCGGGTTAATCGTATTGGTCAACCTGACCTATAACAAATAACCATCAATCTATACCTCTACCAAATTGTCAACCCAGGAAGGATTTAAATATGTTTAATTTTATTGCTTAAGCTTCCGCTATATTTGGATCGGCTTACCCTAAGAACGAATCTTTTGCACCAGGTTTGTTAGCATGATTGCGTCAGCTAAAATATGCAGATATCATTTGGCATAATTTGTTTTGCAAAAACGCATAACGTGTCACTTTCGCTTTCTTCTGGAATGTTTCCCCACTTACCGTTCCTATATGAAATATATTAGAAGTTGAAAAATTATTGACAAGTATATTAGTATGCCCTTAACGAAAAAAAGCGTAATAATCCTAAATATAAGTAAGCAAAGCAAGTATTTACGAAAAAAACCATACAATGAAAAGATATTAATAAAATAAAAAAGTATAGATGTATAAAAATATAGACTTAAATTTTCGAATAGAAGGGCATGGGCGGTGGTTTAACTCCCCTATATGCTTTACAGCCAATTGACTTCATCAATGGCTTCGCACCTCACTAATTGCACCCATTTGAGCAAATATTATTGGCAAGAACTTATACCTATCCGATTGCGAAAATAACTAGATTTTCGTAAAGTGAATATTACGTGAAAATTTGTGGATACGAGCAATAATTAATTCGTTTTAGCAGGAGGCTAAAATTGCAGAGGTAAGCTAAGTCAAATTGACTTCACTTTCGGCATATTTTTAAATTTTCTTGTATAAAAAAAGTATTCTTGTCGTATCTCTCACATAAAAATTGTCCAATTTCTTTGCTATAATTTACTTGCATTTATGCAGGATTTTAATGTATGTAACATTTTTAAGGCGTTATTCACTCAATTTTCCAATGCAAAAAATGATAACTCCTATTGGCTTCTGACAAAAATACTAGTAAAATGTGCTGCATCTATGAAGTACAATATGGGGATGGTAATTCAATAAGACAAAGAAGAGGGTATTACTTTTTGAGAGCACATATAAACTCACCCATAGAAATGCAGCTAACATAAAAAATAATAAGGAGAGGCTTAGATGCCGTTCTAATGCTCAAGTCACTTTATAAGTAATTGATTTAGAAGACGTCAATTATCAACGCCTATTTCGTACTTAACTCACTAGGCGTTTCTGTGAAGAAAAAAAAATCGCTCTTAATCATCATACGATGGCTTAACTCTTAACCAATAAGAAAAATGAATTAATAAGTTCGAATATTACACTTTATATTCTCTCCACTGAAATATTTAGGAAAACACATCAACTAACCGAACGAAAAGTTCTCATGTGAAAAGTACTATCAAAACTTAATCATATTGCAATCGTTTTGTGAAATTATTTTTGCAAAAAAAAGCGCATTGCAAAGAGGAAATTGCAAATGATAGATTAAAATATATTCGTTTATCAGAACATTTAAATTTGGACAACAACTTCCTATTAATATAGATATCCTCATTCAGTCACCTCGACGTATGTGATCTCTGATTTTGCCGCATTGACGTATATAAATATGGCCTCTTCAATTGCAACGCTGATTATTAGCTCAGTAAAATGATAAATATACATATCAGTGAATATACATATATGTTATATGTTCTTGTTTAAAATCAAGTGGGAATTCACTTCTTTTATGCTTGCAATGCGCATTACTTTTTACACTATAGTCTAGATTCATTCATCTCTCGTTTTTTAAAAAGGTTTTATCTTCTTCATAATATCTATTTATATGCACTTACTCATCTTTACATAACAAATTTTTATTTTTTCTTATTTTCATTTTTTTTATTTTTCTTCCTAAATTTTTTCTTTCATAAATTTATTTCTCCGCCATTTGACGGCTATAAATTACGCTAACCGCTACAAATTAATTTTTTTTCCACTTCATTCTTCTATAGGCACTAATGAGTTACACTATAGGCTATTCGACTGTCAGTAAATCTCGAAAAGACGAAACATTACCGTAAAATCTTTACTACTAACTCATTCATTACATTTTATACTTTCCAATGCAAATGTGCATCTGTGGAAAAATAGTGTTATTAGGGTATTAGTTCATATATGACAGATCTATCAATATTTGATATTCTTATCACCTGCGCTTGTACTTTTAGTTAGAATAGTCACCTAATTATTGCTTAGAGACAAAACGAGTAAGATAAAATTAACAAGTAAAAAAATTGATAGTGAATATTCTCTATTACTTATTAACAATAATACTTAGACCAGAAAAAATACTGATGAAACATTAGCGTTTACTTCAGTTCAGAAACGTCAACCTCAAACCAACAGAAATTGCGATAGTCGACAACAAAGCACTACAAGTAACAAAGAACCGTCGACGTGTCCTTTCTGCAATGGTCATCAATGCTCATTCTGCAATACTTCAGTTATATATATTTTATAGAAGCAGAGTGCCTATCATTGTGATCTTCGATGAGCGCTTTGATAAATTTAGTTGCTATCACAAATTCATTCAGAGATATTTGGAGATAAAACAATTAAAAATATTTCTTTTGACCAACCATACATCTTTTCACTAATTTTGTAAATAATGAAATGATATATGTCAAAAGATGTGTACTGAAAAGAAAAATGGGAAATTTATAATTAAGAGCGAACATGATGCGAATACGATAATAATATCAAAAATTATATCGATGAATAAATTCACGCATATATTTCTAATGAAAATCAACATTGTTTTCATCTTGTTAGTAATATTCATTATTTATGATCGATTATTCATCTGTTTTCCTCTTATAAATAAAATTTATTATTTATGATTCATTATTTTGCTATTAATATTATTATGATGATCGCTTTTCGAATAATTTTTCAACAACTCAGTTATTTGTTTCCCTTAAATAAAAAGTTGAAAATCCTCATCTATCATAATATGTATGTGTGATAATTCTGGCACTTTTTTTTAGCATGACAACTCACGAAAATATTTTCCATATAAATTTCAAATAAAAAGTTTATTATCAATAAATAACTTCATTACTATAGGTCAGCTTTATTTAAAAAGATCTCATCATGCCTTCGATTTGATCACCGATTCGTTTGATCAAAAAATTGCACAAATAATGAGCAAAAAAGTAAACTGGATATTGACTTAAGATCACAATTGATCGAGAAGAGTGCTCTGAAGAAAATTCAGCTCACTGCGATTTGATCAGTGCAAAATGGAGGCGCAATCAGGACAAAATGCATGCGAATTTTCAAGCACCTCTGAGCAAAAAGCATCAGAGCACTTTTATATGAATAAAATTTTCCAGTAGAAATTGCAGATAACTATTCCACTTCACATTCAATGTCTAGTGGTATTTCACGAAAAAGTACACAAGGTCCTATATTGTTTGTCGTATATATAAACAACATTTTTGATAACTTCCAGCGTAGTACCAGGCTCTTTGATGATGGCCTTGAAATTTGTCCTCTATTGTTTGATCCTGCCGAGCCAGGACTTCACTGTTCGTCAATTATTTGAAATTATGGCAGTTAATGCTTCGCATAAAAGATATCACAAAGTGTATATCAATTTTCAATAAAACATTTTCTGAAAAGGTAGAATGTGAGGTTCTTTCTACTACAGATGGTTTTCGTGACTTTGTTGTTACAATTGACCCTAACATCCACCCGAAATTCCAGTGTTTCATCGTTGCTGAAAAGTTACTGTCAATTACTAACCGTATTCCTCACGTACTGCAGCATATACGTGTTGAGCATTATCGAAAAGCCTTTACCACCTGCTGCCAAGACTTCTGGAATGTTGTTCTCCTATATAGTCTCCTTATTTAGCTTCCGATATCAGGCTGTTAGGCAGTATGCAAAAACGCTCCACCTGTACTACTTTTTGTAAAGCTTGCGATTGCTAATACTAGCAGAATTACATTACTATATTTAAAACCTTAAAGAAGGTCATTGAAGTATAGAAAACTCAAGCATAATTTGATCGTTTGCAACAAAATTATCCACGGCTCTTTCGAAATTTTTCTCTTAGCAATGTTCCAGTTTAGCTCTCCTCGAACTTGACCTGGTTATCAGTTTCCTGAATAGTTTCAATCCTCGCGTTTTTTAAGCTTTGAATCAGCTTCTTGCCGATATCGTTTGCGCACTAATCACTAATTCATTCAGCATTTAAACTACATCTGAGCCATTTCAATTCACATAATGCAGCTGCTCATATCGTATTGAATATTTATTTGCCAAATTGTAGCTTTGCAGATGTTTTGCTTTTCCTTATTGTTCATAACTACGAACTTTCTATTTATTTCCCCACTTTAGGATATTGAAATGAATAAATAAAAAGAGCAAATATTTCGAACTTCTTTGAACCTATCTAGCTTAATAATTTCGTATTCATTAGCTCTCATATTAGTGTTAACGAACAAGCAAATAAACCAAACAAATATAATATCGTCGTATTGCAAAAGCGATAAACTTTAACTATATCATAAATTCTCAGATATCTGCAGCACATATTCTCACGCACCAATTATAGAAACATGGGAATATATACGTGTACGCTTTTTTTAGAAGCGCTATATAGTTCTTCTTAATTGATTTTGCGGATTATATGCTTTCTTCTAACCCTTCTCTTTATATCCAAGGAATTGAGAAAATTTTTCTTTGAAAACATTATTTCTTGCAAATGCTAATTCTACTCTGATTGATGGAATTATACACTCATTCAATGGCGTTATGCTATGTGCGCAAATGGCCACCTCGAATTAAAAATAATGCCGAACAAACGTGTTCGTAGTTGCTCAGTGGCTAAAGCGCTTGCTGAGCAAGTAAACGATGATGTGTTCAACTCCGTCGGTGGCCGATCTTTTGTTAATTTGCAAAATGACTATCACCTACATTTAAATTTGACTAGAATTATTGGCAGCATCACATGAAGTTTATAACGCCGCTTCAATGGAATAAGTGCCGAATATCGTTGAAAATAAAAGACGAAGAGGGTAGACGATATAAAAGAGGTCATGCATGTAGAAATCGTCCACAAATACGACTAAGATATCATAAATTTATGCAAATATCTCATTCAAATATTTTTCATGAACACCGCATGAAATTATTTCAACTATTTATTAGTCAGTTAGGAAATAAAAACGATAGAGGAAGTAAAAACAAAATATTCCTCTCAATGACGATCATAGAATAGAGTAAAATGAGTGGAATCAAAAGTATCTTGTTGCTTTTATAATGACTATTATATACGTATGCATCGCTAATTTCTATTATGTTATATAATGCAATATTTGATTATTTAAACGCCTGTTTATACAGGAAGTATTATGCGAACCGTGATGTAGCATAAAATTGTATTCTTTCGTGAGAAATTTATATTCATGGAGCAGAGAGCGAAACTAATCAAGCTTATAAAATATATAAAATATAATATGACGAAAATACTAATTGCAACATGAAAACATCGGAAGTATTCTTAGGGATCGCGGAAGGAAGAAGGCAATGAAAGAAGTGCCAGAAGGCAGATAGAAGACCAATTGATCTTCTAATCGATGCATGATCCTTGTCACCAACAACCGAAATCTATTGTCAGAGAAAAATTACCCCAAAGATTTTCGAGATGAGATGGAAAAATTATTTAAAAGAGCTTTTCATTTAAATGGAAGCAAACTTTAAGAGCAAGGAAATGAGACTTGATTTGCAAAAAATTTGGCTTTTTTTAAAACATTTTTGAAGAAAGTGTAGTAAATTTTATTTTCCATAAAAAGTGATTGAAACGTTAATAAAGGAGAAGATTTGAGTTTCGAATCTATTTTTCAAATTCAACGTTTTTAAAATATACTTCCGTTGACTTACTTCATAATTTGCATTACGGTGAAGTTATGTTTATGACTCGTCCAATCTCCTTTTCATTTCCAATGATATGTGGTCATTATTCTTTTTCGGTCACAAAATTTTAAACAATTTTATCAACAACAATGATAATATGCTCGATGTGTAGTAAATTTAGTAATGATTCACTTAAAAAATGTAATAATTATATTTGCCACGACGATAATTTCAATTTTATTAGTTAGGTTCTCATACAATTTCTCATCATTTATTCATCTTTGGATGCTTTCCGCAGGTGTAGTTACATCGATTTATTCCATTCACATGATTCTATATAGGAATGATTACTAATATTTTATTTATAAAAACGATTACCGTATGAAATAAGAAATTTTACAATTTTATCAAGCAATGAATTGTCGAATAGGTAATTGAATTGCCGAGAGGTAATAATAGCTTAGCGGTGAAACTATGAAGCTGAGCAAATTTTCGCTTGTGGGTGTTTATGAGTAACAATCAGAGGAAGTAGAGTGATATTAAAGTTGAATGTTAATTTATTTTCCATTATGTTGCAAAAAAAATTTGTTATAAAGTTAAAGTCATATGCTATCAAGTCTGAATGCACTATTATGACTTATGTTTAAAACATTTATAATAAAATAACGCCAATTTCATGCCTATATATAGAATTAAGAAGCGTTTTTCTTCAAGCCTAGTCTCGATAAATTGAAATATTCTTGTAGCGTAAGCGGCGTATTTCAAAAGCAATTTTATCTCAGTGATTTAAAGAATAGAACAAGAAAAACGAAATTATTTATTCATTAATGAAATATGAGATTTTTTTATAGTGAATATGGTGCTATTTACGCCCGGTATAACGAGAATGGTTTTCCGCTTCCATAGTTTGGTCAAATGTTGCCGGAAAGGTCGTATCGATATAAGTGCTATCAACGGATATATACACGGTTGCCAGTTCAAAAGTGCCAAGATTATCGTACCATAGAAATTAATCTTCGTAGGTGCAATCAATAAAATTATAAACGCAAGCATCGGTAAAGTGGAGAAAATGAGAGGAAGAAGCGCCTAAAATTAAAATCTTTTAGGTATCTCTCGACAGACTCTATAAGGATGCGGCCGAGTGACGTGTATCGTGAGCGGTTTATTTCAAAACTACATGAATAATATTATAAACTGCTCTATCGCATTCAAATTGATAGATGCATAGCCTTCAAAGAGTTATGGGCACTCAAAAATACCCAAAACAGGGAATTCGACAAGTTGAACTTTTCATATTTGATCAAGTCGTTGCCAAATTGTGCAAGTCATATTGCCTCTTTTGACGAGCTTTACCACTTGTTTGGGATGTTCTTGTTGGCCGCGAAGGTAACTGCACATATCGCTAACCGCGGAATAGATTACAGTAATAATAAATAATAAATAGCAATAACAAATAATAATAATACCAATAGTAACAAATAATAATAATAATAATAATAATAATAATAATAATAATAATAATAATAATAATAATAATAATAATAATAATAATAATAATAATAATACTATTATTGTTATTGCATTGTTTATTTAAACAAGCTGCATCCCATTTTAAGGATATTACGGTAGGGACGCTTACCTGAAGCAGCATGCAAATAGTCATTTCTCGCTGCAGTTTTCTTGTTTGTGGGCTTAATATCGCCGAGTGCATATCAATTGAATATATCAAAAACATTAAGCTAGCATTTACCAACTTCATGAAAAAAAAGAACTATTGCTATAGTCTTACAAGAGGTTTTAATTATGCATATTTTTCAAACTCTTAATTATGAAAGCAATCATGAGTGTAGACCAAAGGTTTTTTTTTTCAAATCATAACATATAATCATTGTGCAGATGATTCATCATTATTAAGAAACCCTTCGCATATTCCAAGAAGTAAATGAGAAATCAGGATTTCTCTAACTTGTAATTAGTCTCCTTCATAGCATTCGCTAGAAAATAAAAGATTTTTGATAAAATCCTCTATTTATTGATAAATATATGAGCATGTGAATAATTTAACAACAACTGAAATCTCATTGAATCGGATATCGCAAATAAAAAGTCTCAATCCATTTCCTCAAGGAATAAGAATAAGAGAGAGCAAAAAATGGGAGCTAAGTGATATCAGCAAGCTCGATCGTAGTATTAGTGATGCCGATTCTTTACTAACCTCGCTCTGTCTCCTGCTTCCATTTTCTCGCTTAAGGCTCCCAGAGTGAGTAAAACAAGTAGATCAGCATTTAATGGCGAGCTCAACTTGAATAAATGCGGCTAAAAAAATTTTTAGGCGGTTTAATTTGTATAATTTCTGTGGATATATTTGGCCAATCAATTCACAGATGACGAGCAGATCAACCATTTTCGACCTACCGAATTTCAAAAGTCTGTTGTACATTCACTGCAGGAAATGCAGAACAGTTTGTGAAGCATGGCCGACATTGACTAACCCACAATTTTCCATTTTGGAGATCAGGTGACGCTCACCTTTTATCTTATCATTAAGCCAGTCCACCAGTATAATTTCGAACCATCCGCCATTTGGGATTCGCCTATTAACCCACCCTTGGGGCGAACGATTTGCGGTCGTACTTATGTGAATGACCATAATTTACAACATACACTAACAGGGAACAGACGAACCTAACATGCAAAGAAATGCAGTTGAAGTATGGAACTGATTTGAATTAATCAATGATTAGATTTGCCGGCATTTTGAGATGATTTTCAAATCGATAAATGCATATTTTTTGAACTCTGCTATATTCCTATTGAATTCGACATTCCCTTCTTGGAATATTAATGAAGGATTGTTTCATCTTGCATTTGTTGCAAAATAAAACACCTTATCACATCTCCTCTCTTCTTTCAGCTCTTCAATTCTTCTCCCTTCATTAAAAAAAAAAAAAAAATTACTTTCCATAGATAAACCGATATCGATATGTTATTTCATGAAACTCTCTCAGCATTATAAATTTTATAGCATTCATTTGAAGAGATAAGACAGGAAATTTTCTTCAAATTAAAGGTGAATGCGGTAATGATGGTGAAATAACAAAGAGACAGGTTTCATATCAGTCACTTCAAAGATTATAGCTTGGCAAGATCTAATTGTCTCTTTTCGAAGATAGAATTTCTTTTGAAACGACCTCACATTATCTCCTCTCTAATTGAGTATTTATGAAGGAAGCTGGCAATTTCTCAAATAAATATTTCCGTCATGGTGTAATCATATTGCAAAATTATATTGCAAAACCAATTTGCAAATGGCATATTGCATAAATCAAATTGCAAAACAATATTTAATATTATAGAGCAATATTGATCATTGATGATGTGGTCAATTCGAAAATGTTGCGAGTTTATTGACGCAATATCTTGCCCTTTAACGTTTTTGATAAGATAAAAATAACATATCAATATTGCGTTTCTTCGCTCATACCTATTGGCAATCTTCGCATACAGACTGAGCGTTCGCTATTTATGAACAATTTTAAAGTGTTTTTGTTTCGATATATACGCGAAAATGATTGGAAAGAAAGAGCGAATGATAAAAAATTATAAAATTATACGAATATTTAGAATATTTATTGCCGCAATTTTTCATAATATAACGATTGTTGTTTTTAGAATTTTCTCAATTTTGATTGCAATAATGGATGCAATACATATTAAATGATGATTTTATAAATATCGAACAGTCGAATAACGTTCACTATTCGCTAATAAAAAAATACTGTCTACATTGCCTTAAATTATCGAATAAAAAACATATTTGAGAGTGTCGTTTCATCATAACGTTGAAAATCATTTCAAGCAAATTAAGAGCTTTCATTATTTAATCTCTAAGAATTCCAATGACTTTACCTTTGAAATATGAAGGAGTGCTTTGCATTATTGGTATAAAAATTTTAAATTCTAGTGACATTTCTAAACGAGCGCCCATTGTAGGCCAATATTTGCTCTACAGAATTACGCTATGTTTGCACACCTATATGCTAGTATGTTTGCTATTTGGCCAGTGATTTGCATATTGAATTATTATTCAATCAATCGGTGCACTTCGTCGTTGAGCCGGCCAGATTTGCATATTAAATAAATTGCAACTATATTAGGTCACTTAATCAAGCAGGAAAAATTGCAAAACTACATAGTCGTTGAGCCAAAGTGCAAAAACAACTAGTTTTTTAACCGGTCATTTCAATGCTTTCTTTTGTTATTGAAAGCTTAATGTAATTGGTTTAATGAATTCGCTATATGCATCAGTGCATTGCATTTTTTCGAATAGGTGAAAAAATATTCAACTTAGAACTGAATAATGCTTTTTATTCAACTTATATTCCATAAATTTACACAATAGCAATAAGAACTATCATTGAATAAGCGTTTGATGAAGGCTTACCAACTAGAAAAAAGTGACATTGTGCAAAATCGATCAACAAGTTTTTGCAATTGCATTAAAAAAAAATTTTTTTTGCAGATGTCTTTCGATGAAACGATCAATTTAATTAGCGGTGAAAATGTGACACTTGATGTGGACGATCTAGCAATGGAACCAATATCAGTTGGTTCAGCGGAGAGTAGTCTTGTTGGAAGGAGTCGAAAACAATGCGTTCCATTTTGGGACGATGAACGATTATTCAAGCGTGCAGTTGGTTTTTATCTTCTCTTCTATAATACATATAATTAGCTTAATTATCGAATGTAATCGTATATTAAACAAGAGAGAATTATAGAATAGAAAAAAATCCTCAGTGAGTAATTGAGCTGAGAAAATGCCACGACCATTTAATATTTGTTTCCATATGCAAAGTTATCTTTGTTTTCGTCAACGTTTTGTGGTCTTTCACATCCCCCCCCCCCCAAAAAAAAAACCTACACTCCACTCCTTGTTTCACCCCTTCCCTTTTTCAGGTTATCAATGTTGCACTTTGTATTCATGAGTTGTTGCTACACCAATGATCACATACAACTGCAATAAACAATATAAATCCTTCCTCCTTAATTTAATAATGACCGATCCAGTAACAAATATAATAGTGCTGTTGTGAGTAAGAAGATTTGTTGTTATTTAATTGCATAAAACTGATCTATTTTTATAAATTCATGCTGAGGAAGTAATTCTTAAATGGAATACAAAGAAGTATTTGTGTAAAAACAAGTATATTCTTTTGCGTATATTGAATTGTTTTGCGTATTTTTTTCCATAATATTTGCATATCTGCATATTGCATAGTGGAAACTACATTAAAATAAAAAATTGAAAAAAAATATTATTTTGCATATCATATTGCATACAAATGCAACAAATAAGTAATTGAATTGGTTTCCGATGCAAGCAATTAGAAGTTAGCCGATATAGTGATTGAATAAAGTAAAAATTTTTGACAGTCTTTGACAAATTTTATGTTATATAAAACGTAATTATGCAGATTTTGAGTACTACCACCGTGCCGCCCACTCATCTATCTTGGTTCAATGTTAACGTCAAGGTGAGATTTCATGCAACATTTATGCATCAATAAAGCTATATTCAACTATTTTAAACTAATTCAAGCCTTAATTAGCAGTTCAATTTTGCATTAATTTTTATTTTTTATTTTTTGCGTGCCGATTCGGTTTTTATTTATGCAAGATTCATTTTTAGCTTTTGAAGTCTATTTCTATTTATAAATTTTGAAATAAAATAAAACTTATTGACGCCAATCGACGATTTCTCGAAAAAAAAAAGAATGCGACTCATACAAAACTCTTCCTCCAAGAAGTTCCTCTAATTAAAGTGATCTCTCTTTCGCAGTATTTGAGCTGGCAAATGTGAAGATGTTCGTTTAAAATCTTGATTTGCTTTTGCAAAATCAACATGTGCAACTCATTAACGAGAAAATTTCCTCTTTTCTATGATGATGTTCCAAAAAAATTTCCTCCGATCTTCACGGAAAAATCGCCTAAATAGAATTTCTCAGATATCACTCAAGAAAATATATTCTAAGACAGCTGTAAATTTATCAAAAATTAAGAACAAATCAATCAGCAATAAATATTTACAGGTGAATGAACATAATAAGCACAGCAGAAATCTAATCGGATATTGTATGCAACAAATGAAAAAATTTGCACGAATCGATAAATCAACAAAGACAACACGAAATTTCATACTAAAAGATGGTAAGTAATAATTTTTATATCGAAGTGTAATAATCAGAATTAGCAATTTTATAGGCATTTATTTATTGTGTGTTAATATCGATCATTTGAAGCATTCTCGAAAGTAAAGTAATAAAAACTTACTGGATATGGCTTAGGCAATAATAATGTTATTCTTGATTATGTTCAACTTTTAATAAATTAAGCAGGAAATGAAAACAGTGGAGAGTGGAACTATAAGGATATCTAGATATCCAGAAAAATATCATAAATGCTTAAATCGTAACGTTATAAACTACACCAATTGTTCAATAATTTGTATGATCATGTTCAGAAAAAAAGGTTTAATGTAGTAAATAACATCATACATCAACTACATTGACATTGTGAGACCTACATTTGTATTGCAATATACAATGGATTTATTGGTCGGAACAATAGAAAAAAAACGAAATATGTAAAGAGGTAATAAAAATTGCAGTTAAAAAGTTGCAAATGACGTGATGGATCTTAGAATTGCATCCTTAATGAGCGTATCGAACAGATGGATGGCTGTAACCATAATCAATTGATCAAAGCTGAAATATTTATAATTGCTGAATGAATTGCAGTTTTTGGAGGCGCAGAGCCGAGTGAAGTGCTTGCAATTCTCGGATCAAGGTATTTGTTGAGGATTTATGTTCTTCCTAATCACGTTTCAATACTTTTATGTTTTTTTTTCTTCAAAGACGTTAAAATAAGAAAATCAGTGAATATATAAATGATTAAATACAAATGATTTCAGTGTTGCATAAGTTGCATAAGTTGGAATTGCCGTAGACATATGCACAGACAAACAGACAGACACAGGCATAAATGCGCATGAAAACATCGTTAGCATAAATCACTTCGGCTGATTGCAAAATGCAGATTTGTAAAATCGCATAAAAAAGCAACATTTTCGAGCGAAAAATCATTAATTTTTGGAGAATTTATAAACCATTCAAATCGAACCAAATTTGCATAACCCTCTTCCTCATTCCAGAATTTATGCATGGAATTTTACAGTGGTTCAGGCAAGACGACGCTGTTGAACGTGTTAACGCAACGTAATCTTGCCGATCTACAAGTCGACGGTGTAGTTCGCATTAATGGAAAACAACTCTCCAGATCAGATATGCATCATATCTGTGCATATGTACAACAAGATGATCTCTTCGTTAGTTCAATGACCGTCAAAGAACATCTCACTTTTTATGTTAGTAATTATATTTGATGCTATCGATAATTTTATTCAGTACTTTTTAAGTAATTTGCTAAAAGCAAATTTTTATAATCACATTAGCATACAAATGTATTACACTAAATCAAAGGCACTCTTTTTTTCGGCCCAAGGCTATAAAAATTCTGAAAAATTTGCAACCTAACAAGCAAAAAGTTTTTTTCGAAGTGCCAACAGCGTCACTGCGATCACATTTTCCGTTAACTCAAGAGTGGGCAGTCCCGGAAAAGGTAGATTTAAGGTGCAATATCGAGTCGGTTATTACCTCATTGCATGCATATACTTTTTAATAATTGATATATTCAAAAAACTTGTACTATATTGAGGAGTGTGCCCAAATGTCAGGTGTAAGAAATGCAGGGATCTTTCAATCATATGTTTTCATTTAGGAACTACTTCTTCCAAATTTCTCCATGATGGCCTTCGCTAACTTCTGAGGGTTGTTCCCTTATCATTTCAGTATTGAATGTTTTTTTGCTAAATACATGTTAGGGTATTATTAACATAAACATTCGATGAGCATTTAAAATGCAATTTAAAAAACCCGATAGATTTATTTAAATATGAAAAATGAAATTGTTCTATGCAATTTTAGGCTGCACTCCGAATGGGTCGCAATTATTCATCAGACGAGAAACGAAAACGAGTCGATGACACAATTCGTGATGTAATGGATTTTATTGTTGATTTTTTCAGCGATTTTTATGCAATTATCGAAAATATTTTTTAGTATTCATTTTCACAGAATAAAATGTTTGTTTTATCGTTGATTATAAATAAAGAATAAAAGATGAACAATATACAGTCCTTAAAAGGATTGAAATTCTTTTGAAGAAACTTTGAAAGCCACATTAAGCAACTGCGTGTAGTTGAAATAGTTTTTGACACATTAAGATAATATATTATTTCTTATTTAAGCATCGTAAATGATTTGTTTTCAGTTGGGTCTATGCAATTGTGCAAATTCCTATGTGGGTAAGGTTGGTCGACTACGTGGCATTTCGGGCGGTGAACGCAAAAGATTGGCATTCGCTTGTGAGGTTGGAAATTTTTTGTTATTTATTTTTCGAATACATCATTTATTGATTTTCAACCATTATAGAATTTCCCGCAAGGGTAATTATTTTACTCTTTCTTTTGCATTTCAACTGCAAAGAAAGTGCAGTAAAAGTTTTATGACAAAAGATGTAGCACAATTTAATAATTGAGAAGATTGAAAAAAATTGCCAAGGAAATTTCACATTTTTACTTGTCTGGTTCTTAGTGAAATTAGATCTTAATTCTTCAAACATAATCGAACAATTATCCATATGATTTGCTATTACTCTACGGAGACATTGCATTTGCACAGTCGCTTTTTTCTTCACTCAAAGGATAAGATCTGTAATAGCTAGATTTTATTTATATTTTTTATAAGAGAGTGAATGAGAATGGTAATTGTTCTTTAGATTTTGACAAGTCCTCCATTGCTATTCTGCGATGAACCGACATCAGGCGTTGACTCATTTCTCGCTCAACAAGTTGTTCAAGTGAGTCAATTTTTGCAGATATTCGAGGTTGGTTTTGACCAGTATTCATGGTTAATTCCGTGATCGGTCGGTTGTTTAGCCTTTTGGTTATTGCACGAATGGTTGTAATTAGTGATAGGTTGGAGGGATTCGAAGCATAGATGTCAAAATCAAATTCGATGTGATCGGCTTGGCAGAAGTAAGGCGAAAAGGCAAAGAGGCCGTCGACGGACCTATGTCTGCTTATATTACCGAGGAGAAGATCAGTATCGCGAATTGGAGTCAGATTTCATGTGTTAAGGAAGGAAGGTTAAGACAAGGTCATTCCGATCGCAGTCTTTTACAATGGCATGAATCAAGACTATTACCAATAGCAAAAAAATCATGCAACAAATCCAAATATTTGTCTCATTTGATGGCCAAACTAGTGAAGAATATGCCTAATTTCTCGACGGTCTGATTTGTAGTTAACGAAGAACCCTCGACATTCAGTGTTATAATGGGCGTCTTTAATTCTATATAGTTGGAGCATGAGCATCAGAAGAGCAGTTAGTAAGAAATTCTGAGATAGAAAACGGAATTCAGGAGAATAAGAGTCTGTTGATTTTTGAGGAAAAATTGTCAAAACTTTCTTTTTAAAAAAGACGAAATAAAAAATCAACTTAGAGAATTCCCAAAGGAGGCACAAAAAATGAAATAGAATACACCCAGGTGAATGAGGCAGTTATCCCGAAAGAAACTAAAGTATTTAACCACTTCCCAATAGGCAATGACGATCGCGTGATTAGAATAAAACTTAAGCTATGAGATAAACGCTTATGAATTAGATGGCAAAGAAAGAAAAACACTGAAAAATTATTCGATTAGAATTTATAGCGATGCGCATTGTAACAATTTCATTTAAAAGAGTATAAACCGACCTATGCAAATATTGTCACCAAAATGAGCCAAGCGATATGACAAATGACAAGGCGGCAAGTATTAATGGATCGACCCGGAGAAATGTTGAAAAACAGTAAGGAAAGGCGGTAAATAACATCGCTGAGAAGCTTGTTCAACAATATGATTCCTAACAATAAGAACGATATCAGAAACTATCACCTAATATCACTTCTACCAACAATCTGAAAGTGTTTCTCGAAAATTTTTCGCGAAAAACTGCAGAATTGAATCGAACAGAAGCAAGACATAGAACAGACAGGCTTTAGGTCGGGGAAATTAACAGTCGACCAAATCCAAATGCTTGCCGTAATGATCGAGAAAACCAAAGAGCACACGCTGCCTCTTTATTTGCATCTTGTAGACTACGAAAAGGGCTTCGGTTCTGCCGAGCACATTGCCCTCTGGGGATCTACAGAAAGCAATGCAATACACTCGTCAATAATCTCTATCATTCAAGAAATCTAAAGCAAATCGGTGACTACAACTTCCAACTATGAAATGCAATAAAAAACTTTTACAGTGGGAAGAAATGCATCGATGGATCTCAGATGGAAAGTCTCCAAAAAAAAGAGTAAAGCCAGCAGTGCTATACAGCTCAGAGACGTGAATGACCACTAAGAAAGTATGCATGCTAGTGGCAGTAACAAAGAGGAGAATAGAAAGAATCATAACCGGAACTAAACTGGTGAACAGGAAAGCCAAAGAATGACTCCGAGGGGTAACAAAAGTAATGGACTGAGTGATCGAGGTCGTAATGAGGAAGTTTACGTGGGCTTCGAAAATATCTGAAATGGAAAATGAAGATTTGTTGAAAAGAGTTACAGAATAGATGCCATGGATCGGTAAAAGTAGAAGGGGCCGACCTACAATGAGATGGGATGACCCGAAAAAAGAGCTTTGTAACGGAACAAGTGGAGGCGATACGAAGAGATATTTATTCATAAAGTACGCTTTGTTCATTAAAATAAATAAAGTAAAACATTTCTTCTTTTTCCCTCTTTCTCTCTTTCTTTCTTTCTCTTTCTCTTTCTCTTATCTTCTTGATTCTTATGCCCACATGACGCTTGAACAAAATTTGCGATGCATCCGACAAATGAGCTCAGAATGCGAATTTTAGGTGTTAAGGAGACTTGCTCATCGAAAAGGAATGACTATCGTTGTGACCGTTCATCAACCATCGAGTCAAGTTTTTGCTATGTTTGATAGGTATTCACTAAAATTCTTTGTTGATTTCTTCATGCTTATCCTGCAATTTACATACGAAAAGTTGAAATTCCCATTTCTCCTTCGACGCTAATATGAGATTTGCAAAACCACTATAAACGTCTGCAAATATAGAAAATACTAGCAGAAAATCTTTTGCAAAAAATTTATTATTAAGTGTTTGAGAAAGATCACATTGAATCCCATTGATGAGGAAAAATTTAGATTATTTTATAATCAGTAAAACCTGAAATTTTTTTTGTTGGTTCGGCTGACAAATTTATCTCAAATGGCCATCGCTATCGATCCTCCTCCTACCGTATCTCTTCCCTTATTGCCTCGATATACATATGGTACCACTAATGGTAACTGTAACAGGATTCACTTAATGGCGCAAGGACGAGTAGCATTCAATGGTCATCCATCAGAAGCAATCGAAATGTGGAATAGGTATGTAAATTTAGTGCTGAGTTTTGTTATTAATTTTGCCATTTTTTTTTTGAAAGTCCTCAGCAGTGGAAACTTCCTCCAAAATTATTCACAAATCTGGTCTGATCTCATCAGATTAATAAATCATGCAAGATCAGATCAGATCAAATCGAATCGATCATTTCGTGCAATCATTTAGAATTCGTTGCTCTAACTTCTCGTTGATACACAAATATTGCTTTTTTATATTATAAGCAAATGAGTGGATATGGAAAATAACTTCTTTACCTCTCCTTTAAGTGGCTAGTAATTTAATTATCCCACGATTTTTATATAATTTCAACAGCAATCGTCGATAAAATATGCTAACATACTAAGCATTACGACTATATAATAATGGTTGCAAAAATGATGAAACATAAGTTCATATTCCTGAATATTTGGATCCTAAAAAGTGGCGATCACTAAACATTTGGACGGACTGAGATAGAACTTTGAATATATTATTTGTAATTAGTGGACTGTTATATGTTACTTATTTTGTGGTCATTTTGCAGTATTGGATATCCACTTCCTCGAAACTATAATCCCGCTGATCATTTCATGAAGACTCTCGGCACAGGATGTGGTAAGGATCGGCGAAAGTCTGTCGATATAATCAACGTAAGAATCGCTCTGTTTAAGTAATCATTTCTTTTTTTTGACTTAAAATTTGGAAAAGTAAAAATTTGATATGATAATAGAGAGTATTAAAATAAAAAGATTTAAATGTGTAAAAAAATTTATTAAAAGCTAAGAGCCGTTTCTTTTCAAATAGTTCCATCAGAAGTTAAAGTATCCACAGAAATATCTGTTTATGATCTTTGCAGCAGATCTGTGATTGCTATGCGGATTCCGATCAAGGTAAAAGAGTTCTTGAAGAGGCAAAGCGTGATCTCAATACGACAGCTCAATCACAAGACGAAGTCAATTTTCATCATTACAATCAAAGGTTGGGAAAACACATGCACTTCAAAGAAAAAAGCAGGTATGCGTTTTCCCGATTTTCATATGGGTCGTAACAGGAGACCTCTAGGATCAAAACGAAGCTTCTCGGGAAAAAAGTTTGGTTTAAAGGTAGACTTAAACGTTTTTTGCTTCAAAAAGTCCAATACCTCATTTGATGGTAATTTTAGTACAAAAGCGTTAGATATTGCAATATTCAATTAGCGTTTGTGAAAGGAATCAAATTTTCTACTCAGCCATGCTCTATTATCTTTCTAGTAACCTTAATTTTCGAAACTTTGTAGCCCTCAGTGAAGGAGAGGGCTTTATTTGAAAGAAAATGAGTACGAATTGAAAGTTACACTTGAAAAACGCATTGGAAGAGGAAGCTGCTACATTTATTTGAAATTTCCTTGAAAAGATTTACTTTAGGCTATTCTACTCATTTTTTTTTGTGGTATAGCATATTCAAGTATATTATCAAAATTATAATAAACTATTTGCTCCGCATTCAATTAGGATTCATTCATTGTTTCCAGTTGGTTAACACAGATGCGGATTCTCATCTGGCGATCATTTTTGACGACAATTAGAGATCCAGTCTTGCTAAGGGTTCGACTCTTCCAAACAATTGTAGGTTATTTTGTGGATTGCTAGAAAACTTCATCAAAACAATTTTGTAGAAGTTATTGTTTGGTAGTTAGTTTCAACTGCTTGTTAATGAGCAGTGATGCTATTATGAGCTGTAAGTTTAGGGTAAATACTGCTGCATAATTATTATATTATTGTTTGTTGTTTATTCAGCTTATTTTATTGTTTATTCACCAATCACTTAATATTTATGTCTATATGCATATAAGGAGGTCAATGGAGTATTGCTGAATATCTCTGTTCATTCTGAGGAGTTTTTTTATGATTAAGAGGTGATATCCGGCACGCACAACCAATCTTTTATACTGATCCTCGGATTTTTTTCTATCTATGTTCTGAATATCAGCATTTTGAGGCCTCTTTTTTGATTTTTGTGGCTTTTTCGTCCTCTTCTTACCATCTATTTATTTTGGGTTCATCTCTTTATTTGTCTACATATTTCTCTATCGATTCATTTATTTATTCGTTTTTCTAAATATTTATCTACCTATCTATTTATTATTTATTATTTACCTGTTTTTCATTTGTTTATTTGTTTATTTATCTATTCATTTATACAAAGCAAAAAAGCTTTCTGCATGAAGTATTCGCTTATTGTTGAATGCCCCTTCAGCTATTGACTTCACTAGTCAGATATAAATATTTAGTATTCAAAAATTTGAACCATTCTCCAAGATTATTATGAGGATATTTAATTTCTAGATAATTGGTATATTAACGGGTCTCGTTTATTTGCAAACACCAATTACACAATCAACAATAATGAATATTAATGGTGTACTATTCACACTTGTATGCAATATGAATTATCTATTTCAATTTGTTGTTGTCGAGGTTGGCTATTTTTATTTCTTTAGAAGTTTTTCTTTTTTGCTAAATAATCTAGGCGGAAACAATTATAATAGTTGGCGGTAAAACTTACAATCCAGAAATTTGATGAATTAGAATAAATTATTATGAGATGTTGATACAATTTAATGGAATAAGTGAAAAAAAATTTTTTTTAATGTTTCTTAAAAATTTGAAATGAATTCTTACACTTCTTATATTTGGGGGGTTTTTTGAATAATTTTCCTATTTGTTTAGTACATAATTTGCTTTTCGAATAGTTAACTCGTAATCACTTTTTTTTTATTCTGAGCATCCGTTCCTCATAGACAAGTATTTCATCTCCCACGTTCTCATCTAGAAGTTTAAATTTTGTTAAATTTAGGTTTGTTTATATTCCAGTTGGAATTTTTCCAACTTTTTTCATTTTTGGCTCATGTGTCCCATTTTAGCGGCACTATGCAATTAGAAAGTTGCTAAAGTGGGAAAATATTCCTTGCAATGTTCAGAATGTATAATAGCAGAAATAGTTAAAGTGAGTGAATATGAAATAAAAGATGGTTGTAGAATTTCTTTCAAATTTCGAAAAAAAATTTTTTTTTCTTCAGTAAAATTCATTATAGGTGTTTTGTACTGAGATGCCGATTTTCTTACGAGAGCACGCTAATGGACTTTATCGTAGCGACGCTTATTTCATCGCCAAGAATATCGCAGAGGCTATTTTTTTTAAAATTATTTTTAAAATTTTTTTCTCTGCCTTCAATTACTCTAAAAAGGTCGCAGAGCAATTCTACTAGTTTTTTTGCTGTTGAAATATATTTGAAATTCCTATCCGTATTGAAAAAAACTGTAAATATGATTATCGAAATTTCAAATTTCCAACTATAATCCCAAATCCCAGAAATTTTAACTGTTTCAAAAAATTTTTTTCACCGATAATAACTTAACGGAATGAAATTCCTGGAAAAAAGCGCCTTTCTGGCAAACAATATCGATATTTTTGAAAAATGCCATTAACAATTTTTAAAAAAAAATTAATATGCCTTTTATTTTTTCAGACTCCACACTATGTTATTTTACCGCTTATTTTCACCTCGATCCTCTATTGGATGGCTGGTAAGTGAATTTTTCTATTACAAAAAAAAATTTAAATTTAAAGTTTTTCTATGATTATTAAATGATCTACTGAATTCATAACATTTAATTTTTCATCGCATATATCAATTACTATCTTAATTGTGATAAAATGTATTTTCAGGACTTGCCCCTGATATTGGCGCATTTGGATTGTGTTGTTTGATAAACGTTCTCCTAACAAACACAGCAATCTCAATCGGTTAGTGTATTTGTGGATGTGTTGTTTTCTCCGTTGCTTTAAAGTTCTCTCTTCCGCTGCACAATAAAAGTTTTTGATTTTTTTTTTTTTTTTTTTGGAGACAGGAGGAGAAGGAAAGGGAGTGGAAAGCGTGGAAAGGGAGGAAAGTAACATAGAAAAAGATTTGTTAAACTACCTTTTATTAAATTACTTACGTCATCTGCATTAATGCACACTTCTGCCACAAAAATTTTCGATTCACACTCGCTTAGTGAATCGTTAAAGATGAGGAAAAATAATTATGCAAGCGTATGAAATACAATTGTGAACAATCAATTCAACTTCACAATTTTAGCGCCTCATAATTTTTAGTGTTCTTTTGCCGTATTACAATATGATTTTCGGTCATCAATTTCGTTCCGTTCATCGCGTCACTTATTTTCTTATTAGATGCATAGCCAATTCTTGTCATTTCCTACTTTTTTACCTGTCCATTATCTAGATTTTCTTCTTTGCTTTTACTTCATTATATGAGTGTACTTATTTCTATGGTAGTCAAACTTATGCTAGTCAAACCTCGGGCGGCGTTGGAGAGCTCTCGACGAGCTGATCACAGATCAAAAGATCGTTTGACACCATATGAAACAGCGGCCGAGAACGAGAACCCCCGAAGTTGCGAAAATCGCGACTTCAGAATTTCCGGCCGGTCGATTCAGTTTTCAACTTTTCTCCGTAAATATAATAAGCTATATATCATTTGATAGAGCTTTGAAAGTTGTATCGAACGAAGCAAACAGCAACTACATAGGCCTAACCGCTGCCGAGAAAAAAATTCCGAAATCTCCAACACAGTACATTTGCATAAAAATACAACATTGCTGAACCTATAATTTCCATCTTTTCGTATAAGAAAGCAAACAATGCGCATATTCGTGATCAACTCATCGAGATCTATCGTCTGACACCAAAAAAACCGAAATCGGCGACAAAAGATATTTTTTCAAATTTTCCCTGTACTACCCCCTTAGGGTTGAAAAATTGCAATCTAGGGAATTTTTTTTTCTCGGCTCATATTTGTTCTCGAGCCACATTCTATATATCGTTTGAGAGCTCTCGACGAGCTGATCACAAATCAAGAGATCACTTAACACCATATGGAACAGCGGCCGAGAACCAGAACCCCCTAAATTGCAAAAATCGAGATTTCAGAATTTCCGGCCGCTCGATTCGGCTCTCAACTTTTCTCCCGAAGTATAGTAAGCTCTACATCATTTGATAGAGCTTTTCAAGTTGTATTGAAAAAAGCAAACCGCAACTCCACAGGCCCAACGATTGCGGAGAAAAAAATTCCGAAATCTCCAATACAGTACATTTGTATAAAAATGCAGCATTCCCGAACCTATAATTTCCACCATTTCATATAAAAAAGCAAACAATGCACATATTCGTGATCAACTCATCGAGTTCTATCGTTTGATACCAAAAAAACCGAAACCGGCGACAAAAGATATTTTTTCAAATTTTCCCTGTACTACCCCCTTAGGGTTGAAAAATTGCAATCTAGGGGATTTTTTTTCTCGGCTCATATTTGTCCTCGAGCCACATTCTATATATCATTGGAGAGCTCTCGGCGGGCTAATGACGAATCAAAAGACCGTTTAACACAGTATGAGATAGCGACCGAGAACGAGAACCCGCGAAATCGCAAAAATCGAGATTTCAGAAATTCTGGCCGGTCGATTCGATTTTCAACTTTTCTCCCGAAATCTAACAATCTATATATCATTTGATAGAGCTTTTAAAACAGTATCGAATAAGATGGATTTCAACTCGATGGACCTAACCGTTGCGGAGAAAATAATTATGAAATCTCCAATACAGTGCATTTCAATAGAAATTTCACATATTTCAATTTTTTAATTGAACAAATCTGCGAAAAATGAATCTAAAAATAGACATCATTAAAGAAGAAAGCAAAAACGAATGAAAATAAAAGAACGCAGGAAGAAGAAAGAAAGAGAACCTATGTTGATCGCAGGAAGAAGTGACGATACGAACCTATGAAGTAAATATTTTCTATTTCAGTACTAATATTAAGGTCAGGGGTGCGGAGCCCCCTGAATCCCCCTGTGGGGGTCTGCCGCCCCTCGACCCCCTGCTTTGATCTGGATGCAGTTGTTGTTCAGCGCTTTATTGTTTATGAATAAGAAACATCTGTGTATTTTGAATGACTCTTCAAGGGAGAAGAAAGTAAAAATATTTTTCAGGTTATGCGATGTCATGTATTTTCAAAGAGCTAAGTATTGCAGTGAACGTTATGCCGGCATTCGTTATGCCAGCAATGGCATTTGCAGGATTTTTTATCAATCAAAACACATTGCCTATTTATTTTATTTATTTACGATTTCTGTCCTATTTTGGGTTGGTTTATTTATCCAATGATCAAAACCATATTTACTTTTTTTTACTTATTTTTAAGAGTATTTTTAAGCATACATTTTTAATACGTATTTTTTAAAGTCTATATTTATTTTTTGACTTATTTTGTTTTCTTTTCTATATTACTATATTTATTCTTTAATATTAGACAATATTTCTTAGCGTTAATATGTGGAAAATAATGAAAAAACATTTTAACTGGATCTAACGAACACGTGCTTTTTCTTCTTTGAGGAATCTAAAAAGCACAGATTGCGGTAAAAAAAATTTCTGCAAAACACATACATTATTATAGTAATACGCAATAATATGCAGTAGTACTTTTCTTAAGCGCAAGTATTACAGAAATTTCAATCGTTTATAGTTCTAACTTCTTTACTGAAATGCTCTTTACTGAAATCCTCTTTTATGCTAAAGATTTTTTTGTATTATACAAAAAAGTTTTTAATAAATTTTGAAAAAAAATCTCACTAGAAAATTTAATAAAGAACAAGTGTAGCTTAAATATTCTTCACGGTTTTCCTAATATTGTAATTCATTCATCTCTCTTGAGCTCTTTAAGGAGCCTTGACCATAAAGCCATAGGCCATAGGTCTATTTTTTGCATAGGTATTTTATTGCAGATACGCGTATGAATCATTGATTATCAACGAGTGGACTCATGTTGATTATATTCCTGGTTAGTGATTTTAAAATTATATGCGGTTATGTTAGCTCTTCTTAGCTCCTTTGATAGTGATAGCCTAAAAGATTGGCCGTCATGCCAATATAGAAACATCACGATTAATTAAGACCTAAGTTTCGTCTACCTTTCCTGGGTAAATAATAGAAAGCACTAAGGCTGCTTCTACAATCGCAGAACTCATATGATGATTTCCTCCTACTCAAGAAGTTTCCCTCTTTCCCTAAGCTCACGAGACGATACCTCTCCCTGAAGAAATTCATGCTCATACAACGACGACTTAAGGTCTCCTTGTAAATTTGTCTCCAACCAATACCAGTAGGTAATTTTTTGAAGTTGTATTCATACTCGTACTCTAAACTTCCAATATTTTCAAACTGTAATGTGTGAGAGTAGCTTAATATTCAGATCATGGAACTAAAAGAAACTTTTATATTACTTCGATTTTTCGTTCTTCTTTCGTTTAGCAGAGGTCATGCACATCGATTTTGTCGTTGTATCGTTTCGCTATAAGACGATTGAATATGCGAAATAGAGTAACAACAGAAATAGATGAAGTGACCTTCTTCCGTGGATGAGCTCCATCTTCTTATATAGTACTCTCCAGTTTTTTCAGCTAGCTACCTTACTTTCAGGATGCACGAACAATACAACCTGTTTGCAGACAGGTGCAGATGTCATAGATTCGTTGAGTTTCAACACTTCACACCTATACCCGGATATTATCGCTCTTGTTGTTATGATACTCGTTATACGCACTATCGCATTCATTGCACTCCATATTCGTGCATGTCGAACGAAATAAATTCTTTTTACTTCCGGTTGCTCTCTATATGTGCCAAACCTATAAAGGAATTGCAAAAGTATGCAACGCGGTTGCGACATTATATAGTAGGGCTTACGCCTCTCAAGTCCTGGTCAACATATGAGTGCTGCGACGTTTCTGCTAGCTAGAGAGGAAAATTGTTTTAGAAAGATAGGAGGAAGGAAGATTCATGTGAAGGAAGAGGGTTGGGTGAGTGAGATGGTAGGGAATTGATTCAACGAGGTTAAAATTTGCGCTGAAATATGCCTCCAAAGAGGAGCAAAAAATATACGAAGGCTAAATTTGAAAAGAAGGGACAAATCTAACCGCCGTTAAAGGTCGGTCACCTAATTGGTGGCGTCATCTTGGATTTTTGCTCAACGCATGTACAGTGACACGATCTCATCCCTCAGGGTTTGCGATGTTCAATAGTTCAAGACGGCGATGCCGATGTGTTTTTTCACGAACATAATTGAGATGCGAAGTTATTTTGAAGAATAGTGGTGATAGCAACTGGTCGGTTGAGAATCGAAGGGATGAGTAGTTACGAGCAGGGTTGGGGAGCAAATTTTGGCAGAATATTTTCTTATCATTTTCTTGCTTGATATTTGATAATATTTAATAATTGCTAAATGCTTCTTCGCGTTGTTGCCCTCTTTTTTCTTCATTATTACTATAGCACTGGCATCCTTCAACAACTCATTTGTGCTTTTAGTAGAGAATAGTACAAGTAATTAAGGAAATAAGTTTAATAGAGAATTAGAGAATAGTACAGTTATATAAGGAAGTGGATTCAATGGACAATGGTACAGGTAGCTAAACGGTGGATTTAGTAGAAAATAGTACAGATAGTTAATGGGATTTTCTTATGACTTTTTCTCCTTTTTATTTATTTCACATTTTTTATTTTCTGGTATGGTGGAGTCATTTTCTAAAATGTTTTCAGGTACTAGTAGGTGAAAATCTTTTCAGTTACTAGATATCAATTGTAAAATCCATAGACTTGGGATTTTTGCTTCGTCGTTCGATGAACTGAACTTTCCATTTATTTATTTTTCTGAAAGATTTGTAATCCTTGACCCCTTGTAATCTTTGACCCCTTGTAATCTTTGACCTCTTAGTCATCCAAGTAGAATACATTCTATAGACGATAACTGTTATGAACGAGTCGCATTCGTTTCTATGAGGAGCACGTTGTGTTGTGTTGTGGTTCGATATCGATTAATCGCTTTCTTTGCATGATGATTCAAAGAGCATTTCACCTGCATTCGGCTGGCTGATACATTTGTTCGTTAGTGACAGCTGTTCTCTTAGAATATTTTAAAGGTAACTTACTTAGGTTCACACGAATACCTTGTACTTCCACAATCACTTTTTAAACTTTAATTTTTCGGTTTTAGATTCTTTTCGTTGAATCATTTGCCTTCAGATATGAAAATTACAACCAGGATTCTTTGATTGAATTTTATTTTATGATTGAATTTTATATGTGCGTTTATTAAATATATTGTTTTAAAAAATGCAATTGTTGAAATTTTTGTAAAAAAAAAATCCTGAAATCAGTGAAAATGCAACAGGCGAATATTTTTTCATATACCGTCTTTTCACTTAATAATAAATTTTTTCAGTCAAGTAATAAGGTGTAAATTTCCCTCTACAATGATTGAAAAATATCTGTTTAATGAAATGAAGCGAATTAAAACACATTTTTGTTTAAATATGAAGTTTGAATTTAAATTTTTCTAGCAAATTATATAAATGTCTATGAAATAGATTTAATTTTTGACAATGTTTTTGCATGGATCATTATTGTAATTCCACAACGAAAAAAATCCAGAAAAGAATTTTACTCAAGGTAAATTCGGTTTCAAATATGGACGGCGATCAGTCCAACATAAGCGTTAACGCTTGCGAGAATGGATCATCAAAAACTAATAAATCTATCGATGAAGAAGAATGCAACCAAGAAAACAATCCCGTTGCATTTCATTCTCCAGTTAGCATTTCGATTGAATTCCATTCCATTTGTTTCCGTTTCATTATATTCGTGTTTTAAAGTTCTGTTCTAGCGACGATCAATCGAAGCGAAAATTATGCTTATAAAAAATATTCCCCATTATTGATTATAATATCGCTTATCATCACCTGATAATATTTTTCTAAATTTAGAAATTCGCTTGAAGAAAATAATCTCCTCGTGAGTGCAATTTCCTTGACTGATGGAGAATTGCTTTCTGTTGAATAATTTACATAAAAAATACCCGAGTGTTTGGCAAAAGAAGGTAAATTAAGGAAAAAATTTTTGCATAGCAGTTTTTAATTAACGAATAAAGTGTGAATGAATATTGTGCTAAAGTTGGCGTTAGATTTATTATATTAGCGTCAGGTACATGAACTCTTCTTCCTGGTTAGACGAAACTTGTGCTGTTGAATGAAAACAACAGCTGCCATTAATGTACTCTATGGATAATTTACAGCTGCGTATACAGCTGTAAATTATTTGAAACTGAAATTTCCAGAATTTCAACTGAGTCATTGAGTAGTAATGCTGTAGAGAAAGAGGAATTTTGAGACTATCGCTCCCCACCTTCCCTCCCCTGCCACCTTCGCCATATAATAGTAATGTGGTAGATGAGAACGGGCTTTGAAACTACTACCCACTACTATAGGTGAGATGGTACTTTCCTATTGGATTACCCATTCGCCTCTTTTTAGCACATTCCATTTATAACCGAGTTACGTCAGCATACACTACCGAGATGTATTCGCATCGATGGAGTATTGAAATGGACAGCTAAAAGATTTGAAGTAATGTTTTCCTTTATCATTATGGCTGATAAACTTTGCCAAAAATCCCCCTCGAAATTTACTTTCGTTTTCAGAAAAAAAACACGTTTATTTTTACTTTCTGTGGTATAAGTGTCAACTAGTCCTAGATTGTGACCAAGTTTTGACCAGAGCCTATTCATCAGTGAAGTCCACACTGAGTTTAATACAGGTGTGGTCATGGTCAATTCGATCGAATTTCATTTAATCCCATTGCATTTTTGGGAAAATCTTTTCACGCATAACCTACTGACCGACCGCCGATCGAGCCGGGCTGTAGCCACGTCTTTCTTTAATCCTTTCACAATTTATAAGCGAGTTAAATACGGTTATTTCAAAACGATATTTTCAGGTAAATGTTTCCAATCAGTCAGAGATATATTTGCATTTCAATCCTCGTTTTGACGTGAGTTTTATTAATTCTTTAAAAGCTTTCTATCAATTTCCATATATTATATGCTTATAGCTTCTTCATGTATGGTCTAAAATTCTTTCTCTAAATTTCGAAACAATTTTCGGATTTATAGTCCTGAAAATATTCTTTCCATATTATTTTTTCAAAAAAACGATATGTTTTTTCCAAATAGTTATATTCAAATTATCAGTCATTTTTTTTTCATTATATTTCAATGACTTTACTGTCGAATATTCTATATCTATACAATAATATTAAAAACATTTGTTCGATGATCAACAACTTATTTTAGATATAAAAAATAAACTGAATCGAGCACTAATCTTATTATTTCAAAATTATCCTTTGAATATTTGTGTAAGCCAAGTTATGTCATTAGCAATAAATGCAAACGAAACGGAAGCCACATGTGAATCACTCAAGTATCTCGCTTTTATTGCTCAACGTTAGAAGCTCGTTAGTATCCGTAATATTGTACTATACACGTCTAGCATATCAATAGCATTTCGGCAAACTTCACGTAAACGATAGCGAATTGTAGATCTTTAGCCATTTAAGGTATATCATTTAAGGTTTATGGTACTGGTATGGTACTAAAAATTAGGCTTAAAGGTAATTAGTTCATTAACATATTACTAGTGAATTACTAGGTAAATACCTTTATTTCTTTATTACTGGGCATAGAAATATGAGTAGGAAAAGAATAAAAAAGCAGAGATAATTTAGGAGAAACGTTCACTAATCGTTTTGAATAGCACGAAGCGAGGCAAATGGCAAACCGAAGAACGTCACTATGAAATGCCTTTCGAGAAATCTCGTATCTTCTCGATGCATCTCATATTGACAGTGAACGCTGCTGTGGTTAGTGAATTTCTTTACTTAATTGGGTTTAAAAATTTCACATAGGTTAATTACAATTCTGGAAGCATAAATATTCTATCGTAAATGATGGAGTAGTTAAAATTTGAAGTATTATGGCGATACGCGAAATAGCATAATGCTGAGCTAAATTGAGGCTTTTTTTGCATTTATAAAGACAATTAGACAATGGTAAAAAATTGGAAAATTTTAATTTTGGTTCCTTTTTTTCGATCAAAATCCTTGGAAAATGCCTTTATAAATATTTTTTGTTGGAAGAATTTTTTAAAGCTGGCAAGAAGGAGGAGAGGGCAATTGTCTCCCATTCTGCTGTATTCGAAAGTCTTGCTAGTTTATGTGTATCAATTTCACTCTCATTTTAGATATTCGTCAATAAGAAATTCATTTGTTCTTTCAAATGGCGTGATTCTGCCGAACTTATCGATCGCCTTAATATAGCCGGCGATGTGGAATTGGATTTAGTGGTGCCATTCACTCGATTCCCATAAACTTTTTTTTCATTTTGTATAAGCCACTAATTTTATTATATATTAAATAGTAATACATGAATAGTCATAACATTTCAACTCAATTTTTTTTTATTATTTAGAATTTTTCTCAATCTCCGTTTTTTTAGTGATTGCAAGAAATATGTTTCATTGAAAGGAAAGCTAATGAATCCTTTCCCATTTTATTAATGAATGCACTTGTTGTATATATATATATACATATATATATATATATATATATATATATATATATATATATATATATTTCCATAGAGTGCATACACTACAAATTGAAATTATTCTTTTAATTTTATAAATTTTATTTTCAAACTTAAATATTTAAAAATAATTTCGTGAAGAAATTTTCTTCCGCTTTCAAATTCATCATTAAGATTCTCTTTGAGTGTGAAAACAATATTTTAGATTTAGTTTATAATTAAAGATATAGGAAATCAGTGAAATTTTAGCAAGACGAACTACTAATATTTATTGCCTCGTCCGTTGCGTTGTTATTATCCGTAATGTGAATGCGTGTTTTTATTTTCTCTTTTTTGTCCTCGAATTCCTCTACACTTTATGTGCCTGCCTCGCTCCTATCCCGTTCCCTCCCTCCCCCTCCCTCCTCCCACAGGATCTATCACCAACTACATTCTGCTTTTTCATTATTTACAAACTTATATTTGCGTTTTTATTGTTTGATAATGTGTATATTCCATATATGTTGAAATACTTATTTGAAATATTACTGTCCACTTTTGTCCATTGTCCACTCGCGGAAATACTGTCTTTAATGAAACAAATTTTTTTGAAATGTCCGCAATACTTTTTTGAAATGTTTTTCTCATCTTTAAATGTGTTGTCCACAGTGATTATGGCTTTGCTTATTTATGTGTTGCTTGTCGGAATTTACTACGGTTGATGTATTCATTTAATTATTCGATGATAGAATTTTATGCAGAAAACATGCAAATCATTGAAGGTCCTCTGAAATAGTTCTTTAAATTTTGCGGTGTTTGGATTTCTCACCTTCCTTTGTCCTCCTCCATACCGTGGAAACTCCAGTTCCTCAAGAACAAAAATCAACTTTTCTTAAAAAACTTTCCCAAAAAAATCAACTTACCCAACAATGGGTGCTGGCCAAATGAATTCTTGTATGTTACCGTATCACTTGTAAATAAACTATGCATAATTCATTCTTCACATTTTTTTTATAAAGAAGCAATTGTATTACTTGCGGTTTTTTTTTGTTTCAGTTCATTGTAGCAGTTATTGAGAGAATTGGAATAAGTTCATTTAAGTTCTATTCGAAGGCAAAGAGTAGTGGATGAAATATTAGTTCATAATATAGATTATCACTTTCTATTTCTGAGAGGTCTTGTGTTTTCAATGCATCAGATAATGACGTCATTTTCCTAGGGTTAATATTATGAAGGTACGGTACCTAATGATGAAGTTATGTGCTGTGTAGATTATACTCATTTCTGGATTAAATCCTCGATATTAGATATTGAGCTTTCTTAGTGTTTTATAGCTTTAACACGATGGATTTATGTTTCACATTGCTTTTATATGGAGCTTATTTGAAAAGTAAATTGAATTATGAATGTGGTGATATAGCAGTATCGCATTGTTGCCATAACGACGAACTCGTTTATCGACAGCTATTCAGTTAGTTGTCACATTACAATTAAATTTTGCACAGTTAATTTTCAGCGGCTATTCCTTTCAACGTTGAGTATATCTGTTGACATATTGGGCGCATATGTCCCAGTATTTAGAATTGTTTAAGTAGTTAGCAGTTGTTGCTTCATTAAAAATTTGTTTTGATGATATTCTAAGGGAATATTCTAAGGGAAGGAACAACTTCTAGAAATATTCTAAGGGAGGGTGCCATAACTCGCTGATAATATAGGAGAGGAGAAGAGCACCATGGATAATTGAATTCGATGCTAAAATTTCATTTGATTTCCGTCGTTGACGATTCAGTCAAAGTGTTTTGCGTTTGATAGATATACCGACATTTGAAATTGCTGTAAGTTTGGCTAAGTGATGGGTCCATTGCAGAAGTAGACCTCTTCATGAGTGGCAGTGTATCGTTCTCACGCGAAGTGTTCAACGTTGTAAGTCTATCAATCTTTCCTACCTTCTAAACGAGATCGCAGCATCTACTACGGAGGGCAACTGCTTACATGAGCCCGTTGATTGACGCAAGTAATCAACGATTAGTTTGGTGTGGACCATAGATTTATTTAGGTGGTCAGTGGTCATTTATTAATGTAAGCCAACGATTCACAGAGGTAGTCGCCGACTGATTACTAGTGAAAGTCATCGATTAAACGGGTGTTCACTGATCTATCACTGGCGAGGATTATCTTGTTCTGCGTTTATAATAAGCAACTAAGTTGCCTCTGGTCATTTTCTAGCGTCGGGCAGACATCAGGGCAGATATCGCACATTTTAAGGGTTGTTCACACTCAGACTGAGGCCCATGCGATTTTCGTATGACAAAAATGTGAGTCGCAAGGTTGCAAGAACATCTTGTCTTATTGCTTCCTTGAGGCTTACCTCCAAGATATATATCTCACCTTGGTTGGAAGGTGGAAATCCGCCAAAGCCCGTTGACGAATAAAACCGACCCGCTGTATTTTCTCGTTCACTATATACTGTCTCTCCTCTAAAATGAAAGCAGTTCCTCGTTTCCTCGGTAAAAACTTGGGCAAAGGATTTTTGAATTATTGGAAATGGTAATTTATCGCCCTCGCCACTCAACCTTAATCACCTTCTTTCAAAAATTTTTAGGAAACTATGGATAATAAATTCGAGGAAAGTTGATAGATGAGATAAGAATTCGCTTTATTTGCTTATTTCAAGTATTTCAGGAAAATCCTTTCGAGACGTCGCTTCAAGGTTTTCAAGTTCCACAACGTGTACGTGTTGTTGGCATCCCCACAGCAGAAGATGGCTTCTTCCAGGTTTAAACTTTCAGCAACCGAGGATTTGAGCTTTGAATTCTCACCTGATGAAAACTTTGCTTCCGAATTTAACTGAAAAATCTCAATCCTGACCTTTGCTTTCCACCTAAACTGGAAAGCTTCTACCTTGCATGGAAAATTTTCGTATTAGAGCTCTCTTACATTATCACTCTAAAAGCCTTTTTGCCTTATTTGAGCTGAAATGTGATTGGCTCACAATGGGATTTTTTCTTTGAGTTCGTTAACCGCTAACATTGTACACACCATTTTATTAATTTTGATGAGTGAAAATATTTCATAAAAATTTACTTGTGTTTACAGGTTAATCTAATGCATGACAACGAATACATTTTTCACTTCAATCCGCGACTAAAGGTATTGGAGTTACAGTATTACGATGAGTGATAAATAAATAAATAAATAAATAAATATATATATATACATATATATATATATATATATATATATATATATATATATATATATATATATATATATAAAATTAAATTAGGCGTATATAGCAAATTTTTTCTTTCCTTTTATTTATTCGGCAATTTTCAGCTTTTTCCCCTTTCGATATTTAGGTTTTTTTTTCGAGTTTCAAGAAGAAATTCGTCATGCGAGCGTAAGCTTATCATAATCGTGCTTGTTAATTAGGCTATGGACCCATTTTCTATATTATGTCCATAAGGGACGATGAAAATCATCTCCGCCCAAAGATATTATCGGTGGCAAAAAAGGAAAGGAAATAGATGAGACTATATGAGGAGGATAAACGAGAGAGGTGAATTGCGGAAGATTACCTGAGGTGACAGAATTACGCATTCCGCAACGGAAACCGCAATGACACTTTTTTTGAAATGAGGTGAAAATTTAAATTTCGAGGCAAATTTCTTTTGAAGTTTTAATCGTAAGAATCTTGTCATTTATATTACTGTGGTAATCGTTTGGCATTCCTTCACTTCCTTTTATTTTTTATATAACTGAACGAAATTTTTTCCAAGAGTAATTATCGTTTTCAAGGATAAAGCAGTTATCATTAACAATACTATTGATGATGAATGGCAAGATGAGGAACGTTATACCGATTGGTTTCCTTTTAAATTAGATGATGTATTCACACTCGATATGATTCCTCATGGAACATCGATTACGGTAATTTTTCTTTATTAAATTCTTACGGTAATAGAAAGTTGAATTTTTTCTGAACTTTCACTCATTTATGACAACAGCTTTTCGTAAGTTTTTTTGATATTTTTAAAACGATTTTTAAGTTACTATAATAATTAAATCATAAAATGATCGTCATATGTTTGGCTATTCTAATCAGATATTTTTTAAAGATATCATAAAAGGCATCAGGATAGAAGTTTTGAATCGATATGGTGCTTTAATTGCTATTAATAAATATGTAAATCATTGTTTTCGGTTGTCACCTTATAGCCGATTATTCTTTCTATGAGTAATCTTTGTTTTAGAGTTTCAATTGTTTTACCTGGGCGTATTCAATGTTTCTGGCTTTGCTCACCTTATAGATAGATTGAAAGCGGGTTGAATGAGGGAGGGGAATCTAATTTCACTCGCATGGAATTCAGTTAATTCTTAATTTAATATGTTTGATGGAACCTTTGCATAATTAAATGTGTATAATAAATCTGAATTTAATTGACTATGGCAAATTTGAAAACTTGCCCTTCATTTAATTTGTTTAAATGAAAATCTAGACTTAAATGCACTCTCTGGTCAATTTCTAGGCTAGCTTACTATTATGCTTCAATTTTTATCATTGTTCAAACTTTCAGCAATATTTTTTTCAATGTTAAACTTTAAAAAATTGTAGGTGTTTGTGAATGGAAATCTTTTGGCCGGTTTTGCGCAACGTGGCAATCCTCAAACGATAAATAAACTCACTATTGTTGGCGATCTGATCATTCATTCACTCCATTTGGCTCATTAAAGAAATGCGATCAATTAGCGACACCGTTTCATTCCTCTCCTCTTTTTCCACTGTTGAAGCATTAAATTTTATAGTCCTAATAAAGTGACTCTAAATTACTCGTCTTCGGAAGCAATGGAATTATGGTACTTGCAAAAACAGGTGAAGCATACCTGCATCATAACATAGCTAAGGGTGGATATTTATTGAAGGTCTATAATCACCAATAACCAGTCGCTAAACGATGCACATTTATAACTCATATTTGTTGAAATTACAAACTTTTTATAGTTTCCATTATGAAAGTTGCCACGAATTTCGATCGAAGACGAAAAATTTTTGTTTACAACTTTGCTTTTGAGTCCATCATACGAGAAGATATAAACTATTTCGATTTGCACATTACTCGGCTTACATTGCTATGCAATTTAGAAATCACTTAAAGAACTTTTTAACTATTAGCTTATGATTGAACATTCCAGCCAAAAATAACAGGCTGCATACCAGATTGCATACCTGCTCATGAATATCACCTTTGCGGTGACAGATCTAGAACCTTTTGAGGGTAGTACACATATACTGTCATTATCACTGAAAAGTTTCGTTCCATGATACATATTAAATGAAGCATAGTAATCTATAGCGCAGAAAATATGACTCAGCTGATCAAATAAAAGCAGCATTAGATCTACTTTAAAAACTTAAAGATGTTTGCTGACAGATTGGTGAAAGCAAACATCACATAGAAATGATCAATCGATATGGATCGTGATAAATGTTGCGTCGATGCGCCCGTCCATTGCAATTTCTTTCACTATACAAACAGCGTAGGATATTTGCAAATATTGCATAAAATTGTGCAATATTTGAATCATTCATCGATCGAACTTAATGGTTTAAAAAAAATTGCATTGCGTTTTTGTTATATTTAATCGGTTTTTTCCTCTTCTCTCTCTGGATTCCATTCACAATTTGATGCTCGTTAAGTTGTTGAATACACCTATCTAGAGTGCAATCCAACAATTCTGTCTAGGTTGCTTTAGTGTGTGAATTGTTGCTCATGATCGGCGCTACTCTCGGCAATACTCTATGACGTGTGTCTTAAACTTTTTGCTTATCATTCGACGCCTTATCGTAGAACTGAAAAACATCGTCTTTTGTATGTTAGCTGTCCATCTACCTACCCATTCTGCATGCGACAAGCTTCACAACCTGCACCTCCTCTTCAGATAGCAGCGCTTCCTTGTCGTGTTCAATTCATTCCGTAGTCGAAACGAACGTTCATCTGTAATGTTTTATTAAAAGAAATAAACAAAAAATCACCTGAAGTATTATATTTGCTACATATATACATATGTATGTAATGTTTCTGTTTCTCAATAGCCTAGTTGAAGGGATGAATCCAAATATAAGACGGCTGTCGAGTTATTAAGCAAGTCATTATGAGTGAAGGTGCATCCATAATGACACCTGTGAAGCGCATGCGATTGTCTCACAATCAACAGCGTTCGAGAAACTTTATTTATTCCATCAAATTTTATTGACTGAAAACAAATGTTACTATTAGACATCAGCTCTCCTTTATACGCCATGTTTTGTTTTATTATGAACACTATGCATCATAAGATCTAATAAACCCTTTTATGGATTTATGCCTGTAATATATCTTACTATTGGTAAATACCTGCAATAAAGCCATGTAATAAACTCTGTTATCATTAAATTTAACTGTATCACAAAGTTTTACTCATATAATGAAAATGGCATGCATAGAGGAGTTGTCTGATGCACAATGCAAATATTTTGACCAATGTGAAAAAAAATGCATAAGCAATGTATGTATATAATCAATGGATTTAATGTTGTGAAATCGCATTGATTAAAGAAGGAAAAAGAAAATTGCGGTACTACATGAAGTAGAGATTCTATAATAGAAACATAGAAATCAAACTACATAAACGCAAAGGCTAATGAAAGTCATGGTATCTCCATTTTGATTTACCAAAGATTTAAGCTGGTTTGACCGTTTACTTCCATCCAGTCTTTCAAACCTTACCTCCGGAAATAGACCCAATCAAGCAAAATACGATTATTGCCTCAATGTGCTGAAATGAATAATGCCGTAATTTGATAGAGCCTTTTGTAACAATAAACGATAAATTGTATATATCGCATTTTTAGGTGAATTGAAATAAACGATGCCTGTCGCTTTTGATCAAGAACGCTATAATGTGGTTTGTTCTTAAAATATATAAATATACTACTAAATATATGTAAAATATTTTTAAAAAAATCACTTATTATCTATAGGTCGTGATCAAGATTGTTGTTTCTCATTTATGTTGCTATCTATGCGTAAGAAAAGGCCTTAAGATTATCGTTCATTTGTAAGCACGATTATGTTGTATAAAGTTATTCATATCTCTAAACTTAAGTAAGCGTTTTTGCAATAGCTTTGAAAAATTCTGAACAAGTTGCAACCTCAAAAAACTATTTCTTTTTATGATGGACGTTGTGATCTTCCCCATAGGCACAACTTTTAATGACTCCAATGATCAAAAATGATGGCCGAGAATGAAACTCAGAGAAGATAGCTAGAGGTATAGTCACCATGCACTTTGAAATATGTGAAGATGCTTGGCTTGTCAAGTCAAGGTATTTACTAGCACTAAACGCTGATAGCTGATAAGACAACAGTGAGCAATATCTAGTTATGACAAACCATTCACTTATACAGTTTTCATCGTTGTGTCATTCTTTGAATAACCGGCACTGGGTAGATGATGAGGCAGCACAATATGCAATCTGGGAGCTAGACCGAAATTTACATATAGCCTAGGCCTGGCCCTAGCTGTATATTAGAAATGAATGAAAAAAAGCACAAGTGATTCTGGAAGTTTTCAAATTTCCGTGAAAAAAACGAATTTTTCCCATGATTTTGGAGCGTTTTGAAAACAGTGAGTCAAACAATTCAATTATAACTGAATATTATGAACATTTTCAATTTATAAGTCTTGGCGAACGAGAGCGAGAATTAAATTGCTTATTTTTTCCAGTCTCTACCGTTTTCGGCAGGTATTCACGGATTATCTGATGGCCATGGGATTCGAATTGTCGCAGTGCCAAAACATGGCGGGACGCTATTTACAGTTGGTTCAATTTCCATTTGTTCATTTCAATTGAAACGTTGAACGTTTTCGCAAATTTTGAAAAGCAAATCTTTGAGGCAGTGGAATGGAAACTTTCTGCAAAATGAGTTCGAACCTTTAGTTTTCCATTCTCATGTCGATGCTTCAGCAAATAGGATATTGCAAGCATTCTCATTGGTTATTCGCTGACTACTTTGACCCAATAATCCTATCAGACCTGATGAACAATCCTTCACTTCAATAGTAATTAGTGATATCTGGCTCAAATGCATTAACAGGACGCTATATTTAATTTTTGCTTATTCAGTTTGTTGGCAATTGAGCACTAATTAACAACAATGAAATGTCATAATGTATTAGTGGCAAATGTGATGATTGGTTTTCGTTAAGTTCATTTAAACGAACAACAATTTTTCCTATTGCATGCTTTAACAGTTTCTTTTTCCAGGTGAATATGCGACGTGGTGACGATGTTTATTTCCACTTCAATCCGCGCTTTAACGTCAGTATTCATCTTTTTATGTTTCGGTGAATTTTTGATAAATCTAAATCTATCTATCTATATATATATATATATATATATATATATATATATATATATATACACGAGCAAATATCTCTGAGTATGTTTTCTTTAACAGCTTTTAACAATTCCTTTCTTGAGTTGCACATTATTCTAGTTGAAGTTTTTGCATGCGATTATTACTGTTCATGCCACCTCTTCCATTAAAATGTGCTATTCAATTTCAGCAAGGAGTAATAGTGATGAACTGTGAAATTAGTGGCGCCTGGCAACATGAAGAGTACATCGATCCTATTCCATTCAGTGCCGGCAAGCTGTTCACACTTGATCTCGTATCCATTGGTGGATCAGTCGAGGTAATAATTGGCCAATTTAAATATTTGAATGATTAGATGCATCGCATTGCAAATTTTTTTGCAAAAGAAATTGCAATAAATGCGAAATTTTGAGAAATCGCTATTTTATGAACGTTGAACCTTCAAAATGCAGCAGAAAACATGATGCATCTGTAGTTTTGGAAGATCTCGTAATGAGAACTCTTACTCACAATGTTAATTGTATAGGAAATGCCATCCAGGAAATCCAGGCGATTATAGAGGAACCAAGATAAGAATGGGAGCTCGGGCACTATTAATCTGAGGTACTACTGACAAACGGTTAGTGTAATACAAGACTTTTGACCTAAGGATGGAAAACTCATCCGGTGGGAATGGAATGATGACAAAGAATGAATGAGCCGTTTCCTGAGGAAGTAAGGTATTCGTAAAGTTTAGCAAACGGTCATTTAATAATCATCTTTCATTAATTCCGGAAAAATATAAAAGCCATTTTGCAAAATGAGGGTATTTTAATATTGAAATGAGAAAAGCCCTATGCAATAAACAGCTAAACTAAGCTTCCTTATTTTCAGGCAGTCAGTTCTTATCGATATAAGGTAGAGTCGCATATTTCAGATTGTCGTTGATGGTGAACAAAGAGGACGTTTTAGAATGCGTGAAGATTTGCGTCATGTGGATCGTTTTGAAGTGGAAGGCGATATAGATGTTCATTCAGTTCATTTTGGTGTTTGAATGTTGTTCAATTATCACATGTTATCTTTACGCTATGTTGAGAATATTATTTGAAAACAAATAATTTATAATGCGCTTCAAAACTTTGGTCTTTTATTTTTGTGACCCTTGAATTTAAAGTACAGTTTATCGCTAAGGTTGCGCTTGAATAGTATTGTGAAGAAATATGGAGAAAATTTTCGATTCACACCTTCCATGAGTCTGAATTGCATCAATGAATACGAATTATAAAATATTATTTTTGATCAACAACTTCTCAGCGTAAAATATGCAAGTAATCGCCCCAGGAAAGTAACTCATCGTTCAACTTCGTGTTACAATTTATAAATTAGCATAAAACATTGAAAAAACATCGCTAAACTTGTGTTAGTCGGCTGCAAGTTCATGTTTAGACCTGATTGGCAGTAAATTACTTTCGCATTAGAAATTTACCAGTAAGGCGAGAAAATGAAACTGGTAAAGTTTGGGGGAAATGCGCAAACTTCTCAAAACCGATGAAAGAAGAATGTGAAGGCATTCTATAAGATTTGATCAGCAAAACTTGTCTGATCACTATTTTCAAAGATAAATTTATAAATTTCGACCAATTAATGGGCGAAATTTTCCACTTTTGATGAACTACAACTCTTTTTTCCGTTTATAAATCGAATCAACTGATAGACGCTAAATGAACACATTAAACCGGTTTGGCTCGGTGGAACATTACAGGATGCCAAGGAATAGCGTCACACAGTGCTATATTTGCGAATAGTATCGTCTGTTTCAGAGGTACTTTATCTATGAAGGAAAGGAGAAGAAAAATTAGGAAATTTAGATTTAAATTTCGTATCACCAATACGTTGCAAACAAACTAATATAAAACTTCCCTAGAATACAATTAATTAAATTTAATTATATGGGAAAACATAGCGAGGGAACGAGGTAAGGGAATTATAATATAGCAGCGAATAGGCACTTCTTAAATATCTTCAATGAGCTGTCTCGATTAGAATATCTCAAAACCGCCTAATTTAGCGATCGATTTCTCGAAAGATAGTGTGATTTCCGCTGATCCGGCATATGCTGACACGGCGTTTCCAGAACCCTTTAGGAGTTTGTTCTATTTTATTCCTTCTGAATGAGACTGAAATACTCAAATCTTGTTTTTGTTGAAATAACTGTAGGTGGAATTGAACATCATGATCTAATCATGAAGCATCAAGGAGGTTTTTTATTACGATGATGCATTCATACACTTATTCACTGATGTGGTTCACTCGTCGTATATTTTTCCATAATTTCATGTACTAGAAATCGATTATTCATTGATTGTTATTCCATATATAACTGGATCTATAAGGATATTATTTTCTAGATTGCGTTAATTTTTATTCAAAGTATTTTCGAATGTATTTCAGCAATATTTATATTTTTGAAAAAAAAATTCTATATCACTTTCGATTCTTTGATGCATTCAATTTCCCTTGTTTTCAGTAATTGTTGAAAAATTTGCTGAATGGTTTAAAAATTTTGGAAAATTCCATATAACAGTTGATTAGCTTAAAAGCCTAAAAGTTCTCAAGCGATGACATAGTTAAATAATGCTTAAAGAGGCAAACAATCCTCTTGTGCACATTATTGTTGGCTTTCAATATATTAATTGAAGATTACTCTCATAATTGTCATAGGTAACTAGAACCATCGTACTCGAATTAATACTGCAAGAACAGAATTTAAAAAAATTTCGCCCCTTTTTAAACTGTATTTAATTTTTTTTAAATAGTGGTAAAAATGATAAATTTTTTTCATTTCATCAACGGAATGACATTAATTTATTCTCTTCGCCAATGATTTCTTGCTACTTTTCACGATGAAATAAATTTATTCAAGAAAAGAGTTGATATACTAGTTCCATTACCTTTGATGCAGAATCATTTTGTTGAGAAGTAATCATTAATTCTACGGAAGCAACAAATCATAAATAATAATTTATTATCTGCAAATTTTTCAGTGAAATTTATGGAACACGCCTATTAATATATTTTTCATTTTCGCTTTTTATTTTTATCGATTTAATTGCTGCTTTTAGGCGTCTCTAATAGTTTACAGTCTTATAGCTTCGGAGATTTTTCATAAATAATAGCTTTATTATTACTTACATAATTCTTGAGGCTTCAAGCTGATCACCGTGGTGAATTCGTCGAGTTTGCGATATGCCACACTTGGCAAACAGGATGAATTTTTAGTAATAATTGTACACTTATACATATGTATATATATATATATATATATATATATATATATATATACATGAAAACTATAAGAGGACAGCAGGAAACACTGGAGGCATGAATAAGTGCATTGCAGTTCGACCACATTTCCACTTTAAAACAGCGTGCAAACTTGTTGAACACAAATTACGCCAGGTCAGTATCATAACCGGTCTTTCTCAGAAAGTGCGTCGCTTCACTGAAATATTCGCTCAGATATGTTTCATTCTCACCGCAGAATTACCTTTCCTTTTCTTACAAGCTTTAATCTCTTCTCTACCTCATTTACCTATGAGGAAATGTGTTAATAAAGAAATCCTAAGATCGATAAATAAAAGCTCATCGTCTTTTGTGATTGTTATTGTAAGATTATTACTTCTTTCTCGTCTATTTTAGTGTTGATTTAATGGAAACTCTATTTTGAAGAAGCAAAACATTAAAATATAGCCAATATTCGCTTCATTTCATTATTATTAGGTTTTACCCCAGCTCTTCCGATGAATCATTCTAATTACGTTTTCAAATTCAATTTTAAGTATTTTTAATTCATTTAAAATGTTAAAATAAATGCTACTGAATTGTCCTCTAAAAGTTAAAATTATAATTGAAAATATTTTGGTGAAAGTAACCGAACGAAATTGTCGAAATTGAAGATTTTTTTGTTTTTATCATATGCGGCGATCTTTTCCTTATATGCGTTCGATTTAAACTATGACGATTAATTTTCTATGTAGAGAAATTTGTTCTGAGGAAAGTGAATTTGAATTAACTAACAAAGAAAAATAAATAATGAAATGTAAATTTCTATAGATTTTTCCACGAATAAAGGCTATTTCACAATGATTTTTTTCTTTTTCTTTCAGATAAATGGGAAAACCACAAAGAACTATTACGAATCCTGTAGGTGTTTTTTTTTGAAATTTATTTTTAAAATGTTTTCTCGATGGAATGTAAAAGTAATAACGATAAATTTACAATGTGAAGAAATGCTTCATTCGATGGAGATGCTCAGTTAAACGAGATTAGTAGAAATTTAGCTTAGAAGTTTGATATAAATTTTGGTTTATAAGATTCTAGTCCAAGAGAACCCTGAAGCGAACATATAATATCACTGATATAAAAGAACTGATATGATTGGCAGCGTATGGAGAATTACTGAAACACTATAGCATAAAATTTTTTTGGTGAAGTCGATTTCGTAAATCGAAAAATCATTTATCTATAGTTTTAAACGTTTAAAATGCCTTCAAACTATCAGTTCAAAATTGATTTCATCAAATAAGCTCATCATGAAATGGTGATCGGGAACCTTCAGAAACCGACCGCAGACATAGCTTTAACCTTATTTCTTACATCAATTTGCCAACAGTAAGAATCTATAGTTTTGCCATTGTTACTCAAAACGACGATTGTCTCTCCAAATGTATTCTTAGGGTAAATAATGTTCACTCACACTGCTGTTCTCCTCATAAATTAAATAACTGATATGGATTTATATTTCTTAGTCGAAAAATAAAACATTTCCAGAGACTTCCACTCCGTGAGTCCATTCGTGGTTTTCCACAAAAAATTCGCGTTGAAGGTCGGAGTCGTGTCGGCGTGAAAAAACAGTTCAAGGTTAGCGCTGAATATTTGCTGTCCATACTCTCAAAAGGGCTCTGAATTCGCTATGAGCTAGTTTTGCTGACACTAGTAACGTGCATAGACCAAGGAGGAGAGGAGAGGAAAACAGTGGGGAGGGGAGAGGAAAAGAGGGGGAAGCTGGCCAAAAGGAAAGGTAATTGAAGCTATAAAATGGGAAGAAACATGAGAGGTCTCCTAGCTAACCTTCATTTATCCGCATCTCTATTAATGCATTGCAATTTTTCAGGATTATATTGCATTTGCACTACCCATTTCCACCTGCCTTCTGTTTCAGTAAAAGGTGTCAGGAAAACATTATAGACACTTCTGCAACCGCTCGAAACGGCGGCAGAGAGAACAAATTTTGCTAACTTCGCTAGAGCTGAGGGGGGTTTTCTGAGTTTATTTTAAGCCGCCTCTTAATTTCCCTTCGGTCCTCCCCTCGTCGCCCCTCATCCCCATCAATACTCTCCCTTCGACAATCATTCGATTATTCAACGGCTATGAAGATACACATTTTTGATTTGCAGATCCTTTTGAACGATCGTTTCAACTTTATCGTCTGCCTTGGCCATTTGGAAAATGTAAGTTACTTCGTGCTTTTTAGCTCCTTTCATATGCAAATTTCTCGAAAGGATTTGGTGGGAAAATCAATTTGCATCTATGATCAACAATATATATAAGTAATTAAGTAAGTAATTTTAATGATTTAAATGAATAATAAGATTATGATGAAGTATTAAAATTAATGTTGATAAACTTTTTTTTGAACCTCGTAATGCACAAATGATCACCTTCTCCACTATCGTTTTACGAAGAAATCAGAGAGTAGAAGATATACCTTAACCGAGAATGGAAGCATAACATTTGATGAGATAAAACATAAAATTTTAACCACCGACACCAACAACATTACACTGAAAACCTACCGCAATTTGCCTACAGTATGTAATACCTATATATTTGGCCTTAGGCAATTGCACTTATCAAAATTCCTTTAATATTGTGCCACTTTTTAAGACCACCTTAAGAGTTATAAAATATGAAAGGATAAAATTTTGTTTGCTTGAAACGGATAAGCTTTGCATTAACTGAAGGGATGAAAATAAATGAATGAATAAATAAATAAGTAAATAAATAAATAAATAAATAAATAAATAAATAAATAAATAAATAAATAAATAAATAAATAAATAAAATAAATTAATTAATTAAATGAATAAATAAATAAGTAAATAAATATGCCATAATTTGGTGCTCTTCTCTGCAGGAAGATGATGATAGCGCTGATATTGTTGACGGAATGAAGAGATTTCTAGTTGAAATCACACTTGACGATTCAGTTGTTGTGGTGAGTGCATAGCGTTCTCTAAAACGTTTGAATTTTTCAATAATTTAATATTTTTAACAAGAAGAAAAATTGTTGAAATTTATTAAATGTTTATATGCAAATTGAATTATTTTCACAACAAATTTATGAAAATTTATATTAATATTTTATTTGGTATCCTGTATCGAATCCTCTTCAGCGTACAAAAAATGCAATCAAAAATCATCGTTTGCAAAATTGCAATGTGAGGCTGCAAAATGCCTCATACTGCAACGATAGACGTAGCGTTAAAAATCGGCATTCTTATAACTCTTAACTGTCCGATGTTAAGAAAGTATGGATAAAAAGTTGTAAGTTTTATATCAATAATAGTGAAAGTATGGGTTTCTTTTTTTGCATTTTCTAACAATATTTTTGGAATTTGAAATATAGCATAAGCGATTTAATGGGTCATCAATTGCACAACGTAAGTAAATGATATGACTTCTTTCGTTTGAAAACCGCAATTGATTCGAAAGCGATATCGTCATTGATCGTAATCAGTGCATTTACTTTGATCAATGCTTATCTTGCGACTCTAGTTTCTTGGTATTGTTGATCTCAAAACAAATATCAACTATCTTATTGATTTTATCAATTATCTGTTATTGACAGCTGTCAACAACAACAACAACAACAACAACAACAACAACAACAACAATAATAATAATTATAATAAAAATAGTAATAATGAAAGAAAATAATTTTTAGATCTATGTGAATGGGCATTTTTTCACGAATTATGTGATACGAGGTGATCCATCATGTGTCGATACAATCGTCGTTGAAGGTGATGAGGTTCTCAGTTCACTCTCGATATACGAATGAATAATGGCAATTGATCTATGGAAATCAATTCGCTAAAAATTCTTGTTTTGAATTTCGGAATATGACGAACACATTTGCATTGATTGGCAGAAAAATTCCACCTGAACTATACATAATGACAACGATAAGAGATTTAAAAGTAAAGTAAAAAATTACATTTTACTATTGATAATATTACTTTGAAATTTTATTTTGTGTAACAATTCAGCATAAAAGTATTTAAAAATATAAAAAACTATGTGAATATTGAATTTATAAGTGAACTTATAGCTTTTTATTGAAGTAATTCGCTCTAGAATTGTTCTCATTTGAGAAAAAATTTTTTTTCAGATTCCAATAATCGAAGTGAAGGAAAAAAAATTAATTTTTTAAAAAAATATTACACATCGGAAGAAATACAAAAGTAAGAAAGGTGATGTAATTAATTGACGATGTAAAAATTTTGATGAGATTTAATACGCATAATTTCCTACAATTTTTTTTCCGTATCCTGAAGTGTTATTCTTTTGCAAATAAATTTTTATGTAATGTAATGGATTATACATCGAATATTTTCCTCTTACAATATTTGAATATCTGAATATGTAAATAAATATTGATTGAATGAGTATTTCAAAATCAGCATATGAACTGTTCAGCAAAGTCAAAGATGTAGAGGCCGGGGTGGGGAGGGGCGGGGGGTGGGGTGGCAAATGCGATGTACCTCGATGTTCGAGTCAGTCAATGTGTTAGTATCCACGGTGACAAATATCTGTGCGAAATAGTTCTATCGTGTAAAAATTTCAACAAAAACGTTGACACTGTAAATATCTGCTTGCTAGATAGCAAATATGACCATATTGCTTATTACACTCACAAATTTGCGATGATAACAAAAATGGAACTCGATGAAAATTTTCGAGTATTCCCATTGAGACCTCAACAATTTTTGAATGCGGTATGTTTAATTATTGAGAGAAATATATTTCAGAAGAGGCGGATATTGAGCTCTCGAGGATATTAGTAGTTAAAAAAGGGAAAAATTCAACAACGCTTATCCAAGCAATTGGATTCGTAAAAAAGACAAGTAGTTGAAATAAGCCATTTTATTATTGGCATAAAGAGATCTGAATAAATCAATTCGCAAATCGATTGAACAAATCGATTTTTTTTTTTTTGAGATCATTATAAATCTTTTGAAAATGTATTGAACGAGGCAGATATTCATAGATAGCAAAATAATTTCGTAGATTTTCATTTTTATTGTAATGAAAAAAAAAAAGAAACGATACAAAATTGTAGTGATCAACGTTTAATGAAAAAGAAGCGATTATCTTTGATGAAATGCGCGTATGATCAATTATAAATACGCAAAAAGGAATGTTATTGTAGAAAATGCGATGAGATCACAATCGACTCCGGAGTGCAAAAACGAACAACAACGCAAAAACAAATCTTGATATGTCATCTCTCACTGTACTTTCTCGATTCGTTTCTAAAATTTGCCCTATTTAAATCAACTCGCCGCATAAAGAAAAAACTATCGCTGACGATCATCTGTGGATTTGCGTATTAAAAAGTGATTGTTCCTTTTAGGATTGTCTTTGCAATGTTTCGCCTTCGCTCAACGATATTGCAGTTTTTTTTTCTTTGCATTCTATGCAATGTTCACTTTGTTTTTTTTTTCCTTTTTTTCAAAAAAGAAATATTTATTTATTCTATTATCTTGAGTGAAGCTTCATCTAGAAATGATAGTTTTTTTTCCCGGATAAGACCTCTATTGTGGGATAGAAATACGCATCTTCAATAGATCACCTCATCAATTGAGATCTTAAGAAATTCGAGCAAAGGCCCTTCTCGCTTTCATTACCATAAAGTTTAGTGGAATGTGGAATAACTTCTAGTTCAAGGTACCCTATCATAAGTTTAGCAAAGTACCTTAAACTTATCCCCTAAATTCTAATTTTTTTTCGTTTAGAATCCCGTATTATTGAGTGGGAATTTATGGTTGCATCTTGAGTAGACGTTCCATTTCGAAGTGTCATGAAAAATAGAGCAATTTTCTTGAACAAATTCTTTTCTCGACACAGCATAAAAGAAAGAATGCAACGGTGGGAAACCTATAGGATAGATATAATGTGGTATTCTGAAGTCACTTTTAGATTTCAGAGTGCTTTTTTTCATAAATTTTACAAATTTTTCATGAAAAATTGGGTTTTTTTGCATTCCTTGGTAATATTACTTGTAAATTAGTTTTAATCCAGTGAATGATATAGTATGCACATTTAATATGCTATTATTACTGATAATTTAAGAATGTGAGCTTGAGATTAAAATTCGATTCATGAAGTGAACAGTTTAAACATGATGCTTTATCGTTTATTTTTCCCATTCATATTCAGTTTTATCCATTCAAATGAGTGATCATTAATGCTGAGTGAGTTTGCGCTATTACTCATACGTTCGATATATGGTCTTCACGCGATTAGTTCATTATTTATAGTACTGTAATAAAAACTCGATAAAAGCGACAATTCTTTCTGGCGAGATACCCCTGCAAATTTTTTACTCTTTTTGCTTTGATGACGAACGATTGAAGCAATGACCGGAAATGGCGATGAACCAGGGATATTCTGCTTGATGTGCGAATAATCTCACACTAGACTACCATAGCTGACTTTATTGGTCATTATTTTTCATTTCCTTCCTTATAGCTCTCACTGAGCTGATCCAATTACTCAGTTTGTAAATGGTTCCTTGAAACTTCCAGACCTGTTAGTGTAAATTTGCAAATATTTGTTTATTCGAAGAAGTGCTACATGATTAAATGCCATTTTATGGCAATTTAAGAGATGGTTGAATCGAAGATAAATAAATGTTGACAGTGTGCTCATTTTGTTGCTTAATATTATCTTCAGAATGGCGCTGATGGGAATTGTGCTTCCCGTTGCATTATTTCTATTGGCTTCAACCCATGCAATAATTTTCCCATGTAGTTGTGGACATCAACTTCCTCAACGATCATTAAAACGATGTTCATTCACGAGTAATGCTTCCGAATGTGAACTTTATCCACGCCAACTTATTAAACGTGACGTAAATCATATACGAACAGAGCTTGAAATATTCGATGATGGCCGATGTAATAGTGATAAACTTCAAAGGATTATGAAAGAGGTTTGCAATTAAATACAGTACTCGCCGATTTTGAATTTTTACAATATTTTTCAAATAGTAAAAAAGCATTCATATTTTTTATCGAAATTAATTTCGAAAAATATGTACGAATATAACATTTTTACGAATTTACTCGGCAAATTGGCATCCCCACTATTTGAAACATAAAATATTCTTTGAATTTTAAATCGTCGTTCCGAGACCTCTATCTACGGTTCATATCGAAGATGATACGGTAACTTTTTCAACTCCTCTCTATTGAGCAAACTTCAAAAATATAGCAGCAGTTTTATTTTACCATTTTTTTCTCGGTAAGTTGGCACCCACTAAAATCATAGCAATGAAATTTGATAAGCACCATCTACTCTATATTTGATCTTTTTCAGTAGATTTCACTGAGATAACTTACAGCTAGGTTTTTAGAGGTGGAAAAAATTTTGGTGCATTTTGCATCGATCAACTTCTAGTTTTATGCTGGTTTTATCATAGAAGTTCATTCGTCTAAAGAAGAATAAATGCGTTTTGCTGGTAAACTAGAGAATTAAATGGATACAAGAAGCGCATATCGTGCCAGTTCCTTTGCTATGCTTCTCAACTTTTCAACGTAGTTAAGATGAGTTTTGTCCATACAAGTTCCCAAATATTTATGCAAATAAAATAAAACAGATTAGATATTTATTTAGTTTTCCCGTAAATGAACCTCATACGAAACAATGTAATGTGATGCTTATTTCAGAATTTATATGGCGACTATAGAGATGCAAAAATGCGAATTATGAAATACGCTGAAGAGTCAATCGGTGGTCATTTCGGTGTAATATGTGCACCAGGTGAATTCTCCTATGTGACAAAAACTCGACTATTTTGCTTGTATTCAACGGCAAATGCTACATGTTTTATCTTCCTCACTGAACATGAATTACCTATCTACTGATTGACAGATATTTCTTCGGTCGATATTTGCCGAATGAAATGTTGTATCATGTCGAGAAATTTATATTTGCCTCAAAAAATGTACAATTATCTATCACTCAACCAGCTGTTGCATCTAATATAATAAAAACAGTCGAAAGAATTTCTGTGTAAATTTTGAAGACTGCAAATGCATTCACATGTGATCAGCTTTGAATGAACTTTGAAAAATCTGACAAATAATCGCAATATTTTCAGTCATTTTACATATCAGCGCAGTTTTTGCATAATACTTTATTATGCTCTGAGAATATAATTTATAAGGAAGTAATTTTCAGAAATACTGCTATACTCAGGTATGACTACACTGTTGATGGTGTTTCTATTCCGCTGCATGGGCTAGAGATTTCCTTTTTTTTGTTTACTTTCGATTAGCCTTGCAAAAAAATTCGAGCTGTTGTGTACTTTTTAACTATGGAAGTGCTGATAGAAGTGTTGAAAGTCAGCAAATGGGGGAGGCGGGAGGGGCCATAACGATCATAAACACCTCATCAAAAGTAGGTTTTTCCCAGAGGCTGTAAATACGATTTGCCGATCGCGAAGACAAGCCCCGCAGAATGCAAGAAAGATAGCCGGAGGCTAATAATACAGTACGGCATTACCGATAAGCAATTAAAAGAGGCTGACAAAAGCCCAGTTATAGAATTATTGTTGAGAAATATAATAGCGTCATCATAGATAGAAATGTCGACATGACCATACTAACATCGCACAACAGTTCTTATATTTCATAAAACCAAGCGACCGCCTACTACATAGCATAATCAACATGCTGAGAACAGTATCCACCATCATCGCACCTGTAACCAATGGAAAATGAAGTAAGATCGCAGCATGATTTTCAAAGTCTCTGGCGAAAAAAAGAATGCTAAACAAACAAAAGCAGCTTCATGTTTCCAATAATCGAACGCATAGTACGCATTCTTCAAATTTATCTATTGAGATGCGCAAACGGAACTGAACACAGTGGCGGCGCGGCGTAATGGGTAAGGCGTCGGAGTCTTAATCAGACGTTCTGAGGTTTGATCTCCGCCTGCGTCCGCGAGTTTTGTAAGATTTGTGTCATTTCGAGCTCGATTTCGAACTCATCCTCCCATCCCTCCGCGCTTGCTCAGCCCAGCGAGGCTCATAGTTGGGTTCCATTGAACCAAATTAAATCTATCAAATAGTACGCAGGTTCGGCCCCTACCCGAGCTATGGGAGTTTTGTAAGATTTGTGTCCGAGCTCGATTTGGAATGCATCCTCCTATCCCCTCCGCGCCAGCTTCGCCAGTGAGGCTAGCTGGGTTGTATTGAATTAAATTGAATCTATCAAATAGTACGCAGGTTTGGTCCCTGCCCGGGGTCGGGAGTTTTCTAAGATCTGTGCCATTTCGCGCTCGCTTTGTCAGTCAGATCGATGTGTCTTTCTAGTCTGGAGGGTGAAATGGAAATTTCTCCAAAAATCGGTTGTAATTGCTGTGAGCCTGTTATGAAATCCTCGAAGAGTATTCTCCCTAGATACTAAACTTGTGGGGAAGGCCCAAAAATGTGGGAAATTGTGAGGGTGGAAATTTTCCCTCGAAACTTTGAGCACACTTTTCACCACTATGCACCACACCGATCGGACTGTCCAACGAACTCATTCAAGAGAGTCGGTAGAGCAAGAGATGGGAAAAAAATTTCAAAGTTTCAACCATTTTTAAGAGAGTTATCGTTAGAAGAAGGAAAAACGGGATTAACGATCTTTTATGTATATAGGCATCATCGATATCGATGGAAGTGAAGTGCGATCGAAATGGCCATTTAATGATCGGATATAAATGTGGTTAGATGAATTTTGTCAATATTGCCATTTAATATTGCCATAATTTGTCACAATGTTGCCATAATTGCCTCGCTCAGCAAAAGTTTATACAGTTGTGAAATGATATATTAAACGATTGCTGATTTCTCATGGCTGTTGGTTGCGCTTTTTGTACTCTTTACATACTGTTTCCTTCATACCTTTCATAAAGCTATATAAAGATTGAAACTTAGCCAGTAAACTGAGTTAGTAAGACTTGAGAGAGACATGAAGCTGGAGCTAATGTTTAAGCCGTAATGATCCCAAAATAATTTTAGTTTATGTTGAGGCTGTGTCGCTTTTATGTCGTGCAATGGCGAACAAATGGCGCATATGGCGGATGGTGGAATATTATACCTGATAATTCAACAGCAATATGAATAAACTATATTTGAAAATTCCTCATCACAGTTTTGTGCATGACTGAATAAGCTATTAATGATGAATTATGTAGAAATTGGTTCATTTATAAAAACTCGATTTCATGCATCTTTGTTAATTTATATTCGCAAAATGTACTATGACGATATCATGTCTACGCATACGAAACTGCATTTGTCTGTCTGTTTGTATGTGTCTGCCTGCTTGTTTGTAGGTGTGTGCTATCGGTTCAAGCTTAGAACTATTTTAGTTAAAGCTGCGACAATAAGCGCCACTTCGTGATCTATACCATCTCTTACAAATGTCCCATAAATTGTTGCAATTTTAGAGATCAAAAAAGCTTTCAACTTGTGAACTTTATATCTCGATAGGTATTTTAACATCGATTTCGCATCGATCTCATATGAATAAACTCCATCTTTTGCAGAAAAATTATAAAAATTTTCGACCAGTTAAACTATTTGGAATGGTTTCTTTCGCGTTTTCCAATATTTATTGATAGTATGTAAATCTGGTAGGCTGCATGAGTGTGAAATTTTGGTGTGAGAAATCAAAAAAGCACAATTTGTGCCACTTTTTCTATCGCGCTTTCCCACTTGTTTTTATTACATTTATTGATTTCTCACTATAACCCTAATGTGCCAATGAATAGACTTTGAATATTCTTATAATTAAATGGCATGTTTAAAAATTAAAGGTGCGTTTATAAAATAAAATTTGAATAAATTGAAGGTAACACATCCTTAAAGCGAAAGACGTTCGCCGTTTGTCACTGTCGGAACGATAACTGATCGATCATCGTACCTTACGATCAATTTTTATAGTTGTTCTCGTTTTACACGTTTTGATCACTATCATCGTCAAACGTTCTAGCAAAGGTCGCTAATTTTTTCTACGTATGGCGTTCGTGCCTGCTCTTGATGCCTCTTATTCAACTAACGTAAGATTTGTGAACGCTATTTTATTTTATTATCGATATCAACTATGTGTCTGTAAATTATTTCTCTTCAATAAACATTTCGCATATGTAAATTTCTTTTACTTTCTCGAAGACGATAATTTAGTGCATTCGTTTATGATAATCGATAAAGAAATCAATTCTTTATATTGCGACCTTAGGTGTTAACTTCATACTTCCAATTGTTGATTTTTTTAGCTTTTTGAGTGAACTAATCATTCATTTTATGATATCAAGATGTTTTTGAGAGTTATTATTTTTATTTGCTTAATATTTAATTGAAATCGTCGAAAAATATTGTTCTCTAGTTGTTTTTCTAAAATTTATGGATTATATTAATATATGTTCAATAAATGAATAAATTTTTGAATAAATTATAGATCGGTTATGTGTTAATATTCAATTTAATTGTTGGAACTGGAGTACTTTCATTGCCGAAAGCATTTCATTCAGCTGGATGTCTCCTTGGAGTGCTATTATTATTGATTTCTGCTTTTATGAGGTAAATATTCGACTTCGTGATGTACCTGAGGTAACTGTTCATGAGGTAAATATTCGACTTCATGAGGTACCTGAGGTAAATGCTTATGACGTGAACTTCATCAGATCATTCCACTTTATTATGTATAAAGTTTGCAGGCTACCTACATGCGACTCTGGTTACTACTTGAGAAGTAGTATTTGCATTACAAGTTTAAACTACAAATCGTTAATATCAAAGAATTATTCACAAATATTCTCAAAGAATATTTATTTATTTCACAAAATTGTCACTGAGATTGTGAAACATTCGGGCCTGAAGATTTTATGTTAAAAATCGGAAATTTTCAGATTTATACCAGAAAAATTGTAAAAATTGATAAATCATTTTCGATCATTATGCTGCTCGACGGAGCGCTATTGGCGCATTTCATGTTTCTGGCAATATTATTATTGACAGCTCGAAAGTAATAACACCCTAGCAGTTTTCATTGTTGAGACTTCCTAGTGAAATGTCACTAAAGATTACGTTTGAAGTTCATAAAAAATCAATTAATTGCTGCACGCTGTTCGGCTCTTAAACTCAACAAGACCATCATTTAATCGATATTCCCATACTCATCAGCCATTCCAAAAATGCTTTCCGAAAGTGGTGAATCACAAGCCGTTAGGTAAATTTTGTGCTAATTTGTAAGTATGTCAATAGTGAAAGCATAACCGGAGTCAAAAACTATCAAAAAATTTAATTTTTATCGTTAAATGATGTTGAAGCGGTCGGTCATCCACTATTTCAGTAGCACTGAAATGCCTCTTTAAATCAGTACGATTCACGTTGACTATAGAAAAGTTTTATAAGATTCGTGTCATTCCGGGCTCGATTTGGAATTCATCCTCATATCCCCTCCGCGCTTCCTTGGCGGCTTAGGCTCATAGTTCGGTTGTATTGAAGTAAACTGAATCTATCGAACAGTACGCAGGTTCGACCCCTGCCCGGGCTCGGGGTTTTCTAAGATTTGTGTCATTTCGAGCTCGATTTGGAATTCATCCTCCTATCCCCTCCGCGCTTGCTTCGCCAGTGAGGCTCATAGCTGGGTTCTATTGAATTAAGTTGAATCTATCCAGTAGTACGCAGGTTCGACCTCTGCCTGGCTCAGGAAGTGCTTCGCCCCCATCGCTTTTTGTCACGCATAAAAGTGGAGGAGAGGCTTCGCCCCACTCCCTATGTAACACACACGAACGGGAAGGAGGGACCGAACCCGACTCCCCGTCCCGCAACGCCAGCCGACAGGTTTAACCACTGAGCCCTTTCCACCGCACAGTCCCTGTCAATTTCACCTGTCTTTGTATTTCATTGTGAAATGGTCATGTTCCGTAGTGGAATGGTCGATCGATAGCTGGGAATTTTTATGGAAATTGCATAATTGGAGCACATATGCCAAGCAATTGCAAATTGATCATGAAGTTTTTTCTCTAATGATATAATATTAAAGTGAAACTTTCGAAGAGATGAATAGTTCAGTGCTTAGAAATTTCCTCTGAAATGGGCAGTGGTTTGAGAAAATATTAGGCGAAGAAGAAAAACTCAATTTTAAACTGTTTGTACAGCATCACTTTTTATGTTATATTTAGTAATAAGGCTATTAACATACTCCGAGTGATTTTATAGCATCATAGAGAATTTTTTTCACAATTCTATTGTTGCTTCATGCACTGAAAAAACGTCAGCGAAGGCCATATAAGTTATACAGTTACTAGTAAAAGCCTAGTGAGCCTTTTTGAGAGCCTTACTGACCAGATGGTTCAATATAAAAATTTATAGTAGCCCACAGTAAGTGACCGGAAGTATGCGCTTGATTGCTGATGATTGCAAAAGTACAGAGCGAATGAGCGAGGCGGAAGGAAGGGATAGTGTGTGCATCATCACAGCGCTCTTTGGAGTAGATCAGTGATGCTTACATTGCTAGGATGCCCAGCTAGCAAGCAGTTTGCCCGTCTTGTTGCATTCATTTTGTACTGCAGCCACCACTCTCACTGCCTCAATGTTCTGCTCAATTGTGTACTGCTTTACACACATTCTTTAGCTATTCATTTAGTTCATTTTCTCTGCTTGCTGCTGCTCTTTATTATTTTCTGTCACTTTGAATTGCATAGGTAAATAGCTTAGAGTGGTGATACTAAAATTGCGATAAGTAATTTGCAATTAATTTAGAAAAATAGAAACTCCTCAAAAACGACGAATATTGGGGAAGAATTTCGATAAATTTTTCAATAAATTTTGCATCTGCCCGGTTCATCTAGTGGTATTCAATAGTAAATTGCAATTGAATAAAGGCGAATAAATTTGCATAAACATTCGCAGCAATCAGCTGATTTCCGCATAAAATTTGCATTAAAATTCGCAACTATCGATCGACTTTCCCAAATATGCATAATTTATTTTAGCTGCATTTTTCGTTGATAGCACAAAAAAAAAAGTGGAAGATCGCATGCTCTCCTAGATCGTGATGAAATTTATCAATGAGATATCACCCAATCAGAAATTATTCCCACGTAAGCATTTTCAAAATTCTTTGCTTCAAGATTACTATTCCTTTCATACATAATATATACAAGTAACAGTACAATTTTTCATTTGCATAAACTTTGCTATTGAAAAATATTATAAGCAGAATGAGCCCATTGCAACTTGATTGTATTGTAGTTTGTAACTTATAGATTTTTACTATATTTTCTTTTTTTTTTTTGTTTCTATCACTATTTATATTGATTCAACAAAATGTTCTTATTTTTTCCCTCAATTATTACTAGCGATTTAAAAAAAATACTTTCTAGTAGAATGAATTATTAAATTATTCAGCAATGAAATCTGCATTTATTGTTCATGACTTCGCAGTCGAAGCTTATTTTCAGCAAGATAATCTATTTTTTTTAAGGGGAATTAAAAGACAACTGTTCTATTATGGTACTATGAGGTGTCTTCTGGAGTTATTTATGTGCGTGGGAATCATTATTTGTTCCTAGCGGAGTATCACAGTGGTATTTAATGGCTATTTAATCAATGGGTAATTATAAATCACGTCCTCCTTCATCATGCGCAGGTTTTCATTTATTACTTATAAACTTTCATCAATTTTTATTATACCTTTCCTATGTTTATGGTTGGAAATGCGTCATAAATTCTCTCATTAACAGTGTCGTACAATAATTGATTGATGGAGAAATGATTTTTTTCTATTTTATCAGGAGTCGCTTTTTTAAGGTTTTGGTTCCAGCAGCGATTGTTAGAGATAACAGGTTCTAATCGAGATAAGAGACCTGATTTAAACATTCAAATCCATGTCTAAGCTGGTCAATTAGCCTAGAAAGATGCATAAATAGACGGATGAGTGAGTGTATTTAAATCCGACACGCGAATGAATCCTTTCAAGAGCTTGGCATCAGCGCATACATACAAACATATAGAAATATTCGTATAACTAGCAGTAATTCTTTCACTATCAACAATTTAGACAAATAAACAATTAAGTAAATAAGTGAATAAATAAGTAAATGAATAAACAAACAAACAAATAAATAAACAAATAAACAAATAAACAAGTAAATAAGTAAATAAAACTAATTATACTCAAGAAAGATGTATAAGACTGAAATAGAAAGAGATAAACAAGAGAATGAAAAATACAAATATTTCTTTCGAAACGTTTCTAAGCCTGTAGAGGATTAATCAAATCGTTGATTCCTTGATGCTGCAAGCAAGCTGAAAGTAGACCGGAAATAAGCTTGAAACTCAGATGAGCTAAAAAAGAAGATCAGTGAGGGATATGCGGTAGTCAGATCACGTCTCAACGATGACGTCAAGCCTCGATTCGACAGTTGGAACGTCGTGCAAAATGCCTGCTTGTAAGTCTCATTCTCGTATAATCTTCTCAATTTTTTTCTCTTTTATTTCATTCATTCTTTCGTATGGAAATTATTTGTCACTCTTTCATCAGGAAAGGTTAGAGTTGGCTTTTTATGAATTTTTATCGCATTAATTTTCATCTTTCATCACCTTGAATTTCAATTTTTTTTTTTTTTTTTTGCAATAATTTTAGATGAAATTTTCTCAGTTAATTGGTATATTTTTGCTTTAATCTTGTTTGTTTTTTCTCTATTGAATAAAATCAACATTGAATTATCGTCTGGTTATTCGGAATTATTGTAGTAGTTTTTTATTTGTTTCTAAATTTGCCAAGTATTTTATATGTAATGTTGGAAATTTTCAAAACATACATAAATACAATGCTGAGTACTCATCATTTCATGGTGGAGAGATGGTATAAAACGTTCTGAAATGTAACTGTAACAGTGATGTTCTTTCCGGTTTTTCGCTAAGCTTTATTAAGGATTGAAGAGCTCATTTTTAAGTTGAAGCGCCGGCAATCTGTAGCATTCTATTCATATTTAAATGGTCGGGAAGGTCATTTATTGAATGCCGAGGTTATTTCTGGATGCAGTAAAGTGCTATAAAATATCCTTGGAAGAGAGATCATTCCAGCCTTCCGCATGAATTTATCAAACATCTATGAGGTCTTCTTTTAGTTTAAAACAGAGATTATTCTTCTATGTGGGAGACGATATAAAATTCAATTAAAACAAAGGTTATATCCAGACTTTTGGAAATATTTGCGTGGAAAAAAAGTTTTATTTTTAAAATAGTAATTGACCTGGATTGTACAGTCACGGCAGTGCGAAATGTCTGGAGGAACACCTCACAGTAGCGGTGCTTGACGAAAGGACTGAGGACCATCATCTCTCACTGCTGCATCTCATCTGTGCTGGTCACTCAGAGCAGGTTAAATTTGATTTTTCTAGCGCACAGTTATAGCGATAGGTGGAAGATGAGGTGATAAGTTTTAAGTTGGAATAGTAGTCGGTGAAATAACCGTTGACTCTTATCTATCAAAGTTTTTATTGAAATTGAAGAACTTGATTTAAGGCAAGGTGCATAACAACTGCGAAAAACAGTATTCTATAAGGGGCAGCAATATACGGAATTTCAGGATCCCTGCTTAAGGCCTCCAAGTGGCACGTAACTGTAGCATTCATTTGTGCTGGCATGCGGCTGTAAATACACTCATATAAGTATACGGTTGAGGTGCATCGTTACTCAATAATTGAATATTTTTTTGTAATCAGACAGGTCAACCCCACGATTAAATAGTAGTGATGCCGATAAGCGTCAGTTTATGAGTAAGAAAATGTCGTAAGTCTGAGAGAGGCTGATATCATTGACTTTGTTGTATCAATATGCCCTTGAGGCACAATCGGAAATACTGCGTCTATGAATGAGTGCGTTGTTTCGTTTCATTCAGTAAAATTTACAAATCCTCAAATTAGAACAGCGTTGAAGTTTAATTGCAATATTTTTTTCCACCTAAATGCTTCATTCATATTTTTAATTTGTGCATGATATATTGCAAGTTTATATTGCATATATATTTCAAATATAATCTTGCATAAATTTTAATAAGCTTTATGAATGTTTAGTACACTCATCAGCATTTACGCTCGCCAATATCGCAATCATTGAAGAATTTCCTTGATTAGAAAGATACTGCCTGAGGGTATAATCAATAGCATCTCATGCGAAAGCCCTATTAAAAGGATTTCAAAAAGATTTTAGATTGAATCCGCTTTATATTTCGCACCATTCCTATAGACTACAAAATCTCTTGCACAATTATCCTATGCTAGCGAGTTTAGAATGTAATATTTGTAATGTTTTATTCTAGAAAAAGCAGAAATATGCATCACTATTGACTATTCACCCAGTTTTTTTCATTATGTTTGAAAATAATGATACAAGAAACCAGATATATTCTTCATCTCCCCACCGCCAGTCCCTCCATCACCTCTATTTCCCAACTCCTTCCGCCCACCACGTTAGCGATCCTTATATAATGAATTTCAAAAGTGATTCTTTATTCAACAATTTCAATAATTCCCATCAATAATAGTTTTTTTTTTTATTAGCCGCAATACCTTCATGTCATATTATTCATAGAAATATCTTTGTAATTCAACTCAGCTATAAGATAGATATGGATGAATACTGTGAGAATTGCTATCGAGCTGAACTAGAAAATGTAAGGATTTCTCTAAGTATCAAAACATTCAGCAACCTGGCAAAGTGGCAATACTTTTGAATAAATGTGGTGATGATGATGCAAAAAGACGTGCACTACTTAATCATATCACCAAAAATGGATTCTCGGCTCTCCATATTTGCATTTATAAGGTGAATATTCTTGTTTCATAATGGCCTGTTTTTCTAGTGTTTCATACTGTAATAGATAGTGGTACGGTATAGAAAATCACAGTACTAATATAACTGCTACACCTTAACCGTAGTTATTTCTTAGCAGTTAGATGCATTAGCTCGAAATGACAGAAAAAAATTTTCATTTTGTAACATCATTCTTAAGCAAAAATCACCGGAAACAAAGTTGATATCATGAGGTTTAAGCAGTCCGAACTGAAACTGATGGAAATGGCCCACTTAGAGCATTTTGATGGAAAAATTCTTTGACAATTTTTCAAGGAAAAAGTTTGAAAAATGTTTTAGCGAAAAGATCTGGACGATGAAGTATAGGAGAGAAGGTGATCTTTGAATGCCTCTCACGATAAATCCTCTCAGATATTAGACGCTCTCAAATTAATTTTCCATTTTATTTTCCCTTGCATTGAGTGCTGAGGTGTTAAGGCAACTGGCAAAAAAAAGAACGGATTTCATTGTGAGAAAAGTTGACTATGAAAATCTAGATACATTCATCTAGTTTGCAATTGCTGAAAATATAATTGCATTGCTTAACTTCGAAATTCACTATGTGGATGAGGATGCATTTTACTATTTCTTACTACCTTATTTGATGAATATTTTACAAGTTCATATACTTTTCTGTCTTAGCAAATTAGTGAAATAGTAAGTATTATAGGTTATTATTAATTAAATATCGTTTCAGTCTGAGGTAGCAACAGCTGAAAGTCTACTCTTAGCTGGAGCTGATGCAAATCTTGCTGGTCGTAGTGAATTACCTCCACTCAACTTAGCAGCGATGTGTGCCAATATAGAACTTGTTGAACGACTTATTGGTGCTGGTGCAATTTTACATGCATATGATTTCGTCAATTTTACCGCTCTCCATTGTGCCACCTATTTTGCTCATGAAAAGGTTCCTCTTCACTTAAACAGAAAATACTATCGTCATTTTTCTATTTGTTAATAATAAAATGGATATTTTGAAACAAGAGTATCATGCTGTATATTTGAGTGAATGAAGGGTGGGGAACGGGGAGATGGGGAGATTGGAAGGGAATTTAGAGAAAATTGCTGCAGAACTTCAATGAATAATTACTATAGAAGGGGGCTACCTTTAAATGAAAAATTTATACACTTCATTATAGCAAGTGTTTACTTCTCAAGATTTTTGCCATTTTTCTATCTCAGAAAAAATGCTCTCATCAATCAATAGCGTACGCAGTGGTTAATGATCGCCCTAGAAGCAACAGAATTTTTTTTTTATTGCATCAATCGTCGATTCCATTCGCACTATAGTTTTTTCTCGCATCGAAGACGTTGATCTGATGCGATTAGCCATATGCCATCTTCTTTTTTTTACCTTGAAAAAAAGAATGTCAAGTCATATTTATAGCACAGAATCAATATAGGAATATTTTGAAGAATGATATTTGCGCTAAATGGCCGTAATGCATGCTATTTGTAATAGCAGAATGTGTTATATTTTTAAAATGCTTCAACAGATAAAATAAACGAACAGCTTTCTTATGAGAATGCATTTTCTTATCGCTTGCCTAAAGCTTCCTACATGTATGCTTAGGCTGTATAATTCGTACATTATTGCGGCTTTTGCTTTGTGCATCTTAAGAGTTCTATAGTGAAATTGATAAATTATACGCAAATAATGGATTTAAGTCAGGAAACATTTTTTGTTACCTTTCAATCGCCCGTTAAGTGATTAGCTTAAGTTGAATCGGATGCTAACGTTGTCTGTCATTGATTAAAATTATTAACGAAAGCATTGATGAATTTATATTCCCTGTTATCCGTTAACAGTATATTTAACAATTATTTGTCTTATATTGCCATAAATTTGATATTTAGGTGGTACGATTATTATTACGACGAGGAGCTGATCCGAACTATAGTGGTGGAGTTCGTGATCGACCATTACACTTGGCAAGTAGCAAGGGACATGTTGGCATCGTTTCGGCACTTCTGGAAGCTGGCGCTGATCGTAAAATTCTTTTTTGAAAATATCCTCTTCAACGCCAATCTTTCGCTAGCGGACAACATTTGAGAGGAAAAAGGAGGGGAATGGGCAAGGAGAATTAGGCTGGGGAGGGAGGAGGGGAGCTCCGTATAAGTGGTCTGCACAAGTGGAAGTGCTTCATTATAAATGCTTCATTATATCACTATTTCGGATGCTAGAGTATTGGGAAAAGTAATAATGGCACGGTAATATTTTTCAGCTACATTAGCCGACGATGAGGGTAATACATCACTACATTTTGCGGCTAAGACCGGTCACGTTGGAATCATCGATCTACTATTACTTAAAATTGGAGCTGGACATCAAGAGGTTTATCACTAATGAAAGCATTATTTATATTTTGCATTTTAAACAACCTTACTGAAACTCAACAAATCGACAAATTTCTTCGGCGCTATTATAAGGATATTTCATACTGTTTCTAGACACGAAATATTTCACACTTCCCTTTTTCGAGTCAAATACATATAATATATATCCTATGCCATTCGGTTGTCTTGATCTGCCTACCTTATGCAAATTTTTTTAGCTAACGTTAAAGGTTTTTAACGTTGATGGACACGTGACGAATGAATAGAATTACGAAAGAAATAAGCTATGATCGAATATATTTTATTGCTTACGTGGTTAAGATGCGAGTAAATTCTCATAGCTGCGTTATAGTTATTCTCGAATTCTCATGGAAATCTCGTCCTCTCTATTTTCGATGCGATGTGATACTAGACACTGCCATTCCAGATCTTTAGATTGTCATTGCGTATATGTTCTGGACTAGAATCTCTTTCATTTCAGACCACCTTAATATGTAAATTTCAGCTAGCGCTAAAAACGAACGTTTACGGAGACACACCATTACATGCAGCTTGTTATGCTGGACGACTTGAGGCTGCCAAAAGGTTGATTGCAATTGCCGGATCGAATACGCTAAATATGGTATGATGATTCATTTTAAAACTTAATAATGAAATCCTTTTTCTTTGCACAATATTATTGTCTTATATCGTGCAGTGAGGAGAAAAAATTTTGCAAAAATTTCTTGCAATCTTATTTCTATTTCTTGCAACTTTTTTCGACTATTGATGAAAAAACAGGAAGATTAGCAAAGATAAAAAGCAATGATCATGTGATGGATTATCATCTTTACTGCTCTATTTGAGCGCAAAGTTGTTTAAGGTTGTTTCTTTTTTTTTTAATTTAAATTTATTTAAATTTGCGAATGCAATAGATCGTCTATAGGAGAACGTTTTCTCTGAGACTCCATTGCATGCCGCATGTACGAGTGGACGCAATCTGGAATTGGTAGCTTTTCTACTGAAGCAGCCAGGAGTGGATGCGAACTACCAAGGTCAGGATGGACATACAGGTACTCATTGATGACTTCTCTCAAATGGAGGTTAGCAAATAAGCGCGCAACCATAACGTGATTCATCATAATAAAAGAAGTAGTTTTCCTTCAAAAGCAATCAGTTTGCAAAGTTTGCAAAGTTTGCTGCAAAACAATTTGCAAAATTCGTATGCAAAGTTGCGAAAGAAGTACTCTTGTTTTTACAGTATCTCTTGAATTCATTTGGGGAAATTTTCGCAGTGATAGTGAATATTCAGAAGTTAAAGATACTCGAAGGTGATTTCCTTTATTATACAATCATTTCTATGCGTTTGCTATTTATCTTATTTTTTGGCTGATTTTTATTACCTTTAACATCCGGCAAAAAAGTTTCTTTGGTTTTTTTACGCATAAAATTTTTTGTGTTTCAAAAATATTTTTGTAAGTGTTTCTTTCCATTTAATTGTAAGCGTTTTTAAAATGTGTGTGTGTGTGTGTTGTTTTTTTTTTTTTTTTTTTTAATCGTTGACGTTCGCTTTGCAGCGTTGCACAGTGCATGCTATCATGGACATTTGAGATTTGTGCAATTTTTACTGGATAGTGGAGCCGATCAATCACTCACTGCAAGAGCTGTCGATTATCCTCTCTCGCCAACTGGCGCATCTTCCGGCAAGCTATCAAACTTTGCAATAAATTAATGCCTTCATGAGGATTATTAATGGGATCTATGATGATATCTATAATCAATCTTCTTGAAGGCCGCTTAAAAGAAAAGATTAGTGGGCAATAATATTTTTTCCCCTAGATTCTTGTTGAATCCTTGATTTCTAAGACATCAGATCGTGACCTCTATGTTCTGAGGTGTGGATATTCAAGTTTTTGAGCTCTTAGTTGCTATATCATCAATAAATTCATAGCTTTATTCGACGTTATCTAAGATAGCGTAATCTCCATATTATGCACCTGCTTTTTATGCCTATTTGCTTAATTTGCATAAATTACAGGTGCTTTTCCCGTGACATCAACAATCGCACATACGATGTTTGCTTTGTCACGTCCCGAATCGGCCGGTTCTGTAGGTGATTCTTCGATATCCTCAACGCTAAGTTTATGCGATGATCAACAGCAAACGCCTGTGATATGGGCCTATGAGAAAGGTCATGACCAAATAGTCGCACTCCTCAAGCATTATGCCAATAAACGTCCCGATTCGGATGTATGCTCTGAATATAGGTGAATCAGACATATTGCATTTGCATTTTTATCGGCTTTTATTTGACAAATAAATATTTAACTGTTTGGGCATCTGATATATGATATCAGTATTTCCCATGCTAGAATATTAACATATAGTTAGAAAACTTGACGTCAACCTCCTATGGTAGAAAGGCTGACATCAGGCTCCTATTATATATGGTAAATGAGAATCCGTTTTTTCAAGTGCTTAAAAAAGATTGATTATAAGCCATAGAACAGCTGAATTGAAAGTTCAAAAGGTCAACAATAACAACTCCACAATTAACATTAGTTTTATTGAATGTTATAATATTTATATTTCCTGTTCTAATGGAGTTTAATTTCTTTTAAAAATTTTTACAAATATTTTCCTATCTATTTCGTTAGATTGAACGCAAAAAGTTATATGCTAAAGAGTTCCTTACTAATAATATGAAATTGAAAAATTTAACTATTGCATTGCTTTATAGTTGTTATTGAAAGAAATTTTTAACGAATATTTTTTTAAAATCGTATCAAGTGATATGATAATAAGTTTCTATTGAAATTCTATGTAGTTGGGAAACTCCTTCAAAGAATTTATTGAAATTGTCCATCTCTCATTTATTTTCTTATAGTAAGACAGATGTATTTCAGTTCTGGTGATAGCAGTTATACACCACTACCAAGTCCACTTGGACGATTACGCTCAATGACAAAAGAGAAAGCGGAAATTCTTCAATTACGTGCCTCTCTTGCAAATTCATTTCATCTCTCATTAACTGATGTTGATTTTCAGGTTTATTTTTTCTCCACTCATCGATGATCTTCTCCTCAAATCTATTAGTCTTTTAGAAAAATTGCTTCTATTTATTATTGAAATCAATTGGGTCATTGTTGATGCATCAGCAATGGGCATTATGATTTTTGGCCTCATATATCGATAATTTTCCCTCCCCTCTCTCTCGCCACCTCCCCCTCTCCTCGCCAAAAAAACATAAATCCGCTTTGAGGCTACGTCCCAAATGTTTACTTACACATTCCGAAATTTTTCTATGCTGCATCTTTTAAAATAAAGCTTTCCCATTTTCCACACTTCATCAATACACACAAATGAAATGTCGTTTACTTATCTGTCATACAGATATATGGAATTTGAAAGTAAATCGTTCTCCACTTCAGGAGGCTGTTGGCAGTGGTTCATTCGGTAAAGTTTACAAAGGGACATATCGTGGTAAAACAGTTGCTATTAAAAGGTAAAATAATTGCTTTATCAATATTTGCATTTCATTTTATATTAATTCACCCGCTAACAAAAGCATTCTTAAACGATATAAGAAAATTTATTTCATTATCAAATTTATGTCGAATATTTAAATGAGCAAATTTTCAATGAAAATATTAATGAAATTTTGATAAATATGAATATGAAATTCGAATCTATATAAACATATAAAGTAGAAATTTTTAGAGAGTTAAGAATTCGCTATCAACAATGAATTTTTTTTCAGGTATCGAGCAGTTGCTTATGGTGCAAAAAGTGAAGTTGATATGTTCTGTCGTGAAGTATCAATTTTATGCAAATTACAGCATCCTAATGTTATTTCTTTAGTTGGTGCATGTCTTGACGATCCTAGTGTATGTATTTTAAAATTTATTATATATTTTTATTAACTTATTGCATTAATGAAAATGATTCATCGCTTTAAAGATTTCATTTTAAATGTGATGTTGAGTTGTGAGAGAGAAAGGAAAGGGGAGGATTTTCTGAAGTCAAAAATGAGAACTAACATATATCTGTTAGCATTTATTTCTACGGTATTTCCAACATTGTTGAGAGCTTCTCTTTCACCGCTTATTCTTATAAATGCCTTTCTCTTGAAAGAAATTTGTCTCCCTCTCCTCCCTTTCCTCCCTCTCCCCCTCCTTATAACCAAAGTGAGACATGACGGTCCGCTTTGCTATAGTTTTAGACAGCTGCACCTATTTCTATATTAACTATCCGTAGTGCCGATGCTTACATATTTTTGATCCTTAGATATAATCACTTATGTTCTGCCGGCAATTTATTGCGACATATTCGAATGTTGTAATCAACGAGCCTTATTAGTATATACATGAAAAGCGATCAGTATAAATCTATGTTCAGATGTTAATTAGCTACATATGGCGCAATACAATTTGAGCACAATTTCAAACTGTGTGCGCTTATAGAGTATCTATTAATTAACAAATAATACAATTCATTTCTCACAATTAATTTTTCCAACTTAAGATTTGATATATATTCCTTAAATGATACTTTATTAATCTATTACTAACGTTAATAAAATTGATAGCGATAAAATAACGATATAATAATTTTTTGCTTAGTATTATAACAATTGTATTATATATAAAAGTGGATTTAAAATAATTTAAATGTTTTGTTATAGTGCACAAATATAACAAAATTAAGCATTATTGTGTTAAGATAAGTTTGAGTTAACTCTCGGTTAGTGAGTTTTTTTTTCTTTGCTTTCAGCAATTTGCAATAATCACTGAATTTGTTTCGAATGGATCTCTTTTTTCACTTCTTCATGAGCAAAAACGGTATGAATTGATTTTACTTATCGATTGATCATATTCTTTATCGATTGATCAGATGTTTATTAATTGATCAATGCCATCGATGATTTTAAATATTCAAATATTCAATAAGAATTGCCCATAAGAAAAGGTACATAAAGTTTTACTTATGAAAATTATCAAACTTTCGTATTAATATTAAATAATCTATAAAAAATAAAATTACTAGATTTCTTACTGTTGCTATAGTGATAACTTCGTAACTAATAATATTACTCTACTTTGGGAATCATAAACATCATAGGAATGCTTTAAATTTCTTAACTATGCTTACGGTGGCGCTCGATAACATTCGAATTACAGTATTCACAGTTCGGCAACTTGTCCATCTGTATTCATTAAATTCCCGTTAATTTTACGATTCCTAAATTTTTGATATCAAACATTTAGAGTGCTTGAAATGGCGTTACGACTTAATATTGGTATTGATGTGGCACGTGGAATGCGATATTTGCATGAATTAGCCGAACGACCTGTTATTCATAGAGATCTCAATTCACATAACATTCTACTGCACGAGAATGGTCGTGCTGTTGTAGCAGATTTTGGTGAATCTCGTTTTATGGCACAACGAGACAACGATAATATGACTAAACAACCTGGGGTAATTCCCTCATATTTACTTGACAATCTTTGTTTTTTATACCTTTATTTTTGTTTTTAAATTGATATGTTGCATTTAATATGGAAGCGATTTGAATGTATAATCGTTTTGTAATATAAGTATTATTGTTTATAGCTTGTTTCTATAAGATACATGCAAATATTAAAGGATTATTATAGATTGTTTATAGTTTGTTCTTTAATTGCCACAAAATTTGTTCTTTATTGTTCAAGGATTGATTTTACTTTCAAAAGCATAGCCAGTAGAAGAATTAGTTATTTAGCTGAAATTGTTTCATGTGAAAAATAGCCATACTCAAGACTGTAAGCGTGCTTTTTTGATGAATTTAATGATCTCTGACTCGTTCTAATTTATTCACTTCATTCGTTGTTTTTTGCTGTAAAATAAGCAATCGGGCAAAGAATAGAGACATCCATATGAACGAATGGCAAAGTAGTTGGGAACAAATTGCAACGTCAAAATTAAGAATCTCAAACTAAAAACGCATAAAAATCAAGGAAGATGCGTCCCCTCCCTCTCCCCAACGGTCCCCAATTTCACACCCCTTCAACCGATCATATTTGTGGAATTTCATCCATATTTTTTGAGTGAGAACTGCTAAGTTTTTTTAAGTGATATCGCCAGCTAACAACATCCAGAAGTGAGTCTTTTTTTTTGAAGAATCTACGTTGGATGGCTCCTGAAGTTTTTACACAATGTGGAAGATACGATCGTAAAGCCGATGTATTCAGTTATGCCCTATGCGTTTGGGAAATACATGCCGCAGAGCTTCCTTTCGCCCATCTTAAACCGGCAGCGGCGGCCGCTGAGATGGCTTATAAACGAGGTAATTCTTAATCATCTTTTTTTTTCAATTTTTCCTCATAAAATCGCATTATTGATATGTATGAATAATCGAAGTAGAACTGACTTCATTTCATATAGGGGTATTATGCATATAGCACTTCATTTTACATATACACTACTTCATACCTGGCTATGCTGTATATATACCATTGTGTCGAAGGTCCTAGTCAGGTTGAAGTTGGCCTTGTCGTAAGAGGTTAGTGGGTGAAATGAATGAGACCATAATAATGAGGGCGAAAGAATCGAGCGGTAAAGAAATGAATAGCATGTTAGAAAAGTTGATTTCTTATAATATCAGGTAGAGCTAAGCTATCGGCTAATAATAGTTAAACCGTACTCTTCTTTGCAATCTTTCATTTGCAATTGCAATTTGCAATGCGACATTTGAGTATGCAAAGAGTATTGCAAACATTAAGTAAATGTTTTGTTGCGAGATAGATTTTCATAGATTGCAGTGGTCTGTTAAAAAATCTAACATTTCACAGCCTGAATATTTAGCTATGATGTCATAATTTCTCGATGTTTGATGATTCATTCATTGTTTAGATTATCGCATAGATAAGTTCAAAGAGTTGGTAATTTTTTTACTGAAAATCTTCTCAAGGAATATTTTCGCTGATGAGGTGAAAATTTCTTCGAAAATTTCTCTTTTTAGAGGTGCTAGAGGTGGATCCAGCCTCTCGCAGATGTGATTTTTGTGCTAGCGGTAGGCCAAAAAATATAGAAATAAAGACGTTTTTTCTTTAGAAAGTAGTGAATGCGGTTGCGAGCCGATTAACGAACAAAGAAATGCGATAACCTTGACGCTCCCATTAAAAAACTATCCTTATTCGTTGCACCTGCATTAATGCGAAACCTTCGTAATTTGTTTATTGTAAAGTTGAATGCAAATAAATGTGCATTATTCGTTGAATGTTTCATTCAAATTAATGCCAAATTTGCACAGTTGCAATGATTTACAATATTTTTTTTTTCATTGCAGCAAGACCTCCTCTACCACCGCATCCAACTGTGCAATTTCCTGCTCATGTAATTAATACAATTACATCAGCATGGCAACATGATCCAGATTCTCGTCCTGATTTTGCTGATATTTTGCCGAATATTGAGAAATTTGCTTCGCCAAATAACGATCCTGAAAGTTCTTTGATGGCTATTAATAGAGACAGTACCACTTCACCATCATCGGTTTCGGCGCTCAAAAGCCATTGGGAAAGTAAAAATGCGCCTAACGGTTGGTTTTTGTTTTCTTCATTTATTCCTCGGGAATATCTTTTCCCGAAAGAGATATGATGAAATGAACAAATGAATTGTATACTTTGTTATGCGCTTTAACCATTACCGTATATCGTTTTTAATTATTTTTACTAATTATAAAATTTTCACTGATCAACTTACTAGCTGGGATTATATAGAGATTTGCTTGTTTATAGTCAACATTAGCGAGGATCTGCGGAAAATTTTCGACAAGTAAGTAATATATATGCAAATTTATTTAGCTATCAAGTCATGAATCCGATGAACCCCGAACGAAATCTTTCCAAATATGCAAAAATTGGCTTAGAGCACAGTTAAGAACAACCTCAACGTACTATTAAGTGAGGAAATTGAAATAAGCATGCACAAGAGGATAAAAGTGATAACGATTAAGGAGATTATACGATGAATGGTGTTGCATAGTTGAGATATGAATGTGAAAACTGTAATTTTTTCATATTGTAGACTTTTTTCGAAATCATTTCAAACATTTGATTGTCACTTGTGAATTTAATGTGCAATCGTCTTCAATTTTGCAAAAATCGCATCCAAATATTGCAATGATTTAGTTTCTTAAAGGCTTCGATGAAACAATTGCAAATTTTAAATTATTTTCTCTACTACGCCAAATGCAAATGCAGCAGCCGAATATATTTTCAGCGAGCGATTTAAGCTGTAGAATTTTAACTTAAAATTAAATCCGATCATAGAGGATTCGTTATTTCGATACAACGTTTTTGTAAAATGCTAAAACATCTGTGCAAAACGAATGGGAATTTTTAGGCACTTTTTAAAAGGCTGTCACTAAGTCTTTTTGAAGACAGTGTACCGAATAGAGAGATTAACGCAGCACACGTATTCATCTACTTACAGCATAGACACAATGATATCTCAAAACGCTTATCAAATACCGTAATTTGGGAACGGCACATATGAATGAGATTGGGTTCGTGAAAATGGAATTTTTCAGGCATCTAAATGTTGCATAAGAAAGCAGATTCACCCTGATGTATAGGTGAATGGTAACTTGAAATAGTTCAATCGGTTAAAGCGTCTATCGAAAACTTTCACAATCCTGGTTCGAATTCGCAACAAACTCATTCGCTACGTAGTGTAGATGTGTTGATCTTCGATATGCATTTCAGTGAATAGTAGCAATAATGCTTACCGTTCAATGCGTTCCCATAGAAACAAGCGCTCGAACGTGATGCTAATATTCGATGAAAAATTTATTGTAGTGTTGGCAAATTTGCAATCGCAATCTACCGCATCGTCAATGCAATCCTCTTCGAAAACTGTCGATGAACTTCGTCAACGAGTAGATAGAAATGGTTATGTCTCACAAGCTACACGAGCGGTCAATGAAGCTATTAGTAAAGCGCAACAGTCATCGACATCAAACACATAAGCCGCAAATATTGCACATCTAATTCAACAATTTAGAAAAATTTTCAATTTAAATAATTTTTTATAATTTAAATATTTTTTTCGTTGCATATAATTGCATACATCCATAGATGCATTGTTTTTATTTTCATTTTTTTGTTCCTCTAATCGTAATATTTTTGATGTTTTTTTGAATTATTGCTTTTCGCTTTTCTCTATTATTGCATAGTGCTCTTATGAATAGGTGTTATTTTTTGATCTCCTACATAATCATTTAAATGTTCATTTTGAATAGAATCGCTTAAATGTGTTTATATATATATATATATATATATATATATATATATATATATATATATATATATATACATTATTAGAATCATATTTATATAACGATGACCGATGAAGTCTCGAAAATAAACTGGTGATTTTAAATTTGTCAATGATGTATGCAACTTATCAATTGTACAACATTATGGTAGTGGAAGAGCCAAAGATTTAAGATTAACTCAATGGTTAATTTTTAGGGTTATGCCAAGCGCGCATTTCATAAATATTCTAGCTACCGTGATGATTTGAATCTAAGAAAAAAATGTTTGAGAAAAAAAAATCGATTTTTTTTTCGACTACAATAAAGTATTTGTCTAGTTAATAAATGGCTAAAGAGAAATTAATAGACAACATTCGATGCCATAGCAACAGGTAACGCTCGCTTTTAACAGACGGAAAAAATTGCTTCATTACCTAACTCCAACTATACTACAATTTGGTTTCATTTTTCGATGCTTCACATCAAAGTTTTTGACGAATTCACCTCCTTTATAAATACTCTAATATATTTCAATGGACTATGTGAAATTGTAACGATCCACTAATATGAATTTTTGTACTTTCATATTTCGAATGAAAACGTAAAATGTTTCCTTTTTCTTTATTAATTTTGAACTTTATTAATTTTGAACTGAATTTAAGAGTGATTTTTCATTTTTTTAAAATTTCTCTAATATTACATATGAAAATCATATGAAAATATTTCAATAAATTGGTCATTTCTAAGTGACTTATTTTATAATAATTTATCAATTGCAGCTGCAGTTATTTACTCCATAGATTTATTTTCCTTTTTAATGTTTTTTTTTTGATTAATTCAATAAATAAAGTGAGATGATGTTTCTACTTTAGAACTATATAGTTTGAAAATTTTGCTTAAGTACTTCAAAAATGACCAACGATATGTTCAGTTTTCATAGCGAAAGTGACCAATAAGCTGATAGAATGTCTCACGACTTTTTTTCTCTCGAAATATTTATATATTTGTGATTACAGTCTTTAATTTCTTATTTAAATCTGACGTTGAATTTATGAGATGCACAACTTAGATATGCTTATTTATACTTATGTTTCACTTAGCTTTTCTTTTTTTTTCCCCACTTCATTTCAGTGCTATAGATTGATCAGCAATATGATCTTCTTCAAATAAAAGAAAAATTCCTTTAACAAGCACCTATCCTTGTGTATATATTTTTAAGGAGGTAATTACGAACGTTATCATATGATAAAACATAAAATTTGTGATAATAGGTAGGAGAAAATCATTCTATTCTTAAAGCAATATGCATTTACTATGGATATTCAAATATTTCAGTCTGTATTTTTGCTTACTTTTTTTTTAAATTTCATTCAGTCTTATTTAATTTCAATTCTTTTCCGCTTAGAGGATATTTTTACGAAAGTGACATTTATAATTTGGAATGCACTTTGATGCATGAATTGAATAAAACAATAGAAGGTATATATTATTATGCATATAAGATAGAAGTGCGAAAGTTGCATACTACAAATTCAACTCTTAGCATGTTTACGTTCATTTCTATCGAACGAATAAGCTAAAACGCTCAAAACAACTAAACAATGATATGAATTACTCATTAGCTCTATAGGTGAGTAAACAACCTCATGTACTTCGAGGTAGTAGAATCTAATTGGCGTGCTTTATATACTATTTGCTTGAGCACCTACCTAAGTCGGTGCTACCTGGATAGGTTTGATAGGGCGGGGGAAGGGAGCGGAGAAGGAAGGAGTGGATAATTCAGAAAGGTGAGCCTTTTAGGCGACTATTAGATCCGTTTGAAATGTAGATCATTTCTTTCATTTGTTATATAAAAAATTATTCGTCTTAAGAAGACAATTTAATAATATCAATGTTGTGTGAATGAAACTCCAACTCTAAAGTAAAAATAAGCTTCCATAAATTCGCTCAATTTGCCATATTTTAGGAAAATTAACGAAATATTTCAATTAGAAACGGTAGGATTGAGAAAATCTTCAACTGAATGTTTGAAAGAAATTTTTATTGTTGTGGATCTCAAAGGCGATGACAAATCGATATTATAAGTAACGGACCAAAGAGAATACTAGAGAAAGTTTATTTAATGATTCACTCTTCGTCGTTTACCTTTTAGCTATTCGATTTAAGAGGGGTGCGTTCATACAACATCTCAATTTTTGATTTATTTCATAAAAGTGTGATATTGTTAGGCTATATCATCCATGCAAATAAATGATCTACTCGATAATTCTCAACTAAAATAGGAAACGTCACCTATATTTTTTAAACTTTTTTTACTTCTAAACGAGCAAAGTAGTAAGCAGTAAAGCAGTAAAAATTGCTTTAAAAATTGATTCCATTTTCCATCTGCTTTAAATTCCTTTTAAACGCATTGCTTATTATTATCAAGACTTAATTATTATCTCTTTTCCTATTTGCATGTTCATTTATTCCCACAACGTTTTAGATTATTTCAAGCGTATCAAAAATTTCTTACCGTATGTCTTTAATTTGTTCAAGTTTTTTAGGTGAGAAATAACAGCGATTCGCTATTGTATATGAAAACATCTGGAATGTATGCTTTCCAATCAGACTTTATTAGAGCTTAATTTCGCACTACTTTCGATGCATTGAGCATTCACAACCTTTTCAAACATTCCCTTGTGTTTTATGCTGACGTCAACCAATCACATCCATCCAGATATCCATCAAGATGGAGGGCCTATAGAATAGGGATGAACTGTAAAGTTTTGTTTATGATAATCGTGATGAACACAATTTCATATGCAAACTAATTCCTGGTTTTCCTTATGATTGGCACTTCTTTGTGGGTTTCGATGGAAAATTCCAAAAAATTTGCATAGAACTATGCCTAACTCATAGCAAAATGTTTCTCGAATGTGAACTACTGCTAAAATCTGTATAATCGTTACTTTTATGCATATCTATAAATAAATAAATAAATAAATAAATAATATTCATCAGTTTATGCATGCCTGTATGCGCATATCTTTCTGTTCGCTTATTTACATGGTGAAGTAGCATTCATCTGGCTAATCATTCTGAAATGTCTAGCTAACTGAATTTGCATACTTACTAAGACTTTAGCCAGTGATTGTTGACAAGCAACAAGAAAAATTTACATATTCCACGAAATTTTGGCCCAATAACGCATATTTACTTGCTTATCGTTTCAGATGCATTTTCACTGAATATTCGAAAAATAAATTGAACTATTCACTGTAGGCGGTGAATTACAGAATGCTGAACGCTTTAAGGGTCTTCTTTTCTTTTCTGTATAGCATCCATCCATTAACTCGTTTAGTATTTTTCTTACGCTTTCAAAGATTCCACTTGAGGATGTCCTTGATAGGCAGAAGGCTCGTTTGAACATACCGCATTCTTTTTCAATTCAAGAGATCCCAGTGAAGTGTTCCATCCTCTTCGATGAAGATATCCATCATTTGCGTCTTTTCGCATCAACACAACGCAGTCATAACTCTTATATTTAGATTATTTAGATCATCATATATAAGGTGCATCTTATTATATACGGTATACCATGTTTATATCATACAGTAAGTTCTATTACTTATGTTCTTAGTAGCAGATGCCTTTCCAATGTTTTCTTTTTCTTATTACATTAATAAATTAAGCTTACAAGTTATCAAAAAAAAAAGACTCCGCTCAATTTCACTAATCTTCGGCTTGGTATGATAGTAATTACAATTGATTTCTAGAAAATGTTGTCGATATTTACGATTTGCTTTTAAATTTTCACTATTTCTTGAAGACTCCTCTATTTTCTTCCCATCCCTCCAATCCCCTTCTATCTCCCCTATCTCTCAACCCCCCTCCACTCCATTTATCGTTGCTGCTTCAATTTCTCTTACTTCAGGAAGCTTGATGCCTTGTTGATGTAATTTTTTCATTTCAATTTACAAAGAAATTATCCCTCTCAAACGTTCAGTCAACCAATGAGAGGTTTTCCAATTTTGTGGTTTTTGTTTAAAATGTGCTATGCTGCAAAATAGTGTGTTCCACGATTTAGTAGTATTCAAAAGTGCACTCATCGAAGTTCAACAATAACCAATCCTCAATAATGAACTTTTTCTCTAATTGATCACTCTCTTCCATCCATATGAAGTCGACTAAGTGAATCTGATTCAATTTCATTTAATTTCATGTATTATTGAATTTAATTTTTCCATGTGCTTGTTGAGCATAGTACTTGATGACGTTTATCTTAATATCGCAAAGAATTTTGATCATTGAGAAGCCAAACGTAAAGCAGGTGAAATGATTCCATCGAAAAGAAGAAATGATGCAAATTATTCATAACGTTCGTACAGCCTGAAATGTCATAAAACTTATTCCTAAAGCTTTTTATTTACGCCTACCCGTCAAACTTTTTTCATTTATTTTTTTACTGGGAAAATGTTTGATTCATTCAATTAAGAATCTCTTTATTTCATTGCACGAAATCAAATTCAGTTCGATTTTTTTCCAATCATCTGAAAATACTTGGATTTTTTAAATTTAAATATATCAATTAGAGTACATTTGCATAAAAATACAACATTCCCGCACCTATAATTTCCATATTTTCATATAAAAAGGCAAACAATGCACATATTCGTGATCAACTCATCGAGTTCTATCGTTTGATACCAAAAAAACCGAAATCGGCACAAAAGATATTTTTTCAAATTTTCCCTGTACTACCCCCTCAGGGTTGAAAAATTGCGATCTAGGGGATTTTTTTTCTCGGCTCATATTTGTCCTCGAGCCACATTCTATATATCGTTGGAGAGCTCTCGACGAGCTGATCACAAATCAAAAGATCACTTAACACCATATGGAACAGCGGCCGAGAACGAGAACCCCCGAAAACGCAAAAATCGAGATTTCAGAAATTCTGGCCGGTCGATTCGATTTTCAACTTTTCTCCCGAAATCCAACAACCTATATATCGTTTGATAGAGCTTTTAAAACTGTATCGAATAAGGCGCACTCGAACTCGATAGACCTAACCGTTGCGGAGAAAATAATTATGAAATCCCCAATACAGTACATTTCAATAGAAATTTCACATATTTTAATTTTTTAATTGAACAAATCTTCGAAAAATGAATCTAAAAAATATACATCGTTAAAGAAGAAAGTAAAAACGAATGAAAATAAAAGAACGCAGGAAGAAGAAAGAAATAGGACCTATGTTGATCGCAAGAAGAAGTGACGATACGAACCTATTAACTAAATATTTTTTTTATTTCAATACTAATATTAAGGTGTTGAGGTGGGGGTTCTATTACATGTTGAAAACTCTACTGCAAAGAAAATGCAATATATTTATTGGTGCATCAGAAATGCTTATCGCTTCCGCAATAAGCTAAATTTATTTTTACAACAAAAAAAGACGAATAAATATAAGACAACTGAAATCGTATCAGTATAAGATCTCAATTTTTGACCAATTTTCTTAACTTATCACTATTTCTTAGCGCTTTTCTGTTATATTACTGTTCCGTATTGGTTATTTCACCTTTTTTTCTCAATTTCGGTTGGTTATTTTGTCTTTCTTTTATTTCTTATTGGTTATCTTATTTACATATTGCTTATATACAATCAAAATCATGGTTTAAGGCTGTCATAGATTAATCAGCAATATTATTGCGTTTTATTGCATGTATTTCGTCTATTTGTTCATGAATCAATTCGTTCGAAATGTTATTTACCAAGGAAATTTCGCATGATTCACGTGCATTCACCTATCGAGGGCTAAGAGCACCTGTTCAAGAAATTGGCGTCGTCAAATAGGACAAGAAAGCGTAAGCACTTCAAATGAAATGCTTCTAAGCAAACGTTTCAATCTTTTTCACTTCTTCCTTTCTTTTTTTCCGATAAACACACACACACACACACAGACACACACACACACACACACACACACACACACACACACACACACATACACACACGCACACATATGCGCACTCAAATGCAAATAATATGAGCATTATTTATAATCATTTCGCGCTTTTTATTTAAATTTTAATTAATTTAAATTTTGATTCAAATATTTCATACTTCTTACATTTCATGTATTATCTACCATAGGTCAATTTGTGCATTTCCTATTCAATGGATGAATTTTATAAATTTATTAAAATTACGAAAGATGGACGTTTTCAAGCCTCATATGCATATATTCTTTAGGGGCCTAAATTGAATAATTCATCGCTCATTATTCTCGAAGTCTTTTTTTTGCACAACCATTCAAGACAATCATCGATATCAATATAGATATTAATGGAAGAAATCACATTTTTGAGTGCCAACAAAATTTTTTTCATTTTCTATTTTTCACTCTCTCATTTTATCATCCACTTCAATTCCACTTAACATTTTTTCTACGTTATCCTTTAAACGAAAGAAAAAACCGACGAGAAATTTCTTTCGATAGTGGCAAATATTTACCAATGTTAGCAGATGTAAGTAAGTGCAATCGAGTAATGTGCTGCTTGCATCCTGTTTAACTCCCTCTCTTCACTTATTTAAAATCCGTATTGTTTTCTCTACTCATTTCCTTAGTCCTTTAGATACATTTCAATTGCTTGAAGTTTATCGCTAAACGATTCATAATTAATGTTTAGGGATGGGATATCTTCACCGTTGTATTTTAAATATTACTGCTATTTAATAAAAATTTATTAAAATGCTCTTAAATGTGGCGTAATTTAAGGATATACGTGGTAGTATTTTATTGCTAAATCCTTTATGCCATCAAAAATATACAGCCATTTTTCTCCACTTAGGCTTACAATCTTAATAATCTTAGGAAAAAGGAGCCGTTAACCTACTCATCGTAAAGTGAATCTACGCCCTACGTGTGGATGCTTCTTTTTTTGCCAACATATAGAAAGTAATCAACTAATAATTAAAAATAAACAATCTATTCCACATCGTAATTTCTACTTTCTTTAACTTCACATAATGATTAATATGATTTGATTGGTGATCTCCATCAAAAAAAAGACCAAAAAAAAAACAGTTTCATTATGCGGCTCGCTTTGAAATAGATACTTTAAAATAAAAGACCCTTTATATGGAATATTTATGAGAAATTTCAAATCAAAGTATTTAAGCAAAATTATATATTCGATCCGGTGAAATGCCCATCAAAGATGTCATTGCGCAATATTACAGTATCCTTTACTTCACAAATGCTACTAGTTGCATTCGTTGTCACGTGCATTGCTTATGAATCATCGTAATATGATAGGCATTCTGTTGGCGTCATGCATGACATCATCAAGATAATACTTTGTTGACGTCATGCATGACGTCATCAAGACAATACGTATAAGATCACGCATATTTCACTGCTATACTTGATAGTATCAAGTGTAAATATATTCGATTTGTAACCGACATAGGATATATCGATGTGCCGAGATTCTCGATATTTTTTTCATATCCCTGCTGTACTTCTAATGTTTCTTCTTCTATTGCAAGTAAAATTTAATCATTTTTCAATTTAAAAAAACTCATCATATCAGGAACTTATCGTTATCATTGTTAAACCTCTTATCAAATGAATATATGAAAAGATCGATAAAAATATCAAAATCCAAGCGCATTATCTTTTATTTGTTTGCATAATATTTACAATTTATAGTTGTTGTATTAAGGAGATGAGCGAGAAAGGTGGATGCTGTTATGGTTGTTCAAGAGTGTTTCTCTCGCTTCTTAACATCCTTCTTTTGGCAAGAATTTTTTTTTTTTGTTTTATTTAAATATAATAAATATTATTCTGCAACAATGATCTCATATAAAGCTTTCAATATTAAGCATCGCAAAATTTGCTCATTATATTTAAATTTAGAGTCATCATCCACTAATTTAGATAACTCTATACATTTCATTGACTTATAACATTGAAATGTTATGTCATTCATATCTATGAACCATAATAGGAGAACTGCCTTATTAATGAGTGGACTACGTACCAGCCGGTATTCCATTGAGCCTTTCATTAGACTTTCTTATGCTGATTTGATAGGAAAAAGGTGGTGAGGGGAGACGGAAGGAGGAAAGGCCAAGGAGGAGTGGGAATGACCGACGAAGAGGAATAGGAAGGGAGGGATAGAGGTAAAGGATGAAGATATATCCATCGGGTGCAATTAATTTCTTAATTTCTTGCTTAAAAGTGAAATATGCTGAAAAAAAAACATAATTTACAGCTCACTGGCTTAGCTGTAATTGGTTTAACGCTTTGGTTACGCCTCGATAATTCGATCGAGAAAGAGATTCGTGAAAGAATTTTGGATGAAAATAATGGCAACTATGAAATGAATCAGATCAAAGAACAAATCCGTTTTGCTGTAAGTTTTCATATTCTTCCTTTAAAAAAAAAACACAATGATGCGTTTTCCTAAAAATCATCGATGGCACTTCAGATTACATCTTAAAGAATCCTCTTTTAACTACAACGAACCGATCTCCACATTTTTGCCAGTTATAGATGATAGGAAATCGTCTTGGTGAATAATTAGAGTTTCATTTCTTTGGAATTTAACTCGCTAAGAAGAATCTTTGAAAATATTCAAAGAAAAGACGTCGAATCATGATATGTGCAAAAAAAGTGAAGTTGTTTATAGAAAATAGAAATATTTAAACATAAATTGTTGAGCTTTTGCTTCAACAATCGAACAGAATGAAATCTGATTGTAGTTGATGATCTCATTCTGGGTGCTGTGTGGATTCGGTCTTGCTGGTGCGATCATTGGTCTAATTGGTTTATTTGCTGGATTATGCGGAAGTAGATGTACAGCTGGCGTCTACCTGGCACTTCTAATCGTTATGACGATTCTTGAAATAGGTGTCGGTGTATTCATCATTATTGATGCACCAAAGGTAAGTGATAAGAAGAAAGGCCACGCTACTCTCTCTTTAGACACCTCTGTTATTTCAGTCCTCATACTACTGAGCCGATTATCTTACAGCTGTGCTTTCTCTAAGGGCCTAGGAGAGTTGCAGAAGGTGAAGAGGGGGGGGGGGGGTAATGAAATATTTTTTCGTTATTTGAAGAATTCAAATGGCAGTAGCAGTAATGAATAAAACTTGATTTCAGGATTACAGATCATAGAATTGATTACGATTGTATTCCTTTTTCTAGAGAATTTTACGTTAGAAGTATTGAAGATCGTAATGAGCAATGCTTTTCTATTCGTTTTGTCGAAACGGCTCTATTATAGATGGGGAAGAGCGGAAGGGGAGTAGAGGTTATGAGGAAAGGATGGTACTAATGACTATCGAATTGGCTAATCTATATGGCCCCAAAGAGATGAATATTAAAAATCTCACATATTAAAAAAAAACTTAATAATATATAAATGGTTACTGCAATTAATTTTTTTCGCCTCATGCTATATTTCGTTCATTTTAAATATTAAAAAAAAAGAAAGAAAAGAAAGCAAATTCATAGCGTTCACTAAAGATTCTTTTTTTTCATTATTATTAAGTTGAATAGAGAAAATTTACAATTATTATTGAAGTAATGAAATAGAGTATACAATAATCTTTTAGATTCATAATACAGTTAATCGATATGTGTATGTAGCGGAAGAATTGCAATCATCCAATCTACAAGATGCAAACGTTCTTCGTCAACGGGTAAATTTCTATTGCTTTTCAATGTTAAGGCCTTCGCTTCTTCGTCTAAGCCTTCCCACGGATGTTATTTATTATTATTCTTTTTTAACGTCCCTTACAAAAAAGACTTCACTCGCCTGCAGATTTCCTTTTTACTTCCTATTTAGGCGTAAGTTTTAAGCTTAAATATGTTTAAGTTTAAGTTTTTAAGCAATAATTATTCATCGAAAATCTTGCATGCTTTAAAATCAATTATCTCTCTTCTATTAATTATATTTCAATCTTCTCATGATTTTTGCCTTAATCGCATTAATGCTTAGCGCATACTTGACATCAGTAAGAAAAAATTAATCAGTTTTTTGAGAAGGTAAGTAAACACTTTTCTCGAAAAGAGGTTGAAATATCTGTAAAGATAGGAAAAGGTATGCAAATGATTTTGTTGGAAGAATTTTAGACACCTGTAAAGGTGATCTAATTGTGTGAAAATGATGGCTTAATGTATGAGAGCTTTTGCACGAATTATATCAGCATGTCTACGATCATATCATTGTGCAGTGAATAAGGAGGAAATTAATACAGGTAACTGCTATATCATGCAAAGCATCTTCATACATTAAACTCATACATTGTAGTTTCATGTAGGAATTGCAAAAAAAAGTCTACAAGGAAATAATTGAATTGCAGCCGAAAATTTAGTTCATTACTTAGCGAATTCCCAGAAGAAATTTCCAAGTAAAAGAAAAAATAAAAAAATTTTTTTTTAAATTTTTAAAAGTTTTAGAAAATTTTTAAAAGTTTTCGGAAAAATTTAAAAAAAAAGAATAGACCCAAATTATGCAACGTTCCAAAATTATATTTGCTTAGAATCATAATTAAAAAGGCCATAAATCCGAAACAGTATAAAACTGCATTAGCTTAATTTTTCAGTTTCATTGTTGCGGTGCTGATGGTATACAATCTTTCGCATGTTCAGGCACTAATTTGGTAAATTTATTTAAATCCTTCTTATATAAGCGTTATTATTTGCTCAACTTACCTCTATTCATATGAGTAGTATCCAATTTCCATAATTTGAAGATTCTAATTTTCTCGTAAATAGTAGTGATTCTAATAAATAATAAGTCGAAAATCACAAGAGGTTTTTGTAAATAATCTTATTGTAATATTCTTGTTCTGTGATATTTTAAAATTACTGCTTCAATCTGCTGGTGAAAAATTTTTTATGAAAAAAGTGCAAATGAAATGATATTCATTTGTTAACTTCAACTGTGTGAAAAAATTCATAAATAATCGTACGTTCAAATAAAAATGCCAATAATTAGTCGCTTGAATAATTCTCAAAAAAAAATCCTCTCATTTTCATGGGAAATCATTTTCGTTAAACTTTTGGTACGATAAATGAATTAATTTGAAGCAGATTTTTAATTTTAATCTATAGCAACTTCAAATTTGTAACAATGAATTTTTTGTCCATTGGAATTTTTTTTCAAATATTCTCAAATCTGTCACTTAATGCTTTGAATTTTTCTTGAAAAATTTCGACATAGATATAAAAATTACATCAACAAAAGAGTAGTCGTCACTAGGTTTGGACATATTTTCTTCTAGTTTGAAGGAATAATTTTATGGAAAAATCAAATATTTTAAGGTGACGAAGTGTAGATTAAGTAATGGTACTGATAACACTCCATAATATGATGGTATCAACAGATAATGCTAATAAATTTTTAGCCAACATGTACAACGGCAGTATGGGATCGACTCAATTTTACGTTGATGATCGCTGGAATCGTTCTCATTGGTATTGTAATTCTACAAATACTTACAGCTATTATTGCTATTGTTCTAATTGTTACAGGTGGAAATGGCTCATCATCGAGACCAACAAATGGTTGAATCGATTCAATTATTTGCCCACAAAAATCGTTTCTAAATGGAATTTCCCTCGTTGAATGCCTCATTAGAATGGAAAAAATTAAATTAATGAAAGGAATTTGGATGTATTTTATTTGAAGGGAATAAATTTGAGAGATCAAAGAATACTAAATTATCTCTCCTCTCCCTCTTTTCGCCTCCCCTCTCCTTTCCCCGGTCTCACCGTCTCCCTTTCCTCTTGAGAATGGACTCCTTTTTCAGAACAACCATTAATTTCAACATTGTGCTATATTTTGAAGACGCAGTTATGATCGCTTTCATAAATTATCGGTATTTAAATGTACATTTGCATTATTTTCCTATCATGAATATTCTATTAATTTTGTTTATAATTTTTAAAAAATATGAAGGAATCCCATTAAAACAAAATTTACAAAAACATTTTTGCTTTTGGAATCAAGAATTCTTTTTCGTTTACTCTAGAATTTTAATTTTTCAGCTGTAAAATTTCGCTTAAAAATTTCAAAATTTTTTAAATTTTTTTCATGTAGAATTAAAATTTCTTAATGAAATATTTTCACATTTATGAGGAAATTTCCATACAAGTATAGACTTTTAAAAATTACTTCTATTCTTTGTTGATATTATTATAGCCATTAATAGTTTCTGTTAAACGGTGTTGGCATTCTCATAACTATAGTATTTTGCCTATTTGTAAGGAATTCATAGCTATCAATTGAGAGGCAAATAACTGATCGAATTCGGCCTCACCATCTGGATTAAGTGAATTATTCTTTTTGATTGGTACTTTTCAATATCTTTTCCATATCCTTAAGGGGTGAAATTTGATTTTTTTCATTTATTCTTAATGTTTCTCACTTTTAATATTTGCCTCACATATACGAAATAGTTGATTAAATTTATTTAAAAGGATACATTTTTTTCTACAGCGATTGTAATTGGAAGCGGAAAATAATTTTCAAAAATTTACATATAAATCGGACATGTGTATATCAATGTGTTTGTCGTTTATAACTTTATGTAAATTTTTGAACTATTCGTAATATTGATCTATTGGAGGAATTATGTAAATTTTATGCTCTGATTTTTGAATGATTTCTATGTTGATTTCGTCTAATAATTTCCAGCCGATGCGATGCTACGAATTATCTTTAATATTAACAAAATGTCAGCAAGATAGACATGATTTCTTTTTATAGAATAAAAATAGTTATATGTAAATTTTTTGGATAGAAATATTGTGTCGATGTTTATTTTCTAAATAAAAAAAATGATGATGAAAATTTATTACTGTGAAATGCTTGAGCATAAATTTTTCAGTTAATTTCATTTGCAGCACTAATGAAGAAAACAATTAGAATAACCTCTTTTAGTTTTATTTTCCTATATAATGCAATATTGAAAAATGGGCAAATGAAATTTGTTTGCTACGTGATAGAAGATAAACGTTATATATTATTTTCAAAAAATTGTTTAAAAATTTTCATTTAAAAATTTCTTTTTCATAAAAAATATCCTTAATATTTCAATTTTACATTTTTTTTTGAAAAATTGAAATTTTTGCAACGATTCTTCTCAGTTCTACGTGAATTTTCTTGCTATCTTATGGAGTTGCCATATTTATCTTCTTCATTACATTTCTGATTCTTAGCTTAACTTTTTTTTTCAATCAAGAAAAAACTATAAAAATCATTGCGGTAAAAATGAAGGAAATCAGTACGGTAGAGATCAAATGGTCATTCGGTCATTCATTCCGCTAAGACAAAGAGCAGCATCACAAATTCGGATGATATTATTATACATTTGTTACAATAACGAATTATGCAGCGGAAATATTTATAGTAATATTCTCAATGTTCCGTTTATGCAAGCAGACTATGAATTTTGACTTTTAAATTCCAGAGTTATAATTTTAATTGCTCATTTATAATATCAGTTTTCTTTTTTTTTGAATAAATATGAGCATTACAAATGTAACATGTTTCAGTCAACTAAAAAACTATTATAAGAAATAAAAATTATTGCATAAATAGCACGCTGAAATGAGAGGATAAAATATTTAAAAAAAGCTCACGTTGAAACAAGAGGCTGAAATTTTTAGTATGACGTAAATAGTATAAAACAAAGTTTTATTCATTTTTACAGTTTTTTGTTCGTTTTTCAATAAATGCAGTTCTTTTTTATGCAAATCAGCTGTGAAAGAAAAAGTCCCCATAATTTATAATTAAAAAATTCATTAACGAATTAAAATTCATTCCCTTAATGGCTTTTTGTTAACAGAGAATACATTTTGAGAAATGACAGCATAGTATCAATAAGAGACATATCTACGCCAAATAAATATATTTCAATAATCCGATTTAAATATAAAGTTTCAATTATGAAATAATATTGGAAACTGAAAATTTTGAAAAAATTTTTAAAAAATTCAAAAAAAATCGGTTGAAAAAATATCATGCCCATTCATCAAATTCTCATCAGCTAATTTCCGTTGATAGTTTTGCTTTTTTCATTGAAAAGTACATAATAATGAATTTCAAAGATATATAGCAATGAGTAGACATGATGACCAAGTAAGACAAGCCTTGTATATGGCATAGTCATATTTCTTAGAAGTCTAGAAGTGTTCAATATTAACAAATAACTAATAAATGAATAAAGAAGTTCAGCATATTTCAACGATAAATTCGAGGTTGATGGTAGGCTTATAGCAATATGATTTTTTTTTTAAATGAGCAAAAGACGATATTGAAGATCACATATATAAACGAGAAAACCATAAAACCCCATTATAAATTCCAACTCCCCTCATCCTCTCAATATCGGTCTGCCTTAATTTTTGAAACACATCTGTAAGCCTCTTTAAAAATAGAAATCGCTAGAACTCTCGGTTCTGCTACGTCACGACCCCGAGAGAGGGAGGGTTATAAATCCCTTATAAATATTATAAATATTAGAGCACAAGACTTTCCACCTGTTTCTGGAGGGATGCTTTTTTTATTTTATGCAACTATAAATGATTGATTATCTTTAAAAGGGGTTTTATAGTTCAATTCTATTTCACAACAATTATTTCAAAAATTGTTCCCTCATGTAAGAATAAAATTTTCATATTATTTATATTAGTGAGGTTTTAACTGCTTTATGCATACGCTTTTGCCATTCGTCGCCTTCTTTGTACAGTTTTGAAATCGTTCTTCTCTGTATCGTAATTCTTTGAGAAATTCTCAACGATCATTGTTATTGGGAATGCAAGTACGAGAACACCCGATATACTCGCACAACTTGCAATGATTTTCCCAACTGAAACATTTTTATTATTACTTGAGCGTGAACATCATTCATGAGCATATATATATATATATATATATATATATATATATATATATATATATATATATATATATATATATATATATATATATATATATATATATATATATATATATATATATATATATATTCTGAGTTTACGTGGACCAAAGAAGGGGGTCAAGAGGGCGGCAGCCCCCTTGCGGGGGCATGGGGCGGCGGAGCAGCCCCTGACCCTATCATTAGTACTGAAATAAAATCCATATAGACAGTAGAGGTTCGCACAGTCAGTTCTTCCCATATTCCTCATAGTTTCATCCTCCCGTCTTTCTATATGTTGTGCGTGTTTTTTGTGTGTCTTTTTCTTGGGGTAGCATTTACGTCCTTATCTATATACCTTGAGGTCTTTATGCATATAACCACACATTGAGAGTAAATGTTCAGGTGAAGAAGGGGGAGGTGGTTCGATTCCGTGTGGGTTTTTTGTGGTGTGTGGTATGGGAGGGGAGGTGTACATGTCCGTGTGTCTATATATTTGTGGTGTATGTGCGGCCTATTTCAGTTTGGCATGTGTGTGTGGGAGAGGTCGTATGTGTGGTGCGTGGGGCGTCATGTGTGGTCTTTTCAGTTCATCTGTGGTATAGATTCCGTTTGGCATGTGCATATGGGAAAGTGCGGTATGTGTGGTGCGTGTTGGGCGCCGTGTGTGGCCTGAGTGTGTGCATCTACGTGTGTATGTGTGCTGTGCCTAAGGGGTGAGTTGTGGTTCGTGGGGTTGTCGTGGGGTGTGGTTCGTGTGGTGTGCGTGGTAGTGCAGTGTGTATGGTGCGTATTGTGGTCGTATGTGTGGTGCGGTATGCAGAAGGGGTGTGCAATGTGTGTGGGGTGTATGTGTGCTGTATGTGGTATGGTAATATTGCAAACGTGTACACTGCTATTTCGCATAAGCTTATTAAAATGGGGAGATAAAGGAGATATTTGTCATAAATTTCGAACGGTTGGATCTTATCATTTTTCTTCTCTCTTTGAATGAGGTGGGTTTTTTTATGTATCGTAGTATATCGTGATTGAGTCCAATTTGGCCATACTTCGTTTTACGCATACCACATGCATTATGACTTTTGTGTACTGCAGTGAAGGTCTCTGCATTAATGTTTGCCAGTGTCTAAAAGTAATTTTTTGTGTCTGTCAGTTACTTGTTGGTGTCGATTGTGTATGCGGTATATGTGCGGTGGGTGGTGTGTGTGTGGTGTGCAGAAGGAGCCAGCCCCTTGTACTCTCTGGAAGAGGTATAGCGAGCGCCGAAGGCGCAGGTGTGTTATTTTCTGCTTTTTTTTCTTCACTTTTCTTGGCATGACCTCATGTCATATCTCGAGCCCAGATGGACGAATTTTGATCCGGTTTTTTCTAAAGTTCATATAAGACGAGGAAAAATGTGTTTCGGTGTTGCTTTACGTGGAGAGATGCTACTATATGCAATTGAATTTTGTATTGCTTTAGTTAGCTTTTTTTAGCTATTCTAACAGTAATCAAATATGACTACTGTTTTAAGCAATTAATGTTTCCTACCCCGTCAATCCCTCAGTCCCCTCCCATACCCTCCCCTCATCTCCCACTTACCTCTCCAACATAAATCACTATGCTCTCTAAGAACAGGTAATCACTCTTTGCGAAATCGCCCACTACCCGGGCAAAAAAATCCATTTGATATGATTACAAATGAGGTAGTAAATTTTTCGTCTTTTTTACCTTCTTTTTTTCTAAATTGGACGACAATTTTGCACTAATTCCATCGAAAGGTTGAAATGAATGCACTTTTAGAGAGCATATCTCATATATATCCTAGAACTATTGAAGAAAATCCTTTTTATTTCACGCAATTGAATGTCAACTTTTTTCTTTCAAATTTTTTCAACATCTACAAATCGAAAAAATGAGCAATAGTTTTTTAAAATTTTTTTGAAATGAATGAATTGAACTGAAAAAAATATATCGCAGTAATAGTTTGAGAGTTCGGATTAGAACAATTTGAAAAATATAAGAAAAAAAAATCAGATATATTCCAATTAACTTACAGAATGTTTGTGGGCAGAAATCACCATAACCAACAGTGGTCATCGTTACAATACACCTGTAATAGATCATTTACGCGTTATTCAATATGGAAAAAAATTCATACAAATTAATTTTTTATGAAAGAATAATTTTATCGATGATGTTTTGGAAACCCCCTTACCTCCCCCCCCCCTCCTCCCATCACCCCCTCATCTTCCCTTTTTTGAGGGATCGAAAAATGGATCGTTGGTAACGAATAATAGATTTGTAAAGAATATGAAGGAAAGAAATGTTTTTATAAGTTCCCATTTGTCATAACAAATAGAGATGTTAGAGAAGCAGATAATAGCAGTTTTGAAAGCAACGTACCACCATCCGGCATGCGGAATTGACCTGAAATCAAGAGCGTTCAAAGATCACATGATGTGTAATAGCTACAGGATTTTAACTAATTAACTAAAAAAAAATTTTTTTTTTAGTTATTTAGTTTAAAAAAAAATTAAATTCGGTGTGCGTTCCCCGCTCATACAGTTAAATCCTACAATTTGAATAAATCTTCATCAGTGAGAATTTTCATTTAAAAGTAAAGTTTAGTTGATTAATATAAGATGAATTTTCGAATTATAATTAATTCATACATTTCAAGTGCGCAATTACTCAAAAAATTGACGTGATTACTTTCAAACGCAATAATTTTCGAAATCATTATCACACAATCATTAATTATGCTAAGGCAAATAAAATCTCTCGATTGTGCTATTTTAATTGTAATTTATTGACGAAAATTTTGAATGCAAAGAAAACGCTTTGAAAATCATCCACTTTTAGCAGTCATATAATTGAATTCATGGAAAAGTTTATAAAAAAATAACGACATTGAATAGTGATTGAATTGAATTTATCAAAAAAAAAAAAACATTTCATTGCACTTACTTGAATTTTGTGCCCGGTTCATCACGTTCGGCAAAATACATCAACGTCGAAAAGAATATTATTGCAGTTAATAAAAACAGAGTCAACATTGATAGCTCAGGAAGACTGAAAAACGAAAACGAATTAAGTGAGTGCTGACAATATATGGAAAAAATTTTTTCAGAATATGTAAATTTTTACAAATGTTTGTAAACGATTTTCATTGAGCATTTTTTTATTACAAAAGGGAAATGAAGCATTAAAATGTCGAAAATAATGCATAATGTGTGCAGTTATGTGGATTGCGCATAATTTTTCTATCTAAACTAAGAGACGATTGTATCGACTCGTTTTTTATGATAAGATGGAGTTTTTCTTTAAGTTCCAAGCGCTATCAGCCGAGGAAAAAATCAACCAACGGTCAGATACCAAGAATATAGAGGATTTCCGCGGTTTCTTGAAAATTTCGAAAATTATCAATGAACAAATTAACAAATAAATAACTAAATAAATGGATGGATAAATAGGAAAATGAACAAATAAATAAAGCGAACAAGTGAATAAATAAGTAAATAGGTAAATAAATAAATAAATAAACAAATAAATAAATAAATAAACAAGCAAATAAACAAATAAACAAATAAATAAATAAGCAAATAACCGAGTAAAACTGGCTTTGAAGACTTCATCATTTTTCTTTCCTTTTCGTTCAGTTGCGTTCTAATGCTTTCTAAATTTTATAGTCAGTTTTTATCAAATTCACCTCGTCTTAACAGTCATTCCAAATGATTTAAGGCCACTTGAATATCTGGCCAATTTGAATACTCGCGCGACACGCATTACACGAACTACCCTCATTATCATGGCCAATCCACGAAATTCACCAATTGTATTCGCACCAAGACCTGAAAATATATTGCATCATCCCCCATAATTTCTCAAAAATACGACCGATCGTATCAATTGAACCAGTCCATTTTATATCTACCGATTGAACATTGCAACTGTTTATTGTTAAAAATGAAAAATTCAATCGTTTGATGGTTTAAACACTACTAACAGGTCAATGAGTGAAAATTGAAAATTAATAACCAAAAATTGAATCGATGAAGCGATTCGATCGGTCAGAATATATAATTGCCTTGAAGAAAGCATATCAATAATTAGTGCAATAGAGAAGCAAATACAACAACAATATAACAAACACGAAAGCATCGCAACAACACAACGTTTAATTCTCATATATCATTATTGAAAGCAATTATGATCAATGCAATATTCATGCCCCTTCATCAACACACAAAACGAATACATACAAATCAATTACTGCATTCTCTTTTAATTATAGGCCATCTCAAATTCGAATCTAAATTGCATAGAAAATGAAAAAGTTAATTAAGCGTGAGGAAAATTTCTCTACAGATTTCTTGTTGATAGATGGGAAATCCAGATAATCCAGAGCGCTGTTCAAGAGCTTGTAGGATGTGATACTTTTTAATCACTAGTTGTTTTTAGCAGTCATTGGATCGGTCTCCATTTAGTTATGTAAATCTTTCAAAAGAGCAATACCTATGGCTTAAGTTGATGTGAGAGAAGGGTGACATACTCAACAGTTCATATTAGTAAGGATTGGAAGCGTTACGGCAGCAGGATTGGAAGAGATTGGAAGAAAATCAAGAAGGAGGTTCATAAAGGACGATGAATGGTAACTGTTGGGACGATGAGGTTACTATTTAACTATTCTTATCAACATAATCAAATATATGGTGCATTAAATGTTGACAGTTGTGTAGATTGGCTCATAATAGAGAAGAAAGTAATAGTAAATGGGTAAATATATTTAATCTGCTTGAATAAAATATAAAAATAAGTGAAAATGAAATTATATTTCATTCGCATTCACAAATTTTTCTCTTCCTTCGTTTCCTAATTTCTCTCTCTTCCTCTTTCATTTCCTCTCTCCCTCCCTCTCTCTCTCTTTATTATAAGAAAGAAAACAGCATAGTAAAGATAGAGCAACGATAATAGAGGTACATTTTATCGTAAATAATGGTAAGTTAAGAAAAGAATGAAATGAAAATTTTAAAGAGCAATAATAATAATAATTAGTTAATTTGTTAGGAAATATTACTACACAAGCAAGCGATATTAACTCACTAGTATCTCCAAAAATTAGAATACCTGTAATACCTGCAAGTTACTGTTTACGTGAAAGTGTTTTTTTTAAATTATTAATTTATATTAATAAAATTTTTATGTGATTATATAAAATTTTCTTCAATCACTATCAATAGCAAAAATAATGTCGCATATAGCATAAATATTTTTTTTTCGATTTATGTATATTTTTCAATGCTAGAATTGATTACTCATTTATTTGAGAGAAAATTCTTCGGAAATTTTCGTAGAAAAGAGAAAATTTTTATCAAAAAATTCATGTCCCATATCATATTTTTCCATACATGTTTTTATAGTGTATATTTCACCTTCGCACAATATCGATGATACATTTTTCTTCTCAAGCATATTCATCCCTTTATTCATTCCTTCCCATAGTATGATAAATGGAAATGAAGTCCTCTAAATGTACTCCTTCCTTCTCTTCTTTCATATTTCCATTTACTGCTTGAGGATCGAAGATCCTAACCATTATAAACGTAGATTTTCCTCTCGTTTCGCCTTTCTGACTAACTTTTCAATATACCTGTTCCAATCTCTACCTGTCTGTTGAGCAAGATGCTTAAAGAGGATTTAAAAAAGAACTTAAAGGGGTATACTCACCCGCAATATGTAGAAGAACCTCCAAATAAAATGGTATAATCGTTAAACTGTCGATTAAATTCAGCGGCTCCCGTATGAATTTATATTTTTCTGTACAAACGGTGAACCGTGCTAAATATTCGATTGTAAACCATATTATACATACCTGAAATAATTAATGAAAATATTGAAATTGAATTCACTATGTGTTTAAATAATGAAAATATATAATTGAATTCATTATATACCAATGCATTTTCACTAGTGAATATTATCGATTCAATGAGAATTTATTAAATTTATTTGACATTCAATGAAAAAAACTTTTATTGAAAAAAAAAGAGACTCAATGAGAAATTTACGTAAATATGAAAGAATTAACTCGAAAAAAGGAGAACAAATTAAATTTATTAAAAACTTCGAAAATCTTTTAGAAAACTTAATAGAATATAATAGCTATAACTAATTGTAGGCCTATATTCCCAGAATGTTTGCAGTATTGATTATGAAGTAATTCTAAATATGAATAACTGTTTAAACTAGATATGATCTGAATAAAGAAGAGTGCAAATCTTATATGAGAGCAGATGATTCAAAATGCTCTTTAATGCCCTTATATTTTGCTGAAACCCCTCTTCCTCCTCACCTTTTCCGTATTATTGAGCTCCATTCATTGGTCAGGAATTTTCAAAATTTTGAAATTTCATGAGCAAAAATTTGATTTTATTGTAAAATAAGCTTTATATTTAATGAAATGCTTCCTTTAAAAATGGGTGTGATAATTTTTGAGTTTTTAATTAACACAGAAATAAGCCAAATACAGCTTGAAAAACATTTCAGCAACCATCTCTACAATTATGGCTGGAATTTGTGGATGATGAAATTCGAAGAGTGATGTCTATTCGACAACTTAAGCGAATAGTCTGAAGGATCGGAGAATAAACTAAGGTTCGAGTTTCTGCAAATTATCGAATGCTATTTATTAGCCCCTTTCGTTAATAACAATATTATGAGTAAATACGCTCACCAATTCAACATAATCCAGTAATAAATGTGGCTTAAAATTAAGATCTTCGGTACCAGCGGCTGTAATATTTATTGAGCTCGTTTGTAGTTCCGGTAAAGAGCCAAGTATCATACCAGTTACCGATGCAATAACCATCGATATACTCACAATTGCAAAACCCTAAAATTGTAATATCACTATATTCAACCTTCATTATATCTTTATTATACCAATATTAAAGATATGCAAAGATAAAGCTATGAATCATCAACTTACATAATATAGTTGAAAGCAATGGAAATTCAATTTTGGAAATTTGAAACGTTTTTTACTTGTTAGATTAAACTAAAAGGCAGCGGATGGATTTGAACGATTAGCAAAGCAGTGAAAGAAATTATTTTTTATAATACTTTTAAACGTGGTTCTATAAAAATCGTTATTTACAGCATACATAACTGTAACTATTCAAATACCTCTTCCAAGTTGATATGTCAAATTTTCCACTGCTTTATTACGGAATGAACAACATATTTGAAGAACGATTTCTCTCCCTAGCGCAAAGAATTGTGACCACTTCGCCGGTGGTCACAACTTGGTAAAAGTTTTGATCATCGGCGAAGAAATTAGCGTCCCCATATTGTAATGCTTAATGAGCGGAAATAACACGATACAGGTTTTGTTTTTCTCAGCGAACGGTTATATATATAAACATAAATATAAATATAAATATAAATATAAATATAAATATAAATATAAATATAAATATAAATATAAATATAAATATAAATATAAATATAAATATACGTATATATATATATATATATATATATATATATATATATATATATATTTAATCTTCAAACGTGCTTACAAGCTGTGTAAAAGGGCACTCATCATTCGTGATGTCAATGCAACCAGCCGGCTGTCAGAATTTTAAAGACTTAAGCATTTGATGCGTTTCGCATACTATAATAAACCATAGCTTTCGCTTTTCTAAAAACGCACGTAAGATGAATGAGTTGAACAAATGAACAAATGAACTCTTACTTTAGCAGTTGTTCCCGAGCTAGGATCTTCCATCACTAACCATAATTGACGTCGTGAATTCGAACAACATACACCATCAAATTGATCATCTATATTTGTTACGATTATAATTTTAGGCAACCAGAATTTCTTTAAATATCTCGTTGAAGTATTATATGAGATAATATGTAAATATATATGAGGCTGTTGTATATAATATATATGTTAAACATGCAACAAATATACGGAATATAAAATAAGATAAAAATATATATTAAGCTTCATAGAATCTCCATAGAAGATTGGAAATTGCAATAGCTCAGTCGGTTGTACTTCTGCATGGAAAACGGAATATCACGAGTTTGGGTGGCACCTGCTGACAAATCTTTCACCTGTCACCGAGAGATTGTTGTTACGAATTTGAGCTATATAAAAGCTGCCTTTAACATTGAATTCAAACATAAATACCACTATGAGGTACCAATGTTTAGAATGCTCTATGATTTGTTCAAAAAAAATTAATATTAAACCCTCTGAAATGTGCTATGTTTGGATATTGAATCGAAAAGAACCTTTCATTCCCTCAATGCTGGAAGCGAGGAGCAAAAGAAACCTGATAAGCATACTCTTATCACAGTTCAATAACACTTGATAAACTCTTCTAGAACATCTCACTATCGCATATCCTTGCTAGATTTCAAATCTTCTGAACGATTCTGGATAGTAAATCCCTAACAAGAATGGAATATAAAATATCGAAATAGATCCATAAAATAAATCTATAAAATAATGCTCATACCATATTCGACTGATTGATAACTTCCTTTAGGCATATCTTCACCAGATTCCTCTTCCTCTATCGACATCGACATACAACATGGTGCAAAGAAATCTCTGCAAATTTTTTTCCCATATTAAGTAAAAAAAAATAAATTATATCGACTATAAGATCATAAATCGGCATGAAACGATCAAAAATCTTTTTTTTTTTAATTTCTTTAAACTTTTTTTTATATGCTTGCATGTCTCTAACTCAAGAAATAATACGATAAACTCTGATGCATTGAATTTTTTTCCTGTGTTGTACTCTTAAAGATCTTTCAAGCTGTACTTTATTAATTTTCATCAAATTTCAGCATCATTACGAAAAAGGGAAAGTGAAATTGAATTTTTTATTTTCAAAAAATTATAGCGAATTAGATCAATTGACTTCTTTCTCGTTCCAAAATGGTGCATCTTCTTGCATTTTTGCTACGTTATTATGTATACCCAAATGGGAAGAAAGAATTAGAAGAAATGGAATGAGGGAGGAGGAGCCAGATTATCCATTAGCGCTTCCTATTTCCATGAATGAGCGTGTTTTATGAAGCTTGTAATTACGAGGGTCTTAAAGTAAGAAGAGATTTAGCGTAAATCGTCGAAAATAAAATCGCTTAAATTAGAGATCAATTCGTTTGTTTTTTGCATCAGCAACAATCTACCTACCTATAATTTAAAAGAAAAATTTCTTGCAATGCGCTGCAAGTTATTAGATTTACACATATAATTTTATGCAAATTTTCCAAAAAATTTATGCAAATTTTATACCTTTTAATTTTCCAAAAATCAAGTTCTTTAAAGAGTCGTTCACGGCAAATATCACCCGGTCGATGAAAATGTCCCGTTGTAAGAAAATCATAGATCGGTTCGAATATTTTGCCGGATCGTTCGAAAAAATATTCCTTCGTTTCCGAAAGAAATCCATCACAACATTCCAATCGTTCCTCATGTGACTGTCGTGCAAAACTTGCTAAGAATGATGAAGGACAACGATACTGAAAAAGTTTTTTAATCAATTTTTTTAGTGATTACTGATTTTTTAATTGATTTTTTAATTGATTTTTTTAAATAATATAAATGGTTTTAGTCTTATTCAATGCTAGACATCTAGCAAAGGAACAGCACTATACAACTAACAATTACTACTTTTAAAGTTCTATCAAGTTATTTTAGTGGAAAATTTTCAATAAATCACATGATGCTTATCCACTTACAAATCTCATTACTATTTCCAACATTTCATTTTCTATAACTAAAATATTTCCTTTTTGCCAATTGCTTGCAGAAAAAAGTATGAAAATTAAGCAAAAGAATTTTGCGGCTATATTTAATAAGCGGTAAAAAATATTCTTTTGCAAATTCCTCTACAGTAATCCTATAAGAACACTAAGAAAAGTACTGGAAATGATGAAAAATACCAAGAAAGGAATAGGAAGAAATTTAAATGATATATATCTTATATAATTTTTTTTCTTAAATCAGAAATATTTTATAGTTTAGTTACATAGCTACTGGAAATAATTCATAAAGAAGATCGGCAAAATTGGTACCTCAATTTTTCCACTTTTGACCACCAACTATCTTTTAAATTTAGAATTATTGTTACGCGCTGACCAATCGCTCAAATATTGGACCATCATCGATAGTAGAATGAACAAATCAGCTAACGAAGAGAAAATGCAACGGTTTTAACTGCATGACTATTCGTATTCGATAGGGCGCAAAAATTGAAAATTTTTCTGATTTTCATGAAAAAAAACAGTGCTAGAGAGAAATAGTAGTACTGATCAAAAAGATGTGACCGACCGTTCTTATAAATGAAAAAATCAATAATTGAGGGCGAATATTACAACATATTCACTACCTCAATAGTTGAACATCGAACTCTGAAATGGCTACCACCAACATTGAGAAGTAAATGAAAATCGACTATGCCCAATTCGCTTTTACTGAGCTGTAGACCACTCGATTCTCTGAAAGAAAATCAATAAATCAATATTCACCCGTATGTAGAGCAAAATATTTGATATGTCATTAACCACTCCTCCCCCCTTCTATCACCTCTCCCTTCGTATGATATGCCGGAGGGAATGCCTATTGTACTACAACAATCAATAAGAACGAATGAAACAAAGAATTATCATACGACATGAGTGTAAGAGTAGCAACAAAAGAATCTAAAATTATTTACAGTAAAAAAAAATGAAAACCTGAAAACCTAATAAACGAAAAGATTTAGTCATTTAATATATAGCTCTATAAATTTCCCTTTTCTTTACACAACATCTCTTAACGGAATAGAATTAAAAATGGAACCGGAAATGATTGCAATTGAAAATAATGCAATATGCACTATGCTGCATAAAGGGGCAATAGAATATCGACAGAAGACGACGATAAAGAAATTAACAGTCAATCTATATGCGAATTGCATTTCGAAAAAAAATGCAAATCTTCATAATTAATTCGATCCTTAAAATACTCGGAAGTGAAATTGTTTGAATAATTAGAAAAAAAAATTTATTTATGCATAGCTTATAAGAAATGAGAGAAGAGCATATCCTGTAATCAAAATGCATCCATCATCATCACATTAAAGAGATTATGAGGGAATTTTTTCTTTGAAAAATCAATATTTTCATTTTTTTATCATTTCAAAGCCAATAAAAATATAAAACCATCAAATCCTAATATTTCAAAATTTCTACTAACATTGTGCCAGCTATCAAGTCAAACACAATCATCAATCCCTCTTTCCTCTATCTACTCTCCCCTCCTTCCTCTTCCACTCGACCATTCACGTTCAAATATCTCTTATGTAATTCGTTCGGTGAGATTTATAAAACTGAGAAATTTTTTCTACAACATTGCGAACGATGAAAAAAAAAATTATTTTAAAAATCAACCTTCTCTCATTATTAATAGTAGTCCAATCGAATCCGATTTTTCGTCGTTCTATATCAACACTTGGTCTTGAACCAATCTGTCGTCTTGTATGTGCAGTGCTCTCGGACGATGACCATCGCCTATTATGACGATCATCTTTTTTCCGTTGATCCGAATCAGACCAGATCAAATAAGTGACATTGTTGTCCTTACCTTCAAAAAAAAAGGAAATTTTCCATTACCTTCTTCTTTATGAGATAACATTTGAGAAAATGTACTTATTTTATTCAGTAAATTACTATTCCTCTAATTTCCTCTTTAATGCATTTCCATTTAAGTATGATTTGCCTATTTGTACTGAACTGTGGTAATGAGAATTCATATATGCTAAGAGTGGCTTCTCGCAAAACAAATACTGCTTTATGGGATCGATCCTTGAACATTTCATCCACCGAGAAACAGCTTACTATTTGGCCACTTATTCCCTTATTGAACTTATCGATTTAATTCATTACATCTTCCTAAGAATAAATCACCTCAACATTAAATAAAACAACGAAATAAAAAAAAAAAACTACTTCTATCAGATGCGTGTTGATGAATTGAACCGTTACGTAATCGTCCACCGATCATGTGTTGATTTCCTCAACTCAAGTGAAATCACTCACAAATGCAAATAACGATGATGAAATTTGGAAAATTTTCACGGTAATATTTCCAACACAAATTCTCACTCATCTGAGAGGTATCTGAAATATATGATTGAACAGAAAAAAATTATGAGAAATTATGCGGAATTATTGAAATCGTTTATAGTGAATCATTATAAATTTTAGTGATTAATAACGCGCGTAGAATACCTCTAATATCAAAGAGACAAATAACAAGATTGCCAAAGATATAATTACTGATAGATGAACTCTTATTATTATAGATCATAAACGCACGATGACGTTTATAAGAATTTGCAAATTTTGGAGATTTTTTTGCATAACTTTGTGAAAGACGGCGAAGGCAAACCTTAGAAAGCTAAAGAGAGAGGAAAGAGTGGGAGCGGGAAAAACAATCCTGCATCCTTCTTTCCTTCGAGTTTTTTTTTTGGATGAAGGGAGGGTCGAAGAGAGGACCTCAGAATTCAAATTAATTCAGTACAACCCAGTTCAGTCTATTCTTTAAGCTGCTTTAGCCGACAAATGTCACAGCAGTTACAACCGATTTTTGAAGGAACTAAACTCTCCATGACTAGAGAGGCTTAGGAGTCTGATTCAGAACCGAGCGCGAAATGCCACAAATCTTAGAAAACTCGATTAATGCAACATCAAAATAATATCTGTTAGTAGAATAGTTCGATGTCGATTATTCAGAGAATTTTTTTTTGCTTTTATTTGTTGGTTTAATAAACTCATAGAATTGTTTAAACGTTTCCAAGAGATTTATTTGAAAAATTTTACAAAATCCACTTTAAAAATTTAGAAAAATAATTTGTAAAATTTTGAAAGCTGATTTAATTAAATTAGATGATTAAAATCTCAAAAAAATGGTTGAAAATTTTGCAAGAATTTGAATCATTTTTTAAGAGAAAGTTTGAAACTTTTCATTCCAAATATTCAAATTCGGCATTTATTTTTCTATTTTTATGATTATGAAAACGTTTTTTCATCCACGTCTACGAAAAACATCATTTTGATTCATTTTTTTTCGACCGATATTATATTTAAAAGTGCTAAAATAAATTCATCGAAAAAAGAATGATGCTTAATCAAATGCATAAAAAACAACAATGGGAGAAATTTCAACTATGCAATTTTCTGTAAAATTTTCATTGAGAAATAAAAAATTCATATTGGCTCATGAAAAAAATTTGAGAGCAAGAAAAGGAAAAATGTGAAATGCACGGTTCAATTTCCTGCTACATGAGTGAATTCGTTAACTGAACAAGTCAAAATTATTGCGTTTATTGAATAATTAAATCTCTAATATCGATTCTAATAAAATCACCTTTTTTTTCTTCTAAATGATTGCATCATGACTAGTTGAAAAGTTGGAGAAAAATTTGTAAAATCTTCGAATAAAAAATTTTGAAGAAAATTCGCAAGAAAAAAATTTTCGTTTTTTCTCAACCACGCAATATGCGAAATTTTTTTGATATTTTTTTGTATTAGTCAGTCTTTTATAAAAATATAAATATTCTACTTCAAATAAGCTGATAAAATTCATAATTAAGGATTGATTATTAAATTAAAGCGCCCTGTCTAAAAAAAAATATTTCAATTTTAAAATATGTAAAATTCAATTACAACACAATTATTTCAACGAAAATTGGAGGTGATGAGGGGAATACAATTGAGATGGAAACGATAACGGTTTCCTTTGGGCAATACTCAAAACGGATACTTCAAACATAAGGAGAGGCAAAATATGCAAAGCGAAAACGGAACAATTCGACGCATATATGAATGCAATGAAAGAGATATTTATGATCTTTTCGCAATCGTATAGACACCACGCCCAATTGTTTAGAGTTGAATGATTGCACCTGTCGGTAAATTTCGTTGGAGTTCTTTTTTCTTCATTGTTACAGACATCATTTGGTTGAAATTTTCTGGGAAATTTCATAAGAAATCTTTAGAAAAATTTAATTCCCTACGTATGTGGAAAAATGCTGAATCTTTGAAAAATTCTCAAGTTTTAGACAAAAGTTGAATATTTGTAGCAATTGGTAAAGTGACTTTAAATAGGTGATTGACAAGTGCAGAAGAAGTTCGAGATCTGAAGAATCTATAATAAATGTTGAAAAATGCACTTTATGTGTACAATAAAAATAACTGCTTTCAAGCGAACTGCTACGACAGGTGAAAAATTTTTGTGGATTAGCTCCGTTCATGAATTCTTGTTATGGCTTTCAAATAAGCCACTCATATTTTCATATAGCCATCAGAAGTAGATTACCTCCTATTCCGCTTGGGTTTCCTTCCTTAATATTCTTTAAAACTCGGAGGGGAAGTAACATTACTTCTTATTCTTAATGCCTAAGAAGTGAGGGTGCAGCGAGGAAAGGAAGGCTGTGTGATGTTTGAAGAACGTTATTTCAGGCTTATTAAACGTACGAACTTATTCTGGAAGGTTGTTGATCTATAAAAAGATTGTTTCGAGCATTTCGCCACTAGCAATCTCTAAGTGTTGTTTACACTATTGCATCCATCAACGGGCTTGTGGATGTTATGAAGCTGCGTTAACACTAAAAGTGAATGAACTTTTTTGTAAGAGTGATAATAGATACACACTGAAAGATTATAGGAGTTCGAAATTACAATGTTAAACGATAACTGTAATTGAACAGAATAAAGCACAATGTGTGCTTTTTGTAAGCACAATATGTGCTTTCTGTAATTACGATCATTAAGGCATCTGGCTTCAGAAGTTAAAAGTTTTATTTCTTCAAATGTGCACAGATTTCCCAGCATTTTTGAGTATCTGTCATTTCTTTGAATTTAGATGAATAACTTGAAAATTAATGTAGGATGATGTCATTCAAAGACATCAATTACATTAATTAAACTCCACAATACTATGCATTCAATAATTCTTGAATTAAAACTATTGAACATGCAGACACAGACACAGACACACACATACATACAGACACACATATGTAACAAATACGACATTCAGTGAGAAGCTCTGGAAATGAAATTTGCAAAAGCATATAGAAATAGAACCAAATAGGAAACATTTTGAAATCTCGACTCATTTGAGTGATATTTGAGAGAAAATATAGTTTTCTGGATAGGTGGAAAAAAAATCGACAAATTTACATTAAGAATGATTTGTGAATATGGCTCATTTATAACGTAAGGCGATTAGATATGACATATGTTTACTTAATTGCTCACATATGCGAAAATATTGATGATTTATCGCTTCTATTTAGGAAACAATTATCAAAAATTCTATAAATGTTTAAACACTGATCCACTGATCGATTATCGATTTTTTGATCAATAATAATCAATCAGCATCACTTGATTAAATAGTATTTCACAAATCTTGGGAAAATACTAGAAAGTAATAAGTGGCAAGTATATTTTTTTGGAATAAATAGATAAGTGCAACAGAAAGTTGGCGCAATATGCGTTTTTTAGCTATGCTCATTACATCGAATATTTTCAAAAATTGCCAATCAATGACAAAACATAAACAATCAGGTTTTCATTTCCTATGTAAAACATATAAATGTAAATAAATCATTTCCTCTCCCCTCCACCTTCCCCACCGTCCCCCTACCACTCCATTACGAAGAGGGATAGAGACTGACTATAAACCTTGAGGTTTCCGAAAAATAAACCGCAATCAAACGATAAAAATATACTGGATAGTATAGATGATTTCGAACAATTTAAAAAAACGCAAAAATTTTCGATATTTTTATCGCACTTTTCCAATCAAACGTTAAGCTCCTCATTTGCAAGTCAATCAAATGAAAAAACATTCTTAGTGAATTCATTGAGCAAATTTCAATTCATTATCTAAAAATCGATCGCTAGCAACCACATCGGTCTCAAATTTTGACCAGAATATTCAGCATCAACTTGAAAATTTACCCCGCAACTTTTACTCAAAAAATATTCAGCTATAAGAAAATTTTTTTTTGAAACTTAGAAAGTTTAGGGCATATCGACGAATAGTATAAATAAAAGTGAAGCTTGGGGAAATGCTTCAAGTGAGAGAATGCAAGAGAGCCCATCAAGCGCACAAAGCTTTCTAAATTTTGAGGACTTTCGCAACAAAAAAAAGGGCTAAAGTAGTCAATGCGATATCCACTTTGTTATCCCGCCCACTTGACCAACCAGTTACTCAAATTACCGATAAAAATGGAATATTTAGAATTACACCTTCATGATTTGACTGATTCGATCGCTTTGATAAACATTCTACAACGACCCGTCTTCCTATGATCTAATCGATTTGGAATGCCTATAAATTTTTCGACATGTTTAAATGTCTATAAGCTCCATTCCAAATAAAATAATTAACATAAAAAATATATGGGAGGACATCTTGTTTACGCTATATCAACTCAGTTTCTTAATACTACTTTCAGTGATTCCCGGAATGAAACTATCAGACACACTGACAGACATATACATACATAGCCACAGACATTATGGACAGACATGCACATACATATGCACAGTTTTAGCCGAATATTCATAAATAGTTGCGTAAGAAATTGCACTGAGAAATCATTTGCAGGCTAATGTTTTTTTTTTCATCGTTGAAAACGATATCCGTGTGAAAGCCGTTTTCATTTCATCGCTTCTTTGGCGCTTGAAGAACTAAGCATTATTCGGCTAGAAAAAAAAAACTTTTTTTCTTTGATGTGGAACGATCCAGCGAGATTTTATTTTCAAAAAAAAAAAAAAACTCCGCAATATTAAACATTTTTGCGCAATATTTTCATCTCATTGACGATATATAAATTATTTAATAGAAAATTGATGATAATTAAAAAATGTTTTAGAGGAAATAAATTTGTCATGAAGTCAAACTATAGTCGATGATGATTAAAGCTTCTTGAAAAAAAAAGAGAGAGAAAAATTAGAGATTATGGAAACATTAGTGAAACAAATACGCCGAAAAGCTTTTTAGATTCAATATAAAGTAAGACGATAATTCGTTGTATTAAATTTTCACTCTCACCTCTCCCTTCTCCCAATCTTCCACTATCCTTATCATAGAAAATATCCATTTTTCACGCAGATTTTTGTACTTCATTAGTATTGTAACAAAACTACGTAGATCTTCACTATGAAATGAAAACTGGATAGCACAACACTTTTACGTGATTAGGCAAAAAATAAAAAATAAAAAATTTATGCAAGTGTACTTCACCATCTCTTTAGCGGATTTCATTGCTCATAATAAAATTAATAAACAGAAATCGCCATCTTATTCTCATACCTTAATGACCAATCAGAAAATAACTTATTAAGTAGCATCAAGAATAAAATTAGCCAATAATGAGTCGTATTAACGCTTTTTGACTTCTCCACTAAGGCTTTAGGATCGACATAACGATCATATAGATGTGGGATATATTCAGCAATTTTAATATCAGAAAAGAAACCTCATAGAGAAATTAGAAATGAAAGAAATACAATAAGCTTTAAAGAATAACTTTAAAACTTACAGATATTTGCGTAAGCAAAAGATCACTTAGTTTGCCACAATTCGTAACTCTATTGATGAGGCGTTTTTTCTCGTTGTCCATCAAGCGTTGCTAATTTTAGCACATTCGATTGCTAAAGTCAATTTAATCGAACATCCCTAACAATATTTCCATTGACTAAAAATAGTGACACATATTCTATAACTAAACATCTATGTATATTTCGATTGAAATATTGAAAAAAAAGTTGATTCTTTTAATGCATCAATTATGATCTCGAAAATTTTTTTTAGAATAGAAAATTTTATAAATCATAAAAAATTTTATTAATCATTAAAAAAATTTTTTCTGGAAATTATTGCTAAGTGATATTATTGAAAAATTTTTCAAGCAAAGATTTAGTGTGAGTTTTATGCGATAAACCGCATAAAGCTTGTCGTAAGGATTTAGGCTTACGCTTCAACTTTCCCATGCTCTTAATGCTCTTCACCTTTTTTTAATCTATCCATTCCTCTCTCTTCACCTCGTCCTCCCTCTTCCGCTCCTCGCTCCTCTATGGCGTCGATTTGATGCTCATCAATTCGATTTATCCAGTTCCGTTTAATTAAGCTTATTATTTTTCATTTAGATTTTTTACTCAAGAATTGACACCAATGACCCCGCATACCTTTTTTCCCGGAGGGGGTCCTTCCGGAAATTTTTCCGGAACAGAAGAGTGCTCCATAGTATAAAATTGCATCATGCATCGTTTACTTTCAGATAGCATTTATATAATAGTACAGCAGTATAGTATAGGGTAGTACAGCACATCATATGCTTTTTGCAATACAATTGCATCAGCAATAAACTGCTTAATGAGTATTCACACTAGAAAATTGTGCTATTCTCAAAGGAAAGCCGACGTTTAACACGGAACTCACACAAAGGTTCATTCGCCGCTTATGAGAGTCGATATTACGCTCGATGATTTATAAAACCATAAAAGTGATATACCAATTTCAATTTCCTCTTCAACAATCTCTCCAATTCTAAACCCCCGCCAAAAAAATAAAACAAAACAATAAGAAAAGGGAAGAAAAACTCCGAAATAATGAATATTGACTCTCACAACAAAATAGTCAAAAGTTTCTAATGGAAAATGTTAAAAAAACTTTAAAAAATATTAGGTTAATGTCTATAATTTCTATTTGCAAATATTGCTACATTAAATAGAAAAAGAGATAATAAAATCTTGTGCATCAAATAGATCTATTTATTTATTCATTTTGGTCATGTGTTCGTTGTAAAAACAAAAGAGAAAAAAATGAGGACGATATAAGATGGTTTGTAAAAGATATAAACTAATCAAACGACTCATTAAGGTTAAACAGCCAACCTAAGAAACAAGAGAAAAATAAAATTTTTCTAAAGCTTAATTGAAGTGAAGCAATAATTTTCATTAAATCTATTAATTATATTACTAAGTTGAGGCAGATTTTGAAAGGAAATAAAGAAAAATTCACCGCTTACAGTGATTGAGAAGATTATTTCCATATTAAGCTGTAAAAAGTTCAAAAAATATTTGAACAGAAAAATTTGACGCTTAATTACAACTCATTAGTGGAATAGCTCTCAAGGCTTCATTGATACATGCAAGGTGAGGAGATGCCAAACAGGTGGCGTGATGTACCTTAAGTGCTTATAGTGCTCGTTCAGTCACATTTTCTTTAATTTTTTATGAACGCTATAAGTAAAGAGCTCTCACTATGTGTGATACTGGCAAATGCAAAAATTAACCGGCTGATTTTGAAAAACATTCGAATAAAAAATCATACGAATCAACTCAAATTGTGCATTTCCAATAGAAAATTTAATATAACGAAATCAATGATATAATTTTATAAACACATTATAAACATCAAACAGAAATTTAAATGCAAATTTATAACCCTTATAAGAGATCTGAATAAAAGAAACCATGAAAACGAGAAAAAAAGTTTAAATCAGCTAAAAATTATAAAAAAACTTGCACAAATGTTTTCATTTATTAACGCATAATTTAGTTGAGTAAATTTATTTAAAGAATTGACATATGTTGTTGATTAACTTTTTTTTCTGCATCTTTAAGCGTCAGCTGTGGAATATTACATCTATACTCCATCATAATAGATAGAAATAAATCGGAAAAAATATTATGTCAATCATAGTGAACAATAAAAATAAGTGGAAAAGCACATCAAAATCATTGGCATAGTTGCGTAATTTACTAAAATCTATAAGATTTATGCAAAAAAATATACTCGTTGAATATTTTTTATGCATGCAAATATGATATATGCAAAGATACAGAAAATACTTTCTCACTCAAATATTTCTAAATACTTCCAAATTTGGTAGATGAATCACGAAATTGATAAAAGCTTTTATCATATGATATTTTCTATAATCAAAAAATTTTATGACTTAAATTATATGCATAAAAATAATTTCGTTAGTAGCGTAGCGTAGGAAATGGAAATTTACGTATTAAAAAAAATCATTTTCCTTAAAAATGATGCGAAAAAATATTTGAAAAAGTTGATTAATAGGAAGTTTGAAAATCCTTAAGGATTATTAACGTTTGCTAGCAATTAGCGTTGAATGGGATTTTAGAAAGCGGGATGAGGATATGAGAGGGAAGAGGAATAGGGAGAATGATTGCATAAAAGGAATATTTCTTCAGCATCACAAAGATTTTGTGCTTTCAAAGCATTTATCAATTCAATGAAAAGTTTTATGAAATTCTTCATAGTCCATTTGTAGCCGATTCAATCATATTTCACAATTCATCTAGCCAATTCGAATGGTCAACAAAAGTTGTTAAATAAGAGAAAAAGAAATAAAAAATATCAACCATTTAAATCAAACTTGGTTTTCATGAGTTATAGTTTATTAATTTGCTAAAGTATGCTAATTTCATCGAAAAATCCACGAACATTTTGAAGCATTTTTTTTTTAAACTCCTAATATTGAGCATTCGATCTATAGTGATTTGTGGAACGCAGGTGGTGATGAGCGTTGAATTTAATTATGTGAAGCCCGCCGAACATTGGATGCATAGCTGCGCTTGTTGATTGAAGGGAGAGCAACGCTTTATGGCACATTTAGTGGATATAAATTTTTTTTGTGTGTGTGTTTGTGGCATAAGACGATTGGATGTTCATCAACGATGGCTAACTGCAGCATTGATTGAATCTTTGACTTTTTCATATTTCGTTAAGCCCCATCTAAATAGACTCATTTAATCGATGAGACTGAAAAAAAAGAATGAATGAAATTTTCCCACAAATATCTAGGCAATTAATTGAATACCCGATCGAATATGCTAAATATTGCCCACAGGGAAGGAAATGTTTATTTGCTCGCTTCAAAATGATCTTTGAGCAATAACACTTTTGGATTGCCTGATCACCTTTGAAAGCAAAAAAACGAACGAACAAATGTTACCGCTATCACAAAGGATTGATGCATATGCGATGAGAAAAAACATTATTACTTGTTCACACTATAGCTTTATAGATTTATAGCACTAAAGATTCTGTGATCTTTTAGCATTGCAACACACAAAGATGTGCACATTTTTTGCACAGATGTTGATTTCCTACGATCACTATATATATATATATATATATATATATATATATATATATGTATATATGTATATATGTATATATGTTTTCCCATTTGTCAGGGGAAACCGTTGAATCCAGAAAATCCAGGACAACGATGTTGACCCTAGGTGGATTTGCCAAATAAACTCGTAAGTTAACTTATCACAAATGAATGTAGACATAAACAAATGAGCTCGAAAATTTGCATACTGTAACAAAAACAACACTCTTATGAAGAGTACACATGGATAATGCAAGACGAGCTGGCTAGCTTATTGAATTACATTACATTGACATTTCATCAAGACATTGGCACATATAGGGACCATATTTAATTAAACGAGAGAAGAAGAAAACTTTCCGTTGGAAGTTTTTTCATAAAAGAGACCTTTTATAACGGAAGACATCCTGTCACTAAGAATCACCATCAAATCCTACAAAGTTGGCAGTGGATATTCAATAAAACTAGTGCCATCGCACTCTATATGTACTTTCACTAATTTCCTATGTGAAAGCGTATTATGGCGATCTCAAATCTGTGTATATCCATCCGTATGCAGCTGCATATCTATGTCATTTAGTTTCAACATGGTAAGCGACTATAATATAGGCACAGTATGTTCTCTTCTATCATATTTCAAATTACTCTTCTATAAATTCAATACGATCTTTTATATTCGAGAGGCTATAGAAAAATGAAACTTTTGCGGAAATTTTTTTTTTCAGAGAAGTTGGATCGGATGAAATACGAATGCATTAATTTGCATATTTTACTTCCTATTTGCATATTGAAAAAAAAACACTGGTTGATTATATAAACGGAATAAAAAATGAACAACATCATTGCCTCCCTGAAATATCTCCTTGAACAAACATAATCGCACTATTTCGGGTTTTTCAGAGTATCTTATAAAAAAAAAGATCGCACAAATTTGCTGAACGGACCGATACTTAGGTACCGATCGATTCAAGATACGTCTGACTGATTGATCACTAACAACTAATGCTAATAATTCCAGTGATCATTGACAAAAAAGACGACGATTAAAGACCGGTTAGCGAAAAAATTTAAGGAGCTTCAACGGTGTGAAAAGATGGTTAAGAATATTAATGTTCCATTTCAGAAACATAATTTCGAAGCAAATATTGTAAAAATGGAGTTGGAATTTTGAAAATACATCGGTTATACAAAATGCCAACTCGAAGAGTAATGTACTGTCCACTACTGTCCACTCTGAGGTGCGCTAATGCGATTTACGTAATTTATTCTAAAATGAAACATCGTTTCACTCAAATAAACGTTCAAATGAACATCAACATCTCCAATCATATAGAATGTCGATGTTAAGTGACATTTTTGTGATGAAATTTAATCTTATTATCCAATGGTTTCATGTTGTATTCAATAAACGAGTTCGTTATGTCAACTAAGCATTAAATTCACTCGAATTTCTAACCATTTCTAGAAAATTTTTGAAAAAGTATTCTCTCAAGCGATACATGTCTGTGTATGTATGTATACGTCTGTGTCTGAGGTAACCATGTATGTGTATGTCTGTGTCCGAAGCGTCTATGTATGTATATGTCTCTGTCTGAAGTAAATGTATGTGTATATCTGTATTTAAAATCTTCAACCCGTAAACCATAAATGATTATAGCTACGAAATAATGCAAATCATATTAGACTTGAGGTGCTTGATTTCTTTTCTATTTTTATGGATTTTAAAATTTAATCGTCATTCAAAGGAATAATGAAATTTGCAAGATAAATTTTCTAACGAACGATGAAATTTGATAAAATTTGATCAAATAATTGAAGATTATGGTGCAAGCGATTGTGCTCATATAATAATACCCTGTGATTTCTTCCCACATATATTGGGAATCGTTTCATTTCATAAACTGGGATATAAAAGCACATATTGTGCCACTTCCTATAATGTGCTTTTTTTATTTGCTAATAAAATAAATATGAAATGCAAATGGAAATAACAAACAGAGCTAAGGAATTTGAATAGAGTTCTACTAAACAATTTCGTTGAAGAATATTTTTATTATTTCAATTATTATCTAATGAAAATCAACGGTTACTTTTGTCTTTTCTTATCGGTTACAGTAATTCTGAAGTAATGTTTTCCCATTAGTGACTTCAACGTTAAAAAAAACGACAGAATATTTTTTAAGTTCAAAAATTTTGTAAAGTTTCAATTGCATGAATATTATTGAATTTAACTAGTGCCAATAATGAAGCGATGACTGAAGGAACAGCTTGAATTTTTCAATCAAGATGCCAAAAATATCAAGCAAATAAATGAAGAACAAAGCGTTCAATAAAAGATGAACAGAAAGGAGGTGGAAGAACAGGTAGAATCCACTGATCCTCTTAGAGTTCCAACAATCTCATTTGCCGCATTCAAAATTTAATATTAAAAAAATTATCTTTTTTTTCGATAAAGCATTCAGTGAATTTCAAAGAAGATAAAACAATAAACGAAGCGATAGGCACAATACAATTATAATAAATCAAACGACTGCCTACGTATACAACAAATGAGCGAAAAATAACCTCATAGAAAAGGGATACACATCTCAACATTGATAACAAGAGCGCAAAACACATCTTAACAACGATAAAAATAGCCATTTATTTGGTTTTTTTTTTTAAACAATGCGTTGCAATCTTGATCTCTGATAGCTAGAAGCAAACCTCTCATTCCCGCCTCCCCCCTTTCCTCTCCACCCCACCCCCTTGGATTTTACTAATAAAATTAGTACTTTATCGAGCATGGATGGTTATTAACATAAGTAGAAGCGGCGAATAGAAGCGTAGATCTATACATACAGTAGAGGCGGCGAAATTCTATATAGATTAAACAATCCTCTCTACTCGTAATCGACTGCTATAAGATCAAAATAGACACAACTAAGCAGCGCAAAAGCGATGAGCGGATAAAGCTGCATTGCGCATATGCATTGCTAGAGGGCGCTATAAAGAAAGAGGCGCCGAATAACTAGATATAAAAGGCGTAGATTAAATGTGCTTTGTGGCGAAGAAATTTCTCGAGATAGATTTAAAAAAAAAGAAATTCTAAGCGATGCAATATTTAATTTAGCTGGAAATTAACAAAACGAATATACAAACAATATCTATTACCTGAATAAAATTTGGTGTTTTCTAATAAATGCCAACATTTAAAATATGAGGAATTTAAAATATAAGAAAGACAAGTGTTCAAAGGATAAAATTTAGAAATGATAAGAATTATCGAGTAACCTTACCCATTGAAATTGATAAAATTTGAAAAATGGATGAGGCCATTCGTCGACTCAAGCATGTATGGGTTGAAAGGGGGTACGCAAAGGATATCAGTTCATGAAAGTCCAAAATTATCTTTATGGAATGCCCACAACTTCTAAAGCGTAGCATTTATGAAACCATTCAGCAAATTATATGCTACTTTTGATTTTTTTGTCCTTTCCTAATCCATGACAGTATAATTTTAGGCGATCCAGTCTAGTCTACTTCAGTCAAATCAAAACAATCGGTGGATAGTGGTATCCATCTTTCCGCGTACCTTCCCCTCATTCCCGATATCTCTGAACCTATCAGTTGTGATATTATATCAATGTTCATGATGCAAAAGTTGATTATCAGCTATTGATATGATAATCAGTAGCTAATCAATAGCATTCGATCTATGGTATTTTCATCGTCTCAATAAAAAATTTAGAAAAATCTTCCCTTTCCATAGAAAAGTTAATTTTTCTCAAATATTATGTCTTTACTTTTATTTTAGAAGCTACAAGAATATTTTTTTTCTCAAAAATATTTTTATAACTCGATAAGCTATAATACAATTAGCAAATTATTATATAGAACTCTTAAAAATATCAGATCTTTACTTTATTGTTCAACATTACTCATTTGAAGCGAAGATTATAAACGATGGCATCGAAGATATTCTTATATTGCAAATCACTTTTGAAAGAAAATAAAACCATATAGAATTCAAAAATTATTTAACGGCTAACGAAAAAATTTATTACTGGAAAGTCAGCTCATCAGGCAAGCTGAAGTTCTTTTTACCAGGTAATCCACCAGGTAACTTTTAAATCAATGCGAGACTTATCACTTTCAGGTGAATTACAAAAAGCCACTTTAAAAAAATTTGATTAACGAGTTGAAAACTAAAACATACGAATAAATCATTACATCACTTAAGACATTCCCATTGCTAATGAATGATTTAAACTAGCCCTAATGGATCGAAAAAAAAGTGCTCTTAAATTATGCTCGAAGTTGTTCTCTTTCTTGGATTGATTTTTTATTCATTGAGTTGATTATTTTTAGCTAGAAAATTGATAACTAAGCCCGTCAAATGATATTTTATCATATAGGAATTCAGGTTACTTAGAGGAAATTTAATTATTCAGTTCTATACAGGTAAGAATTGATTATTAATTCTTTATGCAAAAATATTAAATTTATCATTATTATTATGCTTTTATATTATCAGTGGACTTTGAAATGGGTAATATTATCGAACTTAACTATTGAATATTATTGCTAAACTTCAGAACTTCTCAAAGATTGTAAAATACTATTTATTAGTTAAAAACAAATTCAACATCAATAGCATCTGGAGAATTAAAATTGCAAGTTGAATTATTGATTGCAGGTGCTAATACTGATACTTCAGGTACTCATTACAAAAGATATACAACGGAATGATCAAAAAAATCAGTTGAAGACAGCAATAATAAACAGAAGAGCATGCAATAGTACGTGCGAAAAATTTTCGCTTATAAAGTTTAGGTAATATAGCCTCTTGAGTCGATAAACAATGTGTTCTAGCTATGAACAGCTGACGGTAGGTAGAATACCGGCTGTCACCAAGTGATAAGCGAACGGCGAACGCTCTTTCAATGAAACCGAATTAAGAGGTCTCATATGAGGCAAACATATACAACCAAATTTCTCATCGAAAAAACGATCATGAACCTGAATATATTTGCTTGATTATAAAACGGTTACATTTCTGAATACATCTAAATATAAAAACGATATATAAAACGATTATATTTGCTCTAATTAGCGGCATATGAATGCAATGCTGGCTGTGGATAGTAAGTGAAGCGCAGTAATGATGAAATATTTGATTATGCTAGAAAGCATTTGCCACGAAACCAGACACTTCAGTCAGTCGCATATAGCCGCTGGCCATCAGCTTAATGAGTTGTGACTAGAGGGTCTCTTAACCAATAAAGTGCAAAAAAGTTCGATTGTTGAGAATATTCACTGATGTTATTCGTTGATGGATTCACAATTTTCCAATAATCGATTGATTACCGCTATGTGAACTGTTTATAGTTTGTCGCTCGATTTGATCAATTAATCTAATACAGATCATGAATGATCAGAGATTCTACTGATCGAAAGTATGGCTAGCATTCATTCAATATTTAAAAATTGATGATGAAAAATGGACTCGTGGAGATGATTCATCCATGTTGATTTTACGGGTTACAAACTTATCGCTTTCACATTTCTAAAGACCTTGCGGATCAATGGAATTCATAGTGCCCATCAATTACGCACTCGATTGTAATGTGCATCATGTGTTGTTATATTTAGCACCTACTGATATAACACATTTTTGTGTTAAGCTGCCCATCTGAAACGTGAAATAGTGTATAATAAACACTAGTAAGAATATGTAGGCCCTGTTATATATATATATATATATATATATATATATATATATATATATATATAGAGAGAGAGAGAGAGAGAGAGAGAGAGAGAGAAAACACTGTAATTTGTGATACCAAAACTTTATAGAATGCCATTCGTCAGTAGGAACATTTCATGACGAAAAAAATTACACCTATATATTGATGCTTATTGGCTAAAAATATTTTCTTTCAAGAAAGAAATGAAAATTATGAATGTAAAGAAAGTACAAACGATGAGCGAACAGCCAACCGGCTGCACTAATATTTACATGAATTCCGTCAAAGTGAAGAACAATAAATAAGATCAACGCAAATAACGTTGAATAATAAATCGTTTTTTGAGATTTTGCAAGATGAATTCCCAAAAATAGAAACGAACTATGAATAGAATATCGAATAATATTGCTACGAAATTATATTTTCGATGTTTTTATAGAAAATCTTCATAATGTTTCTCCATTCAATAGCACTTATGCACGCAAATAGAGCTTGATTATCCAAACATGTAGCTAGGCATTCCGATTATTTGTTTGGTCATTCAACAACCAAAATAACATGATTAATTTCCAACTATTACTGATCACTATGCTTGTTGATAGAATATTTTAAGCAATGCAACAACGACAGCAGTGATTCACAAATGGCTCAGATGGTAAATGAATGCATCAGAAATTAAAAGACGCAGTTTCGAGGTGCACTTTGTCTGTTGCTCTTATTATGGTTGAAAAAATAACACAGAAGAAATGCTTGGGAATGGAATATATGAGAAGTTGATTCACCTAAGAATCATATAACCCGCAAAGAAAACGTCAAAGAAGAAAAATTTATAATAGAGTGCAATTAGCTCAAAACTAGAGAGTTCCCTTGTATCCTTAAGAACCACATCCATTTATACTTTAAAATGCAATAACAGTTATGGTCTTTTTTTGAAGACATAATGAAAAGTTAGATGTTCGCATCCTACGCATATCGCTGATAAAATATGAGGACTTTTATCTATACAATAAAAATTTTATATATGCAAAATGCAATGTTTATGCAATACTTTCGCTACCATTTTTGCAATATTTTTGCAAAACTAAGAGCCAAAAAAAAACGTATATTGCCATTATTGCAATCGATGTGACTGCTTCACGTTGAAAGTATTATTATTCATTGCGTTTTAGTGAACGTAATTGAAATAACAAAAAGAGAGTAATTTGTAAATTTTTCTCTATTGACAATGCAAATTTGATAGTATTAATTTTAATTTTATTATAATTTTATTTACTCAAATACGATTACAAAGGATATGTGAAATGTTTTATTGAGCAAAACAACGACAACACAAATGGGTAAATGGAACCGTATTTTGCATATTTCTTCCTATGCGAATATTCAATCAATATCATATTCCCATCTGCAAATCGAATTTTTTTTTCAAAGTAAATATAAAATAATTTCCTCCGTTCGTTAATCTTCTCTCTTTCCCTCTAACCTCCTCAACCCCTAGATCTCTCAAACTCTCCAACTCCTCCAGCCCCACCTCTCCCCCCCCCCCTTCCAGTCGCTAACTCCTCCATCCCTCCTCTCCGCAATAAAAAGGAGAATTTAAGTACCTGAAAACGAATAAATGTAAATACTAGCCATTGAAGACATACCATCTAGTTATATCAGAAATTAACTAATAACAGTCGATGCGTATTTTAGGAATTTTTGTGCTTTAACGTAATTGAACTTAGCAAGTATATTATCAATTAATTGTATTTGCAAATAGGCACTAATAATAGTGAATAAAATTGCACACTGAAATTTGCCATTGCGGAGTTCTTTTTTTTTCGAGAACAAGAAAACGCATCGAAAATATAATATCTTTAAAAGTTGAAAGCTCTATGCTTATTGCCAGTAAATTACTTTTGTTAAAATGAAAGTCGCAAAACATAAAGCACAAATTGCTTCAACACACTTAAATTGCAAAAGAAATTTCGAAAGAAAAAAATTTTTGAAGAAAATTCCAAGAATCCATTCGTATGATTGAGGCTAATAAAAATGCGTTGATTTTTGTTGAACAAAGGTATTTCATACTAAAATAAGTGAGACTCTAGGAAAATTACTTGAAAATTATTTTCAATAAAAAATAATAATTTAGAGTAATTTCAATCCAAAAAAGTACCAAAATATCAGGAAATAATATTTTTTTAGCAGCAAGATATTCCATCATATGACAAAGTTACGAAAATTTTAACAAAATAGAATAGCGCGAATTTTTAAAAGTGAAATGAAATTCCCGAAAAAACGAACAAATAGTGAAATTATTGAAAACAACTTGAAAATGTTACGTCGAAATAAAGATCGATGAAAGACGAAGGTGCGCTTGAAACTATTTGAAGTGACATAAGGGAAAAAAAATTAGTAAAAAATTAGAAATTTAAATTGAATGCTGAAATTTAAAAAAAATCTGAGGTAGCTACTGCTATTATCCCTTATAATATTTACTAGACTCTAGAACGGTAGAACATTCTCATATAATATTTTTTTTAAACATACGTGTCACATGTATTACTCGATGTGTGCTGTCTGATCTCTCGTTTGCATTGACGAGCAGCTGAAAATGAATAAATTGATTAATATTTATGGTGAAAAGAAAATTTTCATTTCAAACTTTTCAAAATTAGAATATTTCTATGGAAAAAATTTGCATAGAATCGTAAAAAGCGGAAAGAAATACACTAACAATTGAGAAAATGATCACTTTTGAGGAGACTTTTTTTATAAATTAATTTCAACAAATAAGAAAAAAATATTATAAAAAATTTAGAATTTCAGTTCTAAGGTTTTTTGAGAAAAAATAAGAGGATACATATTTTGCTTTTGCTCTTTTGTGGAAAAATACAATCGTAACTCAATGCAGCATTCAGCAAAAATGCTCAAAATACAGTAATTTTAAGAGTTTATAGCCCTGTGCTTAATCCTCCTCTTACAAAAAATCATTGAATCAAATAAACGATAGTAAAAGATGATCTAGAGGAAAATGACCGAAAAAGAAAAAGAATGCTTACATTTCAAAGCTGTTCGATATCGAATGCACTTCACACAACATGCGATAGTCAAACAGCAATAGAATAAAACGAACAATGATGTCAACAATAAAATCCCGATTAATTCTGCATGCACGCTGAAATATTTTAAATATTATTTAATCTGTAATAAGATAATAAGTGAAGTGCTACTTTTAAAGTCTCTGCTACAAATATAAATATAAATATAAATATAAATATAAATATATACATATATATATAATTATTTATCTTTTTATTAATGCAGATAAAATGAAAGTCTCTCGACCAAAGACCTCCTTTTTAGGCAAAGGAATGTGACAAATGAGTACTCTAAGACCATTTGGTAAGCATCATTATTGGTATGTCCATATAAAGCGGTGAAATGAATACTCATTTAGGAACAATTAGAGAGTTCCTTTGTACTTTATTTAAGAGAGAATAAGGCATGAATACCTAATGACCATTGTATTCGAACAATATAGAACGTGAGGGATATCCTATTGATTGAGATAATATCTTTTTTCTTCTTTTATTCAATATATAATTTAAGTAATAAGTGTAATGTGAGGAAATAAAAATGAATATTTTAATTGCAACTTACATATTACACTCAAAGAGGATCATATGAGGCATACGACGAAAGTATAACTCTTTAATAATTTGATCATTATATGTGACCATTTGGCAAGTACTTGGGAATATTGGCCATTTGCATTTATTTGCACAATCATTATTCGCATAGAGATAACGACGATGGCTATATATCCCTTCTTGAATCAATTGACGCCAGAAACCATCCTCTTTAAGTACCGAAATTCTTAGATTACTTAGACCAGTATTATTACCACATATATATCCGCTATGACCCTGTAATAATATTTAACAATTTTATTGCAAATTCAAATTATTTTAAATATCAGCATTAGATCATATAATTTCGGAGTAATTCATTGATAAAAAAAGGATATAAGAAATCATGCTTCCTTCTTTTTCAAATCATCTTTAAAAGATAAAGTAAGAATAAAAAGTAACATTGCATTAAATAACACAAGATGTGTTAAAATTGCAATTAATATCAACATATTAAGTGTAGTGTTATATTGTAGCTTATAGATAGTGCAAAAATTCAACTAAACGGTTCAGTTAATCGTCACTTACTCAAATCGGCGCATTTGTCCACTCAGTCAATGAAAAATGATAAAATTCAGAAGCAAATTACCTTTATAATAGACGAATTGTATGGGTCATAAAGTCTTCGATTAAGCATTTCTCTCTCCTTTTGTCCAAGACGACGATTCGCCAACACAACCATATTATGAAATTCTATAGGTAGTACTTTCGTACAACCTTTCGTGCACTTCAACATAAATTTTCACATTATTATCAAGCTCAAAGCCTATGACAAGGCAGAAGGCCTTATCAAAAAAAAAAGGAAAAAAAAAACTATTCATGAGGAACTGAAGCTGGGATATGCGCATCTAGACCGGACACTTCAAACTATTAGGCAATGCTGTCCTCTCAGAGTTACGTTAATGATTCGACTACATAGTTTTATAGTGATTAAACAATATTCTTTTATTTTACAATTTACTTCTATCGAAGTATTTCATTTCTAGATGAAGATATTATAAGCTCATGAGTAATCTAACGCATATTAAATATTATAATAATTAGTGCGATATATGCATAATTTTTTGATAGATTTAAATAAGGATGATATTAAATGTGGAAACGGAAATTCGTAGATCGGTTACAATCACTCAGGAGCCGATTTTTTTCAAGTGAAATCCGGTGTTTACTTTTTCTGTTTTCATTTGAAATTCATTTTTTTTCGAATGTCTTCAGTTGATATTTGAATAACGCTTATGAAATTTATTCGATTTGCGCCGAAATTTGAAAGCAGTATTATTTAGCTATAAATATGGGTCACACCGACCGGTTGCAAAAATGAATCACGCCGAATATTTGGTGACTTAGATCCGAAATATCGCATTATTCAAACACTTACAAGGTTCATCTCGCAAGCTGTTTTCGTAATGCAAAAATAATTTTCAGGGCCATTTCTATATGCAGTACATTGATGCTGAAAATAATAATAAGTAATAGACGATAAATTAGGTGATAAAGTGGTAACGAATAATATACTCTACAATGGAATGTTTGGGAAAATAATAGTGTGATATTATAAAGTTTTTAACGATATCTTGTCGAAAATTTTCAATTTTTTGGAATTTTATCGATTTTAAATCCTTCAAATACGTTATCAAGTCTTGGATATACATCGAATACAAAGCGCTCATAATGATGATTGTACGGTTTGCTTATGAATAAATTATTTTGTGTCGGAACTTTCTTGAAATGATATCCTTACGATTAAAATTTTGTTAAATTTTTTCAAAAATTTCTTCAAAAATATCGTTAGATTGTTTGAGTGTTGAAAAATTCATAAGATTTTATTAAATTTTATGCATGACTCAATGGAAATTTCTCTTCAGAACCACTCAATTAAACTTTAGAAAACTAAACGACATTATTTTATCGCTTATTACATGATGAAAATCACTTATGCACAAAAATTTTGAGAAAATATAAAAAAAAAATAACCTGAATTTTCATACAACAACACATGCATATTGATATAATGAGCACGAACAAACGAAGCATCATACCGCTAAACATCGAACAAATCCCACAGAATAACATATCGCTTATGCACTAACAATGGATAAAATTTTTAATATGCAAATTTTTGATGCAATATTATCATACGGTTTCTTTCAAAGAGAATTTAGAAAAACGTATATTTTTGCATAAAATTCAATCGAGACTCTTTCTCAACGCTATTTTTCCTCAAGCAGGGAAGCAGGATATACTTGTAGAGAAATAATTTTCCCACAATCATCAAGTGCACAATCGTAATTCGCATTGGATAATTTCTACTCGCTAGCGTCTAATAAACATGCGGAAATTCACCAATGTCGAATAAATTTGAAAAAAAATTTCATCAACATTGAAAATTTTCGAAAAAAATAAGGATTACATTTCTAAAAAAATTTTTTTTTGCTATCATAGAGCATAACTAGTGGAAAATAAACTATCTCCACAGCTGTCACTTAATTCGCCATAGAAATTTCTATGATCGCTAATTTCCACCCTTCATTAAATAAGCTTAATAGCATAATTTCATATCTTTGAGAAGAATTCCCAATTTTCAGGGCATTTTTAATGGTGTTCCTCATTAGCGCTTCCTATATTCAAAAAAAAAAAATGTTTTCATATTTCTGTGATTCGTCTCTACTGTGACAATGAAATGCTCGAGTATTTACAGCAGAAACTCTGTCTTAAGTGATAGCTCGTCTTGATCCCCATATAGATGCAAAGAAATGAAATATATAGCCTTAGTTTTGTATAGGTTCATTGTTCTTTTTGCCCATTGCGTCATTTGAAGTTGTCAAGTAAACAATCCGGTTCTTCTTGGCCTTTCAACCCATGAAAGTGATACCTTGATAGTATATATTTGCATATAGATCAACCTAAATAAAAGATTGATGTTCCAATATATACACTAGCACAATAACGCAAAATTCCTCGCTTGGAGGAGTTCGATGAATTGCGAACGTTGTGCTCATCTTCGAAGACCCTATGAAGCCATTTCCAAATGTTACTGATGGCGATTGAATGCAATAGGAATAGTGCTTCCGATTAAATGTGCATCAGCGTCTTGAGTCAGTCTTGAGTCATTTCGCGAACATTCACGATATCAAGGTATGCTCATCCGGCACTACCTGGAAACCTGTTTAAGAGCTCTTTCTATAAGCTGTCCACTATTGTTCGAATATAAAAAAATATTGCATTTTCTTTGATTCGCATGGCGAAATTGCGCTATTTGTGGTTTGCATTCATAATGGGGTTGTGTGGCATCTACTTGATGAACGTATGAAGGAAATGTGCTGTCGGTTGCGTGGCAGACTTTATTATATCTACGAAAATGACCGTAGAGTCGTAGGTTTCTAGTGCGTTTTGCCATCTTTCTAACTATTCTTCTTCTTGTCATGATCTCTATAGTGACTGCGCGCAAAACCATGTCATGATGTTTTCCTACCCTGTTGTGTGGTAGATTAGATGACACTTGTAGTAATAGATGGATTCACGCCAACTCCTGTCTTAGCGCCACAACCGCCAATCGTCGACTGAGTCGTCGTATATTATGTTACTACTGCAGTGTCTTCTATCTAGCACGTTCAACAGATATCAAACATTTAAGAACCATTCGGTCATCTGAGCGCGTATCGTCGTGAAACGCATGATTCAACAGGCTGAGGAATTTAAAGGTTTAAATATCATGTGAAACGCTCAAATAAACCCATTCACCAACAAAAGTCGACCCATTTGTAAGAAATGTTTAATTTTCATCTTCAACAAGTGATTTATCATAAAAATTTCCACACAGGTGCAAAAATTGTGATACCTGCCATGGTGTATTTGCTGCTCACCAATCATCCACATCAACTGCACCAAATATGCAAAAAAACAACAAACAAACAACGATTATCGTATATAAAAGCACAACATTTTAGCGGTAATATGCACAAATGAAACTTCATTTCCTTATTTACTAACAGCACGCCCGAAATTAACAAAAATTCACGACATTATCCTACCTGGGTCAGAATAACCAAATAGTACATCATTTCTCCTCCTGAACTTTTTCCCATAAATCATCATATAATTCAAATATGCTAAATTATCGATATTTTTAATGAACATCAATCTTACATAAAACTAATCGTATGAAAGCTTATTGAATACGAAAAAATTTTAATAAAATTCGAAAAAAAAGGCACTTATATTACACTTTTTTTAAAGTAACTTATGCTCTTCGTGAAAAACAATTTCATTCCTCGTTTGCCAATCAGAAGGAAATTAGTAAATAAATTCCACCACTAGAATATTTCATCAATATTAAAATTTCTACGAAAATGGCCAATATCACTCGTTTTATATAAAAGTATAGCAATCGTCCACATAGCAACAACAGAGCTCAATTAAAGTCACATTCAACACTGGTAGCTACAACGAGAAAACGCTCGATGACACCGTTGTGGATTAAAGGTCAAAGTTTCTGCAAATTACAGAACGGCGACAGTTCCATCTGTTATGATCACTGAAAAACTTTGTAGTGATCATAACTAGAGCGGTTGATATAGAACCGTTCTATGCACTTGATGAAAAACAATCTCAAAAGTTCTCGAACAATTTATGAAAATATTGCAAATTTCCTTCCTAATTAGACCAATCAACAGTGGTCCGAATCCAACAATCCCTACCCTCTCGGCATCCATCAGTTACAGGAGTGATGGGAAAAATGCATTGCAGTAATACCACTAAAATCGTCATAATGATAACAGCAATAGTATCAACATTAAAAATAATAGTAATGGTAATAGTAATAATTATAGTAATGATATTAATAGTGTTAAAAGCAATAGTAATAGAAAATAGTAACAATAGCAATATCAATAAATAATACAAAAATAATAACAATAGCAATATCAATAAATAATACTAAGTATTATTAACAAATAATAATAATAATAATAATAATAATAATAATAATAATAATAATAATAATAATAATAATAATAATAATAATAATAATAATAATTATAATTATTATTATTATTATTATTATTATTATTATTATTATTATTATTATTATTATTATTATTATTATTATTATTATTATTATTATTATTATTATTATTATTATTATTATTATTATTATTATTATTATACGTATAAAATGACGATGAAATACGAACGTCCCGCTTCAATGCTAATCTATTGCATTCGTAAAACTACTAATCCATTAGAAACGTTTTTTTTCATTTATGATGAAAACGTTGAATTGATGAATTCTTTTTTTTGTTAATGATTTAGATAGTCTTTGGGAAAAATTTCTTCTACACAATCACACAATTGCTCATTGCGATTGTCCGAATTTGTTTTTTTTTATTTCATACCAATCTCATGATGCACTTGTACTTGTCGTTGTTGATGAGATAGGACATCATAACCGGTTTCTCTATTTCGGATTCTTTTTTTTTTCTAAAAATCTGCATCCTTCAAATTATTATCGAATAGATGGACGAATATAAAAGCGCATATCTCGAAATATTCGATGTCATATCATCAGCGTTTCCATGAGCAAGGTTTATCTTTTCTTTTTCTTTTCATTTCTATATATAGAGATAAAATGAATAATAGTAATAATAACAAATAGTTCCACATGTATATAAATATAAATATAAATAAATAGATAAATAAATAAATAAATAAATATATAGCACCTACGACTAGTATGCAGAATCAATTTTTGATTAGCGTTGAGAGGATTTAAATGGAGTGGTGTTTCTGAGTTGAATGAAACTTACAATTAACATGGATTAGCCTTCAATTCTTGTGTTGAAAAAAGTTCCTTTCGTTGTCGTTTTTTCAAATTGTCCCACATAATACGCACTATTTGAAGGATGTTTGTACGAGCAGCAGCCAAAGTATCGGCTCTCATCAGTTTTTCATCGTTAGTGCTGTGTTCAGTATTTCTCGTCTCACTGTATAATAAAATCTCCGAAATTCGCAATGATATCGAATTGGTAAGCTTTTAATGATTAATCATTTCTTCAAATGGTTCTAAAAAAAGCACAACTTATACCACCTTGAATATGGAGAGGAAGTTATGATGGACGACGAGGAGAGAGAGGACTGAATGGGGTCGGGGAAGAGGGAAAGGAAGTGAAGCATGAAAAGATTAAACTCCAACGTAAAACAGCTGAAAATTTTCGAAAAATCTGTTCAACTGTTGTGGAAACGAATGTGTGGAGGATTTTCCAATGCTGGATATTATTATACCTATACTGCGCTCACTAAGGGTCATTATTACTGCGAACCTCAATAATCTCAAATGGAATGCGTCCACTGGTCATTGAGCATTTGCCATTTAATGGTCATTTTATTCCCACATCCATAACATTTTCAACGATATTATCCTTCAATCACAGAATATCCTTTGCAATAGTTCATTCACTTTCATTCAAAAACTTTAGGCGGACTACATCAGTTGCAAATATTTTTAAACTACTTCGATTTTAGTGATTTTTCAAATTGAAAATTTTTAAATTGAAAATTTGATGGCAAACTTAAAAAAAATATTCATTTATTATCAATTAAGGCAAGCAATTTAAGGAATTTAACACAATAGCAATTTTAAGGCAAAAAATTATCTCAAATTTAAACGTCTGGAAAAAAAATGAACGTCAAATTTTTCATAATTTTTAGTGTTGGATTTCAACAATTAATTCCACTATCAATGCGTCATTAGAGCCACTATTTCGCATTCATAAAGTTTTTTTTATGCAATATTCAGGATAAACAACAATTCGAATTACTACAAGATGAGGTCTATAAACAAGTGAAAGGCAAAATCGAGGCCACACATCAAGTATACTCATTTTTCAGACCAAAAAGACAAACATCCTATTCGGGCGAATGTAGTAAGCTTTTCATATTTCATATAGCTATTCTTTCATTTCATCTATAATTACCTAAATAAAATCAAAATAGTTTTCTGCATTTTAGTCGTAATTTAGGTATTAGAAATGTATTTGTTTTTGCTATCGATATTATTTGATGCTCTCTTAAGTACTCTTGATTATGCCTCGATAACAAGTTCCGACGTTCAATTTATGTAAATATTTCAATGCTTGTTTTATGCAAATATTCTGTGTGTATTTTGCCGTGGAACTTTCTTATTTGAATGAAATCTCCATATTCGCTATATTTTTTGAGTCGTTTTGGAATTACTGTCCTGGATATGTTACAAAAATGATTTTGATTTTTAAGATGACGTGCGTTTCATTTTTTTGTTATAACTGTCATCGTTGTTCTTTTTTCATGACAGACAGAGGAAATGAACTATAAGAGCAAGTTTGAAAAATTTTAGATTGCAACGCGGACAATCAATGTCCACCCGGTCCACCTGGTCCACCTGGGCAACCGGGAGTTGATGGAGAGCCTGGATTGCCTGGTCCTCCTGGACTTCCTGGTCTCCCAGGAAACTATCCACCTGTGGCAATCAATATTGAGTTGAATTGCCGAATTTGTCCTAATGGACCGCAAGGACCTCCAGGTACTTCATACGTAATTCATTCCACTTTTTGAACTTCATAGCTCAAATGAATTACGTTTTTGATAGAAATTACATTTGCATGGCATTGAAGAAAGCGATAATGGACCATATGTCCTCTTGAAAATAGCATGCGCTTCCTTTCACTTCGACCGGTGAATGAACACTCATTGCTAAAGGCATGATGTAGATGCCCACTGGCAATGAATAAGCCCACTAATTCTTGAAATAACGAATATTTTCAAACAGCCATCTTCATTGTTAAAGCTTAATTGAAGCTTAAAAGCTTTACATAAAAATAATAGTCAGTCCATATCGTTCATATATATATATATATATATATATATATATATATATATATATATATATATATATATATATATATATATATATATATGTATTGCTGTAGAAACGCGCCTTTTTTAAAGATTATCTCTCGTTAAGGGCCACCAGGCGCGATGGGACAAACTGGAGAAAGTGGGCCACCAGGTCCGCGTGGACCGCGAGGAGAACCAGGATTGCAAGGACCAGTTGGACCACGTGGCCCACCAGGTAAGCGTTAATAAATGAAGTCAATGAAAATTCACTTTGACTGCTCTTCAACTCATCGATATGGGTTTTTCTTGTAGAAATATTTGATAATACATAAAGCTTTCTTTTCAAGGGCATCTGCCTTATTCAAGCTCATAAACTTAACGAAATTGAAGAACATCATTTACTCTCTTGTTTTTATTTATCCACCTACGCGTTTTTAGGCGAGACGGGCGCCACTGGTAAGCCGGGTCCAAAGGGCTTCCGAGGAAGGAATGGTTTTGTCGGAGGGCGTGGAGACACAGGCGCGCCTGGACAAAGAGGTCCCATGGGGCCACAAGGTCCTCCAGGCCCTGCCGGAGGAGATGGCAATCCTGGTCTTATGGGGCCACCAGGGCCAGCAGGCGCTCAAGGTGAGCCAGGACCGGATGGGAATATTGGCTTCCCAGGTCCAATTGGTCAACCAGGGCGTCCCGGAGAAGATGCGACTTATTGTCCCTGTCCACCGCGGACAGCAAGGAAATCATAAGCCACTAAGTGCGCTGAAATACATCTCGATCAGCAAAAACATCGTGTTGTCATCAATTTGCAACGCAACATCGACAAATATATTGAGGGTACCTGTTCGGTTACTGCATCTAGGAAGAAACTTTTCCATTCGCATTGCTGAAAATTAGAGAACGTTGTTTTCAAGTAAAATTATCGTAAAATATGATCGAAATGCTTAATCCGGATGGATTCAATGATTGCTCTCTTGAATTCCCACCAAAATGGGTAAATTGAAAAAAGAAGCGATAACTAACATGCAAATTAGCTTACCAAAGGTTCCCGCCAAGTTAAGGAGTGATCTAAGTGAGGGAAAGTGGGATTTTTATGATAAAGTGTGAAAAAAGAGGGATGATCTTCTTGTATTTTCTAAAGCAAATATCGCTAAATGCCTAGATAGAGTGGAAAAAGAAATAATCGTAAAAAAAAAATTTTATTAACGTTTCATGTGAGGAACATTCGATTTTATGAATATTGATGTATGTGACGACAATAATAATACGCTTGACAATAAACGATGATAACGCGGATTTTATTTGCCCGAAGAGTCGATGGTAGATGGCGATCATAATTTGTTGAATCGTTCGAGTGCCACTTATATAGATCGAATTTTCGAAATAACGGCATTTATATTAAAGCATTTCGATGACAAATTTTAATCATTTTTTTGTAAATAACTCTCTTATATAGTTATTATACGATGAATGATTATGGCATAAATGGCTAAATTATTCAAGAACGAAGAAATGCAAAAGTGGACAATGTAAATTAATGGTCATTTTTCGAGTGACCACTAAATTGTTTTGCGCAGTTGAGAGTGCTTTTTTGTTAATGTTGTGTACAAGCAAAAATTCATAGGTAATAGATAAACAAACTGTTGTTCATATGTTGCAATCTATAGCAAAAATGCTTGACCATATTGGATGAGAAAGCAAAATTTTGTCTTTTCTTAAAATTGTACTTTAGCAATTTACCATTTTAGAGCGTCCTATTTCTTTTGCATTATTTAGAAATATTTTTTAATGAGCCATTTTGCGAGAAAGAAGCCAATCTCTTTGCCAATGAAATGCCGCACTCTTCAGTCGATTTTTATACAATGCTTTCTTTGCATAGATATAAAATGAACATTTCTTATAGAAAGAGAGAGAAAGAGGGAGAGAGAGAACGCAATGATGAGCAGAGTGTTAAACATTATCCATCATATGCGTTTATTCGTCAGGGAATGGTCCGGCGAGAACCTTCTTGATGAACGCTAAAAAAAACATTCACCTTTAAGATAAACCATAAATCTATATCTGCACTAAAAGATTGAAATGAAATTTTCACCTTTCACCTTAAAGTGCTAGTGATAGGCTAATGTAAAATAATACAACATTCATTATCGTATATTGCTTCCTTATGCCTACTGCATATTTTCTAGTAGACGAATATAAGAATGAATGATACATTGCTCTTGTACGATAAAGCGATTTAATTTTTTTAAATGACGAAATTAATATGTAACATATTTTAGTGGGACAAGAGAGTTAAATACTTGGAAAAGGGCTGTTTTGAGGAGGAGGGGGATTATTCAGTGAAATAAAACAATAAGGTGCATTAAATATTCTCTGCTGAAGTTGATCAATCTATACGCCATTCCAGAAATAAACTTTAGTAAAGAAAAAATTTATTTTTTTGTATCTATTTTGGGAATTTCTGCAAAACTTTTGCAAGCAATCGAAGAAATAGACTGAAAAAATTCCTTTACGATTTAAAGAGGAACTATTTTTTAGGTGATCTAAAAAGCCTAAATTTATTACAAAGAAAAAAGAGGTTTAATTAAGATAACGTGCAACAATAAATAACCTTCATAATTGACCATGCCTTCTGCATCTTCAACTCCCTTCATAATTTCCTCAACTTCATCCTTGTTCAATCGCTCTCCAAGAGCAAGCAAGATGTGCCTCAACTCTGCCGCCATGATCTGCAGTTCATTTCAAATAGTTCTATAGTAATTAAAATATTTTGAGAAACTAGGGCAAAAGCTAGAAGTTGGCCAAGTTAGGAACCTGAACCCATTCAATTTCCGAACTTAATGAAAGCTCTTATAGAAGATAAAAACTTCAACTTCTTGTAGAGGTTATTAGATAGTATCAGTTTTGAAAGCGAACGTTTGTCTAAATTACTCAGAATTTTCGAAAAACAAATAGCTTATTAAAGCCCTCAGGTAGAGAGGAAATGCGAATCATTAACTAACTTTTCCACACTCTTCCTTGTCGAATACCTTCAATCCTTCCATAAAGTCGTGGAAGGTTCCCTGTTCCTGCAAAAATCCACAAAAAATCCATAGGAGAATCTTTCTTCATTGAATTTATTGTAACTTTAATAATTACAATCCATTATGCTGAAAAAATTTCGAGTCGAAAATCGATGCAATATATTTTCTATAAAATATTCAAGAAGTTTACTCAACACTAATAGTTAGATTATTAGTATCGGCATGGTCAAAACTCTTCGAAAATTTCCATTGCATTAAACGAGTTTCTATTTGATTAAATATTCTTCATTTATCGGTTCATATAAATTATGTGACCATGAACATCGTTCAATTTTAACAATTCTGCCTTCACCTGGAGAGAATATATGTCGAATATTATAAAACAGCTAAGTGTATTATTCAGGATTACGGCGTTCGTCTCTACAACTAAAAATAACCTATTCAAATATTTATTAAAACCACCTACAAACATGAGCCAATTATTTATAGTTTGATGAATTTATGTAAGTGAAATTCATTCAAAAACCAATGTTAGAGGTATATTAGATGTACGTTTAGTGAATGAAAGTTGATTATATGACGTGAAAGAGAGTGAACGTGATTGGACGCTTTTCTTTGAAGCACTTATCTAACAACCGCCTCAACTTTACACTACAGAGTGGGATGTATACATCTCAACGATCGCACTACCTACGCTTCGGCAATGATTTTTCCTCGAATGCACAAAGCAAACAAAATTTTTTCCCAGATCGTTGTACTGTGGATAACGCTAAACGCCTCCGCCGTCTAATCCCGATCTTCATCTATCAATCAATTCGTAGATGTTCCAACGATCAGATACTCTAACATCTCATATTGATTTATGCTACTGAATATAAATCACAAACTATGCAAATTTTGCGCGCTTGAATTTTTGTAATCTTGGTTCTATCATTTTAAAAAACTTTGAAATAAGAGGTGCTTCAAATTTCATAGGTAGAATCCGCCATTATACCTATGTTTATAAATCCGAGTTATCAGCTGAACACCGATATTAATGAGACCAAATCAAACTTTGAACCTTATCATGAAAGCTTCGAATCCTGAGGATACGTTGCCAAATAACGTCATTGGGCAACATGGATGGCGAAGATTTGCCGTAGCTCTCATTGGCCATATTACTTTATTATTTCTCTTTTTCCTTTTTCGAAACCGGGCTTCATGGTCGCTTTTACATTTTCACAAAGTAGTCGAAAAGTAGAATTTAAAGGAGGAATCGCCAACAATCATCAGATTAGACTCAGCAAAACTATTTAGAGAGTATCGTCAAAAGGTCGGAGTATATTCATAGTTCATTGCTATTGCAAGCTGTTCTGACACATATCTTATAGCGCTGTACCAACTATCTTAACAACAACTAAAACTTTAATTTTTTTAAATTTTCTCCGCTAAAGCATATTCTAATCGATAAATATTACCTTCTCTTTGCTAAGTTGTTCGTAGATTGGGAGCCATTCTTCGAATGTGATACGTTTCTCACCCTTTCGCTTATATTCATGACCACTAGCTTTGACCACCATAGCGTTCGTTGGTTTTAGCCCAGCCGCACGTACAACGTCACCGATTTGCGTGCCATCTATTTTCCCATCCAACTCTTCGTCATAAAGATTGAAGATTTCCTTGAGCTCTATAAGATTGATTCTCATAGTTTCAATTCGTTATCATTCAAATCCTATCAGCATTTTAGCACTATACCTTTGTAATTGTAAGAGGAGATCTAATAATCTATTCATTTCAGTTAAGTGAAATTTAGTGCATAACTAGATAGGCTTACTTTTGAGTGCGTTACCTCTCATGTCAAGTGATCCATGTACGAAAGGTTTCTAAATCAATCAATCAATAATTGATCACTATATGAAATATACGCTTAGGTGTAATTGTTAGCGATTGCACTTTGCAGTCGAGAAACTGTACAAAAGTGCCGGATCGACGATGAAAACACGTTAATTTGAAATATTTCAATATGTGAAATATTCACCAATCTTTCATAAATAATAACGTTTAATGGCAAAGAATATGGATGGTTGGATATGAGATAAAATGAGCTTTGCTACTTGTGAATTTACTGAAATTGAGTGTGTATTTGATTAAAGAAAAAAAAAATATCGTGGTACGGTATAATTCCTTGAAATCATTGTAGTCGTTGTGCTGATAAATGCAACCCTCAATTAACGTATCCATCGAATTGCTCAATTCCATAACAAAGAAACCTCCCCCTCCCTCCGATTAAGCCACACTCATCCAGAATTTGCGTGACCACCCCCTCCCTCCGAATTAAAAAAAAAGAATATTTAAACCACCTCGAGAGTCAAAAAACGTACTTGGCAGATAATAATTATTAAGTGTGAAAGAACGAGCGACGCAGATCACAGTGAGATAATTTTTGAGAAAGAACTATTCAAACTATTCTGTTCCATGTGAAACATAATTGCTTCAAATTTTTCTATTGCGTTTAGACACCACTTAATGTTCCCTTGAAATTACTATGCTGTACGAGCGGCTCTTTTCTGAAGTTTTGGAAAGATAAAATCTTTATTGCTATAGATCATAAGGATTCTAATGGAAGACAAGAAGGGTATATCTGATATTGGGCTAGTAGATTGGTCGATTTTTTCTTCACACAATAAGGAATTGCACCGGACTGATAAGCATTGATAAGCATTGATAAGCATCTAACATTTTGTATCTGGTTGCTTCTTCTACTGTAATGTTTTCTCAACCTTTAGGTACAATCGAATGCGCTTTCTTATGTAAAGCATCAATAATTATAAGTGATAATAAGTTATTATACAAATCGCAAGTGATCTAGTAGAGTGCAAATAAATAAAACGATAATTTGCTAGTAAACCATCGGTGATATGGTCCTACCAAATATTTTCTAATCAAGACCAAGTCTATTATCAAAAAAAGAGAGATTTATCAGTGGCTGTTGATAAATAAATTTTGGGAGCCACTCTAGCACTAAAATAGTGTTATTTTCATGCTTCAACAACCAGATTCGATCTTTGCATACAACCTAAAGGTTGTTCTTTTCTCTCCGACCGCTTTTATGAATGTTACTGAGAGACTTGACCGATTTTTTCTTGAAGAAGTGAAAAAAATCATATATAAGTCAAAACTGAAAAAATTCACAACGACATTTATGTTATTTTCTGCACCGTACTATTTCTTTTCAATATTTTTTAAACAGTATATATATATATATATATATATATATATATATATATTCCGTATACCTCAATTATACTGCAGTACATTTGAAAAAAGTTCATTGAAAAAATTCCTTCCCCACCCGTTGGGAATTTGAAACCATCAATAAGTTTTGAAATATGTGCGCTTAGAGTTCATAATTCTTTTTGAGAAGCTGGTAATGAAAAGTGAGAGATTCTGTTTTCTAAATTCAGCTATGAAATTTTCTTTATTAATTACTGTTTCGTTTCTCCTAAAATTCATTTTTTTCACTTTATTTATATATTATCGCCTCGGTATTAAACAACGTCTTGTATGTTATAATGGAAAAGCTAATTTCGTCAAATTGCCCTATAAAATTGTTGATAAATTGACAAAGATTGTCTGAAAGATCTAAAAAATTTGCCTAACAGTACCCGCAAGAAGCCTCAGATAAATGCACACAGCATTCACGAATGAGTAAAAAAAAAAACTTGCTTATATTTTCTAAAATTGCAGAATTCAACAATTTTTCTATGGTAAATACTCGTCATTAAAGGCATCAATAGGCGAAAGGTTTCTAATTTAGTAGTACAAAAGTATTTCCCATTAACAAAACGATAATAATTATTACAGTAAAATTTCGTGAAAATTTAATGCTGTCGTAAAAAAGCTACTTACAAGTGTTTTATATCAAAAAGCTTTTGCACTCAATGAGTGATTGCTAATGGCAAAACCATCATGCGTTAAATGAATGGCTACTAGTGCTCATATACCTATCAATGAACCTTCTCGAATTTTGCTTTGCCAAGTTGTGTCTGTGCGTACTTACATATTTGTCTGTCTGTCTGTACCTATGGATCGGTCTATCAGGTGGGCACGATATACGGAGCGAATGTTATGCCAGTTTCTCTATCATCCCTTTCTAATCGCTTCCTACCATCTCCAAAAGAATCGGGTTATTGCTTTATGAGAATGGGGAGCAGAAAGAACAGAATGCATGAAAAGGTGATAAGTGATAATGGTTAAGTGCAGCTGAACAATGCAAACGTCGAATAAATGCATTGAGTCATTATTGGAAATGTAATCTCAAAGTAAGTACCAAACATATAATTTCTAGCAGTGCGATACTTATAACGCGATTGTTCTACCTGAGCTGATAGGTAATTTCATTACTTAGAAATTTATAGCAAAGTATAGGAGAATGCTTCATTATAGGCTACCAAAACTTAGGTTATTCAATGTGTAAAAGCAAAGTTGGTTATGTAGAAGGACAACAAGACTAACCAGGCTGTGAAGGCATGACGGTCGATGAGAGCGAGTGCTAAAGGGAGAACGAGTCGACACACACAAAGCAAGCAGCTCCTAGGCACTGAGGCCAGCCAGTTTACACTATGAATATAGCTGCTGTACGGATCGTCAGGTGGCGTATTGGTAAGCAAGCCGCCGGCACTTGAACATTCCCGACCGCCCCCACGTATATCCTCTGCCTCTCGTGCTCCCTCATACTCGAGCTCGATCTTAGCCTTGATCTCTTCCGGCTCCACTCTTCTCTTGCAATACTGTTTTGTTTTCTCTAGCGTTCAGCGTAATCCACAAATGAATCTGGAAACGTTTTTCTGGCGTGCACGTACGTTTGCCACGAATGAAGGCTGCGAAGATTTTCTGCTAGCTCACCTAGTACTCTCTATTTTTAGGGTTCTCTTCTTGCAAGCTGGATGGTACAAGCTAAGAGCCTCTGAAGCACTCTAGCTCCGATTGCTGCTCAATCTTTTTTATAGAATCGCAGAGAAAAAGAGGGAGAGAGGGAGTTTAGACGATGTTATGTTTGATTTGAACTCAATAATGAAGTATTCATTTAGGTGTGCTGAAAAATGTTTTAAGGAAAAAAAAGAGACGTAGGACGTATCGCCAGATTACTTCACTCTGAACATTGTTCAGACATAACTATAACCGTCTAATTTCTCTGAAAATGTCGGGGCGATGACGTCATGATGTAATAAAGCTTGAGGAGCCTAGATACCAATGCCTGGGACAAGAACACATCCTAAACGATGAAATCTGATTTGTTTAAAAAAAAGACGAATGTAATGCGTTGCTTACTTCATGTTACAAATGCTTTCTTCTGTAATCTCTAACTATTGGTTGTGTTAAGTTTAGACCTGTATGAGGTTTGAATTATCTTCTTGGAAGAGTATATATCAATGAATTATTAGTCTTTATTTATTTATAAATATAACTGAGGATGTTCAGAAATAATTTCAATCTTTAGATGATCGAAACAAAATTGTCATGCATATGAAATTCCTGATTTCATATATGAAAAGCTATATAAAAATGCTCTATCATAATCTAGCTCTGGTTGCTGCTTAGTCTTTCTTACGGAATTGTAAAGAAACAGAGGGACAGAAGGAGAGTTTAGGTGATGTTATGTTTCACTTTAAATTCACAGTGAAGCAATCGTTTAGGATTTGCTGGAAGATGTTTTGAACAAGAAGAAAAGACATAACGAGTAATGCTTGAGGTAGTAATACTGTGTGCTTTATATAGTAGTAATGCTTTATGGTTTATGCGCTAATCAGTGGTACTTTAATCAAATATTATGCTGATACTCTCTACATTTCATCATATTTCTTTTTTTTCTTGAAAATATGCTAATTCTTTTAATATAGGAATATTTTTTATTCGCATCCTCAAAGCAACGTCAATCAATCCACAAATGTGGCAAGTTGGAAGCCATCAAAAACAAGCGGCGATAAAATATGCCGATCCACGTAAAACGTGCAATCGTAGGCGAGAAGGGAACGGCTGTTTCTTCTATAGATGAGAGACAATGCATCGTATATGCAAGTATAGCACAAGAAATGTTGCAAAACAATCGTGCATATTGACGAAAGTGGCTTACGCTAATCTACATGAAAGTGTTGAGAGTGAATGAAATTAAGCTCTAATTCTTTACGTTATACGTTATTAAATTTAGGTGGTTAAATCTACTATTTTATTGGTGTTGATAAATTCATTATTTAACAATTTTTTATTATTAGCGCTGTAGCTAATAGAGATAGGCAATCAGACGAGCAATTAACGAGGTGAGCTTATTATTTAGCTAACTCTCCTCCCATACTACTGACGACTTCATTGCCGAGCTAAACAACGCATTAAATTCAAGGTCCAAGTATTACCGTTATATTTCACATAGTACGACTTCAGCCAACAGATAAATTTAGATTAATTCAACGATTAGATATATTCAAATGAATACTGATAAGTCTGTTGTTTATTTCAATGCACTACTTGTCGATTCACTTAGTTTCGTTTACTTTCTGCTGTCCCAGTACCTTCGGTTCAATTTCTACCCGACTTCCGGTTCGCCAATTACCTCAAGAACGTCTCTCGAGGTGAGAAGTCCTTTGTTTAAGTTTTTATAATGAATAGGTGGAATATCGAGAAGAGATTCGAGGATTTTTCATTGGAATACTTATAAGTGAACACATTTTCAAGGAAATTCTTTACGAGCATTGCAGAGAGGTGATTGCAATTTTCGAAAATGTATTGAAATCGTTAAATTCACTATGATTGAGAAATAAATTAAATAATATTTCTACTGAAAAAAAAAACACTTCGACATTAAACAATACCAAAATATTTTTCGATATTTGAAAATTTTTTCTTAATGCTTATAGTTTCGAAAATCATAGTTAGTTGAAAAAACAGCTGTTAAAGCTTTGCTGGAAAATGACTGCATCATTGTTTTAAAAAAAAAATTTCCTTTTATTCTAAGTAATCGCATTTTCCGCTCTATGTGATGCATCTTTGTGCGAATGGCGGGTAAAAGTTAGCATTTTGAACTGCACAGATTTTTATCATACATTGATCCTCGTTGATCTCTTTTATACTCGTCGATATTAACGAAAAAATAAACACATGTCGTAGTAAAGTTAATTTCAGTATATATGTTACAAGAGGAGATGAGAGCTGTTCTTATTACATCAAAAATGGCTAAAAAAATGATGCATTCACGAGTATTATTATTCATTAGTGCAATATTAGCTGGTGAGAGGTACAGTAGAGAACTACTACTAATTCAATAAAGAGTTATCTCCTTCATTCAAGTGAATCATTAGCGCTACTTCAACATAGACAATTTTCCGTATGAAATTTCATCATTTGTATTAATTTGCTTATTCGATATTCCAAGTAATTTAACATGGCTGTTGGGATTTTTATAGGTGTTGATAAAAGGTTTGGTAAGTTCTGGCTTTTTTCTTGATAAGCGTGTTGCATTAGCATATTCTTAAGTAATGGTTTATTTTATTCGTCAGCAATAGCAACGAATTTAAATAATTCTATATAGACATATCAAAATAAAAGAAATGTTAGTGCTTTATCTATACTGCAATTGTTGTTATAAGAGAGAAAATGATATTTAGAATTATATAAACTGAAATTCACAAATGATGAAGCAATATCGAATGGCTATTCAAATTCTTCAACTATATACTTCAATTTTGAAAATAAAAAATACCCATATCAATAAAAAAGTGGCAATTCGAGGCATCTCAAAGTTCAGGAAAGACGTCAAGTTAAGGCTACAATGAGTCGCACTTAAGCGAACGATCACATATATGATCGTTCAAAAGATGCTTCGTCGCAAAGTTCTGTCCACATTCAGCACATTCGAATTTTGTCGCATCGGAAATTGTAACGAAAACGTGCCTCTTTATCAGCTCCTCACTATGACCGTTTGAATATTCGGGATGCGTTCTACAATTGATGCACTCATCGAGTGAATATTTACTTGAAATGTAATATTAACGCATTGGAAAATATCCCATATATTTTTTTATGAAAAAGTTAACAATTTTGCATTTATGAAAATCCAGAATTTTTCAATAAAGACAAGGGGATTTCATATCTCCCGTAAGTGGCTCAATAAAAACATTTATCCGCCGTATAATCCATCTTCGTTTCCTCCAAAGTCTTTTATCCATCCATCAAAAGATAATCGTTGCCCTATTTTTCACATGCTTCAATTTCCTTTGAGAGCTTCTCTTAGCGGTGTATTATAATGCTTATATTTAAATAGGAATTATTCCTTCAAAATAACTGAGCTTTCTTTCATCAATTTACCACCTATATGAGAAAAAATGTTGTTACCCTAAAAATATAGAAAAAATACACTATAAAGAAGTATAAGAACGGCAAATTGTTTCGTTTTTTACCTTAAATGAGAGCGAATACCTCGTTGTGAATAGCCTTTATATCCACAAAGTTGACATACGTATGTTCGTATTGTCGAATGAATGGCACGAATATGTTGTGCCAATTGATTTGCACTCGACGGTTGAAATTCACATTGCTGGCATTTGATCACCGCCTGAAATTATTTAGAAGACCTCTTGAAGCGATAGCTAAGGTTTTTTTCTAATATTTATTATTTTCATAAATATTTATGCATAATAATATGCAAATAATTTGCCCTATATCATATTTAATCAACTTAAAGTATACAGAATCTATAAATTTATAAATTATTTTGTATATGTAAGGTGGCAGTATGAAGCGTTGCGACTATTTCAAAAAATTACGCCAAAATTATTTTGGAATTCATTCTTATTTAAAGATTATCCCAGTTATCTATCAAATATACGAAATATTTTAAGTATAGAAGGAATGAAATTCGCAATGATATTTATAAATACTCAAAAATTCAGTATGAAACATTTTGAGTGAAGGAAATTTCACTTGAGGTTTTGAGCATTTAAAACAAGAACTTAAGCTTAAAATGACGCACCTTGCAGACCTTACCTTTTTCTGCTGTTCACGATTGATTTCAGCGTGATTTGCAACATTATTGCAATAATATTTACGATGTCCTTGCAGCGTTGTTTCACTATTGAATGAAACACCACATTCACATCGATATCGTTTCTCGATTTCAGTGGGTGAATTTTCCTTTAAAATTAATTTTTTTTTTTTAATGTTGATAACATACCAGATTGCCGTCAGTTGCCATTGTTAATCTATAGGTGGCTATCAGTTATCTTTGATAATTGCTAGGTTATTATCATATCTTTACGCTAAAAATGAGAGTTTTCGATGATAAGAAATATGTTTTTGCATATATTTTAAAGCAATGCTTGATTGTATAGTTGAGAAGCTGGAAAATGTAAAAATGGTTTTAAAAAACAAATATATTCTACTAGAGTTCATTTAGTTTGTCCCAAATTAGTCCTAAATCTATGCACCATTTTTAGCCTAACTTATTAATCATAAATCACTCATATCTTTTAGCTTTTTTTCAATCAAACCCAAACCCAAATTGCTAGAAAAGAATTATGATCTTCGCTCTCTTTTACTAACTTTCGTATATATTTGATATAGGTTCTATAACATAATCTTTTGTTGAATACATTATACTTTCACTTGCTATTGCAACAAATATTATAGTTTCTATAAATATCGATGAATTTCTAATCGAACCGTTGATGAAGAATCGTGCTTTGTTGTGATTGCACATCGTTTCTCTTTAATATGAAGTGATAAATCGAGAGGTTTATTATCAGATGATGGTGAAGGCCTTTTCATTCCCACACGTGAAGGCATACTTAACTTGCTGAAAAAAATTTCAGTCGTTAATGTTTTATTCGATAGCACAACGATTGTACAATCAAAATGATATCAAAAACATGATGTATACAACAAGATCAATTCTCGATCTGCGGTGAATAAATGAGTCAGGTCTTGATCTAAAAACACCAATGGGTTAGCGCTGATGTAATAGAGAGAAACGGATCAGTTTTTGATCTAAAGCAGATGAAAGAAATATTGGATATACGTGCTAGAGCAGTAATAATCATTGATAGTAATAATAATAATTGGTGAAGAGCAATAGTGATTATATCGCCCTACTTATCACTGTCTTCTATTGAGTGTAATTTATACCATTTATTCTGCTAATATGATCATAAGTTATAAAATATATCGAATATAATGAAACCAAACTTTTTCTATGAATTTCCTAATTAAATTATTAAGTAATTAATAAGAAAGAGAAAAATAAATTACCATAAACTGCTAAAGTAAATTTATAAATAAAAATTTCTTCATAAATATTTCGAGGAAATTTTTTTTTCTGAGTAATTAGGTTTAAATAATAACTGAGTGAGATAAAATAGGGAAGGTGGCCTAAAACTTGTAGCTTTGAATCAGAATTTAATTCATTTCCCATCCAACAATACGATTTTTATTTGTTTGCGCTTCATAGTTGACTTAAGTTGTCTCACCTTTTGAGTGGTTGAAAAGCACTGATCGATTCAGGTGAAACTTCTGAAGTGCAATTTGTTGGATGTGCCATTTTATCGACCTTCAACAACGTTCCACCAACACTTAACGAAGAAGGCATATCTAAGCCACGTGAGAGTGTCTCATCAACGAAAAGAGATGGCGTATAGAGATGTGCTGTAGATCGGTTGATCGCTACTGGTATGATTATTTGTGGATAACCAAGAACCTGAATTTATAAATAATCCAACAGCAGTAGATAATTCAACAACTTATTGCAAGTTGAATTTTAGAGAATATTTTGCATTTCTATTTACTTTCAAGGAAATCTTTAATTTAGAGAAAAAAATTTTAGGGAATATTGAATTAGAGATTGCAAATTTAAAAGAATGAGCGTGAAATGTGAATAAAAACAATTCTTTACCTGTATATGCGATACAGCGCTATCATGATAGGCGACAGGAAGATAGATTGCATGTGGTGCCATCGCAACAAATGAAATATCTTTACTAGTGCTAGGCTTTAGTGTATCTTCACCATTTTGTATATGTATCACCGATTCTGATACTATTGACGAACCTATAAATAATAATATAGTATAAATCACAAAAATATTATATTATACTCTTAGAAAATATCCTTCAAAGATTGAATTCTATCAAATAAATAAACAGCAAATATTTTCCAGGAAAAGTAATTCGTCGTATCTGATGATTCTGGAAAAAAAAGATTGCTTATTTCTTCTGAATAATTCACCATCGAAATGCGAGTAGAAATACAGCTCAAACTTTATAACTTTTAAAGCCAGGTGATGATAGCTTCGAAAAATGAATTGGCTTCGAAAAATTCCTTAAATATAGTACTGAGCTGACTGTATACATCAACTTCGGACATTTAAACTGCCATAAAATGTGGAATTTTTAATAAATATCTGAAAAAAGTTCTCATAAAAATTGAAACAAGTTGTAATAAAAATTGGAATTAAATACTAACGAAGATTACACCAAATAATAAGAGAATTTGAAACATACGAAAATTATGTGAGAGCATTTAGAGCTAGATCGAACCATCGTACGGCATTAACAGTATGTTGGATTGCAATGAATCATCTGATGGACATATAATATCATCACTAAAGAACTGACATCATAAACAGTACACATAACATCATATTATACTAAATGCTTATTGTAATCGATATGATATATTTATGTAAACACAATCGTTCTCAACAAAAATACTTACGTGATTCTATATGCTTCTTTACATGTAATTCACAGCATAGTATAAATATATAAATATATAAATTATATATATATATGTATATATATATGTATATGTATATATATATATATATATATATATATATATATATATATATATATAAACTGCTGAGGCCATCCAAAGTATTATTACAATAATACTGCGTTCAGATATAAGTAAAATTTCGAATATAGGGAACTGTACCGTTCTCATTCGATGATACATCAGATGGTTGTGCATACAATAGAGAACAAATATTCGCCTTTAGATCTGAGATTTTCTTCACTGATCGATTAACGCGGAGGTATAGATTCCTATCTGAAATTGAAATACCCGTATTTAGGTGTTCTCATAAATTCTATAATTACAATTTATTTATCTGCATTTATTCGTAGATTTCATCAAAAAGTATTAAGTACAAGTCGTTGAATATAGTTGAATGGATATAGGCTGATCCTCTCAACGCATTTAGTCACTTCACTCACTTCAATTTCTAAACAGAAAATTCAACAAACATTGTTGACGATGTAGAGACATCATCGTTCAATTGATCTCATCCACTCTAAATTTTCTGTTTGCAAATGCGTTTCATAAATACATATACGATCTTATTTCTCACTAGAAGGCTATTCAATGTAATATTTGAATAAACTCATCAGGGCATCCAAACTTGAATGAATTTGAAATCAACAAAAGTCCATCGACCAGAAAAAATTGCAAGTCGAACAATAAGTAAGAGCAATGAACGTAGTATAAAAGAAAAAACATTGATATATAGTAATTCCTAGAATTTTTTTCATTAATGATCACAAATGGCATATGCGAAGATTGTGGTAGTCAACGAACTACCATAATACGAACAATTCTCGATTAAATCATCATTGAAAAGCAGATAATAGTTGATAAGAAAATTAACCTTTAAAACGTCGTGTTTTTTTCACAAAAAATGAAATGAAGGAAAATTTTTATTACAAAATAGTTTGACGAATTTGTTAATTGAGAAATATTTGTGAAGGACGTTTATTGGTTGTTTTTTTTTAAACGCAATGAAATTGTCAATGACCTGATTTGAAGAGCTCACAATTGGCGTTACTCGTTGTCGTCGTCGTTGCTATTCCAATAATCTTCGGTTCTTTCAAATTATTTTCATCCAAACTGCACAATTTTAGGCGACCGACTATATCGCTACTCTTAAAAATAATATTATAACAGAACGAAAATAATAGGCAAAATTATAACACAACTAAAATAAAAAAAAAATATTATAACACAACTGAAATAGTTATAATAGGTTTACAACATATGATCTTTTAATGCATTTAAATATTTACTCATACAGCCCCGACGCTTTATTCGTTAGTTTAACACGGATGAACACATTAAATATGCTTTATATGAATGCTAAGAAAATATAAAATGAGATGAATTAGGCGAAGAAACCTTGTTTTCGCCTTACATTGGTATTGGTGAAATAACGGCAGAAAAAAAAAGAAAGAAAATACAGGTTCATAATAAAGGCTTTTCATAGTATGCAATTAGAAAATCTATTATTGCTTTATATTCCTTGCTCCTTTTCCTTGGAAAAATATAAGCTTATAAGTTCTATTTTACCGTTGCAAATCTATAAGAACATTTAAAGCCAATATTGCAATTTGAATTTTTATTTTATTTTATTTTTTCTCATATTTTATTCTATTTAATTTAATTTTGTTTCATTTTATTTTATTTTATTTTACTTTATTTTATTTTATTCTATTCTATTTCATTGATTTCAACTTTGCATTACAGCAACGTTGATCGTTGCAGAAATGGCACATCATTTGGTGCAATGCAGTGAACGAAAACTTGCAGTGATTAACATTCGTTAGAGTGGGGATGCAATCTGCCTTCTTAGACGAATGCGACCTTCATAGAGAAATTCCCCCCGAATTAGTGCCGTTAGCAATTGTCAGTACTCGCCGATGAGAAAATTCGTCATTGCAGTAATGTCGTACGCATTATACAATTTCTTGTGTAAGGCGATCGCTTCACTAAGAAACGGTTGCAATATTGCATATTAAAGACGGCGTTGCAGTAGTGGCAAGGTCAGTATGAAAAGGAAGATCAAATGCTAAAGGAATGCTGCAATATCTGGTTGGCAATAAGAGAAACCTTGCAATTTGAGAAGGCATAATTATAGGTCTTTTATTGCAATTGCAATTACAATTCCAATAATTATATAATTGCAAACAACTGAACAATATTCATTTCGAAATATAACAGTGAAAATATTAAATAATTACCTCATTATTTTTTGCGAACTCATTAGTATCAGGGAAATTGCATGCTGCAAATGGTCCCAAAATTGTTCCAGCATGAAGATTTATTTCCAATTGTTGATCCGAATGAAGATCATCGATACGTATAATGGATGAATTAGGATTTGTGTATTCATTAGTTGATGACATTTTCTCGATAACTCTTGCCGGTTTTTGCTGTTTTCGTCGTGAAACAATCGTTGTAGCCACTTTATTCATTCGTATCCTTTCAAAATATTTTAAACTGAAATTTATGCAATTTTTATGCCTTATAATCTGTTGTAAGATAATATACGTGCATACGAGTTTAATTCGCAGCAGAAATTTCTCTCTTTATGGCTAACAAATATATCGAACGACATAAGCAAATCTTTTATGAAATGTTAGCAATGGAAAGTTATTTCATTATTTTCGTTCCCAAGTGATTGGTGACCTATTGTTCGTATTAGATACTGCCAAGTTAAAGTAAAGTAAATGCAAATTGTTCAGAAGCTAACTTTCTAGTTAAACCTGGAGAAAAAGCTTAACGCTTCCAAAAGAAAAAAGAAATATTAGCCTTACTAATATTTTTTTACAAGATGAATAACTATGATTTCATAGATTTTAAATGTTTTTTTTAGAGATCCGATGTAAAGTTTAAGAAGTATAAGAAGCTTAAGTTGCTAAACTGAAGAAAATACCTGAAGTATATATATCTATATGTATATATATATATATATATATATATATTTCAACGTTTCTAAGAAAAAATCTACCAATGTAGGAATTTTTCCATTGTCGCTGAGCAATTTTCTTGCGGCAATGAATGTGAAGCCACATATTACAGCAATATCCCATCTAAAGAAGTCAATAAGTGTAGCTTGTGTAAGTAATTGCTTTAGTGCTTTTAGCATTCCAATATTTCCATTCCTTTCAAATATGTACTAGAAATTATTTTTTCTGTCCACTAGAAAAAATCTTTTAGGTAAAACAGATCTCAATTTTTTTGTTTAAAATCACCACCATTTTAAAAAGTTATTTGAGCTTTAAAGAAGTAGTCAATAATTGAACGTTAAATATTTATGCAAAAAATTTTACAAATGAAATAAGCGTGCATTGAAATAATATTTGCAAATAAATGAAATAAAATTCTTTCAATCGTAACAATACTGCAATGAAATATAATGATGATAAGCCTAAACGAAGAGGGAAAAGAGATTGGTTGAAGTCGATAAGAGGGAAAACGCAATGCAGCTATCTCGTTTTGAGTGCCTCTTATCTGATCTCGTCTTTCCGCTATTCCTTATCAGTTAAAAGCTATCAATGTGTGCACACCATAAATTGCGACTGAGCTAAATAGCCGTATAAGATAGGGTTTGCCTGGAAAAATCGCGCAATAGACAGAAAAAAACAACACATGCATTGCTGCATTTGATAGCGCAAATATATCTTATGCAAGAAAGAGCTATGCATATGAATGTGCATAAATGCCTAACCCTTTCACCGCTTCCTTCATGCCTCCTCCAGAAAAAGGAAAGGAATGATTTCAGAAAAAAAAAAAACTTAGCTCAATGTTTTCATATTACATATTATCGTACGTCATCATATGTCAAAGATATCAAATGGCGCAAATGTCCCATGTCAAAAATAAACCAAAAGTAGGGATGATACAATATTCTATAAAAAGTTCCATTCATCAAATATGCTAAGAAATGCAATAGGATCTTCGAAAGAAGATAAGCTCTAATATTCTTTTCCAAGTAAAGTAGATTCATTTATTCAAATACTCTAGGCAGCCTATCCCTGCAGTGACCTCATATAGAAGCATTTTTAAGCTATGAGTGCAGCACAAACGATTGCCCATCGTTATGATGGGCAATAAAATCCCGAGGATTTCGACCTCAATGGACCACCTTATAGCTCGTTTGATTGTTCGTTTGATGCAAGGGAAATCGAACTAACCATATCACTCCTCTATCAAATCAGAGATTATTTGAAAGAAATAAAAGTAGGGAATTATTCGTTATCGGCACAATTGTTTCAATCGTTGATGCCGATATTTACTGCTCAGATGGCCTCATTTAGCAATAAACTGCTTCCGATAGGACGATAGACACGTCCTTTTATTCGATATTCTCATATAGAATCGGTGAATATTTTCTTCCTACTTCTAAGAAAAAGATTTATCCTCTTTTTCTCAGAGCAAATATAATATAAAGCAAAATTTTATCATCTGTCAATAATTTCACTAATGATTTTAAAGAATTTTCTTATAAGAATATTCATTGTTGTTTTCATTCATAGTATGTGCATTATAAATGCGAGAAAAAAAAATAGATAGCAAAGAAAAAAAATCGACGGCTGTCTTCTATGAACTCAGCGAAAATTCTTATGCCCATATAATAACGTATACTATATGCTGTATAGTCAAGCGTATTATATGAAGCATAAATAAGTCAAAAAAAAAAAAAACGATAACCCCAATGATATGACTTCAGCAAGAAACGAATGATCGCTTCGAAAAAAAAAGGTGTTGTGCTTAGAAAGGTGAAACAAATCGAAAGATAAATGAAAAGATTAGAAATTTTATTACTTTAAACAGGTGAAGTTTAGAAGTATTTTAGACTATAGGTTCTTAAAATTTGAAAAAAGTAATCAGTTATTATACATCGCATTAGACTATCACATACTTAGACGATAAGATTGCAAAAAAAAAAAAGAAAACATTTCTATTCCTGAAATCTAGAACATTTAAATAGTATCTTTAAATCTTTGTTGCCAATATCTCTACTAGAAGTTGCGAACTGAAAGAACTCAAAAAAAAAACTGAATATGAATAAAAACTATTAATAATTTTAAATATCGTAACTAAATCATTTGCATATTTGCATAATTGAAGCAGATAATCGCCACTTCCGATTCAATCTTTGCTTATAAAAATTTTTTTGCTATTCGACGGATTTAATGCAACTCTCTAATATTACTGATCGAATAAGGTGAATATTTTTATTCATTTTGAGGAAATATATGCAAAAATTATAATTAACGATGAATATTAGAAAAATTTTAGATATTAGAATAAAGAAGAAACGATGTCTCTTGCTATTGCTATCACCTCAACCGTATGTCAATTAGCGTTGACTATGTGATTCAGACATGATTCTATCGTTTAGCACAGCATCAGAGCATGCCAACAGTCAAATTAAACTAAATTACTAGTGAAAGTTCTGGCACAAGCATGGGCATGAGTGAGTGGATAAAGCAGTGGATAAAGCAAGGATATAAGCAGATGTGGGTGGATGGATGACGGTATGAGTTGGCGACGATGTGGGTAGGGGTGGATGGAAAATAGTGTAGGCATTGATATGGACAAGAGTGTAGGGAATCGCTTATTGTCAAGGTTTACCGTCCTAACGATGGTAAACTATTCACTCAAGTAGGTGTGCAACGATTGAAAAACCGCAAAGAACGAGTGAAAAAGTTCATTGCACAACGATAAGATCTTGATATTTCGATGGGGCATCATGACGGCACTCCCACCACGCTGTGAAAATGTCAACCCGCATACTGACATTCCCGAAAGGCAGCCGACATTTGCGGTCACACCCCTTTTATCAACTTCTAGAACAACTAATATTTGCGTATATCACTTCTGAGAATACTAATTTAAGACCACAAAAATGCGAAGAATTTTCTCACCAATTTATTGCTAGTTTTTTATAAGTTCTTTCACAAATACTATAATTTTATTGATAAACTTTGAAAGAAATTTTTCTTTAAAGTCAAAAATTTTTTTGCATCATTTACATTTTCAATCACAATTTTACGTTGAAATATCGTTTAAACGTTAATGAACGCTATAGCAACAAAAATGTATTAAGGCATCCATCTTTCATTGTTCATTCGAGCTCATTTTGCATAAAGCGTTTCGTTATATGGAAATTGACCATAGTGAAAACAGATGAATCACAATCAATAGCAGTAAATTTTAGCATTAAATTTTTCGTCTTATGAAGTTAATATAATAGAAAACAAACAAACATTATATCATGCTGAAATGCTGGAAAAATGCTGAAATATTACCGAGTACCATACTTTAATGCTGGAAATATTAAGGATAAAATAATATCCGGACCTTAATTAATGCTACTACGCATATAATTAACCTAGATGATACTATAATGCTCAAATATTAGAAATATTGAAATTTATTCAACAAATATTATGCAAAAAAAGATCCAATGCAATAAATATATCAGCTCAATACGTTTCAATTCAAACGATGAAATTTAATAAATCAATTTAACGTAAGCAATTAAATTCAATTTAATTCAATTCAATAAAAAATGCTGCAATAAACCTTTGTTGAATTCTTTTCTCTGGCCAATATGCAGATGACCTTCACTCTTTTCCTCGATACGATTCATGAACTACTAAAAAAGTTCACGAAGCGTCTATCAAAAACTTATAAAAGCTAGAAAGTGAACTCAGTATGATCTTTTTTGCTCATTTAATAGGAAGCAAACATAGCAAAAAAATGATACTGTTGGAAAGGAATAAAATTTTCAACAGTAATAAAAAATTTTTTTTTGAAATTCTTTCCATGTTATTCATAATAATATCTCTTTTATTATAGTTTAATTGCCCATTGAGGTGTATTTTTCCTGTAATCTATCAAATCGAACATATGAATTTAGTAAGAATGTTGTAACATTAGATTTAATAGTGAAATTAAAAACTTCCACCCAACAAAAAAAAGATGAAAGTGCTAAAAGAAAACGACAAAACGAAACGTATTTGTAAGTAAGTGGAACGCAAGTGCGCAGAACATATTGACAGCGCAATTTGCGTTATCTAAAAACCGCATCTGCAACGATACATATCTGTTTGTGTGTGTCTGTGTTTGATTCATACTTGTGCAGCACTCATACATTCCTATGAACTCCTTCTAAGATTTATATATACATCCTATCTATCACTTATTTACTTCGCAAATAATCTTTCAATGATTACGATTCAAATAAGAAAAGAGACCTTAAGGAATACCATATTATTTCAACTAATGGCTATACTATTTCAACTTATCACCATCTTAATGCTATATTATTTTAAGTTATCATCATGCGCGCCGATATTGCATCAATACTTTTAAATTGAAAGAGTCCTACTTGCGCAAGTGATCCTTGATAATAAAAAGTTAGGATCATTGATGATCAGAGAGTGATCGATTTGTGTGCCATTTAATGAATTCTGAAATTGTTTACCTATCAACTCATAATCATTTTCTTCCGTTTACGGTAAAAAAAACAGTGTAATTGGAGATTAGTGTAAAGATGAACATTCATCAGTATAGAGAATATTTACCAGTGAACAAGTTTGACCTGACTTATGCGTTGAGAACGCAAAAAAAAAAAAACTGTTCTACCTTGATTTCAAGGATAAAACTCCTTTATCTACGTAAAAACTTCTAATCTTCCATAAAAATGCACAATGAGTTTGCCTTGCCACTTCTATTTGTGTCAACCGATCAGCCCAAATTGGTAGAAAATTGTTTCTTATCTCCCCCGCCTCATAATTTGAACATACCCCTTCGCTGCAGGTGATGTTTGATCTTTGAAGTTGATATGCTTAACAGCCAGTCGACTATCGCAACGGAATTTCCGGCGACTTGAAGTGGTGAGTTCAACATCATCGTTGCTTCTCATTGCAAAAGCAACATATGATAATATGGAACAATTACAGAAATATACTTCAATTGCTATTACTTCCGTCATTAATTACTTCCGTCGTCTTCCGGATATGATTGTCGCAAATTTAATCAATCTTTCAGATAACCAATCCTAAATTTTTTAAGACCATACCTGTTATAAAATTTAGAACTGGCAATTGGCGTGGAATGAAGGAAGTCGAGAGGGGTTGATGACAAGTATAATATTACAGATAGTAGGAAATTGCGGGGATGTTGTATTATTGACCAAATGTAAGGAGGGGGTTGAAAATTTTATTGGCAATAACTAATAGAGAAGTGGTAGCTTAATAAAAAATAGTCTTCCCTATTATTCTTTCCGTTCACCGTTAGTCAGCAAGCAAAAGGTCACCGTCTTAGGTTGAATTGATCTTGTGAATGAAGCCATCACGTTAAAAAAAAAGCCCACATTTGTGTGCCGATTTAGCTTTTATTTTGGACGTACTGTTTGTAAACAGATTAGACGGCTGACTCTTATCACTTTTCAACCTCTTATCAGCAATATATATTTGCGTACGCTATTAAGTTGACACCACCATTTGCCATGAATTTCTCGTGTTATCGCCAATTCGATGTTGTCTGTTTAGACTGAAGCGTATTTATCACTCGTCGTTTGCCTTAGAAATTTCCTTCTATATATCATTTATATCTCTATTCATCGATTTTATTATATATGAGTACTTTAAAAAAATTTTTACAGCGTATTTTTGCAATGCTCCATTTTTCACATATTCTAGGATTTTGTATTAATACTTTTATATATAGATTCATATGAAATACTCGTTTTTTATTTGCGATTTTTATGCGTTCCTTTACTTGCTGAAGCTAGGCTATTCGGCCTATCCTGATCGGCCATTCAGATGTTTTTTACTTATTCTTTAGCTCAATTCCATAATTTTATTGGTATTTTCTTGGTAATATTTTTTTCAATTCCATAATTTTACTGGTATTTTTTCGCTGGTATTTTCTTGGTTTGCTGGCATTTTCTCAATTATTTCTTAGATATGATTTCGCTCTTTCAGAATATGTGATGTGATCCGAAGTTGAGCCCTGTGATAGACTGAATTCCGACAGTTTCAGTAAAAGATCGTTTTTTAAAGAAGAGAGCGCATTTCCTTAAAGAGATTGAATCCTTTGAAATCTATTCGCTTAACATCTTTAAGAGCGATTTTCTCAACGACGGTGCGATGTTTGCTTTTCCTATCTACGGAGGTTCATTGTGAACTCATAACAAATTCTCGTTTACTTGAATATAGCATTGTTATGATCTTAATGATAAGATAGCTATGATCGCTCCATGATCCACAGGTTGGTGCGATCAAAATTCCTGAACGATGGATCATCACAAAGCTGAGCCGATAACAGGCGTCGATATACCGGCTATAGGCAGCGATAAGCGATTATCCTCAGCTACAAGTGTGGGCAATCTTGATGCAGAGAAAGTTTTGAGCGCATTTGGCAAATTTGGCAAATATCAGGTGATTATTAATTGAAAATAAATAACGGTGTTTACATGACCTGTCCATTTTCTTTATTTTTCGCTGGAAAAATTTAAAAGTTGACCGATTGTTATGTGAATTTATGAATTTCTATTCATGTTTTAATTTGAGCAATATTAATGAGGATATTTTTCTAGTTACAAAGTTTTTTAAATTTTATTTTTTGTAAAGATAATTGAAAGATTTCAGATGATGGCATATATATTATTGAATTCGGTTGCAATTTTATACTCCTCACAAATGATGATAATGGGCTTTATTTCGATTGCACCTGAATTCGAATGTAATATTCAACAACCCAAAGAAGGACCACAATGGGTAAGTATTGCCATCATCTTTTCGTAGAATTATTCAAATAGTCAATTGATTAAATGCATTGCATTAAATGATCGTTAGTATAGTGTTCGCTTCAATATTGTTGTTGTTTCTATTATTTGTTTTTTTATGGTAATCGTGTTCGGCTTTGAGGAAAATAAAAAATCAAGAAAGAAGGCACCATTCATTCATCAATTTTTTTCTTAATTGAATGCGTTCTATTCAATAAAATTGCAGGTAGCTAATATTCTTAAGTAATAGAAGAGTAGTATACCCTCTATATGAGTATTTTTGAGGAAAACTCTGATAGATTACAAGGGAAAAGGGCATCTCTGTTAGACTGAATCTTCGTTCTTTACTAAAAGTATTATTTTATTTTAAAAAAATAGTTTTTTTAGTATTTAATTCGTATTTTAAGTTGTTATCGAAGAAAAGAAATATATTTTCTAGCAATACACTATAGTTGATCGATGTTATGTAGCTGATCCAAATAATTGGACGATAGCATGTAATGATATCCCGAATGCATCGTTCAACTTCAATGAAACATCAGCTCGAAGTACGCTCAATTCGGAGGTAAACGCTTCCAATGATTTTCAATTGTTTTCGATAGTTATCTATGTTGAAAATAGCAAGAATGACGTCATAAATTAATTCCCATACTAGGCATTGGAGAGGAATTGAGATCTTAGAACCTATAAGGAAAGGATGGTTTGTATCGGCATCAAATGTGTTTGTAAGAGGTGACAGCCACTTGTCGAAATATCTGTTGGAGGAATATCCTCACCATACGGCAGGAAAAGAGATCATATAGACTGCTATTGTTTGCTAATTTAGCTGATTGGGAGCTTATTCTAGCAAAAAATTTGCATAACTTCTTTAAAGAAATTAATAAGGAGTTAAAAAGGATAAACATTTGAGAATAGCCATATTAGGCATCATTATTGCATTTATAAAGAGGCATTATATTCATTTTAAAATTGCACATTCCACCTAAAGTGGGTGATTTTATCAGATTTTATTTTTAGAGACTAAATTTTTAATTTATCAGATATTGTTGCTATATTTAGATGTGAATTGTATCGTCACTTTATTACCGTCATAGTTACTGTACGGGTTTTTTGGTTATTATTTCTTTTATTGAATGTTTCATTGGATGATTTATGAATGAATATAATTAAATAATTGAAGAACTCATCGAGCGTCTATAAATTAATTAGGGATATAAGTAGAATGAATCGTTGAAGTATTAATGTTGTGATATTTATTTATTTTATTTTCAGTTCAATTTAGTTTGTCGAGATGAACATTGGGCGCAACATGCATCATCGCTCTTTATGCTTGGTAACGTTTGCACATACTTACGATTGCTGATTATATATTGATGCAATTAGCATAATTGATTCAATGGGAAAAATTTGTTGTGATTTGCTGCACTCATTACTAAAAAAATGAAACATTTTTCCTTTTGCTCATCTTTTCATCGCCCTATCCCTTTCCTCCACCTTCCTGATCCCTTTTTTTGTCTCTTTACCATTTTTGCAATATTCAACTTAAAAATTAAGTATGAATTTTGTTTAGCATATTCTCCTCATCATATTGCACTGTGTTACGAACTGAGTAATACGGATTATGCTTTAAGCTTGTGAAACAATCAATTTCTGATACCGTTTTAATCGGAGTTTAATTAGTTGATTAATAATTTTTTCTTCTGATTCAATAAAAAGATTTCTGCTTTGATTAATAAAAAATTATAAAAGATTTTTTTTTGAGTACTATTGTAATTCCTATGCCCTATTTATTAAAGTAACCAGTAATATTTTAGGTGGAATGATCGTTACACCATTTTTAACGCAATTATCTGATCTACACGGTCGTCGCTACACATTCTTAATTCCATTATGGACAGCAGTTGCGGCTGCTCTCGCTTGTTCGATTGCACCAACATATGGACTTTTCCTCTTCTTCCGATTCGTAGCTGGTGTTGGAACAACGGTTCGTTTCTGATTATCGGATATTTCATGGAGTGACCGAAGTGACCGGAAGTGACCGGAAGCCCACTAAGAAAATGCTATTCCATAAGTGTCCATATTCAGCGATATGTATAAATGAAATTTTTGAGGCCGTGACCTCTTGTCCGATGAAGAAATTATATACTCAGCTGAACAAAATAAATTAATCGAGTATGAGCGTCTCTTATGTTCTTTTGTTTCTTGACATTTTCAACGGGTTTTGCGCTTGATTCTTATTAGAACCATTTGCCTGAAGAGTCCTCTTGAAAGCATTAAAAAATTTGTTTTTGCTCTGTGCGCAAAATTTTGACATCTTTTTTCCGTAACGTTAGGTTTAAAGACCTTGCATCTATCCAGGTTAAGGTTGAGGGACTTGGCATTTAATCCATGGATACAAGGAGAAGAGTGCAATTTCTCTTCCTTGGATTTCATGGATTTCTATGACTGAGATCGCTGAAGAGCGACGATGTAGTATTGTTCATCAGCGATTCTCTTCTACAAATATTCTCGTCTACTTATACTGCAACAGTTGTATTTCATCTGTTTAAATGTAGAGCGTATTATCGATTTTAATATGATAGGAATTTATCAAAAAATTTGGCAATGGAAATGACAAAAAGATTGTAATACATTTTAGGGTTACTCAACGATCGGTTGGGTACTATCTTGTGAATCGGTAGCTGTCGAATTTCGATCATTGATTCCGCTTGTTGGCACATTCACTTGGGTGGCCGGTATAATGATGGTAGGCGTTTTACGCATTTTCATTGGGAATTGGCGCTGGCTTTATTTTGCGATCTCAGTACCTGGTCTTCTTACTATCTCTTACTACTGGTTAGTTGCCTCGTTTTTCTTTCATGTGTGTTGATTGACGGGAGATGGGGGGAGGGGAAGAATTTCATGTGCACGTATTCAGATTAAGGTTGAGGGATTTCGCGTCCAATCCTTGGATACAGAGAAAAGAATGCAGTTGAGGCCATATTAAAGAAAAAATTGCTTCTAGAGGGCAAAAAACCTACATAAATTTCAGCTGATTTTTTTTAGCTGATTGAGGCATGACTTTGACGATTATTGGAAGGGAAAAAGGGAGAGATTCGTGGGCAAGATGGGAGCGGGAGAGGTTGAGAGCGATATCAACTCGTCCATCTTTAGAATTTTGTAGTTTGGGCTCGATTATTCCTAAAATTTTATTGGCAAGCAAAAATCTTCCTGTTTTCTTCCTTTACAGTATCTCATATACGTCAACTGTGAAACATCCCAATTAGAAAACTATGCATTTATGCGGATTGCAGAGAATTGAATGTTTAATCTTTGATGATGTTGTATCAGCATCGATAGATATCAAGTGAAAAGCCTTGTGGCATTGCTTGAGAGAAAGGCTTTAGCTTGATAACCGATGTAAATGCCGAAGGGGTAATTATATGGGTACCCTGTAAAACATTGATCGCTTAGCGTGAACATTTGATGGGTTGTTCTTGTTTGAATGAAGATAAGTGGAGAGTCTTTCTTGTTGCTTTTATAAAATTTATACGAACGATTTATGAAAACAACTTCGAAATAGGTTTTCTCTGATCGTTGATGATTAGACGATGATAAGCGATAAATAATATTTAGGTTATTACCGGAGTCACTCCACTGGATGATAACTCACAATCGAAGCAAAGGAATTTCGAGGTGATCGACATTTATAAACTCTTCATTTGCAATCATAGTCAACAACTCGTGCTATGTGCAATACAATAACTGATTTAAAAGTGAGTGCCAACAAATGTAAACAATGCATGAGGCCAAATCTATTATCTATAGTAATTGTTTCTAATATTTTTGAATTATTCCCACAATATACATATATAGAGGGTGTTCTCTGTGAAAGATTGTCGACGAATGGATTTTGTGTTCTCAAATCCTCCCCATCCAACTGCTCATAGTTATCTTAGGTGAGCATTTTCCGCATTGATATTTGATGATAAAAATATACACTTTCGATTATTAACGTTGACTTAGTCCTTTCCCCCCTAATAGTGTTGCAATTGGCTGTTTCCTAAAAGAAAAATAAAATCCTTTAAAAAATCTATGAATGAATTCGATTATAATTGAAGCCAAAAATCGTATTTGAATTGTTTGTTTGTTGCCACATTGATTTTCGCTATTTAGATATATAAAAGCGTCATCTCGTTTCAACAAAATACGAGTTTCATTACCCGAATGCAAATCAACTACGATGAAGACAAACGAAGAGAAATCGAGAACATTTTTGGATATGATAAAGAGCAAAGCGATTGTATTTCATCTTATTGTTCATTGCCTCATTATGTAGGTGCTGATATTTACCGATTTATTACTCGTAAAAAATTTTACTTATTGTTTTTTATTGAAAAAAGACAACATTTGGAGAATATCTGTTCGTTTGATTAATGGAATTTAAATTTTAATCGGTAGCATTTTATTTAGAGAAATGCTCCTAGGATAAAAGATTTTTGCATATTTCAATGATTAGTATTAAACGATAGAGATAAATCTAAGTTTTAAAAATTCTATTAGTTGATGATTTTCAGTGTTGAATTGTTGCCTTCATATCGATATGACATTAATACATTTATTGAAAAAAAGGGTTCGGCTAATTTGTTGGAATTAGAGATGAGGTATTGATTAATATTGAGGTTTAGAGGGACTTCTAATGTCTGAATTGTTGGAACAATAACTACCGAGTTTAGAGTTTCTTTAAATTCTTTTATGTGAAGATTGTGGCTTTTTTCCCGGTCACTAATATGAGAATTATTTATGCATGGCAAAAGCATGAGAGGAAAGTGAGAAAGGCAAAAAATGGGATGATAACTATGAAAGAGTTATCTTGAATAGTAGATGTTAACCGCCGAAGAGAAATTCAGCAGTGTGCATAACTTTTTGAAAGTGTGCAAAATTTTAATTTAACTTAAGCGCTATATGTATATTTCAGCATGATTATGAACACCACTTATTGGGGTCTTGCATTATTCAGCACAAAATTAAGCGATGATAGCTATACAGGGTATTTTCTTTCTGGCCTAATCGAAATTCCTGCCGGTTTATTATGTATTCCATTGCTCGTCAAATTTGGCCGACGTACTATCACGTTTTGGTGCCTTGCTTTGCAAGGTATTTCAATGGGTGCGGCGATACTCTATCCAGGTACTACGTTAAACAACAATTGACCTTATTAATGGAATAACTCAAAATTGAGGGTGGCAAAATTCCACTTTACAAGCCTGATAAGGCGGTGATAGTTGGCATGCCATAGAAGGGGAAAGGGGAGAGGCAGGAGCAAGAATCACAAGTCTTGCGGCATTAGCGTTATTTTATTATACTTATAGATCTCGCAAGATAGCGTTTTTTTTTTCTCATCGTTTCACATCGATGTACAGAATTGGTGATTAAGTTTTATTGGTAGCATTTGCAGAGGGCATTCTTTCAAAGCAACTTTCATATGTGAATTTGTTTATTTTTGTGATTTTTGCGGCATCGAAATGCTTTTATTTTCTGGGGAAATTTGCATATAACGATTGCATTTCTTGCGAGATATATGCATAAAGGTAGCAGCTGCCAATCAGTTGAAGAATGGGAATATATTTTGCAGGTCCTGGTACGATTGAAATGATATTTCCGGTAGCAGCGAAACTTTTCAATAGTATTGTTTGGTCATCAGAGCCACTGCTATTAGCCGAAATGAGTCCCACATCTATTCGAAACACATTTTATGGTGTTGTTCAATTCTTTGGTGAAATTGGTTCAGTTTTAGCGCCGTACTTGGAATTGCTAGTAAGTGCAAAACTATCGCTGATGAATTGATTATCTTTATTGCTTTCATTTAAAAATTTCTTGCGCATCGGAATGAAACACTTATGACGAGTTTTTAGTCTTTTGTCGGTGTTCGTCAGGTACACTGGCTGGTAAGTGAATCCTCTTTTATGTATATAAAATCTACATATGTGTATATGTATATGCAAATATATATTTTATGCATATGCGGCATAAAATATATATACTGAAATTAAAAATCTGTTTTAAAAAAAGTTTATTTAAAAAGAAATTAAAAGTTCTATGCTTGTCCGTGCATATGTGCATATATACGTCATATCCTGTTATATAGAAATACGCATATGCATGTATCTGCGTCAATGTATGTATTGAATTACCATGAGACTCGCCGTTTTATAGTGAAAATTATTTTGCTGAGTGTCGAAGAGTTTCTCATTAGAGGAGAAATGCTGAAGTAAATAACGGGTAGTGAACTAAGCAGATAGTAGTCAAATTATCGGATGATTTAAATACTGAAACAGTCGTTGTTGTGATGACCTGATTCAGGGTATTTGTGTGAATAGAAAAAACAAAACTTATGAGTGTACTGTAGGAATTTTTCTCTACACCATTATTTTGTTCTTTCTCATATTGCCTTAATATTCTCCCTTCTTATCACGTAAAAAAGCAATTCAAACAACATAGATATTTATGGGTTATTGTCATTCATATGCAAATATAGCCGAATAGCTGAAACAAAATTGTTTAGAAATTTTTCGAGGTTATCACATCAGGAAATGGATTCGTTTTTTTTAGAAAGAGGTGGACGAAAGGGCACCTCAAGCGGTTGTTGCGGCACTTTCGACAGCTGCAGCACTTCTTGTCTTAACAGCACCTGAAACGAAAGATAAACCTATGCCTGAAGATTTGGATCAATTCGATGCTGGCTGTCTGCTGAAACGTTTTGCATGTTGTGCTGAGAATAGAAGCAATGAAGCTAAAGAATGTAGCGATACTGAGGTTCCATTTTTTTAAACCACTGTCGTAAAATAATAACCATGATAGGAATGAATTTGAATTCATAAAACGTTTACTCAATTACCGTCAATTTCCTTGCCCTCAAATTTTAAAAAATAGCTAATTCGCAAAAAAAAGCAACAACATCTCATACGACACTCAAACATAAATTTTACATTTGGATGGTTTTTGCTTTTAATCATTTTTATATTGTTACTTAAATATAGGATTTCGTAGAAAAGTTTTATAGTTCTATTTTTCAGTTTTCTTTGTTTTATTTTCAGTTCAGTGCGATGTTGCCGACGATTCAAGAAGAAAATGTGATCAACCTCAACGATCTTGTTGATGCTGAAAAGAAGAAGATAAACGTGATCGTTTAATTTTACATTCGGCCTCTATATGATAGATATTAAATTTGGGGCCGCTATATGAGAGAGCAATTTAAAATTATGCGTCAAATCGTTTGTCATATTTAGTATTTTGCTTGGTGTTTAATTTCTTTGAAAAGTGGAATGCCATTCTTCAATTTTCCAAAGTGTTCAAGTGAATAGTTTGGGTGCGTCTATATTAGTGTTTCAATTAGATCCACCAATTACAGGATAGTCTTGCAATTTTATTTTATGCAATTTTGTTGTTGCTCGTGCAATATGCATCTCAATTGATCTACATCTTATAAATCCATTAGCAAACGTTTGTAATAATTTTAATAATGAAAAAATATGTCACGATAATAAAAGTATGGTGGTTTTAAAAATTTTCTTTATCTTTAATTTATGAATGAATTTAGCTCGATGCGATCTTCAATTGAGAGTAGGAGGCTAGTAAAATTTTTACAAGGTTCTCGAATAGATGAGCGATATAACTGTTTAGTAGATTTAAATCAATGATTAAGCTTCGCGTGATATCTCTAGATTCTTAAATTATTTGATGCGAGTAATGCAATTCTCTTTCAAGTTTGAAACAGTTCAGAGGCGCATAAGAATCGTTGTTACAAGTATATTGGTAAATGTAAGAATATTTGAGTGGCATATACCTCAAATTTTTATTCCCAATCGACTATGAATATAATTTTATAATCGACAATGAGCAAAAAACAATGCTTCAATGAAGAAAATGATCGAATTTTTGAAAATCGGTCATCGAATGCAACGAAACATTGATGCTTAACGCTAACATTTTACTTATTTAGAATAAAAGTTAAGGAATATTAATGAATGAAAATATTAAATTCTTTTCATTCGAATATTGCATATCGATATACTCAAGTTGTTGTTGACTGGTCAATTAAACTTCCTCTTGTGATTGATACAAAGATTATTAAGGTCGTGAGATCCCATATCATAGACAGTGCCGAGATAAGTCTGATCAATGAAGATATCATCCGTTATGGCTCGATTCTGCAACAAAATAGACCTTAGACGCTTATTCACATCGCGCATAATCTTTTCTGAAAACCTGAGATAATTTTTTTAGGTGCTTTGATAAGCAGAATATATATATATATATATATATATATATATATATATATATATATATATCTTAACGGTCATAATAACGGATAATAACCTCTATGAATTTGCCCATGTCGCAATTGTGTTGGATTCTGAGATAAGGTTCCACCTTGCCAATTTCACATTCTTCGCCATAGATCGAGAACTTGCCATCGTCATCAGTTTTGGTCTCATTGAGAGTATCATCCGCGTCGACTGTAATAGGAACAATCACCCAGTGAAATTTATACATACAATTTCATAAAGCTGTCAGAGATGTGTGAATATCATGAGATCAATCCTCTACGAAAGAAGTTCAATAGTTTTTATTTGTAGTACAACGGCTTCTAAAAACTTAAAGTTAATGTAAGGGGAAGTGCAATGAGGCTATCCACCTATTCACCAATGTATTTTCACAAACCTTCAGCAAAGTCTAAATGCATTAGCATATCTATGCCGAAATAGAAATGCAATAAGTGCTATCCAAACAAAGGAACATGCCCTTTGTCGATGGAAGCGTGTCCTGAATGTTTTTTTTTTTTCATTTCTGTTTAAGTGTTACCCTTTGACTTTACTTAGTAACTTGAACACTTCATGATAGGATGGAATTCCGCAAATTTTTTCAAACATCTGCTTGAATCTTGTGAATTTTGCGAAGATCGTTTGAATTCCGGAAATCTTACTGAGGTCGTATTCACGTAATTGAATACTCGTATTTCGTGCAGGAGTTTCACCGCAGCGCAATCGTCCTTCAATGGTCACATTTTTCGTTGTGCATAATGCATAAGCAGATGACAGTATTGCAATCACAACAATTGCTTGGTTAAGTAACATCCTGTAATGATGCTGTTATGATGATATGATGATATGATATGGGATGTTCTTCGTGCCTTTATTTGGCTAAGAATTTGGCTTTTTTCGCACTAAATAATCACTTATTAACAACTCCTAAAGAGCCCATCTCCATAGTTACTGTCTGGGAAAGATACAACTATAAAATTTGTAATAGGTAAGGCCAACTAAGTACCGTTGCGCAGAATTCGTCTTGGGAAAATTCGTCTTGGTCTTAGCTTTTGATGAGTTAAAGAAAATTGATGTGCTGAACTTTTTTGTCAAAATATTGTTAAATCGTATTTGTGCTTAGTTACAACTGACAGAAGTAACTCTAGGAGATAGGCATATGACAAAAGAAATGTTGGGAAGCTAATATGATGGTGTAAATTAAGCTGTAGGTTTTAAAAAAAGCTCAAATAGTGCAAGACGTTAAAATTCAAACATCGTAAAAGGAAATTCAAGTAGTTGTTTAGGTTGGCGCAATTGTCATGGCACACCGCATTACGCATAATTTAGTAATAAAAATTCCCAATATGTCGATACAGCTTCTTAGTTAATTCCTTCAAAATCTGTTTTTTCATTTATCAATCTTCTTCGACAATAGCCAATCAGTTTTTTTTTTTTTTTTTTGCTCGTTAGCATATCGTATGGTATTTTATGCACAGCAATCAAATTAAAGCAGCGAGAATATCGCCTCATTTTCTTTGCATCAACATTCGATTTCTTGCACTGCTTTTTAAATTTTAACTTCAATTGAGATATTTTAACTTTAAGAGGCAATTAAGGTAGCACTGTTACTGGAATCTATTTAACGTTTCGTTGCTTTAAAAGTTGCATTATAAATCGTTGTACATGTGAAAATATTTAAATTTAACGCTATACTAATTCCATTTATTAATTCCGGAACGATGGAATAATTAAGGTAGTGATATTTTCCCCCCCAGGAAGTGGCACTAATTTTAGTTACATAATTTTAGATGATGTCCAACCAAGCCATACTTCACCACCTGTTACGGTGCTGGACAGGCAACGGATTCTGGGGGCTATACCAGCGGAGCGTTATGATCTGGTAGGTCCTATCACGATGGAAAGGCTCCCAGTAGGTCAGGAAGTGATGACTGCGTGTCGTATCCTCAGCGATCATCACGTCTAGGTGTGGAAAGGCAAACAGCGACTATAGGGGCACAAGAGGTTAGCAACCCGAATGCTATTGCCGCAAATCGCAATTGCTAAAAATTCGTATCGAAATGTGAATGAAACTCGATAGATCCTCGTCGACCGTCGATGAATGAACGGATTTTCAAGTGAATTACGTGAATTCTTGATGATACTCTAAGATACTATCACATTGGTTGAAATTTAGGACGAAATAGAAGGAACCAGAAAGATCATTTTTGTTATAAAAATTGAATAGAAGATTCTAAAAGCAATTCGTTTATTATCGATTCTACTCTATTCATATTGAAATGTCGAAGAAGCAAACGTTAGATTATTTCGGTCGTTGTGAAGAAATATTCATAAATTTTCTATTTCTTTTCATTCAGTTTTATATTATTTTCTATATGTTTATATATTTCAAAGAACGTGTGAAATTTTTGAAAATATTCATATCATCATTTATATATGTGTCATTGATATTGTCGTTTTATGCGTCATTTAATATCAATCAAAAAAAAAAAAATAATATTTTCACCTTTTCTTATGTTTCCTTCTTGAAATTTCTTATTTTCCTTTCGCATTCAACCACCGCAATTAGCCATTCTTGAAAGCTATTTGAAACTTTATCTATGAACTTGTTTTTAGTGCATAAAATCATCGAATGAATTAAATGATTTAACTAAAGCATTTTAATTTCTATCATTTTTGTGGATATTTCATCGATTCTCATAAAATATTTCATTGATGTAAATAAAAAGATTACATTCGAAATGTTTGATGACACCTAAATGAATCCCTAATCATTTCGTATTTCCTGTTAAAAAATAATCTATCAATAATAAAATAAATGTTTTTCTCAACTGAAACTATTTATTTATTGCTTCGTTAATAAGGCGTTCAAAAAGTTTCCCATTCAATGACGCACTATATTTTCTATTCGTCGATTCGTGGATCTATTCGTCGATCCATTGTAATCTTGAAGTGGAGTTAAGCATACATGCGTGGTCAATAGCTTTTTGCATTGTGCTTGAACAATGGAATTTCTTCTATTTATATGAGCGCTTTCTATCATTTCTTTACTTTGTAATATTGTAGTCAAATTTGACAATACAGTCGGTTGTTTTCAATTTTTAAGCACTCAAATCATACAACTAAATAGATTGCCGAAAAAATATCAGCTAATATTGCTAATGCCGATGACGTTCTTTCGAACGATATTTTTTAAAAAAAGAAATTTTTTTTTTTGAAGATCAAAATATTTCGAAGTAAAAATTTTTTAATGCAATTTGTGTTTTTTTTTTTTAAAGAACCTCAATCATTTCAATATGATCTATACAATGATGTCATGAATGTAATGATGAATTTTTTTTCCAGCATTAAACACATTGTTGTGTCTCGATTATTGACTAATCATGTTTTAGCAACTTTATAACCGAATTGTTCGCTCATGAATTTATTCATCTTATGTATTCGTGGTGAATTCGTTTATGAATTAACGCCAAAGTTGCTGTCTTATATGCTAAACAAAAAATATTCTGCTTCATATTAATACATTTTTCGAATAAATTCAACGAACGATTCTCTCATAGAGTTGCTTAAATCAGCATTAGTCAATAATCGAAGCAAAATAATGGTATGACCCTTTTAGATGATGCGAAATTTATAACCCACTTATAGAAAGTAAGGTCATCACCAACCATAAGAATATGACCGCTCTCGAAGAGTATGATTAGTAGCCGTGGAAGGTCCGCCTAAAAAGCTTCGATAATATGCGTTGTTAGAATTTAGTAAAACTTTTTCAGCATTCACTCCTCGATTCATATATTATTTTTTGAATTATGCCAACAACTACAATTGCGAGTAATGTAATTCTCTTTCAACTTTGAAACAGTTCAGAGGCGGATAAGAATCGTTGTTATAAGTATATTGCTAAATGTAAGAATATTTGAGTGGCATATACCTCAAATTTTTATTCCCAATCGACTATGAATATAATTTTATAATCGACAATGAGCAAAACAATGCTTCAGTGAAGAAAATGATCGAATTTTTGAAAATCGGTCATCGAATGCAACGAAATATTGATGCTTAACGCTAACATTTTACTCATTTAGAATAAATGTTAAGGAATATTAATGAATGAAAACATTAAATTCTTTTCATTCGAATACTGCATATCGATATACTCAAGTGTTGTTGATTGGTCAAGTACACTTCCATGAGTGAGCGATACAAGCATCTTCGATGTCGATTTCTCCCAAATCATAGATGCAACTGGGCATTAAAAATGCTTAGGAATCGAATTGATGAGAGAAACGCAAAGAAAACGGGAATAACGGCTAAAGACAAAAGCAACCGCTATCTCTCCTTTCATCATTAATTTCATTTCATAAAATCCTTTCACGCATTTATGCAATATTCCAACTTCGAATAGAAATTTTCCTATATGCTATCAGCTTTACCTCGGAAATAAGAAAAATTTTCTCAAGTAAAACTGTATTGCATCGTTGCATTTCTTCTTAGAATTTATATATAACATTTCTTAGAATATAACAAAAAGCTGCAGCAAAGCATTGACCAACATCAACACGACAATATCGACAGTCACAATTCAACAATCCAAACAACTTCAGCACTCTACAGTATAACAACACGATAAACAACCGCACATTGCAGAAGTCAATGTGCTACTGCGCTAAGCCAATCGCAGTTCTCTTTAGTATGTCGGCGATAACTTTGCATAATCCTATCGATGCAAAACAAGAAAAACTGTAGCAACGCATCGCTATTTATCTATTTTCACGCTTATTTTATTTTATTCCCAATTATATCTCATAGATTGGTGGTGCTATGTGCTCTGCATTGATATTTATGCTATTTTTTTTAATTTCTTTACGTTTATTTATGGCCGGAAATAAATATTTTATCAGATCCGATTCGAATAATTTCCTCGTATTGATTAGATGAATAGATGATTTAAGTTTAAAAAAAAAAGTTGTATTAATGGGGCTGGAAGGGAAAGAATTACTTTCAAATTTTGAAAATAATTTAACGCTTATTTTTTTAAATAAATAGTAATTAAATAAATAAACTTTCATATAAATTAATTCTTCTTTGAGCAAAAAAAAGATCGATGATTTCATCGATAAAATTCTAGGCTATAAATGTGAAATAAAATTTTAGAGATTCATTGGAAATTTCAAAAGTTATGATTGTTGACATTGAGTTAAATTTAAAATCATTTATAGATGAATGTATGATTGCTAATATTTTTTTGCTAATGTGAATAGTTGGATGATAGAGATTACTATTATTATTCAAAAATTGTTTAAAAATAAGCTTGAAGTTTTTTATATAAAGTTTTTGTTCTATGTCTTGATTTATATAGTCTGTGTTCGATATTTTATTCTATGTCACAGAAACTTTGAGTTCACATATTATGTCAGAAAAAAAAAACACTGAAAAATTATTCAGTAATTATTGAAGGCTTTGTCAATAGATGCTAATAATAATGATATTTTTTAATGAAGAGCAAAATACTAAGAAATGAAAATGTTATTGAATTTAAGTAATGAAACAAAAAAAAAAAAAAAAAAACTCTCTAGAGAATTATTCGTAAAGATAAGTGGAAGTAAGAAATAATATAGGAAGCTAGTATTTTGGATTAAAGAATCGGGTACTATAATATTATGTTAAAGATCTGATCCCAGCTGGGTTTTTTATTTTTATTTATTTATTTGTTTATTTATTTATTTATTTATTTATTTATTTATTTATTTATTTATTTATTTATTTATTTATTTTATTTATTTACTTATTTATTTATTTTAAATAAAAATTCAGTGCTATTGTCATGTTGAATCATTTTCACTTCGTTTTTATTATCAACTTCAGAAATTCGTTTTCAATACTTGTGCAGTCAGAAAAAAATCATTCTATATCAATTATGCTTGACCTTTGTGAAACCGGCTTTTCCCTTAAGCTCATTTCTTTCGTCTACCTTTGCTACTTCCTATACTTTTGGGATTTTGGGCTAACGTTTCAGTTCATCATAGTCACCCTATATGATTCTATAGCATGACTTCAGGTCACCTCTTTCTTCTTGTGGTGTTCTGAAGTGAATTGTTTGCAAATATGCTAGTTGAACTAGCGTGTGGCGTATTATTTCATAGCGAGCGGTAGTCCAATCGTCTGCCTAGCGCACGCATGACGTCAATGCGTTCATTGTTGGTGTATTGATTAGCGAATTGCCCTCAGTGACTCGTCGTGTCGCAACGCGCATCGCGTTGTATGCTTCAATGGATTTTTATTCACCGCTTGGTTTTTTCGTAATTATGTTTTTTTTCGTTTTATTTATATTTCTTTTTTATGTTTTAATATTTGGAATATTAAAAAGAAACTGTTTCCCTTTTTATTTATTAATTTTTTTTCAAATTTCTATTTTTTTCTTAATTCACTGCGTAGTGAATTTTGTTGCGTGCTGATTTACTCATTAGATTCGACGAAAATATTAGTGATATTTCTTTTGAAGAGCTTTAATTATTTCCACAAACGTATATGTGAGAGAAATCAACTTTTTTGAGAGTTATTTTTTTGAAATATCTGTGTAAAGGTGTGGGATCCCCGTTTTGGCCCTCCATTCTTAATTTAACTCTAAATGTTTCGCAAATTCCTTCTCTTTCGAGGGGCTGAACCAAATCTGGGCAACGAGACAAAATTTTTCTACTAAGCACAGCTAAATCAACAATAAATCATACCAAAAAATCAGCGGGGGCAATGAGGAGGAGCTAATATGACGGCAGAAAGGACGTCACTCCGGCAGAGCCTTGGGCACTCCTCATATCCGAGCCAAGTGGCGACCCGACTGTACCCTGCTAAAGTCCGAATCGAGTTTCGCAAGGAGGACACCACACGTGAAAAGCTAGAAGCACATTGATTCCTGTAAGCAAATGCGCTCTTCTTTTAAACGTACCGACGGTTGCCTCAAGGCATCATGAAGAATTTGCTCTGTGTTATGGTCATCGCTTCTCAGCTCTACCCGAATGCAATTGATCTATAGTTTACATTAGCCGGAAATGGCAAAGAGCCGGAGAAATTAAGGAGTCAAGTAAAAATAGGAATAGATCTCAAGGTCACGATTGTAATACCCCTTTCATCAGAGTCAATGAAGGGTTTACCATTTGTGCTATATGCCGATATACTTTGCAAATGTTCAGTGTTCTCGGTGTCACATAGAAATGACACATCAATTTCACTATGGATGCCGATGTTTTGTGCAAATCTTTTTGTTTGGGTAATTTTTTTAGATGTTTTTTTTTTTTTTTTTAACTGTCATATATCATAAATCTCGATATTTTCCTGTAAATCCTGCAGATATTCATATAATTTTCTATGTCTTCCCATTTCGGGACTATGAAATAAACAAATAAATAAATAAATTCAACTAGCATATATTGGATTAAATATTTATACATATTAAATCGAATTCGTATGGTTTTTACTGATGATATTAAGTCTGCGCTATCTATACGTGTTTATCCGCATGTCTATCTCCTAGTTTCAAATCGGGAACCACTGAAATGTTAGGGTAACGGAAGTTAGCCGATGTAATGCGGATCATAGGATTACATCAAACCTTATCAGTCATCCCTCTTCTAGGTCTTATGATCCGCCAAATTCATTAGAAATTTCGATTGGTTGAAAAGTGCAAGGCAATTTGCATATTTCGTATAATCATTCGAATCGGAAACAAGTGCTTTTCATAAAAATTTGTATGTGCGATCGGTGTGGTTGAACTATTATGGATAAGCTATTGCAAGCGGTTTTTATTTATTGGCAATTAATGAAATCGGTCGGTTCGGTAAAAAAAAAATCTTGTTCATTATTACGGTTTGGATACACCTGACGCGGTAAACCGACATTTCCGCCGCATTTAGAACATTGCGTCCTAGACATTTCCATTAAGAAAGGAGTGATTTAGGATGGTAGACGTATGGGATTATGGGATCCCTCTTTTTACCTTTCAATAGTCGTGAAAGTATTCAAGGTTTAAATTTTACCTACAGGTATTATAGTAATAACAAACAGGTTTATAATAATTTTTAATAACAATAGAGGCATATACATTTGTTTATATAATAGATTTTTTTTTTGCGAATTTAAATTTTCTTTAAGTAATCACATAGAAGAACTTAGGTTGATGGGGTTGGAATAATCGTTACTGGTAAGCAGCCGTTCTAGTTTTTGAACGATGAAATAGGAACAAAAATAGGGGGAAGTTCCCTTCGGGATGTAAAATTTTATAAATCTTATTTTTTTCACTTCAATTTCGCCCACTTTTAATATTGAAACTCTTAAATTTCAATTTATCATTTTTTTGCGCTTTTTTTTACTAATTTCCTCCTCGGAATTGCATTATGATATCATTTTTATAGATGGATATTTGTATATGTCGGTCTATTTGACTATTTATCTCTTCACTGATCTCAGTTTTAGATTCATTTCATCAAAAATTATGAATTTTTGTGAATATAATATACGGTGCACGAGAATTTTTTTGCTGTGATACTATATGTCAGCGTATATGAGCTTCGAAAATAAATATCTCTCCAATATTAGAAAATATCATATTTGAATATATTTGCAAATTGCAAAAAATTTGCATAAATTTAGATCGATTACGTTTTTATTTTGAATCGATTTGGTTATTTAAAAAAATAAATCTTGCGCAGAATATTTGCACAAATAATGAGATCAGTTAGGATATGACGTCATAAGTGCGTATATTTATTTGTTTGTTGATATTTATGAAACCCGGTCGATCAAATAGGCGGATGGAGTTTTGCTGAGATGTGAAAACTAAGCAGTTAAGCTGAGATTAATGTATCATAGGAAAAAGATATGTGGCTAACAGTTGTTCCATTTTTTCCCCCCATTCGTTGAGTGGCTTGCTTTGAGGTTGTTCTGCTAGGATATAGCTTAATTTTATGATCCACCATTTGTGGTTATATTTGATGATGTTAGGTTTTTTTTCTGGATCCCTCATATACCTGACATATGAAGCGTTTGAAGAAGTGAAATTTGCATAACAAGCATAGAATTATGTTCGATGGCATTTATATTTTAATGGTATTCACTTCTCATTCTACCGTTCGCGGGCTATTGAGTGCTTTCACCCACGTTGCCGCTTTCCTGGATCTTAAGAGACGGCTTATATCGGGCTCCGATCACAGTCGGGGACTAGAGCGCAATTAGATCAACCGATTCGTTCTTGATTCGGCGTGACGGATCTTAGCCCTAATCTCGAGGCTTCCCGAATATGCTTTCATCATTTTTGAGCCAGCTGCAATAAGGAACTTGCTTGTATTCCTTATCCTTCTTTTCTAATAGAAACGGAAACCGAAGGCTCGGCATTGCCTACATAGCTGGCAGCAAACGACATATCACGGTTTGCATGTTACACCGATAAAGCGTTTTAAAGTCAGCCGCGCTATTTCGGTTTGCATTAAAAGCATAAATTATAAGTCAGCCATGAATTAAGTTCCCCACACGGGGAAAATTTTGCTTACTTACGTGACGGATTATCATATAGTTTTGCGTTAGTATGTAGTTGCATTTTGTATGGTTAACATTGCAGTTGGTTAATTTTTATATACTTTTGGTTAACTTTAAACTTAACTCTGCATATGATTGACATTATTATAGCTAACCTTATTGATTAAGCTTCATTTGATTACTTCTACATACGGTTTAACCTTGATATGGTTGATCCTTATATATGGTGTTGAAATATTTTCCCTTATCGTTCGAATATCCATCATCGCTAGATGTTGTTTACTAGAAAACCTAATTGTTGAATACGTAGTTTCTTTGAAATCGAGGTGATTATGACTGTTGGTTGCGAATGTATACGGTGACAACATTCAGAGATAGATGTTTCAATGATGGCAGTAGCCATATTTGACTGTCAATAGACCGTTGAGAGAGGTGCTCAAAGAGGTGGGAACGTGATTTACGCATTGTTAGCGTTGCTTTAAGATGGATTTTTCAATGCATTATTCTATTTTAGGGTTATATACTCTTGTGCGTTTCTCGTAATTCGCACAATATGGATGGTTTTGGGTTTGCACCAGGTTGGAGCAAACTATCAAATATAAGACCACCAAAAATGAGTGGCTATAATATGGCACAAACTGCACGAATGTTCTTCAATGAGTCAATAGCGCCATCAACTCCCAAATATATCCCTTTGGCTAGTGGCACAACTGAAAAGGCGTCTTTCGATACACCTGGGTCGGGATATGCCACTGAGCAATATGCCGGTTTTTCGCCCATTGGAGGGCAAGGAGGTACGAGAGGTGCGCAACGTGGTCGAGGTGTTTCACGAGGAGGTGGATGGCATGGTCGCGGGCGTGGTGGAATTTCTGGTGGCAACACCTTTCCCAAGAAGGTTCGTCGTTTTCATCTTTTGCACATCCACGATCATGGGTATTGTTATGATAAAGCAGACAAGCGACATAAGGTTCGTGTAGAGTAAATTAGAGTTCTTGAAATACCTGTTGCTCTGAGCTTTGAGCTAAAGTGATATCCTTCCTCTCTTTCTGTGCTGCCGATTTGAATGAGCGTGAATTTCAGTTCATTGAATTTATTCGAAAAAGATTACAACGCTGCGTGTATTCATCGATTTCCTTTCAAATAAATTAAATCATGCTTTAATAGAAAGGTCAAAGTTCACAGGTCATCTTGTAGCCATTTGACTGGCAATTCCACAAAACCCTTTTTGCCAACAATCGTTTTATAGAGCAGGATTCTTAAATGCCTCTCCTCCTCCTTCGATTCCTGTGTCTGAATTTAAAAATGCTAGTTGACTTTACTGAATTTCTATAAATGCCATCCCTCTTTCATTGTGGTGGGGTATTTATTGCAATATCATTTTTGTATCGTTTCTTTTAGTGGATGAATTTTTCCTTCTCAGAATCTTTATCTTTCAATGTTTTTTCTGTTTATTTGAAAATTTTATTAATGTGGAGGTTGTGTAGATTTGAGTTAAAGGCATATATTTTACATTTTTCTTATAGAATTCTGTAGGAAATTTGAAAGTTTATTGTATTTTTTATAGTTTACTACATTTTCTATTTCAGTTGTTTCGAAATTTTTTGATCAAAAAATTTTATGCAATTTTCTTCCCCGACATTCCTATCACTATCCTGTAGCGTCATGAAAGTTTTTTTAATGATTTGAGCTCATTTTAAAAAATATTCGTGCAGGAAGTTTTTTTTTGAACCCGGGAAAAAGATGGTAAAAATTAGGCTTCCGATATGACAGTTTTTTATTATTTTTTCTTGTAATAAGTTGTGAAGATCACAATAGAAACAACTATTATTAGCTGTTATTGAATTCCATTCATGTTGTGCATAACGAATGGAACAACAGAATCGTGGAGTGCAGAAGATGAAGTAACTCATATTTGGTTGTTTTTGTTTCGTTGCCCAACGCGGCAAGGGGGTGGGGGAGTGGAGGCTATCACATAGAATGGCATATGAACGATATATGTGGTATCGTCACTTCCCTCTATGCCGTTCACGTTGTAGAGCAGTGGGAGATTCGCGGGTCTTTCACACTCGTCGAGTGCACGTCTTCTCCTTCCCAAGTTTTGATGCTTTTTTTTTCGGGAAAACTGGCTTATTTCTTTTCATTACGCTACTCTTAGCAAAACCAGTAATTTATATTACTTTCGTTTATTACAATTCGATGGATCAAGTTTTTCTGCAATGCTTCCATTTAGATCCTTAAGATGATTAGTCACTTTATTTAAGAAATCTTGGATATATTAAAGCAAATATGGTATATTAAGAGAGAAACGAAATAAAAAGGAGAGGAGGACATCATTCTGCAATTTGTTCAAGCATTTATGTCTTTCTTTTTGTGCAAAAGCATTCCTTAATGACATTTGCAACGTTGTTACGCACTCTAAGCAGAGAGGGGAGGTAGGGCACAAATTGCAATCTCTGTGAGATCACATCATAAATTCTTTTGGCAGCGATCAGTTACTACGCTGAACCGATCAGGTCATACCCTAAAGTGTTTGGCAGAATCCCCTTTTGAACCGAAGAAACCGTTATCGACAGTCGGTTTTAAAGATAGTTGCTAAATGATAAGATTATTGATTGCTTACGCATATTCGCGTTATTTGACCCATATATTCTAATGTAGGCTAATCTAAAAAAAAGAAGTTAACAGCGTGCGCATCGTGACACCTTAACTGACACATATGTTTGGTTTGAAACCATGGTATATCTTTGTGTGTTGCTTATGAATAGTCCATGAGGGAAGGAGCGAGGTTGATTCTTACATGTTATATATCGGTGCCAACATTCTTAAATGATGTTGTCGACGAGGTTGAAAGATGGCTGAGTTTTGTGAAGGATATTCCATACAAATCGTTCGTCTTCCTATCATATATTCCAATGCGCACATATGTTCGTTAGCGGCGCTTCGTTTTTTTAATGGATTTTAGCAGTGGAATTAGTGTTTATTTTATTTGCAGAGTGGATTTACTTACTCTGGATTCGGGACATACGGCGCTTACGGTGGTGTATCCCAAATGCGCGTCAAAAAAGAGAAGCAATATTCAACGGCTGGTAAAACAGCCGCTATGATACTCAATGAATTATATCCTGACTTCAAGGATCAATGCACCTATGATACAGTATGAATCATTTGAAATATGTATAATATATTGCTAATTAATTTTGTTTAACAATTTATATTCACAAGGTTGATGAGGTTGCCGTGGGGTGTTACATAGAACCCGAATAAAGGGAATTCAATATTAGCGTGGAAACGTTCATTAGGCACAGCAGGAAGAAACAATGATTAACTAATTTGCTTTATAATTCGCATCGTTAACTTCATATTTGTTTGTTATATGTCGTAGTTCTTGCATATCAATTGAAGTGATTTATGTAAATTTTCAGCTCTCAGATATGAAAGTTCCGCGATTTGTATGCAAATTTAGCGTACAAGGTAAAGAATTCTCTGCCGATGCGTCGAGTAAGAAGATCGCTAAGCAGGTAGCATTGCATTATCCTACTCTCGAAGCTTTGATTTTATACTTTAAATCATATTGCTGCTCCCTTTCCTTTTTCTAATTAGAGAACTCGAAGGGCGCTCGCTATCTTCGACCATAACATCCCGCAACGTAATGTCGCAGAATTTGCGTTCACATTGAATGGTACCTGTGGTTTGAGACCCAAGATTTGCATCAAAAATTGAAAGCCTGGAATTAAAAGACGGTTCAGTGTATATAGTCAGTGAGTTGGCGGCTATACTTGTGCAATAACACTCATTTTTAATGTCGGCCTAGTTGACGCAATTTTTGAAGTGCAACATTTAGGCTCTTTATGTCGCCCTCATCCCCTCCCCTAAGTTTGCAAATGATACCCGGAACAAAGAGGTGTTAGGCCGCATAATAATAAACTGTTGAGTAAATATAATGTATAATTGAGCTGGAGAACTGGAACAGTTGAAGCACTAAATATATGACTAAACGGCAGGTTCCTTGTATAATTTAGAGGATTCTTGCTCAAGTTTTGTATCCGTGGAAATATTGTTGTTTATGCTCTCACTATTGTTGTCTAGACGTTGTTTGTTAGGTGAGTGTAATCCGATTTGATGGTCATAGTCTTGAAGAACTAATTCAGCTGGCTTGTGAACGAGCGTTGAAAGATTTGCGACCCGATATTGTCCTCGATGTGCCATCGTTCGAGGAAGCTGAGGCTGGAAAGAGATTAGCGGCATTGGAGATGAGCAAAAACGCCAACGCCGAGGCCGATAAGACGGTATACTCTTCGTATCAATGTATTTTAATATGTGCTCTATCATCTCTATTATTTCTAACCCAATAAAATCTTCGAGCGAAAAAAGAGCGATTTAAATTGCAACTGAAATATTTTTATGAATTGAAAGAAGTCTATAATGCATGCAGTCGTTTCAGACTGTAAAGAAGAAGAAGGCCGATCCGCTATCAACATCGAATTCGTTACACGATTACTTTTTGAGACTATGCCGTGTAAGTTTTTTTTTTCTTAAAACATGAAGTCAAATTTGAGAATGAATATTTTTTTGTGAATTCGATGCCATTTTTGAGCACATCAGAGGGCTGTTTGAATTGAATAATAATCTATGGTGCAAATGATCGGCCTATATTTAATAAATTTCGTTTTTTTATTTGATATTTGACAGCTTCAAAGTCTTTAGAAGTTTTTTTTTGTTAAATTTTCAGAAACTTTGGAAAGCGCTGATTGAAAAATATTTTACCATGCTGAAATGGTCTTTTTTTTTCATCGCAGAATCTATGCATCTTATTTCTTCTTTCTTTAATAAAGTCGATTCTTAGGATATCTCAGCGGCGCATTTATTTAGTTTTTAAGGAAGATTTTTTTTTATTTGTAGAGAGGGATTTTTTTAATAATTTAGAATTTAAGAATAATTTTTATAAGGGTTTAGCACAAGGGCACTATTATTTGAATATATAACTAGAAGACTTCTGTTGTAAGATACTAATATAATATATTTGTTTTTACTTTTTTAGGCAAAAGAAAGTGAGACCGGCGTACGTTTCAATCCTGAGTTTTCGTTTACTGAATTACCGGCCACTAATGGCGCAAAGGCACATCTAAAACGTTTTCTGTAAGTCTTTTTTTGCAAAAATTTTTTCTGTTTTTACCCTCATTCGGCATATTTATTGCCGTAATTTATCTTTGTGGTTATTGCGATCAGTATTCTTTATATCATCGAGCAGAATTTTTTCATTCTATATTTAACTTTGCTGCGATAATCTAGTACAATTAGAAATCCATTGGACTGCCTATTAGTGAAAAGTATTTAATTATGCCAGGTATTTATTTATGAATAGGTGGGAACGAAAAAATTTCCCACCTGTTTAATGAGACAGGTAAGCATTCGAATAGGTGATTGGTTTCGTATTTAGGTATCATCGATAAGCATGTACATAATGAGGATTGTCAGTATTCTGGCTAAGAATGTGTAGAGAAATTTAGAAGTTTCTAAGAGGCCTAGATTTCAGATGCACATTAGTGATGACTGATCAAGGCAAAGTGTACAATCATGAAGGTGTGGGCAAATCGGCGGGCAAGAATTGGGTTATAAGACAGGTTGGTTGCGCTCAAATTGTTTTTTTTTAATTTATTTCTTGTTGTCGATTTTATCTAAATTAATGAAAATAGCTCATAACAAGTATTGATGATAGTCATGATTTCTTTTTGTTTTTTTTTTTTTTTTGCTTTTAAAAACTTTGTCCATTATATATGTGGATATATATGTGAAAAAAAAAAAACTTCTTGTGGATTTGCTCTTGCATTCAATAGGAGAGAAGAAACTTCAACTTGGCTTAATATTTGTAGGCTCTCATCGAAGTTTTCAATGTTAGCCATGCGGAATTGAAATCGATTGAGCGTCGTGCGATAACATTACGGCCTGGCAATCCAGTCACGGTATTTTTTATGTTTATGCATTTTGGCCACATCCCTCCCTTATACGTTCTGATGCATTGTTATTTAAGGGAACTAAGAAATAAGAGTTGGAATTGGGCACTACTTTTTCAGTTTTTTTTTTTTTTTTTGTTATCTGTCTCAACAAAGAAATATTCCCATGGTTGTTGAAGCGGAGGCTCCTAAGCTAAAGCTTTTCGTTATGAAGAGCTACCCAACTTTATACTGATTGATTCGTGGTTGTTCTTGAAGCTTTTTTTTTTCTTTGAATGAAGATTTTTATTAATTTTTTAGATGTGTAGGGAAATGTAATTATTTTAAATGAAACCAAGAAGGGAGTTGAAATTGAATATTCGCATGTAATTTTATGTTTTTTATTCTTATTTCAAGTGCTATAATCAGGGCGAAGAGGCTATATTAATATGTTATTGATATATTGCGCAAATTGATAGAATGAATATTTTTCACTAATATTATTATCTCACAACTTCGAAGCGAATGCATCAACCAATATATTTGTTGATCATAAAATATTGCAATCATCTATCAAGTAAATATAGTTTCGATTTCATTCTTAATGGACGAAAGAGAAAATACGCTTTCTTTTTGTATTTCTTTTTTTTTTTTGCGAACCTAACGGATTAGATTATTGTTTTAAAGCTTCGACTAGCAAATTCTGGATTCGTTTTTTAATAATCTCTTAATGAGATGAATTGAGAGAGGGGGAATGTAATGAGGGGTGAGGTAGAACTTCTGTTGGTGTTTTCTATAACGATAGAAAGATCTAGTCTTTCAACACGTAATAGCTTTATTTGCCTGAAATTATTTGAAATTCTTCGATAATTTTTGATTTAAAGATTATTGAGGTGTTATACGCTTGTCAAGTCCGTAACAAACAAAGTGGTCAACGAATCGACGAGATATTTATTAATTTTAATGACAGCACATGACAGTGATTAAAAATGAGCGTTTGTTCTTGATCGTTGAGTATTCATCTCGTATCGTTTGCAAGAATTTGAATTATCGCCTATGCAAATCGATTGCATATTTGATCGCATCACCGGATGGCATAAAATTTTGAGCATTTTTACGGATTTTATTCAGTGCTAAATATTTGGGATTGCTGTGTTTAATTTAAGTTGCATAAAGATTTTGGAAGTGAATGACAATTTGAATTTGTGAAAATGTTTTCAAATGTGCAATTATATATTTGCGTTATTGTTTGAAGGGAAAGTAGCTTAATTAGAGGTACACTTATTCAAATTTGTTAGCACTTAATCTTACTATGCGCATGCACCACCAATTTGTGATATAACAATATGGAATGCGGGGGGAGGGGAAAGCAGTTAATAGTGGCGTTCTTCGAACTAATTCGTATTGTAGTTTTGGAATGCTGAATTGCGGTTTGAAAAGCGGTTACCTGAATGTGAAATAACGAGCTGATAGAGGGGGTTTATTTTTTATTTTTTTGATCTTTAGATTGCGTGATGACAAGATTTCCGTTGTAGTTTATGGAAGATTTTCGTGTTAGGGAATTACGTAGCAATGGCGATCACCTAAATGTTGGTGCATGTGGAATAGTAAATATTGTGCGAACATATGGAATAAGTGGTAATGATCGATTGGGTGAATGGTCATTCGCTTTGTAATGGTTGTGTGGTGGTAATATCTACTTGAGGTGTTGCTGCAAGCGCTCAGCTTCTACGATCGTTCGATGCTTATTGATGTCGATACAACAGATGGGAAACCACCCGAGCCAAATAGCCGTTTCGTCGCCAAGATAACACTCGACAATGAGAGTAAGCATGCGCTAGCGGCATGTGTCGACTTCGTTTTTTTAATTTCTGTCGAAAGAGAATTAACTTATAAAAATAAAAAAATTTGTCCATATAGAGATGGGCATTATGTTGACACTGGCCGCTTTCGCATGTGTTTGCTGTATATCGTGTTTTCTCATCGTTGTGCTTGTGGTGCAACGAAATCGATTCACTTAATGCGAATATCCGTTTGAAAAATCTTTTAAATTAACTCATTTTCTTGCATCTTGAGTGCACATTATGGGGATGATATTGAATTTTAGGAGAGGGGAGTATTTCCATTATAAAATTTTTAGGGTTATTCTTTATTTTTCTGGATAGAGAGATGTTAATATAATACCATTATTTGTAGTGAACTTCAGAGGATAGCAATTCATAGAGCTTTGTTGCACTATTCGTAAGTTGTATAAGGGAATAACCGGGGGGAGAGGGGGGGGAGATAGTACATTGTTTCTTAGAAGTTTTTGGTGTTGTGTTCCCTATAGAATCTAAAACAAGTGCACTTTTTTATGATGCGCGAAAAATTGAGTTGAATTTTAAGGTTTTCGAACTCTTGTGGGAATTTTTTTATGTACTACAACTTTTGATGGTTGCTAACCTAGTAGTGTAATCAAAAATGTGTTATTTCTATTTTGAAAAAAATCGTCGAATTAAGTTTGTATTGTTGAGAACAAGCGTTTAGTGGTCAATCTACCCCATAGTGGGAATCTTTGTCGAAATTCTTTGGCATATGTCGTGAAGATAACAGGATGTGTGGAGTTGTTTAGAAGCGGATCTTTATATAGATAGGTTTTTATATAGATCTAATAAGCATCATTTTGCAGAAACGATAGTGGGACCCGAAGAAGAAAGTAAACAAAAAGCAAAGGATGCGGCATGTTTGAAGGTGTTAACCGAAGAGCTCGAGCTGACAATGCCAACTCCTGAGGACATCTCACTGAAAAGAGCAGCTTCTGTGCTTTCTCCATGTTATGCGCTATATCAACTGATGCTAAAGCAAAATGTGAGGCTTTTATTTTATTTCTATTTCTTGCATAAATCCAACTGTAGCAGCAGTTTCCATTGCGTGAACTTGCGCAATGTTATATGTTCAATTGTAATTCGTTATGTTGTATAACAGTTTTTATTTTTATTGAGCATTTATTACTTTTATGCACTAAGTGTTATTTTAATGATTCAAAGAATTATCATTTGTTGATAATATATCTATCGTTTCTGATATCGTCGATTAATTCGCTGGTTTTTCTAAACAACTAGTAGTTTCAGCGAACAACGCAGCCGGATATTGTTTATAGTGAGGCGACGGATATTAGTGAAGGGGCTGGAAAACCACCTTCATTCAAATGTACGCTCACCGTGAACAGTAAGGATACCTTCGAAGGGATTGGTCAATCGAAAAAGGCGGCCAAAAGTGCTGCAGCCGAAAAGGCTCTTGCAAAGATCTTCAATGTAAGCGTTTTTAATGGGGTAAAATTTAATATCATTCACTATTCATTCATAGAAATATGGCCATCCTCATTGTCTTCTCTTATTCCATTATGAATTGCTGCTCATCGTAAATATTTTTGAATTCCTCTTTCGTTTCTCCACTTCTTAAAAATCTTTTGTAAGGTTTGTTTTTTGGCAGCACTTTTAGATTTTAAATTTTAGAACCTTATGGTTGCAAGTAAAAGGGAGTCCAGCATCTGAGGGGGAGAGAGGAGAGGGAGTGAATTGCCCCACTAAAATTATTCATTTATTTTAGTGGAATCTTCCGGAAGTGATTTAGAAAGCAGACAACCGTGTTTGTAAAAGATGCATTCAATGTGAATGAATGAAGCATTGAGGATCTTGGCTATTTCCTGTTATATTGCAGTTGGATATGCTCTCCGAAGATGCTTTTGAATTGTTCACAGCAAAGCGTATAAAGACCGATGAAGCATTGGAATTCTGTTTGGATATCGCAGATTTCGTACGTACCGAGTATGAAAATCTCTGTCATGCACAAGGATGTCCACTTACAACACATATTGCGGCGTAAGCATTTAGTCTTTTCGTTTACTGCTGAAGTTATTGATGTATACAGTCCACATCTTGAGATAAACCTGCAACAATTTGGATAAGGGAACCCATTTTATAGCCGACGGGATCGCAAAACGCCGAGAGAATTGACATTACGCTAATTTTTATGCTCGGCCGGTTTAGCAAAAAAAAAAAAGAATGTATTATTTCATTTCATTTGTTATTTGTTCCCAGTTCATAAAACCGGTCGGTCTAGTGAAAAGAATTGCAAGAGCGAGTGGTATGCATGACCTCCATGGCGCATATTTTTCGTCTATTTGAGTAGTATCCTTTTGTTAGACAAAAGTGTAAATGTGGTACTGTTGTTTCTGATGGAAGTGTTTTAGTTTTGTGTTGGTTTCGCCGGAAGGTGAACGCAAGATGGTATCGCTTGGTGCTGGTCGTAATTGGGTAGTTGATGGACGCTTATTGGCAAATAGTCAAGGCACTGTACTGATCCATATGCAAAGTAAGTTGTTCTTTGTTTTGAGATGTAATCGGCATCGATTAGTGCTGATTAATAGATCTAAGAAAGGAAATTGCATAGTTGTGCTAGATTGCAATAAATAAAAACTCGTTTTCCAAAGGGTGGATCTTTGTTCTGTTTATTCGATTTACAAAGTTTTGTGTTGTGATAAGCGATTGTGCAACAATCGACACACGTCATGCGTCTTCGTATACGATCGTATTATCGATTATAGTACAGTGATACCTTTTCCCTTTATGTATATTGAATCCGACTTTGGATTGCCTTTTTGTAGTGCGAGAGAGAGATTGCGTGATGAGTGGCGAGCTCGTTGCTTCAGAGATTCCACTTGTACTGAGGTTGCATTATATAAAAGGTTCCTTGGTGTGCTTAAGTCAGAGGTCGTGTTACAGATGCGGTACTGGCTCGTCGCGGGTTTTTGCTTTATTTGCATAAGCAGATCGAAAATTGCAATGATCCAAATTGTGTCGTCGAGCGCTCTCCAAACTCCAACAAATTCCGTCTTAAGGTATTCTTTTGCTTTATGATATAGTTTGGGGTGGAACAATTGTTCTTGTTCTGTCTATTTTGTTTGCTTTTTCCGGCATAATGAAATAGAACAAATGGGCTAATTTCTTTGTTCAATTTTGTCACTCTTTGGTGATATAGATTGCTTTAGTGATTAGACGATAAAGAACTCAAAATATGGCGATGTAACATCCGTCTAAGAATTTGAATTCGCTCTGTCTTCCATTCCATCCGAAGAAATTTTTGTTTCCTTCATATAGGGGCTAGGAAAGTTATATTTGAACTAAATGCAGATTTTAGATGTCTTCATTTCTGTCACTAAGGTATCGTTTTAGGTGTCGTGAAGCTCGAGTGCGATTGAATTTTTAATCGTCATTTAATTTTAAATTTTATCCTTGATTTTAAAGATCTTTTTTATCCCTTTTTTACAATCCCCATTTGGGTCTAATTTTAAAAACGATCGTACTTAATTTTTTAATATTTAATAATCTTTAATATTTCCGTTGTGATTGATAAGAATATTTTATTTTCCAGCTCGGATATAAAGTGGTTCTTTACGCAGCGTTTCCACCACTTATGGGTCGACCAAGTGGAAGTGGAAAACAAAAATTAATGTGCCATGTGGGTAATACACGTGCACGTGATGTGCCTGATAATGTGCAAACAATGGACGAAATCATTAGCACCGGACAAGTCAACGTGATGAGTATAACGGATAAAATGCTTAAATGGAACTATTTGGGTAATTATTGAGCTCATCTCATCTCTTGGCTTATTATTTTAGAACTTTATTGCTATGAATTTAGATCCATCACTATTGTAAGAAGCCAAATTTGAGTAATCGAAAGCTATAATCCTTTACTTAGGATTTTGTTGAACTTGCTTTGAATTTAGCGAACACAAATAGAGTTTCAATTGCTTAGGAAAGAAGCAATTATATTTGTGCTTGTCGAATGTTAAAGTGTTCAATTAATGAACTCCTTCCACTTGCGAAACACTTTCCTCCACCATATATCTTTTTAGTAAATTCTGTTTTTCAGGCCTTCAAGGTGCATTACTATCATATGTACTCGAACCGATTTACATGACCCATTTGTGTATTGGGTCTCCCACTCATGATGGTCATCTAATGCAGGCAGTACTGCTAAGATTTGGCGATGCACGAAAGAACGAACTAGTGGTGAAATCGGTGCAGAAAGGAATTCGACCACAGGGTGAAATGTATCACAATTGGGTAGATGGCGTTGGTATGTGGCATAAAGTGATTTTGGTCGTAGCTAATGAGTTGATTAGTGTGCCCTATTTTTTACAGTTTATTTATGAGACATAGTTCTCCGTTTATTACTTCCTCTTATGTCTTATTGGATGATGCGTTAGGTTGTTGACACATAGACGTTCACATGGAACATTAAATGGATCCATGAATTCAACATTTTCTTTATTTAAGGTAATTATTTTGGATATTTGAAATTGCTATATATTCTTTATTTAATGTAGTTATTTTGGAAATTTGAAATTGGTCTAGCAGCTAGAAGTAAGTTGCCTTTCAAAGTATCTGCTGCAGCAGGTTTAATTTCTAGGTACAATAGAGCGTCTCGATCCGTCAACGGGACGTACGGTAGCCGGTTCACCTTCCCGTCTCTGTAAGTCGGAACTATTCGAGAGTTGGTCGCGAGTATTGGCTTCAATGGGTGAGGACATGAAGCCACTTTGGAGTTGTGCGGAAGCGAAACGAGGCGAGAGTGTCTACATGAATGTGCTGGAAAACTTTTTAGCACAATTGAAGGCGTTCGAATTTGGGCAATGGCAACGCAAAGATCAAGCTGTGGATTGCTTTCAACTGGTTTCATTTGATGCGTAGAGTGATTCAACTTTCGATGAATTGATTGAATCTTCGTGGGTGGCTTGCGTATGGGAGTAAATGCTTTGAGATTGATTGGTGCTCATATATGTAAAGATGGGAGGGGGGGGGGGGGGGAGAGAGTTCTGCGAGTTTATGTCATTATTTCAGTTGCACTTCTTCTGGAGAGTTGCTAGTGTTCATCTCTACTGACAGTTTATTGCCGCTATGATTAACGTTTTTTCTGGGATATTCGGGGGGGAGGGGGAGGGGAGGGGAGCAGGTGAAGCCACGAAGCAAGCGGTTTGTGGTCGGAAGAAGATTCATTTTTGCATATTTCGTAAAAATTTATGCGCTCATTCAGGATGTTCTCTTTTTATGCTTTTTTTATGCTATTTGTCTGTTTTGTTATCATTATTTCATTGTTTTAGAAATTTTTTTCTGCTTTTCTCTAAAAAAAATCATTCGGCGAATTTCGCTCCTTTTTGACTATCACTTCTTAGTCTTAAATTATTGAGCACTGTGATCGCAATGGTATTTCCTTGTTTCAACTTTTGTTTTCAAAAGCGGAAGGAAAGGGGATTTGGGGGTTATGCGTTGTGCACAATCCGAACACATTACTCCTCTCTAATGGTTTCTTTTCTCCTCTTTGTAAATCTCATGCAATAACCGCTTAAACATGACTATATATTTCTATCGAAATGGTCTCATCCAATCGTTTTCTTGATAATCATAGTGGAATATTGATGTCATAGTTGTGTTGACTAGTTTTAATATGTTATCTCCGATTTTATTTTATTTTATTGGTCACCTTTTTTTATCATTTCCTTTTTTTTTCGGCAAGCATATTTAAGATCCATGAGAATTTGTTCTTCTTTGTTTTGTTTTTTTTTGTTGTTTTTTTTTCATCTTACCGCAAGCTTTATCGATATCTTCATTTCATTTGCTTTGCGGTATGGTTTATTCAAATTTTCTTTTTTATCAAAATTCGTTTTTTTTTAAATTTGTATAATGTTTTTCTCTTGCGGCTATACGACACTTTAATATGTAAAATTTTATTGCTAATATTTTCTAATATCAAATCTTATTGGTACTTAAAAAAAAGTTCTTCAACGGGTTGTTTATTCAATTGCAATCTGTTGTAACTGTAATTATTCTGTTAAAGTTATTTTAATATGTGTTAATGTGGTTACGATGACGATGTATGCATGCTTACAAAACATTGCTTATTGGGGTAAGGTGTGAATTTGTAAGGCGACGGGGCCTAAGGAATATCGGAGTCAAGAACGGAGCAAATAGTAGACAACGCTTTTTAATTTAAGGAAACCGATAAAACATGGTCAAGATGGAATGGTAATGTTGAATGATTTATTTTTATTTTATTTTATTTCGTTTGTTGTTTAAAGAAAGCCTTACGTTAAGGGGATCAAAATATATATCAAAAGGATTAAAATGAGGGTCTCGAAACGGAAACTGAAGCACAAAGATCGGTGAGAACATTACCCGTTTTATTTCAGCCTAATTACTTGCTGACTGTGTTGACTTTTAAGTATGTAATTAAAGTTTGAAGCTTCTTAAAGGCTAAATATTCGTGTAAAATTTGGAGCTGATTTGGGATTTAAAATTTTTGCCGACAGTTTTCCTTGAAAAGGAGGGTTTGCGCTTGATTGAAGCTCCACTTTGTCTTGGAGCTGATCTCCGCCACTTTCATCGAATGGTACAATCGGTTGAAATCCAGTTAACTGCCAATCTCATGCTGATCTATAAAGGAAGGAAGTTCATAATGTTTCAACCTTCCGAACATTTTTTGTCTTGAGAGTGGTGACAGTTGGCGCTCAGGTAGTCAGTCGATCGCCAACATCTAGCTATCGAACACGACAGAACGGTCGAAACTAAAAAATTTAAGAAACGGAGTTACAGAATGTGCAGATTGGTGACCTCTCTTTATAAAGTACGACGGTTAGGAAGCGAAGTGTTGCGGAGAGACGCGCACATAGCGCCATTCGAAACCCCAGGTGATTTCCTTTCCAACAGTCTGTAACATGCATAGGCTATCTCTGCCGAAAATATTGGAAAACGTATCTGCCGGCGAGAGAGTACACAGAAGTGAGAGACTCAGATAAATAACATTAAGCACGTTTATAACTCCGCCATTTCTTGGTGGATTTGGACGAAATCTTTTTTATTCTATTCAGTATTTAATTCTCTCTGGAACGATATATACAACTTCGGGGTCAGTTGCAAGAATTCGTGAGAAAAAAATTAAAATTAAATTTATTGCATAATTTAATGAAAAATGAATTTTCCATAGCAAAAACCCCATTCAGATCAAGGCAAGCAGTCAATGGAGGTGGCAACCCCCTGCGAGGGGTCGGGGCGGCGGAGCCCCCTCACCTTAATATTAGTACTGAAATCCAAAAATATATAGCTAATAGGTCTATCGTCACTTCTTCCTCCGATCAACACAGGTTCTTTTTGCTCTTTCTTCCTGCATTCTTTTATTTTTATTTGTTCACACATTGCCCTTCAATAATATTTATTTTTATACTCATTTTTTTTACGGTTTGTTCAGCTTAAAAAATAAATTTTATGAATTTTCTATAGAAATATTCTGTAATTGATATTTGCGATCTTTTTTCTCGGCAACGATTAGGCCTATGGAGTTGCGGTTTGCCTTTTTCAATACAACTTGAAAAGCTCTATCAAACGATGTAGAGCTTACTATACTTCGGGAGAAAAGTTGAGAGCCGAATCGAGCGGCCGGAAATTCTGAAATCTCGATTTTTGCAATTTAGGGGGTTCTGGTTCTCGGCCGCTGTTCCATATGGTGTTAAGTGATCTCTTGATTTGTGATCAGCTCGTCGAGAGCTCTCAAACGATATATAGAATGTGGCTCGAGGACAAATATGAGCCGAGAAAAAAAATCCCCTATATTGCAATTTTTCAACCCTAAGGGAAAATTTGAAAAAAAAATATCTTTTGTCGCCGGTTTCGGTTTTTTTGGTATCAAACGATAGAACTCGATGAGTTGATCACGAATATGTGCATTGTTTGCCTTTTTATATGAAATGGTGGAAATTATAGGTTCGGGAATGCTGCATTTTTATACAAATGTACTGTATTGGAGATTTCGGAATTTTTTTCTCCGCAATCGTTGGGCCTGTGGAGTTGCGGTTTGCTTTTTTCAATACAACTTGAAAAGCTCTATCAAACGATGTAGAGCTTACTATACTTCGGGAGAAAAGTTGAGAGCCGAATCGACCGGCCGGAAATTCTGAAATCTCGATTTTTGCAATTTAGGGGGTTCTCGTTCTCGGCCGCTGTTCCATATGGTGTTAAGTGATCTTTTGATTTGTGATCAGCTCTCCAACGGTGTGCGGATTAGAAACCTGGGGAAGCAGCAGGCCAGAAAAAAATCCCCTAAATCGCAATTTTTCGATCGTCGGGGGGAAAAAGCTGGCATAGGGTGTACAAACACCCACCCATCAAATCGGTCTCTACTTTGGACTGCTTGTGGCCGATGTGTGGCCACACTCGCCATTTATGCTTTGTGATATCACGTTGCACTTATGCACATCATAATTAAAGCATATGTTCGGCGATCGTTGAAATATCAGTAAAGGTTCAATTACCCAATTTCGAGTTGCTGTGAAACATTGATTATTAGGGCTTGCTATCCGCGGACGGAAGTGCCTATAATGAGTCTAATCATGTCAAATGAATGCAAGTTCAGCAGTAGACATTCGCGCGTGGAGGAATCGACGTATCAGACAGACGAGTGGCGATCTAGGCCATACGCCACCTCTGTCGTATCATTCGAATTATCGGTCTCGACTGTACAAGGGCGCGAAATGGTATTACGCCAGTGCCTATAATGGCAGTATGCGGAGAAGCTTGGACAAGAGTAGTATTCAAACAGGCAAAAGTCGAGCTCTATGTGGTTGGCGCGCCCCAGTCGGCAGCAGGTGTCTAGTAGCCGAAGGCCTGATATTGTGACCGAGAAGCGATTTGGTTGCTTCTTAATGCCGTACAATTTTTTTTTTGTTACTGACCTTTGGAGGTTCAGTAATTTGTTGGCTTCTCAAACCAGGGATCCATGTTTTTCTCGGTAATTTTTTTATTAAAGTATTTTTTGTCACACTTATTTTCCCCAGCAGAAAAGAATTGAGGAAAGGTTCTCACAAATTTCTTACTTATCTGCTTATACATGATCTTCTCGAATAGAAGCCCATATTAGAAAGTCACGAGAAATGGAGACCTCTTTGGAGCGTCTTTCTCAAATATTAAAAATTAAAGAACTTCTAACCAAGAATATTTGCAGCTGTTGCCTTAAAAAACGTGCAACCTTGCATATTAATCGCAAATGCCAGCTTCTTTAGTTGAACACTATGTTATGCATATAAATATCACTTAAAATATTTATTTAATCTAAAGGTAGAATGAGACAAGCAAAAGCACAAAAACTATGTGACCTCTGAATGGGAGCAATATGCTCGAGGATTGAGAAGGCCATATGCCCGATATTCATATTCGAACGGAGATGGTGGCTTTTTGTAAAGAATCTACATCTCTCGTTTATTGGCTACATGAAATTAAGCTTTTTATTTGTCAACTGATTTGTCTTCGTTTGTTTCTCATATGTGCAGTCAACAGTTATTGAATTTGCATAGTTCGAACGTCGCATGTTTGGCGCATAGATCAATAACTATCAATTACTCGATCAGATCAGTAAATTGCTCGATTCAATTCAGACTGCCTTGTAAGTCCTTATGATATGATACTATCAGTTGACAGATCAGCATTCGTTCCCTGAACGCGCTTTTCTGAATTGCTGCAAAAAGTGCGCAATGCACCATCATGCACATTGTATATATCTGTATGTTTGTGTGGCGGCTGCTGTCTTCTGTTTATCGTTTAGTTACGACTTGGTAACTACAAAAACTAGAGTGTTGATGATTGGTTGGTATATTTCATATTGTAGTTCGCGTTCATCTGCAGTTTCATTTCGATTTGATCATTTTCTGTAAGGGTTATTCAAGCATAAAGATATAGTATAATCTATAAGCTCAGCTTTACAAGCGAGTGCTATGCTTGCCGCATTTATGAAATCATTTTATTTCAAAACGATTCGATGTGAACGCATTCGTTGAATTTCATGGCTTATTTGAGTTTTTTTTTGAGGACATTTGGATTTCTTTCTGAGGCAATATTAATTTTTCTTCTTTCATATTCCATTCAGTGTCGATTTATGCAATATTTGTTGCATTTATTACGAAATGCTTACTCTGAATGCTCTAAATGAAATTTATTGATTTGCATGTCGATGAAATATATAGAGGACATCAACTCATTTCTCATCTAGAGATTTATAGATGTTCATCTTGTTTAGAGAAGAATTTGCAACATTAATTTTCATATATTTGTTCTCGTTCAATAGATAATTAGAGAATTTATAGCGTCAAATATTTTAACCATTTATGGATTATTATGTTATACGAAAGTCAAGTGAAATTTATTCGAGCGCAAGGTCTTAAGAAAGTAATCGTAAAGGGCTTTACGACACTTCATTGATACATTGAAATTGCAGGTAAATATTTCATTACTGATATGTCGTTGCTTAGTTTTATATGAATATAGTTTAGTCGAATTAGGCTCTTCATCTGAGATGCATTTATAGGCCATCTTAGCTAGAATATGGGAGGCAATAGTTCAACATGAAGAGTTTTAACTTTTTTTGAGAGTGACCTTAAAATGGCATTGGATTGATCCAGCACGACGTTGCTAAAATCTGGAAGGGCGCTAGCTCATTTAAATATAAATTGCGTTGAGGAAGGCAGTAAAATCGATTTATGTGATTGCTACGAGCACATATTGTGTTTTTTAGTCTAACAAAAGCGTATGATGCGTTTTTTTAAAATATTCTTGAGAGCACCTGCTTTCAATAGTGAATTTAATTGAAAAACGTTTTGAAATTTGCAAGACATCATTGCTGATACCGATCAACGTTAATGCACATTTGGATTTTTTGTGATTTTAGAAGTAGTTTAATAGGAAAGATTTATTGAGATCAATTATAGATGAATTATAACGACTTTAATAACTTGAAAAAAAATCTTTGCGTCATATTCAAGTTGGGGAATGAAAGAAAGTTGCCCTCAACATTCATAAGCCAATTTTTATATCCGACTAAATTAGGCCACTTATTGCTTTCAATAAATTTGCATTTATTTAACACCTTACCTTAACCAAATTAGTTTACATTGGACGCAATATTTGCTTTCGACTTTGAACGAATCCTATTCGTAAGCAAATTAATCTGCTGCAATTGCTGCTCAAATGGGGATCGTTGTCGTTCGTTTTTGTGGGCGACAAAGCTAATTGATCGCTTTTTGACAGGAATATAGGTTGTAGATAGAATAAGATGATCGATGGTTAAACTCACATATCGCCATTTAGACATTAGACCATTCTTATATCCTGTCTATGATAATTTAAAAAAAAAACAGTAAATGGCATCAGAGAAGTATGTATGGTAGGATATGCGTTTTTTTTTGTAATTCCTCCCAATGGACCATGCAATTTAACAACTTATCAACATCCAATAAAGTATACAGAGTAGTATGGTTCATGTTTTTATTGATTTAGTCGTTCATGATAGATCATCAGAAGATTTTTTCCTGTGTGCTAATCGGCAGAAAAATGGAAATCCGATCGGCTGCATATTTTTGCAAAGCTTTAAATGGCTCTACCTTCACGAATTGGCGGATCACTAAAAATATTGGTATAGAAAGCTACCTCATGGTTACATAAGTGTCAGATTTCATAGCCGTAGCTTCACGATTCTCGCATTGAAACTAGCAAACAGAGATATAGGGACGTAAACATACGATTGTCACTTATTGTACTTTGTAAAAGTAAAAGTACTTTCGTTGAGCAAATATTGGTTAAAACGATATGAAATAGAAATGTGTAAAAAAGAGATGAGCAGTCACTTTTCTGAAAACAAATAATACCAAGCGGAAATATTTGATTTATGAATTTTACTAATTTAATATCTCTTTTATTTGCTATAATTAATCAATTCTAATATTTTTTTTTTTCACGTGTAGAATTTAAATAAAACACGATTCCGTAATTTTCTAGAGAGTTATTGAATTTTCTAAACACATTTAAAGTATCATTCCAAAGAGTGAAATGTGATATGCCACCGATAATACTTGTTATTTGACACCATAATGAAGTCAACGTTCAATCACAATGCTGAATGTGTACATCATTTCACATCAACAAATAAAATTGTTGCATTTTTCTTCTTGTTTTTTTTTTTTATTTGCAATTTACGCCATTGCAAAAATTATTTATAGAACGTAATGTTTGTGCATTTCAACGATGCATTATGAACGACGCATTGTGATGGAATCGTTGACTACATATTCTTGCAATTGTATAAATATTACAGGCAGATGATTGCAAATGTAATTTTGCACATATATATCGATGTAATGCAAAATGACGAAGTGCATAGAAGCTGCAAAATCTGCTTACATTTTTTGCGTCATTGTCGTTGCCTGAAACAGAAATTTTTACTTGTTTTTTTTTCTGTAGAATGCGACAAATGCGCCAAATTAAATAATTCAAAGACACGTTCAACGATAACAACTGATCATCATTGTAGTTCTAGTTCCACAGGTTTCATTGCTTTAGCTTAACGGTTATTATTTGGTGGATTCCTGCGATTTTAGGTCAAATGAATGATTAGTAACCAATGCAATTGCATCGTTAAGATTATTTTAGTAGTCATCGACTACTTTCTTGTTTTTTAAGCATTTGTTTTCATAAGAAAAGGTTATTAAATATCTATTTCTATGAATTTTCTATGAATTTCAAATAATAAATAATTATGGTTTATCCTCATTGCTTTTACGCTTTTCGATATTTTAATATTAATGTTAATAAGCAAAGGTTTAAAATTGACCAGATTCAGCTGCAATTAATTTATCTAAAGCATTAAACATAGCTGTAGGTCGTGTTGATAGCTTAAAATAATTTCGTTTCGATGACTGCCAAACTCCGATGCTATAAAACACCAACTGTAAAATTTTTTTATGCAAATTAGAATAAAATAAAAAGTAATAAATGGTAAGTTGAATTTCCACACGACATAATTAAATGTTACATTTTCGTGGAATTTATACTTGGCAGTCTTTGTACTTGTATTTTTTAATTTTCTTTCTTCGTCATATTAGAGTATCTACTGCACAAAATAACCTAATAACCTCGGGCCCAAATGAAAGTGGCCTAAGTTTAGTAAATGAATTTCCAATCAGTTTTTTAGTAGTTACTGCGATTATTTCTACTCAACGGCATTAGCAACATGCGTATCCATATGTAAACGACGTTATATCTGAAGGTAATTCAGCACATTTCATGCTTCGTTTAGTTTTTTTAAATTTTTAATTTTTTTTTTTTTTTTTGAGTGGATAATTACACTATTCGCAGAGTATATATTGTGAAAAATGTTTTTCTTGGGCGTTTCATGTAGTTTTTTATAGAACAACCCATTTAACGACCCAATATTATAGTGAGATTGCTTTGATCACCTTAAAACGTTTGCATGTTTTGATCACTTTAGCATATTTGCATATACAGTAAGTGAAAACCTGTGCGCTCAAGTTGTATCGAAGATGCTATTTTCATGGATTTTCATTAGGATTCATGGATGCCTTTTGCTTTTATGGGTATAAATGAAATTTCCATGAATTTTTTTATCATCTTTCTCTAACGGAAGATCGATTGCAACATTCAACGCATTTATGGGAGTGTGTAATTCGAAACTGCAGTCCATTTGCACTTAATGCGATCCGGTTTTTTTTTGTTTGTTTACTTTTAAGTTTTTTCAGCGATATTCTATCGCTTTGAATTGTTGCATCAGTTGCTTCGGGTCAAAAGTATTGTTAGACTTGGTGGAACTGTCTTAATTAGACTCTTACCTGAATAATAACTATAGTAAATATTATTGTGGAATATAACATTTCTAAATGAGAGTTTCATCGACTAAAAAATCCTTTCGATATTGTAAACGTTTTATCTTCGTTTATCTTGAAAGGAAGTTCTTGAATGAAAAGGTAGCACATTTTCATACAACATAGATATTAGTTCTTGAATGAAAAGGTAGCATATTTTCATACAACATAGATATTAGTTGTCAAATTTATTTTTATAGATAAGAAATTGGAACCTAGTTATACTAGTTTATCTAGTTTTACTAGTTATACTTTATACAGCTTCAGAACCTATTTATACTAGTCAATACAATCAGATCAAGGAAAAATTCTCAGAATTGTAATATTGTGATTGATTAGAAGAACAAATGTAAAAGATCGATCACCATTTATCATTGTTTGTTAGCATATAGTTGATCCTAAACGAAAATTTAATATTGAGAATTATAAATGTTTAGCAAATATAAATGAACTTTTCTTTCGAATCGAATATTTCACAAACGTTCCAACTATAGTTTATATTTTTCGCAAACCTCTCTCAAAATTATTCGATATTTACATTTGAATTTGTCGTTTGCGACGAAAGCATGGAACTCTCTCATTCTTTTGCACTCTAATTCATACAATTTGACGGTTCAATCGAAAATTTGTGGATAGGAATTGAAAAGGTTAAAAAGATTGTTGAAATATACGCTTTTTGATTGATTGATCACCGGAAATTTGAGTGGAGTTGTATGACGTGCTAAAATATGATCGTATTTTATGCTAACATTGTTTGAAATTTCTAGCACTCGATAAGAAATGATAGGCGATATTGATAAGATTGTGTTTCGGACTATTCAGTCGTTTTGTATCTAATTCGTGTGAATGATTGATGCATATATTAATTGAAAATAGTTAATTCATGATCGCCCATGTATGTAGCATTGAAATCGCGAAGTTTTAGTTGACTGATCGATGAGAGGAGATGTCAACTCATATCATATTCTTTAAAAGTCAATAAATTATGCAAATAAAATTAATCAAAAAAATATAAATATTCTTTAAAAATTAGATTTCCACTTTTTTTTCTAGGTGGAATTCGAAATTTTATGATTCAGAGAATTATTTTATATTTGCGCTTCCATTTAGAACATTAAAAAGGTTGGATAAGCATCAAATACTTATAAATTAGAAGAGGATGGGAGAAATTTGCTTTAAAATGCGCTAAAAGTAGTTTTTACAATGGTAATGGGCGATCATGTTTTGATTGATGACATTAAATATATAAATGAGCTGATATTTTTCACTCCTACTATTGACTAGCTAGCAAAACGTTTCGTGAAAATAGAAATTTCGGCTTTTTGCAACGTATTTTTTAGAATGTTTTTTCATGAAGTTCCTCCCCAGGACATAGAGCGATAATGCGTTTGTCCTTGATGTTTATTCACATGTCTGATAGAGAAAAATTGCAGAAAAATTCTATGAACGGATATGAAATTTAAACAATAGGACATCTCTAAAATGCACCAATCTTATCGGTGGTTTGGTACTGATTTTGAGGTCTTAAAGCTCCTAAAGTTGCCACAAATACAGAGAATCAAATTCTGATCCATTACCGGCCGATTGACGAAAACGGTTCTTTGGATATTTGCGTAGGATAACAGAAGGTTAGAGGCGCATATTGCGGCAGTGTCAATGACACATTTTCCGGTTTGTTTATTTTCCTGTCTGTTGCTTTTAGCAGCGCATGTTTGTGTTTAATATAAATAATAGAAGGATTAGGAGAACTTAGGGAACTAGTTTTTTTTTGCATTGTATATATATATATATATATATATATATATATATATATATATATATATATATACATATATATATATATATATATATATGTATATATATATATACATTGTATATATACATATATATATATATATATATATATATATATATATATATATATATATGTATATATATATATATATATATATATTGCCGCTTTGTTGCCAAAAAATGCAAGTTTTCTGAAAGATCGATTAAAAATCTGGAATATTCGTTTTTAGTCACACCGAAAAGAAGGTGTGGAAGGAGCAAGAGGAGTGAGGTGCAATATTTGGAATACCATTCTGTCTTTATTTTCAGAGATAGGAAGCACAAACGCATATCCGTCAAATTGAGCTTCACCAAAACGGTCCTCAGTTTATCCTTCAGTACTAACTGACATTCCTTTTCCATGTCGTTTGTCTCAATCATTGAAGCGATCAAATAACACTACATATTGATATGAAAATCAAGTGAATCATTACGGTATCGTTGCGGAATTACTTTTTGCTATCAGGGCGGTACTAAGTGCCACATTTAATAGCGATTGCTATTGGTGCGTTTGGTTGAGGCTTCACTTACGGATAGCCGTGACGAGATGTTATCAAAGGTTCGTTGAGAGCGCTTAAAATATTATGATGCACTCAATTCTTTATGCTATTATTTCTCTACATTTGTTTATGTGCAAATATTTGATATATTCGCATGTTTTCTTCGGTTTTTCGTGTTTATATGTGTTGTGGTGAAAAATTCGGCGAAACGTATTTCATCTCACAGCAACTAATCCATAAAACTTCTCTAAAGCAGCCAATACTGTACGCAGCAACCTATCGTTACTGTATCTCTTAAAGCTATCGAATTAACGCTGATGTGTTTGTGTCGTATGCGGATCGTTGATAGTACTTTGTCGGTGGGACGTACAAGTTGCTGATATTTGCGTATAACGGAACACAAAGTACGACGATAGAACACACGTCAAACGGATGGTTGCATTCGGTTGTATTATGGAGGCACAAAAGGGACATGAGCTTTAATATCGTGAAAATACGCTTGCATTTGCGCATTCACGACGCAATCATATACACACAACGGCACTGCTTGTGGCTGTATCGCACCAATGCTGGGCCGATTTTGTAACTCACCAACCAAGGTAGGCGTTCCGCATTGCTGCTATTTGTTGTATTTGGGAGGCATATAACTCACCTGTTAAGATAAGCGTTTCGTTTCGATATTTCTTGTGTTGATAAGTCAAATAATGATGTACTTTGTTGCAAACTGAGCCAGTTTACATTGTAGATATTTGCGTAATTTATGTCCGCATATAAAAATTTATAAACAATAAATATGGGTATAAATATAAACAAATAAACAAAGAAGTGAATTATATATTTATAAATAAATATAAATACGAATATCAATATAAATATAAATTTTTTGTGTACTTTTGTGCATTAACATAAATCCTATTTCATCTGAAGCACATTAGGCAGACCTTTATTATCTCTTTCATTTAAACTAATAAGTGATTCTCATTTCGTCTGTTTCTCCGCCTATAAACATAGCTTTTATTTTTCTCTTTCTCAACTCTTGAAAATTGTTTTTGATTAAATAACTTTTTTCTCTAGAAGGTATTTCATCTACAACAGAAATTGTTTCTGAGAAAAAATATAGAACGAGTAGTTTTTTTTTTTTTTTTTTGTGTCTAACGAATCAAAAAGATTTTTTTTTGGCGACAAAATAATGTAGATTTCAAAAGTGCAACTTTCGAGCAAAACCATACAAAAAGCCTTTTCAATGAAATCAATTTTATGTTATCCATTGTGATAAAAACGCTTTAGAAACAGATTTTTTTTTTAAGAGAGCGCTAGCTGCAACTAAGCATTTATATCTTTATTGTTCAAGCATTAAAAAATTCCGTTGAAAATGTAGAGTGCCACCATCATTGATACTCTAAGAATTTTCGATTGCAACGATTTCAATCAACGCTATAGGAACATGGAAATACTTTTTTGAATGAGGTGTTAATGTTTTTTTTTTTCCACTAATCTTCTGCGTGTAAACGTCAGTTAATATTGGTGTATTGTGCAATACATCTATTGTTAATGATATTCGAGTTGGAGAGGATATAAGAGAATTGCTAGACAATAGTTAATAATTATTTCAAATTTCCATCTAGCAAATTTCCACCTCTTTTGTAATTGATTTCAAAATTTTCCCTAAAATTTTCAATATTTTAAAATATTTTCCCAATATTCTCGTTTCGGTTTTTCATTTCCAATCATAAAGAAGATTGATTTCATTTTCAACTTATTGGCACAAAACATAAATCTTAATATCTCTTACTACCTATTGGAAATAGAGAGTAGATTCTATTCAATTCCTTAAATTTTCTTTACTTTTATTGCACTATCCATAAATCTTTTATTTACTAGATAAACTTAAAAAGTAATCTTACATCTCGAAGCCATTTGGAGACGAGAGAAATTGGTTACTGAAAGCGTTCAACTCATATGTCTAATGCTTTCAAGCCGCTTAATTTACTTTATATTATTGGGTGCTTCATATTCCTCACTTGCAAGGTAAGCTTGAAAGTAAACTGTCAGTCATCGTGATCTAATAAAGGTTGAGAATAGTTGCCTTTTTCTACCAAACTCTTTACTATTAAAACGCATCGTATACATTGGCATACGATGAGAATTGTTTATATCGTTGCGTTATCTTTGGAGTATGTTCAACAAGATAGATAAGAATGGTAAACGAAGTGTTTATGCAATATAATTTTTAAAGAAACGTAAAACGAATACTATAGTACAATCGGTATTTCTTAACATTACATTTATAGTCTTTATTTATACAATAATTGGTTTATAAATAAAATAGTATTTCTGTAGAAAATTTATTTAAAGGATAAAATTTGCATAAATAATCCACATAAATTGTTTAGATAATGGTCGCGTTTAATATGCGCTTCGGTTTCAATCCTTTAGCTAAGTGTTTTTGATCTCTGGAAGGCCATCTTTTTCATCTGCAAGGTTTATGGCGATATAAATATTTATATTTGCATAGCTACTAAAGTTTTGGGCATCTTTTTTTTTGCTGCATTATATAGAAATGCAAATTTTTACAGCGTACCTTTTCTTTTTTTTAAATTGAAATGCAACTTTTTTAGTTGTTTGCTATTCGTTTTAAGCACTATTATTTGCATAGGAAAGTTATTTGAACCAGAAAGAAATCCATCAATTTTTTTATTCAAAATTCGTTGAAATATTCACGATTAAGGAATATCGCTGTATATACGAGGTTGTGAATATTTATTTATTCATGATAAGAGTCGATTTTTCGGAGGAAATATATATATTTTTTGCATAAAGATTGGATCGTTTATGTTTTTAGGACGTTTGCAAAGATTTTCTATCGAAAGTCTAGCATTTTTCCATTTTTCATAAATTTTATGAAAAACTTTTTTGTTCTTCGCTTTTTCGCAACTATGGAATACTTTTTATTTAAATAAAGAAAGGAAAGAAAATAAATTTTTGGCTCAAAAATGAATTTCTGAAAAGACAGAAGGTTAAAATATGGTGGAAAAGAATGTGAAAGTGGAAAAAATTTTCGATATATCTGATTTCGCAATATTGCTTTATTCTTGTGAAACTTTTCAGCGAAAAAAAAAACTGAGTTGTCACTGTTCAAACGAATGTTAGAGAGGAGGAAATGAAGCGTTTTTTTATTTGAAAATATTGCACATTTCCAGAAAAAAAATTGGTTTTCATATTGATTCGTATAATTGTTAACTGTTATATTATACCAATTGAAGTTTAATTTTTTAGCGCAAAAATTTCATAGTCTATTGGTTGGTAATTTAATAATTTCGATATTAAAAGATGTCATTCATTGCTTTGATGGAAATTTTTATTGACGCAAATTTTAATGTGCAATCATCGTTCAAGCTCATACCGGTTTTATTGCGTTCATCTAATCATCTCTCTAACCGACAATGTGTTTGTGCTTGGATCGTAAACAGCGTACCTATATCGAGTGGGTAAGCTTTTCATATGTATCATAGTTTTTGATAGTCTTATCAGAAGCCTATATATATATATATATATATATATATATATATATATATATATATATATATATGTTTCTGATAGTTTGCTAGCAATTCACCGTTAAAGAGTATGTTCCGGGCATTTCAAATCGCTTCGCTCTCAACTAGAGAATGGCACCCCTTAAGCATATATTTGTTATTTGCATCTTTTTAATTCTCTATCGAGATTCCTAATACGAATTTCGTTGCTTTTATTGAATTAGGGCGTTAACTCTTCGGCGGATATTGAGAAATCCTTGAGAAGATATATTTCTTTATCTGATATTATTATTTTTTAATTCGATGCTATCAACGAGTTATCGCTTTTATCAAAGATTTTCGTTATCAGTGATTTGTAATCGTTTTTTTTCATAGCAAACAAACCACTCTTAATGTTTGTTTTTTTTTTTTTCATTTAATGACCTTTTCTTATTGAACGTTCAGTTTTTTCTTAGTCGAATATTTCTGCAACCGATTAGTTGTGAGTGATTCTTTTGCAATTTTATTCTGCAGAAATGGAATTTTCACATGAATTTTTACTAAAATTAAACTCCAAATTGCTTTTATTCGAAATTAAATGAATATATGTCAGCTGTACTCCACATACTATCATAAATTTCTTCAAATATCAGCCATATCGTTTAACTCAGTAAATATATTATCACGTGTAAAGCATGCGTTGTTGAGCATGTGATACTCAATACTTCCTCAAAGCATTATTACAATAAACAATTATCTTATCGTACGATTACGTCATAATTTGCGCATCTGATTCGACAAATAGTGAAGCAAGAATCTGTGCAAATGCTTTTTTTGAACATTTTTTTCGACCACTATGGAAAGCGTTGGCCAGGTATAAACAATGTTATTTAGTGATTTTAAATGTGATCTTGATGACAGCCGTTTAGTGGGAAAAATGTTGAAGCATCGAACTTTCTTTTACTCCTTCTATCTCTATCACTATTAAAGTGTATTCGCAACATGCGTGGACTAATAAAATTGCTCATGGATCGGAGACCAATCTCTGTATGTTCCTCAATTATCTTGTTTTTTTAAGGGATGCAAGGGGGTAGGGGAGGGTTTAGAATCTAATAGCAACAAATTGCGCCTTTCGCTTTTTCGTTCTTCGAAAAACTTCGCCGCCTGCTTTTCTTTACAGCCACTTAATTTCTGGAAAATTTCTGGATGCTAAACTTAATGCTGATTGTCTCATTCCTGGATGATCTTCTGCTTTGTACTCCTTAGAAGATCTTCCGATGAAAAAATTAAAATCGGCTTCTTTCAGAAATCATTCTCACCTATTTTCATATTTTTTATTGCTAAAATTAGCGTTTTATAGAATATGGTACATTGTCTCGAAATCATCTACTGACTACACAATATTAGCACCTTATTTTGTTGAATATATCATATACTTTTTATAATTGTGGTTTAGAAATGATTTCGTTGAGTTTAATATATTTGAGCTACTCGATTATTTTAATCATTAAATCATTAAAAATTCTTTGAATTCCTTAAATTTACTTCACTTTATTTTATTAATACTTGAATTATTACACTTTCACTAATTCTCTTTATTTTAAGATATATTAATATGTATAAATAACTTTGAAGTAATTTAAATTATTTATTTAAAAAGATGCAATATAAATTATATAGATAATTTATAATATAAAAATATAACACAAATGTTTAATATTAATATAAATCAATAAAAAATTTAATTTCATTTTTGCAAATAGTTAACTCAATTATATTGTTTTGCATTTACTTATTTAATCATATAAAATTAGTTTCGAACGTGCAGCTCGTTTGATTTTCAAATGAAGGTGAATAAATCTAAATAAACGAACTATGATTTATGCGGTTGGTAATAGTTCCGCTTATGTGTGCATAAATAGCGATTGTATGTTCATCACGAAACGAGAAATGCTAACAATATGACATCATTCCATATTAGAGCTGCATTGCACTTTAGTATTAGTAATGCAGGTACCGTATTTCCTCATCTATAATCCCCTCTTATGCAAAATTTTCATAGATATACGTCATATTTTCTTGTAAACATAAGCGGCATTTCGAATATTAATTCAACGGTCATTTATGTGAATAAGCATCTCTATACGATTATAACGCAATCATCATGTACTTTTATGTCGATTACACATCTGTTTTGAATATTGCGATTCGTATCCTTCGTGGTTGGTATAACCTGACCACCCCCCCCCCCATCTTCCTCTTCCATATAAAGCTGTCCACACCCCTCTCCCTAACTCTTCACTAGATTTGGAACGGTGGCTTGCTAAAATGTGTCGAACATTTCTTTTCAACAATAGGCGTAACGATGCTCAAACTTTCAAAAACAAAAGAAATGAGCTGTAAACACACTCAGATGTTCTATTCATAACAGTATTTCTATACTTTCCAGCCTAATTTCGCTAGATTCTAGAGAAAAAAGAAATGAATATTGATTATTTTTTTTAAGGTAAAGGTTGGATCACGTACATTCGATGCATCCGAAATTCAGCTAATGATCCCACGTCTTGAAGATGCTATACAAAAGAAGGATGAGGATCTTCGACGACAACAAGATGTACTTGAATTACAACAGAAACGTATCGTTGAGTTGGAAGCTAGCGTTGAACTCTTCAAGGTTTATTATATTTAAGTGCTTATTTTTCACTATTCATTATCTCGCTATACTCGAATTAAAGCCGAAATACATAATAGTGTCAAAAAACATATGCCAGAAATTATGGATATGAACGATTCATTTGGGGTTAGCGTGCGGTATTTTTTTGAGGGATTTTTTGAATTCTGATTCTCACATCCTCTAGCATTATTTGCCTCCGAAAATCGGAGCTGAAAGACTTATTTTCACCAAACGAAATCTCAATGGTGGCAACAGGAAGGGGGTGAGGGAAGTATTACTTAAATCATTATAATATAGAGTAATCGTTGTTCGATGATATCATTTAAACTGCAATTTTCACTTACAGAAAATTTTTTTTTGTTAATTAGGAGTTGAAATGCAAATTATTTTGTTATTTTTAAAAAGTTATTACTCATTTTGTTATTTTCGAATGAATATTTAATTTTGCGGTAGTGAGTTCGAAAATTAATATTTACATGCACATCCTACGTGTTTTTTATTTGATATTCTTTTAACTCGTACTCTAAAGAGGAAATATTGAAATTCAATAGATGCAATTTTATTGAATGCATAGAATTTAATAGCATAGCTTGTTAGAAATAATTCAGTAATCAAAGTTTAATGGGTATATTTTCACTGATATAATTTTATTAAAACAATTTATCGGAAACAATTAAAGGAATATAATTTCTTAGGTATAAAGAAATAATTTAGGAAGATCTACAGTGGATCGTTTAAGCTTGATTTCAATGGGTAGACTGAAGAATTTCACTTGAAAATATAAGAAATCAATGAAAAATTGTGCATATAATTTTACTCAGGTACATTTTCCTCGTAAAAATTTGGTGAATAAAGAAATATAAAATTTGAATTTTTTCAGACGGAATGCGATAAACTGCGATGTGTATTGGCACAGAAGGCAAATTTGAATACGATTAATGAATCAGACAACGAGGTACATTCGTTTTTCTTCTTTCATTTTAAGAGATAATAATTGTCTTTTGAAATTCTACTTGTTTAAAGCTATATCGCAGGACATTTGCGCCGAGAAATTTGCGCATTATCAATCTTTATTGTAAGTGGTTACTGCTATATTGCCAAAGTTGGTCTTTCTAATAGATAATTTTGCTCGTTTAGTCAGCAGCCTAGTTGCCTACTTCATTTAATGCGCAATGAGCTGACTGATTTCGTCGAATTTCGCTGCTATTCACTTTTACCTTCCCAAAAATGTTTATGCCTAGAGAAAGTTTTTGAAATTGAAATAATTGTTTAAAATAGATTAGTAATATTGGTTAGTCCCAGAGGAGATGCTAATTGCAATTGATTTAGGATATGCCTAGCCGAAAGCAACTGGGAAAGCAAGACACTATATATCTCGAAAGTTAAAAAGAGGGCATGTGCCCATATACCTCGCACCTTTTGCATTCCCTTGGCTTGATAACCATTGCATCGTATAATTCTTTTTTCACCTTAGGGCAATTTTCGAAGGTCGGCGCCGATTTTGAATATAAACGCTTATGTTTAATGGACTGGTTCGTAAGTCCAGTAGATGATTGCTTAATAAAAGATGAATAAATTTTTAATATTACTGATGGTGATTTAAAGGAATAAGTGTATGAATAATTTAATCTAGCAATTATGTGTTAATAATGAATTTCAGGAATTGAACGAAGGAGTTGATGAACATGCTGATTTATTATTTCAATTGAATGATTTAGCGAAGAAACCAGCACCACGTCCAAAGAAGGTTGCCGTATCGGCAGAACCAACGACTCTCCTTCAGAAAAAAATCGTCTTGAAGCATTACCCCAAATCAGTTGGGTATGATTATTGCCACATCGAATTAAATTGTCGATTCTATAATATTTGGTTTATTTCTTTTTCCCCAACGAATTGAAACATTTCACAAGGCAGATTAGGGACGAGAATCAATTGTAACAATGCTTGAAAGCAAATACTTAGCGTTGAAATTCTTACATGATGTCTACTTAGATTCTAAAATGCACTCACAATTTTCTCGCACTATGTAAAGTCGATAATGGGATCGAAGACGGGTGGCGCAATATTCGTAGGATTATAGCCGACCTCGAGGTATTTTTTTTTTATTTGAAAATAGTAGGTGTTTTTGTATGGACTGCTTAAATTATATGATGCTTCGTACCATTACGTATATGATCTAATTGATGCTGCCTTCCTTAAAAGATGTTTTGTTTTATGGATGAAAAAAATATGATTTTAAATTGTAATTTATGACTGTTAATTGAAATGCTTGAGTGAAATTCGCTATAAAATACTAAGAAAAAATATGGGTATTCAAAGTGATAAGGCAAGAAGGTTGTTTGTGTTTTTCTATTTACTTAAGTGTTTATATAGATCGAAGCAATTGATTCGCGATGCAATACAGAACAATGATTTCTTACGTTGTATGGCGAAAGAGCAAATAATCGAATTGGTCGAATGTATGTATGAAAAACATATCAACAAAGATCAATGGATTATACATGAGGGTGAACCCGGTTATCGACTTTTTGTGGTTTCCGGTAAGTATAACTTTTATTTTTAGATGGTTACTCCTTTCATCTACGACTCACATATTGGGATTGCCGATAACACATTCTAATGTACGCTTCACTAATTTAGGTTGTCATACGGGGGGGGGGGGGGGGAAGGTGAAGGGGAAGGATTTAGAAATCCTTTCAAAAAAAAGTCATTAAGAAATCTTTTAGGTGAGAATTAAATAAAAGATTGAAATGAAATTATTGATGAAATTATCTGACAAATGGCTATCAAATATTTCTACAGAGGTAAAATTTCAATGTTTAGCTTAGAAGCTGATTTACACAAATATCGCTCTGAATGTATGCCATATGTGCCACCACTAATGAACATGGAAAATAGAAATATTCCTTTAATAACGAAATTAGCTCCGAATTTCTCTTTGTTGAAAATTTAAACGAAATTTTCAACGTATTTTCTATTTTTTTTTTTGCCTGAGGTTCTAATGCGAGTTCGAGCTGGAGCCCTCTTCGTCCCCTTCTTATCTCGTTTGATTGTAAAGATGGAATCAAGAAATACGTTGGATCGTGTAAATAACGCAGAAAGTTTCTAGGATTTATTGGGAATTCAAAATTTTCAATAGTTTTTCACGAGAGAGCAGATATTACTTTGTGCAAATTATCTAATCTTACGCTTTTGATCACTTTTTTTTAAATGATGTTCTAATTACAACAAAGATCTAAATCATTCACAATGTTTCATTTTTGTTTTCATCACATATTCATAGCATTAGCGCAAAATTTATTTCCTTATTTATATAAGAAAATGAACGTTCATTCATCTAGTATCAAATTCCCTTCGATGCTATTAGATTAGATACAAACTTAATGCCATTCTTTAATATCTGTCAATTTACTGCTGCACAATTCTTTAATATTTTATAATTTTCTAATTATTTACTTATATATTAATAGTTTCTTTTTCCTGTGGGAATTTTTTTTGCCTGTAGTAAAGCTATTTTCTGTTGGGGAAAGCAAATTTTCAGATGGTCAGGTACGAATATCAAAAGAAGGCGTTACACTCTCTATTCTCAAGCCACCAGTTGTTATTGGAGAGTTAGCGATGTTGTACAATTGTGAAAGGTAATCGCAACGTTCTTAACGTTTTGTTGCTTTATATTTGAACGTAAATTATTGCATTGTTCTTATAAACACCTTTAAATATATGACACAACAATTTGTTTCTTCATCGTTTAAACGTTCTCGAAAGTAGACAAAGTAATTTTTTTTTAAATCACCAACAATCATCGCCTTCATTTGCAAAAAAAAAAAATCGAGATTTCATCGGAATGTAAAAGTCGTTAGAGAGATATATGGTAAGATATACTAAGAGTTATTAAAGCTTAAATAAAAGTTTTATTGGAATCTGATAATATGATTGTTTTTGTTGCAAAATGTTCCGCATATATTTGGTTTTTTCTTTTTTCGGTTTTTTTATTTGAGCTCATATAAAGAATATGCGGCGCTTTTACAGAGTTGTTTGTAAAATTATTTGAGGCATTGACTTGAACCTTAAAAGGGATTACCTTTTATCTCCAAAGGGCCCCGAAGTTATAATAGTTTGATTTTGTTTCATAAGAGAGGAACCTTCTAATTTTAAACTTCCGAGTGACATTATACAGGATACTTTTTAGTCAAAGACAAATTCTGCTCACCGTTATCGGTGCTAATAGACGAGGAGATTCGAAGCAGCTGCCTCTTCAGCATAGAGTCATCATAACGTGCAAAAATTTTGCAAAATTAGGACCTATCCTTTGCTGATCAAAAGAATGCAGAAATAATTGGTGCTATTAGTCATCTCATTCCTGATTTTTAATAAATTTCATTTGCGCTCAACATACAGGGCCAATAGCTGGGGGCATTTTTATTTTCTTTGAATTTTTATTTATGATCTGATAATTTTACTATAACCAATATTTCGATATGATCAGCCATCAAGATTTTATTACGACGGTAGAGATAAAAAGCAGAGAGCTTAAAAAATTGTTTTATGCAAATCTTAGTAATAAAAAAAATATATTAATAATACTCGATGAGTATTATTAATAATTTTTAGGACCGCATCAGTTCAAGCAATAACAGACGTAACGTTATGGGTATTGGAACGTGCAATCTACAAAGCGATAACAACGAGGATAGGAATGGAAAGGCATTCAGAAATGATGGCTTTCTTACATAAGGTGGGTGAATCAATTAAGAGTTCGATCTTTTAGCCTAAGGCTATTTGCTCAAGTGTTTTAATGTTCATAATCTGTTTGCTGAAGCTAATTCAAAATACCTTTTAAAAAAATATTGAAATATGCAAATATCGAAATATTAATATTGAAAAAAAGATTTGAATATTATTAAATCCAAGGGATATATCAAGGAGAATGAAGGTATTTGCATTTTATAAATTAATTAATGCATAAAATTTAATTTAATCGTTCATAAGAACAGATTAGAAAATCTGGAATAAAATAATACGATTAATAATGTAGAGGATTCAAGAAAACTTTACATATTTATCAATCAATAATCGTAGAATCATTAATATGGACAGAAATCGATTCAGTCATATTCGATTCATTAGTTAGCAATTCCTCGTTGAGAATCATTGTTTCGTTTCGATTGGCTTTTTATTCTATCGTATTGCTAGTAGTGGAAGCTCACCTTTGCTATCACTTCAATTGTCTTATGGAACCTCTAAATCTTGAACTAGATGGATGCTATAAAAAAGGACACTATTTGTGTCTAATTTCACTGAGTATATTGTGAGTATTAGAGGATTGCCGCAGGTTTCATTGTTGAAATCCCTCGATGAAGATAGGATCTCAAAGGTGGCCGACGCACTCGATCAGGACTATTACTCTGGTGGTTGCTATATTGTTCGTGAAGGTGAACGGGTACGAGATTTTGATATTTTATAAAACATTTGTCAAATATCACCCATATACAATTTTTTGCTTCCTTTTCTCGCAGGAATTAGAACGATACAGAACGAAACCAAGCCTGTATGAGAGAAAAGTTTAGTCCTTCTGAGTACATCCTTTAAAAATGCCTTCATAAATCCTAATACGAGACTTTGATTGAATCCTTCTTGATTTTCCTATATGAAATGAAGAAGCATTTTTGGTTCTACTATAGAAAAGGAAAAATATTTCTACGAAGCGTTCGGTGAACATTTGAGTGAATATTAGGAATATTAAGTACAACGTCGAATGAATATTCGATAATTTGGCGGTCTGTTAATTGTTGCATTCACATTGTTATTGATGAATAGAATATAGTTTTCACTTTAATAAATTTTCTATTATATTTCGATCATTAAAGGAATTTATTTTCTCATAGTGGTGATATTTAGGGTGATACATTTTTTATTATCAACAATGGTCAAGTAAGAGTGACACAACGTGTCGATGGTAAAGAAGAATCAAGAGAAATTCGTATTCTATCGAAAGGCGATTATTTCGGCGAAAAAGCGCTCCTTGATGAAGAGGTTATTCTCAAATATTTCTATTATCGAATATTCAATTTATGATGAATAGAGTATATTGCTCAGACCGTCGAATTACGAAGATTTTTTTGTTTAGGAGGTGGATGGTACGATGGAGGATGGCTGAGCGATGAATGGCGGATTGAGGGAGATGTGGGGGGAGGGGGGATGGAGGGATAAAGAAAATTTTTAAGGAAAGTATGGTATCTATTCCCGCCTCATCGATCAACAAAAAAAAAGATTACAATAGGTTCTCTACATTTTTTTTACTCAGAAGATGAAAATTTTGTCATATACGGAGTTCTATTCCTCTGCAACAGTAGAACAACATTATTTGTTGACGCAAATAAAAATGCTCTTACTTTATGCTCCTTGTCGTCTGACATTTCGTATGAAACATTCAAATATTAGGGAAAGAGAGAGAGTTTTTCCTGATCTGGCATTGTATTTCGAATACCTTATGAAAACATTTATTGAAGATATTTCAATAAAGGTTGCCGAAGAGTATACTATATAAGTATACTGTATGATTTGAAGCATATTGGGCATACTATATTAGAAATTGTATAATTTTTCCTTTTCGATATTGGGATTATTTTATTCTCGAACATTATGTCATGTCTTATGCATATTCTCTGTGATATTTTTGCGCATGGGAGAAATTTTTTAAAGCAATGAAAGTGGCAATAAGTGATACCATTGAGACGAAACGTTTACAGGAGATTCAACCATTTTCAAAAATTTTCTTTACTGTTCTAGATTAAAGACTAAAGAATAAAGGCAACAAAGATTTAAAAAAAAAAAAAAACGATCGACAACAAAAAAAAAAGCAAAAGCAAAGAAGAGTAAAGAGAATCAATAATGGCAGATCTTCCAAAAAGTTTTTTTCTTTGCTTCTCGAATTTCAGTATTAAATAATCTTTATAAAATCACTTAACGAAATCAACGTATCTATTGAATTAAGCCCTATAGTGAGACATCAAATACTCCGAATTCAGTAGACTTGACGATTGACGACATGAAAATAAACTCTGATCGTATATATGAATCAAGTTCTTTAAACAAGTAATCGAATCTTCGCTTCAATTCGGTAATCCATCTGAATTAACGTGAGAAACCTGTTTTATGCTTTTTTAAAACAATTATCGAAGCGTTTTTTATTGAGAGTTGGTTGATTAGGTAAAAGCGTTTCGAATTTTTTGAAAACATTTCAAAAATTTTCACTAATTTTTTATGATTACTGAAGAGGCATTCACAATTTTATTGTTCTCATGAAAGAGATGATATTCGAGAATTTTGCAACGATTTATCATTTATAAATAGCAATTAATTAGTGACAGATAGCGGCTGTTCGGCAACGATCAATCAAATGAATAATTATTAATAATGCTGGTAACGATTGAGGTAGGTATATTTTAAGGCTGTAATAAATATTTGAAACCTACTCAATGAAGTGCAAGCAATTACTAAGTGTTATTTTCTAGGTACGTACAGCGAGTGTGATAGCAATGGATCCAGGAGTTGAGGTGCTCACATTGGATCGAGACTCATTTACTAGACTCATTGGGCATCTCGATAGTTTCAATAAAGATTATACTGATACAACACCCCAGATCCCAGTGTGAGTTATTATAATATTCACTACTTATTCACATAGCGCTTAAATTATCTTGCAATTCGTAACGAGTATGACAAATTTATACTCTAAGTGATGAGAAAATTTGAATCACCAAAGATATTTTCCTATTCGTTCAATAATTTCTAATTAAAACTAAGTTTTCGATTCACTTAATATTTTGGCCAATAGAGATGTCTTGGCATTTTCTGAAAAATATTTTAAAAATTAGTGTATATATTGGAAGCTGTTATACATCTTAAAAGATACTGTATATTTTGAAGGTTACTATATGTTTAGGAGGTACTGTATGTTTCAAAGATTACTGTGCATTCCAAAACTTAATGTGTGTTTTGAAAGTTTACTGTACGTTTCGAAAGATCCCTTATATTTGAAAAGTTATTGCATATTTTAAAAGTCAGTGTATGCTTTAAAACTTACTACGCTATATTTGATAGTTAAAGATAATCCATTATAATATATGAAAATTTAGGGAACCAAAATGTTTTGAAGAGGGGGAGGGGTAGAACATACCGCTATATTCTACAAATTAATTTTAGGACTGATTAGCACTCGAATGCAACACTTATTATGGACTATTCCCCTTCATTTTCATCAAACAAGTGTACAGAAGCATTTTATTCTAAAATCGAAGTGAAGACACTGAACAACAATAATCTTGCGGCCATTTGTGGGCGTGAAAAAGTGCCTTGAAACGGAAGTGAAAATAAGGTCTCTAAAATTTTATGACGTCATCACTTTATAATTACATAATTATGGTTGATATTATAGTACTCGTACCGAATCACGTGCGTCGAGTAGACTATCAAAAGATGGAACGGAAAATGAATTCGATGACTTACAACTTCATCAATTACAACGATTGGTGACACTTGGTGTTGGTGGTTTTGGACGTGTCGATCTTGTGAGTTGCTTTCAATACTTCACGAACTGTAATCTTCAAGTTCGTGAACTTGAAGTTTAGAATTCTTGATGTTTTAGCTTGAGAGATATTTCCATGCGAAAAGAGATTATTAGAATGTTTGTCGAATTGGATGAATGCTTTTCAATGTCATATAAATATGATAGAAGTACAAAGGGTTATTTAATAAATTTATTAGAAACAAAGGTTTCTTAATAGTTTTTAATTCCTTATACTGATATATCTTTACTTATGATCATGATTTAATTCTAAAAGAATAAATTTATATTGTTCTTAAATGGGAGACTTCATCTAAAATTACTCGATAATAGTTATACTCATTGAAGTTATGCACGTAATATTCGTATAAACATGTAAACCAAGGAAATATTGTGAATTTTGCCCGAAAGGATTGTAGTTCTAACTATTTTATTCATTCATCTTAAGTATTAATGAAATTAAATTTTCATTTTTGGAATATTTATAAGTGGGATATCGCTGTAATTGTTTATTTTATGGCTCATAAATTCTAGCTACCATAATAAAGCTTTTAGTTTATCGTCAGGGTTTGAAAGTTATCACCAATGAAAATCTTTTTCCCATTGTTTATTTTTTATTTCAATTCCATGAATTGTCGTTTTCACATATGAATCTAAGCCATATAAAAAAGCTTAATTTTTGATAATTTTTTTTTACATCTTTTTAATTTCGTTCGAATATTCCTTACATTAACTTTCTCAACTTTCAGCTTCTTTTTAAATTTTTTAATTAAAATGTTGTCGATGTTTTTGTTCTTCTATTTTAAAACTTTTACGATTGTTTCTTTGTCAATTTTAGTTTGTTCCTTTTTTTAAAATTTCTTATTTATCTTTTTTTTCAAAAGCTTTACACCTTTTTATGTAAGATGAAATATAAAAGTTAATCAATAAATCTTTTTCGTTTTTTTTTCCACGTTTTAATTCTAAATTTGCTTATTCGTCTGAATAAAAGAAGAGATATTATTATAGCCTATCATATGCTCCCATCACTTATTATATAAGATGAGTTAATCAGCATTCTAAAATGCAGCCTAATATATGTATAATCATTCCATTTTGAAGGTTTGCGTTGATGGAGACGAATCTAGGACATATGCGCTAAAGGCTGTTGGAAAGAAACACGTCGTTGATATGCGACAACAGGAACATATATTCGCCGAAAAGAATGTTATGATGCAGGCACGCTCACAGTTTATTGTCAGGTATTTTTGATGGCCATCCGTGCTTTTTTTTTGAGAAGCATAAGTTTGTCATGGATATTCCAGATATCTTCCCACACCCATCTTTGATATAAAGCCTTCTTGAGTCTCCCATTTCAAGGATCAAATGCCGCGTATTCCGAAAGTCCTGGTATTTTTTCTTGAAGAAGGATATGACAAAGACGGTGGAGCTAATTTTCATTCCATTACCACCATTTCTTATCATGATTTTTTTTTTTTTTGAAGGTATTGTTCGGCGTCGATGACTTGGCCTTTCCCTTCCGCTTCTCTTCTCAGCCCCTCCCCTCTCCTTCTGAACCAGTGGCTTTGTTGTCTTCGAGCTCTTAACTGCGTGTGTGAAAAAGCAGCTTGCTATAGTGCAAGAATCTAAAAATTACCATCATTTGTTCCTACATAACAACGGGAATCTTGTCGTCAGACATAGGACTCGGAATTGTTTAATGTTAAATTCAGACTTATCTGACGTTGAGTCCAGATGTCTCCGATTTTGACTTCATACCAGCTATCCATGGTGTACAACATTAATTTTTGCGAGTTGCATATTGCAGGATGTACAGGACGTTTCGTGATACGAGATATGTTTATATGCTTCTTGAGGCTTGTCTTGGTGGTGAATTATGGACGATATTGCGAACACGAAAATATTTTAATGATGAAGCAGCTCGATTCTATGCTGCATGTGTTGTTGAAGCTTTCGATTATTTACATCGAAAGCATATTGCATATCGTGATTTGAAACCCGAAAATTGTCTTCTTGATAGAAGAGGATATTTGAAATTGGTAAATTTTGAATGTTCATCTTTCATTGTTTCTCCCAAATTGAAAAAAATTCTGAAGCGGCAAAATCTGGAATTCGAAGCAGTTTTTGTTATTTCCTGCCATCTGAGTTTCATGTGTGGGCTTTGAGGGAATTGTTATAATAAAATGTGGGAATATTTGTATTATTTTGTGGCAGATTATTACGGCAATATTTATTGAATGATCAATGCAAATCGTTGAAATCGAGGTCATCACTCGAATGGCGATTGATGATAGTACATTCAGAATTCAAGAAAAAATCCTTTCGGCCGTATTAATCGGTTGTTCACTTTAACGATCCTGGCGTTTTCCGACGCCGCCTCTGTTTTTCTGTTTTTTTTTTTCGTTCATCATATTTGCTGATCTCAAAATTTGTCAGGATTCAACTCTAAGAGTGGACATATCTGAGTTACTGATCTACTATGGCGATTTTCGGCCAATTTTCTATGTACTTATGGATCCGAATAGAAGCACTTCCGGCGTATTTTTTATTTACACAGAGCGCACTTTTATATTTACTTTAAGTGGACTTGACAATACTTGTGAAACGTTCCCCATATGAACAAAAATATTAATTTTTCTTATAATAGTGCATATGATTGATCATGGACTGTTAATCTATTGTTGTAGGTCGATTTGGGATTTGCAAAAAAGATCGAGAAGGGAAGGAAAACCTGGACCTTCTGCGGGACACCTGAGTACGTTGCGCCTGAGATTATCCTCAATAAAGGGCACGATATCGCCGTTGACTATTGGGCTCTTGGTATATACGTATGTGAGCTAGTCCTTGGAAGACCTCCATTCCAGGTTGGCACTTTCGAAAACTCTAATAGCACCTGAAAGCATGTCAGAGATTATGGGTCATTTTGTTCCGTTCAATGCTTCAATCTCCCTCGTTAGCATTACTATTCACTGGGCACATTAATTGTACTCGTGGTTTCCACTAATCTCATACGTAAGCTTAATTAATAAAAATTATCTAAACCTAAAAATTTAATTGAAAAAATGGAATATGGAATTTCTAAATGTGCATATGCTATATGAAATAGCCACAAATCATTAAAACATTATGCTGTAACACTTTAAAATGTCAAAACGCTATGAAAATCAATATACATCAAATGATTTTATAACAATCGTAAACGAGAGTGTTTCTATTTTGCATTGTTGTGAACATAAAAATGCTTTTTTTTTTGCAAACTCAAATTATTGCAATCCTATACAATACTTAGTATTTTTAGGCTTCCAAAAATATCGTCGGCAAATGTCCCGGCAACTACCAGACTTATATTTGCATATATGAACTATTGTTAGAGAAGGGCTATTATTGATTAGATATTAGCGAAAAAAATCCATCTAATTTCTTAAGAAATTTGCATTTTTTTTTTGCACCCATTAAATTTATTAGGCCATTGCTTCAACAAAATTTTGTCACTTTTATAAATTCGATGCTTTGAGAGCAATCAGATCTCCATTGATCAAGTTCATCATCGCTTAGATTGTCACCTCTTTTCTTTTTATTATATTTGTGATAACCTAACTTTTTGGGAATGGTTTTCACATAAATTACGAAATTAAGCTTTGATTTTCAGGCATCTGATCCAATGAAAACGTACACACTAATTCTAAAAGGTATTCGAGGGCTTGATATGCCCAACAAACGGGTTAGCAAAGCGGCTGCTTCATTGATCAAAAAATTATGCAGAGACAATCCTAGTGAACGTATTGGATCGGGAAGTGGAGGTATCGCAGATATACGTAAGCATAAGTAAGTTCGCTGAATATGCTGCTCTGACTTCATTCTTGGGCTTCTGAGACAACCGAGGATGAGTTGGATTCATCCGTAGCAGAATCGGGGCAAACTTAAAATCCCTCGTGATCTAAATCTCTCCTTCTTCAAATAAAAAAAGATGAACATTCGGCAAACTAAAACGGAAAATCCTTGCATTTCGCAAGTCTTCAGGGATGATAATTTGTTTTATAAAACTATGAGAAGCGTTTTCAATTTATTTTATGATATAGAAATATCGAGAGTTTAAACTTTCATTCAGCAAGCTATGTGGATGCAAATCCTGCAAATTGAACGTAAAATCCCGCAGCACATTAAAATTATTGTCGCATTGCTCACCGTCTCTAGACAAGATGTTTATGAAAAAGAAAACAGTCTTCTTTCAATAATCATATGACTATAAAATTGCAGATGGTTTAGTGGGTTCGATTGGGATGGTCTACGTGCAGGCTGTATAACTCCGCCAATACTTCCGTTTGTAGCTAGTCCGACTGACTGCTCGAACTTTGATGTATACCCACCTGAGGAGAATGAGGCTCCAGAGGAATTTTCCGGATGGGATGAAGGATTCTAATCGGTATTCTTGTGTATTTAATTTATTATAATTAATAAATGATTTATTCGAAGAGATTTTATAATTTATTACTAACAATGCAAGCGTTTGCAGTGTTTGTTGAATGGGCCTTTATTAAAGGCACATTAATGCCCATGTAAGGTGATTTACTATTTTTGAATGATACGTTCCTTGTTTTTGCATAAAAAAAGTTAATCAGAGGAATCTATATCGTATTTAAAGGCAGCGTAGAAAGCGTCGGTAAAGTTGAGCCTATCCAAATGGCTATGAAATTTTTGAATTCTCAAACAAAATTAACCACACAACCACGGACAATAATGCTGGAGGAATAATCAATACACTCAGATCGATATGAGCCGCAAACGATTGTACTAAAATCACTGAAAGTATTATCTCTCTTAATTCGATTATTGATTTGTGTATATGATTCACTTGCCCTATTACGAGGTTTCTTTCGTAGAGCATTGAGATGCGAACATGCTGTATACGGTCTATATTGTAGAAATACAATACGGTCATCGCGCGTATATTTAGATGTGTTTAACTCAATGAGAACCTTAAAACGTGCTGCTAAATTCGGCCTGCTGTAGCATTTTCCGAGAAAGTTCAAGGTATAAACAATTATATCGTATTCCGTACTACATTTAGAGTACTTATTCACAAGTAGATAATATTTCATAATTGAAGCACGTAAAGATGCGGAATTTGCTCATCATGCAAAGGTATTAAAGATTGTAACGATAATTGCTCTCACTTTTTCTATGTGGTTGTCGAGTCATTTACGCCAAACGTTTTGCTACCGCTCAGTGCAAAAAGTTACTGCCTAGTCGAATCATCGACAATGCACGAAACTATAGATTTCTTTCTTTGTATAGAAAACTTATCGTCACGCAAATTGTTTTATTCATTAATGAGGCTGTTGATCAGCGAAAACAGATTAACAGCCATCGTTATTGAACGCATTTTTGGGCATTGAAGATGGAAGTTTTTCTTTAGTGAACTATGTGGCATTACTTTTTATTTTGTTATGATATGATTATTACAGAGATATCACGGCAGTAACAGGACAAAAATGTTGAAGACAAAACATACTGAAAGGATTATCTAATAACTTCTGAAGTCATATTGGTTTTTAAGTACGCCTAAAATATCAGTGAAATAGTGTTATTTTCGTGTTTTTTTTTTGTGCTTAAAAGGCGGATATCAGAGAGATATCATTATTTTCTAAAAGATTTGATAAGAAGATATAAGTTTCTGATAGGATGCACGTTGATGGAATTAGTCAACGAAATCGATTGTGACTGTGAATATGCAAATATCTTTGATAATCCTAAATATGCAAAGATATCTGCAAGCTTAATGAAGTTCTTTGAGTTTGGCATATAAGTAGCATCAATAATAGAGACGACATCATGCAATTAATCTTCACTAGGTCTTACGAGAGTTGTCATTGTCACGGGATGTTCTTCCGTTCCCGTATTCGTCGTAGCCACAAATCGTGTCGGTCCATTCGTCTCGTTATTACCTTTCGTTTCTGCATAACGTTCCTCTTCTTCTTTCAAATTCTTCTTCCGTCGGTATCTTGTGTTATGTTCAGCAAACCTTGAAGTTGGTGACTTATTCTGTGAACTTCGTGACCCTTTTTTTGAACTTTTTGATCGTTCTTCTCGATTATGTATGGAGTTCTTCGAAGTTCGTGACTGTTGTCGTTTAGCATCGATGGTCGTCGTCTTACGTGCACCGTGGCTGTCGCTTGACTGTGACCGTGAACGATCATGAGTTTCTGCATCAGCTCCCTTGTTGTCGCCTTTCGATGCGATTGAATCAGGTGTTTTTGACGATTGTCTGATTGTTTTCGTTGTTGGTTTTGGAGAAAACTGAAATCACTCATGAATAAGTTTTACATGGATGAATAGAAATGAGGAATAGTAAATATTTTTTTTTTAGTGTTATAAGTACAGATTGAATTCATTAATATAACTATCCCTTTATTGCTCATGTTATTCATAAGCCCCTTAGAACCTATAGACGCCGGTTTTGAAGAGATGCGGAAAACATAAGCGATAGGGCCTATAAATGGAGGAATACGGTAAATGATGGGCAACGAATGAGTGCTTAGCTATAAATGTGTAGGGCTTGATAAGAAACTTACATTCTTAAGGTCGTCAAGGAAGAGGATGTGGATTCGAAGCTGTATATTTGGTTTTCCTTTTGCATTCTCGGCGAACAGATAAAGTAATCGTCGAGGATAGGAGAATTGATCTTTGGAGTCATTTTCGAAACGTACCGAACCGCTTGAATTCTCTGCGACGATCATCTTCACGGCAATTCTACGCACACCAGCGAGAATCTATCTAATTTAATGTTGAAATATAATTAATTTTTATAATAAAATGAAATATTTTTGCTAATTTAACACATTAATTTCTAAGCATTCTTCTTACCATTGTAATAAAATGTTCTCTATTCTTGATACGAATTAACAATTGTGCTTCTTAACTTTCATTGGTGTTAAATATTGGCGGAAATTGGCAATTGCAAGAGATTCGAATTGTGCTGACGTTTCAACTGGCCAAACAGTTGACTTTATGGCTGATTTGCTGACGAATTATGTTGTATATAACTGACGAGTGCTTTGTTAATGGGTTTTAAAGTAGAGATTCTGACCTCTTTCGAACAGAGATTGAAAAAAAGGTAAATTTTAGATAGATGGGAATGAGAGATTCTAATAATTAAAAGTGATACCTTCACAGTTAGCCGATCAGTATCGGGTGTGGCTGAGGTTATCGGTCTATTCGAACTGTTTTCCAAGAAGATATCAATCGGCAAGTCTCCTTCCTGTAAAAATTTCTAGAGGAGAAATGAGGCTTCACATTGAATCACCAAAATTCTCTAATTGCTTTTTTATGCTTTCTTCGCTTAAATTTGCGATTGTTAAATAGCAAGTTGACGAACAATATTTTGTATATGCCTATTCATCCATATCTATACGTACATAAGACCTTGTTTCTTCTTTACTTTGGCACGATAAGCGATGATGGCAAGGCTTATACATACTCACGTACTTCGTTAATCAGAAATCATTCGGTATTTTCACTGTTATTCCTTCGTTGTGAGCAAATGAAGTTTACATTACAAGATGAAGCGTTTGGCTTACGATGCTATGAACCGGCCCTAAGAAACATCGCAGCAACAGTTTTAGCAATCCAAGTGGCTCAGCTGGAACCTCTATAGGACCGCGGTCCATTGTGTTTTGAATTTAATTGATATTTTTTATTCAAGATTCAAACCGAATATATGCCGAGCGATACGCGATAACTGACTTGAGTACAGCTATAAGAAATTCACAACTGAACATTTACTCATGAAGGTTTGAGACAGCCGTTTGAACATAACAGGTTGTTCATATTTGAGTAATTTGTTTTAGAGATGTAAATGACTTCTTGGAGAATAGCTTACCCGAATTACAAGTAACACTACGATTACTTACAGTCGATAGGAATGATTCGAACGTTTTTTTGATCATCTCTCCCGCTATGAATTTGTGTATATCATCGATTATATATAGACGACTTATTTTTGCACATTGGAATATGCTTCGGATCCATCTTAGCACTATACACATTGACGATTACTTCACGTATGATAATAATTACCGCTCTGTAATAGAATTTCCTCTTTATTCACTCATATTGCTTAAGTTCACTTCTAGGTTCCTGAATTTCCCATTCTTTTATCTTTCCATTGCGTGCTTTCAACAAAAAAAGTATCTAACAGTATTGGGTGGTTTATTGAGAATGCTGTAGTTACATTATTTGTAAAGAAAAATGCAAAAATCGCAGACGAGAGCAATATTTGAAAGAGCAATGATGGAAGTTGCAATATTTCCGTATATTTTTACGCTGATCTGACTATTAAACGCTTAATGTGGTAGTTCATACCACTTAACCGTTGATCTATCATGCCATAACAATGTTTGGAAAAAGCTATGGCCAGTCCGCTAGAAACGACACGTCCATCTACCGCACTAGAGGACGCATCAACACGCTGCCCGCACTCCACAGCCTACCGTACCTCACACTCCGCACGAATCCGCTATAGCTTATCGCACCTAACACTCCACTCACACATCAGAATCCACCGTACCGTATACCTCGTATACCCCTCCCCCCCCCCACCTCTACACACCACACACACACACATGAGAGTCTACCGCACCGTACACGTCACTCACACATCAGAACCTCCGCAAACAGCTGATAAAGCACGAGCGCGCAGACTTAGACAAACCTAATCGTCGGATTCCAAACGATTCGCCCGACCAGCCGTCACTTGGAAAAGCTTATGAAGTACACAAGAATTCTCTATTCGGCTTCTTGTAGCAGAATTTTTGTTATTATGGAAATTTTTGAAAAAATAATTATTCAAATTATAACATCGATTATGCAATTATGCAATTATTTAAAGCAATTATTTCAACTTCCACGTTTTTCTTTAGTTCCTTTAATTTTTTTGTTTTCTTTCTCATTTTCAATCAACCGATTGTTTCTAATTATTTAGCTCGAGTGTTATTTTCTCAGAAATTGATCTGTTAAGCAGCACACTAACAATTGATCATAAAATTACGTAGTTGATGCGTAAAGGCTCAATCAGTCGATCGATCATTGCATAACAGACGTCATCACTTTTTGTTGAGTTAGAGAGGGAGGTCGCGGATCTTAACGTAATCTTTTAGCCGAACAGTAATCGCGTTCATCCCTTGTAGGCATATTTTAGGTCTCAACGTCGTATCGCGATGCCCTTTCCCTCAAAGAATATTGCATGAGCTCATGTAATATCTATTATGGCTACGTTTTGCTTATTGTTATCTGTGTTGGCTTGTAGTGTTGATGGGTTCTTTCTGAATATTGGAGCAGTTTCAGAGTCTTTTGGATGTACCAACTAGTAGTTCTAGAGTTCTTTGGATGTTTCAACTGATAGTACTGAAATTTCATGTTAGTACCGGATTGAATTGTATAGTACCGAAGTACTGAGAAGATGATTCTACAGCTATTGCTTTCCTTATTATTTTAATTACTAATCATTACGATGTGTTCACATAAAACTTTTAGTAAATGTGTGTTGATTACAATGGTTTAAATGAGGGATGAATTGAATGGTAATAAAACTTTATGAGTCTCTCGTGCTTCCATAGATCTTTCATGAAATCCAAGAAATTCTAGTTTTACCATAGATGATTGATAAAACGACACAACAGTTCGGTAAATATTCTTTGAATGCTAAAACTCTTGCAATTGGTTTGCTTAGCATGTAAGTGCTTTAAGATCTGCCTCGTTGCTTATTTGGATCAACTTCTTCAGGTGTTTCTTTCATATAAACGAGTGCTAAAATGCACATCTTTGCTTTTGTTTTGGTTGAAATAGCTTCAATTCTTATAGTTCAATCCATATGGAAACAGTGTTTGTTCATTTTGGAAGACCAAATTTATCATTGTTGATGTCTATAAAAATCAATTACAAGAGGTGAAAATATTCGGAGTTTTTACTAGAAATAAATTGTGGATAAAAAGGTAAGGAGGTTGATGGCAGTTTGCATGATATACTGCGCCATGAGTCATATCCTTATTGCCTTCGGGACATAATGTGGCAGAGTCCTTTCATTTCTGCTCGTTCGCAACTTTTCGTTCTTCTAATTACTTTCCAACTGCTGCATTAAAGCTCATAATATAAGGATAGCAACCACTTGTAATTTCAACTTAGAAAGCAATGAATTTAGATTTATAGAGTTTTGAGAACTTAGTGTGCATCTCGGAATGATTTCCTATGCCGTGTGAAGTTGATCTATCGACTTCAAGAACTATTACAGGTATTTAATTACGGCAAAAATTTACATTTGATATGTAGTGATCGATTTCTCGTCCATATCGATCAAGTTAGATTAAGAGAAACTTTTTTCTAGAACGTTTCTGCGTACGACCGATTCGGAAACATTCCCGACCGATTTAGTAAAAAAAGTGCATATTGATAACAACTATTATAGCAGGTCTTTCCGTTCGTTGAATATAAGCCCCATTCTCGAATATTATGAGCTAAAAACGTCTGATGCCTTTAATTAAACGAGTAAAGTTGATTTCTTTTCGCATGCATAAGAGCGAGTTATCGATATGGTTCCGTGGTGTATGCAATTTTTGTATGAATACTTCTGCTTTTTTATTTTTATCTTAAATGTCCCTTTATATCGTTTCCATTTCCAGTTGAGAGGATAAATAAGATCCTGTGAAGGTTAGGGCTTAGGCTTGTATCACGCTCGTCAGGTGCTGACGGGCTAAATTTTGTTATGACGTTTTAAAAATATGGCCGTTATGTAACGTAATTTCCTCAAATCTCCCAACTTTGGTGTCCCTATCCATGTCGATAATAGCGTTCTGTAAAAATTTTCTTCGAACTTCATATTCTATATAACTCCATTTAAAAGAAACGGGGCAATTTAGCCGATTCATTGTAGGGTATGTCTTTTGGACATTAGCCATCCTTTACTCCGGTTCGAAAGAACCGAATGAATCAGATGGGCATTTGAGAATGATACTTGACTAAGCTGTTGTTGAATTGTTGCTGAGAAACAATGGGCCAACCATCGCAGTTTCGTTGGCGAATCAGGAGGCTTGAGCAACAGCCAGACTTTAGTGGTAGGAAGGTCCTGTTTCCGTAGAGGTCCGTGAGGTTGCAATGCTTTAGATTTGCAATATATTGCGAAGCTATATCCCGCTGCATAGAAACCGTATTTAGATCTATCTCGAATCTGAAGGAGTGACCGACCATGCCGATAATGCTTAGCTGACCGCGATCATATGAAGTTGCATTCATTTCTACTGCGAGTGCTTCAGATAAAATCGAAGCCGTTTGAAACATTTATGACCATTTCACTGGCTGGGGGGTCGATTATAGCGGGCAGTGTTATGATGTTTGTTGAGAATAAAGAACCGAAGCTCGCCTCAAGGAACTGCAGTTTTATAATCTTTGAGGTGATGCCCAGAGCAATCCCATCTGCTAGCGTTTATTCTTTTGCCTCGTTGGAGTGTTTCGTTTAGTTGCCACGGTTATGACTGCTGGAGAGTGGTTTCTTTAGCTAATCACTGATGATTCCATGCGAGATGCATCTGAAGGATTTTTTTAATGCAGCCATTCTATTTCTTTTTATTATTTGGAATGTTAGTAGGTACGACGAACGTCCGCAGAGAGGATTCTTAAATAGGAATTGGTGAAGAGTGTTGGATGAATGTTTATAAAACTTTGATAATTAAGTTAGCTTGTAATGAAGATTAGATAGTGAACGAGATCTCATGAAGTGAGTAGGTTATTGTAGATGCTTAATTACAACGATAAAATCGAAATGTTGGGAACAAGCAATATGTCTACATCGTTGAATGCCTTTGTTACAAGATATATCTTCTTTGTATGCCTTTTTTGTGAGTAGAAAAAATTGTCTTTGAGAAAGCCAAATCCTTCCCTGTTGAAAAAAAATTGGCACTCGTTTTTTGCATTGATCCGGCCTTTTAGGCTTCCTGAAAACATGGCATCTTATGTACCATTTCACATACGGTGGTCTCTATTCCCCACTAGTTTTCCATAGCAATACGACTATACCAGGGACGTTTAATTTCCTTTTATTGCAATCATTTCCTTTGTTAAATTATCCTCACATATTCTTGTACTATGCACTCGGTAATAGCGTGTTATAGTATGTAACATAATATATTTTTCATGACAGATTATTGACCAATGCTTATTCAAGATTATTGCAACGGTAATTTTGCTCGCATAATGGATAAATGTCGTCGAATAAATCTCTAAGTCGAAACGAGATGGTCAAAGAATTGCTATGGGACTAGCATGATACGTTAGATCTGTGCATACTTTTCCCAATCTTTCAACGATGCCTCTATCCCACAGTTTTCATTCAACAAGCAATGCTTATACGCAGAAATAAGCTTAGACAATACAAATGTGTCTTTGAAAAAATAGTAGAAAATTTTCTTTGATGAAAAATTCTAACAGCTCGTATGAAACGTTCTAGGTGCATCACGGCAAACTAAAATTCGTTTGTGTATCGAAACATATTTGGCCTAGACTGTTACCACTTGAGGCGCCGATTAAAACTTGGCCACTCCAATTGTTTCTGCTTCAGCCTTACTTGACCTTCATTGTCTGAAGATCATGACCTTCACTATCGAATGAGCGGCACATATGATGTCAAATCTAACTATGCGATGTGCCATTCGCCCATTAATGCAGTTGCGTTCCTATCTGAGGTGATTACATATGCGATGGATCAAACTTGGAATATCAAACGTTGTTTATAGCTCTGCAGTTGGTGATGTGTATGTGTTGTTACAAGTTAATCATAATGCAGGCTATTGAGGGTTGTGTCGAAGGAGTATTTAGCGTATGGTTAGTTTGGCGGTTAATTTAGTATTCCTACGTAATTGCTTGGATGAAGAAATCTTTGAAGAATATGGATGAGAATCGACATGAAGCAGCGGAAAGTAGACACCAACATGATGCACTCAACGAAGATTCTGGTGTGAGTTCGCGTGGTTCACATGAGGCAGCTCCTTCCATCGACAAGTAAGTGCTTGCTTTCTACTCACCCGATGAATCAACGACCGTTACGCATGCAAAGAGAGGTAACTGAGAAAATCGCAGTGAAATCTGGTGCCAGTTAGATTCTGATTCGCAACAATGGTATATATCTGATCGCAAGAATATATAGTAATTATTTTGGTGTGGATATTCCGTCGCCTGATAGCAGTAGATTACTACCTCAAGTGCTGGAGCCTTCTTTAGAAATCCCACCATACTACAGAATATGTGGACGAATGAATAAACGTCCGCTCGAGATTGCTATAGAACGGCATCGCAGCGTCCCAATCATCTATAAATTGCAAAGTTGTCTTAATAAAAGGAAGCATTCATAATGAAAATAAATTCGCTAAAATATTTCAGAGAAATTGCTGAAGAGATACGACCACTCGTAGTAGCTGAGATGAAGCGATACGCGGAGAAGTTACGTCGAATACGCCAACATTACGAATCGAAGCTGAAAAAATTCGAGGACATGCAAGTGGAATGGATGTGAGTGTTACTGAATTTTTTCCAAGAACAACACTCTTATTACAGTTTAGTTAGGATTGTGTTTACGGTAAACGATGTTGTGCTCGAATATAGTAGCAGGAAAAAGAGAAAGGGAGTATAAAAAAGGATCTCTGCATCTGCTATGCCAGCGTGTACGTGATCTCCTATTCGAGATCTTCGCAACCCTATGATGTATGTATGCGGAGTTCATTTCTGATGATCAAGTGATCATTGAAATCACTCCATCTCTACAATACTGTTTTGTAGCTTTCATAGCAGTGTAGTTTTGTAAGGGTTTTTTCTTTTCTGCTATTTCTAGCACAAGAAGCGATTTGTGTTTAACGACAGGAATGATGTTAAACCTTAAATTGCTGTTGACTTCCCAAATTAATAGTTTTTATCTCAATGAACTACCACTGATCACCACTATCTGCTTTGCATCTCTACGACCTATAGTGCTAAAGGCATTAGAACTGGTATATTTTAATAGTGTTTTTCGGCAAATGTTGAGAAAAGTTTTGGTAATATTTTTTATCGTCTCGGATAGTTTTATAGAATATTAGAATAACAAATAAGTTTTGTGATTGTCATTTTGCGTTGAAAAAAGTATTTATTTTATAAGGATGTAATATTAATGCTTTTAATCAGTTTTCATCTTTTTTGAGGAAAATTTTTTTTGTAACTTTCAGTGAAGATTTTCGTTTTTTCCACATAGCTATGGAATATTCTAACGAGGCGCTCTTAGTGTGTCATAAGGCAACAAATTTCCCATTGGTAAAGTGATGCTGACAGATATACATTATTTCTTTTTAATTTTTTCAATTTTAATGTCAACTAATGCATTGCGAAGTTTCTGTGATATCGATTAATAAATCTTAGGGCAGCAGATAAATTTATTTATTATTGAATCGAGTCTATTTCGCGTAGTTTATTTGATCCTCAAAACGATATAAAACAAAGCATTTGTTATAGTAAATTATTATATAACAAAGCAGCAGAGCGTTTATTACATTAAAAAGTATTTTAAAATGTGTTCGATATATTATAGAAACAATTGCGATATATTAAAGCAAGCGTAGCGTCAGATGTCGCCAATCTGTGACTAAATCATTGTCACACATGATTTCTACCTCTAAAATCCTATGCCGCTTCTTCTATCCATTTATTTTAGTGTGTTGATATGCATACGATTGTTGGCATATGCGCCAATTTCGGAATATCTTTTTTAATCATCTGTACTTATGTTAGGATTTAGTGGAATAAAACTCTTTTTAGTGCAATGCGTGATCAAGAAGAGATTGCACTGCGAGTGAGTAGAGAACAAGAGAGAGAAATTGATGAATTACGACAACAGGTGACATTTGCGAAAGAAGAGGTACGCAAAGCAAAGTATGTATTACATATTCATTGTTTCTCATTTCTTGTTTTTTTTTTCTTCAGATATTTGAGGAGATAAATAATAGTTTCAATAAAGCAACGTTAGGGCTAGCCGCAGAACTTAAATTCTCGATTATGTTTTTTTAATCAGATGAAGTGCTTATCAGATGCTTATCAGAAAAACTCTCATAAGAGCGATAAATTCCTTTGGCCTAGTGGTTCATTGTGAAGGGAGTGAAAATAATTGCAATTTTAATATCGATATGATAAGGAATGATGAGAATATGAAACCTTATGGTCCTCTTTTGAGTTAACGTCGACGAACATAAAAGCTTTCCATTAAAAAAAAAACTGAAATAAAAATATTTCAACAGATAATATTACGATACGAGTGAACGTTTCGATGTGATTTGCATTAAAATATTTAATGCGTTAAAAATCGACTTCATTGTTTATGAAAAGATGAGGATTATTTAAGGCGTCTGGTGAGCGAATTAACTGAGAAGGCGGCGAAGAGCGAGGCAGCCAGATTGGATTTGCTGAAGACGACGGCCATTAGGAATGACGAGCTGTTGTTATTGGAGTGCAAAATTGAATCGCTGAAGTAATGGTTTTTATATGAAACCATTTTATTGTAAATGTGTCCTGTGAATAGAATGATATAACCATGCTTGCTAGAAAAGTAATTGTAAAGCTCGTTTAGTATGGATGTCAGCTTGGTTGACGTGAAATATGCTTGACTTAGATTCCTATGGACCGTCAGGTGTTTCTCGGAACCTCTATAAAGTAGTGCTTGAAGCGGATTTACTATATGCTTAAAACTAACAGTAAGAATTTTATCCGACAGATGTGACTAAGCTGTTGAATATGGGATTATTGGCAGACGAGGAGCAAATTTTTGAAATGTAATGCAGGTGGCATGAATTGCCTTTATTTGATGATAATGCGATCGAATTGATTTCCATTCGGAGTTGCAGGGTATGCGATTGAAAAAAAAAAACTGAAATTTGCGCTGAGAAACTGTATTTGTTCCTGAGTTCTTGAGTTCTCCTAATATACAATTCTCATCTAAATTCTTAAAAATCTGACGCTCGGGCATATAATTTACTAATTTAATCAAAAAGGAATAATTGTTACTTCATGTATCTACTCCGGCATATATATATATATATATATATATATATATATATATATATATATATATATATATATATGTTGTTGGTGGTGGTTTCGCTGAACATTATTTCTGAGATTTTATATTATTCATATCAACATTGTTAGGGAAATGAGTCATCACAAACAGTTCATTAGTATCATCCGTAGATCCTTACTGCCACTGCATAGGTATTTCCAATATACCTTTCCTATCACAACGACGTCTACGATAAAGTCCATTCGTTTCGTAGAATGTCAGTCGAGTTTCCTCAATTGCAACACACCTACTACTCTAATAAAAAGTTCATTTCCTTTTCAGGTCGACAGTCCTTGAAAAAAAACGAGGGGGAGTGAGTCAGAAACGATGTGAATCAGGCGACCACAACATTTTTAACGAAAAAACTGAAGATACAATTGGGTGAGTTGTATAAAATTTAAGTGATTGTGTTAACGACTTGAAAACAACGATTATTTTCGTCAGCAGGCAAATTCTTTGCCCTTTTTTCAGAGCGCCTTTCTTTGTCTTTCTAATTTTTTAATTCGTCATAAATGCTTTTCTACTCTCATTCTTCAGTTTTCATGACTTCGATTGTTATATCGGGAAATGAAAGTTTTTTTTCGAAATGAAAGAAAATAGAAGGAATTTTTGTAACGAGAAAAATTTTCTGGCAAACAATGTTTTTTCGTTGGTGCTACAAGTTACGTATTATGTTGCAGTGACGAAGAATGTTTGGAAAAGGCTCGTCGACTGGCATGTGATCTCGATGCAATCCATAATGAGGTGCAGATGGCGAATTCTGGAATTGTACAGGCTAGTGAATACTCCATTAGAAGTGAACTGGAAAATGAATTCACACATCTCAAAGGTTTGCTATTTTTTAGTCTCAAATCGTAATTGCAATGAATTCACTTTACTTCGTTAGGTTGTCTTCATCTGATGTTCTATTGAATTTGAATAACAGTGGCGTTTTATTTAAGTGTAAATTGCTTTCATCTATAAAATTTTTATGTTTCCTTTTTGTTTTTAGTCCTTTTTATGTTTTTGTCCTTTTTGTTTTTGTTATGTTTTTGTTTCCTTTTTTATTTTTATGTTTCCTTTTTTAGTGGCGTTAGATGTAAATGCTTTTTAGTTAGATGTAAATGAATTATTTCCTTTTTGTTTATTGCTCCTAGTTAAATGATTTCATCGAATATTCTCCACCATTAAATTGATGTGATTTATCTTGGTTACTGATAATCTCGTACACATGTTACGACGTCTAAGATTCTATTTTATTATGCCTAAATACTTCATAGTTACTGTGACTAGAATATTATTAATTTTATCTATTAACGTCGCAAAAATCCGTTTATTGTTTGCACATGTGTGAAATTAGTTTTAAATTCGACGTGTTTGGAGCAGTGTTCCCGGAGAAGGAGGAGATTTAATGCATATGGTGATGAATGTATATATCTCCTCAGTAACATGGAAATTTGTTTCGTATATTCTTCCACATTCGTTCAATTTTGTATAACTCTTGAAGCGCTTAGAGGTCATTCTTTTATGACAGAAAAGGTTATTTTCTTATAGTTCCATGGAAATTATGAATATTTTTAGGCAATATGGGGAGGCGATTTTGTGCTTTGGAAGGAACCTAGATGAAGGACTTGGCTAATGTTTTTCTCGAGTCGAAGCTTGCAATGATCGACTGTTTTTTGCGAATCCGAGTTCGGAAGTTGAATTGTGAAATTCGTTGGAACTGCATTCAGCTCAGTTTGCTATAGTTGCCCATCAGTGTTTTCAAGATTTTTACAGAGAAGTGTGCTCACTGGAAACGAGAAGCTGAACTGCTGCTGAAGAAGCAAGCAGAATTGAAGGAGAGACTCGACGAGGTGCTTCCGATTACCGAAAAAATGCTTGGCTCGCTTAGTGACTTTGCGAGTTTCCTGCGACAGCCGGATTGCAACGACGCCAATGTTGCTGAGAATTCATGCATTGCGATTAGTGAACTCTGTGACAAAATCAACGCTCGGCTCAATGAACCATCAGATAAAAGGGTATCAAGAAAATGCGAAATGTCCACATCTGGTGAGCATATTGAGTTGCTTTTCATAGATAGAAATGGAATTGTGCGATCAATTACGTCTTTTGTGTCCATTATCGAATTGGAACGTGTCCTCACCGAAGATTCAACTGCGCAACCTCTAGTCCAATATCTTTTCCGGAGATAAAATTTTGTAAGAGATTCTTTCGTTTACGTAGTTGAAGTCGTATTACGACTCAGCTATTTCGAGTGAGTAAAGAAATGCAAGAAAGTTGTTTCGTTCGATTTCGTGGAAAATAACGATAACTTGAATTTTACATAAATTAATCTATTTGGCGATTATTTGTTTTTATTGGCCTGTCTGATAACGAGCCATTATGACCCTGGAATCTGATACTTCAAAAACAGCGCTCTCAGGATTGGCCATCACCCGCATAGTGTTCATCCTTGGCCATATCCTTATGAGGGGTCTAATAGATGAATATGCAACTATCGCAGATGCATAGATATTAAAGCTGATCTTCCAATTAACATAAACTTCACTGTCTTTTTATATCTGAAAACAGCTATGAACGCTTCAAACATATCAAATTCAGCTGCTGTGGTATTAGCAAATGGCTGCCAACAACAAACAGAAAATGAGGAAGCAGTTGCTTCGTCGAAAATTGCTCGAACTAACGATTCCAAACAGGTACGAAGAGGTCAGAATCCGACAAGGATGCCTCACGAAGCAAGCGATATCATGTCAGGACAGATGAAGTTGGTTTTCGGAGGAGTCGTTAGGACTAAAATTGTTGAAGAGGTCTGTGCTAATTTATTTATTGGCTTGTTGAATTTTTTCAACAATTGGATTCAAACTTTAATTTTGAATAATTTCGCCTAATTTGTTCGGAAATTTTCTACTACCAAAGCTTCTTATGCTCAGCTACCCTTTGAATAATCTTAGCTTGTGGAAGAAACCGATTCTGGTTGCAATACGACAATACATTTATGATATACATTCGGTTATGAGCTAATATTTTTTATGTGCCCTAGTGCATTGATATGTACTGTGTGAGATGAAACGTAAATAAGTATTTAAATGTTATTTAACTGTTGGTTTTTTAGGTATGCTCATCGACATCAATCGCTTCAACATCAAAAGGCGATCAATGCGATGCACGACGAATACTTGTGATTGATTCTACCCCTTCGAGAGGTGCGTCTTATGATACTGTTGCAATTGTTTGTGCCGTCTCGAATGTTATAGCAATATCCATACGGATTATTGGCATATATCGATAGGATAGAGTGTTTTCGTTACATCTCGGGAGGGAATTATTTTCCCTTTGCCAATCTGTTAGTGATATTGAACAAGCATATTGTCTTGTGTCAGAATTTCGGTTTCGATATTGCTATGCACTCTGACTGGAATGTGGAATGCTTCTGACTGAAAAAAGTTGGTGTTATGTTGAAAAAGAACGTGTTTGTTGTTAACGACAAGTAGAGGAATTTTAGAAATTCACTATTAGAGGTGCTTTTCATTTAGAGCCGTTACTATTCAGAACAAATCGGCTATCGTTATTTTTGTTCTCTGACTCATTTAGCACATGGTATCTTTTTCTGAGAAAGAATTAATTTAGGTCGGAGATACATATCACCGAAAAAAAGAGGCGCGGACAATTTTCCGGATTCAAAGTCCAAGCGAATCCGAACGTAAGTTGCTGATACCTTTTTAGGGTAATGTGAAGAGATCAGTAGGAAGGGAAGACAACGCGTGAGATCTACTACCTGGAGACTGCGTCAAGACGCTCAACATATAGTTATGTTTTATCCAAGAGGTGGGCAGAAAATGGAAGGCGAAATGGCAAGTTCCAAAGAAAAACGACAAAGATGGATCCCTTAACCTTGCATCTGCGGAATTTTCCACGTAGTTCCATGCGAGACTTTATTGATAAAAAATCTAGGACAGTTTTTGGAAGAGCAGGTGGCGTTGAATCGGAAATCATAAGAATGAAGTTGCCACAAAACTATACCTCCAAAGGAGTTCCCACTAGTAAGTGATGGTCACGAAACTGGATGGCATCCGATAAAATGGTTCTTTATTGTTTATTTGATCTAGAGCATTGCTTTTGATGACTAAAATTCTTTGTTTCAGAAATACAGTTAATTGTTTTAAGGGATTATAGAAATATGGTCATGAATTCGTTTTATTGATAAGAAGCGCTATGGAGATAAACCTGTAGGTTGTTTTTCTCATCGCTCTTCAATAAATAAGTTTTGGTTATACACTCGATAATTGCTCTTTAATTTAGTTTGGCTCTTTGTTAACATTCTGCAGTCTCCTTCAGGGTCCTTAGTTTAGCGCTGAAAAGAACTATACTTTAGAATGCAGCAATATTTGAAGCAAGCTCTGTATTCACGTAAAGGGCATCCCACTGAAACAGCGCCACCGGACAGCAGCGGGGACGAGGAAGAATCGAGAGACAACAAAGCTTAATATTTGACACTTTTTATGTGTATTTAGTGAGTGCATTTAAACGATTCCTGCAAGAGTGCTATGTAAAGACCAGGCAACCGTTGTCCACTTTTTTGGGCTGCTCAGATATATGGGCAGTTCTCATTCCGTTATCTGGTCACCCCGACCGCCACTTCCAATCTTTTCGCAAAGATTCACTGCTGATGTTGTTTATATCGAATTGCAGCCATGCTTTCTACAGTTCTAGGATGGGACCGTTTATTATTTCTGGTTTGCTGTCAACAGATATTATAACCAGAACATTGGATTGGTATGATATTGGAATATATATATATATATATATATATATATATATATATATATATATATATATGTTTGTTCCTCAATGCATTCACTTTGTTATTTCACTATTTTTACTCACTTTCGATTATACAATATATGTTTGTGTGTAATTTGCGAGACTATCAGCTAAAAGAACTATGTTTGTCCACATCTATTTGAGATGTTCTATTTTGAGATGATATTGTATACCTCAGATTCCTTCTTACTCAAAAAATCAAAGGTATTATCTCTGCAAAAGTATTATTGCTGCTATATTGTTGCGTATTATTATTTTGGCTCTTCGATCTTGATAAATCCTACATTATGTCGTCTATATATCTTATTAGAGCAGCCGCTATTCTACCAGTACCTTCATTGCTGATCATTCGATAGACATCTAAGCAGTAATATTATAGCTCTTCTCTTGTAATAGCCCTCATCAGAGGGTTTTTTAATTTAGCAGATATGGTATTTACTAATGAGTGTATCAAATCTGACAGCAGATTGTTCTTCATTTGAAACGTTTTATTTAAGCGATAATGGCAAATGACCTTCATTGCTAACAGCAAAGACGAAAAACGAAATCAAGCATAGAACAACAAATACATATATCAAAAACGAAACCCTCAAATTAGTGCTGCATTAGCTACTGTACTATTATGAGCGAGCACGACTAAAACTTTATGGTCTAAACCTCAAGGATCATATAATATTTTTCATGCCTTAATCACAGCAGTAATAACTCCTCTCAGCTCTTATATTTGCATCACTGCTTACTGAAGTATTTCATCGTAAAATACCAAGAGTCGTATAAATTTAGGCGATCTTTTAATGTCGTTTCTGAATAGATTCTAATAAATATCGATCTCTTAGGGCTTTAGAAGATTAATTTATATTGCGATCAACTAGAAGAAGTGAACCATATACGTGATTTAAAAAAAATCGGTATCTGAAACTGTAAGGCTTGAAATATTCGCTCTCAGTGGCACCGTTTGGTTTCTATATAGCCGTTTCGTTACAATGAATAATGAATTGTGTCGATAATAATTTTTACATTCTTGAATAGTCCAACATTTTATGAAGGAATGAGTTGACAGCCGAATAAATATACAGGTTGTCCGAGAAGTAGCAGTCTTATTTATAAAGACAAAGCTCTGAAATTTTTCGATATTTCTGGATATTTTTTTTCGATATTTTTCGATATTTTCGATACTTTTTTCGGAATTAGTCAAGGTAATCAAACAACAATAAAAACTGATTAACGCGCTTCCATCTCAGTACCATGGAACTCAATGCATTTTTCAGCCTCAAATTTGGGATGTTTTTTCTTCTGAATGCGGGATCACGGCCATCTGCTGTGAGGTGCACCTTCAACAATACCGCTTCAAATTATTGACAGCAGTCTTATTCACTCTGGGGTTCGACGTTGGCGCAAAGTATTCAACCCATTATCTGGCAACTTCGACAAAGCTCTCATACGTTTGTAGTAAGACTTCGCCATCAAGATGCGTCCTTGCGGTGAGCGTCTAACGAATCTGAAAATAAAAAATTTTTTAGGCTACAAAATCAAAAACAAAAAAAGCATGCATAAAGCGAAAGTGTAACAAATGTATCGATTTTATGGGCTATCTTGTATAAGACTTGAGATTTGGCCATAGAAAAATCCATTTCTGCTCGGTGGCATCCCGCACATATCACATCGAGGTCATGTTGTAATCGTTACTCAGCATCTTCAGATGGTCATTACGTGGAGCACCTGAAGGTGATAGAGTGGTGGCTCAGCTAGGTGATACCAATGAAACTGAAGAAACAAGAACAAAGACTAGAGGTACTGAGAACATAACTGCGGTACTGAAGGAAAGCATATAGGCTACAAGTACTTACTGATTATATTCGATTAAGATTTCGAATCGTTACAAAAGACCAAATTTTATTTCCTCATTAAGCCCAAAGAACTTTAGATAGGCCGTTTCGTGCAGTCAATATTCCTCGGTGATTCATTTAACATTGAGAAAAAAGAAGCGCCTAACAAATACAAGATGATTTGCATCTGGGAATAAATCAGTTTAGTTATAGCAGCTATTACGGCAGTTCTTCAATCCTACTTGCCGAATTTCGAGTATACCTTCTAGTGAACTAGTTGTTGCGGTAGCTGTAAAGTTGTAGTACATGAAGAAGAGATTTATAAGTACAGAGTCTGACGACCAAGTCATCGTCAGACATTTTTGCAATTACAATAAAAAATCAAGCAACCTTTGCCGGTTTCGGCAAATGAATTTAATTGCTGCAAACCAGAGTTTTTATATCAGACTGTTCAGGATGTACTAACCTGTAACATAAGCATTCTGAACAACAAGGCTCTTAAAAATAATTTCACAAAAGGGACTGAATCAAGACCTATCACTAATAAAAACTCCCTATATATAAGCAAGGAGGCGCGAAATTATATATATACAAAGACGGCGCGGGCGGCCGCCAAATTAGTGATCGTAAAAATTTCTACGGCAAATATTAGTGAGAGCTATTGCGATAGTTTATTTTTCTCGAACTATTATACTCAAATTAAGAGAAATTTTTTTGTCAAATTTACTCGCTGACACTAGTGGAGAAGATTTTTTTCAAACGTTTACGATGCTGGCGAATTTATTTTTTCAACTTTATTCGATATTGGTGAAAATTTTTTTTTCGAGTCTATTTGACGCTAGCGACGCTAAATCATTCAATGTGGTTAACGCGTGCGCACTTGTCGATTGTGGCGTCGCTCTCGTCGGTTTAATTACCCAAGTTTGAGGTAATTCCGTGTTTCAGCTCATTGCCTCTATAGGCATTGTGGCTTGAAGAAAAATTTTGGAACGCTTTGCCTTATGGCGAAGCACTAATCTTCAACGTTTAGCGCGTAAACGCGCATCGCAATATTGATATGCTAAAAATGAGCTGAAACACGTATATATGAATAGACAAATGAAAAAAAAAAAAAAAAACAACGAAAAAACAATGCATTATTGCGAATAGTGAAAACTCATAAAATGATCAAATTTTCCCTCTTAGAATTTGCACTTGAGATGTTTTCACTCATTTTTATGCCTATTTAAAATTTTCTCTTCTAACGAATCTTCTATGATCAATCTTAATAGAGGAGAGACGCGTCGATTTGTATAGTGTTTATTTTTTCGCTTCGATGCGCTCTATATAGATGTATAGCGAGCCGAGAGCGTATCATTGATTATTCATTTATCATATATCGAATACAACACATCTTAGAGGATTTTGCTAGATAGAAATTGCGTACGTTGATTGTATTGTATGCAATTTATGCTAGATAGACACTATTGTGTGGTGCACATATTGATAATTGTGAAATATTTTCATTTTCAGTGCTTACGGCCATACCACGTTGAAAGCACGACATCCCGTCCGATCTGTCAAGTTAAGCAACGTTGGGCCTGGTTAGTACTTGGATCGGAGACGGCTTGGGAATCCCAGGTGCTGTAAGCGTTATTTTTTTCTTTTTCTTTTTTTTTTCACTCTTTCTCCTTTTTTTTCCACTAGCGGCAGCGAGTAATGAGCAATAATCGTTTAATGCTTGTGGCAAAATTAGTGATCGTAAAAATTTCTACTGCAAATATTAGTGAGAGCTATTGCGATAGTTTATTTTTCTCGAACTATTATACTCAAATTAAGAGAAATTTCTTTGTCAAATTTACTCGCTGCCACTAGTGGAGAAGATTTTTTTCAAACGTTTACGATGCTGGCGAATTTATTTTTTCAACTTTATTCGATATTGGTGAAAATTTTTTTTTCGAGTCTATTTGACGCTAGCGACGCTAAATCATTCAATGTGGTTAACGCGTGCGCACTTGTCGATTGTGGCGTCGCTCTCGCAGGTTTAATTACCCAAGTTTGAGGTAATTCCGTGTTTCAGCTCATTGCTTCTATAGGCATTGTGGCTTGAAGAAAAATTTTGGAACGCTTTGCCTTATGGCGAAGCACTAATCTTCAACGTTTAGCGCGTAAACGCGCATCGCAATATTGATATGCTAAAAATGAGCTGAAACACGTATATATGAATAGACAAATGAAAAAAAAAAAAAAACAACGAAAAAACAATGCATTATTGCGAATAGTGAAAACTCATAAAATGATCAAATTTTCCCTCTTAGAATTTGCACTTGAGATGTTTTCACTCATTTTTATGCCTATTTAAAATTTTCTCTTCTAACGAATCTTCAATGATCAATCTTAATAGAGGAGAGACGCGTCGATTTGTATAGTGTTTATTTTTTCGCTTCGATACGCTCTATATAGATGTATAGCGAGCCGAGAGCGTATCATTGATTATTCATTTATCATATATCGAATACAACACATCTTAGAGGATTTTGCTAGATAGAAATTGCGTACGTTGATTGTATTGTATGCAATTTATGCTAGATAGACACTATTGTGTGGTGCACATATTGATAATTGTGAAATATTTTCATTTTCAGTGCTTACGGCCATACCACGTTGAAAGCACGACATCCCGTCCGATCTGTCAAGTTAAGCAACGTTGGGCCTGGTTAGTACTTGGATCGGAGACGGCTTGGGAATCCCAGGTGCTGTAAGCGTTATTTTTTTCTTTGTCTTTTTTTTTTCACTCTTTCTCCTTTTTTTTCCACTAGCGGCAGCGAGTAATGAGCAATAATCGTTTAATGCTTGTGGCAAAATTAGTGATCGTAAAAATTTCTACGGCAAATATTAGTGAGAGCTATTGCGATAGTTTATTTTTCTCGAACTATTATACTCAATTTAAGAGAAATTTCTTTGTCAAATTTACTCGCTGCCACTAGTGGAGAAGATTTTTTTCAAACGTTTACGATGCTGGCGAATTTATTTTTTCAACTTTATTCGATATTGGTGAAAATTTTTTTTCGAGTCTATTTGACGCTAGCGACGCTAAATCATTCAATGTGGTTAACGCGTGCGCACTTGTCGATTGTGGCGTCGCTCTCGTCGGTTTAATTACCCAAGTTTGAGGTAATTCCGTGTTTCAGCTCATTGCCTCTATAGGCATTGTGGCTTGAAGAAAAATTTTGGAACGCTTTGCCTTATGGCGAAGCACTAATCTTCAACGTTTAGCGCGTAAACGCGCATCGCAATATTGATGTGCTAAAAATGAGCTGAAACACGTATATATGAATAGACAAATGAAAAAAAAAAAAAACAACGAAAAAACAATGCATTATTGCGAATAGTGAAAACTCATAAAATGATCAAATTTTCCCTCTTAGAATTTGCACTTGAGATGTTTTCACTCATTTTTATGCCTATTTAAAATTTTCTCTTCTAACGAATCTTCTATGATCAATCTTAATAGAGGAGAGACGCGTCGATTTGTATAGTGTTTATTTTTTCGCTTCGATACGCTCTATATAGATGTATAGCGAGCCGAGAGCGTATCATTGATTATTCATTTATCATATATCGAATACAACACATCTTAGAGGATTTTGCTAGATAGAAATTGCGTACGTTGATTGTATTGTATGCAATTTATGCTAGATAGACACTATTGTGTGGTGCACATATTGATAATTGTGAAATATTTTCATTTTCAGTGCTTACGGCCATACCACGTTGAAAGCACGACATCCCGTCCGATCTGTCAAGTTAAGCAACGTTGGGCCTGGTTAGTACTTGGATCGGAGACGGCTTGGGAATCCCAGGTGCTGTAAGCGTTATTTTTTTCTTTTTCTTTTTTTTTTCACTCTTTCTCCTTTTTTTTCCACTAGCGGCAGCGAGTAATGAGCAATAATCGTTTAATGCTTGTGGCAAAATTAGTGATCGTAAAAATTTCTACGGCAAATATTAGTGAGAGCTATTGCGATAGTTTATTTTTCTCGAACTATTATACTCAATTTAAGAGAAATTTCTTTGTCAAATTTACTCGCTGCCACTAGTGGAGAAGATTTTTTTCAAACGTTTACGATGCTGGCGAATTTATTTTTTCAACTTTATTCGATATTGGTGAAAATTTTTTTTTCGAGTCTATTTGACGCTAGCGACGCTAAATCATTCAATGTGGTTAACGCGTGCGCACTTGTCGATTGTGGCGTCGCTCTCGTCGGTTTAATTACCCAAGTTTGAGGTAATTCCGTGTTTCAGCTCATTGCCTCTATAGGCATTGTGGCTTGAAGAAAAATTTTGGAACGCTTTGCCTTATGGCGAAGCACTAATCTTCAACGTTTAGCGCGTAAACGCGCATCGCAATATTGATATGCTAAAAATGAGCTGAAACACGTATATATGAATAGACAAATGAAAAAAAAAAAAAAACAACGAAAAAACAATGCATTATTGCGAATAGTGAAAACTCATAAAATGATCAAATTTTCCCTCTTAGAATTTGCACTTGAGATGTTTTCACTCATTTTTATGCCTATTTAAAATTTTCTCTTCTAACGAATCTTCTATGATCAATCTTAATAGAGGAGAGACGCGTCGATTTGTATAGTGTTTATTTTTTCGCTTCGATACGCTCTATATAGATGTATAGCGAGCCGAGAGCGTATCATTGATTATTCATTTATCATATATCGAATACAACACATCTTAGAGGATTTTGCTAGATAGAAATTGCGTACGTTGATTGTATTGTATGCAATTTATGCTAGATAGACACTATTGTGTGGTGCACATATTGATAATTGTGAAATATTTTCATTTTCAGTGCTTACGGCCATACCACGTTGAAAGCACGACATCCCGTCCGATCTGTCAAGTTAAGCAACGTTGGGCCTGGTTAGTACTTGGATCGGAGACGGCTTGGGAATCCCAGGTGCTGTAAGCGTTATTTTTTTCTTTTTCTTTTTTTTTCACTCTTTCTCCTTTTTTTTCCACTAGCGGCAGCGAGTAATGAGCAATAATCGTTTAATGCTTGTGGCAAAATTAGTGATCGTAAAAATTTCTACGGCAAATATTAGTGAGAGCTATTGCGATAGTTTATTTTTCTCGAACTATTATACTCAATTTAAGAGAAATTTCTTTGTCAAATTTACTCGCTGCCACTAGTGGAGAAGATTTTTTTCAAACGTTTACGATGCTGGCGAATTTATTTTTTCAACTTTATTCGATATTGGTGAAAATTTTTTTTCGAGTCTATTTGACGCTAGCGACGCTAAATCATTCAATGTGGTTAACGCGTGCGCACTTGTCGATTGTGGCGTCGCTCTCGTCGGTTTAATTACCCAAGTTTGAGGTAATTCCGTGTTTCAGCTCATTGCCTCTATAGGCATTGTGGCTTGAAGAAAAATTTTGGAACGCTTTGCCTTATGGCGAAGCACTAATCTTCAACGTTTAGCGCGTAAACGCGCATCGCAATATTGATATGCTAAAAATGAGCTGAAACACGTATATATGAATAGACAAATGAAAAAAAAAAAAAAAACAACGAAAAAACAATGCATTATTGCGAATAGTGAAAACTCATAAAATGATCAAATTTTCCCTCTTAGAATTTGCACTTGAGATGTTTTCACTCATTTTTATGCCTATTTAAAATTTTCTCTTCTAACGAATCTTCTATGATCAATCTTAATAGAGGAGAGACGCGTCGATTTGTATAGTGTTTATTTTTTCGCTTCGATACGCTCTATATAGATGTATAGCGAGCCGAGAGCGTATCATTGATTATTCATTTATCATATATCGAATACAACACATCTTAGAGGATTTTGCTAGATAGAAATTGCGTACGTTGATTGTATTGTATGCAATTTATGCTAGATAGACACTATTGTGTGGTGCACATATTGATAATTGTGAAATATTTTCATTTTCAGTGCTTACGGCCATACCACGTTGAAAGCACGACATCCCGTCCGATCTGTCAAGTTAAGCAACGTTGGGCCTGGTTAGTACTTGGATCGGAGACGGCTTGGGAATCCCAGGTGCTGTAAGCGTTATTTTTTTCTTTTTCTTTTTTTTTTCACTCTTTCTCCTTTTTTTCCACTAGCGGCAGCGAGTAATGAGCAATAATCGTTTAATGCTTGTGGCAAAATTAGTGATCGTAAAAATTTCTACGGCAAATATTAGTGAGAGCTATTGCGATAGTTTATTTTTCTCGAACTATTATACTCAATTTAAGAGAAATTTCTTTGTCAAATTTACTCGCTGCCACTAGTGGAGAAGATTTTTTTCAAACGTTTACGATGCTGGCGAATTTATTTTTTCAACTTTATTCGATATTGGTGAAAATTTTTTTTCGAGTCTATTTGACGCTAGCGACGCTAAATCATTCAATGTGGTTAACGCGTGCGCACTTGTCGATTGTGGCGTCGCTCTCGTCGGTTTAATTACCCAAGTTTGAGGTAATTCCGTGTTTCAGCTCATTGCCTCTATAGGCATTGTGGCTTGAAGAAAAATTTTGGAACGCTTTGCCTTATGGCGAAGCACTAATCTTCAACGTTTAGCGCGTAAACGCGCATCGCAATATTGATATGCTAAAAATGAGCTGAAACACGTATATATGAATAGACAAATGAAAAAAAAAAAAAAACAACGAAAAAACAATGCATTATTGCGAATAGTGAAAACTCATAAAATGATCAAATTTTCCCTCTTAGAATTTGCACTTGAGATGTTTTCACTCATTTTTATGCCTATTTAAAATTTTCTCTTCTAACGAATCTTCTATGATCAATCTTAATAGAGGAGAGACGCGTCGATTTGTATAGTGTTTATTTTTTCGCTTCGATACGCTCTATATAGATGTATAGCGAGCCGAGAGCGTATCATTGATTATTCATTTATCATATATCGAATACAACACATCTTAGAGGATTTTGCTAGATAGAAATTGCGTACGTTGATTGTATTGTATGCAATTTATGCTAGATAGACACTATTGTGTGGTGCACATATTGATAATTGTGAAATATTTTCATTTTCAGTGCTTACGGCCATACCACGTTGAAAGCACGACATCCCGTCCGATCTGTCAAGTTAAGCAACGTTGGGCCTGGTTAGTACTTGGATCGGAGACGGCTTGGGAATCCCAGGTGCTGTAAGCGTTATTTTTTTCTTTTTCTTTTTTTTTTCACTCTTTCTCCTTTTTTTTCCACTAGCGGCAGCGAGTAATGAGCAATAATCGTTTAATGCTTGTGGCAAAATTAGTGATCGTAAAAATTTCTACGGCAAATATTAGTGAGAGCTATTGCGATAGTTTATTTTTCTCGAACTATTATACTCAAATTAAGAGAAATTTCTTTGTCAAATTTACTCGCTGCCACTAGTGGAGAAGATTTTTTTCAAACGTTTACGATGCTGGCGAATTTATTTTTTCAACTTTATTCGATATTGGTGAAAATTTTTTTTTCGAGTCTATTTGACGCTAGCGACGCTAAATCATTCAATGTGGTTAACGCGTGCGCACTTGTCGATTGTGGCGTCGCTCTCGTCGGTTTAATTACCCAAGTTTGAGGTAATTCCGTGTTTCAGCTCATTGCCTCTATAGGCATTGTGGCTTGAAGAAAAATTTTGGAACGCTTTGCCTTATGGCGAAGCACTAATCTTCAACGTTTAGCGCGTAAACGCGCATCGCAATATTGATATGCTAAAAATGAGCTGAAACACGTATATATGAATAGACAAATGAAAAAAAAAAAAAAAACAACGAAAAAACAATGCATTATTGCGAATAGTGAAAACTCATAAAATGATCAAATTTTCCCTCTTAGAATTTGCACTTGAGATGTTTTCACTCATTTTTATGCCTATTTAAAATTTTCTCTTCTAACGAATCTTCTATGATCAATCTTAATAGAGGAGAGACGCGTCGATTTGTATAGTGTTTATTTTTTCGCTTCGATACGCTCTATATAGATGTATAGCGAGCCGAGAGCGTATCATTGATTATTCATTTATCATATATCGAATACAACACATCTTAGAGGATTTTGCTAGATAGAAATTGCGTACGTTGATTGTATTGTATGCAATTTATGCTAGATAGACACTATTGTGTGGTGCACATATTGATAATTGTGAAATATTTTCATTTTCAGTGCTTACGGCCATACCACGTTGAAAGCACGACATCCCGTCCGATCTGTCAAGTTAAGCAACGTTGGGCCTGGTTAGTACTTGGATCGGAGACGGCTTGGGAATCCCAGGTGCTGTAAGCGTTATTTTTTTCTTTTTCTTTTTTTTTCACTCTTTCTCCTTTTTTTTCCACTAGCGGCAGCGAGTAATGAGCAATAATCGTTTAATGCTTGTGGCAAAATTAGTGATCGTAAAAATTTCTACGGCAAATATTAGTGAGAGCTATTGCGATAGTTTATTTTTCTCGAACTATTATACTCAATTTAAGAGAAATTTCTTTGTCAAATTTACTCGCTGCCACTAGTGGAGAAGATTTTTTTCAAACGTTTACGATGCTGGCGAATTTATTTTTTCAACTTTATTCGATATTGGTGAAAATTTTTTTTTCGAGTCTATTTGACGCTAGCGACGCTAAATCATTCAATGTGGTTAACGCGTGCGCACTTGTCGATTGTGGCGTCGCTCTCGTCGGTTTAATTACCCAAGTTTGAGGTAATTCCGTGTTTCAGCTCATTGCCTCTATAGGCATTGTGGCTTGAAGAAAAATTTTGGAACGCTTTGCCTTATGGCGAAGCACTAATCTTCAACGTTTAGCGCGTAAACGCGCATCGCAATATTGATATGCTAAAAATGAGCTGAAACACGTATATATGAATAGACAAATGAAAAAAAAAAAAAAACAACGAAAAAACAATGCATTATTGCGAATAGTGAAAACTCATAAAATGATCAAATTTTCCCTCTTAGAATTTGCACTTGAGATGTTTTCACTCATTTTTATGCCTATTTAAAATTTTCTCTTCTAACGAATCTTCTATGATCAATCTTAATAGAGGAGAGACGCGTCGATTTGTATAGTGTTTATTTTTTCGCTTCGATACGCTCTATATAGATGTATAGCGAGCCGAGAGCGTATCATTGATTATTCATTTATCATATATCGAATACAACACATCTTAGAGGATTTTGCTAGATAGAAATTGCGTACGTTGATTGTATTGTATGCAATTTATGCTAGATAGACACTATTGTGTGGTGCACATATTGATAATTGTGAAATATTTTCATTTTCAGTGCTTACGGCCATACCACGTTGAAAGCACGACATCCCGTCCGATCTGTCAAGTTAAGCAACGTTGGGCCTGGTTAGTACTTGGATCGGAGACGGCTTGGGAATCCCAGGTGCTGTAAGCGTTATTTTTTTCTTTTTCTTTTTTTTTCACTCTTTCTCCTTTTTTTTCCACTAGCGGCAGCGAGTAATGAGCAATAATCGTTTAATGCTTGTGGCAAAATTAGTGATCGTAAAAATTTCTACGGCAAATATTAGTGAGAGCTATTGCGATAGTTTATTTTTCTCGAACTATTATACTCAATTTAAGAGAAATTTCTTTGTCAAATTTACTCGCTGCCACTAGTGGAGAAGATTTTTTTCAAACGTTTACGATGCTGGCGAATTTATTTTTTCAACTTTATTCGATATTGGTGAAAATTTTTTTTCGAGTCTATTTGACGCTAGCGACGCTAAATCATTCAATGTGGTTAACGCGTGCGCACTTGTCGATTGTGGCGTCGCTCTCGTCGGTTTAATTACCCAAGTTTGAGGTAATTCCGTGTTTCAGCTCATTGCCTCTATAGGCATTGTGGCTTGAAGAAAAATTTTGGAACGCTTTGCCTTATGGCGAAGCACTAATCTTCAACGTTTAGCGCGTAAACGCGCATCGCAATATTGATATGCTAAAAATGAGCTGAAACACGTATATATGAATAGACAAATGAAAAAAAAAAAAAAACAACGAAAAAACAATGCATTATTGCGAATAGTGAAAACTCATAAAATGATCAAATTTTCCCTCTTAGAATTTGCACTTGAGATGTTTTCACTCATTTTTATGCCTATTTAAAATTTTCTCTTCTAACGAATCTTCTATGATCAATCTTAATAGAGGAGAGACGCGTCGATTTGTATAGTGTTTATTTTTTCGCTTCGATACGCTCTATATAGATGTATAGCGAGCCGAGAGCGTATCATTGATTATTCATTTATCATATATCGAATACAACACATCTTAGAGGATTTTGCTAGATAGAAATTGCGTACGTTGATTGTATTGTATGCAATTTATGCTAGATAGACACTATTGTGTGGTGCACATATTGATAATTGTGAAATATTTTCATTTTCAGTGCTTACGGCCATACCACGTTGAAAGCACGACATCCCGTCCGATCTGTCAAGTTAAGCAACGTTGGGCCTGGTTAGTACTTGGATCGGAGACGGCTTGGGAATCCCAGGTGCTGTAAGCGTTATTTTTTTCTTTTTCTTTTTTTTTCACTCTTTCTCCTTTTTTTTCCACTAGCGGCAGCGAGTAATGAGCAATAATCGTTTAATGCTTGTGGCAAAATTAGTGATCGTAAAAATTTCTACGGCAAATATTAGTGAGAGCTATTGCGATAGTTTATTTTTCTCGAACTATTATACTCAATTTAAGAGAAATTTCTTTGTCAAATTTACTCGCTGCCACTAGTGGAGAAGATTTTTTTCAAACGTTTACGATGCTGGCGAATTTATTTTTTCAACTTTATTCGATATTGGTGAAAATTTTTTTTTCGAGTCTATTTGACGCTAGCGACGCTAAATCATTCAATGTGGTTAACGCGTGCGCACTTGTCGATTGTGGCGTCGCTCTCGTCGGTTTAATTACCCAAGTTTGAGGTAATTCCGTGTTTCAGCTCATTGCCTCTATAGGCATTGTGGCTTGAAGAAAAATTTTGGAACGCTTTGCCTTATGGCGAAGCACTAATCTTCAACGTTTAGCGCGTAAACGCGCATCGCAATATTGATATGCTAAAAATGAGCTGAAACACGTATATATGAATAGACAAATGAAAAAAAAAAAAAAACAACGAAAAAACAATGCATTATTGCGAATAGTGAAAACTCATAAAATGATCAAATTTTCCCTCTTAGAATTTGCACTTGAGATGTTTTCACTCATTTTTATGCCTATTTAAAATTTTCTCTTCTAACGAATCTTCTATGATCAATCTTAATAGAGGAGAGACGCGTCGATTTGTATAGTGTTTATTTTTTCGCTTCGATACGCTCTATATAGATGTATAGCGAGCCGAGAGCGTATCATTGATTATTCATTTATCATATATCGAATACAACACATCTTAGAGGATTTTGCTAGATAGAAATTGCGTACGTTGATTGTATTGTATGCAATTTATGCTAGATAGACACTATTGTGTGGTGCACATATTGATAATTGTGAAATATTTTCATTTTCAGTGCTTACGGCCATACCACGTTGAAAGCACGACATCCCGTCCGATCTGTCAAGTTAAGCAACGTTGGGCCTGGTTAGTACTTGGATCGGAGACGGCTTGGGAATCCCAGGTGCTGTAAGCGTTATTTTTTTCTTTTTCTTTTTTTTTCACTCTTTCTCCTTTTTTTTCCACTAGCGGCAGCGAGTAATGAGCAATAATCGTTTAATGCTTGTGGCAAAATTAGTGATCGTAAAAATTTCTACGGCAAATATTAGTGAGAGCTATTGCGATAGTTTATTTTTCTCGAACTATTATACTCAATTTAAGAGAAATTTCTTTGTCAAATTTACTCGCTGCCACTAGTGGAGAAGATTTTTTTCAAACGTTTACGATGCTGGCGAATTTATTTTTTCAACTTTATTCGATATTGGTGAAAATTTTTTTTTCGAGTCTATTTGACGCTAGCGACGCTAAATCATTCAATGTGGTTAACGCGTGCGCACTTGTCGATTGTGGCGTCGCTCTCGTCGGTTTAATTACCCAAGTTTGAGGTAATTCCGTGTTTCAGCTCATTGCCTCTATAGGCATTGTGGCTTGAAGAAAAATTTTGGAACGCTTTGCCTTATGGCGAAGCACTAATCTTCAACGTTTAGCGCGTAAACGCGCATCGCAATATTGATATGCTAAAAATGAGCTGAAACACGTATATATGAATAGACAAATGAAAAAAAAAAAAAAAAACAACGAAAAAACAATGCATTATTGCGAATAGTGAAAACTCATAAAATGATCAAATTTTCCCTCTTAGAATTTGCACTTGAGATGTTTTCACTCATTTTTATGCCTATTTAAAATTTTCTCTTCTAACGAATCTTCTATGATCAATCTTAATAGAGGAGAGACGCGTCGATTTGTATAGTGTTTATTTTTTCGCTTCGATACGCTCTATATAGATGTATAGCGAGCCGAGAGCGTATCATTGATTATTCATTTATCATATATCGAATACAACACATCTTAGAGGATTTTGCTAGATAGAAATTGCGTACGTTGATTGTATTGTATGCAATTTATGCTAGATAGACACTATTGTGTGGTGCACATATTGATAATTGTGAAATATTTTCATTTTCAGTGCTTACGGCCATACCACGTTGAAAGCACGACATCCCGTCCGATCTGTCAAGTTAAGCAACGTTGGGCCTGGTTAGTACTTGGATCGGAGACGGCTTGGGAATCCCAGGTGCTGTAAGCGTTATTTTTTTCTTTTTCTTTTTTTTTCACTCTTTCTCCTTTTTTTCCACTAGCGGCAGCGAGTAATGAGCAATAATCGTTTAATGCTTGTGGCAAAATTAGTGATCGTAAAAATTTCTACGGCAAATATTAGTGAGAGCTATTGCGATAGTTTATTTTTCTCGAACTATTATACTCAATTTAAGAGAAATTTCTTTGTCAAATTTACTCGCTGCCACTAGTGGAGAAGATTTTTTTCAAACGTTTACGATGCTGGCGAATTTATTTTTTCAACTTTATTCGATATTGGTGAAAATTTTTTTTTCGAGTCTATTTGACGCTAGCGACGCTAAATCATTCAATGTGGTTAACGCGTGCGCACTTGTCGATTGTGGCGTCGCTCTCGTCGGTTTAATTACCCAAGTTTGAGGTAATTCCGTGTTTCAGCTCATTGCCTCTATAGGCATTGTGGCTTGAAGAAAAATTTTGGAACGCTTTGCCTTATGGCGAAGCACTAATCTTCAACGTTTAGCGCGTAAACGCGCATCGCAATATTGATATGCTAAAAATGAGCTGAAACACGTATATATGAATAGACAAATGAAAAAAAAAAAAAAAACAACGAAAAAACAATGCATTATTGCGAATAGTGAAAACTCATAAAATGATCAAATTTTCCCTCTTAGAATTTGCACTTGAGATGTTTTCACTCATTTTTATGCCTATTTAAAATTTTCTCTTCTAACGAATCTTCTATGATCAATCTTAATAGAGGAGAGACGCGTCGATTTGTATAGTGTTTATTTTTTCGCTTCGATACGCTCTATATAGATGTATAGCGAGCCGAGAGCGTATCATTGATTATTCATTTATCATATATCGAATACAACACATCTTAGAGGATTTTGCTAGATAGAAATTGCGTACGTTGATTGTATTGTATGCAATTTATGCTAGATAGACACTATTGTGTGGTGCACATATTGATAATTGTGAAATATTTTCATTTTCAGTGCTTACGGCCATACCACGTTGAAAGCACGACATCCCGTCCGATCTGTCAAGTTAAGCAACGTTGGGCCTGGTTAGTACTTGGATCGGAGACGGCTTGGGAATCCCAGGTGCTGTAAGCGTTATTTTTTTCTTTTTCTTTTTTTTTTCACTCTTTCTCCTTTTTTTTCCACTAGCGGCAGCGAGTAATGAGCAATAATCGTTTAATGCTTGTGGCAAAATTAGTGATCGTAAAAATTTCTACGGCAAATATTAGTGAGAGCTATTGCGATAGTTTATTTTTCTCGAACTATTATACTCAATTTAAGAGAAATTTCTTTGTCAAATTTACTCGCTGCCACTAGTGGAGAAGATTTTTTTCAAACGTTTACGATGCTGGCGAATTTATTTTTTCAACTTTATTCGATATTGGTGAAAATTTTTTTTTCGAGTCTATTTGACGCTAGCGACGCTAAATCATTCAATGTGGTTAACGCGTGCGCACTTGTCGATTGTGGCGTCGCTCTCGTCGGTTTAATTACCCAAGTTTGAGGTAATTCCGTGTTTCAGCTCATTGCCTCTATAGGCATTGTGGCTTGAAGAAAAATTTTGGAACGCTTTGCCTTATGGCGAAGCACTAATCTTCAACGTTTAGCGCGTAAACGCGCATCGCAATATTGATATGCTAAAAATGAGCTGAAACACGTATATATGAATAGACAAATGAAAAAAAAAAAAAAAAAACAACGAAAAAACAATGCATTATTGCGAATAGTGAAAACTCATAAAATGATCAAATTTTCCCTCTTAGAATTTGCACTTGAGATGTTTTCACTCATTTTTATGCCTATTTAAAATTTTCTCTTCTAACGAATCTTCTATGATCAATCTTAATAGAGGAGAGACGCGTCGATTTGTATAGTGTTTATTTTTTCGCTTCGATACGCTCTATATAGATGTATAGCGAGCCGAGAGCGTATCATTGATTATTCATTTATCATATATCGAATACAACACATCTTAGAGGATTTTGCTAGATAGAAATTGCGTACGTTGATTGTATTGTATGCAATTTATGCTAGATAGACACTATTGTGTGGTGCACATATTGATAATTGTGAAATATTTTCATTTTCAGTGCTTACGGCCATACCACGTTGAAAGCACGACATCCCGTCCGATCTGTCAAGTTAAGCAACGTTGGGCCTGGTTAGTACTTGGATCGGAGACGGCTTGGGAATCCCAGGTGCTGTAAGCGTTATTTTTTTCTTTTTCTTTTTTTTTTCACTCTTTCTCCTTTTTTTTCCACTAGCGGCAGCGAGTAATGAGCAATAATCGTTTAATGCTTGTGGCAAAATTAGTGATCGTAAAAATTTCTACGGCAAATATTAGTGAGAGCTATTGCGATAGTTTATTTTTCTCGAACTATTATACTCAATTTAAGAGAAATTTCTTTGTCAAATTTACTCGCTGCCACTAGTGGAGAAGATTTTTTCAAACGTTTACGATGCTGGCGAATTTATTTTTTCAACTTTATTCGATATTGGTGAAAATTTTTTTTTCGAGTCTATTTGACGCTAGCGACGCTAAATCATTCAATGTGGTTAACGCGTGCGCACTTGTCGATTGTGGCGTCGCTCTCGTCGGTTTAATTACCCAAGTTTGAGGTAATTCCGTGTTTCAGCTCATTGCCTCTATAGGCATTGTGGCTTGAAGAAAAATTTTGGAACGCTTTGCCTTATGGCGAAGCACTAATCTTCAACGTTTAGCGCGTAAACGCGCATCGCAATATTGATATGCTAAAAATGAGCTGAAACACGTATATATGAATAGACAAATGAAAAAAAAAAAAAAAACAACGAAAAAACAATGCATTATTGCGAATAGTGAAAACTCATAAAATGATCAAATTTTCCCTCTTAGAATTTGCACTTGAGATGTTTTCACTCATTTTTATGCCTATTTAAAATTTTCTCTTCTAACGAATCTTCTATGATCAATCTTAATAGAGGAGAGACGCGTCGATTTGTATAGTGTTTATTTTTTCGCTTCGATACGCTCTATATAGATGTATAGCGAGCCGAGAGCGTATCATTGATTATTCATTTATCATATATCGAATACAACACATCTTAGAGGATTTTGCTAGATAGAAATTGCGTACGTTGATTGTATTGTATGCAATTTATGCTAGATAGACACTATTGTGTGGTGCACATATTGATAATTGTGAAATATTTTCATTTTCAGTGCTTACGGCCATACCACGTTGAAAGCACGACATCCCGTCCGATCTGTCAAGTTAAGCAACGTTGGGCCTGGTTAGTACTTGGATCGGAGACGGCTTGGGAATCCCAGGTGCTGTAAGCGTTATTTTTTTCTTTTTCTTTTTTTTTTCACTCTTTCTCCTTTTTTTCCACTAGCGGCAGCGAGTAATGAGCAATAATCGTTTAATGCTTGTGGCAAAATTAGTGATCGTAAAAATTTCTACGGCAAATATTAGTGAGAGCTATTGCGATAGTTTATTTTTCTCGAACTATTATACTCAATTTAAGAGAAATTTCTTTGTCAAATTTACTCGCTGCCACTAGTGGAGAAGATTTTTTCAAACGTTTACGATGCTGGCGAATTTATTTTTTCAACTTTATTCGATATTGGTGAAAATTTTTTTTTCGAGTCTATTTGACGCTAGCGACGCTAAATCATTCAATGTGGTTAACGCGTGCGCACTTGTCGATTGTGGCGTCGCTCTCGTCGGTTTAATTACCCAAGTTTGAGGTAATTCCGTGTTTCAGCTCATTGCCTCTATAGGCATTGTGGCTTGAAGAAAAATTTTGGAACGCTTTGCCTTATGGCGAAGCACTAATCTTCAACGTTTAGCGCGTAAACGCGCATCGCAATATTGATATGCTAAAAATGAGCTGAAACACGTATATATGAATAGACAAATGAAAAAAAAAAAAAAACAACGAAAAAACAATGCATTATTGCGAATAGTGAAAACTCATAAAATGATCAAATTTTCCCTCTTAGAATTTGCACTTGAGATGTTTTCACTCATTTTTATGCCTATTTAAAATTTTCTCTTCTAACGAATCTTCTATGATCAATCTTAATAGAGGAGAGACGCGTCGATTTGTATAGTGTTTATTTTTTCGCTTCGATACGCTCTATATAGATGTATAGCGAGCCGAGAGCGTATCATTGATTATTCATTTATCATATATCGAATACAACACATCTTAGAGGATTTTGCTAGATAGAAATTGCGTACGTTGATTGTATTGTATGCAATTTATGCTAGATAGACACTATTGTGTGGTGCACATATTGATAATTGTGAAATATTTTCATTTTCAGTGCTTACGGCCATACCACGTTGAAAGCACGACATCCCGTCCGATCTGTCAAGTTAAGCAACGTTGGGCCTGGTTAGTACTTGGATCGGAGACGGCTTGGGAATCCCAGGTGCTGTAAGCGTTATTTTTTTCTTTTTCTTTTTTTTTCACTCTTTCTCCTTTTTTTTCCACTAGCGGCAGCGAGTAATGAGCAATAATCGTTTAATGCTTGTGGCAAAATTAGTGATCGTAAAAATTTCTACGGCAAATATTAGTGAGAGCTATTGCGATAGTTTATTTTTCTCGAACTATTATACTCAATTTAAGAGAAATTTCTTTGTCAAATTTACTCGCTGCCACTAGTGGAGAAGATTTTTTTCAAACGTTTACGATGCTGGCGAATTTATTTTTTCAACTTTATTCGATATTGGTGAAAATTTTTTTTCGAGTCTATTTGACGCTAGCGACGCTAAATCATTCAATGTGGTTAACGCGTGCGCACTTGTCGATTGTGGCGTCGCTCTCGTCGGTTTAATTACCCAAGTTTGAGGTAATTCCGTGTTTCAGCTCATTGCCTCTATAGGCATTGTGGCTTGAAGAAAAATTTTGGAACGCTTTGCCTTATGGCGAAGCACTAATCTTCAACGTTTAGCGCGTAAACGCGCATCGCAATATTGATATGCTAAAAATGAGCTGAAACACGTATATATGAATAGACAAATGAAAAAAAAAAAAAAACAACGAAAAAACAATGCATTATTGCGAATAGTGAAAACTCATAAAATGATCAAATTTTCCCTCTTAGAATTTGCACTTGAGATGTTTTCACTCATTTTTATGCCTATTTAAAATTTTCTCTTCTAACGAATCTTCTATGATCAATCTTAATAGAGGAGAGACGCGTCGATTTGTATAGTGTTTATTTTTTCGCTTCGATACGCTCTATATAGATGTATAGCGAGCCGAGAGCGTATCATTGATTATTCATTTATCATATATCGAATACAACACATCTTAGAGGATTTTGCTAGATAGAAATTGCGTACGTTGATTGTATTGTATGCAATTTATGCTAGATAGACACTATTGTGTGGTGCACATATTGATAATTGTGAAATATTTTCATTTTCAGTGCTTACGGCCATACCACGTTGAAAGCACGACATCCCGTCCGATCTGTCAAGTTAAGCAACGTTGGGCCTGGTTAGTACTTGGATCGGAGACGGCTTGGGAATCCCAGGTGCTGTAAGCGTTATTTTTTTCTTTTTCTTTTTTTTTCACTCTTTCTCCTTTTTTTTCCACTAGCGGCAGCGAGTAATGAGCAATAATCGTTTAATGCTTGTGGCAAAATTAGTGATCGTAAAAATTTCTACGGCAAATATTAGTGAGAGCTATTGCGATAGTTTATTTTTCTCGAACTATTATACTCAATTTAAGAGAAATTTCTTTGTCAAATTTACTCGCTGCCACTAGTGGAGAAGATTTTTTTCAAACGTTTACGATGCTGGCGAATTTATTTTTTCAACTTTATTCGATATTGGTGAAAATTTTTTTTCGAGTCTATTTGACGCTAGCGACGCTAAATCATTCAATGTGGTTAACGCGTGCGCACTTGTCGATTGTGGCGTCGCTCTCGTCGGTTTAATTACCCAAGTTTGAGGTAATTCCGTGTTTCAGCTCATTGCCTCTATAGGCATTGTGGCTTGAAGAAAAATTTTGGAACGCTTTGCCTTATGGCGAAGCACTAATCTTCAACGTTTAGCGCGTAAACGCGCATCGCAATATTGATATGCTAAAAATGAGCTGAAACACGTATATATGAATAGACAAATGAAAAAAAAAAAAAAACAACGAAAAAACAATGCATTATTGCGAATAGTGAAAACTCATAAAATGATCAAATTTTCCCTCTTAGAATTTGCACTTGAGATGTTTTCACTCATTTTTATGCCTATTTAAAATTTTCTCTTCTAACGAATCTTCTATGATCAATCTTAATAGAGGAGAGACGCGTCGATTTGTATAGTGTTTATTTTTTCGCTTCGATACGCTCTATATAGATGTATAGCGAGCCGAGAGCGTATCATTGATTATTCATTTATCATATATCGAATACAACACATCTTAGAGGATTTTGCTAGATAGAAATTGCGTACGTTGATTGTATTGTATGCAATTTATGCTAGATAGACACTATTGTGTGGTGCACATATTGATAATTGTGAAATATTTTCATTTTCAGTGCTTACGGCCATACCACGTTGAAAGCACGACATCCCGTCCGATCTGTCAAGTTAAGCAACGTTGGGCCTGGTTAGTACTTGGATCGGAGACGGCTTGGGAATCCCAGGTGCTGTAAGCGTTATTTTTTTCTTTTTCTTTTTTTTTCACTCTTTCTCCTTTTTTTTCCACTAGCGGCAGCGAGTAATGAGCAATAATCGTTTAATGCTTGTGGCAAAATTAGTGATCGTAAAAATTTCTACGGCAAATATTAGTGAGAGCTATTGCGATAGTTTATTTTTCTCGAACTATTATACTCAATTTAAGAGAAATTTCTTTGTCAAATTTACTCGCTGCCACTAGTGGAGAAGATTTTTTTCAAACGTTTACGATGCTGGCGAATTTATTTTTTCAACTTTATTCGATATTGGTGAAAATTTTTTTTTCGAGTCTATTTGACGCTAGCGACGCTAAATCATTCAATGTGGTTAACGCGTGCGCACTTGTCGATTGTGGCGTCGCTCTCGTCGGTTTAATTACCCAAGTTTGAGGTAATTCCGTGTTTCAGCTCATTGCCTCTATAGGCATTGTGGCTTGAAGAAAAATTTTGGAACGCTTTGCCTTATGGCGAAGCACTAATCTTCAACGTTTAGCGCGTAAACGCGCATCGCAATATTGATATGCTAAAAATGAGCTGAAACACGTATATATGAATAGACAAATGAAAAAAAAAAAAAAACAACGAAAAAACAATGCATTATTGCGAATAGTGAAAACTCATAAAATGATCAAATTTTCCCTCTTAGAATTTGCACTTGAGATGTTTTCACTCATTTTTATGCCTATTTAAAATTTTCTCTTCTAACGAATCTTCTATGATCAATCTTAATAGAGGAGAGACGCGTCGATTTGTATAGTGTTTATTTTTTCGCTTCGATACGCTCTATATAGATGTATAGCGAGCCGAGAGCGTATCATTGATTATTCATTTATCATATATCGAATACAACACATCTTAGAGGATTTTGCTAGATAGAAATTGCGTACGTTGATTGTATTGTATGCAATTTATGCTAGATAGACACTATTGTGTGGTGCACATATTGATAATTGTGAAATATTTTCATTTTCAGTGCTTACGGCCATACCACGTTGAAAGCACGACATCCCGTCCGATCTGTCAAGTTAAGCAACGTTGGGCCTGGTTAGTACTTGGATCGGAGACGGCTTGGGAATCCCAGGTGCTGTAAGCGTTATTTTTTTCTTTTTCTTTTTTTTTTCACTCTTTCTCCTTTTTTTCCACTAGCGGCAGCGAGTAATGAGCAATAATCGTTTAATGCTTGTGGCAAAATTAGTGATCGTAAAAATTTCTACGGCAAATATTAGTGAGAGCTATTGCGATAGTTTATTTTTCTCGAACTATTATACTCAATTTAAGAGAAATTTCTTTGTCAAATTTACTCGCTGCCACTAGTGGAGAAGATTTTTTTCAAACGTTTACGATGCTGGCGAATTTATTTTTTCAACTTTATTCGATATTGGTGAAAATTTTTTTTTCGAGTCTATTTGACGCTAGCGACGCTAAATCATTCAATGTGGTTAACGCGTGCGCACTTGTCGATTGTGGCGTCGCTCTCGTCGGTTTAATTACCCAAGTTTGAGGTAATTCCGTGTTTCAGCTCATTGCCTCTATAGGCATTGTGGCTTGAAGAAAAATTTTGGAACGCTTTGCCTTATGGCGAAGCACTAATCTTCAACGTTTAGCGCGTAAACGCGCATCGCAATATTGATATGCTAAAAATGAGCTGAAACACGTATATATGAATAGACAAATGAAAAAAAAAAAAAAAACAACGAAAAAACAATGCATTATTGCGAATAGTGAAAACTCATAAAATGATCAAATTTTCCCTCTTAGAATTTGCACTTGAGATGTTTTCACTCATTTTTATGCCTATTTAAAATTTTCTCTTCTAACGAATCTTCTATGATCAATCTTAATAGAGGAGAGACGCGTCGATTTGTATAGTGTTTATTTTTTCGCTTCGATACGCTCTATATAGATGTATAGCGAGCCGAGAGCGTATCATTGATTATTCATTTATCATATATCGAATACAACACATCTTAGAGGATTTTGCTAGATAGAAATTGCGTACGTTGATTGTATTGTATGCAATTTATGCTAGATAGACACTATTGTGTGGTGCACATATTGATAATTGTGAAATATTTTCATTTTCAGTGCTTACGGCCATACCACGTTGAAAGCACGACATCCCGTCCGATCTGTCAAGTTAAGCAACGTTGGGCCTGGTTAGTACTTGGATCGGAGACGGCTTGGGAATCCCAGGTGCTGTAAGCGTTATTTTTTTCTTTTTCTTTTTTTTTCACTCTTTCTCCTTTTTTTCCACTAGCGGCAGCGAGTAATGAGCAATAATCGTTTAATGCTTGTGGCAAAATTAGTGATCGTAAAAATTTCTACGGCAAATATTAGTGAGAGCTATTGCGATAGTTTATTTTTCTCGAACTATTATACTCAATTTAAGAGAAATTTCTTTGTCAAATTTACTCGCTGCCACTAGTGGAGAAGATTTTTTTCAAACGTTTACGATGCTGGCGAATTTATTTTTTCAACTTTATTCGATATTGGTGAAAATTTTTTTTCGAGTCTATTTGACGCTAGCGACGCTAAATCATTCAATGTGGTTAACGCGTGCGCACTTGTCGATTGTGGCGTCGCTCTCGTCGGTTTAATTACCCAAGTTTGAGGTAATTCCGTGTTTCAGCTCATTGCCTCTATAGGCATTGTGGCTTGAAGAAAAATTTTGGAACGCTTTGCCTTATGGCGAAGCACTAATCTTCAACGTTTAGCGCGTAAACGCGCATCGCAATATTGATATGCTAAAAATGAGCTGAAACACGTATATATGAATAGACAAATGAAAAAAAAAAAAAAAACAACGAAAAAACAATGCATTATTGCGAATAGTGAAAACTCATAAAATGATCAAATTTTCCCTCTTAGAATTTGCACTTGAGATGTTTTCACTCATTTTTATGCCTATTTAAAATTTTCTCTTCTAACGAATCTTCTATGATCAATCTTAATAGAGGAGAGACGCGTCGATTTGTATAGTGTTTATTTTTTCGCTTCGATACGCTCTATATAGATGTATAGCGAGCCGAGAGCGTATCATTGATTATTCATTTATCATATATCGAATACAACACATCTTAGAGGATTTTGCTAGATAGAAATTGCGTACGTTGATTGTATTGTATGCAATTTATGCTAGATAGACACTATTGTGTGGTGCACATATTGATAATTGTGAAATATTTTCATTTTCAGTGCTTACGGCCATACCACGTTGAAAGCACGACATCCCGTCCGATCTGTCAAGTTAAGCAACGTTGGGCCTGGTTAGTACTTGGATCGGAGACGGCTTGGGAATCCCAGGTGCTGTAAGCGTTATTTTTTTCTTTTTCTTTTTTTTTTCACTCTTTCTCCTTTTTTTTCCACTAGCGGCAGCGAGTAATGAGCAATAATCGTTTAATGCTTGTGGCAAAATTAGTGATCGTAAAAATTTCTACGGCAAATATTAGTGAGAGCTATTGCGATAGTTTATTTTTCTCGAACTATTATACTCAATTTAAGAGAAATTTCTTTGTCAAATTTACTCGCTGCCACTAGTGGAGAAGATTTTTTTCAAACGTTTACGATGCTGGCGAATTTATTTTTTCAACTTTATTCGATATTGGTGAAAATTTTTTTTTCGAGTCTATTTGACGCTAGCGACGCTAAATCATTCAATGTGGTTAACGCGTGCGCACTTGTCGATTGTGGCGTCGCTCTCGTCGGTTTAATTACCCAAGTTTGAGGTAATTCCGTGTTTCAGCTCATTGCCTCTATAGGCATTGTGGCTTGAAGAAAAATTTTGGAACGCTTTGCCTTATGGCGAAGCACTAATCTTCAACGTTTAGCGCGTAAACGCGCATCGCAATATTGATATGCTAAAAATGAGCTGAAACACGTATATATGAATAGACAAATGAAAAAAAAAAAAAAAACAACGAAAAAACAATGCATTATTGCGAATAGTGAAAACTCATAAAATGATCAAATTTTCCCTCTTAGAATTTGCACTTGAGATGTTTTCACTCATTTTTATGCCTATTTAAAATTTTCTCTTCTAACGAATCTTCTATGATCAATCTTAATAGAGGAGAGACGCGTCGATTTGTATAGTGTTTATTTTTTCGCTTCGATACGCTCTATATAGATGTATAGCGAGCCGAGAGCGTATCATTGATTATTCATTTATCATATATCGAATACAACACATCTTAGAGGATTTTGCTAGATAGAAATTGCGTACGTTGATTGTATTGTATGCAATTTATGCTAGATAGACACTATTGTGTGGTGCACATATTGATAATTGTGAAATATTTTCATTTTCAGTGCTTACGGCCATACCACGTTGAAAGCACGACATCCCGTCCGATCTGTCAAGTTAAGCAACGTTGGGCCTGGTTAGTACTTGGATCGGAGACGGCTTGGGAATCCCAGGTGCTGTAAGCGTTATTTTTTTCTTTTTCTTTTTTTTTTCACTCTTTCTCCTTTTTTTTCCACTAGCGGCAGCGAGTAATGAGCAATAATCGTTTAATGCTTGTGGCAAAATTAGTGATCGTAAAAATTTCTACGGCAAATATTAGTGAGAGCTATTGCGATAGTTTATTTTTCTCGAACTATTATACTCAATTTAAGAGAAATTTCTTTGTCAAATTTACTCGCTGCCACTAGTGGAGAAGATTTTTTTCAAACGTTTACGATGCTGGCGAATTTATTTTTTCAACTTTATTCGATATTGGTGAAAATTTTTTTTCGAGTCTATTTGACGCTAGCGACGCTAAATCATTCAATGTGGTTAACGCGTGCGCACTTGTCGATTGTGGCGTCGCTCTCGTCGGTTTAATTACCCAAGTTTGAGGTAATTCCGTGTTTCAGCTCATTGCCTCTATAGGCATTGTGGCTTGAAGAAAAATTTTGGAACGCTTTGCCTTATGGCGAAGCACTAATCTTCAACGTTTAGCGCGTAAACGCGCATCGCAATATTGATATGCTAAAAATGAGCTGAAACACGTATATATGAATAGACAAATGAAAAAAAAAAAAAAAACAACGAAAAAACAATGCATTATTGCGAATAGTGAAAACTCATAAAATGATCAAATTTTCCCTCTTAGAATTTGCACTTGAGATGTTTTCACTCATTTTTATGCCTATTTAAAATTTTCTCTTCTAACGAATCTTCTATGATCAATCTTAATAGAGGAGAGACGCGTCGATTTGTATAGTGTTTATTTTTTCGCTTCGATACGCTCTATATAGATGTATAGCGAGCCGAGAGCGTATCATTGATTATTCATTTATCATATATCGAATACAACACATCTTAGAGGATTTTGCTAGATAGAAATTGCGTACGTTGATTGTATTGTATGCAATTTATGCTAGATAGACACTATTGTGTGGTGCACATATTGATAATTGTGAAATATTTTCATTTTCAGTGCTTACGGCCATACCACGTTGAAAGCACGACATCCCGTCCGATCTGTCAAGTTAAGCAACGTTGGGCCTGGTTAGTACTTGGATCGGAGACGGCTTGGGAATCCCAGGTGCTGTAAGCGTTATTTTTTTCTTTTTCTTTTTTTTTTCACTCTTTCTCCTTTTTTTCCACTAGCGGCAGCGAGTAATGAGCAATAATCGTTTAATGCTTGTGGCAAAATTAGTGATCGTAAAAATTTCTACGGCAAATATTAGTGAGAGCTATTGCGATAGTTTATTTTTCTCGAACTATTATACTCAATTTAAGAGAAATTTCTTTGTCAAATTTACTCGCTGCCACTAGTGGAGAAGATTTTTTTCAAACGTTTACGATGCTGGCGAATTTATTTTTTCAACTTTATTCGATATTGGTGAAAATTTTTTTTCGAGTCTATTTGACGCTAGCGACGCTAAATCATTCAATGTGGTTAACGCGTGCGCACTTGTCGATTGTGGCGTCGCTCTCGTCGGTTTAATTACCCAAGTTTGAGGTAATTCCGTGTTTCAGCTCATTGCCTCTATAGGCATTGTGGCTTGAAGAAAAATTTTGGAACGCTTTGCCTTATGGCGAAGCACTAATCTTCAACGTTTAGCGCGTAAACGCGCATCGCAATATTGATATGCTAAAAATGAGCTGAAACACGTATATATGAATAGACAAATGAAAAAAAAAAAAAAAACAACGAAAAAACAATGCATTATTGCGAATAGTGAAAACTCATAAAATGATCAAATTTTCCCTCTTAGAATTTGCACTTGAGATGTTTTCACTCATTTTTATGCCTATTTAAAATTTTCTCTTCTAACGAATCTTCTATGATCAATCTTAATAGAGGAGAGACGCGTCGATTTGTATAGTGTTTATTTTTTCGCTTCGATACGCTCTATATAGATGTATAGCGAGCCGAGAGCGTATCATTGATTATTCATTTATCATATATCGAATACAACACATCTTAGAGGATTTTGCTAGATAGAAATTGCGTACGTTGATTGTATTGTATGCAATTTATGCTAGATAGACACTATTGTGTGGTGCACATATTGATAATTGTGAAATATTTTCATTTTCAGTGCTTACGGCCATACCACGTTGAAAGCACGACATCCCGTCCGATCTGTCAAGTTAAGCAACGTTGGGCCTGGTTAGTACTTGGATCGGAGACGGCTTGGGAATCCCAGGTGCTGTAAGCGTTATTTTTTTCTTTTTCTTTTTTTTTTCACTCTTTCTCCTTTTTTTTCCACTAGCGGCAGCGAGTAATGAGCAATAATCGTTTAATGCTTGTGGCAAAATTAGTGATCGTAAAAATTTCTACGGCAAATATTAGTGAGAGCTATTGCGATAGTTTATTTTTCTCGAACTATTATACTCAATTTAAGAGAAATTTCTTTGTCAAATTTACTCGCTGCCACTAGTGGAGAAGATTTTTTTCAAACGTTTACGATGCTGGCGAATTTATTTTTTCAACTTTATTCGATATTGGTGAAAATTTTTTTTCGAGTCTATTTGACGCTAGCGACGCTAAATCATTCAATGTGGTTAACGCGTGCGCACTTGTCGATTGTGGCGTCGCTCTCGTCGGTTTAATTACCCAAGTTTGAGGTAATTCCGTGTTTCAGCTCATTGCCTCTATAGGCATTGTGGCTTGAAGAAAAATTTTGGAACGCTTTGCCTTATGGCGAAGCACTAATCTTCAACGTTTAGCGCGTAAACGCGCATCGCAATATTGATATGCTAAAAATGAGCTGAAACACGTATATATGAATAGACAAATGAAAAAAAAAAAAAAAACAACGAAAAAACAATGCATTATTGCGAATAGTGAAAACTCATAAAATGATCAAATTTTCCCTCTTAGAATTTGCACTTGAGATGTTTTCACTCATTTTTATGCCTATTTAAAATTTTCTCTTCTAACGAATCTTCTATGATCAATCTTAATAGAGGAGAGACGCGTCGATTTGTATAGTGTTTATTTTTTCGCTTCGATACGCTCTATATAGATGTATAGCGAGCCGAGAGCGTATCATTGATTATTCATTTATCATATATCGAATACAACACATCTTAGAGGATTTTGCTAGATAGAAATTGCGTACGTTGATTGTATTGTATGCAATTTATGCTAGATAGACACTATTGTGTGGTGCACATATTGATAATTGTGAAATATTTTCATTTTCAGTGCTTACGGCCATACCACGTTGAAAGCACGACATCCCGTCCGATCTGTCAAGTTAAGCAACGTTGGGCCTGGTTAGTACTTGGATCGGAGACGGCTTGGGAATCCCAGGTGCTGTAAGCGTTATTTTTTTCTTTTTCTTTTTTTTTCACTCTTTCTCCTTTTTTTCCACTAGCGGCAGCGAGTAATGAGCAATAATCGTTTAATGCTTGTGGCAAAATTAGTGATCGTAAAAATTTCTACGGCAAATATTAGTGAGAGCTATTGCGATAGTTTATTTTTCTCGAACTATTATACTCAATTTAAGAGAAATTTCTTTGTCAAATTTACTCGCTGCCACTAGTGGAGAAGATTTTTTTCAAACGTTTACGATGCTGGCGAATTTATTTTTTCAACTTTATTCGATATTGGTGAAAATTTTTTTTTCGAGTCTATTTGACGCTAGCGACGCTAAATCATTCAATGTGGTTAACGCGTGCGCACTTGTCGATTGTGGCGTCGCTCTCGTCGGTTTAATTACCCAAGTTTGAGGTAATTCCGTGTTTCAGCTCATTGCCTCTATAGGCATTGTGGCTTGAAGAAAAATTTTGGAACGCTTTGCCTTATGGCGAAGCACTAATCTTCAACGTTTAGCGCGTAAACGCGCATCGCAATATTGATATGCTAAAAATGAGCTGAAACACGTATATATGAATAGACAAATGAAAAAAAAAAAAAAAAACAACGAAAAAACAATGCATTATTGCGAATAGTGAAAACTCATAAAATGATCAAATTTTCCCTCTTAGAATTTGCACTTGAGATGTTTTCACTCATTTTTATGCCTATTTAAAATTTTCTCTTCTAACGAATCTTCTATGATCAATCTTAATAGAGGAGAGACGCGTCGATTTGTATAGTGTTTATTTTTTCGCTTCGATACGCTCTATATAGATGTATAGCGAGCCGAGAGCGTATCATTGATTATTCATTTATCATATATCGAATACAACACATCTTAGAGGATTTTGCTAGATAGAAATTGCGTACGTTGATTGTATTGTATGCAATTTATGCTAGATAGACACTATTGTGTGGTGCACATATTGATAATTGTGAAATATTTTCATTTTCAGTGCTTACGGCCATACCACGTTGAAAGCACGACATCCCGTCCGATCTGTCAAGTTAAGCAACGTTGGGCCTGGTTAGTACTTGGATCGGAGACGGCTTGGGAATCCCAGGTGCTGTAAGCGTTATTTTTTTCTTTTTCTTTTTTTTTTCACTCTTTCTCCTTTTTTTTCCACTAGCGGCAGCGAGTAATGAGCAATAATCGTTTAATGCTTGTGGCAAAATTAGTGATCGTAAAAATTTCTACGGCAAATATTAGTGAGAGCTATTGCGATAGTTTATTTTTCTCGAACTATTATACTCAATTTAAGAGAAATTTCTTTGTCAAATTTACTCGCTGCCACTAGTGGAGAAGATTTTTTTCAAACGTTTACGATGCTGGCGAATTTATTTTTTCAACTTTATTCGATATTGGTGAAAATTTTTTTTTCGAGTCTATTTGACGCTAGCGACGCTAAATCATTCAATGTGGTTAACGCGTGCGCACTTGTCGATTGTGGCGTCGCTCTCGTCGGTTTAATTACCCAAGTTTGAGGTAATTCCGTGTTTCAGCTCATTGCCTCTATAGGCATTGTGGCTTGAAGAAAAATTTTGGAACGCTTTGCCTTATGGCGAAGCACTAATCTTCAACGTTTAGCGCGTAAACGCGCATCGCAATATTGATATGCTAAAAATGAGCTGAAACACGTATATATGAATAGACAAATGAAAAAAAAAAAAAAAAACAACGAAAAAACAATGCATTATTGCGAATAGTGAAAACTCATAAAATGATCAAATTTTCCCTCTTAGAATTTGCACTTGAGATGTTTTCACTCATTTTTATGCCTATTTAAAATTTTCTCTTCTAACGAATCTTCTATGATCAATCTTAATAGAGGAGAGACGCGTCGATTTGTATAGTGTTTATTTTTTCGCTTCGATACGCTCTATATAGATGTATAGCGAGCCGAGAGCGTATCATTGATTATTCATTTATCATATATCGAATACAACACATCTTAGAGGATTTTGCTAGATAGAAATTGCGTACGTTGATTGTATTGTATGCAATTTATGCTAGATAGACACTATTGTGTGGTGCACATATTGATAATTGTGAAATATTTTCATTTTCAGTGCTTACGGCCATACCACGTTGAAAGCACGACATCCCGTCCGATCTGTCAAGTTAAGCAACGTTGGGCCTGGTTAGTACTTGGATCGGAGACGGCTTGGGAATCCCAGGTGCTGTAAGCGTTATTTTTTTCTTTTTCTTTTTTTTTTCACTCTTTCTCCTTTTTTTTCCACTAGCGGCAGCGAGTAATGAGCAATAATCGTTTAATGCTTGTGGCAAAATTAGTGATCGTAAAAATTTCTACGGCAAATATTAGTGAGAGCTATTGCGATAGTTTATTTTTCTCGAACTATTATACTCAATTTAAGAGAAATTTCTTTGTCAAATTTACTCGCTGCCACTAGTGGAGAAGATTTTTTTCAAACGTTTACGATGCTGGCGAATTTATTTTTTCAACTTTATTCGATATTGGTGAAAATTTTTTTTTCGAGTCTATTTGACGCTAGCGACGCTAAATCATTCAATGTGGTTAACGCGTGCGCACTTGTCGATTGTGGCGTCGCTCTCGTCGGTTTAATTACCCAAGTTTGAGGTAATTCCGTGTTTCAGCTCATTGCCTCTATAGGCATTGTGGCTTGAAGAAAAATTTTGGAACGCTTTGCCTTATGGCGAAGCACTAATCTTCAACGTTTAGCGCGTAAACGCGCATCGCAATATTGATATGCTAAAAATGAGCTGAAACACGTATATATGAATAGACAAATGAAAAAAAAAAAAAAAAACAACGAAAAAACAATGCATTATTGCGAATAGTGAAAACTCATAAAATGATCAAATTTTCCCTCTTAGAATTTGCACTTGAGATGTTTTCACTCATTTTTATGCCTATTTAAAATTTTCTCTTCTAACGAATCTTCTATGATCAATCTTAATAGAGGAGAGACGCGTCGATTTGTATAGTGTTTATTTTTTCGCTTCGATACGCTCTATATAGATGTATAGCGAGCCGAGAGCGTATCATTGATTATTCATTTATCATATATCGAATACAACACATCTTAGAGGATTTTGCTAGATAGAAATTGCGTACGTTGATTGTATTGTATGCAATTTATGCTAGATAGACACTATTGTGTGGTGCACATATTGATAATTGTGAAATATTTTCATTTTCAGTGCTTACGGCCATACCACGTTGAAAGCACGACATCCCGTCCGATCTGTCAAGTTAAGCAACGTTGGGCCTGGTTAGTACTTGGATCGGAGACGGCTTGGGAATCCCAGGTGCTGTAAGCGTTATTTTTTTCTTTTTCTTTTTTTTTTCACTCTTTCTCCTTTTTTTTCCACTAGCGGCAGCGAGTAATGAGCAATAATCGTTTAATGCTTGTGGCAAAATTAGTGATCGTAAAAATTTCTACGGCAAATATTAGTGAGAGCTATTGCGATAGTTTATTTTTCTCGAACTATTATACTCAATTTAAGAGAAATTTCTTTGTCAAATTTACTCGCTGCCACTAGTGGAGAAGATTTTTTTCAAACGTTTACGATGCTGGCGAATTTATTTTTTCAACTTTATTCGATATTGGTGAAAATTTTTTTTCGAGTCTATTTGACGCTAGCGACGCTAAATCATTCAATGTGGTTAACGCGTGCGCACTTGTCGATTGTGGCGTCGCTCTCGTCGGTTTAATTACCCAAGTTTGAGGTAATTCCGTGTTTCAGCTCATTGCCTCTATAGGCATTGTGGCTTGAAGAAAAATTTTGGAACGCTTTGCCTTATGGCGAAGCACTAATCTTCAACGTTTAGCGCGTAAACGCGCATCGCAATATTGATATGCTAAAAATGAGCTGAAACACGTATATATGAATAGACAAATGAAAAAAAAAAAAAAAAACAACGAAAAAACAATGCATTATTGCGAATAGTGAAAACTCATAAAATGATCAAATTTTCCCTCTTAGAATTTGCACTTGAGATGTTTTCACTCATTTTTATGCCTATTTAAAATTTTCTCTTCTAACGAATCTTCTATGATCAATCTTAATAGAGGAGAGACGCGTCGATTTGTATAGTGTTTATTTTTTCGCTTCGATACGCTCTATATAGATGTATAGCGAGCCGAGAGCGTATCATTGATTATTCATTTATCATATATCGAATACAACACATCTTAGAGGATTTTGCTAGATAGAAATTGCGTACGTTGATTGTATTGTATGCAATTTATGCTAGATAGACACTATTGTGTGGTGCACATATTGATAATTGTGAAATATTTTCATTTTCAGTGCTTACGGCCATACCACGTTGAAAGCACGACATCCCGTCCGATCTGTCAAGTTAAGCAACGTTGGGCCTGGTTAGTACTTGGATCGGAGACGGCTTGGGAATCCCAGGTGCTGTAAGCGTTATTTTTTTCTTTTTCTTTTTTTTTTCACTCTTTCTCCTTTTTTTTCCACTAGCGGCAGCGAGTAATGAGCAATAATCGTTTAATGCTTGTGGCAAAATTAGTGATCGTAAAAATTTCTACGGCAAATATTAGTGAGAGCTATTGCGATAGTTTATTTTTCTCGAACTATTATACTCAATTTAAGAGAAATTTCTTTGTCAAATTTACTCGCTGCCACTAGTGGAGAAGATTTTTTTCAAACGTTTACGATGCTGGCGAATTTATTTTTTCAACTTTATTCGATATTGGTGAAAATTTTTTTTCGAGTCTATTTGACGCTAGCGACGCTAAATCATTCAATGTGGTTAACGCGTGCGCACTTGTCGATTGTGGCGTCGCTCTCGTCGGTTTAATTACCCAAGTTTGAGGTAATTCCGTGTTTCAGCTCATTGCCTCTATAGGCATTGTGGCTTGAAGAAAAATTTTGGAACGCTTTGCCTTATGGCGAAGCACTAATCTTCAACGTTTAGCGCGTAAACGCGCATCGCAATATTGATATGCTAAAAATGAGCTGAAACACGTATATATGAATAGACAAATGAAAAAAAAAAAAAAAAACAACGAAAAAACAATGCATTATTGCGAATAGTGAAAACTCATAAAATGATCAAATTTTCCCTCTTAGAATTTGCACTTGAGATGTTTTCACTCATTTTTATGCCTATTTAAAATTTTCTCTTCTAACGAATCTTCTATGATCAATCTTAATAGAGGAGAGACGCGTCGATTTGTATAGTGTTTATTTTTTCGCTTCGATACGCTCTATATAGATGTATAGCGAGCCGAGAGCGTATCATTGATTATTCATTTATCATATATCGAATACAACACATCTTAGAGGATTTTGCTAGATAGAAATTGCGTACGTTGATTGTATTGTATGCAATTTATGCTAGATAGACACTATTGTGTGGTGCACATATTGATAATTGTGAAATATTTTCATTTTCAGTGCTTACGGCCATACCACGTTGAAAGCACGACATCCCGTCCGATCTGTCAAGTTAAGCAACGTTGGGCCTGGTTAGTACTTGGATCGGAGACGGCTTGGGAATCCCAGGTGCTGTAAGCGTTATTTTTTTCTTTTTCTTTTTTTTTTCACTCTTTCTCCTTTTTTTTCCACTAGCGGCAGCGAGTAATGAGCAATAATCGTTTAATGCTTGTGGCAAAATTAGTGATCGTAAAAATTTCTACGGCAAATATTAGTGAGAGCTATTGCGATAGTTTATTTTTCTCGAACTATTATACTCAATTTAAGAGAAATTTCTTTGTCAAATTTACTCGCTGCCACTAGTGGAGAAGATTTTTTTCAAACGTTTACGATGCTGGCGAATTTATTTTTTCAACTTTATTCGATATTGGTGAAAATTTTTTTTTCGAGTCTATTTGACGCTAGCGACGCTAAATCATTCAATGTGGTTAACGCGTGCGCACTTGTCGATTGTGGCGTCGCTCTCGTCGGTTTAATTACCCAAGTTTGAGGTAATTCCGTGTTTCAGCTCATTGCCTCTATAGGCATTGTGGCTTGAAGAAAAATTTTGGAACGCTTTGCCTTATGGCGAAGCACTAATCTTCAACGTTTAGCGCGTAAACGCGCATCGCAATATTGATATGCTAAAAATGAGCTGAAACACGTATATATGAATAGACAAATGAAAAAAAAAAAAAAAAACAACGAAAAAACAATGCATTATTGCGAATAGTGAAAACTCATAAAATGATCAAATTTTCCCTCTTAGAATTTGCACTTGAGATGTTTTCACTCATTTTTATGCCTATTTAAAATTTTCTCTTCTAACGAATCTTCTATGATCAATCTTAATAGAGGAGAGACGCGTCGATTTGTATAGTGTTTATTTTTTCGCTTCGATACGCTCTATATAGATGTATAGCGAGCCGAGAGCGTATCATTGATTATTCATTTATCATATATCGAATACAACACATCTTAGAGGATTTTGCTAGATAGAAATTGCGTACGTTGATTGTATTGTATGCAATTTATGCTAGATAGACACTATTGTGTGGTGCACATATTGATAATTGTGAAATATTTTCATTTTCAGTGCTTACGGCCATACCACGTTGAAAGCACGACATCCCGTCCGATCTGTCAAGTTAAGCAACGTTGGGCCTGGTTAGTACTTGGATCGGAGACGGCTTGGGAATCCCAGGTGCTGTAAGCGTTATTTTTTTCTTTTTCTTTTTTTTTTCACTCTTTCTCCTTTTTTTCCACTAGCGGCAGCGAGTAATGAGCAATAATCGTTTAATGCTTGTGGCAAAATTAGTGATCGTAAAAATTTCTACGGCAAATATTAGTGAGAGCTATTGCGATAGTTTATTTTTCTCGAACTATTATACTCAATTTAAGAGAAATTTCTTTGTCAAATTTACTCGCTGCCACTAGTGGAGAAGATTTTTTTCAAACGTTTACGATGCTGGCGAATTTATTTTTTCAACTTTATTCGATATTGGTGAAAATTTTTTTTTCGAGTCTATTTGACGCTAGCGACGCTAAATCATTCAATGTGGTTAACGCGTGCGCACTTGTCGATTGTGGCGTCGCTCTCGTCGGTTTAATTACCCAAGTTTGAGGTAATTCCGTGTTTCAGCTCATTGCCTCTATAGGCATTGTGGCTTGAAGAAAAATTTTGGAACGCTTTGCCTTATGGCGAAGCACTAATCTTCAACGTTTAGCGCGTAAACGCGCATCGCAATATTGATATGCTAAAAATGAGCTGAAACACGTATATATGAATAGACAAATGAAAAAAAAAAAAAAAACAACGAAAAAACAATGCATTATTGCGAATAGTGAAAACTCATAAAATGATCAAATTTTCCCTCTTAGAATTTGCACTTGAGATGTTTTCACTCATTTTTATGCCTATTTAAAATTTTCTCTTCTAACGAATCTTCTATGATCAATCTTAATAGAGGAGAGACGCGTCGATTTGTATAGTGTTTATTTTTTCGCTTCGATACGCTCTATATAGATGTATAGCGAGCCGAGAGCGTATCATTGATTATTCATTTATCATATATCGAATACAACACATCTTAGAGGATTTTGCTAGATAGAAATTGCGTACGTTGATTGTATTGTATGCAATTTATGCTAGATAGACACTATTGTGTGGTGCACATATTGATAATTGTGAAATATTTTCATTTTCAGTGCTTACGGCCATACCACGTTGAAAGCACGACATCCCGTCCGATCTGTCAAGTTAAGCAACGTTGGGCCTGGTTAGTACTTGGATCGGAGACGGCTTGGGAATCCCAGGTGCTGTAAGCGTTATTTTTTTCTTTTTCTTTTTTTTTTCACTCTTTCTCCTTTTTTTTCCACTAGCGGCAGCGAGTAATGAGCAATAATCGTTTAATGCTTGTGGCAAAATTAGTGATCGTAAAAATTTCTACGGCAAATATTAGTGAGAGCTATTGCGATAGTTTATTTTTCTCGAACTATTATACTCAATTTAAGAGAAATTTCTTTGTCAAATTTACTCGCTGCCACTAGTGGAGAAGATTTTTTTCAAACGTTTACGATGCTGGCGAATTTATTTTTTCAACTTTATTCGATATTGGTGAAAATTTTTTTTCGAGTCTATTTGACGCTAGCGACGCTAAATCATTCAATGTGGTTAACGCGTGCGCACTTGTCGATTGTGGCGTCGCTCTCGTCGGTTTAATTACCCAAGTTTGAGGTAATTCCGTGTTTCAGCTCATTGCCTCTATAGGCATTGTGGCTTGAAGAAAAATTTTGGAACGCTTTGCCTTATGGCGAAGCACTAATCTTCAACGTTTAGCGCGTAAACGCGCATCGCAATATTGATATGCTAAAAATGAGCTGAAACACGTATATATGAATAGACAAATGAAAAAAAAAAAAAAAAACAACGAAAAAACAATGCATTATTGCGAATAGTGAAAACTCATAAAATGATCAAATTTTCCCTCTTAGAATTTGCACTTGAGATGTTTTCACTCATTTTTATGCCTATTTAAAATTTTCTCTTCTAACGAATCTTCTATGATCAATCTTAATAGAGGAGAGACGCGTCGATTTGTATAGTGTTTATTTTTTCGCTTCGATACGCTCTATATAGATGTATAGCGAGCCGAGAGCGTATCATTGATTATTCATTTATCATATATCGAATACAACACATCTTAGAGGATTTTGCTAGATAGAAATTGCGTACGTTGATTGTATTGTATGCAATTTATGCTAGATAGACACTATTGTGTGGTGCACATATTGATAATTGTGAAATATTTTCATTTTCAGTGCTTACGGCCATACCACGTTGAAAGCACGACATCCCGTCCGATCTGTCAAGTTAAGCAACGTTGGGCCTGGTTAGTACTTGGATCGGAGACGGCTTGGGAATCCCAGGTGCTGTAAGCGTTATTTTTTTCTTTTTCTTTTTTTTTTCACTCTTTCTCCTTTTTTTTCCACTAGCGGCAGCGAGTAATGAGCAATAATCGTTTAATGCTTGTGGCAAAATTAGTGATCGTAAAAATTTCTACGGCAAATATTAGTGAGAGCTATTGCGATAGTTTATTTTTCTCGAACTATTATACTCAATTTAAGAGAAATTTCTTTGTCAAATTTACTCGCTGCCACTAGTGGAGAAGATTTTTTTCAAACGTTTACGATGCTGGCGAATTTATTTTTTCAACTTTATTCGATATTGGTGAAAATTTTTTTTTCGAGTCTATTTGACGCTAGCGACGCTAAATCATTCAATGTGGTTAACGCGTGCGCACTTGTCGATTGTGGCGTCGCTCTCGTCGGTTTAATTACCCAAGTTTGAGGTAATTCCGTGTTTCAGCTCATTGCCTCTATAGGCATTGTGGCTTGAAGAAAAATTTTGGAACGCTTTGCCTTATGGCGAAGCACTAATCTTCAACGTTTAGCGCGTAAACGCGCATCGCAATATTGATATGCTAAAAATGAGCTGAAACACGTATATATGAATAGACAAATGAAAAAAAAAAAAAAAAACAACGAAAAAACAATGCATTATTGCGAATAGTGAAAACTCATAAAATGATCAAATTTTCCCTCTTAGAATTTGCACTTGAGATGTTTTCACTCATTTTTATGCCTATTTAAAATTTTCTCTTCTAACGAATCTTCTATGATCAATCTTAATAGAGGAGAGACGCGTCGATTTGTATAGTGTTTATTTTTTCGCTTCGATACGCTCTATATAGATGTATAGCGAGCCGAGAGCGTATCATTGATTATTCATTTATCATATATCGAATACAACACATCTTAGAGGATTTTGCTAGATAGAAATTGCGTACGTTGATTGTATTGTATGCAATTTATGCTAGATAGACACTATTGTGTGGTGCACATATTGATAATTGTGAAATATTTTCATTTTCAGTGCTTACGGCCATACCACGTTGAAAGCACGACATCCCGTCCGATCTGTCAAGTTAAGCAACGTTGGGCCTGGTTAGTACTTGGATCGGAGACGGCTTGGGAATCCCAGGTGCTGTAAGCGTTATTTTTTTCTTTTTCTTTTTTTTTTCACTCTTTCTCCTTTTTTTCCACTAGCGGCAGCGAGTAATGAGCAATAATCGTTTAATGCTTGTGGCAAAATTAGTGATCGTAAAAATTTCTACGGCAAATATTAGTGAGAGCTATTGCGATAGTTTATTTTTCTCGAACTATTATACTCAATTTAAGAGAAATTTCTTTGTCAAATTTACTCGCTGCCACTAGTGGAGAAGATTTTTTTCAAACGTTTACGATGCTGGCGAATTTATTTTTTCAACTTTATTCGATATTGGTGAAAATTTTTTTTTCGAGTCTATTTGACGCTAGCGACGCTAAATCATTCAATGTGGTTAACGCGTGCGCACTTGTCGATTGTGGCGTCGCTCTCGTCGGTTTAATTACCCAAGTTTGAGGTAATTCCGTGTTTCAGCTCATTGCCTCTATAGGCATTGTGGCTTGAAGAAAAATTTTGGAACGCTTTGCCTTATGGCGAAGCACTAATCTTCAACGTTTAGCGCGTAAACGCGCATCGCAATATTGATATGCTAAAAATGAGCTGAAACACGTATATATGAATAGACAAATGAAAAAAAAAAAAAAAACAACGAAAAAACAATGCATTATTGCGAATAGTGAAAACTCATAAAATGATCAAATTTTCCCTCTTAGAATTTGCACTTGAGATGTTTTCACTCATTTTTATGCCTATTTAAAATTTTCTCTTCTAACGAATCTTCTATGATCAATCTTAATAGAGGAGAGACGCGTCGATTTGTATAGTGTTTATTTTTTCGCTTCGATACGCTCTATATAGATGTATAGCGAGCCGAGAGCGTATCATTGATTATTCATTTATCATATATCGAATACAACACATCTTAGAGGATTTTGCTAGATAGAAATTGCGTACGTTGATTGTATTGTATGCAATTTATGCTAGATAGACACTATTGTGTGGTGCACATATTGATAATTGTGAAATATTTTCATTTTCAGTGCTTACGGCCATACCACGTTGAAAGCACGACATCCCGTCCGATCTGTCAAGTTAAGCAACGTTGGGCCTGGTTAGTACTTGGATCGGAGACGGCTTGGGAATCCCAGGTGCTGTAAGCGTTATTTTTTTCTTTTTCTTTTTTTTTTCACTCTTTCTCCTTTTTTTTCCACTAGCGGCAGCGAGTAATGAGCAATAATCGTTTAATGCTTGTGGCAAAATTAGTGATCGTAAAAATTTCTACGGCAAATATTAGTGAGAGCTATTGCGATAGTTTATTTTTCTCGAACTATTATACTCAATTTAAGAGAAATTTCTTTGTCAAATTTACTCGCTGCCACTAGTGGAGAAGATTTTTTTCAAACGTTTACGATGCTGGCGAATTTATTTTTTCAACTTTATTCGATATTGGTGAAAATTTTTTTTTCGAGTCTATTTGACGCTAGCGACGCTAAATCATTCAATGTGGTTAACGCGTGCGCACTTGTCGATTGTGGCGTCGCTCTCGTCGGTTTAATTACCCAAGTTTGAGGTAATTCCGTGTTTCAGCTCATTGCCTCTATAGGCATTGTGGCTTGAAGAAAAATTTTGGAACGCTTTGCCTTATGGCGAAGCACTAATCTTCAACGTTTAGCGCGTAAACGCGCATCGCAATATTGATATGCTAAAAATGAGCTGAAACACGTATATATGAATAGACAAATGAAAAAAAAAAAAAAAAACAACGAAAAAACAATGCATTATTGCGAATAGTGAAAACTCATAAAATGATCAAATTTTCCCTCTTAGAATTTGCACTTGAGATGTTTTCACTCATTTTTATGCCTATTTAAAATTTTCTCTTCTAACGAATCTTCTATGATCAATCTTAATAGAGGAGAGACGCGTCGATTTGTATAGTGTTTATTTTTTCGCTTCGATACGCTCTATATAGATGTATAGCGAGCCGAGAGCGTATCATTGATTATTCATTTATCATATATCGAATACAACACATCTTAGAGGATTTTGCTAGATAGAAATTGCGTACGTTGATTGTATTGTATGCAATTTATGCTAGATAGACACTATTGTGTGGTGCACATATTGATAATTGTGAAATATTTTCATTTTCAGTGCTTACGGCCATACCACGTTGAAAGCACGACATCCCGTCCGATCTGTCAAGTTAAGCAACGTTGGGCCTGGTTAGTACTTGGATCGGAGACGGCTTGGGAATCCCAGGTGCTGTAAGCGTTATTTTTTTCTTTTTCTTTTTTTTTTCACTCTTTCTCCTTTTTTTTCCACTAGCGGCAGCGAGTAATGAGCAATAATCGTTTAATGCTTGTGGCAAAATTAGTGATCGTAAAAATTTCTACGGCAAATATTAGTGAGAGCTATTGCGATAGTTTATTTTTCTCGAACTATTATACTCAATTTAAGAGAAATTTCTTTGTCAAATTTACTCGCTGCCACTAGTGGAGAAGATTTTTTTCAAACGTTTACGATGCTGGCGAATTTATTTTTTCAACTTTATTCGATATTGGTGAAAATTTTTTTTTCGAGTCTATTTGACGCTAGCGACGCTAAATCATTCAATGTGGTTAACGCGTGCGCACTTGTCGATTGTGGCGTCGCTCTCGTCGGTTTAATTACCCAAGTTTGAGGTAATTCCGTGTTTCAGCTCATTGCCTCTATAGGCATTGTGGCTTGAAGAAAAATTTTGGAACGCTTTGCCTTATGGCGAAGCACTAATCTTCAACGTTTAGCGCGTAAACGCGCATCGCAATATTGATATGCTAAAAATGAGCTGAAACACGTATATATGAATAGACAAATGAAAAAAAAAAAAAAAAACAACGAAAAAACAATGCATTATTGCGAATAGTGAAAACTCATAAAATGATCAAATTTTCCCTCTTAGAATTTGCACTTGAGATGTTTTCACTCATTTTTATGCCTATTTAAAATTTTCTCTTCTAACGAATCTTCTATGATCAATCTTAATAGAGGAGAGACGCGTCGATTTGTATAGTGTTTATTTTTTCGCTTCGATACGCTCTATATAGATGTATAGCGAGCCGAGAGCGTATCATTGATTATTCATTTATCATATATCGAATACAACACATCTTAGAGGATTTTGCTAGATAGAAATTGCGTACGTTGATTGTATTGTATGCAATTTATGCTAGATAGACACTATTGTGTGGTGCACATATTGATAATTGTGAAATATTTTCATTTTCAGTGCTTACGGCCATACCACGTTGAAAGCACGACATCCCGTCCGATCTGTCAAGTTAAGCAACGTTGGGCCTGGTTAGTACTTGGATCGGAGACGGCTTGGGAATCCCAGGTGCTGTAAGCGTTATTTTTTTCTTTTTCTTTTTTTTTTCACTCTTTCTCCTTTTTTTCCACTAGCGGCAGCGAGTAATGAGCAATAATCGTTTAATGCTTGTGGCAAAATTAGTGATCGTAAAAATTTCTACGGCAAATATTAGTGAGAGCTATTGCGATAGTTTATTTTTCTCGAACTATTATACTCAATTTAAGAGAAATTTCTTTGTCAAATTTACTCGCTGCCACTAGTGGAGAAGATTTTTTTCAAACGTTTACGATGCTGGCGAATTTATTTTTTCAACTTTATTCGATATTGGTGAAAATTTTTTTTTCGAGTCTATTTGACGCTAGCGACGCTAAATCATTCAATGTGGTTAACGCGTGCGCACTTGTCGATTGTGGCGTCGCTCTCGTCGGTTTAATTACCCAAGTTTGAGGTAATTCCGTGTTTCAGCTCATTGCCTCTATAGGCATTGTGGCTTGAAGAAAAATTTTGGAACGCTTTGCCTTATGGCGAAGCACTAATCTTCAACGTTTAGCGCGTAAACGCGCATCGCAATATTGATATGCTAAAAATGAGCTGAAACACGTATATATGAATAGACAAATGAAAAAAAAAAAAAAAAACAACGAAAAAACAATGCATTATTGCGAATAGTGAAAACTCATAAAATGATCAAATTTTCCCTCTTAGAATTTGCACTTGAGATGTTTTCACTCATTTTTATGCCTATTTAAAATTTTCTCTTCTAACGAATCTTCTATGATCAATCTTAATAGAGGAGAGACGCGTCGATTTGTATAGTGTTTATTTTTTCGCTTCGATACGCTCTATATAGATGTATAGCGAGCCGAGAGCGTATCATTGATTATTCATTTATCATATATCGAATACAACACATCTTAGAGGATTTTGCTAGATAGAAATTGCGTACGTTGATTGTATTGTATGCAATTTATGCTAGATAGACACTATTGTGTGGTGCACATATTGATAATTGTGAAATATTTTCATTTTCAGTGCTTACGGCCATACCACGTTGAAAGCACGACATCCCGTCCGATCTGTCAAGTTAAGCAACGTTGGGCCTGGTTAGTACTTGGATCGGAGACGGCTTGGGAATCCCAGGTGCTGTAAGCGTTATTTTTTTCTTTTTCTTTTTTTTTTCACTCTTTCTCCTTTTTTTCCACTAGCGGCAGCGAGTAATGAGCAATAATCGTTTAATGCTTGTGGCAAAATTAGTGATCGTAAAAATTTCTACGGCAAATATTAGTGAGAGCTATTGCGATAGTTTATTTTTCTCGAACTATTATACTCAATTTAAGAGAAATTTCTTTGTCAAATTTACTCGCTGCCACTAGTGGAGAAGATTTTTTTCAAACGTTTACGATGCTGGCGAATTTATTTTTTCAACTTTATTCGATATTGGTGAAAATTTTTTTTTCGAGTCTATTTGACGCTAGCGACGCTAAATCATTCAATGTGGTTAACGCGTGCGCACTTGTCGATTGTGGCGTCGCTCTCGTCGGTTTAATTACCCAAGTTTGAGGTAATTCCGTGTTTCAGCTCATTGCCTCTATAGGCATTGTGGCTTGAAGAAAAATTTTGGAACGCTTTGCCTTATGGCGAAGCACTAATCTTCAACGTTTAGCGCGTAAACGCGCATCGCAATATTGATATGCTAAAAATGAGCTGAAACACGTATATATGAATAGACAAATGAAAAAAAAAAAAAAAAACAACGAAAAAACAATGCATTATTGCGAATAGTGAAAACTCATAAAATGATCAAATTTTCCCTCTTAGAATTTGCACTTGAGATGTTTTCACTCATTTTTATGCCTATTTAAAATTTTCTCTTCTAACGAATCTTCTATGATCAATCTTAATAGAGGAGAGACGCGTCGATTTGTATAGTGTTTATTTTTTCGCTTCGATACGCTCTATATAGATGTATAGCGAGCCGAGAGCGTATCATTGATTATTCATTTATCATATATCGAATACAACACATCTTAGAGGATTTTGCTAGATAGAAATTGCGTACGTTGATTGTATTGTATGCAATTTATGCTAGATAGACACTATTGTGTGGTGCACATATTGATAATTGTGAAATATTTTCATTTTCAGTGCTTACGGCCATACCACGTTGAAAGCACGACATCCCGTCCGATCTGTCAAGTTAAGCAACGTTGGGCCTGGTTAGTACTTGGATCGGAGACGGCTTGGGAATCCCAGGTGCTGTAAGCGTTATTTTTTTCTTTTTCTTTTTTTTTTCACTCTTTCTCCTTTTTTTCCACTAGCGGCAGCGAGTAATGAGCAATAATCGTTTAATGCTTGTGGCAAAATTAGTGATCGTAAAAATTTCTACGGCAAATATTAGTGAGAGCTATTGCGATAGTTTATTTTTCTCGAACTATTATACTCAATTTAAGAGAAATTTCTTTGTCAAATTTACTCGCTGCCACTAGTGGAGAAGATTTTTTTCAAACGTTTACGATGCTGGCGAATTTATTTTTTCAACTTTATTCGATATTGGTGAAAATTTTTTTTTCGAGTCTATTTGACGCTAGCGACGCTAAATCATTCAATGTGGTTAACGCGTGCGCACTTGTCGATTGTGGCGTCGCTCTCGTCGGTTTAATTACCCAAGTTTGAGGTAATTCCGTGTTTCAGCTCATTGCCTCTATAGGCATTGTGGCTTGAAGAAAAATTTTGGAACGCTTTGCCTTATGGCGAAGCACTAATCTTCAACGTTTAGCGCGTAAACGCGCATCGCAATATTGATATGCTAAAAATGAGCTGAAACACGTATATATGAATAGACAAATGAAAAAAAAAAAAAAAAACAACGAAAAAACAATGCATTATTGCGAATAGTGAAAACTCATAAAATGATCAAATTTTCCCTCTTAGAATTTGCACTTGAGATGTTTTCACTCATTTTTATGCCTATTTAAAATTTTCTCTTCTAACGAATCTTCTATGATCAATCTTAATAGAGGAGAGACGCGTCGATTTGTATAGTGTTTATTTTTTCGCTTCGATACGCTCTATATAGATGTATAGCGAGCCGAGAGCGTATCATTGATTATTCATTTATCATATATCGAATACAACACATCTTAGAGGATTTTGCTAGATAGAAATTGCGTACGTTGATTGTATTGTATGCAATTTATGCTAGATAGACACTATTGTGTGGTGCACATATTGATAATTGTGAAATATTTTCATTTTCAGTGCTTACGGCCATACCACGTTGAAAGCACGACATCCCGTCCGATCTGTCAAGTTAAGCAACGTTGGGCCTGGTTAGTACTTGGATCGGAGACGGCTTGGGAATCCCAGGTGCTGTAAGCGTTATTTTTTTCTTTTTCTTTTTTTTTTCACTCTTTCTCCTTTTTTTTCCACTAGCGGCAGCGAGTAATGAGCAATAATCGTTTAATGCTTGTGGCAAAATTAGTGATCGTAAAAATTTCTACGGCAAATATTAGTGAGAGCTATTGCGATAGTTTATTTTTCTCGAACTATTATACTCAATTTAAGAGAAATTTCTTTGTCAAATTTACTCGCTGCCACTAGTGGAGAAGATTTTTTTCAAACGTTTACGATGCTGGCGAATTTATTTTTTCAACTTTATTCGATATTGGTGAAAATTTTTTTTTCGAGTCTATTTGACGCTAGCGACGCTAAATCATTCAATGTGGTTAACGCGTGCGCACTTGTCGATTGTGGCGTCGCTCTCGTCGGTTTAATTACCCAAGTTTGAGGTAATTCCGTGTTTCAGCTCATTGCCTCTATAGGCATTGTGGCTTGAAGAAAAATTTTGGAACGCTTTGCCTTATGGCGAAGCACTAATCTTCAACGTTTAGCGCGTAAACGCGCATCGCAATATTGATATGCTAAAAATGAGCTGAAACACGTATATATGAATAGACAAATGAAAAAAAAAAAAAAAAACAACGAAAAAACAATGCATTATTGCGAATAGTGAAAACTCATAAAATGATCAAATTTTCCCTCTTAGAATTTGCACTTGAGATGTTTTCACTCATTTTTATGCCTATTTAAAATTTTCTCTTCTAACGAATCTTCTATGATCAATCTTAATAGAGGAGAGACGCGTCGATTTGTATAGTGTTTATTTTTTCGCTTCGATACGCTCTATATAGATGTATAGCGAGCCGAGAGCGTATCATTGATTATTCATTTATCATATATCGAATACAACACATCTTAGAGGATTTTGCTAGATAGAAATTGCGTACGTTGATTGTATTGTATGCAATTTATGCTAGATAGACACTATTGTGTGGTGCACATATTGATAATTGTGAAATATTTTCATTTTCAGTGCTTACGGCCATACCACGTTGAAAGCACGACATCCCGTCCGATCTGTCAAGTTAAGCAACGTTGGGCCTGGTTAGTACTTGGATCGGAGACGGCTTGGGAATCCCAGGTGCTGTAAGCGTTATTTTTTTCTTTTTCTTTTTTTTTTCACTCTTTCTCCTTTTTTTCCACTAGCGGCAGCGAGTAATGAGCAATAATCGTTTAATGCTTGTGGCAAAATTAGTGATCGTAAAAATTTCTACGGCAAATATTAGTGAGAGCTATTGCGATAGTTTATTTTTCTCGAACTATTATACTCAATTTAAGAGAAATTTCTTTGTCAAATTTACTCGCTGCCACTAGTGGAGAAGATTTTTTTCAAACGTTTACGATGCTGGCGAATTTATTTTTTCAACTTTATTCGATATTGGTGAAAATTTTTTTTCGAGTCTATTTGACGCTAGCGACGCTAAATCATTCAATGTGGTTAACGCGTGCGCACTTGTCGATTGTGGCGTCGCTCTCGTCGGTTTAATTACCCAAGTTTGAGGTAATTCCGTGTTTCAGCTCATTGCCTCTATAGGCATTGTGGCTTGAAGAAAAATTTTGGAACGCTTTGCCTTATGGCGAAGCACTAATCTTCAACGTTTAGCGCGTAAACGCGCATCGCAATATTGATATGCTAAAAATGAGCTGAAACACGTATATATGAATAGACAAATGAAAAAAAAAAAAAAAAACAACGAAAAAACAATGCATTATTGCGAATAGTGAAAACTCATAAAATGATCAAATTTTCCCTCTTAGAATTTGCACTTGAGATGTTTTCACTCATTTTTATGCCTATTTAAAATTTTCTCTTCTAACGAATCTTCTATGATCAATCTTAATAGAGGAGAGACGCGTCGATTTGTATAGTGTTTATTTTTTCGCTTCGATACGCTCTATATAGATGTATAGCGAGCCGAGAGCGTATCATTGATTATTCATTTATCATATATCGAATACAACACATCTTAGAGGATTTTGCTAGATAGAAATTGCGTACGTTGATTGTATTGTATGCAATTTATGCTAGATAGACACTATTGTGTGGTGCACATATTGATAATTGTGAAATATTTTCATTTTCAGTGCTTACGGCCATACCACGTTGAAAGCACGACATCCCGTCCGATCTGTCAAGTTAAGCAACGTTGGGCCTGGTTAGTACTTGGATCGGAGACGGCTTGGGAATCCCAGGTGCTGTAAGCGTTATTTTTTTCTTTTTCTTTTTTTTTTCACTCTTTCTCCTTTTTTTTCCACTAGCGGCAGCGAGTAATGAGCAATAATCGTTTAATGCTTGTGGCAAAATTAGTGATCGTAAAAATTTCTACGGCAAATATTAGTGAGAGCTATTGCGATAGTTTATTTTTCTCGAACTATTATACTCAATTTAAGAGAAATTTCTTTGTCAAATTTACTCGCTGCCACTAGTGGAGAAGATTTTTTTCAAACGTTTACGATGCTGGCGAATTTATTTTTTCAACTTTATTCGATATTGGTGAAAATTTTTTTTCGAGTCTATTTGACGCTAGCGACGCTAAATCATTCAATGTGGTTAACGCGTGCGCACTTGTCGATTGTGGCGTCGCTCTCGTCGGTTTAATTACCCAAGTTTGAGGTAATTCCGTGTTTCAGCTCATTGCCTCTATAGGCATTGTGGCTTGAAGAAAAATTTTGGAACGCTTTGCCTTATGGCGAAGCACTAATCTTCAACGTTTAGCGCGTAAACGCGCATCGCAATATTGATATGCTAAAAATGAGCTGAAACACGTATATATGAATAGACAAATGAAAAAAAAAAAAAAAAACAACGAAAAAACAATGCATTATTGCGAATAGTGAAAACTCATAAAATGATCAAATTTTCCCTCTTAGAATTTGCACTTGAGATGTTTTCACTCATTTTTATGCCTATTTAAAATTTTCTCTTCTAACGAATCTTCTATGATCAATCTTAATAGAGGAGAGACGCGTCGATTTGTATAGTGTTTATTTTTTCGCTTCGATACGCTCTATATAGATGTATAGCGAGCCGAGAGCGTATCATTGATTATTCATTTATCATATATCGAATACAACACATCTTAGAGGATTTTGCTAGATAGAAATTGCGTACGTTGATTGTATTGTATGCAATTTATGCTAGATAGACACTATTGTGTGGTGCACATATTGATAATTGTGAAATATTTTCATTTTCAGTGCTTACGGCCATACCACGTTGAAAGCACGACATCCCGTCCGATCTGTCAAGTTAAGCAACGTTGGGCCTGGTTAGTACTTGGATCGGAGACGGCTTGGGAATCCCAGGTGCTGTAAGCGTTATTTTTTTCTTTTTCTTTTTTTTTTCACTCTTTCTCCTTTTTTTCCACTAGCGGCAGCGAGTAATGAGCAATAATCGTTTAATGCTTGTGGCAAAATTAGTGATCGTAAAAATTTCTACGGCAAATATTAGTGAGAGCTATTGCGATAGTTTATTTTTCTCGAACTATTATACTCAATTTAAGAGAAATTTCTTTGTCAAATTTACTCGCTGCCACTAGTGGAGAAGATTTTTTTCAAACGTTTACGATGCTGGCGAATTTATTTTTTCAACTTTATTCGATATTGGTGAAAATTTTTTTTTCGAGTCTATTTGACGCTAGCGACGCTAAATCATTCAATGTGGTTAACGCGTGCGCACTTGTCGATTGTGGCGTCGCTCTCGTCGGTTTAATTACCCAAGTTTGAGGTAATTCCGTGTTTCAGCTCATTGCCTCTATAGGCATTGTGGCTTGAAGAAAAATTTTGGAACGCTTTGCCTTATGGCGAAGCACTAATCTTCAACGTTTAGCGCGTAAACGCGCATCGCAATATTGATATGCTAAAAATGAGCTGAAACACGTATATATGAATAGACAAATGAAAAAAAAAAAAAAAAACAACGAAAAAACAATGCATTATTGCGAATAGTGAAAACTCATAAAATGATCAAATTTTCCCTCTTAGAATTTGCACTTGAGATGTTTTCACTCATTTTTATGCCTATTTAAAATTTTCTCTTCTAACGAATCTTCTATGATCAATCTTAATAGAGGAGAGACGCGTCGATTTGTATAGTGTTTATTTTTTCGCTTCGATACGCTCTATATAGATGTATAGCGAGCCGAGAGCGTATCATTGATTATTCATTTATCATATATCGAATACAACACATCTTAGAGGATTTTGCTAGATAGAAATTGCGTACGTTGATTGTATTGTATGCAATTTATGCTAGATAGACACTATTGTGTGGTGCACATATTGATAATTGTGAAATATTTTCATTTTCAGTGCTTACGGCCATACCACGTTGAAAGCACGACATCCCGTCCGATCTGTCAAGTTAAGCAACGTTGGGCCTGGTTAGTACTTGGATCGGAGACGGCTTGGGAATCCCAGGTGCTGTAAGCGTTATTTTTTTCTTTTTCTTTTTTTTTTCACTCTTTCTCCTTTTTTTCCACTAGCGGCAGCGAGTAATGAGCAATAATCGTTTAATGCTTGTGGCAAAATTAGTGATCGTAAAAATTTCTACGGCAAATATTAGTGAGAGCTATTGCGATAGTTTATTTTTCTCGAACTATTATACTCAATTTAAGAGAAATTTCTTTGTCAAATTTACTCGCTGCCACTAGTGGAGAAGATTTTTTTCAAACGTTTACGATGCTGGCGAATTTATTTTTTCAACTTTATTCGATATTGGTGAAAATTTTTTTTCGAGTCTATTTGACGCTAGCGACGCTAAATCATTCAATGTGGTTAACGCGTGCGCACTTGTCGATTGTGGCGTCGCTCTCGTCGGTTTAATTACCCAAGTTTGAGGTAATTCCGTGTTTCAGCTCATTGCCTCTATAGGCATTGTGGCTTGAAGAAAAATTTTGGAACGCTTTGCCTTATGGCGAAGCACTAATCTTCAACGTTTAGCGCGTAAACGCGCATCGCAATATTGATATGCTAAAAATGAGCTGAAACACGTATATATGAATAGACAAATGAAAAAAAAAAAAAAAAACAACGAAAAAACAATGCATTATTGCGAATAGTGAAAACTCATAAAATGATCAAATTTTCCCTCTTAGAATTTGCACTTGAGATGTTTTCACTCATTTTTATGCCTATTTAAAATTTTCTCTTCTAACGAATCTTCTATGATCAATCTTAATAGAGGAGAGACGCGTCGATTTGTATAGTGTTTATTTTTTCGCTTCGATACGCTCTATATAGATGTATAGCGAGCCGAGAGCGTATCATTGATTATTCATTTATCATATATCGAATACAACACATCTTAGAGGATTTTGCTAGATAGAAATTGCGTACGTTGATTGTATTGTATGCAATTTATGCTAGATAGACACTATTGTGTGGTGCACATATTGATAATTGTGAAATATTTTCATTTTCAGTGCTTACGGCCATACCACGTTGAAAGCACGACATCCCGTCCGATCTGTCAAGTTAAGCAACGTTGGGCCTGGTTAGTACTTGGATCGGAGACGGCTTGGGAATCCCAGGTGCTGTAAGCGTTATTTTTTTCTTTTTCTTTTTTTTTTCACTCTTTCTCCTTTTTTTTCCACTAGCGGCAGCGAGTAATGAGCAATAATCGTTTAATGCTTGTGGCAAAATTAGTGATCGTAAAAATTTCTACGGCAAATATTAGTGAGAGCTATTGCGATAGTTTATTTTTCTCGAACTATTATACTCAATTTAAGAGAAATTTCTTTGTCAAATTTACTCGCTGCCACTAGTGGAGAAGATTTTTTTCAAACGTTTACGATGCTGGCGAATTTATTTTTTCAACTTTATTCGATATTGGTGAAAATTTTTTTTTCGAGTCTATTTGACGCTAGCGACGCTAAATCATTCAATGTGGTTAACGCGTGCGCACTTGTCGATTGTGGCGTCGCTCTCGTCGGTTTAATTACCCAAGTTTGAGGTAATTCCGTGTTTCAGCTCATTGCCTCTATAGGCATTGTGGCTTGAAGAAAAATTTTGGAACGCTTTGCCTTATGGCGAAGCACTAATCTTCAACGTTTAGCGCGTAAACGCGCATCGCAATATTGATATGCTAAAAATGAGCTGAAACACGTATATATGAATAGACAAATGAAAAAAAAAAAAAAAAACAACGAAAAAACAATGCATTATTGCGAATAGTGAAAACTCATAAAATGATCAAATTTTCCCTCTTAGAATTTGCACTTGAGATGTTTTCACTCATTTTTATGCCTATTTAAAATTTTCTCTTCTAACGAATCTTCTATGATCAATCTTAATAGAGGAGAGACGCGTCGATTTGTATAGTGTTTATTTTTTCGCTTCGATACGCTCTATATAGATGTATAGCGAGCCGAGAGCGTATCATTGATTATTCATTTATCATATATCGAATACAACACATCTTAGAGGATTTTGCTAGATAGAAATTGCGTACGTTGATTGTATTGTATGCAATTTATGCTAGATAGACACTATTGTGTGGTGCACATATTGATAATTGTGAAATATTTTCATTTTCAGTGCTTACGGCCATACCACGTTGAAAGCACGACATCCCGTCCGATCTGTCAAGTTAAGCAACGTTGGGCCTGGTTAGTACTTGGATCGGAGACGGCTTGGGAATCCCAGGTGCTGTAAGCGTTATTTTTTTCTTTTTCTTTTTTTTTTCACTCTTTCTCCTTTTTTTCCACTAGCGGCAGCGAGTAATGAGCAATAATCGTTTAATGCTTGTGGCAAAATTAGTGATCGTAAAAATTTCTACGGCAAATATTAGTGAGAGCTATTGCGATAGTTTATTTTTCTCGAACTATTATACTCAATTTAAGAGAAATTTCTTTGTCAAATTTACTCGCTGCCACTAGTGGAGAAGATTTTTTTCAAACGTTTACGATGCTGGCGAATTTATTTTTTCAACTTTATTCGATATTGGTGAAAATTTTTTTTCGAGTCTATTTGACGCTAGCGACGCTAAATCATTCAATGTGGTTAACGCGTGCGCACTTGTCGATTGTGGCGTCGCTCTCGTCGGTTTAATTACCCAAGTTTGAGGTAATTCCGTGTTTCAGCTCATTGCCTCTATAGGCATTGTGGCTTGAAGAAAAATTTTGGAACGCTTTGCCTTATGGCGAAGCACTAATCTTCAACGTTTAGCGCGTAAACGCGCATCGCAATATTGATATGCTAAAAATGAGCTGAAACACGTATATATGAATAGACAAATGAAAAAAAAAAAAAAAAACAACGAAAAAACAATGCATTATTGCGAATAGTGAAAACTCATAAAATGATCAAATTTTCCCTCTTAGAATTTGCACTTGAGATGTTTTCACTCATTTTTATGCCTATTTAAAATTTTCTCTTCTAACGAATCTTCTATGATCAATCTTAATAGAGGAGAGACGCGTCGATTTGTATAGTGTTTATTTTTTCGCTTCGATACGCTCTATATAGATGTATAGCGAGCCGAGAGCGTATCATTGATTATTCATTTATCATATATCGAATACAACACATCTTAGAGGATTTTGCTAGATAGAAATTGCGTACGTTGATTGTATTGTATGCAATTTATGCTAGATAGACACTATTGTGTGGTGCACATATTGATAATTGTGAAATATTTTCATTTTCAGTGCTTACGGCCATACCACGTTGAAAGCACGACATCCCGTCCGATCTGTCAAGTTAAGCAACGTTGGGCCTGGTTAGTACTTGGATCGGAGACGGCTTGGGAATCCCAGGTGCTGTAAGCGTTATTTTTTTCTTTTTCTTTTTTTTTTCACTCTTTCTCCTTTTTTTTCCACTAGCGGCAGCGAGTAATGAGCAATAATCGTTTAATGCTTGTGGCAAAATTAGTGATCGTAAAAATTTCTACGGCAAATATTAGTGAGAGCTATTGCGATAGTTTATTTTTCTCGAACTATTATACTCAATTTAAGAGAAATTTCTTTGTCAAATTTACTCGCTGCCACTAGTGGAGAAGATTTTTTTCAAACGTTTACGATGCTGGCGAATTTATTTTTTCAACTTTATTCGATATTGGTGAAAATTTTTTTTCGAGTCTATTTGACGCTAGCGACGCTAAATCATTCAATGTGGTTAACGCGTGCGCACTTGTCGATTGTGGCGTCGCTCTCGTCGGTTTAATTACCCAAGTTTGAGGTAATTCCGTGTTTCAGCTCATTGCCTCTATAGGCATTGTGGCTTGAAGAAAAATTTTGGAACGCTTTGCCTTATGGCGAAGCACTAATCTTCAACGTTTAGCGCGTAAACGCGCATCGCAATATTGATATGCTAAAAATGAGCTGAAACACGTATATATGAATAGACAAATGAAAAAAAAAAAAAAAAACAACGAAAAAACAATGCATTATTGCGAATAGTGAAAACTCATAAAATGATCAAATTTTCCCTCTTAGAATTTGCACTTGAGATGTTTTCACTCATTTTTATGCCTATTTAAAATTTTCTCTTCTAACGAATCTTCTATGATCAATCTTAATAGAGGAGAGACGCGTCGATTTGTATAGTGTTTATTTTTTCGCTTCGATACGCTCTATATAGATGTATAGCGAGCCGAGAGCGTATCATTGATTATTCATTTATCATATATCGAATACAACACATCTTAGAGGATTTTGCTAGATAGAAATTGCGTACGTTGATTGTATTGTATGCAATTTATGCTAGATAGACACTATTGTGTGGTGCACATATTGATAATTGTGAAATATTTTCATTTTCAGTGCTTACGGCCATACCACGTTGAAAGCACGACATCCCGTCCGATCTGTCAAGTTAAGCAACGTTGGGCCTGGTTAGTACTTGGATCGGAGACGGCTTGGGAATCCCAGGTGCTGTAAGCGTTATTTTTTTCTTTTTCTTTTTTTTTTCACTCTTTCTCCTTTTTTTCCACTAGCGGCAGCGAGTAATGAGCAATAATCGTTTAATGCTTGTGGCAAAATTAGTGATCGTAAAAATTTCTACGGCAAATATTAGTGAGAGCTATTGCGATAGTTTATTTTTCTCGAACTATTATACTCAATTTAAGAGAAATTTCTTTGTCAAATTTACTCGCTGCCACTAGTGGAGAAGATTTTTTTCAAACGTTTACGATGCTGGCGAATTTATTTTTTCAACTTTATTCGATATTGGTGAAAATTTTTTTTTCGAGTCTATTTGACGCTAGCGACGCTAAATCATTCAATGTGGTTAACGCGTGCGCACTTGTCGATTGTGGCGTCGCTCTCGTCGGTTTAATTACCCAAGTTTGAGGTAATTCCGTGTTTCAGCTCATTGCCTCTATAGGCATTGTGGCTTGAAGAAAAATTTTGGAACGCTTTGCCTTATGGCGAAGCACTAATCTTCAACGTTTAGCGCGTAAACGCGCATCGCAATATTGATATGCTAAAAATGAGCTGAAACACGTATATATGAATAGACAAATGAAAAAAAAAAAAAAAAACAACGAAAAAACAATGCATTATTGCGAATAGTGAAAACTCATAAAATGATCAAATTTTCCCTCTTAGAATTTGCACTTGAGATGTTTTCACTCATTTTTATGCCTATTTAAAATTTTCTCTTCTAACGAATCTTCTATGATCAATCTTAATAGAGGAGAGACGCGTCGATTTGTATAGTGTTTATTTTTTCGCTTCGATACGCTCTATATAGATGTATAGCGAGCCGAGAGCGTATCATTGATTATTCATTTATCATATATCGAATACAACACATCTTAGAGGATTTTGCTAGATAGAAATTGCGTACGTTGATTGTATTGTATGCAATTTATGCTAGATAGACACTATTGTGTGGTGCACATATTGATAATTGTGAAATATTTTCATTTTCAGTGCTTACGGCCATACCACGTTGAAAGCACGACATCCCGTCCGATCTGTCAAGTTAAGCAACGTTGGGCCTGGTTAGTACTTGGATCGGAGACGGCTTGGGAATCCCAGGTGCTGTAAGCGTTATTTTTTTCTTTTTCTTTTTTTTTTCACTCTTTCTCCTTTTTTTCCACTAGCGGCAGCGAGTAATGAGCAATAATCGTTTAATGCTTGTGGCAAAATTAGTGATCGTAAAAATTTCTACGGCAAATATTAGTGAGAGCTATTGCGATAGTTTATTTTTCTCGAACTATTATACTCAATTTAAGAGAAATTTCTTTGTCAAATTTACTCGCTGCCACTAGTGGAGAAGATTTTTTTCAAACGTTTACGATGCTGGCGAATTTATTTTTTCAACTTTATTCGATATTGGTGAAAATTTTTTTTTCGAGTCTATTTGACGCTAGCGACGCTAAATCATTCAATGTGGTTAACGCGTGCGCACTTGTCGATTGTGGCGTCGCTCTCGTCGGTTTAATTACCCAAGTTTGAGGTAATTCCGTGTTTCAGCTCATTGCCTCTATAGGCATTGTGGCTTGAAGAAAAATTTTGGAACGCTTTGCCTTATGGCGAAGCACTAATCTTCAACGTTTAGCGCGTAAACGCGCATCGCAATATTGATATGCTAAAAATGAGCTGAAACACGTATATATGAATAGACAAATGAAAAAAAAAAAAAAAAACAACGAAAAAACAATGCATTATTGCGAATAGTGAAAACTCATAAAATGATCAAATTTTCCCTCTTAGAATTTGCACTTGAGATGTTTTCACTCATTTTTATGCCTATTTAAAATTTTCTCTTCTAACGAATCTTCTATGATCAATCTTAATAGAGGAGAGACGCGTCGATTTGTATAGTGTTTATTTTTTCGCTTCGATACGCTCTATATAGATGTATAGCGAGCCGAGAGCGTATCATTGATTATTCATTTATCATATATCGAATACAACACATCTTAGAGGATTTTGCTAGATAGAAATTGCGTACGTTGATTGTATTGTATGCAATTTATGCTAGATAGACACTATTGTGTGGTGCACATATTGATAATTGTGAAATATTTTCATTTTCAGTGCTTACGGCCATACCACGTTGAAAGCACGACATCCCGTCCGATCTGTCAAGTTAAGCAACGTTGGGCCTGGTTAGTACTTGGATCGGAGACGGCTTGGGAATCCCAGGTGCTGTAAGCGTTATTTTTTTCTTTTTCTTTTTTTTTTCACTCTTTCTCCTTTTTTTCCACTAGCGGCAGCGAGTAATGAGCAATAATCGTTTAATGCTTGTGGCAAAATTAGTGATCGTAAAAATTTCTACGGCAAATATTAGTGAGAGCTATTGCGATAGTTTATTTTTCTCGAACTATTATACTCAATTTAAGAGAAATTTCTTTGTCAAATTTACTCGCTGCCACTAGTGGAGAAGATTTTTTTCAAACGTTTACGATGCTGGCGAATTTATTTTTTCAACTTTATTCGATATTGGTGAAAATTTTTTTTCGAGTCTATTTGACGCTAGCGACGCTAAATCATTCAATGTGGTTAACGCGTGCGCACTTGTCGATTGTGGCGTCGCTCTCGTCGGTTTAATTACCCAAGTTTGAGGTAATTCCGTGTTTCAGCTCATTGCCTCTATAGGCATTGTGGCTTGAAGAAAAATTTTGGAACGCTTTGCCTTATGGCGAAGCACTAATCTTCAACGTTTAGCGCGTAAACGCGCATCGCAATATTGATATGCTAAAAATGAGCTGAAACACGTATATATGAATAGACAAATGAAAAAAAAAAAAAAAAACAACGAAAAAACAATGCATTATTGCGAATAGTGAAAACTCATAAAATGATCAAATTTTCCCTCTTAGAATTTGCACTTGAGATGTTTTCACTCATTTTTATGCCTATTTAAAATTTTCTCTTCTAACGAATCTTCTATGATCAATCTTAATAGAGGAGAGACGCGTCGATTTGTATAGTGTTTATTTTTTCGCTTCGATACGCTCTATATAGATGTATAGCGAGCCGAGAGCGTATCATTGATTATTCATTTATCATATATCGAATACAACACATCTTAGAGGATTTTGCTAGATAGAAATTGCGTACGTTGATTGTATTGTATGCAATTTATGCTAGATAGACACTATTGTGTGGTGCACATATTGATAATTGTGAAATATTTTCATTTTCAGTGCTTACGGCCATACCACGTTGAAAGCACGACATCCCGTCCGATCTGTCAAGTTAAGCAACGTTGGGCCTGGTTAGTACTTGGATCGGAGACGGCTTGGGAATCCCAGGTGCTGTAAGCGTTATTTTTTTCTTTTTCTTTTTTTTTTCACTCTTTCTCCTTTTTTTCCACTAGCGGCAGCGAGTAATGAGCAATAATCGTTTAATGCTTGTGGCAAAATTAGTGATCGTAAAAATTTCTACGGCAAATATTAGTGAGAGCTATTGCGATAGTTTATTTTTCTCGAACTATTATACTCAATTTAAGAGAAATTTCTTTGTCAAATTTACTCGCTGCCACTAGTGGAGAAGATTTTTTTCAAACGTTTACGATGCTGGCGAATTTATTTTTTCAACTTTATTCGATATTGGTGAAAATTTTTTTTTCGAGTCTATTTGACGCTAGCGACGCTAAATCATTCAATGTGGTTAACGCGTGCGCACTTGTCGATTGTGGCGTCGCTCTCGTCGGTTTAATTACCCAAGTTTGAGGTAATTCCGTGTTTCAGCTCATTGCCTCTATAGGCATTGTGGCTTGAAGAAAAATTTTGGAACGCTTTGCCTTATGGCGAAGCACTAATCTTCAACGTTTAGCGCGTAAACGCGCATCGCAATATTGATATGCTAAAAATGAGCTGAAACACGTATATATGAATAGACAAATGAAAAAAAAAAAAAAAAACAACGAAAAAACAATGCATTATTGCGAATAGTGAAAACTCATAAAATGATCAAATTTTCCCTCTTAGAATTTGCACTTGAGATGTTTTCACTCATTTTTATGCCTATTTAAAATTTTCTCTTCTAACGAATCTTCTATGATCAATCTTAATAGAGGAGAGACGCGTCGATTTGTATAGTGTTTATTTTTTCGCTTCGATACGCTCTATATAGATGTATAGCGAGCCGAGAGCGTATCATTGATTATTCATTTATCATATATCGAATACAACACATCTTAGAGGATTTTGCTAGATAGAAATTGCGTACGTTGATTGTATTGTATGCAATTTATGCTAGATAGACACTATTGTGTGGTGCACATATTGATAATTGTGAAATATTTTCATTTTCAGTGCTTACGGCCATACCACGTTGAAAGCACGACATCCCGTCCGATCTGTCAAGTTAAGCAACGTTGGGCCTGGTTAGTACTTGGATCGGAGACGGCTTGGGAATCCCAGGTGCTGTAAGCGTTATTTTTTTCTTTTTCTTTTTTTTTTCACTCTTTCTCCTTTTTTTCCACTAGCGGCAGCGAGTAATGAGCAATAATCGTTTAATGCTTGTGGCAAAATTAGTGATCGTAAAAATTTCTACGGCAAATATTAGTGAGAGCTATTGCGATAGTTTATTTTTCTCGAACTATTATACTCAATTTAAGAGAAATTTCTTTGTCAAATTTACTCGCTGCCACTAGTGGAGAAGATTTTTTCAAACGTTTACGATGCTGGCGAATTTATTTTTTCAACTTTATTCGATATTGGTGAAAATTTTTTTTTCGAGTCTATTTGACGCTAGCGACGCTAAATCATTCAATGTGGTTAACGCGTGCGCACTTGTCGATTGTGGCGTCGCTCTCGTCGGTTTAATTACCCAAGTTTGAGGTAATTCCGTGTTTCAGCTCATTGCCTCTATAGGCATTGTGGCTTGAAGAAAAATTTTGGAACGCTTTGCCTTATGGCGAAGCACTAATCTTCAACGTTTAGCGCGTAAACGCGCATCGCAATATTGATATGCTAAAAATGAGCTGAAACACGTATATATGAATAGACAAATGAAAAAAAAAAAAAAAAACAACGAAAAAACAATGCATTATTGCGAATAGTGAAAACTCATAAAATGATCAAATTTTCCCTCTTAGAATTTGCACTTGAGATGTTTTCACTCATTTTTATGCCTATTTAAAATTTTCTCTTCTAACGAATCTTCTATGATCAATCTTAATAGAGGAGAGACGCGTCGATTTGTATAGTGTTTATTTTTTCGCTTCGATACGCTCTATATAGATGTATAGCGAGCCGAGAGCGTATCATTGATTATTCATTTATCATATATCGAATACAACACATCTTAGAGGATTTTGCTAGATAGAAATTGCGTACGTTGATTGTATTGTATGCAATTTATGCTAGATAGACACTATTGTGTGGTGCACATATTGATAATTGTGAAATATTTTCATTTTCAGTGCTTACGGCCATACCACGTTGAAAGCACGACATCCCGTCCGATCTGTCAAGTTAAGCAACGTTGGGCCTGGTTAGTACTTGGATCGGAGACGGCTTGGGAATCCCAGGTGCTGTAAGCGTTATTTTTTTCTTTTTCTTTTTTTTTTCACTCTTTCTCCTTTTTTTCCACTAGCGGCAGCGAGTAATGAGCAATAATCGTTTAATGCTTGTGGCAAAATTAGTGATCGTAAAAATTTCTACGGCAAATATTAGTGAGAGCTATTGCGATAGTTTATTTTTCTCGAACTATTATACTCAATTTAAGAGAAATTTCTTTGTCAAATTTACTCGCTGCCACTAGTGGAGAAGATTTTTTTCAAACGTTTACGATGCTGGCGAATTTATTTTTTCAACTTTATTCGATATTGGTGAAAATTTTTTTTTCGAGTCTATTTGACGCTAGCGACGCTAAATCATTCAATGTGGTTAACGCGTGCGCACTTGTCGATTGTGGCGTCGCTCTCGTCGGTTTAATTACCCAAGTTTGAGGTAATTCCGTGTTTCAGCTCATTGCCTCTATAGGCATTGTGGCTTGAAGAAAAATTTTGGAACGCTTTGCCTTATGGCGAAGCACTAATCTTCAACGTTTAGCGCGTAAACGCGCATCGCAATATTGATATGCTAAAAATGAGCTGAAACACGTATATATGAATAGACAAATGAAAAAAAAAAAAAAAAACAACGAAAAAACAATGCATTATTGCGAATAGTGAAAACTCATAAAATGATCAAATTTTCCCTCTTAGAATTTGCACTTGAGATGTTTTCACTCATTTTTATGCCTATTTAAAATTTTCTCTTCTAACGAATCTTCTATGATCAATCTTAATAGAGGAGAGACGCGTCGATTTGTATAGTGTTTATTTTTTCGCTTCGATACGCTCTATATAGATGTATAGCGAGCCGAGAGCGTATCATTGATTATTCATTTATCATATATCGAATACAACACATCTTAGAGGATTTTGCTAGATAGAAATTGCGTACGTTGATTGTATTGTATGCAATTTATGCTAGATAGACACTATTGTGTGGTGCACATATTGATAATTGTGAAATATTTTCATTTTCAGTGCTTACGGCCATACCACGTTGAAAGCACGACATCCCGTCCGATCTGTCAAGTTAAGCAACGTTGGGCCTGGTTAGTACTTGGATCGGAGACGGCTTGGGAATCCCAGGTGCTGTAAGCGTTATTTTTTTCTTTTTCTTTTTTTTTTCACTCTTTCTCCTTTTTTTCCACTAGCGGCAGCGAGTAATGAGCAATAATCGTTTAATGCTTGTGGCAAAATTAGTGATCGTAAAAATTTCTACGGCAAATATTAGTGAGAGCTATTGCGATAGTTTATTTTTCTCGAACTATTATACTCAATTTAAGAGAAATTTCTTTGTCAAATTTACTCGCTGCCACTAGTGGAGAAGATTTTTTTCAAACGTTTACGATGCTGGCGAATTTATTTTTTCAACTTTATTCGATATTGGTGAAAATTTTTTTTCGAGTCTATTTGACGCTAGCGACGCTAAATCATTCAATGTGGTTAACGCGTGCGCACTTGTCGATTGTGGCGTCGCTCTCGTCGGTTTAATTACCCAAGTTTGAGGTAATTCCGTGTTTCAGCTCATTGCCTCTATAGGCATTGTGGCTTGAAGAAAAATTTTGGAACGCTTTGCCTTATGGCGAAGCACTAATCTTCAACGTTTAGCGCGTAAACGCGCATCGCAATATTGATATGCTAAAAATGAGCTGAAACACGTATATATGAATAGACAAATGAAAAAAAAAAAAAAAAACAACGAAAAAACAATGCATTATTGCGAATAGTGAAAACTCATAAAATGATCAAATTTTCCCTCTTAGAATTTGCACTTGAGATGTTTTCACTCATTTTTATGCCTATTTAAAATTTTCTCTTCTAACGAATCTTCTATGATCAATCTTAATAGAGGAGAGACGCGTCGATTTGTATAGTGTTTATTTTTTCGCTTCGATACGCTCTATATAGATGTATAGCGAGCCGAGAGCGTATCATTGATTATTCATTTATCATATATCGAATACAACACATCTTAGAGGATTTTGCTAGATAGAAATTGCGTACGTTGATTGTATTGTATGCAATTTATGCTAGATAGACACTATTGTGTGGTGCACATATTGATAATTGTGAAATATTTTCATTTTCAGTGCTTACGGCCATACCACGTTGAAAGCACGACATCCCGTCCGATCTGTCAAGTTAAGCAACGTTGGGCCTGGTTAGTACTTGGATCGGAGACGGCTTGGGAATCCCAGGTGCTGTAAGCGTTATTTTTTTCTTTTTCTTTTTTTTTTCACTCTTTCTCCTTTTTTTCCACTAGCGGCAGCGAGTAATGAGCAATAATCGTTTAATGCTTGTGGCAAAATTAGTGATCGTAAAAATTTCTACGGCAAATATTAGTGAGAGCTATTGCGATAGTTTATTTTTCTCGAACTATTATACTCAATTTAAGAGAAATTTCTTTGTCAAATTTACTCGCTGCCACTAGTGGAGAAGATTTTTTTCAAACGTTTACGATGCTGGCGAATTTATTTTTTCAACTTTATTCGATATTGGTGAAAATTTTTTTTCGAGTCTATTTGACGCTAGCGACGCTAAATCATTCAATGTGGTTAACGCGTGCGCACTTGTCGATTGTGGCGTCGCTCTCGTCGGTTTAATTACCCAAGTTTGAGGTAATTCCGTGTTTCAGCTCATTGCCTCTATAGGCATTGTGGCTTGAAGAAAAATTTTGGAACGCTTTGCCTTATGGCGAAGCACTAATCTTCAACGTTTAGCGCGTAAACGCGCATCGCAATATTGATATGCTAAAAATGAGCTGAAACACGTATATATGAATAGACAAATGAAAAAAAAAAAAAAAAACAACGAAAAAACAATGCATTATTGCGAATAGTGAAAACTCATAAAATGATCAAATTTTCCCTCTTAGAATTTGCACTTGAGATGTTTTCACTCATTTTTATGCCTATTTAAAATTTTCTCTTCTAACGAATCTTCTATGATCAATCTTAATAGAGGAGAGACGCGTCGATTTGTATAGTGTTTATTTTTTCGCTTCGATACGCTCTATATAGATGTATAGCGAGCCGAGAGCGTATCATTGATTATTCATTTATCATATATCGAATACAACACATCTTAGAGGATTTTGCTAGATAGAAATTGCGTACGTTGATTGTATTGTATGCAATTTATGCTAGATAGACACTATTGTGTGGTGCACATATTGATAATTGTGAAATATTTTCATTTTCAGTGCTTACGGCCATACCACGTTGAAAGCACGACATCCCGTCCGATCTGTCAAGTTAAGCAACGTTGGGCCTGGTTAGTACTTGGATCGGAGACGGCTTGGGAATCCCAGGTGCTGTAAGCGTTATTTTTTTCTTTTTCTTTTTTTTTTCACTCTTTCTCCTTTTTTTCCACTAGCGGCAGCGAGTAATGAGCAATAATCGTTTAATGCTTGTGGCAAAATTAGTGATCGTAAAAATTTCTACGGCAAATATTAGTGAGAGCTATTGCGATAGTTTATTTTTCTCGAACTATTATACTCAATTTAAGAGAAATTTCTTTGTCAAATTTACTCGCTGCCACTAGTGGAGAAGATTTTTTTCAAACGTTTACGATGCTGGCGAATTTATTTTTTCAACTTTATTCGATATTGGTGAAAATTTTTTTTTCGAGTCTATTTGACGCTAGCGACGCTAAATCATTCAATGTGGTTAACGCGTGCGCACTTGTCGATTGTGGCGTCGCTCTCGTCGGTTTAATTACCCAAGTTTGAGGTAATTCCGTGTTTCAGCTCATTGCCTCTATAGGCATTGTGGCTTGAAGAAAAATTTTGGAACGCTTTGCCTTATGGCGAAGCACTAATCTTCAACGTTTAGCGCGTAAACGCGCATCGCAATATTGATATGCTAAAAATGAGCTGAAACACGTATATATGAATAGACAAATGAAAAAAAAAAAAAAAAACAACGAAAAAACAATGCATTATTGCGAATAGTGAAAACTCATAAAATGATCAAATTTTCCCTCTTAGAATTTGCACTTGAGATGTTTTCACTCATTTTTATGCCTATTTAAAATTTTCTCTTCTAACGAATCTTCTATGATCAATCTTAATAGAGGAGAGACGCGTCGATTTGTATAGTGTTTATTTTTTCGCTTCGATACGCTCTATATAGATGTATAGCGAGCCGAGAGCGTATCATTGATTATTCATTTATCATATATCGAATACAACACATCTTAGAGGATTTTGCTAGATAGAAATTGCGTACGTTGATTGTATTGTATGCAATTTATGCTAGATAGACACTATTGTGTGGTGCACATATTGATAATTGTGAAATATTTTCATTTTCAGTGCTTACGGCCATACCACGTTGAAAGCACGACATCCCGTCCGATCTGTCAAGTTAAGCAACGTTGGGCCTGGTTAGTACTTGGATCGGAGACGGCTTGGGAATCCCAGGTGCTGTAAGCGTTATTTTTTTCTTTTTCTTTTTTTTTTTCACTCTTTCTCCTTTTTTTCCACTAGCGGCAGCGAGTAATGAGCAATAATCGTTTAATGCTTGTGGCAAAATTAGTGATCGTAAAAATTTCTACGGCAAATATTAGTGAGAGCTATTGCGATAGTTTATTTTTCTCGAACTATTATACTCAATTTAAGAGAAATTTCTTTGTCAAATTTACTCGCTGCCACTAGTGGAGAAGATTTTTTTCAAACGTTTACGATGCTGGCGAATTTATTTTTTCAACTTTATTCGATATTGGTGAAAATTTTTTTTCGAGTCTATTTGACGCTAGCGACGCTAAATCATTCAATGTGGTTAACGCGTGCGCACTTGTCGATTGTGGCGTCGCTCTCGTCGGTTTAATTACCCAAGTTTGAGGTAATTCCGTGTTTCAGCTCATTGCCTCTATAGGCATTGTGGCTTGAAGAAAAATTTTGGAACGCTTTGCCTTATGGCGAAGCACTAATCTTCAACGTTTAGCGCGTAAACGCGCATCGCAATATTGATATGCTAAAAATGAGCTGAAACACGTATATATGAATAGACAAATGAAAAAAAAAAAAAAAAACAACGAAAAAACAATGCATTATTGCGAATAGTGAAAACTCATAAAATGATCAAATTTTCCCTCTTAGAATTTGCACTTGAGATGTTTTCACTCATTTTTATGCCTATTTAAAATTTTCTCTTCTAACGAATCTTCTATGATCAATCTTAATAGAGGAGAGACGCGTCGATTTGTATAGTGTTTATTTTTTCGCTTCGATACGCTCTATATAGATGTATAGCGAGCCGAGAGCGTATCATTGATTATTCATTTATCATATATCGAATACAACACATCTTAGAGGATTTTGCTAGATAGAAATTGCGTACGTTGATTGTATTGTATGCAATTTATGCTAGATAGACACTATTGTGTGGTGCACATATTGATAATTGTGAAATATTTTCATTTTCAGTGCTTACGGCCATACCACGTTGAAAGCACGACATCCCGTCCGATCTGTCAAGTTAAGCAACGTTGGGCCTGGTTAGTACTTGGATCGGAGACGGCTTGGGAATCCCAGGTGCTGTAAGCGTTATTTTTTTCTTTTTCTTTTTTTTTTCACTCTTTCTCCTTTTTTTCCACTAGCGGCAGCGAGTAATGAGCAATAATCGTTTAATGCTTGTGGCAAAATTAGTGATCGTAAAAATTTCTACGGCAAATATTAGTGAGAGCTATTGCGATAGTTTATTTTTCTCGAACTATTATACTCAATTTAAGAGAAATTTCTTTGTCAAATTTACTCGCTGCCACTAGTGGAGAAGATTTTTTTCAAACGTTTACGATGCTGGCGAATTTATTTTTTCAACTTTATTCGATATTGGTGAAAATTTTTTTTCGAGTCTATTTGACGCTAGCGACGCTAAATCATTCAATGTGGTTAACGCGTGCGCACTTGTCGATTGTGGCGTCGCTCTCGTCGGTTTAATTACCCAAGTTTGAGGTAATTCCGTGTTTCAGCTCATTGCCTCTATAGGCATTGTGGCTTGAAGAAAAATTTTGGAACGCTTTGCCTTATGGCGAAGCACTAATCTTCAACGTTTAGCGCGTAAACGCGCATCGCAATATTGATATGCTAAAAATGAGCTGAAACACGTATATATGAATAGACAAATGAAAAAAAAAAAAAAAAAACAACGAAAAAACAATGCATTATTGCGAATAGTGAAAACTCATAAAATGATCAAATTTTCCCTCTTAGAATTTGCACTTGAGATGTTTTCACTCATTTTTATGCCTATTTAAAATTTTCTCTTCTAACGAATCTTCTATGATCAATCTTAATAGAGGAGAGACGCGTCGATTTGTATAGTGTTTATTTTTTCGCTTCGATACGCTCTATATAGATGTATAGCGAGCCGAGAGCGTATCATTGATTATTCATTTATCATATATCGAATACAACACATCTTAGAGGATTTTGCTAGATAGAAATTGCGTACGTTGATTGTATTGTATGCAATTTATGCTAGATAGACACTATTGTGTGGTGCACATATTGATAATTGTGAAATATTTTCATTTTCAGTGCTTACGGCCATACCACGTTGAAAGCACGACATCCCGTCCGATCTGTCAAGTTAAGCAACGTTGGGCCTGGTTAGTACTTGGATCGGAGACGGCTTGGGAATCCCAGGTGCTGTAAGCGTTATTTTTTTCTTTTTCTTTTTTTTTTCACTCTTTCTCCTTTTTTTCCACTAGCGGCAGCGAGTAATGAGCAATAATCGTTTAATGCTTGTGGCAAAATTAGTGATCGTAAAAATTTCTACGGCAAATATTAGTGAGAGCTATTGCGATAGTTTATTTTTCTCGAACTATTATACTCAATTTAAGAGAAATTTCTTTGTCAAATTTACTCGCTGCCACTAGTGGAGAAGATTTTTTTCAAACGTTTACGATGCTGGCGAATTTATTTTTTCAACTTTATTCGATATTGGTGAAAATTTTTTTTTCGAGTCTATTTGACGCTAGCGACGCTAAATCATTCAATGTGGTTAACGCGTGCGCACTTGTCGATTGTGGCGTCGCTCTCGTCGGTTTAATTACCCAAGTTTGAGGTAATTCCGTGTTTCAGCTCATTGCCTCTATAGGCATTGTGGCTTGAAGAAAAATTTTGGAACGCTTTGCCTTATGGCGAAGCACTAATCTTCAACGTTTAGCGCGTAAACGCGCATCGCAATATTGATATGCTAAAAATGAGCTGAAACACGTATATATGAATAGACAAATGAAAAAAAAAAAAAAAAAACAACGAAAAAACAATGCATTATTGCGAATAGTGAAAACTCATAAAATGATCAAATTTTCCCTCTTAGAATTTGCACTTGAGATGTTTTCACTCATTTTTATGCCTATTTAAAATTTTCTCTTCTAACGAATCTTCTATGATCAATCTTAATAGAGGAGAGACGCGTCGATTTGTATAGTGTTTATTTTTTCGCTTCGATACGCTCTATATAGATGTATAGCGAGCCGAGAGCGTATCATTGATTATTCATTTATCATATATCGAATACAACACATCTTAGAGGATTTTGCTAGATAGAAATTGCGTACGTTGATTGTATTGTATGCAATTTATGCTAGATAGACACTATTGTGTGGTGCACATATTGATAATTGTGAAATATTTTCATTTTCAGTGCTTACGGCCATACCACGTTGAAAGCACGACATCCCGTCCGATCTGTCAAGTTAAGCAACGTTGGGCCTGGTTAGTACTTGGATCGGAGACGGCTTGGGAATCCCAGGTGCTGTAAGCGTTATTTTTTTCTTTTTCTTTTTTTTTTCACTCTTTCTCCTTTTTTTCCACTAGCGGCAGCGAGTAATGAGCAATAATCGTTTAATGCTTGTGGCAAAATTAGTGATCGTAAAAATTTCTACGGCAAATATTAGTGAGAGCTATTGCGATAGTTTATTTTTCTCGAACTATTATACTCAATTTAAGAGAAATTTCTTTGTCAAATTTACTCGCTGCCACTAGTGGAGAAGATTTTTTTCAAACGTTTACGATGCTGGCGAATTTATTTTTTCAACTTTATTCGATATTGGTGAAAATTTTTTTTCGAGTCTATTTGACGCTAGCGACGCTAAATCATTCAATGTGGTTAACGCGTGCGCACTTGTCGATTGTGGCGTCGCTCTCGTCGGTTTAATTACCCAAGTTTGAGGTAATTCCGTGTTTCAGCTCATTGCCTCTATAGGCATTGTGGCTTGAAGAAAAATTTTGGAACGCTTTGCCTTATGGCGAAGCACTAATCTTCAACGTTTAGCGCGTAAACGCGCATCGCAATATTGATATGCTAAAAATGAGCTGAAACACGTATATATGAATAGACAAATGAAAAAAAAAAAAAAAAACAACGAAAAAACAATGCATTATTGCGAATAGTGAAAACTCATAAAATGATCAAATTTTCCCTCTTAGAATTTGCACTTGAGATGTTTTCACTCATTTTTATGCCTATTTAAAATTTTCTCTTCTAACGAATCTTCTATGATCAATCTTAATAGAGGAGAGACGCGTCGATTTGTATAGTGTTTATTTTTTCGCTTCGATACGCTCTATATAGATGTATAGCGAGCCGAGAGCGTATCATTGATTATTCATTTATCATATATCGAATACAACACATCTTAGAGGATTTTGCTAGATAGAAATTGCGTACGTTGATTGTATTGTATGCAATTTATGCTAGATAGACACTATTGTGTGGTGCACATATTGATAATTGTGAAATATTTTCATTTTCAGTGCTTACGGCCATACCACGTTGAAAGCACGACATCCCGTCCGATCTGTCAAGTTAAGCAACGTTGGGCCTGGTTAGTACTTGGATCGGAGACGGCTTGGGAATCCCAGGTGCTGTAAGCGTTATTTTTTTCTTTTTCTTTTTTTTTTCACTCTTTCTCCTTTTTTTCCACTAGCGGCAGCGAGTAATGAGCAATAATCGTTTAATGCTTGTGGCAAAATTAGTGATCGTAAAAATTTCTACGGCAAATATTAGTGAGAGCTATTGCGATAGTTTATTTTTCTCGAACTATTATACTCAATTTAAGAGAAATTTCTTTGTCAAATTTACTCGCTGCCACTAGTGGAGAAGATTTTTTTCAAACGTTTACGATGCTGGCGAATTTATTTTTTCAACTTTATTCGATATTGGTGAAAATTTTTTTTTCGAGTCTATTTGACGCTAGCGACGCTAAATCATTCAATGTGGTTAACGCGTGCGCACTTGTCGATTGTGGCGTCGCTCTCGTCGGTTTAATTACCCAAGTTTGAGGTAATTCCGTGTTTCAGCTCATTGCCTCTATAGGCATTGTGGCTTGAAGAAAAATTTTGGAACGCTTTGCCTTATGGCGAAGCACTAATCTTCAACGTTTAGCGCGTAAACGCGCATCGCAATATTGATATGCTAAAAATGAGCTGAAACACGTATATATGAATAGACAAATGAAAAAAAAAAAAAAAAACAACGAAAAAACAATGCATTATTGCGAATAGTGAAAACTCATAAAATGATCAAATTTTCCCTCTTAGAATTTGCACTTGAGATGTTTTCACTCATTTTTATGCCTATTTAAAATTTTCTCTTCTAACGAATCTTCTATGATCAATCTTAATAGAGGAGAGACGCGTCGATTTGTATAGTGTTTATTTTTTCGCTTCGATACGCTCTATATAGATGTATAGCGAGCCGAGAGCGTATCATTGATTATTCATTTATCATATATCGAATACAACACATCTTAGAGGATTTTGCTAGATAGAAATTGCGTACGTTGATTGTATTGTATGCAATTTATGCTAGATAGACACTATTGTGTGGTGCACATATTGATAATTGTGAAATATTTTCATTTTCAGTGCTTACGGCCATACCACGTTGAAAGCACGACATCCCGTCCGATCTGTCAAGTTAAGCAACGTTGGGCCTGGTTAGTACTTGGATCGGAGACGGCTTGGGAATCCCAGGTGCTGTAAGCGTTATTTTTTTCTTTTTCTTTTTTTTTTCACTCTTTCTCCTTTTTTTCCACTAGCGGCAGCGAGTAATGAGCAATAATCGTTTAATGCTTGTGGCAAAATTAGTGATCGTAAAAATTTCTACGGCAAATATTAGTGAGAGCTATTGCGATAGTTTATTTTTCTCGAACTATTATACTCAATTTAAGAGAAATTTCTTTGTCAAATTTACTCGCTGCCACTAGTGGAGAAGATTTTTTTCAAACGTTTACGATGCTGGCGAATTTATTTTTTCAACTTTATTCGATATTGGTGAAAATTTTTTTTCGAGTCTATTTGACGCTAGCGACGCTAAATCATTCAATGTGGTTAACGCGTGCGCACTTGTCGATTGTGGCGTCGCTCTCGTCGGTTTAATTACCCAAGTTTGAGGTAATTCCGTGTTTCAGCTCATTGCCTCTATAGGCATTGTGGCTTGAAGAAAAATTTTGGAACGCTTTGCCTTATGGCGAAGCACTAATCTTCAACGTTTAGCGCGTAAACGCGCATCGCAATATTGATATGCTAAAAATGAGCTGAAACACGTATATATGAATAGACAAATGAAAAAAAAAAAAAAAAACAACGAAAAAACAATGCATTATTGCGAATAGTGAAAACTCATAAAATGATCAAATTTTCCCTCTTAGAATTTGCACTTGAGATGTTTTCACTCATTTTTATGCCTATTTAAAATTTTCTCTTCTAACGAATCTTCTATGATCAATCTTAATAGAGGAGAGACGCGTCGATTTGTATAGTGTTTATTTTTTCGCTTCGATACGCTCTATATAGATGTATAGCGAGCCGAGAGCGTATCATTGATTATTCATTTATCATATATCGAATACAACACATCTTAGAGGATTTTGCTAGATAGAAATTGCGTACGTTGATTGTATTGTATGCAATTTATGCTAGATAGACACTATTGTGTGGTGCACATATTGATAATTGTGAAATATTTTCATTTTCAGTGCTTACGGCCATACCACGTTGAAAGCACGACATCCCGTCCGATCTGTCAAGTTAAGCAACGTTGGGCCTGGTTAGTACTTGGATCGGAGACGGCTTGGGAATCCCAGGTGCTGTAAGCGTTATTTTTTTCTTTTTCTTTTTTTTTTCACTCTTTCTCCTTTTTTTCCACTAGCGGCAGCGAGTAATGAGCAATAATCGTTTAATGCTTGTGGCAAAATTAGTGATCGTAAAAATTTCTACGGCAAATATTAGTGAGAGCTATTGCGATAGTTTATTTTTCTCGAACTATTATACTCAATTTAAGAGAAATTTCTTTGTCAAATTTACTCGCTGCCACTAGTGGAGAAGATTTTTTTCAAACGTTTACGATGCTGGCGAATTTATTTTTTCAACTTTATTCGATATTGGTGAAAATTTTTTTTTCGAGTCTATTTGACGCTAGCGACGCTAAATCATTCAATGTGGTTAACGCGTGCGCACTTGTCGATTGTGGCGTCGCTCTCGTCGGTTTAATTACCCAAGTTTGAGGTAATTCCGTGTTTCAGCTCATTGCCTCTATAGGCATTGTGGCTTGAAGAAAAATTTTGGAACGCTTTGCCTTATGGCGAAGCACTAATCTTCAACGTTTAGCGCGTAAACGCGCATCGCAATATTGATATGCTAAAAATGAGCTGAAACACGTATATATGAATAGACAAATGAAAAAAAAAAAAAAAAACAACGAAAAAACAATGCATTATTGCGAATAGTGAAAACTCATAAAATGATCAAATTTTCCCTCTTAGAATTTGCACTTGAGATGTTTTCACTCATTTTTATGCCTATTTAAAATTTTCTCTTCTAACGAATCTTCTATGATCAATCTTAATAGAGGAGAGACGCGTCGATTTGTATAGTGTTTATTTTTTCGCTTCGATACGCTCTATATAGATGTATAGCGAGCCGAGAGCGTATCATTGATTATTCATTTATCATATATCGAATACAACACATCTTAGAGGATTTTGCTAGATAGAAATTGCGTACGTTGATTGTATTGTATGCAATTTATGCTAGATAGACACTATTGTGTGGTGCACATATTGATAATTGTGAAATATTTTCATTTTCAGTGCTTACGGCCATACCACGTTGAAAGCACGACATCCCGTCCGATCTGTCAAGTTAAGCAACGTTGGGCCTGGTTAGTACTTGGATCGGAGACGGCTTGGGAATCCCAGGTGCTGTAAGCGTTATTTTTTTCTTTTTCTTTTTTTTTTCACTCTTTCTCCTCTTTTTTCCACTAGCGGCAGCGAGTAATGAGCAATAATCGTTTAATGCTTGTGGCAAAATTAGTGATCGTAAAAATTTCTACGGCAAATATTAGTGAGAGCTATTGCGATAGTTTATTTTTCTCGAACTATTATACTCAATTTAAGAGAAATTTCTTTGTCAAATTTACTCGCTGCCACTAGTGGAGAAGATTTTTTTCAAACGTTTACGATGCTGGCGAATTTATTTTTTCAACTTTATTCGATATTGGTGAAAATTTTTTTTTCGAGTCTATTTGACGCTAGCGACGCTAAATCATTCAATGTGGTTAACGCGTGCGCACTTGTCGATTGTGGCGTCGCTCTCGTCGGTTTAATTACCCAAGTTTGAGGTAATTCCGTGTTTCAGCTCATTGCCTCTATAGGCATTGTGGCTTGAAGAAAAATTTTGGAACGCTTTGCCTTATGGCGAAGCACTAATCTTCAACGTTTAGCGCGTAAACGCGCATCGCAATATTGATATGCTAAAAATGAGCTGAAACACGTATATATGAATAGACAAATGAAAAAAAAAAAAAAAAACAACGAAAAAACAATGCATTATTGCGAATAGTGAAAACTCATAAAATGATCAAATTTTCCCTCTTAGAATTTGCACTTGAGATGTTTTCACTCATTTTTATGCCTATTTAAAATTTTCTCTTCTAACGAATCTTCTATGATCAATCTTAATAGAGGAGAGACGCGTCGATTTGTATAGTGTTTATTTTTTCGCTTCGATACGCTCTATATAGATGTATAGCGAGCCGAGAGCGTATCATTGATTATTCATTTATCATATATCGAATACAACACATCTTAGAGGATTTTGCTAGATAGAAATTGCGTACGTTGATTGTATTGTATGCAATTTATGCTAGATAGACACTATTGTGTGGTGCACATATTGATAATTGTGAAATATTTTCATTTTCAGTGCTTACGGCCATACCACGTTGAAAGCACGACATCCCGTCCGATCTGTCAAGTTAAGCAACGTTGGGCCTGGTTAGTACTTGGATCGGAGACGGCTTGGGAATCCCAGGTGCTGTAAGCGTTATTTTTTTCTTTTTCTTTTTTTTTTCACTCTTTCTCCTTTTTTTCCACTAGCGGCAGCGAGTAATGAGCAATAATCGTTTAATGCTTGTGGCAAAATTAGTGATCGTAAAAATTTCTACGGCAAATATTAGTGAGAGCTATTGCGATAGTTTATTTTTCTCGAACTATTATACTCAATTTAAGAGAAATTTCTTTGTCAAATTTACTCGCTGCCACTAGTGGAGAAGATTTTTTTCAAACGTTTACGATGCTGGCGAATTTATTTTTTCAACTTTATTCGATATTGGTGAAAATTTTTTTTTCGAGTCTATTTGACGCTAGCGACGCTAAATCATTCAATGTGGTTAACGCGTGCGCACTTGTCGATTGTGGCGTCGCTCTCGTCGGTTTAATTACCCAAGTTTGAGGTAATTCCGTGTTTCAGCTCATTGCCTCTATAGGCATTGTGGCTTGAAGAAAAATTTTGGAACGCTTTGCCTTATGGCGAAGCACTAATCTTCAACGTTTAGCGCGTAAACGCGCATCGCAATATTGATATGCTAAAAATGAGCTGAAACACGTATATATGAATAGACAAATGAAAAAAAAAAAAAAAAACAACGAAAAAACAATGCATTATTGCGAATAGTGAAAACTCATAAAATGATCAAATTTTCCCTCTTAGAATTTGCACTTGAGATGTTTTCACTCATTTTTATGCCTATTTAAAATTTTCTCTTCTAACGAATCTTCTATGATCAATCTTAATAGAGGAGAGACGCGTCGATTTGTATAGTGTTTATTTTTTCGCTTCGATACGCTCTATATAGATGTATAGCGAGCCGAGAGCGTATCATTGATTATTCATTTATCATATATCGAATACAACACATCTTAGAGGATTTTGCTAGATAGAAATTGCGTACGTTGATTGTATTGTATGCAATTTATGCTAGATAGACACTATTGTGTGGTGCACATATTGATAATTGTGAAATATTTTCATTTTCAGTGCTTACGGCCATACCACGTTGAAAGCACGACATCCCGTCCGATCTGTCAAGTTAAGCAACGTTGGGCCTGGTTAGTACTTGGATCGGAGACGGCTTGGGAATCCCAGGTGCTGTAAGCGTTATTTTTTTCTTTTTCTTTTTTTTTTCACTCTTTCTCCTTTTTTTCCACTAGCGGCAGCGAGTAATGAGCAATAATCGTTTAATGCTTGTGGCAAAATTAGTGATCGTAAAAATTTCTACGGCAAATATTAGTGAGAGCTATTGCGATAGTTTATTTTTCTCGAACTATTATACTCAATTTAAGAGAAATTTCTTTGTCAAATTTACTCGCTGCCACTAGTGGAGAAGATTTTTTTCAAACGTTTACGATGCTGGCGAATTTATTTTTTCAACTTTATTCGATATTGGTGAAAATTTTTTTTCGAGTCTATTTGACGCTAGCGACGCTAAATCATTCAATGTGGTTAACGCGTGCGCACTTGTCGATTGTGGCGTCGCTCTCGTCGGTTTAATTACCCAAGTTTGAGGTAATTCCGTGTTTCAGCTCATTGCCTCTATAGGCATTGTGGCTTGAAGAAAAATTTTGGAACGCTTTGCCTTATGGCGAAGCACTAATCTTCAACGTTTAGCGCGTAAACGCGCATCGCAATATTGATATGCTAAAAATGAGCTGAAACACGTATATATGAATAGACAAATGAAAAAAAAAAAAAAAAACAACGAAAAAACAATGCATTATTGCGAATAGTGAAAACTCATAAAATGATCAAATTTTCCCTCTTAGAATTTGCACTTGAGATGTTTTCACTCATTTTTATGCCTATTTAAAATTTTCTCTTCTAACGAATCTTCTATGATCAATCTTAATAGAGGAGAGACGCGTCGATTTGTATAGTGTTTATTTTTTCGCTTCGATACGCTCTATATAGATGTATAGCGAGCCGAGAGCGTATCATTGATTATTCATTTATCATATATCGAATACAACACATCTTAGAGGATTTTGCTAGATAGAAATTGCGTACGTTGATTGTATTGTATGCAATTTATGCTAGATAGACACTATTGTGTGGTGCACATATTGATAATTGTGAAATATTTTCATTTTCAGTGCTTACGGCCATACCACGTTGAAAGCACGACATCCCGTCCGATCTGTCAAGTTAAGCAACGTTGGGCCTGGTTAGTACTTGGATCGGAGACGGCTTGGGAATCCCAGGTGCTGTAAGCGTTATTTTTTTCTTTTTCTTTTTTTTTTCACTCTTTCTCCTCTTTTTTCCACTAGCGGCAGCGAGTAATGAGCAATAATCGTTTAATGCTTGTGGCAAAATTAGTGATCGTAAAAATTTCTACGGCAAATATTAGTGAGAGCTATTGCGATAGTTTATTTTTCTCGAACTATTATACTCAATTTAAGAGAAATTTCTTTGTCAAATTTACTCGCTGCCACTAGTGGAGAAGATTTTTTCAAACGTTTACGATGCTGGCGAATTTATTTTTTCAACTTTATTCGATATTGGTGAAAATTTTTTTTTCGAGTCTATTTGACGCTAGCGACGCTAAATCATTCAATGTGGTTAACGCGTGCGCACTTGTCGATTGTGGCGTCGCTCTCGTCGGTTTAATTACCCAAGTTTGAGGTAATTCCGTGTTTCAGCTCATTGCCTCTATAGGCATTGTGGCTTGAAGAAAAATTTTGGAACGCTTTGCCTTATGGCGAAGCACTAATCTTCAACGTTTAGCGCGTAAACGCGCATCGCAATATTGATATGCTAAAAATGAGCTGAAACACGTATATATGAATAGACAAATGAAAAAAAAAAAAAAAAACAACGAAAAAACAATGCATTATTGCGAATAGTGAAAACTCATAAAATGATCAAATTTTCCCTCTTAGAATTTGCACTTGAGATGTTTTCACTCATTTTTATGCCTATTTAAAATTTTCTCTTCTAACGAATCTTCTATGATCAATCTTAATAGAGGAGAGACGCGTCGATTTGTATAGTGTTTATTTTTTCGCTTCGATACGCTCTATATAGATGTATAGCGAGCCGAGAGCGTATCATTGATTATTCATTTATCATATATCGAATACAACACATCTTAGAGGATTTTGCTAGATAGAAATTGCGTACGTTGATTGTATTGTATGCAATTTATGCTAGATAGACACTATTGTGTGGTGCACATATTGATAATTGTGAAATATTTTCATTTTCAGTGCTTACGGCCATACCACGTTGAAAGCACGACATCCCGTCCGATCTGTCAAGTTAAGCAACGTTGGGCCTGGTTAGTACTTGGATCGGAGACGGCTTGGGAATCCCAGGTGCTGTAAGCGTTATTTTTTTCTTTTTCTTTTTTTTTTCACTCTTTCTCCTTTTTTTTCCACTAGCGGCAGCGAGTAATGAGCAATAATCGTTTAATGCTTGTGGCAAAATTAGTGATCGTAAAAATTTCTACGGCAAATATTAGTGAGAGCTATTGCGATAGTTTATTTTTCTCGAACTATTATACTCAATTTAAGAGAAATTTCTTTGTCAAATTTACTCGCTGCCACTAGTGGAGAAGATTTTTTTCAAACGTTTACGATGCTGGCGAATTTATTTTTTCAACTTTATTCGATATTGGTGAAAATTTTTTTTTCGAGTCTATTTGACGCTAGCGACGCTAAATCATTCAATGTGGTTAACGCGTGCGCACTTGTCGATTGTGGCGTCGCTCTCGTCGGTTTAATTACCCAAGTTTGAGGTAATTCCGTGTTTCAGCTCATTGCCTCTATAGGCATTGTGGCTTGAAGAAAAATTTTGGAACGCTTTGCCTTATGGCGAAGCACTAATCTTCAACGTTTAGCGCGTAAACGCGCATCGCAATATTGATATGCTAAAAATGAGCTGAAACACGTATATATGAATAGACAAATGAAAAAAAAAAAAAAAAACAACGAAAAAACAATGCATTATTGCGAATAGTGAAAACTCATAAAATGATCAAATTTTCCCTCTTAGAATTTGCACTTGAGATGTTTTCACTCATTTTTATGCCTATTTAAAATTTTCTCTTCTAACGAATCTTCTATGATCAATCTTAATAGAGGAGAGACGCGTCGATTTGTATAGTGTTTATTTTTTCGCTTCGATACGCTCTATATAGATGTATAGCGAGCCGAGAGCGTATCATTGATTATTCATTTATCATATATCGAATACAACACATCTTAGAGGATTTTGCTAGATAGAAATTGCGTACGTTGATTGTATTGTATGCAATTTATGCTAGATAGACACTATTGTGTGGTGCACATATTGATAATTGTGAAATATTTTCATTTTCAGTGCTTACGGCCATACCACGTTGAAAGCACGACATCCCGTCCGATCTGTCAAGTTAAGCAACGTTGGGCCTGGTTAGTACTTGGATCGGAGACGGCTTGGGAATCCCAGGTGCTGTAAGCGTTATTTTTTTCTTTTTCTTTTTTTTTTCACTCTTTCTCCTTTTTTTTCCACTAGCGGCAGCGAGTAATGAGCAATAATCGTTTAATGCTTGTGGCAAAATTAGTGATCGTAAAAATTTCTACGGCAAATATTAGTGAGAGCTATTGCGATAGTTTATTTTTCTCGAACTATTATACTCAATTTAAGAGAAATTTCTTTGTCAAATTTACTCGCTGCCACTAGTGGAGAAGATTTTTTTCAAACGTTTACGATGCTGGCGAATTTATTTTTTCAACTTTATTCGATATTGGTGAAAATTTTTTTTTCGAGTCTATTTGACGCTAGCGACGCTAAATCATTCAATGTGGTTAACGCGTGCGCACTTGTCGATTGTGGCGTCGCTCTCGTCGGTTTAATTACCCAAGCTTGAGGTAATTCCGTGTTTCAGCTCATTGCCTCTATAGGCATTGTGGCTTGAAGAAAAATTTTGGAACGCTTTGCCTTATGGCGAAGCACTAATCTTCAACGTTTAGCGCGTAAACGCGCATCGCAATATTGATATGCTAAAAATGAGCTGAAACACGTATATATGAATAGACAAATGAAAAAAAAAAAAAAAAACAACGAAAAAACAATGCATTATTGCGAATAGTGAAAACTCATAAAATGATCAAATTTTCCCTCTTAGAATTTGCACTTGAGATGTTTTCACTCATTTTTATGCCTATTTAAAATTTTCTCTTCTAACGAATCTTCTATGATCAATCTTAATAGAGGAGAGACGCGTCGATTTGTATAGTGTTTATTTTTTCGCTTCGATACGCTCTATATAGATGTATAGCGAGCCGAGAGCGTATCATTGATTATTCATTTATCATATATCGAATACAACACATCTTAGAGGATTTTGCTAGATAGAAATTGCGTACGTTGATTGTATTGTATGCAATTTATGCTAGATAGACACTATTGTGTGGTGCACATATTGATAATTGTGAAATATTTTCATTTTCAGTGCTTACGGCCATACCACGTTGAAAGCACGACATCCCGTCCGATCTGTCAAGTTAAGCAACGTTGGGCCTGGTTAGTACTTGGATCGGAGACGGCTTGGGAATCCCAGGTGCTGTAAGCGTTATTTTTTTCTTTTTCTTTTTTTTTTTTCACTCTTTCTCCTCTTTTTTCCACTAGCGGCAGCGAGTAATGAGCAATAATCGTTTAATGCTTGTGGCAAAATTAGTGATCGTAAAAATTTCTACGGCAAATATTAGTGAGAGCTATTGCGATAGTTTATTTTTCTCGAACTATTATACTCAATTTAAGAGAAATTTCTTTGTCAAATTTACTCGCTGCCACTAGTGGAGAAGATTTTTTTCAAACGTTTACGATGCTGGCGAATTTATTTTTTCAACTTTATTCGATATTGGTGAAAATTTTTTTTCGAGTCTATTTGACGCTAGCGACGCTAAATCATTCAATGTGGTTAACGCGTGCGCACTTGTCGATTGTGGCGTCGCTCTCGTCGGTTTAATTACCCAAGTTTGAGGTAATTCCGTGTTTCAGCTCATTGCCTCTATAGGCATTGTGGCTTGAAGAAAAATTTTGGAACGCTTTGCCTTATGGCGAAGCACTAATCTTCAACGTTTAGCGCGTAAACGCGCATCGCAATATTGATATGCTAAAAATGAGCTGAAACACGTATATATGAATAGACAAATGAAAAAAAAAAAAAAAAACAATGCATTATTGCGAATAGTGAAAACTCATAAAATGATCAAATTTTCCCTCTTAGAATTTGCACTTGAGATGTTTTCACTCATTTTTATGCCTATTTAAAATTTTCTCTTCTAACGAATCTTCTATGATCAATCTTAATAGAGGAGAGACGCGTCGATTTGTATAGTGTTTATTTTTTCGCTTCGATACGCTCTATATAGATGTATAGCGAGCCGAGAGCGTATCATTGATTATTCATTTATCATATATCGAATACAACACATCTTAGAGGATTTTGCTAGATAGAAATTGCGTACGTTGATTGTATTGTATGCAATTTATGCTAGATAGACACTATTGTGTGGTGCACATATTGATAATTGTGAAATATTTTCATTTTCAGTGCTTACGGCCATACCACGTTGAAAGCACGACATCCCGTCCGATCTGTCAAGTTAAGCAACGTTGGGCCTGGTTAGTACTTGGATCGGAGACGGCTTGGGAATCCCAGGTGCTGTAAGCGTTATTTTTTTCTTTTTCTTTTTTTTTTTCACTCTTTCTCCTCTTTTTTCCACTAGCGGCAGCGAGTAATGAGCAATAATCGTTTAATGCTTGTGGCAAAATTAGTGATCGTAAAAATTTCTACGGCAAATATTAGTGAGAGCTATTGCGATAGTTTATTTTTCTCGAACTATTATACTCAATTTAAGAGAAATTTCTTTGTCAAATTTACTCGCTGCCACTAGTGGAGAAGATTTTTTTCAAACGTTTACGATGCTGGCGAATTTATTTTTTCAACTTTATTCGATATTGGTGAAAATTTTTTTTTCGAGTCTATTTGACGCTAGCGACGCTAAATCATTCAATGTGGTTAACGCGTGCGCACTTGTCGATTGTGGCGTCGCTCTCGTCGGTTTAATTACCCAAGTTTGAGGTAATTCCGTGTTTCAGCTCATTGCCTCTATAGGCATTGTGGCTTGAAGAAAAATTTTGGAACGCTTTGCCTTATGGCGAAGCACTAATCTTCAACGTTTAGCGCGTAAACGCGCATCGCAATATTGATATGCTAAAAATGAGCTGAAACACGTATATATGAATAGACAAATGAAAAAAGAAAAAAAAAAACAACGAAAAAACAATGCATTATTGCGAATAGTGAAAACTCATAAAATGATCAAATTTTCCCTCTTAGAATTTGCACTTGAGATGTTTTCACTCATTTTTATGCCTTAAACGAATTTAATGTAAACGTATTCATCTTGCCACTTTCTATGGCTCGTTTCGGCGTTCAAATAGCAAAAATGTTGAATTTAGAAATATTGAAACCACGATTCTTGTCTTTTACGGACTTGCAGTTTCTCTCTTGTCTTGTTATGCTTAGGGTTTAGTATTTCAGATTGCTGGTCCTTGAACTTCGGTACGTCAGGATTACTGCTCTCGCAACTCGTCTTATCCATGACTGGTGACGCTGCAGTCTCACCCGATGTAAGACAGCCGGCTTTATAAACTCGTTAGCCTTAACCTTTCGATTGCTCGAACGTGTTTGATCTCGGCATTCATATTTCGCGCACTCGGCGAAAAGACCTAAATTTTTTCCACTTTTTTCATATTTTTTCATTTTATTCTTTTAAGCCTGAAATTATGCGATCAATTTTTTTCATGGCATGTTATGTGGAAATTGAAAAATTTTGATCAACTTGCTCTGTGTGTCAAATTCAAAGGTTTCATTGGGGCAATAATCGTCGGAACAATGTCACCTTAAGGTCGGAAAATTTTCAGCACATTTATTCTCTCAGATTAGATTTGAATTTGCCGCCAATCGTCTTGCAACGTTTATGAATTTGTTTTATTGCTTTTTTTTATATTTTCGGTTTGATACATCTAATATCTACAGCAATCTATGTGTCGCGGTTCATTTATCCCTTGCTATTGTTATTTGTTTATTTCACGTGGTAGAGATTGTATTCTTTCGTGTTTGTTTATTTATTTATTTCATTTATTTATTTGTTCATTTATTTATTTACTTATTCATTTGAAAGTTCCGAAGTGCGTGTGTGTGCGTGTGTGTGTGTGTGTGTGGGGGGGGGGGAGGGAGGGGGGGGGGTTAAAATTTCAAACCGAAGGGAGTGGAGGGGGGGCGAGAAGAAGGGGATTAAACTTCCATGGGCACAACGGCAATGTTTTATTCGACAGTTGTCGGGCAATTTGTGTATGTGTGTGTGTGTGTGTGCGTGTGTTTAGACTTGAAGGGCCGCTGTCTTACTAAATGATATTGTTGTCTGTTTGATTATCGTAGCCACATTGGTTACACTTGTGTAAGCAGGAGAGTCTGTGTCACCCCTCACTTCTACGCTAATAATTACCTCATCAGTTTCTGTAACTCCTCGGTATATCTTATTGAACATCTTAGAATTGCTGTAAATTTCATGCCGATTATAATCGTAATAGTAATAGTAAGCAGTAATTCATTATTGAAAACAACAAAAATTGCCTCTTTAAAAGTTAGTTTTCTTTTTTTGTGTTATAGTTGATGTGTTGTTATAAGAACGCTTTCTGTATTAGAAGTACAACTTTACGATATTCCAAATTTTAGAATATATATATATATATATATACATATATATATATATATATGTTTATGTTGCATTTGATGCGAATATTGCTTTATGAAAATTTTCATTTTTTATAGATTTAGATATTCGATTATAAAAAAAAGTTCAACATCTACTAGCAAATGAATGAGGGAATTCATTGTTACTTTGCTACCATCTAGATATTTGAATTCTGAGTATGAGAGGGTTGAACTTGTATCCCGAGCAGGCGGGACTCGAATTTGAATCGGAAGTATGAAGAGCTTGAACTTAAATCTCATCTATGGGTAATTTGAATCTCGATTTGAAGTATGAATAACTTGAACCTAATTTCCCGTATATGAAAAACTTGAACTTGGATGCGAGGTATATGATACTTGAACTCCGAAAAAGTACGAGAAACTTGAGCTTGAATCTCGAAATGTTGTTGATTGAAATCTTTTTAAATTTGATATTGAAGTTGTTTATAATTGTGAAAACCGCATATGCACATACATACAAACACACACGTTGATGCTCACGTGCGTTGTAGGAACGTTACGAAAAAATCAATAAAGCGTGCTGTGTGCATATAGGCAATAGAGTGAGGAGGCACTCGGTATAATGCGCCTCCCACTGCATTCATTCTATTCTTTCGGGTAAGCAGCCGTCCGACCGACTCCTTCAGATGCACGCTCTCATACGCCGGCATACCTCAAAAACAACGATGATTTTATTGAGGATGATCGGTGACAATCTTATCCATTTCCCTCTCTCTCCATCTTTCTCTCTCTTTGTTCCTTTCTCTCTCTTTTATGATGTTCATCGCTATTGATGGATATTGTGCATTACTAAATTTGCATCGATGAACAACTATTTTTTAATTATTGGTGTAGCTGTTTTTTTTGTATTTATTTTATAGGAAGTGCTATGTCGATGTGTCGTCATGTGCGGTTTGGGGTCTCTTTGTTCCCCACCTTTGTCGGTTGAGTGATTTTTATTCTCTTTTCAACAGAATATTTAGCAAATCGATTTGGAAATGGATTAAGTTGAATCATTTCGCCACCGGTACAGAAACCACCTATACGTCGTTAGAGATTACTGTAATGGTGTAGATATGCAATGAAAAGCGATCGAACTAGTCTAGCATTTATATTCTTGCAGCATATCGATGATACTCTTTTATATGCAAATTTTGATTTTTTCTATATGCAAATTTTGATTTTTTCCGTGAGCATCTTTTAGACTATTTGAGGTATAGCGCATTATAGAGCTTAGGTTTTCACGTTTTGTGTAAACAATTGTCTAGAGTTGGTGTTTTATTATCCGGTCGGTTTATTCCCTTATCCAGTCGGTTTATTGCCGGTCAGGAAAAAGACGTTTGCAGTGGAAGGTGTCGTTTTGGTTTACATTGTTTTGGTGGACTATATTATTGTTATGCTAGGATGATGTTGTTGACGAAATTGCTTTATCACATACTTTGTCCTCGCCGCCGACTGTTTGCTGGATTGATAGGGATAAGAAGGAATGGAAGCGTTGAGCTTTTCCACCTGGCTGCATCTTTCTGGCTGGAGGTGCCAATGCATTTCTGGCTCGAGTTGCAAATATCCTTTGGGCTCATGAGCAAAAAAATTTTTGAACAAAACTCCAAATCATTCGCAAATTTAGAAATTTTATAGTTCAACTTATTTTACTGGTTTTTTTACCATTTCCACTCTGTTGTCGAAACTTTTTCTCTCTTATCTACCTTATCTGAGAGGGTATTGTTTCTTTGTGTTCATCCCCCTCCCCCTCTCCCTCGCTTCCCTTCCTTCAAAGCTCGGTTCATTCTCTCCCAGAAACTTTTTCGATGGGTGGCCTGGTTTGTTATAAATTGATAAAAACGACAGAATTAGTTCAGTCACTTAAAAAATACTAACTCTTAGGTCTCACCGTTTCGGGTTTTTTAATATCTAGGTGCTCCGTTGTCTGTATTTTTAAATCACTTGATTTGTGACTTAAACGAATAGAAGCGTGGTTGAATGGCCGATATTACATGATATTTAGTTGAATTGAATCCGTAAAAAGGTGGTATAGTACATTCTTGAAATATATGGCAAACGAGTGGTATGGTTTTAGTAAAAGTTGAGATTTTTTTAGCTCGAAAAAAATAGATAAAAATAGCCATAGCCATCGCCCAAATATTGCACTGAGATCATATTTTAATATTCGTGATGCGATTTCCTTGCTTGTAAGTGGTGATTTATATCTTTGTGGGGAATAAAATTATACATAAGAAGCGACGGATGTTTCTTTTTGTTGTTGTTTTTGTTCGGCTTCCTGGGGAGATCGAATGTTTTCATTATTGATCGATTGGCTTCACTATATTTTCCCGCCAATTTTGCTTGATGCCCTCTTCGTTAAGTTTTTTTTGCAATTCAAATTCAGCATTATTGCCGTTTTTTGTTGCTTGTCGTGCTAAGAAATGCTTGATTGTTTAAATCGTTTTTGCGATTGTTTGGTTGGGAAGTTTATTAGTGGTGAAGGGGGGGGGGGTTCAAAGTTGTACATTGGTGTACTGTATTCATTGTCCAACTATCGTTCTTGTTTAAAGTACCAGAATTGTTGTTTTCATTCCGAATAGATTGAGTTGGATATTTGGAGGGAAGCAAGGGGGGGGGGGGGGAATACTGGTGACGCTACCATCTGGCAAAAGTGCTGATCATTAAATTGACCATAGTTTACGTAAAGCACTAGACAACCTAATATATGGAAGACATTATCAAGCACCTATGGTGACGATGCCTAACATGTCGTTGTAGAAAGATGCCATGTTGAATTTGCGGATCGGTACTGTTGTCGAAGTACGGCGGCCGAAAGGATCCAAAATTTGGTTTTGCATATTTTATGAATGCAATCATTTTTTTTGTATTCGTTTTTTAGCTTACGTGGTATCGGTGGCCACATCCCTCTCATCTGGGATGCGGACCATTGTCCCTTGTCAAGTCGCAGCCAAGTGCATATAGATCCTTTTTTATAAACCGTGAAATTCTAGTTTAAGGTCACCACCGGTGCTGCAGTAAGGCGTCGAAATGTGCAGGGAGGGGACTTGCACGCACGAATCCATGAATTCCATTCTTATGTAAGGGAAACCATGCACTTCCATCTTACGTGTATTCCCGTTTGGAGTGGCTGGGAATGCGTACTTCCCCTTTCATAGTCCGGCCACAAGCTGTGACAACCCTTCCTTCTTTTCATTCTCCCCCTTACCAGGAACTTTATTCCTTTATTTCACTACTGAAGGGATCTTCATGTACTTATGCCACCGCATCACACTGTCGGCTGATCTCGTTTTAATGGCTTTAGCTAGTTGAATCGTTCTTGAGATAGTAGCTGCATGTACAAATCCTTTTTTTCCTTTGAGCTGGCTTTTTATAACAGAATCAAGAGAGAATAGAAAATGATGATATCAGGAACCCTTTCCCATTCTGTAACCTATACTATATTTGAGTCGACTGAAGGATCAAATATTCTTTAGATTAGCGTCTCCATCTTAAATCCGGCCTCTATCCCTAGCTTCCTTCTGCCCGGAACTCAGCGATATCAAAAAATTTCTCGAAAATTCTTGATACTGTTATTATGTTATCAAAAAAAAAAAAAAAAAATTGTGATATTTATATGCGTTTTTTCGTAGCACAAAAAAACACAAGTGCGGATCTTTGAACGCAAAAGTGACTGAATCTTGTTAATTGAGGTCCTGAACCACGACACCAGATTTAATTAATCTATAGCCATATAGATATAAGATGAAATATGTCTCGATCACATAACTGCACCTTACTCGTCCCACTTCGCACATGGGTTCAATCCACCTCCGTACAGTCATGGATTAAGTCCGATCTAGATTGCGGTAGAGATCCAGTCGGACTCAGGCTCGATGAGGTTTCTTGTTGTTTTCGATTCCAATCTATCAGTGTTTCAAGTGCTGAACTTGGCCATTCCGAGTCACTGTTTATTGCCGTTAACAGATGCGCCGATATACCCACTTGTGATGCAAAGGGGATCTTGATGAGTCGATATGAACATAGTGGTACATATCCATTATGCTAATATCACAAGCTTCTATCTCTTTCCTTTTTTTTGATTTCCTATTTCAGCTATACCAGTTATGTAGCTATGATTTGAAGCCGTTTACGTCATATATTTGAGAGGTTCAATTCAAAATTGCTCTTTCATTGCTTTTAATTTTGCTTATAGAAGACTAAGATAGTCTGCCATCAATTTTTTTGTTCATTTTACATGTAGATTACAATTTAAGTCGTACTTTCTACTGAATAGCACTTTATATAATATGTGATTTGGTAATATTGTCATAGCTATTGAATGATAACTAACTGAGTGACCACTTTATTCGTTTGTACGTAGATTTGTTTGTTGTTCGACGAGTGATTAGAACGGTGATCGGAAGGGGTCTTCTTATTAAATATGCAAAATCACTTTATAAAGTTATTCGGAAAGAATCGGCCATGTGCAAGATTGAACTAACCATACGTATAACAGGGTGCACAGATACATATTCGAACGTCATGAAGATGCCGTCTCCCCCCCTCCCTCCCTCCCCCATCACTCCCCTCCCCCCTCCCTCCCCTCCCTCCTTCCCTCGCTTCCTCATTTCTCAAAACCAACCAATTTTTGTTGATTATGGTTGGTAGGATTTGTAGGCTTACGAAGGTGTGTGGGGGGAAGGGGGGTTGGAAGGGATGGTATCGAGACTTTAAGATAGATCGGATGTTTACTTATCAGAGATGATTAAAGGTACATTTCGCTTATTTTTGCCATTCATTTCTTTTCATCGATTGTTTGAATACAGCGAAACATGCTTGCTATGCGTACAGCTTATTTAATAGAAATTGCTAGAAAGAATAATGCGTTGATGAAATGACGCCGACGCCCAGGTTATTGTAGAGCACTCTTTAGCAACTCTAAGTTAATTTTACATTATGGTACGATCCGGGGTGTGTGATTGTGTGATTGAATGTAGCGGCGAAAGGAAAGACTTGAATATGGTACATTTGCGTTCATGTGGACCTATATGATGCCTATCTTCCACGGACGTCATACAACTCCTTTCGCAATTGACAGAGTACATCATACTCGTTGATTAAAGAGTAATAGTTGTGTGATAAATCGATGTTTGGGCGTCGTTTTGTAAGAAACCGAGTTTGGACGTCATTTTATGTGCACCAAATATGTAGTTTTAATGATCGTTCAGGTGTTTCTGAATTGTGTTGACGTGAAAGGAGGAGGAGGATTAGATTGCTAATTATATGGAAGCGAGGTGAATGAGGGTAGACGCCGGTGCGTGATGACTACCGAAACGGGCGCCGATTTACTGCGACAGATGAACTTCAGCACGCCGAGTTCATTCGATCTCGAGAAGCGTATCTTCAATACGGGACCACGTGCTTCCCGCACTTTACCCACCGTTACATCGGTAATGTTTTATTTAAGGCTGCTTGCCTTTTTACCGTTTCATTGATCTTCCTTACCAATCACTGTTTATTCTTTGATTGGGTTGGGAAGGAAGGAGTGATATGAATAATTTTAGTGCAACGCCTTATCCGAGGATATGTCAGAAATAAGCTCCATGCTGGGGATTTATGAGATGTCAACTAGTTCCATCTAGAAGAGGATAAACAGTCTAGCATTTAATTGACAGATCTGGAAGGCTTTTTTATTAGTGCTGTACAGAAGGGCTGTTATGCAACAGATAAAGATTGCTAGCTCTGGCAAATCGAACAATTTACTGATAATTTTTGGGATGCTTAGTTATATGCGATTGCGATGTACCACAAAAGAATCTGTTAGTTCGGAATCGATTTGTAGCGCAGTAGCTGTTTGATTCGGTGTTTTATTTAATTATCGAATATTATTAAAACTTCGTTATGTGGCGCAATATTTGATTTATGGTACTTAACAAAATTTTACAAAATTTTTGCTGTTTCATTAATATGGGGCGGGTTGTAATTTTTATGGAACTAGGGTGTATCATCGATGTTCTTTATTCTTTTTTTTATCTGAAAGTTATTGGCGTTGGCGATTTGCTTCATGTAGAGTCCCCTTATCGTTTAATATTGTCTGTTTCACTAAAGCATTGTTCTTTAAGAGTAAACAGTGATAGCTGTGATATTTGAATGTGGAAAAAAAATTCGATATCATTGGAAAATGAGTGAGTCACCGTTTGACTGATTACCCGTTTTAAAAATGTCCAATTTCTTGAAGTAAACATAGGTCTTATGTTTGCGGGGAAAATTCTATTGATTTTATTAATGCTTATTTATTGGTAAATGATGAGGTTTATTAAGTAAGAGAGAAGAAAACTTTGAGGATTGTTTTCCGTCGAAACGTCACCTCGATTTTCGAGTCCTCATGGCTTTGCATCTTTTATACTTTCGTCTCTTTTCCTCTCCTCCCCCCTCCCCCCGTTTTCGTTGATGATTTTTGAACTGATAACATTGTGTCTTCTTTCTACGATATGAATGTAATGAGGATAATTGAAAAGTGTGAGGAAGTAGAAAAGGGAAAATTAGATAATGATGGGTATACAGAGGTAAGAAATCAGTGTGTGTGTGAACTACCTGTCTATAGTGCAGTAAAGTAGTCTCTGTTGTAAGCTAGCGAATCTAATACTTAAAACAACCCAAATGAAATTGTAAACTCGAGAGCAGAGGTGTAGATGTAATGCTTGTCGTTGATGACTACAAACACGGGTTTTTGTTTTGCACTACCTTTTCAACTGTATTATCTACCTAATGTTTTTTTTACTATGGACATACTGGGAGAGTCGATTCGTGGAAAAGGAATTTTTTGGAAGTGTTGAAAAGTAGCAGACTTTGGTTAATTGGGTGGATTTTTTTTTTTTTGAACATCCTGCTTTTAAATTACTTCTTATTTCTTTTGAAAAGCCTGTTAGAAATTATTCAACTGAAAAATTTGGTAGAAAAAAAGTTGCTAAAAGGCGTAAAAATTTTGCATCTTTATCGGAAATAATATTTAGAAGTTTTTTTTTTATGTTTTTACATGTTCCTTTTTTCATTGTCTTTGGATTTCTTTTTTCGGAAAAAGAATGAAGAAGAATTGATTTTTTATTATCTTTCCAAAAAAAGAGCGTTTCAAATTTACAAAGTTGTAATATGAGACGTTTTGCATGCCAAAAACGAATCGGATTACGTGATTATTTGTAAGGATGATGAGAGAATGTTGTATTGTGCTGTGTGAATGTACTATTCAACTTGAACGTAGAGTATGATAGTATTGGCAAACAATTTACATATTTTTAGCGATTTTTTCCCACTTCATAGTTGGAATTTTTCTTGTTTTTTTTTGTCTTTGTTTTTATTTTTATTTTTTATTTTTTCCATTTTCAGGCATGCGTCATACTTGGAATAGATGTTTCATTTCTTGAATTTAAGAATTGGAATAAAAATCTTTTTTTAGAAACCAGTTCCTTTTGCACTCGAGTTTTGTAGTCTTGTACCAGCCATCTTTATGATGTTTAACCAGCCATCTCTATCAGCTGTAGTTGTAGCCGCTATATTCTTGTAAATATATATGTCATTAATACTCGCTGCAAGGTGATGGTATCCCAGCAGAGTTCAGCACAAACCGAGGGGATATAGTTGGTTTTACTCGTCAGCGATTGTGCATGATTATGAGAGGTTATTTCTGAGGTGTTTTGCCATTTAATATGGGTATGATATGATGGTGTTGCGTTTTTGTGACGTCATTAGTACACACATTTTTCTCGTCGTTATATTGATTGTGCGGAGTGTGTGTTGTGTGAGTATGTCTGTGTGTGTGTGTGTCTGTGTGCATATATCTGCGTATCCGTGTGTGTATGTATGTTTATTTCATTTCGTTATTACTTTCAATTTCCGTTCACTACGCGCACATTTCATTTATTAATTTTAAACTTTATTCGACGGTTTCATATTTTCAACTTTTTCTCATAAAAAGTTTAATTTTTTCTATAAAAAAATTTTTTTCACAATTATATTTTTTGTTAGCTGTTTTGTTTGTTATTTTATATGAGTGCATAGTGATGTGTTGATTATGCAAACAACGGTTTTTACTTTTGAATAAATTTTTGTGAAAAAATTTTTTAGATTTTTTTCACTTCGAATTTTTTTCTGATTTTATTGAAAGAAGAAAAATAAGCAACGAATGTTAGTTGAACGCTATGTTTGCGTGTGGAAAAGCAATGTGCATTTCTGAACTCTATATGTATGTTTGTGTCGTTGTTCTTTGGTGTTATGCTGCTATGTATGTATCCATCGGAGTGCACGATCGCCTTTTTTCTCTCGTTCTCATCTCTTTACATTTTCTCTCATTTTGTACGTTGTATATGCGATCTCCGAATAGAGCACAATATTTTTTAGATCGGATAGTATTCGGTTTGCATAAATACAAGTGGATAGTGAAAATGCTGACCGTTGAAGTAGGCATTATTGCAATGGGGGGTGGCGATACGAGGGCATGGCATCGGAGCACACTTTAGGACAGACCAACCTCGATGACGGCACCTAAATCTATTGATTGCCGCTCGGTCCCTCTTGCTTTTAGCAGGGAAATTATTTGTTGCGACAGCAATGCAGCAAACCAACCAGCCAGCCTGCCAGCCGATTGGGAACGGTGGCAGCTCCACACTTGCCTTTTGGCATCCCATAGACAAATCACACTCGTCTGAGAACAGCAACATTTTTTTTGTATATGTACCCTCGATAAGGAATCGATTTATGCTTGGGCATGGCTCATTTACGCGTTCTTTAATCGCCTAATTTCTATTTATAATAGGGGTTGGACGTACTGAAGAGAGCTGAAGGAATCGAAGTATTTTTTTTTTTTGGTGTGGAACAGCTTCTAATGAAGTCAGGATACTGAAATAAATACAGTTGAAGGAAATGGGATAGTGCGAAAAAGTTTTGGTTGTATTTAATGACAGCCAACTACAGTTGTTGTACTTATACAGTATATATCAACCAAATGAGCATAAATGATGGAAGTAGTCACAGCATGGCATATGGGGTCTATAATTTAACAAAGATTGCTAGTTAATTTTTTTTACCCTTTGTGGAATACCGTTTTATGATGTTCAACAAAGCAAGATATTAAAAGCATGAATTGGTCAATATGCTAGAAAAGCAGATGACCGTTTTTCGGGTTTTTCCCTCTCATGATTTCGAGGAAGCGTTTTTTAGAAACATTGAAAATTTTTCAGAAAAGATTTTTTTTCTTTGGAAGTTTGTTTTCTATCTATGAGCACAATAAATTTTTGAAATGCATCTATTTTTGCAGTTAAGTTTTATTGTTTTTACCTCAGACGGTGGCGATTGAACTTGAATGCTTTACCTGTGAGTTAATCAAGTGAATATAGTCGATTAATTAAGATGGGAGGGGGGTCCAAACGAGTGGTGAATCGAACAGTGATCGTTACGTTTGCTGTTGTATCGAATTATTTTTTAACGTAGAGGACACAAGTTTTATGCTTTCTCATCATCACTAAAATTGAAACCCATAAATTATTTTCGGCAATATTGTTTCGAACTTGCGATTCTTTTTGCTAAATAATTTTCTTATTATGAATTTTTTTCTCAAATTTAAGCTGTTAGTCCAAGTCTCATTTCCCACTTGGATTGGAGTGGGAGCGGTTATCTCGATAACTTTGGTGTTTTTCTGCGCAAAAATTTTGGAAATCGTTATGTGATTAAAGGGTGGAGAAGTCCGAAATGTTATATACGTGCAGGTAATTGAAATTTTAGACTGTCAGATGCTGATTTTTCCTGAAATTAAAGGGAAGGGACTACGGGTGGGGAGAGGGGAAGAAGGAGGGGGAAGTTGGTGGAGAGGTAAATGGGCTACCTGCATGTAAAATTTGCTGTTATTTTTCTAGTCTTTTGGTTATTTGAAGACTTTATAGCACTTTTTTTTAATTTGGAAAAGGCAGTCAAAGGATCACTGAAGTGATTCTATTCTCTCGGTACTAATCTTTTCGTTTATTCTTGCTCATCGTCGGTTCTTTTCAACATATTTGTGATATATCTGTCATCATTTCTATAGGTAAATGAATAGACAATTATATCGATGTTTTTTTTGCATTAATTTATTTTAAGTATTTTCTATTGTTCTATTACATATATGCACAAATATGCTAACTTTTGAGGCATTCGGTATCACGGTGCCAAGTCAACAAAATACGGCAGCAAGCAGCCAGCCATCTCGGAAGCTGGAATCCGACGATGTGAGTGATGATATTTTTGCATGTTTTTTTTTTGTGGTTTTTTTATTGAAAGGCGCATAATTTATGGCAATTTGATGCCGGGCATTTCAGCATCTCATATCCACTCTTGATATAGTGACTTGTAGTTTGCATGATTGAGACAGGTGGATAATATTTTCAGTGATTTTATTTCTGGAGAAGTGGTTAGATGTTGTATTTAAAGCTATGAGATTGCATAAATGAGTCCAGGAATTTCGTTCAGGATCAGGTTGTTTCAGGATTTCCAGGCACAAAATCCCAGGGCTCTTTTTTTCTCTGCTGTTGCAAGCATGGGTATGCCAAAGAGGAGAGGCCTTCTCAGACTGTGAACTGCATTCCCTTCACCTTATCACTCGCAAATCTGCCGCTCTAGCCTTGCCGCATGTGGTTTTCGCTCATTTATTATGCTCTGCTTGTTTGTTTACAGCGTTGATCATTTTTGATTGGCGAGTGCATCATTGCTTGGGTATATTTAATGCTAACCGTTATTTTATTCAGATGGAGACGGGTGGCATGGGTATGGGTACATCGGTGAATGCGCCAATGGCTGTAATGGCTGGTGGTGGAACAGTTGGTTCGATATCATCAGCGCCAGGAGTGATAGCTGGACCACCACCGAATGATTTCTCAAATGTTAGCAGTACGGGTTCGGTATCAGATCGCGAGCCGGAGACTCCCGAGAAAATACCAGGATGCGGTAGGCCAGCTAAAGGCAACTCCGAGAAGAAGCCGGCTCGCAAGCGGAAACGCGCTGACGATGGACCTAGGTCGGATCGCAAAATTACTGAATGCTTTCGGGTATGTTCTGTACATTCTTAAGGCACACTTTTTTGTTTAAGCGAGAACTGCTCGTTATGGTTATGCAAACTACCGTGTAACTTCGATTAGAAGCCCTGGGCATATAAAATTTTTGCTGTAAGTGATAAGAATTTCGTTGCGAAGCGTTTTTCAGCGCTAGAGAATGGTTACCATTTGGGATCTTCTGGTAATGAAAAATAATCAATGCTTCCGAAGAACGTACACATTTGTGTCTAGGAGGTAATAGTTTGTGACTTTATTTTAATTCCCGAATTGACCTTATTTCCCAAGTTTCTCTGGAAATAAAATCACCTCGACGTTCGTCGTTATTGGTCACCTCCCTCGTCCCCCCTCCATCCCACCATCCTTACCTCCACTTTGCCCGTTCTCTTTCAACCTCCTTTCGTTTCATATGCGCCCTCTTCTTCCCTCCCCCTTGCCCAGCTATTATACAAATATCCCATTAATATAATTTGATGTATGTTTACGTGGTTATTTTACACTGTTTTGTATTGCTGAGGTGTTATGTTGTCTTTATCTGTTTTTGTGCCCTCTCATGCTAGACAGGTAGGGAGATAGCGGGGGACATGTATGGATGAAGTTTACATGTTGTTATTGTGTCGATTTCTGTGCGCAGTAAGTCGTTTAGCTGCACACTCGTCTAGAAGATACCGTATGAATCATCCACACCCATTCCTTTAGAATGAACTCTTGAAGTGATTTTATCAGTGCAACGCTTAGAGAAGTTCGAATTTTACTATGGAATTGAACTAGTTATTTAGCGCAGCTACCTAGAAAGGCTGAATTATAGAAACTGTTATATCATTGCATTATCAGAGATTATTTGTTGGTTATGGAGACTTGGATTTTACACTTGATTATTTATTGATTTATTGGTTTATGACTTACAGTTTTATATTTAGGTTTTATATTTATATTTATTTATGTTTATGTTTATATTACGGAGATAAACAATGTAATTGTGTTTTATGATTTGCGGGCTACTGACAATAATGATAGCATTTTTTGAGTCTATATAATTTTTAAATTTGTGAAATATGGAATGAATTTTCAGAATGTTGGATCGAGTCCAAAGCGTTTTTCATGCATGGTACAGGCGGTTAATGGAGATAGTTCAAGCAACGAAAATGTAATTTTTGAAATTAATTTTCATTTCGAAACTCAATTTAGATTGACTTCAAAGAAATTTTTATTGGAAAGGATTCAATATCCAGTTCAATGCGATTTCATTCATTTTTTTGTATGAAATTTTTTGAGCATTTAATTGAACTGCTAATTGAAAATTTCGGAAAGAAATATTTGATTGTACAAGATAAGACGGTGACTTCTTAAAATCTGTCTTCAGCATTAAACTAATCGAGTGAAAATTCTTGAAAAAAATTTTTTCGAGTGATTTTCCATCATTTTTTTTCTCTTTTGGACGCGATTATTTCAGTTTAATCTAACGTCAGTTTCGCCAATACCAAATAATCGTATGACGCCGAATCATTTGGCTGTCTATACTTCAAGTGATTCGAATCAAAGTCCTCCACAACCAACTCGTCCTAAATGCGATTCTGAGGTTCGATTTTTATAGTTCGTATTTAAAAAAAAATATCTTTTACATATATATATTGCTTTTTTTAGGTATGACACTTACTGAACGTGTTGATTAACGATTGTTGTAAGTAAAGCGGATCTTGTTCGATGAGCGTGTTGGAGAGGATGGAAAATTTGGAGCATAGAAAGAAAGCAGTTCAAGGCTATAGATTTTTCATTTTTCGGTATCACTCAGAGAGAATTTTTATGTTTAGTGAATTTCTTCATTTTTGACTAAGTTGTGACGTAATCTTTTTTTGCTTCTACTTAATTAAATTTTTTTATTTGTTTTTTTCCTTCAATTAGTCTTTTTTTTTTGCAAATGCATTTACCGTATGATGTTTGCACTTTTATACAATTATTCCATATTTGAAAGCCGTTATACACCATTGATTGAAAAGTTTTAATCGCTGCTGTAAGTGATAGGAGAACAGGACTGATAAATGAATTGATAAGAGAATAGCATTGATAAAGAATGATTTCGTTTTCTTTTCTTATCCGTATGCCCATTTGTCCATTCATTTCCGTATGCATCGTTAATGCTGATAGATTATTCGGGTGATTAATTATGGCTCATAAATTTTTTGCTTTTTTTCATTTTCATCGACCGGAAGTGAAGAAAGAATTAAGAGGTCGATGATATTTACGCAATAGTTTGGCACTTTATCACCCGTTTTTTTTTTGTTGCACTTATCGATTGATGATAATATTTGATCAGCGTTCGGTATCAATGAATTGTAATCTCATATATTTAGGTACAGACCGATGAAGCATGGACAGCAAGTGAAGATGCAAGAGCTGAATTAGCGAAAAAGGATCGCATAATAGAGGAAATGCAGAGGGTTGTCGACGATCTCAAGCAACAAGCCATCAAGAAGGACCGTCGTGTTGAAGCTTGCAAGGAGACCATAAAACGATTGCTTATTCAGCAAAGTACGATGGAACGCAAGCAGGTGATGTGTTACCTTTATGTTTAACATACAGTATAGCCTCGTTTATAGCCCCTGGGTTAATAGATTTCTTGCTGTTCACGAAGTGGACTGTTGAGAGATTTTATATGGATTGGCGTAATCAGTGTAGTTATTTTAGCTGAATGAACTGTAGCGAATTATTGATGAGTTTCTTTGGCAATGGAATAGATTAAGTTTCTTATAGTTCATTATGGAGTCATCACTTATATGCTTTTTATGGAGGCTTCTTTTACTGTATATTTCGAAGTTTGCAATTAAAGAAGGAAAAGAGAGATTCGTGGTTTGAAATTGCGGTTGGATGGTGATTTTCATTTAGCTTTAATATACAAAACATTTTCTTCCCATTTTTCATCGATCATTTGCACATTTATTTAAGTTTGAATTGAAAGAAATGAAAATATATTTTATTTTTTACAAATATCTTTTCGCAGTATTATCGTTTGAGTTTTCCCTTTGATCCCCTTCTCGATGAAACTGTCATCTTGGCTTCAATATTGTTTATTGCTGTGAATTGCTTCAATTTCAGTTAATAGCCATACATAGTGCACGGGTAGAAAACATATCTGTTATTGTCTCTGTTAATGTATTTGTTAATGTTTATGTTTGCCATCGAATTATGTGCCCTTTAATTAAAGATGATTGTTTATAGGCGAAGGCGAAGTGCATGGAGGATTGTTTGCGGATAGGGCAATTCAAGCCGACTAGACATCGGGAAGAATTTCGTGAGATGTGGTCAGATGGATGGGCATTCGAGGAGATCACTAAGGCACAACAGAGGATCACCAATGAACGCAACGAAATTGTGAATGCGTCTCAAAATCTCAGGAAACGAAAACCCACCGCAAATGCTGCAAAAGATCCATCAAGGAGGTCTGTTATTGACAGTAATAGTGAGCCATTGTTCTCAAGCATAGTAGGTTTTTACAATAACGCAGTAGGCTAGTATTAATTGCTGTTAATTTTCACAATAATAATAAGCTATTCAAGGCAGTAGCAAGCTTTTATTATCTTGCAGTCCACCTTTGTAATGGTTTATGCCGTTCGCAAATTCCAGCGTCGGCGTTTATTCTGCGAGAGTTTGTGAGGAGGGAAGGGGGAGGGTATGCTGTTCCTACATTTTACGACGGGAGCATACTGAAAACAAATATGGGAAGCAATTGTTCTATATTGTATCTGTCAGGAAGGAACTCATTTGAGGCATGTTGTGGTATTTGTAACTTTTGACAACTGTTATTTATTGAGGAGGGTCTAAACAAGGGGGAGGGGGGGGGAATATTTAACGATTTTGGGGGTGTTACTATCTCTGCTCGAAGCACTATTCTTGTAATTGAATTAATGATTGCATGGCGATGTTCTAACTGGCTTGCCAATGTTTTTTGGGATACCATTTTTAATCTTATCCTTTTGTTGTTACTTAAGAATAAATCGGATTTTTATGATACGCATCGTTTTTTAAAGGAGTGGATCGGCAAGTTTGGATGGGACATTACCATCGACATCATCAGGTACAGGTGGAAGTGTCGTAACAACACCTACCGATGATCTCTTCGCTCGTCCTGAATTGCCCAAGGAACTCTCCCTCCAAGAGTATATGGAGCAGGATGAGATTTATCGACTTCGCAGGGTTGGTTTCCTTTAACTAGAGATATTTCAGTTTCCGGATTGACTCCGTAGACCTCACATATGGGTGGGCTTCTTTTTTTCTTACCTTTGAATGCGAGAATCATTAAACTGCAGGTAGAAAACGTGTTCGGATCTCCTTCTCGAATTATAGATATGGGAGAGGGCTTTGCTCTATGCTTAGATATTTAGCAATTTTTAGCACAGTGAAAAAGATTAGAAAACAGTGTTGGTAAAAATATAGGGGACATAGTGCATTGATTGTTAGTTAACAGGTCTTACCATTAGCGTCGAATTAAGTTTTCAGTTGAAATTCCCTATCCTTTTAACAATGAGGGTATATGACCTCTAACATTAATATGAAGATTCGTTAATCTGAATATACCAATGTTATCGCAACACTGTCACTTCCGGAGAAATCGAGATGTTATCTCGTTGTTTTTGTTTTAATGTTGTTTCGCTAGTTTCGTCTGATATCACTATATAGGCTTTATTTGTGGTACAGTTGTAGGTATATGAGGTATAGTGACCATTTGCTATATCAGGTGTGGGCGTTGCGAGTAATGCGATGCATTTTTTCAGTAGATTTCTGGAGGAGGGTTTATAGTAGGTCGATACCGAAGGATGCAAACTAGGTAGCTTAGGTAAGGCAGGAACAAGTAGTTAGCACTGTGTGTTTAGATGAGTGAAAGATTAATTTTTTAGGTTCATAGCGGCGTTCATAGCGAAAAGCACATTTATCAGTATTAGCGCTGATAATTTCTTGGGAGCGTGCAATTGCTTACTTATTTCCGTTTTGTGAGTATTAAATCGGTAATCTAATATATCGAAAAGAAGTTTTATTTACTGCAATTTGATAGGAAGTTATTATTTCTCTTTTGAGGCATCTAATGGGGAAATGAAGATCCACGATAGAATCAGCGAATGTTGTTGATCTGATTGTTTAGTTATATTTTGAAAGAAACTTTCAAATGAGCATAATGGGTAGAGCTGAAGTAGTTGGGCTATATTTTTTGAGAGAGCTCGAGATTTTATTGTTTCCTTGCATCATTATAGGGTGTTCGTAAATTTCTATGAATGTATCTCTAATATATATAAGTGTATATTGGTCTACAAGAATGAGTCTTCGACTTCATTTAAGAAACATTAAGTCGAAGTGGAATTTAAGGAGCACTTAAAGAAGGAGGAAGCTGAACTAATTGCTGAACGGGATCGTTTGGAGAGAGAGCGCAATCTTCATATACGGGAACTTAAACGGGTGCAGTACGAGGAGGCGAGCCGGTACAAGGATCATGAGTTGCTCAACAAACGCTATCTTCTACTTTCATTGCTTGGCAAAGGTGGTTTCAGGTATATTTTTGCATATTTCTGCTTTTTTCCTGTGGTCAGTACTAAGTACTTCGAGGTGAACGCCTTATGGAAAACTACATTGGGGAATCACAGATCACTTTTTATGCAGTTTTCCGAGCGCTGTTGCCAAAGATCTAAATCTCTTATTCTTTAATAATGTCACCTCATTGTTACTCTGTCATTTTTGTATGGGGGAGGGGAATGGGGGCGTTGGGAGGTCAAGGGTTCTCAGTGGCTAAAGCTTCTGAGGTAATTTTTGTGCGGTATTTTAGTGATATGTTTTATGGTTTTTTTAATGGTTCTTTGAAGTAAACTGCCCATTTGTCAGTAGCGTGGCTGACGCTCATCAACTGTCGAGGTTTTTGCTCTGCAACGTTTTAACTACGATGGCGTGTGCAACATTTAATTGTTTGTTATTTTTTAAGGCGATATATTTAAGGCCATTGCAAGTTTATTCACACTCGCTCACACCATCCCCCCCCCTTCATCTTCCCTTCCTTCTCCTTCAACGTTTCCCTTATTTGTTTATGTCAGTTTGCATCGTAGTGGTTCCGTATGTATAGTTATTTTTGTAAGTGGTTAGACCTTCTGTTTTCTTGATCTCTCCATCTCTTTCCTTCTCTCTATCTGTATATATATATATGTGTATGTAAATGTTTCCCGGTACCACTTCATTGCAATCGGTAAATTGAACTAAGAGATCTCAGTGATGATTTAGAATCCAGAACGCATTGAGTGTAGGCGCACTGGTAGATGTGTTGCGTTGGAGTCGTTGTCGACTTGAGGATGATTGCCTGAGGCTAATATTTGTTGCTTGATGTGTATATGCACGCACATATCGATCGATGTGTGCTGCGTGCGTGTTGTGTTGCGTCTAGCATATTGTGCTTCTTTCAACGCACCAATTTGGGTCGTTCTTTTCGATTCGATTACAGATGTGCAGTGAATGTGTTGATGTTGAGATGACGTCACAACATGCATACATACTTTTGCACTTATAACACAGATATATCACGCACTCATCTTACAGGGGTTTATTTTTTGCGAGAATATGTTCTATGAATATGAGAAGGAAGTTAGAGTAAATGTGAATGCGCAAAAATTTAGGGTGGAGGAGGGATTGAAGGGAGAGATTCTTATAATTTATTGCTGTTATTTATTTTAAAAGAATGAATTTTTTTTGCCGTGGTGGCCACATCATTTTTCGAAGGAACACCAGAGAGAGCGAATATGGTGTGCATGAACTTTTAATTTATACCATATTGCTTCGAAGGGAAGATCCCCACCTTGGGCTAGCAATCGGTCCATAACAAATCGAAAGAATGTGGTGGAGGAGGGGCGAGGTGATCTTTTCAGTTCTTCTCCTCCTTCATCGTCGTGGAGATTAAGGATCGGATAGGACGATTTATGGAGACAGATGAATTCCTTATCTTCATCTTGGCCTCTCCTCTCTCCTCCCCGCAACTCTGTGGTACTCGTAGTATTATTTTGAGAGTCAGGGTTCCCTAACAATGTTTCCTCGATTGTGAATACTTTTCGATTTTTCTTTTTTTTTGTTTGCGTTCTTTGTGTTCAATTTTTTCTTTCTAAACATTTTGGGTGGGTAATGGTAAAGTATGAACTTGGAATTAATTTTTTTTTTCAGCTATAAAGGAAATGTAAGCGGAAAACGCTGAAATTAGATTCATATGAGAGGAAGAGAGAAAGAGAAATATTTGGCATTTTAGTTATAAATATTGATATGTTTACGAGGTAAGATGTCCGGCGGTTTCATTCTAAAAAAAAAAACTTGAAGTGAATTCGATGAAAGTCACATAAGAGTGCATTGAAGTGATTTGCGCATCTATGAAAGATATCGTCACATCCATCGACAATGTGACATTTAACAAGGAAGAGATTTTGAAAGGGATTATAAGAAAATTAAAGGAAACGAAATGAAAGAATGGAATATTTTCCGAGGTGATATCAATTTTATGAAAGTGTTGTTCTTTTGAGAATCGATCACCTATTCGTTTATTTCCTTTATTCGTTCATAAAAATATAAAATTCATATATTTTAGGCATTATGGCATGATCCCAGACAGGGGGATTAGGCGAGGGGATCGAATAACTTTTTTTATCACAAATAATTGAAAGGCATATCGTAGGAACTTTATTAAAACTAATCTTTCGAGTTTGTGGAATTTACTAGTTATTCGATGGGGTTTACTTGTTACTCACTTTTGTCGTTTTTTTCCCGCTGAAAATTTTGCTTTCTTTTCATCTTTTTCCCACTCTCCCTCTTTCCTCCCTGCTATCCTCTTTCCGTTCCCCACTCACTTCTCTCCCTGTCGTCCTTCTTCGCTCTCTCTCTTTTCCTTCCTTCCTTTCTCTCGTTCCCCTTTCCTTTCCTAAAATTTTCCCAAAACCAGAATCTGGATATCGACTCATGTGGATGGTAAGGCAGATGAAGATTCGATAAAGTAAAGCTGAATGTATACCAAAAATGGATATGCTAAACATCAGAGAGTTTCCCGAAGTGGCAGTTTTGAATAATTTTTCAATTGGGTCGTATTTTTGTGATGAAAAGAAGCATTTAATATGATTGCGATCATTTTCAGTGAAGTATGGAGGGCATTCGATTTGGACGAGAACAGATACGTTGCGTGTAAAATCCATCATGTGAACAAAGAATGGAAAGAGGACAAAAAGGTTTCTATTTCTTTTTATGAATTCTTATTCAATGGAATTTTATTTGTCAATGAGTGCTGGAGGTATTGTTAGCTGTGGTTTATTTACGTAAAACATTCGTGTGAAATGGTGCTGTCCATGGGACTGTATTGCTCATAGTTACGGTATTTGTGCAAAAAAAAAAAAATGGAAATGACTGTCATGGGTTCAGAATCTTCTTCATTTCTCTTACTTTATCTCTCCATCCCTTCCCTCTCTTTCCCCTCTCTCTGCGCAATTTTTATCTAATCGAAGTTGTATTTCCTCAACTTTTAGTAAATTTTTATGAGAAATTTTTCATTTATTTTTACTGAAAATGGAAAAAGAAAATTTGAATTTGTTTATCTTCATAAATTTCTTTGAATTTTTCTTCAGAAAATTTTTTCGAGAGTTGCTTTTTCTGTTGTTGGTCGTTACTTCGTGAAGTTAAAACTGTCCTCACATCCAAAAATGCAGCAAACATTAGTGCTCACTTTTATTTGTGGTATCGCTGTATTATTCGTTATCGCTTTTATTTTATATTGGTGTACGATTTTTGTTGCTATTGAGGTATATTTGCTGTTGCTATCATTAAAGGGAGAGGGGGGGGGGGGGAATTGTCGAATGCTTAAATTATCCGAGGTGAGAGTTGATTTCTTTTTTCTAATTCAGGCGAACTATGTGAAACATGCAATGCGCGAGAAAGATATCCATAAAACATTGGATCATCCGCGCATTGTACGTTTATTCGATTTGTTCACAATCGACAATCATTCATTTTGCACGGTGCTCGAATATTGTGATGGCAACGATCTCGATTTCTACTTGAAGCAGAATAAACAAATCCCCGAGAAGGAGGCTCGCTCAATCATCATGCAGGTTTGTACAACCCTATTTATCGTTAATAGTGCATTTATAAGCTAATATCTGTTATGACTTAGTATTTCAATAGTGAGGAGCAATTGATCCATTTGAATCGTAAGTGGTAAAAAACAGCCGATATATCATATTTCCTTCCGATTGCCCTCTCCTTTGAAAATACATCAATTTTCGTAAGCTTATATTGGTATGGGCTTACCTTTCTCTGTCATCCTCATCTCGTTCGTGAATATATCAAATCTGGGTTTGTAGATGCAGAGTTTCTTACTTATAAAATGGTTCTCAATTTTCCTCTTAGATTCATGCCTGTTTTGAAATTATATTGGCGCTGTCATCTATTTTCTCTTCTCTATATAAGTCTCTAATCCGAATATGAGTTAACTTGATGTTTCATGATCCCCAACGCACGGGCCTGTAAATAACTGATTACGGTATTTGTTTATTTATCTATTTTCGAGTGTTGTCAAAATCAAATGGAATTGAGAAATGTTCGATGATGTTCGTCTATATGCACATGTTTATTTTGCAGGTAGTGTCAGCATTGCGTTATTTGGCTGAGAAGCGTCCACCTGTGATTCATTATGACCTTAAACCGGCAAATATCTTATTGCAATCGGGCACAACCAGTGGTGCAATTAAAATTACCGATTTTGGCCTCAGTAAAATTATGGAGGATACCGATGATGCCGATTCTATTGAACTCACCTCTCAGGGAGCCGGCACTTACTGGTAAGATGCAAATAATTTTAACAGCATTCTCTTATGTCTTTATAATATGCTCGTTCACATGGGATGGTATTGTTTAATGGAGGACGGTTACCTTTCTACAAGAAAGATGAGGTTTGACTCAGTTTCAGTGTGGTGTTAGCCTTTTTGAGTGTTATGCTTTTGACGAATGTTTTATGCGTCGTATAATTTTAGGTATCTACCACCGGAGACGTTCGTTGTTGGCCACAATCCACCAAAGATCAGTTCGAAGGTAGATGTTTGGAGTGTGGGCGTAATCTTCTATCAATGCCTTTATGGTCGGAGGGTAAGTATTTAATCAGTATTTCTGCAATTATGCTAATAAAGTTTGTTTTACGAGTAAAACCTTGCAAGGTTGCTGTAACGATTGAGAGCCATTTTCTTTTCATCTTTTTTTTTTGTTGATCTGATGAAACAAGAGCCTCTTGATCTATAATGATTGGTTACATGCCTTATCAGGGATCATTTATATTGTTGCTTTAATTGTTTAGATTCTAGAGTACGTATAGGATAGCCGAATTGGATGCATTTTGATGTGATGAGAGTGATGGCAACTTGGGTGGTCCAAAGGTTTGCGATAGAAGTATCGTTTTCTCACATGTGTTATGAATCTTACGAATTAGTGGAGCAAATATCTACCTTTATGAGATGCGAAAAATTTTGATACGTTGATTAGGTTTTTCTTTACTTGGGCATGAGCGATTTTTATCGTTATATTTTAATTTGCTGCTTGAATTTATAATAGACGAGATTTGAATAGAGTTTTGGGCACTTTAAAAATGTATTTGCTTATTGTGACGTAGAGACAAAATACAATGAAATAAATGATGAGACATAAACTCAAAACGTCAGAGTTAGCCGGAAATTCCACCGGTTCCAATTATTTCTGTTTTGGAAATCGAGCTTTTTTTTTGTTCTTGTTCTGATTGTACCAAATGCATTTTGTAGCCATTTGGTCATGAGCAGACACAGCAGAAAATTCTCGAGGAAAATACGATTCTGAAAGCAACCGAAGTGAACTTTCCGCCCAAGCCGGTTGTCAGCAGTGCTGCACAGGTAAAATTTCTGCTTTTTATTATTAGGTTTTTTATGAAAGAAGGACAAGGTAGGTAGCAGCAGAATATTTAATAAAGTTATGAATGTTCTTGATAAAAGAATGTTACCACTGTGGAATTGTTTTTAAAGATAAAAATGATAGAAGTATTTCACTTCGTCTGCGTTCCTTTTTTCTTTAAGTTGATTTGAATATATACCTTAGAGGACTCTATTGCAGGATTTCATTCGTCGATGCCTTCAGTATCGAAAAGAAGATCGTGCTGACGTATTCGAACTATCCAAGCATGAATTGTTCCGTCCGCGTGGACAGGTTCTTAATTTTCCTTACAGAAATAATAAGCACTCTTAATATTTGGGTTTTCTTTGATTAGCACTTTGGTTTAATGATAGAATGGGGTTGCAGCGTTACTTAGGAAGCAGATCTGATCGGAATAATCGAGTGATATGATTACCTCTGTCTGCAGTAAACATCTAACCTTAAAAATTTATACGCAATTGCGAAAATTTATTTGTTTATTTATTTATTTATTATTTATTTATTTATGTGTTTGTTTATTTGTTTATTTGTTTATTGATTTATTTGTTCATTGCGGAAAGAGTTGGTATGTGAAGAATGACTAACAGTGTGTGATCATAAAACTAATGGAAACAAAAATTATCCTTGGTGGCTTTAGAGGCTAGGATGGTGGTCGACGCTATCCCCATCTTCCCGTTCTGCTTCCATTCGTGCTTCTACAGTTTGAGGGATTATTTTAATTTTTTTTCGATTTGTTGGTTATGTTTGGAGTTTAGTTGCAGAAATGCGTGCAACCACCGTCGTCGCCATCTGCACGACTCGCACGTACGGACGATTGTGACTTCTAATTCGGCGCAATACACGGAATATTCCATAATGCATAGAGGGTGCGCTTTGTTGCTGCTGCACTCGTTTCTTTTTGCTTCTGGGTATTACATGTTTTTCCATATGTCTTTTTGTGTTTTATTCCTCATTCTCTCTCCTTTTTTTTTAAAAAAAATTCTTTCATTGATGTCCATTTTGATGCGGGCGTACCTTAGCAGTTATAATCATGGTTTTGTGATATTTTAGGTTACTAAATGACTAAGGTTTGCGTACTGAGTGCATATATGTGGGTATGAATGGACTTGCATAGCAATTATTGTTTGAACTCATTGTGGCATTATTGAAAGTTGTAATGACGGTTTATTTGTTTTTTTTTTAATTTCTTTAAATTTGGAAGAAATGGGAGGGAGAGGCATAGCGGAGTTGTTGTATAGAAGTTGCTGTTGGAAGTATACGACGGCGATTTGAGCCAGAATTTTGGCGATGGACGGATAATGGGATATTGCGACAGTGCATATCGAAAAAAAGCTATTATAAGTTTAGCAGCAATATTCTTGAATTTTTCAAGCTCAGTCAGATGGGATCATAATCGGTTACATGTAAACTTCTTCTTGTGTGCTAGTGGGGGAACAGGTCTATGATTTACCTACAACGTTATGGAACGAGGGAGTATCTTTTATATTTCGTTATTTGCGATCAAGTATATATAAGAAAGTATGGTGGGGAGGGGAGAAGAGCTAAGGGATTATACCATTATGGATTGAGAATTTGATTTTCGCTATTTTATTGTCACAAAATGTGCTGATTATATTGTTTGATTTATTAAATGTATTGTAAATACAGCATAGCCGTTGTTGATTGAAGAGGAAAGAGTTTGATGGTGTGGTTACACAGTTGATTTTAATCTGTGCACAATTTCATTTTGGTATATTGCTGCGTCAGGCTGAATTGAGATTTGAAAAGAAGTGATGAGCGAATCTGAAGTCGGATTATTCCAAATATTCCGTTTGCATCGTTCACTAGAAGAAAATTAGTCGATTGCGCACTATTCATTTTATTATTTGAAGTGTTTTTTTATGAGTGATTGAATTCTAATAATTATGCAAACGAATTCAAATAGAACCGACACTTCGGAGTCGCATTATTGCTGAGAACGCCTTCGCTTTGTTATTTTTTGTTTATTGCTATCATTCGAAGAAATAAATCTTAGCTATTTTTGTACCCTTTTTTTGTTGATTTTATTGACCTAATCGATCAGGAATGTTTCTTTTCGGTTTGATTTTTGATGGACGATTGAAGTCATAGAAAATAGACTCATTGATTGAGTGATCTAAACACTCGAAACCTAGGTTTTATTTTCTCTTCAATATTCGATTTGTTCTTGGGAAGATGATTCGTTGTTCTAGGTGATTCGCGCCTGAAACATTGTAAGAGAGCATTGAGGCTGCCGTAGCATGACTAAAAATGCTGAAAATCGAACAACGCATGTGATTTCAAAAAAAAAAGAGCATGATTCGTCCAATGAATTTTCGTCCTATTTTGCTTGCATAAGATTTTACGGTCTGTCTATCAGCTCTCAGGTTTTCGGTTAATTTTTTTTTAACATCAAAACAAGTGTCCAGCTTTCTCCGTTCTCCTCTCTCTGATCGACTTACTCCTCATCTTCGCGGTCCTATATCGTAAAGCTGTTGCTGTAGTTATGTAGGCTGAAATTTCTAAGATTTATTTAAAAATTGCGAAGAGGTTAGACTCAGTTTGGTGGCTTAGAATGACTTATGTGAAGACTCACCTTATGGGATCGATTGCTTCTCAGCAGTTTTCTTGAAAACTAAAAAGTCGTTTCATCTGTGATCCGAGAGAGATACAAATTGCTAATTAAAAATCGGCTTGCATCAAATGCTGATTGCAGTATTAACTAAATTGTTGTCTAAATGGATAAAATTTTAAAGGGCATTACGCGAAGGCATTCAGCTATAAACAAATTGATGCATCTTTTTTTGGTGGACAGATTATAAGACATCGGACATTCAATAGAAATTTATCTCACTTGGGAAAGTATGGTGTTTATAAGGGTATTTGGGTGTGACAGCAAGCATTTATATGGGACAATGTTTAGTGTCTTAGAAGTTTTACAAGTTTTATGTGTGAAATTTTGATAGCTTGTCGACTTTTAAATTTAGTGATCTTAGCTTGTTGCCGACCTTTAATGGTTTAAGTGAATCGATCTTCCATATGACCGTAACTGCGGCGCTATTCTTCAAGAGGGGCAATAGTGAAGCAAAAATTAGCGGCGTTTTCCTTGTCGCGCTTTGACTTCATTTATCATTTATTTTACTGATGGTAAAGCGATGAAATATTAACAAAAAAAATCGGGATTGACTAATTAGAACAAGAAAGATTTTATCAACTATTATTTTTCCTCATTTTTGGCTGAATTCTACAGTGGTTTCGCCGAATTTACAGGGCACAACCTTCAAAGAAACGTAAATTTATTCGCCTTTGTACGTTGACTCTACTTCACAGCAGTTCATCGAATTATTGATCCAATACTAATCTACCGGTAGATATATACCGCCAACACCGACACACTTTTGCAATGTTCACCGACCATCAGTGTCTTCAATGTTGTTCTTTATGTGCGGTGGTGTGTCTCGCGTTTGTTATGGTTGTTATTTTGTTTTTCGTTTTCTTGAATTTACTTTCATAGTGAATGGGATAACGTTATAGTGTAGAAATTTTACTTCTTTTTCATTCACTAGTTACTTTAATATATCACTTTTGCTCACCTCTTTATAGCAATATTACATATACAACCTTTATTATGCTACTGTTACGCATATTAAGTTTAATTATTAAAACAATCTTTTATGGGGATTTATAAAGTTAGTATGTTGTTTTCGGTATATTATTTACCAACAACATATGTAATATTGCTCGTTAGATTTGATGTAAATTCCATCGTCGTAGATTTCGCGTTAAATTTTTCTCGAATTTTTGGCCTTAAATCTTTGTAGTATAGATAATAGAGGTCGACGGTAAAAGAAACCTAAATTTTACTCTCAAGAATCATTTATAATTTGCTCTCAAGAATTTTTTAAAAGAACATTTCTATTCCTTTACCTTTGCTTTCCTTTTTTCTGATGCTTTATTTTGAGTGAATGAAATTTTATTCCACAATGGAAAATTTTCTTGTAAAAGACATCTTTCAAGAATTAACAAAAACATTTGAAGAGCATTACAAGAAGATTTGAAATTTCCAATGAGCTGTGTTTGCTCCTCTTATATGACGTCGGTTGTTGTGTATAGCAACAAGAGTAAACAAACGAATTTTCGTTTTCTTCATAGGCGTCCGTCACAGCAACAGAATCAACGAATGCTGATATTTAACAAAAGAGGGCAGTATTGAATATGGGAAGGTGGTTTTTTGAAATTATGAAAAGAGATTTTGATGAACAATCATGCCAATAATAGCTTTCGATAAGCGGATGTGGGTTAAACCTTCTTTCGGTACAGCTGACGACAACCAGATCGGTTTAAACCAGATCCCCAATAATCCATGATTGCCGTATCATACTACTTATGATTGCATATCACAAGAGTGAAGAAACTGTCTACATGGATAGAGGTGGGGAATTTAGCTGTAATGCCTTGAAATATTTTTACATCCTTAACAGTGATAGGAAAAGGGATCAATCATATTCATGTAATCTTAACACTAAAATGGCAAAGTGACAATTAGAATGAATTAGAATGATTACATATATATATATATATATATATATATATATATATATATAAACTAAATATGAAATAGAACAGATGAAGTTATTACTTCGCATCATCCATGAACCCCTATTTCTTCGTGGGCTTAACCTGAAAGAATAGTATTTTAATGCTATGGAAACGTCTATACTATAAGGATTGCCAGGAAAGATTGAGCAGTAGTTTTTATGAGTGTATTTTCGAGTACATTTTATAATGAATTCAATGGTAGTATTCAAAGCTGTTTCTGTAGGCGGCATTTTATTAGCTTTATAGTTACATTTTTTTAAAAGAATTTTTACAGCTTTTTCGCCAAATTCCAAAACATTTTTAGTACTGTTAAGTGAATTAGATTTAACGGTTGTTATCTTAAATGGAAAATTTAAACTTCCCATAGCTATGCGCTCAGAATGATGCGTTTTCAATAAATATCAACTGCCTCCTCTTCGAGATGCACCTAAACGGATGACAGTTTTGTTAAACTAAGCCTATTAAGTCTCACCGGTATCATGGTTTCATGCCCATATAAATTCGAGGTATCGCTAGTCGTCGGGCCTTGCAAGCCACCAAGTGTGACGATGTCTGCACTAGATGACGAACGTGCACTTGAAAGTAATTCATCTCGGCCGCGCGAACTGCTCTTCCTGTAGTGTTTTTACTCAGTTTTTTTTTTTCATTTTTCGGTAGATTTTTTGCCGTAAAAAGAATTGTTAATGAAGTCTAAACTCCTGCACATGCGAGAATAGGCAGAAGTGATTGTTCCTCGTGCGAGATTTAGGGGAAAACCAGAATAGAACAGTGCATAATTTTAAGAAAAAGCAAAACAAATTTTTTTTCTGCAGCAACTTCTGCCCATTTCTGACTGAAAAATAACGCATTTCAAGAAAAAAAGCCTTTAAAAGTTTTTAAAAAACTATTTTTTCGTTCATTTTCTAAACGAAAATAAGATCAATCTCAGAAATCTAGAAAAAAATCTTTCCGCTGAACTTGAAATGAGAGAGTAGGGGTTTAAATATCGTAACATCTAAATTCCTTCTTTGTTTTGTTGAACCAGTATAGCAAACGCATCAGTACACCTTCTAAAGAATCCCATTTATTCTGTTATAGTGTCAACGATTTAATAGCCTCTGAGATTATAATTACCTGCATCCAACTTCCAGATGTTACTGTTTTATTTTAGTTTCTACGATAACCTATCTTCCTAGTAAAACAAATTATGAAAGCACTCCTTGTTTACTTGTTTCCTTGCTTACCCATTAGTGGATGATGAGAGCTGCCCACTTGGCGAGGTTGCTGCTGTTGTTGTAGCCAATGAGTCACTTATCGTCTTTTGATCTCAAAACATATTTGCTATTTTTTAGATGTTGAAGTCGAGACACTAATTCTTAACTAAAGACTTTAGTTGGAATCTCATTTATAAAAGACTGGCTGATTATTACATTATGGTACGATGATAACGAGTTGTAACGCGACTCATGCGCGTGCGTCAGGGTTCGCATTAAAGAGCATCGCGTATAGTTAACAGTTCCTCGAGTGCGGCCTCCTTGCCGCTTTAGCGTGCGACCTTCAGTTGAAAATGGTCTTATGTCTATGGCCGCATTCAGTCATCACTATGCTCTGGCATATCCATCTCAATTTCTTCAGAGATTCTGTTAATTCATTCTCTCTCTTTTACATTCCACAGTGCTTACATTTAAAAGTTACCTTTTTACCTTCAGCCTATATATTTTCAGCTTTTGGTAGTATATTTTATTCTGTAAAGTATACGTTAAAAAACTACACTTCAACTCTGTGAATTATTAAATACCTCATGAAGATAGTAACCAATAAATTGCTGTTAAAGATAGGATCTACTGATTTGGAAATACCATTTCCTATAAGGGTGGTAAAAAATGAAGTGTTTTGCAATCAGTGCAGCTATTATTCTACTAGCAAACATTATAGTAACAAATTGCACCATTATTACAAAAATCTTCGAAAATATTGCCAGTTGAATGAAAATTAGATCACCATTGACAGTGACTGTTGCATCAAAGCAACCTTTTAGTCGATACATAGAGTCAGACGGTTTCTTTGTGCATTTCCTGCAATTCACATAGAAATAGTATGATTTGAAAATTTTTTATCTTACAATGGAAATTATTCTGAAGACTCAAGCAAAATAACTTGTATTTGTTTAAGAGGGTAATCCTTTTTTTTGAAGTCAAACTATGTCTTTCTCACATCTTTGTGGTTTTATGCAACAAATCGGAATAGATTGGTTTTGATCGCCGACTTTGTTTACCCGACTGACTTGATAGCTATTTATTTTAGGCGCATTTTTAATTGAAAAAAAATTGCTTACAATATTCCTATGACGACTTACAATATTATATTTTTATTTTATTTTATTTTATTTCAACGTCGCGAAATAGGAAACAACATGCAAAAATTTTAAGAAAATATTCCATCGTACAGAGTTAGTTATCATTGGGGCTAATTTCGAACTCTAGCGCATAAGATTTATAAAGCGCATCATTAGAATGAAAAATATATTTTAAAAAATTTATATTATTTTATTGGATTATATTCAACGCCATCTATATTTCGATTGTTTTGTGGTTATGTGAAATAGTAAAGATTGCGAGATATGCTAGTGGTGAATATATAGGTTCATTTACTTTCGATGTCACAATTAAAATTTTTTTTATTAAACGAGGCGTAACCCTCCCCTTCCCCCCCCCCTCCCCAAATTTATTAAGAATGGAAGAATTCGTTAGATGGGATTCTCCTGTATTAGCTATTCATCGCCACCCTTTTCTATGGCCACGAATAAAGCTTTACTCCAAAAATAAGTGATCGATTTTGAATTGCCTCGGATGAGAACGCTGATACATTCCACCGAGTAAGGGAGAGAGCAGTAAATCAGGGCTCGGGAGGAGAAGGGTTGTGGAAGATTCATCATTCAGGCACTTATCTTGAATATAGCACTCATAGCTTTTCATTTTTTCGGGTTTTCCGGTACTTTTTTTCGCAACGAATGTAGATTGTCCTCATTATACCCAATTCTTAGAAAAATTTTTCGTTTTTTTTTCCAAAAATTCTACTTTTTCCCACATCTGACTCATGTGGTCAATGTAGTTCTTTCTTTCTTTAATAACACCGATGAGGAATTTGAGATGAGCGAGTGATTATCACAGTTAATTATCTATATATTACAATTTCGGTTGTCGCATGCTAGTGGGTTTTGATTGGCCAAGTTGAACCTTTACGATCACCTCGATATCCTCATCCACCGCCGCATTGCTCATCAACTGTCTAGTCATATCGGAAAGTATTCGTTCGATTTTACGTGGTACATTTTCACGAGGTTCAATCTTCAATAATATGTCGATGTTCATTAGGTTAACGCTTATGTTGCTTTTATGTCATGCTTCCTTCAATAAAAAAAAAAGGAAAATAATAGTGGAAACCCGCTAAGGATGGTGATAGCTAACGAAGGGCTAAATTCATTGCTGAAATAGGTGAGATGACTCGAGTGAGATGGAAGCACGCTTTGAGTGATCGTAAAGGAGATTAGTTCGCCAAACGGGTGCTGAATGATTCAATGCGCAAACAACGGGCCGAGGAACACAAGTGGAGAGACAAACTGGCTGAAATTTCGCAACACTCTATATGTTATGTTACAATTTAAAAAGTGACTATTTCGTTAAAATATATTAATTACGATTTAATAAATATAAAACAATAAATATTTTTATTAAAAAGTAAAGTTTCTTCTAGTATAGCATATTAGCATGAAATGCCAGTTATTTTTCTATTAGCAAGTTAATGCGCGATCGACTGCTTTTGATTTAAATCGACAGTGTTGATGGAGCTCTACAGGAGTCTAATTCCGGAGTTGTCAGGAGTAATGAGCTGTAGAAGATTTGAATTAATTGGACCGTAGGTGGTAGGTGGGCGCTGAATGAACGGAAGGTTAGACCAAGTGTATTTTCGTCGACTACGTTCCCTTAAAAAGTGACCAAAACCTTCGAAATATTTGCCACATTTGTGAAATAAACAATTAAATAAATGAATACATTCACCAGCATTGCTAGAAATCATGACTAGATATTCTCTGTCCCCCTCTCACATTGCTTTGTTGTTCTCGCACGCGTATATCCGCAAGGACCGGTTAGTCGATGCCACATTCAATAATGCACTGCGTACTAAGTTCAAAGTCTCCTTCCACCCCTTTCCCAAACTGTGAGCTCATAAAATATTTTTGGAAAATGTGAAATTCGAATTATTCAAACCAAATATTTTATAGATTTCAGCATAAAAATGGCGCTTAGCATACCTGAACCGAACAATTGCTCGACGATGCCATAAAGACTCGACCAATAAGGTCGTCGATATGCATATCATTAAATGAATTTAATCAAAACAACAAGACGTTTACGGAAACATGCAAATGAATTGGCATCATAATCATGCAAAATTATTTTACGTCAGCTGCAAGCAGAAAGGGTACATCAAAGATTCGACGACTGCTTAATTAGGCACTTAACAATACACCCCCTCAGATACAAAGCAATAGTGTGATTGGGCTGTTTCTATTATTTAAATGCTCAAAGAAAGAAACTAACGATTGAGTTAATATAGTATAGGACGACCTCAGAGTACTGCGGACTTGGACTCTTGAGTAGACTTTTTACCAACATATCGTGGATTTTTACCAAGGTACTACGGATATCGTCGATCCAAGTACCAAGAAAAGCAATATTTCTAAAGAACAACTGAGGAAAAAACGAAAGAACTAGTATATCCTTTCATCGACCTAGAAGATTTGAAAGGATATAATCCAAATTCAAAGATATCATAGAAAGAAATCGAAGGCCTAGGCCAATTTTGTAAAGGCTGCCGAATTCAAACATAAAAACTGAAAATTCCTGGACAGCCGAAAGATTATTTACCTTCCAATGTCTTTTTTCTAACTACTTAACGTTTTTTTTTTTTTTTGAAATTCAAGTAGGCCTATTCTTGCAATCTGCTAATAAACCGTTCTCATATATGATTGCATAATAAGAAACTTGACTGGTCTTATCGATTGCATCCTTGAGATTCCACAATCAAATTTTGCATAATACGAATAATGAGCATATTAAAAGATATTTATTATTGCATTCGATTATCATAAGAGCATATCATCGTGTTCAATTTCAAGTACCGTCTCATCCATTTGCCGTTCTTGTTTAGCAAGTCGACTACGCCGTCGACTTACATCTTCGATAACATTTGAACTGTAATTGGTGTTCACATCATTAACTTTACCATGCCTATCGATGAAATTAACCTCAGATGCCCTAGGAATACATCAACCATTCTTCTATGAAAAAAAGGGGGATTTACCGAGGAACAGTTGGAATGAGCTTTTTTCGATGAATCGCAATATGTAACCCTTTATCTTCCAAGCAAAGCTGGGAACAATTTATGAGGCACTTCTGCTGGAATCTTAAAATTAAGTGTGGATCTCTAAAGCAGATAAACATCTGCTTCCCTTATTCTCTATCAAGAACATCATAACAACACTCATTGCAAAAAGGAAGGCATTCCATTTGAAGTGGGGAGGTGGAGGGGGGAAGGGGGAAGAAGCAGAGAACGTGTGAGGAACAAACTCTGCAGGTTACATTTTGAAGTTGAGGTCGTAACTCGACAGGACAGCACTATTTAAAGCTGTACGGTTTCTTCACAACGAACCAGTGAAAAGGATACAACGCTGGATTTATATGCCTACCAAGAAACATGCTCGGGTGTTGCTAAAGGTGCTTCACGATCGTTTCCGCAAGGAATTCGTTCCGACGACGGTAATCTGAAATGAAGAAATAATCGAAATCGATGAACATCCGGAAAATATAGGCATTTTGAAAGAAGAAAAATCAATGAAAATTGAAAACTGCAAATATTCGAAAGCATAGATGAAGAACAATAAAATTATTCGTGATCGAAAAGTTTATCAAATGATTTAAAAATCAAACCAGATCTAGATTCGTTAGAATAAAAATAGCAACTAAATTATGCATATGAATTTTTCGACAGTAATTGAGAAAAATTTTCGAAATATTTGACTAGATCAGTCTATATGATAGCAATGTCCTCTTATTCAAAGAAAAAAATCATAGCGAATGCTGAAGGCATAAAAGTTCTTTGGAAATGAAACATAATCGAATTCAGCTAGAAAACAAATGCGCATTAATTAAACATATTTATGTATGTTGTCATAAAAACTTTCTTCAAATAGAAGCAACGCAATAATGACAAATAAACTAACATTTCGTCTTCAGGAATGACGTTTTTTAGTTTGCGCCATTCATCATGAAGGTTTGACGAGAGGTGTGTACCTGCGAACTCTTGATCTAATGAACGACTCTTTTTCGACATCTTTATCGCTGTACTCATCTTTCGTCCAATATTTGATGAAGGTAATTCTCCTTCGGCCTGCATAAAACTAACCTGAAATTCTATCATTTAATCCGCCATTTATATTTGATTGGCTATCAACAAATAATAAAAAGACCGCTATTTGAATAAGCTAATAAAAGGATTTTAGTGCCAATTAATATGGCAGCTATTATGGAATATTTGTAGGCATGATACCTGAGGTGTTTTCACGAGAGGTAATGACCGTTTTGAAATACTTTAGTAATCTTCTAAACCATCAGGTATTCATCTTCGTAAATATTTTCTCTTTCCACCATCTCCAATATTCGAATAACCGAACGAACAAAATTAGGCAATCTGAATTATCGCTAGAAGGCGCCTAACGAGTCCCGTGAAGTTGCCTAAGAAAGAAAACTTCTGGTGGTGCCGGTCTAATGCTGAATATTTAAAAAAAACGTCAACACGATAACAATAAAAAATATTGAAACTACCCACCCGTTTGGTTATTTTCCTGAGTTTATTCGTCCAATTCAGCGATGAGATTTTCAATGGTGTTAATTTGCTGAAAATAATTTTATAGTCGATTAATGCAAAAAGTATTTGAGAATCAAATATTTTATGAAGTTTTTATGGGCGTGATTTGGAATATTTCAACATTGAAGTCATAATTTTTTTTTTAAATTTTATTTAGTCAAATATTTAGTTTTAAATGTTATTATGTTAAAGTGTAACTATCTCACTTTGAAAAATTGCAATAATTTGACTATTGGTGAAGATAAAACAAATATGATAATTAAGTGCAACGATTTTATATATTTGGTAAAAAAAAAATACAAATACATTATATATATTTCTGATATTGGTTAATTTAAACAATAAAAGATATAATGGCAATAATTGATAGTAAATAAACCAGCTGGCGTTAACCGAACCTTCATAATTATTGATTATCTGTTAACTTAAGTAGAGATAATGCATATATACCTTCCATCAAGTAACGGTGATGTTTCACCAGTACGACTCTCATTCGAACTGTTGAAGCTTTCTGGCATTGGTATACTGAATGTATCAGGTAATCCCTTCTTGAGTCGTCTTTCTGCCATTGCACTCCTTTTCTTATTTCGTGCTAAATGAATAATAAGTTGATAACGAAACAATTTAGCGTCTATTTATCATAAATGAATATTTCTTTATATCTCCAACTTTTATAAAACCGAATAATTTGTTGCCATATTTTTTCCACTTATTAAAATAATTCACATTTAAAGATTCCAGAATTGAAAAAGAATACAAATTACTTACAGAATGTTTTTTGATTGATATCCGTATGGCCCGTATTGAAACCAGCATTACGTAAAATACCCAATAGTTCATAACGAAAGGCACTAATATCCTGTAATAAAATTTTATAATAATTTTAAATTGAATCGTTTTACGAGCTGATTAAAATATCACAGTGGTTTTTGTACTTTTAAAAGAGAAGCCTACAGTCTACCTCAGAAAAAAATCTCAAAAATTTTATCAAAAATAATAAATGTAATACGAACGATAAGAGTAAAACTACTTGACGATAATACTAAAAATTATTTCGATACTATTAAACTTACATAAGTAATAGTAAGTAATTGTAACGTTTGCATTCCATCTTCACGAACACGACCAACAAAGTAAATAAATTTATAGTTGTATTCCAATATTAAGAACGAAATTCTTCCTGTTTATTTGTAATAATTATTTATCCATCAACATTATTTACTAAGGAAAGGACCAAATGTCTCGAATAAAGGCTTATGAGACAATATCCTCTTAGTAAATTTTGCAAGTATTATCCTCAGGACACAATTCAATATTTCGGTTTGGTTGTATCAATAAGAATGACACAAAATATGGCTGATATTGTAGAATTATTCTTGAGAAAAAAAAAGATTATTCGTGCGTGAAACTCTTCAACAATACTCATTCCTGAATAAATACCTCCTATTTCTTAGTTTTTGTTTTATTTTTTAATTTTTTTAATCTTTTTATGGATGAATTCGATTTTTTTTTGTTGAATAAAATGAAAAGAAAGTAGCAGATTTAGGAAATGGAAATACAAACAGCGAGAATAATAATAATAATAATAATAATTTAATAAAATTTTAGAAATTTCATTTTCAACTTTTAATTACTCAATTATAATTACTCTAATAGTTGTTCCCATCAATCACTTAGTAAATTATTTATCGAAGTAATTAAGATAACGATTTTTCACCTGATAAATAATATATTACACAAAACACTTAATAATTAAAAAAAAAAAATTCTAGTTGTTAAAGCATAAAATTTATTTTCCCCTCTATTTAAAAATAAATAAATAAATAAATAAATAAAAATTTGCACCTGTTTAATTTCGTTGACGTCATCCTCACTAACACCTTCACTTTGTTGTTTACACCTTTGCATTTGTGCGATATAACGTTTCACCAAATTGCGCATTACGAACTGCAATTGATAAACATTGAATCAATACACATGATAACATCACCCCCAGAAATAAAACACAATTGTTTTTGAAGTATTTTTGGAATCTGCTTAATCAGTGCTAAATAAACGGATGTCATTACCCATTAATATGGAAACTGGCCAATATCTAGAGCAAAAAATTGACTAACGTATAGAGTGGAAAATGACCAATGCCGAGAGTGGACAATGACTAAGTCTAGAGTGGAAATTGACCTTCAGCAAAACCCCATATAGATGTTTAGTGCAATTATTATGAAGTTTCTCAGGTAAATATACGTTTCGTCATGAAAACCTTGATTCCAGTCTTAAAATTTTACGCATAGAACATCATCTTTCTTTAAAAACGATGGTGCTTGAAGGAATGTGCTCAACAGTTTCCGTGTCTTCCCCTCCCTCCCTCCCCTCCTCCCCCCCCCCTTACCACTCAACAAAAATTTCTGAAATCTTCGGCATGAAAAAATTCTGCCTAAAATCTTCGAGTTGTCTAAATCGCTATTTATATTACTGCCACTAAACCGCTATAAACCGCGAGTTAAACCACAAAAAATTCCCGGGAATTTTTAATATTGAAATTTACCTACGATATTGGGTAAATTTAGAAGAAAACGAAACAAGTAAAGCAGCGGAAATATCGAGACATTAAGTGCATATCATTAATTATCTAAGCACTAAAAGTCAGCGTTATACATGCGATGTTATTACCAAGAAAAGAGTGATCTCTCTCAAAGAGTAATGTGATCGTTCGCTGAAAAAAAAAAAAAAAAAAAAAAATTTAAATATAAATCAACACTTACACGATAATTGTTTTCACGTTTGTTCACCACTCTTAGAATTTTTTGATTCTGAAATTAATAACTTTTTCTATTGTTTCTTATACTATTAATTTTTATTCTTTTATATTTATATTCCCTAAAATTATAGCTGAAAAAAAAACAACGATAAAATAAGGCATTAAATATTATTTGAAACATTTTTTTAGAGAAAAAATCCCACTAGATTTGATTTTTTTGTTATAAATGAATTGTTTATTTTTTCCTAATGCTTCTAATTTCGCTTCTTGATGATAACTGATATGGTAATTGATTAATTTTGGGATGACATATTTATTGAAATAACCTCTAAGCTCTAACTGACGAAACCAACCCCATCAGGTTGCTTTTGTAGGACGCAGATTGAATTTTCACCACTTTTATTTGAGATTTTTTGAACTAATGCTAATTTTTTGGTCTCATAAAAACTCAGCTGCAAGGTATATATTTCACTTATTGAAACTTTTTGACAAAAAACAAACTCGAATTACAGCAAATTTTGCACGAAATTCCTTATAAATGAAATAAAACGTCGGCTCATAAATATGTCAACATTTTATAGAAAAGTTTTATTAAAGTTGAGAGATTATTTCGCTCATAGACGAGAAAGTAGAGAGAAGGGAGAGAGAGGAGAGTGAGGAAAGAAAGAGATAAAGGGATATTCGAAGGGAAATATTTGCTGGTGAATAAGTTCTAAGAGTGCATGAGATGCATGATGAAAATAAAAAAAAAAGAATTCATATTAGCTAACCCTCATACTGCGTTGTTTTCCTTGTTGAATTTGTCGTGAAAAACGACAAAATTTATCGCATATCCAACGTATACCATAATAGAAACTTTTTGGACTTGGGATCATATTAAATGGTGGAGGTAATGTTGCCGTATCATCGAAATATTCAATCCATAATTTACTTCGTGCAAATTTCCATTCGACATCCGCTTGATTCTGAAAGAATTCTCTTTTTTTTTCGAAACATTTCGCAAAAATTTGGTTTTTTGCCAATTTTTTTGTAAAAAAAGAACTCGATGAGTATGAAAAATCTTCAACGGTTTAGAATTAGCTTTTTTTTCTTGCTCAGAAATGCATTTTCTATCTAATTTAGTAAATATTTCAGCTAAAAATTTCAGCTCCTAGGAGGTCATTTATCGATTTCAATGCATTTTGATGTAATAAAATGAGCAGATTATTTTTTTTTGAACTATTAAACAAACGTACTTTTTAAATTCAGATTTTATGTTAAAGTTGATAAATAAGGATAGAGAATTTTTAAGGAAATTTTCAACAACTACATTTGAATATAACGATTTGTTTGTTTTTATATGTCTAAACATTTAAACAATGCTTTCTTTCATAAACCTTTCGAAAGTCAATCTCTCCACATAATATAACCTCTCTCTCATATAATCTTCTCAAAAATAGAAAAGAATTTTAGGTTTTTTTTTCCCTAAAAACGAGAAATACGATAATAGCATGCAAAAATTAGAGGGTAAATATTATCACACTCTTCTATGCTAGCCGGCGATTATGCATAACCACACAAAAACTAAAACAATCAAACATTTAAAAAATTAATGCCCTTTTCTTTTGATTCCCAAATGTACAGATCTGCGTTTATAGTGTTTAATCTTTTACTTGTGCCAATTATACAATATACACTTTAAATGCATTCTAAAAGATTTTATGGCAGGTAGATAGCGAAAACATGAAAATAGTGATATCTATTTGTGAAGGCGATAAAGAGAAAAGTAGCTAGCAACAATGATTAGAGGCTGTCAAAAATACTTACAGATAAGAACCGCAATAATACTTGAAGGTAACACCTCAAAAAATTGGTGATCTTCAGTGCAAAAAAAGAAGCGATCAAGGATATAGGCCTCTGTGAGATAGCCAAAACCCAATGGTGTGCAACGCTCTTATGCCGATGCAAAAAAATGCGTAAATGCCTTTCAAAGTGAACGCGACCTGAGGTCATGGCTTTTAGAATGAACTTGAGGTGGAGCTATGAAAGAATGGAACAACTCACGGAGATATATTGAAATGAATTACTCATCATTGCAATGAGCATATTGAGCAATACAATAATTGAACAACAACTATAACTGCCGAATATCGTTTTGCCTGTCCACTCAGTGATCGCATGTGGTTCTTTGAGTGCGAAATGACTCAAATCGATTAGCCCGAACATCGCCCAAAATAGTGTTTCAAGTGTGTTAAACAAGCTGCAAGCGGTGAATATATGTGAATAGATGCATGCATCAAATATGATCGACTTTATATCAATTACTCTCTATCATTACTTTCAGCTTAGGTGTTAGTGGGGGGGAGGGGGTTAAGCGAATGAGGGGGAGGGGGCAAACGCATTTCTGTGAAAATGAACTAAATGACACTTTATTACTATGTAGTTATGCTTGCCACAATCAATCAGTAAATAAAGCGACATGCCAAAATGAGGCAAATTAAAACGAAAGCGATGATGAGCTGAATCGATGATGAAAGAATAATTTTTAGCTTTAGAAATTTACTGAAATCCCGCAAAAAAAAACTAAAACCACAGAGGTAATTTACAAAAAAACACCACCTTATTTGGAATCTACAACCTTGTTTTGAATCACAACGATACTGTTTTTATCACCAATTAATGGCTTTGTGCACACAAAAAAAAACATTGCTGATGACCATTGGTCATCAGTGGTCATTGGTTAGCACTCAAAAACAAGCTTAATCGAAGCAATATTTTATAGCAGAAAAGCTTCATTTTCAATTACAACTCCCCTATCGTATTAGCAATAAAGAAGCAAGCTAAACGTTAATGCAATCAATGCACGATACCGATACGCCTAACTTACATAAATATTTTCATATGAGTTGCTCATCATTGCAATTAGCATATTCAATAGAACGATTATCGAACAGCAACAATAACTGCCAAAAATAGTTCGACCCGTCCATTGGGTGGGACCATGTTGCTCCACAATATCCAAATTTTCCAAACCGATCAATCCGAACGACGACCAAAATAGAGTCTCCATGGATTTATAAAGGCTAAACTCATTTACTTGTAATTTTATGGGGAAATTTACCACTAATTACAACTAGAAAATTTTAAAATGCATATCCATAAGCGCAACCAAAGGAAGGAAAGAGGATTTTAGGTGCTTTCCATAAATCTTTGAAGGAAATTATTGAGTTGTATAATAATAACCGCAAATAATACATATAATAAGAGTATATAAAAACTCAATTTTTTGTCGATCACTTTTTCGTTCATTTTACCGCAATAGATACCCAAAAAAGAAACTGCCAATTTTTTTTTCTGGGGGGGAGAAATTGGGGGGAGAAAAATTTTTCAAACAAAAATTTCTTCAGAAATTCGGCGTATCAAAAACGATTTTCTCGGATTCCATTCGAATCGATCAACCGATCTCTGCGACTATTCTCGATATATACCAGATGTTATTTTTTCGATCAGTTCGAATGACTAATTTTATAATAAACGAAAACTAAATAGAAATTATATCACTGATATGATAAGATATGTGATAGGAAATGATAAGAATGATAAAAATTAAATATTATGTCACTGATATGATAAGATATAGCATGTATTAAATATAGTAAAAAATAATTAAATACGACCTAATAAAAAATTATTAAATAAACTAATTTATATAAAAACAAGAAATAATAATATCAACGAATTTTATAAATCAATAAGAAATTAACAAACAAATTGCAAGCATGACGTCATCTGCATAGACATAAACATAGGAAATAATCTTACCTAGCGCATGATCTATACTTTGGATCGCATGACTCTTCAAAGCTCTTCATTTGCTTTGTCGGATTTCGACTCAAATACGGATCATTACTCATTATTTTATACTGCTCACATTCCTGAAACGATAATATTTGTTTCGACGATTAATTTGAAAATTGACTTAAGTAATATTTAAACATCGTAATGATATAATTAAGTGTGACTTTTTAATTATTAAATATAGTTTTTGAACGAATTATTTGAATGGATAATATTAATTTGCATAAATAAATTATAAATATGAAATTAACGATTATTAAATTTCAATAACAATTTAATAAATGACTATAATTTGAAAATTAAGATTTAAATATGAAATAATTAATTATTATAATATAATTAACTAAATATGATTTTCAAAAACTCAACAACGGACTTTAATTTAAATATTATTAAATAATTGAAATGAGCAACTAAAATACTTGTAAAAAAAGTTAGCATTAAAGTGCAGAAATCTTAGAGGAAAAAATGAAATAACGGATGACTAACTTGTTGTCGCATTGCTGCATAGTACCACATAAGTTGATTAAGTCCACAAGCAAAGGCGAATAAAACAAGGCAATAGACGAGGAAAAATTTTAGTATATCAATAACCATCCGACCTGAAACTTCATAAACAATAAAAGATGCCGATTGTATTTTGAGAGTAACTTTCGAAAAGAAAAATGATTGACTCAGCAAGTTCGGACGTTCAGCTATTATTTGAGTAAGGAAGTTCACCAACTTCATAGTATAGCTTGAGAACTACAGTTGAGGTATAATTTAAGGTCAAGCTCCTAGGAAATTAGAAAATCGGCTCATAGGCAATCAAGACTACAATCAGAGTACAAATTTATTTAGGAAAAACATAAATCTTTAAATACGCAGAAAGCTGAAAGGAGGAATTCAATACTCCTACTGATTACCTGAATACAATGAAGAATCCCATCCTTACAACAAAATATAAACAACCAAGCCGAAAATAAAAAAGAGAAACAACGAGGGAGAAGTTAGAGGGAATGAGGCGAAGCTCGAAAGAAATACACTTACAGTAACTATACTTACAGTAACTCAAGAAATATATATATATAAACCCACCAAGTGATATCCTTAGTGGACCAAGATGTGGATTGACAGTAAAAATATGTACAAGTTTAAGTGATGAGAAAATATTAGCGGTAGCAAAAACACATTCAGAGATCAATGTCGGATCCCAAGCATCCCAATCACGTCGTTGCAATCGGCGACCAATATGTTGCATCATCGGATTGCGCATTTCGGCTTCTACCTGAATTTTTTTTTTCAAACTCCAATAAAAATATATCTGAATTCAAAAATTCATTCCGCTAAAACCTCACGAAATGAATAAATAAATCAATAAATAAAATAATTATTTAATTAACAAAGTACAATAAATATGGACTAATCGAGTCATTTCTTTAAAATGCTGATAGCTTTATAAATCTATAAAGCACAGCCCAAGTTTTTTGAGGGGTGAATGGTAATTTGAAAGCTTCAAGGAAGGCAGAAAGATAGAGGGAGATAGATGGTCAAACGTCTGAATGCATCAACTATCGTAACATTGTACGGCAATGATTTCAATAATCCACATTATCCCTATTAGTGAATATTTGTGTTGAAAAATAATCCATACAAACCTGATAATAGGCGACACTTCTCAAGGCAAAAGTGCATAAATAGAGTGAATTTGTTATAAAATCGAGAATATTCCATAAATTGTAGCAATAGTCATGTAAACCCGCATCCCATAATTGCTTTATTTCAACCCATATCAATCCTAGAATTGATAACGCTTAATTAATTTCAAATATTTTTATGCTAATTTCAAGTTTTAAAATAAACTGAACATAAAAAAACCAAACAAAATATTACTCGTCAGCATAGTGCTAACATATTGTTTTGTATGTGTTATAAATAAAAACGTTTTTAGGTAGTGGGTATTCCGCTTTCTAGTTTCAGTAAACAATGTTTTCTAAAAGATTCTTGAAGTTTCAAGCCGTTTCTCGAGGCTTAGATATGGAACAAATGGTACAAGATGAATTTTCCGTCTGGGAACAAAATATTTCCTTAGTGGCACTCAGGTGGCAATCACGGATTTCATCACAATCGAACACACACCTGCACAGAGCATTAACCTATGCAGTGTGCTAGTTCTAAGCGAATCAACGAAACACTAACCGATAACCCATGCAAGGATAGCCCATTCGACAGGAGTTGGTGGAGGTCCTCGTCGTTCTTTTCGATCCGGATCCAAATCGGCTGTTTGAGTTGTTGATGAGCTTCGAAATAGATTATCGTAATTAATGCGTTGACTGGCAAGTATGAGCAAAACTGAAAAGATAATCAACGATGCCGAATACATTTTAACTGAATAAACCACAATTTTTCTAACTTTCTTTGAGAAAAATTTGCTTTCATACGCTTGAAATGTTGTCGAAGAGGTTGTTGCTAAAGAAAAATCTACCACAAAAAACCAACCCATCTCTTTCCATAACATCCTTCCTCTCCTCAAGAAACCCTTAAAATTAAGGGAATCGATAAATTCAGGGTTATATTGACGGTAATGCAATAGTCAATTATGCAGCATGACTTTTGATTAATGCAACCTTAAGTAACCAAAGCAAACATTTCAATAAGTTCTGCACTCCAAAAAATAATCACGAATGCCATAAGTACCTCAAAATATTACTTAATATCGCTGAATAAGTACATATTTTGTATTTAAAAGAAAAGATTAAAAACTCGACATAATCAAGCGGAAAAAAACACGTAGTAGATTCATTAAGAACAAAGTTCAATTGTGCTCTTATCAATCTTTGTTGTTCACCTTCCTCTTTCAACCATATCTTTGTGCCTTTAAGAGCATATTTATTGTCGTAGAAAGGTGACATGCAAAATTTGAATTTAATAATTGCCAAATAAAAAAAAAATTAAGGCGGCTTTCATTTTCGAGTTCTTACATTTAAAAAAAAATTTTTCGACATATCTTTTCGAAATGCCTCTAATTTATAGAGTTGAGAAGAAAGAAAGAGGAATAGACTTACATAAGAAGAAACAATAGGAGGCAGAATGGCAAAGAAATTTAATAAATGGTTTGCGTGTGAATTCGGCGATCGACGATTTCGGCGCTGCTATATACACAATTGATAGAATCGGGAACGAGATCGACACACATATGATAAAAAGTACCTGCAGCAATCATAATAACGCACTGAGCGGCACAAGGGGATGAGGAGGTAGGGGAGTGGCGGAGGGGAGGGTAGAGGATGGGGAGGGGGTAGGAAATTAAATACTAAGTCAATCGAAGTCGTATATTTAATGATACTTCATTAAGTGACCACTGACAATCCTCTCATCAACAAAAAATTTGCTTATTTTGCAATCGAGCACTGTTCCACTCAGCTACTCGCTATTTCTGACCTGCCCTTTTCGGTTTTATAATTAAGCCAATGATTGGTCACTCATTTTTTGACGGATAATGAAATGCTCTATACGACCGATTAAATGTGCCCTCATTTAATGTGCAAATGAATTTTTATAGAAGCTCAACTAAAGAACCATTCACTGACCACTAGTGGTCAGTCACTACGGACGAAAGGATCGATCATAAAGAAGCTAACCTTAAAAACAATATGTCGATTGCGAAAACCCGGAATGCCCTCATAAAAGATCGCTGCAAGTAGTTGTTGACAATTGGGATGTGCGACAAACTGAAAAGTAATCTGTTGGAATGAATATCCAACAAAGACAACGTGATCCATCATAGTACCTAGAACGACCTCTCCAATCCTCTAAAAGCCCCTTTCTTTCATAATAAGTGCCGGTCCTATGAAACGTTAGATGCTGTTATTGCAAACGTTTAGAATTTCAGGACCGAATAGAGCTCAAACAAAATCCGCTGCTTTTAATTGCAAAATGCATTTCCGTTATAGTAAAACTAAACGAAAGAGAATAGTAAAACTAAAAGAAAGAGAATCTACCTTATAAACCTCTTCGCCAGAAACCTCCTCGTCTATCATCATAAACCCTTGACCTTATACCGTAAGTTTTTATAAGCCCCATGTCAAAAGAATTGCTCCATCCTCCAAATACAAATATCCCTAACTTGAACGCATAAATGCTATAAGCTTCAAAGATTAAAAGATATTTCATATTAACTTCATTCAATGAGGAAATTCAAATATAAGTAATCAAAGAAATAACCAACCCTCTTCTGTCTGAGTTGAACGGCAAGTTTAAGACGAGCTAATTGATGACATAAATGGAGAGAGTTACGTTGTGTTACTTCCTCCCATGCGTTCGTCGTATGATTCAAAACAATTTCAAGTTCTTTGGAACCACGTACCTGATCCAGCATATTCACTGAGAATTTTTGACATTTTTGGCTTAATTCCTATAATTAAGCGAAAATGAATCATTTAAATCGACAATCAATAAAAAATTACAATCATAAGAAAATTATATTGCAATAAATTTATTCATAGTAAATTGTAAACTTATATATTACTATGACTTTTCCCCCTTATTAAAGGTGCACTCTCTTCCAGTTGTTTCATCGGGCTCCTCTCAACGGAGAAAAACGATTCGCTCATCTCACTCATATAAAAAAAAAAAAAATTTCTCTTCCTTATCGCTATAACAACTTCCTCGTCTTTTTCATTTTCTTTTTATGGCTTTTATCCATCTCTACCGCTTCAACATTTGATATAAAACAACAATCAGGATATATTTACATACATTCAAATATTGCTTCGCTGCTTTGCATGCTTATTGCTTCTTTCAGGAACGTTTGTTTCGCATTAAGGCAATAATATATTGCTAGAAGATGAGAAGGAAGGGGGAGGGGGGGGGGGTGAGAAAGAAGGAGAAAAAATCTATCAGCTCTCCCCTCTACCGAGAGTCAGGATACCGGCGGATGGGAAGGTATCTCTCGCCTCCCACACCTGTATGACTCGTTTGCCATCGTGTGAATCTAGGCCTCAATTTTGAATTTTCATATTATGAAAAATTTCCAATGGAAATCTTGAGCGAAAATTCGAAGTTTTTCAACTCAAATTTCAAAAAAAAAAAAAAAGTGCATTAATAAGATGTATCAATGATAATAATACCTGATATTCGCTTCTAAATTCGTTCTCAATATATGAGAGACGTCTGAGTTCATAGCTGAGTTCGAATGCATAAAGAATTGGATCTTTAGCCGATAAGCAAATCAACGATGGACTCGCTAATGCACGATAGGCGTTAATTCGAGAACGTGATAAACATAACGAATCCTCAGATTTCGCCTTAAAAAAAATTTTTTTTAATGAAATTTATTAATTAGCATAACATGCTTCAATTATTTGTATATTCAAGAAGAATTAAAATAAACGAGTGAAAAAAACTACTCAATAATTATCTCAATTTTAGCCTTTACATCAAAGTAAGTTGATGTTTTGAAACAATTTCAATGCATCATTCGATGAGAAATTCCAAAAAAACATAGTTCTGCTCGAGAGGACATGTATAAGTTAACACCGGAGTGAGGCATAACTAAGCCGAATCGGATCGGAAACCGAAGCGATAAAAAACCGGAAAGCGCAGAACATTATCTTTCATCTCTAGGCTATAAAATACCGTGCAATCATTCATTGAAAAGATTGTTATCAATGCGTTAGCAAAAAAAAATTTTTTTAGGGGGCAGATAGAAAAACTTACATGAAGGCAATCCTTACAACAACATCGTACATCATGAGGATGAGGTATAGTTGCTTTTTTATCCAGAAATAACTTTATGCATTCATAATTATCCTTATGTGCAGCTAAGATAATCGGTGTTATATCAGGCGTGAATGCTGAATGTTCATTGATTTCCACTCCTTGTGTCTAAAATATTTATTGCTTCATGGAAGTATAAAATAATAATAGGTAATAAGTATAACGGAAACAACGAAAAGTAAAGGTGCTACCGACAAAAGCAAAAGTAGCGGAATGAATATAAACAATTCAAAAAAAAAATTGAAAAGAAATAAAGATTTGTTGGGTTTATAATTTTTCAACCGCGAAAAAGAAAATACAATCGAAACAACATACCAGTTGGAGTATGAGTGAAATGGTATAGACGGTTACGCATTAATATCTGATAATTACCTGCTAGAAATTTCATCTATTCTATACCTGCACACTATATTATTACAAATATAAAAAGCACAGGAAACTAGAATAAATAATTATAGTTTATATAATCCTTCGATTATTTCTAGAAATGAAAATTCTAATTTTTTTAGACAAAATAATAAAAATCAAAATTATGATAGCGGAACACTCATAGAACATGCTAGAACGACAATGCTGACCTCAGGATTGAATTTTTCGATTTTCTCGAGATGTTCTAAGATGATTTCCACCGCTTCGACGTTCTCCTCACCAATCGCATATAAGATCGCATCTCCAGTTTCGATATTATTATCAAGTAAGAGTTCGATCATCTCGATATTTTCGTTCTCCACTGCGATATGCAATGCGGATCTAAAATTGATTTCTTTTTTTTTTTCAAAAATACTGCATCATATATGAATCTATGTTGACGTATCAACTAAACGAATAATCCAACAGTACAATGACTTGATGTATCGTACTGTACTGTACTACCGTACTGTATTGTCTCTGCTGAGTATGGCACTAAAAAGCCAACTCAAGAGATCTACTTGTGATTTGACAATGCAATGATCCGCCTTTATAAGTCAGGATTCGGCTCGTTTGGACGTCTTTGGTTCTACTCTGTTTGAAACCCGTGGTGCTCCCCAATGAACTACTTTTATCTTGCTTGGGCTCTCGCATACCGGCATCGACATAGGTTAAATGGCTCATGCTCTCTGCCTATATTAAGTCTCTTCAATGCCGCCACTGCCAATCACAACAATCTTATACCTAATGACTTTATAGTATGATAAAGTACAGTATAATACAGTATAGCCATAGTACGAATATAGACGTACTGATCTGATCCGATTCAAATAATATATGCAAGCTCAAAGCTCAGCATTAAGAGCTAGCAGTTAGATAGTGGAGAAGCGTTTGAATATGCACACTAGTGGTTGTAATCAGACATCGTTATGACGTCATCGATCAAAAAATCATGGACTAATCGAATTTTAAATGCAAATAAAAGTATTGAACTCAAAAACAACCTGCCAAGTGGATCAACGCAGTTGATATTCAATGTGCCGGGTGTCTTAGCAAGTTCCAATAATTTGCGCACACTTCCGATATCCCCACGTTCGGCCGACAATAAAAATTGCTTCTCGTGCAATATTCTATCGCTAGCTATAATAAAATATTCTCTTTATAATTTCGACTAAATATCACTCATTAACGATGAAACGATAAAAATGCATCGATAATGCAATTGAAAGTCACACAAGCTTATAATAGCTTATATATGGCCCATAGATTCATATCACTTACTTACTAAAGATTGCTTCAAAAACTTATTCAAAAAATTTGCCCATCTTTTTGCATACCGTTCGTAAATTTACTAGTTCTCTAAGTCTCAGCACCGAAAGACATCTTACAGCAATAATGCTTATAATTTTAAACGAGGTTTGTTAAATGATCGTAAGCGACTGGCCAAAGGCTAAAAAAACTTGGACTATCCCGGTTCAGATCGTACCAGATATGGCCATAAAACCAGATAAGGCGAAAGTTTTTTATATTTAATCCTACTAGATGATATAGCGATGGGGTGGGCAAGATAAAGCATACCGAAAATGTGAAATATTTTGTGCTGTATGTAGCGAATATAATAGAAACCTCAATGATTTCCAGAATATAAAAGAAACAAAAACTTATCGATATAAAGGAAAAAGCTTATAATTATCGTCATTTTTTTATTTATATAATAATATTATTTAATAATAAACTTTTCATTTCTTCATTGCGAACAAAGAAAAAACATTTGACAAGAAACTCGAGGCATTATTTGACAAATCGTATATGAAAAAAGTTCTATGGCGCTTTTATATATTAGACATTAATTACAACTACTAAAACTTAAATATCCCTTTCATTTCATCAAAAATCAAAATTTTTCAAAGAATTAAATTCATAGAAATAAATAATAAACAAAAAACTTATTGAATTTTTCTCAAAATAAAACAAAAAATAATTTAGTTTAAAGTTTATCGATTAGAAGAATAAAGTTTTATCGATGGAACTCAAGGTTTCACTAACTTTCAAGAAAGATCAACGAAAAGAATGAACGGATTTACACATGTGCGCGCTTAGAGTTACATTCATATATAATGAGTGTCATTAAGTAGAGCAACACTAATCCAATTAAGAGTTTTTATGTGAACCATATGCTTTGAATTATTGCCATAAAGTGTTTCGAATTTTTTTACAATCAAATCTTTAAATAAAGAATCAAAAAATAAGATGAAATTGCAATTTTTAGTGTTACATTCTTGAGATGGTGCAGAAATGACCGTTTCTCGATTAGCCAATAAAGCAAAGAAGCGATTCGAAGAAAAGATTAGCGGAAATATTTAAGCATTGTTATAAAAAAACAATACAAATATGGGAATGTAGCTTTGGCATAAGGCGATTTTGGGAACGGAATCTCGTAGTTCAAGGATTGCTAGGTGAAGTAGAGATGAGGTGATACAAGCTCAAAGCTTCTCAAGTTTTTGAGATTATGGAGCCTCGTAGGTGCCTCTAAGCAACAGTAGCATATGATAGCAAATGGCCGAGAAATTATTATCGTCCTAAGTGTTTTATGCAATAAAATTTATTAGTTATGAAATTTTCACAAGCAATAATTAAATTTAATGCTGTCACTATTTGCTAAGAATATCCTTTAACGATCATATAAGAAAGAGATATGAAAAGATTTCTGAAAGATCAAAAAATAAGTAAAATTCAAAGTGTAATTTTTTGCTCACAAAGTGGAGATTCTTATTTATAAGTAACCACTCCACCTTTCTGCTTATTTTTTTTTTTGGGTGGGGGGGGGGGGGAAATAAAATCATGACGTTGCAGATTTGTCATGTGATGATTCCATGAGGGATTAGCGCCTACTCACCTTTACAGGAGAAATTCCCACCCCTTCCCCTTCCACTACCCTTATTTTTGAGTGAATTTACATCCCTACATATCATTTTTTATTCTTACAATGAGATTATCAGCCAAATAAAAAATGCTTTTAGTAAAAGTTTGAATGTGTATGTGGACTATTCCTTTGAGAATATTTACGCTCAAATAACGTAATTAGCCCATCCTTTCTTATTTAGTACGCATAATACCATTTGCGAAAAAAAAAAATGTTATCGCTTTCTTTTCGATCCTTCAAGAAACTCATTTCTCATAGTTATGATATTTCGATACGATCGAACATATAAGTGGTCAACAAAAATTTGAATGCTTGAATAAGTGAGTATCGCTATGAATGTGAAATATTAGTAAATTTTCAAATCTATAAAATGCCCAAATTAAACACATATTGGAGAAGAAAATTATAAATTAAAGCAACCAAGATGATCTCATAAGAATATTCGTCGAATAAAAGTTATTAGAATTTGAGCGCTTTTTAAAAGACAGTTATTTAAATATGTTCTATTATAATTTGAATATGAAAATAGTTTTTAACTATGTTTTAAAGCTACAAAATAAATCACTCGTTTTTTTTTTTTTTGCAAAGAAAATTGCATAGAAAATTTCAAGATAACATTATTTTTACAACGAAAAGAAGCAACCACAGTATACTATGATTTTCAAAAATTACTTTCTAATAAAATAGAATGATTAGCCGATATATTACAAATTTTTACAAAAGGTTATTAATTAATAATAAAGTATAAATAATGAATGAACTTACTTTCGGCAAGGGATGACATACTTGCGCCAAGGGCGTTATCAATTGAATAACGCCGTTGAGGAGTGCCTGGATTCGACTCTGTAAACATTGCTCAATTCGATTTCAACTCTAACTCTCTGCAAGGCAATTGTCTAACAAAAAATGCTATATATTCTAGAGAAGTAGTTTTGCGTAAGAAAGTGCAAGAAGCGCCCAACAAAACAAAATTTTGCTCTTCTAAACGAACGTTTTGAAATATGTGGAAAATACTAGCGATGAAGTGAAATGAAATAAATGCTTGAACCAGAACGAAACCGAAGCGTCCGATCAGACCGGAATTGGATCGTGGACTGGAAACGGAATGCTTAATTAACCGGAAACTGAAAAAAAATTGAAATGCCCGTATAAAATATTGCAAACAATGATCGCTCAAGAAGTGCACAATGGACGATCACTCAATAGAAATGCACCAGCCAACATCTTGCTTTATAATCTTTACTCGCTTTGGGGCATTATCACAGACCGGCCAGCCGTTAACGATAAATTAGTAATAAATCTAGTGGTACTCCCGCCTAACTAAAAAATTGTCTGCATTTAGGTTCAAATATAAGGAACGTGTTGCACCCCGCTATCTGAACGCCGGGAATTTTCAGTACTGCATATAGAAGGAGGGGGGTTTCATTCCTCTTAGAACGACAGCATCCTAGCATAATAGTAAATTTTTATCTTTTTTAGCCCGCCCCTCTTATCCATCCTCCTTGAAAAGAAATGCAAATTTCTACAGACCGTTTTTGTGATCCTCCGTCAACTCGTTTAAACCAAGCCATTAAATCTGCCTATGGACCAAAGAACATATACCCACACTGAATGCGGCTAAGGTAGGCTAGATTCTTTAATGCGAATATTTTTTTGTCTTTCGACGCATTCGCAACAGATGTGCATTTTCAAGTGGCATCAGATCAATTTTATAGACTAATACATGTGGAGTCGACTCCAGAGCACTATAACACGACATATGAATGAAAGTTGAAGTGTTGCTAAATTTTCTGCTCCCATCTCTTATCATTATTTTCTTCTCAACACAATCGACTATGCAAAAATGCCCTCAAACATGCACAAAAGGCTCAAAGTGAAAAAGATAGGATCATTTCATAATTATTGTGGTTGTTTCTCATTCACTACAACATCGTATGTACTACTGAAATAATTCCTTTCAAAATTTTCATTGAATTACTTTAATTTTTACAAAACATTTCGAGATCTCGATAGCCGTATCGATGAAAGACTATAGCGTCTTCTAATTCCAGTATAATATATTTGATAGCAATTTTTATTTAAATATAACTGACGCTGAATAATTATTAATTTGTAATATTCGGCTCCAAAAAAAAAACTCGAGGAATTGATAAGTCATCTTTTTTTTGGTTTACCGTTAATAACGATTATTTTCAGTGGATTTTATTGCTCAACGATATTTTAGGATCGCTAACAGTCCAATCTTTGGATTAGATTTGAGTTTACGTTCCGCTTTATAAATTTTTATCTTTTTTATCTCCACTTCATTTGCTATTTTAGTCCTATTTATGCAAAATCATTTCTTAGCAAAATCTAGCTTATTTTAAAAGCAGAAATAAAAACTCAAAATAGTATAGCACTTTTTTTTGGGGGTGGGGGGGGGGGGGGTTCTCAGAAAATTTAAAAAAAAATTAAAGAATTAGAGGAAAATTCTGTGGCAATAACGCAATACTACTATCAATAATTTGGTGGGAAATTCAATAAGGCTATTGAATAACATTGCAAAATTGGCAATGAAAAAAAAAAGAGAAAATCGAAGAGAAATACTCATTTTACGTTTCTCTACAAAATAAGAGGCTATCGAACAATTGTTGAATTAGGCCCCACAGGGGTATTACAATTCTAGATTACTTTAATGCACTCACTCTCACAACGTTAAACACACAAATTGAATGGTGGCATTCGCTTCTTGCAACAACGGATAATAGCGACGTGAACTCTCCACAAGATAGACGTTTCTCTAGATTCACAACGGGGGCTGTCCATAACCGAATGATAACATACATTTCGCAAGCGAAAGTGAAATCAATCGAAAGTGAAATCAATTTTTCATCAATAAATCATATTTCATTTAAAAAATCGGAAAAAATTTGATCAAATAAGAAAATTGACTAGAAATTCGATGCAAAATTTAATAAATAATTTACAAAAATATCAAAATTTTACTGAAAATGCCAGCAAAATGGATACTTTTAAAAGATTTGAAGACATTTGAAAAAAAAAAAAAACTTTATTTCTTCGTTACGGCTAATAAGCAAAAAAAATCCAAACAGTTCGAGAAGTATATCGAATTTCCAATAAAATATTACAATCAGTAAAATCTAATTTATTACGTTGTATGAAGTATGAAAAGTTTAAAAAATCGATAAAGTTATGGAACGTTAAAAAATAAGAGGAATTAGATATAAATGAAAAGAATGCTTTTTTTCTAAAAAGAACTTTTCAATTCTATCATTTCATAAAAATCTTATTCAATCAAAGACGAGAGCAAAATTAATTTTTGTTAGAAAAATGAAGCTTATCCAATTCCCCCCCCCCCCCCTTCCCCCAGTTGTTTATTAGCAAGTTTCTATTAAGCCCATTGATTCCTCATCACTTCAGTTATTTTTTTTTTTCAAGAAATAATTACTAAAATTCCAGAAAATTTATAGAATAAGAGTATGAGATCGTTTCTTAATGACTATACCTAAAGGATGGAGAGGAAGAAAAATGAAAGAGTTAAAGCAGAGAAAGTAATGACAGAGAAGAGTAAAGGAAATGGAAAGGAGGGAAAGGAATAGGAAAAGGATGTTACAATTGAATAAGTGCATTGATTTGCGTTCGTTTAAGTGCGATTCGATGGGGCGTTTGTGCTTAAGGAAATGTTTTTTACGAATAAAATTGTGTTAAATTTTGACCTAATTTAAACGACCCGTTGCTTCAAAGCATTTCATTTGAGGGTCTTAACGACATCACTTAACTTTACTTCCCTATTTCAGTTTATTGCTCAATGTTCTCTCACCTTTCAATCGTATTTAACGTACCTCAAAAGAAGAGTATTGTCTGGCTCATTTCATCGAGAAGAGACCGTTTCATCATTTCACCAATTCATAAAGCTATTTGAAGTTTGTCAACGTTTTCGTCTCAAAAAATACCGTATTTTTTTTCAAATAAAGCCTTCAAAGATAATGAGTTCTAGGAGATAGTTCAGGTGATTTCATAAAGAATATTGACAAACTAGAGTGAATCCGGCTTCCCCCTCCCCTCCCCCTTTCGCCTGTTATTAGCCAACCTTTTTACTCTTGTTGAGCAAAACCCTCTTATGAAAAACAATATTACCGCAGATATGTTATCTAGACTTAACCAGCATTCACTATGAGACCTAGAGTGGCACCATTCAAGAAAGCATTTTGAGACTCCACAAAAAATCGCATCGCATCAAAGTTTATGTTACTCATTTTGAACAGCTGCTGAAGAAGACATAAAATGAAGCATAAATGTACTGTGAACAAAACGATGCAAATATTTAGCACTTCGTGCTAAAAAAATTACGAAAAATTATGAAAGAAAATCGAAGAAAAAATTGAAAAAAAAGCTTTTATATAGTTTAGAAAGCAAAAGTTGGGTAGCATCATACTATTTACTTCAAATACACATATGCAAATTGCTAAACTATTAAATTTTGCAAGAGTATATTACAAGAGAAAGAATTATGCGTTCTTTCAAAATACTTTTAAGTTCTCTCAAGTTAAAAAAAAAGTATCTATCAACTGAAAAGACAACAAAATCGAAATGCTGAACAGGGGAGGATTGATAATTTTCGATAAGAAACCACCTCCCCAATAGTGATAGGGATTAGTAGAGGTGGGTTATTACAGGTAACACCTAAGTAGTAAAAGGTTACTTACTGAAAATTGCTAATAGTGATGCAACCTTATAGTAACAGCGATTTTAAAGGATGAAATAGAAATAAGGATTACAAGCTGTAAAGCATATGAAATAACATAGATGACACCTGTACACGTAGTGGTCTCAGTAGCCGAAGTGGAATTGGGAATTTGAAAGAGTCGTTGAACTAATGTTTTTTCCCATCCATGAATGCAACGATCCGGCTAACGGAGCCCGAAGAATTTATGCTGCATCTCAAATACACGCCAAATGCGCCATCATTAAACTCGACTAATGAAATTTAACGACTCTTCGAACACTCTAAGGATGTTAAATAGACCGATTCCATTGGCAGATTCAAAAATTCAACGAACGAAAGAAAAAAACATTCCCTCCCATTCGTGTTTTAGTGAAGTTTGCCGAGAATTTGAGCATTTTTGAAATTTTCGATTTTACTTTCAACGATTGCGACAACCTCATCTATACAATTACCCTCATAGATGACTCACCTGTACTCTCCATAAGACGACGCAGAGATTCGCAACTCTTATTGGACATCACGATAGTATACTATTTCATTGGAACGTCCTGAAATCAAAAAAAAAGGAAGCATCCAATAACGATGCGAATATTGAAGCGAATATTGATCGACATGTCTAAAGGCAAAGAGTTCATCGAAGATGAACACAAACTCACAAATTCTCGGCAGATGGCACTTGACTTTAATCTTATTTACTCGTACATATTGATCACTTCACGCATCTATTTACATATAATTTATGAATGAAAATTTCGTAAAAAATACATGAATATTTTATTAATTCATGCAGAATCGTTAACCGGTCGGTCACTTATAAGCAATCCTTTTCAAAAAAAAATTAAAGCTTTATCGACTCCATAATACAATACTAAATAATCGACGAAATAACCATGTTTAGATCATAGAAGAAAGATAAAAAATTCGAGATAGCTAGTAAAAATTCTGAAACAAAAAATGCTAGGAGAAAGAAAGAAGAAAAGAAGATTTAACAGATCAACAAGACGATTGAATTGGCATTAAGCACTTTAACGAGCGTTTCATTTTATGGGTTTCCTTCTCGAAATGCAATAAAATTCAAACAAATACTCGTTGAGTACTTCAATAAAATCCGAAGGTACAGACAGCTTTCTTCTTGTTTAATCTTAAATAATAGCTGATATCAATTCGATTTTCAATTATTTATTCATCTTTTTTTTTGAAATCTACTAACTTTAAATTACGGCAAAATTTTTTGAATAATGAAACAAAATAAATTTGCATAAATATTTGGCAATATTCTATTCATTATCTATCACCGAATACGTACATGAAACAAAATTTCTCATCCTTTTCTTCAGTAGTTTTCGAATTAAAATTATCGGACAGATGAATACGTACATACAGACAGACAGACAAACAGACACAGACAAATATACATATGCACCAACACAATGATGTGATATGCACTTTTGCAAAGCTAATCTACTTTCCATCAGTTGGCGATCGTTTGATTTCAACTAGCAACCTCTATCGATTGATCTCATCTTCTTGAAGCAGATTTGCGAAAGCGCATAGAAATATCTAAAGGAAAAGATTGATATGAGGTGTTAATCGAACAAAACCATATGGGTTATAAATTTCCCACAATTTTATAGGCAATGAGTTATAAATAGGAAAGCACATTTTTCTCAAAAATTTCCCACGTTTAAGCAATGGTATGCTACTTTTGATGTGGAAAAACAAATCAGTCTTTCGGATTTCATAATAGAAAACGGAAAGATTTGTTATATGGGAGGGAGGACAGGGGTGGGGGAGCAGGATGATCGACTTAAGGCAATAAGATATAGTTGGTCGAACGACGAATATATACGGTGGAAAAGGACAGGATGTATTGCAACTCTAATATGAACGAGTGGAATTTAAAAACAAAATTTCTTTTTGAGAGGGAGATCATTACATTATAGTACGATGGTGATTGTACTAACGAAGCGTTTTAACACTAAGTAAATATGCAAGAAAGCTACGTATAGGTTAGTGGTGTTTCCTGTTTTACCTCGTTCTACCGATCTCATCTGCTTAAGCTATAGTCCCTTCACAAGTGTGTGCATTCTCTCTAATGACCACTTCATGAGATACAATAAGGACCTACCGGGGAGGGGGGCTATATTTACCACTTGGTCTCTATCGTTGAAATGTTACTGCATCAGGCGATTAGTAATGCGCTTTTCAATAATGCCATCCATACATGAGTATAACACAGCGGGCACCATCAGTCACCAATAAATCTCTTCGTATCCCAAAAATAGCTTTTAATAGTACTTGAAGTAGTCGGCAAAAAAAAGACTGCTCAATCGACAAAACGCTTTTTCATACACCGATTGCCTCAGGGAATTCGATACTCCAATACTTCAGAGAAAATAAATCGACGATAATCTTTAGACATATCTACGTAATCATTACTCATTTTAAAACTTACATAAGCTTAAAAAAGCAAGAAGAAGTACCAGGCGAGTGCTGGCATGATATTAGTTTTGCATGATGCTCAGCCAGCTATCTAATTATATAAGTTATCACTTTAAAAAAATCAAACTATGCATGATAATGACGTCATAATTTAAATGATTCAAGCAGCCGTAAAAATTTTCTACAAAAGATTCATTTTACTGTAACTATGCCAACTTTAAATAAAAAATCTAACCAGTAAAAAACGCACAATTTCTTGCTCGCTAAAAGTCAATGTATCTTTCGAAATTGATGGATCAGCTGTAAAGTAGACCAGTCGGCTATAAACCAAGCGGGAATAGTGCGCCGCGCAACTTAAGTCAAAGGTCAGGACCTTGCAGGCAGGTCAAACAACTGCCCAGCATGTGTTATGAGGCTGACCTGAACTAGAATCATGGAAGACATAAACGCGGGTTGATGTGTCATGCATTCATTCCAGCTTCCAGACTGCTCTAAAGGCCGAATGGGTCTACGGATGCCATTGAAGCGCAAGCGGTTATCGGCGGCAGCGAAGAGTTCAGCTGTGGGATCTTGCCAGCAATCCAAACTATCCCAATTTCCTTCGTGCTTGTCACCTTGTTGTATAAGTGTGATAAACTATTCGCCCCCTTATACCTGTCTTGTCTCGCAAGATACTCGACCGCATTTCGATAGAGGGTAAGACCCTCGAGGAGATCTGGACGGCTAGACGAATCAAGTGGAGCTGACCCTTACACAGCGTGAAGATATGCGATCATCTAGCAACGCACATAATATGTTCCAAATTGCTTAAATTCTAGCTTCTGCGGGGCCAAAGTTCGAAATACTGAGCAGACAGGCAGACAGACAGACAGACAAACAGACAGAAAGATAGACAGACAGACAGCCAGAAGGACGGACGGACGGATAGACAGGCGGACACATACACACATAGAAAACAAACTTGGAGAAGAGCGCAACATATAAGCAAACGTTATAAAGGAGCTAAGACGATAAATGCTTTCGCGTCTCGCTCACGTGATCAACCGATTCCAAAAAATGCGAACAAAAAACAAGATATGTAGATTAACGCCTTCATATTTAAATCCTTTTTTCTGCAACCAAGGTGGTGCTAAATGAGAATTTGGTCGGTGTGAAAGGCACATAAACTTTCCGTCAATTTCAATATCTATAAGCGCATCTAATGCTAACGGATCAATATGGATTACGGAAAAGAAGATCATCCTATAGTTTACAATATGCCCCACCAAATTTCATGCTTTAGCGCATGCGAAGTTGAAACTAATGTTGAAAAATTAAGCTTTAGCATTTGGGGAGCTGAAACTATCAGACAGACAAACACACAGACAGACATACATATATAAGCACAAATACGACATTATCATAACCATTTTTACGAATGCATATTTGCAAAAACGTAAAAAAAAAAAACGCAAAGCGAGGATAAAAGATTGCATCAATTTTTTTGTAGACACAAATATTTGAATAAGATAAATTTGTTAATTTAATTGGAATAATCACATATTCATCGAAATATTTTTCTAATTGCAGAAAAAATTTTTCCTATATATTTATGACTAGTCAATCGATAAAATGCTACTATGAACGGCAAATAGAATAGAAATTATCGTTTAACGGCAAATAGAGGAAAGGAAATCACTATGATTTCGAGCTTGAGGTGATGCATTCCAGCCTGAGCTGATACTCTATATGACGTAAGGTCAGGTGACTAAATAGAAGTGGGCGAATAAATCGCCCTAAGATAACATATAACAACAAATCGTTTCATCAGCTAATGTGAGAGCAAACTTCACTTCAAGGGGTGCCGCTCTTTATGTCGGATTGCTAAAACGATCCGCTATGGCACCAGATAACCTTTACGATCAGCCAACTTAACATAGCGTTTCGTTTTTTTTTCAAATTACTTCGACAACGACAAACGTCACTGTCTCTCCGATGAAGATGTTATTAACAATGACTATTGGGAAAAGGGTGAAAAAACTCGAGATAATGTGATCTCGAACCTCAAACTTTCGCTCGAGATAGTATGATCTCGAACCTCAATCTTCCGTTTTCCAAACGAGAGCACATACCTTTTATACTACTTCTCATTACTTCTGATTATCTGTTTATAGTGCTTAAATAGTCCATTTTTTTCTCACGTTATTCACTTCACGAACTTTTTAACGACGATTGAAGTCAAAAGGTCGGAGACCTATCCTTATGTTAGATTTCTCGTTAATAACCTCAATGATCCACCGCGAATCTGGAAATGATTCGGGATAGTCAATCGGGATAGTCCAGCAGGATAATTTACTAAGTATGGATCTTTACCGGAAAGCAATTAATAATGGATCAATATAAACTTTTTACCGGAAAATAGCTCATAAGGCTGTCATTAATAGAGAATTTAAAATACTATTCTTGATTATTTGTTACTATTTAATCAATTAATTATTCCATTGCCGAAAAATGGAAAAATATTTAAAAAAATATATGAGCACAAATATCAAAACCAAAAGTCTAAGCGGATAGATACGCAATACATAAGAGCAGTAATAATATGTGAATTGAAACCATGCAGCTGCAGCATAAAATCTAAAATAATGTGCGTATTAATGATATCGGCTGCAAATAACGGAGCTCAAGAAATATGACAGCAGAAAATATGAAGAAAATTATTTATTCTGCAACATTTATTCGGGGGAATTAAAATTGGCGCACACACCAAACTATATGGAAACGTATACTAAAATCTTCCTGGAAATGGAAATCCTAGTAATTTCGTAGGTATAGACTAAAGAAAGTTTTGTGAAAACACTATAGTTATGGCGTTTTTAGGCATTCTCTAACACTGCAGTATCAGAAGCTAAATAAGGAACCCATAGAGAAGTACAGTGTTCCAAAATAGGCCGCTAGAAGGTAATAACAGCGTTCAGATCTGTTTATTACATGTGTACCGTAAAAAATGGAGAATATATTTTGCAGTTTTCGACAATTTTTCGCAAATTATGCATTTTTCCACCAAAAAAATGCATCTGGCAATGCGTTGTCTGTACGCATGCCTTTATGTCTGTCTGTTTGTCTGATAGCTCCAACACTAGAGTTTATGAAGATTTGCTAAGTATAATGACATTATAAATGTATCTCTTGCATCATAATTCAACTTAAATCAACAACTCTGAAAAAAATATGAACATTTTAATATGAAAGAAATTGAATATTCTTCATGTTGTTAGGAATTTGATTCTATATCGGTCGGATTGCAAAAAAAGATGTTTTCTTAAACCATTAGTTTAGGCGATTAGATCGCTCAAAATTTCAGGGCATTATTTTATACGTTTTCCCTTCCTTAAGTAATCTGTCGAACTGATTGCTCAGACGATTGGGGTGCAAAAAGCACATATCGTGCCAGCTCCTCTGGCAGGCCTTTACACTCGCCATCTTTTGACCTCTGAATAAATAGCAAGTTCATAATCGTTCTAGCATCGTTAGCGAAATTTATTATAAGCAGGAAGAGGAAGATAAACAAATTAGTTAAAGAGTGCCTGATATAGGAGACATTTGTAGTAGTATGAAATTAAATGAAAAATATGCAGTGAGTTCGTGACCATATCGGTTATTTTCTCTTCGTATCAACTCTAAAAAGAATGAGGACAAAAGATGAAACCAAGAACAAGAGAGGACATTTGTGAAAGAAGGAGAAGGACACAACAAGATAAATGCTCGGATACATACAAAAATTTTACTTATTGACTCTAAAATATCCCATCCAATTGAGGCCATTTGAATGAGGGATTTTCGAATCGTTTCAATTTTATGTGCATTTTCATATGCTTAATAACTTTTAAAAGATGCAAAAATAAATATTACAATACAACATATAATATCAATAAATTATACTTGAAAAGAATAAATCACTTTTGATGTCCATTCAAATATAATCCATGAGTTCATTTATCAAGTCCAGAAAATCCTTTATTTGCCCACATAGTTCACCTTATAGATATTAACTCAAATATCCGAAAAACATCCCATTGACGATAAATCAAAGAAATTGAAGTGTTATCAAACACGAAGCGAATGGCATTTGAATGTGATTCATTTCCGTTTAAAAGAATAATCCCATCATAGTAAAGATATACGTAGGTAATAAATTCTGAAACTTTCATATAAGAGCGATTCGTCTATCAATCAATTTTTACTTTTAATTTGAGCATATTTGAATGGATCATATATTTTTGATTGACAATTCGATAGGCGTAAATTTATAGATGTAAATAAATAAATAAAAATTTAATTCTTTCCTATTATAATTATCTAAATAATTCGTTTCATAAATCATAAATAAAAATTTAAAATTAATATACTAAAGAGAAAGGAAAAAAACAAATGCTAATATCTTCTTATAATGGAAATCCTGCCTTTTACCAAATTTAGTCGTTTAAAATTCTTCTCGAAATTGATGGATCAATGAGAGATATAATATTGTAGGCTGCCCTGAGACATCGTTTTGCTAACTAAATTTCCATGATTCTAGTTTATTCCTACGTTGAATCTATCGAACAAACAGACAGACACACACATAAGCACTGACACATCATCCCCCCTATCCCCTCCCCCCTAATGCCACAAAGAAAGGTTACAAATGCGAATGAAACCGAAAAGACGAAAAAAAGAGCATAGAAAAATGCGCAAAAGATAAGCTTGATGTAAGAAGGAAAAGAAAAAAAAAGCGTACGAAAACGAATAGCGAAGAAAAGAGAAAAAGAAAAAGAAAAATTCGAGTAGATTATGAAATAAATAGAATTAGAGTGAAATAAGTGAAATCAATTCAAACTGGAAAGAAATGAACGAAAAATATAAAATTAAAAAAAAGTCTGAAGAAAAAATTGAATAAAGACAGAGTAAGTATATTAATCAGAGGACAGCACCTATTCTTACTGATTGAAAATCAAATCATCTCAAATATAAATTTTATTTTCATAATTAAGCGATAGTAATAAGTTTATAGTCCTATCTAGAATAATTATATTTTTTTTAAATTCAAAATTCCCGCATCTTTGAAACTTTTTGATACATTTTTTTTCTTCAAACTTTGCAATCGAAAGCAAAGCAGAATTTCTAATTTTGCGGTAATTTCATTCATTGTCTTTTTGGCGTTTAAATTTTAAACGTATTTTCGAATATTATAAAAACAATAAACTCAATGGTGTCGTCTTGTAAAAAATTGCAACGGCTTATAGATTGCAATTCAGCACATCAACTAGCATTATTCTTACAGCATTTCAATAGAAATATCGTATTACTTAGAATAAAGACCACTGCATTAATTTCGTAACGATTCCTATGAAATATTTTCGAATGCAATATTCGTTTTATTGAAAAAAAGGTTTTTTTTACGAAATTTTACATGCCCAAAGAAATATATATATATATATATATATATATATATATATATATATATATATATATATATATATATATATATATATATATATATATATATATATATATATATATATATATATTGCAGTAAGAGTACGTATACTGTAACGAAATACCTATAAAAATACTTATGCATATAACACTCAGTCTTATAACAGAAATGAGATTTGTGAATGAGAACAGGATAGCCGTCTCCCGAAATTTTTCAATCGCATTGAATAGAGGACGTGGGAGATGAGGCTGTTGTGGGCCTTAATTAGCGTTAATACGGTAGCTGTTTTACGCTTATAAATCACAGTCACATTTTAGCAGAGTTGATAACAGAAGTGTACTACTATTGCAATAAGCACATTATGGTCTCTCTCTGCACCTATAGCAATATAGAACGCCTCCACTTGTTCTAATCTCAATGCTGCCAACCATCAGTTCTATCAATTTACACTCGCTTCAAATAAGATTTATCAAGCTCTTTCATAAAACAGCTGTCAATTATTCTACTAAAATATGCAAAAAATTTTCCATCGATAAACTTTTGCCCTTTGAAATTTAGATGGACAGAAATTTACTGAGATTACAACGTAAAGAACCGTTCATTCGATTCAGCGAACTCACAGTTATTAAGCTCCATGTCCTGATGGGACCCTTCATTATAATACAAAGTGGAGTTTAATTTTCTGCCAGTGAAATATAGCATAATATAACAAATTCTATATGTTTATAGTTTTGCTAATACAGTACGATAAAGTAAAAAAAGAGTCCAAATTATAGTGAGTAGTTGTGTTGAAAGGGATGCAATTTCTTAAGACTATTATGGAAATGAAAAATTTTTCACAAGGATACTGATAAAAGAAAATAATGAAAAAAATAATAAGAACTGGAAAATGGAAAATTGGAAAATTTTTACATAAATGCTTGATATATCATAGTAAACATAAGGATTCTCATGAATTGCCAAGAATCTTTTTTTATAAAATTGAAAATACAACCCCATCAATATTGTTAATCATTAATGAACAATACAATAAACAATTAATTTTAAGAAATTCTTTGAGAATTGGAAAGTTCAATTTACTAAAATTAGAAAAAACGCAAAGTGTAATGTTTGATGCATTTTCATAAAACCTTAGCAGATGGCTAACATATCAATATTGTGCAGTTGTACTATAAATTTACATCAATAATGTAAAACAAAAAAGAGAGAAAAATATCAATAAAAATACAGTTGAAATTTTATGAAAATATAGAAATTTTTTAAAATAACGTATGAATTGCAGATGTTTCGTCTATGAGATGCAAAAAAATGCACTCTAAAAAATTCCGTTAAGTAATCCATCAAAATCACCTATGATATATGCTAAAATTGCATAAACAAGTAAAGATTTATGAATTTATGCTTTCATTTATATATATATATATATGTATATATATATATATATATATATATTGTTACAAACTTGCATCTGATTGCAGCTACCAGCGGATTTTTTCCGGATCCGGAAAGCAAACTTTCTAAAACGTGGACGAAAAAGAGAAGCTGACTCAGTGATTCCATGATAAACATCTAAGAGCTTTAGGTATCAAACATGCATTTCTTAGGTGTTGAGGGCATTCGCGGTCATAAAACCATATTTAAAAAAAAAATCAAAAACGGAAAATTCAATATACTTTAATCATGCAGAAAAAACCCAAACTCAAGCGTCTAGAAATCATTCAAAACTTCATGGATTAATAAAAGTCAATCTTATAGGTCAATTTTATATTAGATATCGCATCGTAACGATGAGTTAAAAATTTCAATAGGTATTCTCTCAAATATTGCAAATGAGATATTAAAAATAAAAGAATTTATTGAAAAAAAGATACTGAATCAATATTTTTTTTTAAATGAAAACACTCCATTTTCCCGTTCTCGAAACATATTACCAGTGATTGCTCAATTCAATTTTTTTTAGTAAGGCAAAATAAGAAATATCAATATTTAAAAAAGTATTTTTTTATAACTACGCCATTAATTTCGATTATTTCGTTGTGAAAATAAAACAGCGGAAGTCGAGAAACGATGAGCAAATCTCTCTCTTCTTAGTTGTTCTATGTGCAAAAATATTATAGGCATCATAATGCAAAACGCATAACACATGAGCTTAATAATGTTTATAAGCAATAAATGTGAGCGAAACGCTTTCACATATTGACTTTTGACTATCAACTTCAAATGTGTTTATTTATCGACTTTCTTCAACTAGGCCAAAGAATTTATTGGGCCGAAATAACTTCACTAGGCCCAAATAATCGCTCCCATTGGCCAAAACTTAACAATAGATTCTTCTCTCTTAATAGCTAATCATCCCTATAATTTCTACCTCAAAAAAAAAAAACCGTATGGATCATTAAAAGAGTATCTCCGAACTATTCAGTAATTTTCGTTCTACGTATGTAACATAAAATAATATTGAAATATTTTTATTTGATGGTAATATAAAATTTGAATCTTCATACTGAATTTGAATCTTCACAATATCGATTATTCTAACTTTAAAAAAATTTCTAGCAATTGAAATTGAATTTACGTAACATGATTAACTGAATCGCTTCAACCTTTTCAGGTTGCTTGTTCTATTAGGCGTTTGCCATCGAAAGTACACCAAAACATCACACTCTGCCTGATATTCCAGAAAATTGTACCATCCGCTTCACTTATATCCGTAAAATTCATCCAAAAGCTTACGTTATCTTCTTCCACCAAGCAAAGTAATCTTTCTATAACTTACTGTCTTTTTCACTCGTTTTAGTGGGAACGGATGAGCAGATGCATCAACTCTTTTATGATAAACATATATTGCTAGCTGTTTATTTAAAGGAACAACAGAAATTTTATGCTACTCATTACCAGCCGATTACCAACAGAAGAAGAACATTGTAGACTACTTATTGCCAGCCGATTACGTACAAAAAATAAAAATAGAGCATTACATATTACCTATAGCTTACAGCACCATCTACGATGGGAGTGAAGTTTAGCTTCAAACATCGTTCCTCTGCCACAAGATGCATCAATGAGTTTAGCGAACGAATACGCAGCACTAACACAGTGGATAAGCGAAAGATGGATGCGAGTAGACATCAAAACAACATACTTCTGAATGAGATTGCCGACTTATACGACGCTTTTATATGTGTCAATCGTCGGGCAAAATGGTCAGCACTAATAGCCTTTCCCGCCTAACTATAGATAGAAAAAATCTTTTTTTAGAGCAAAAATTTTTGCAATACTTATAGTCAAAACGTATCTATTGATAAACAAACTTAAAAAATTCAAAAAAGAAATTTTTTTTTAAAAATTCGAGAAAATTCAATATGAAAAGAAAATTTCATGAAAATAAAATTTTCAAAATTTATCCATAATGATTGATTAATGTAAATAAAGTAGAAGTAAATATACGTCAAAAATTCGTTGCATTTTTTGAATTGTTAATTGAATGTTTGATCTTATTCAGTGAAACAAATTAGAGTAATATTGAAAAATTGACAAAATAAAAGACAATATTGACAAAAATATACTCGAAGATTTAGCATGAAAAAGGATAGAGCTTAAAAATCCACTAGGAAGGTCGCAGAGAATTTCATTTCGTGGAAGAAATGAATTTTCGTTGTGTGTGTGTGTGTGTGTATATGGGTGAAACATGTTTACTTAGTGCGTAATTACATTTCTACTTGATCGATCATCACAGCAATATCTCTGAAGTGGAACGGTGAGCATTCAAAAAAAAAAAAAAATATTCCCCTCAAGCTATATAACATGCAACCAATCGTTATGATCGAAAAACGCAACCATTCGATAAGATATAACGATGCCATTAGATTATTTTACTATTTGATCGGTTGAATATATTCGACCACTAACTATGAAATGAAAACACTCAATAAAATAACATAAATTTCTCTTTCTTTTAAATTGAAAATAATAAATATGTTATATGGTCATTACGTTTCACAGAGTTAGAGAAGAAAAAATAGCTGTCTTTTTAGTAAATTCTAAACAATTATATATGAGCGTTAACGCTATTCCTTAAGACATTAGCGCCACTTCATAGGGCACTGGCATTGTTTTATTGCAAACATTCAAATGAAAGGAGACTCATAAGAGGATCTAAAAGAATGGAAAGCAAATCATTGCAATGTAGAATTAATGAATTGCAATCATTCAATGCAACTGCAAACATTCAATTCAATTGCAATCATTCAATGCAATTGCAAACATTCAATCCAACTGCAATCATTCAATGCAATTGCATGCATCTTTTACGATCAAATCTTACGAAATCAATCATATTTACATCCAAATATTTCTTGCTGAAATATAAATAAACTTAACCGCAAATAATAAACAAGTAAATTAACTCATCATTTATTATATAAGTAGAAAAACGCTTCATTGTTCAACTTTAAAATAAATAAATTCATAATAACTCAACCGTTATATATTTTTTGTCAACCAATCAAGATTTATAATGAAAAGAACATACAGAAAAAGTAATAGGAAAATAACAAAAGAACATACAGAGAACTATTCACTTAAATCGTCCGTTTGATTACAGAAAATATAGACACCAATAATGCAGAAAAATATAAAAGATAAAAACGATAAAAAGCACTTGTATGCGGTTAAAAAAAAATTTTTTTTAGCATTTTTGCTTTATTATTTTAAAAAAAATTATACAGAAACGATATTGTTGAATGCTCAAATTGTTGTATAAACAATAGAAAACAATGAACATTCGGTTATAAAAAACTATGACCACTCAGTTAGTGGACAATAAGCGCAACTTGAGCAAGAAGTTTTGATGACGAGGAGTTCCCTATCGGGCTATGTGAATGAGTGAAAATCTAAGTCAAAAGTATAGACGCGTACATATTGGTCACATCTATTCACGCGAGCGTTGCATTAGATCGAATTACGAGCGTATACGCGCCGACACTAAGCTAGCAGCATTTTAGACCGCCGACATGGCACTTTTAGAAGTGTTCTACGTTAGTATATAATTTTTCGATTATAATTTCTATAGAATATGTAATATATAAATATTTAAGAAAAATTTGCATAAAAATTATTTGCAACAATTTGCATATATGATTTCTATTTTTCTTTGAATAAAAATTCAACTTCTATATTCTTAAAGAAAATAAATGAATAGATTAAACTTTATTTATTAGCGTAATAAGGAAATAACAATTTTAATAAAGGTTGACAATTGCATTCATTTAAATTGCTTTCTCTTCGATAATTAAATCGAGACAATTAGAAGATTTGAAAATTTGAAAACAAGTAAATCAAATGGTTATATTCAAAAAAAAGAGAATATTCTACTATCATAATTTTTACAATCAAATAAAAGTGAAAAAGAAATGGAAAAAGGAATGAGAGAGGAAAAATTGACAGAGAGAGGGGAAGAGAGAGAAAGTTAGATTAATCTTTGGCCATTTATGGGAGAAGCTCTCTCTCTCTCTCTCTCTCTCTCTCTCTCTCTCTCAGAGAGTGCAAACAATTTTTTTTGAGGCATTTATAACTTATAGATTCGTTTAGGGGGAAAAAATCTCTCAGGGGATTGAATCAAGAAGAATCCGAGATGAGTTTTTGAGAATTTTGTTGAGAAATTCAGCATTAAGTTGTAAACATAGCGATTAGCATTATAACGCCTAAATAATGAAAGCTTATGGTACCACATTTCGAATATTCTAAATGGTTATCGACTCGAGCATTTAGAAGAACTCAATCTTAGAGAAATTTAACGAAAAATGAAGAGAGGTAAGAAAAATTTTAACTCTCTAATTTAGTTTTATCTGATATGTTTTTTTAAATATTCATTCTTCCAAATCTATTCTTTCCGTCGCCCTCTCCTTTGTCATCTCTCCCCTCTCCCCTACAGATGAAAATGGCTGAGATGAGAACAATTAGGGGCGCAAATGTCGGATGAAAGTAAATGTTGGCGCAAATGTCAGCATCCGTGACGTTAAGTAATAAAACGAACAATTCCAGTGCTGACTGGCGAAATTTGTTTTGGAAAATATTAAGAAGGGTTAGTGATCGATGAATAACACATAAGTTGAGACGTTCAACTTGAGAGATGCGTATCGTAAATTTATTCACTTATCGCCATAAGGACGTACTATGGAGCTCAAGCTTTCCGCTAATCAATTCGGCCTCAAGTGCAAACTAAGTGGTCGATTTGACGAAGTCTTCATCGCTGGATTATTGAGTTTGAGTACCGATCAAACCGGAGAAAAAAATCGAAGAAAAGATAAGAAACAAAAATGTGCGCAATTTCCGGTTAGTTTATAAGCCTAGAGAAGTAGTATATCAACGAATTTTGTCATATATATCGTGGTTATTAATATCAATTGCGTGAGATATCAAATGAAAGCATTATAGATCAATCTACAAAGCAATACTCACTTCAAAGAAACGATAAACTCAAGTAAGCGAAGCGTTGTGCTAGAACGATGTGGATTGGATTGCCAAATGAACGACTATAGGATGTAAGATTTACAATGGTGCGCAATTAGCACCTGTTGCTCGCCAAAGATAAGCCAAAATCTCTCACTCCTCATATACACCCTTCACTATATATTAGCCCTTATATATTGCTATATATACTGATTATACTTTAGTTAATTAAAGTAAAAATTTTTGTGCTTGAAAAGGCATTTTTGTATTTCCGGAATATTCGGGAAAAAAAGAGAAAATAGTTTAGTAAAAATAGTGAAAAAAAATCAAGAAAATTCAAAAAGAATTAACGTCTATATCTCGATTAGTAATCACTTCTGCTAACGCTTGCGACTATACACACGCTAGCGTCGAAATAAAATCTTATTGACGCGGTGCTACTATATTACCACAAATAGAGCCCCAGGGTCTTTTTTCGTAAGGTGTAGAGAGAAAGCTATGTTTGAGAGAGAATTCGGTTCCCATTATGATTCAATTTTAGAAAATCCTAAAGGGAAAAAGTATAATTTTCGAAAATAACTGAAAGTGCTTTATATAGTGAAAATTCACATATATTTCTAAATTTGCATATTTCTAAGCGAATAGATGAAGCAATTTACTTTAGAGTAGAGTGACAGAGAAAAATATAGTGGAAAATAAGGCTCCATAGTTTTATATAATTTAAAAGGTTCTTCATTAACTTCTACAAACAACAGTTTCTTTACACGGAAGGAAATTGATAGTGCTTGAAGGTAACCTTAAATTTCTTTTTAAAGGGGGAATAAAAAGGGGAAAAAACAAATTTTAGTATCATGGCATTAAAACAAACGCCAGGGGAAAACAAAACGCCTAAATCAAGTCGTGAATGTAAGCCTAACCGCGAGCCAAATATAAAATGCTTAATGCCATGATACTAAAAAATATATTCTATGAACGATATACTCGGTGAAAAAGTGAAATTGAGCACATTTTTATTTTTTTTTAACGACTGCACCATTTGAAACAAATTTATTCAGGTATTAGACCATAGCCACATCTTCCATACATTAGAGATAATGGACCGAATATGGCAAATTATTGTACATCTTTATATTAGACAACCAACCAACTTCAAAAATTCTGTTAGTTGTAACTCCCCACCTAGAAAACTATACTCAATTAACATACCTATCGTTTTAAACCCTTACGGGAAATGCCGTAAACATGCCTCCAGCCGGGTGGTCATTTCAATCCAACTCGTTCCATTGCTCGATCGCAACCTGTTCCGACTGGTCGTCATATGTTTACGCCAAATACGCCAAAAACCGTTCCTTGGGACCCATTCCTACCAAATGAAGTATCCATTTTTTTAATCTTTTCTATTTGAAATTATAACGGATAATCACTACTTTATATTATGAACGGTACTACCCTATTAGTCTAAATACTACGAATAATATTACCCTGCCTTTCCAGTCAATACTTTTACACATCTGCCTACCTCAAATTTTGTGCTAATTTACTTCTCTTCGGTGGAGCACTATAATCTAATGAAATAAGTAAGTTGTTCGCCTACTTATGCAATAGAAATTCCGCGAAAAAATTTGTTCCATTGCCAAATTTTTTACAAAAATCGAAATAAATCGATTCATACAATAAGCAAAAAAAGCCTTCAATTATATCACATATCAACGTACAAAAAAAACAAAGAAAAAAAACAGAAAAACAAAGCAATATGAAACACACAAAACAGTATTCAAATAACAGATCACTTATGACGTTTTCGAGAGACACTTCGATGCTTCCTGAAATTTTGCATAATTCCCTTTATAAAAGAATTCATTCATGGGAAATTAAATAAAAAACGGACAAATGAATGAAATAAATCAAATTGTAGTAAAATATAAATTATCAAGTCGCTAGTAAAATTTTTACAATGAATCTAAAGGGTGAAATAGATTCACCTAAACAAACTTTTTCATTAATTTGCACTAATATATATGAGCATTAATAAAGCAATAAATAAACGAAAATATTCAAATTTTTAAGAAAGTCGAATTCAAATTAATTCGAATTCAACTTAATCAGAATATTCAAATTTATTTATAATTAACTAATTAATGAAATTCAATAATTAATCGATTATCGATCAATTTATCGATTAATTTAATAATCTATCAACGAATTCAAACTCAGTAATTAATAATTAACCGATAAATAATTAAAAATAGTTAATTCCTATCAAATAAGTCTAAGTAATTTATTTATTATTAGATTAAAACATATCCACGGATGAAATGGAGCATACTTAGCCAATGACTCCACTACGTAAATACTTGAAAGACTCAATTATGTAAATTAATTACGCAAATACCTGGGAGATCCAATTATGCAAATTCAGGAAGCATACAAAGGATGGACGGTCAAGATGGATACCAAAAAGCGAACTCAATGTTGCAAATATCTTCCTTAACTATATTTGTTAACTCAGCAGCCTTTAAATTAATTTCTTCCCACTTATGCATTCCTTCAAAACCTTTATTTCACAAACGTTCATCATAACAAAATCAAACATAAAGAACGGTAAATTTGCAAGCAAATCAATCAAATCAAAACTTTAAATTCCAACCGCTTGCCTATTACCTACAAATTTACGTGGTAAAATACAAAAAATGAATACTCAAAAATTATCGCAATACTCAAAACGCAGACGTGAGAGAAAGACATTTGCTGATGTGAAGCTGAGAAGCTGAGAGTTAGTGAGCGGCAACAAACATATTCATGTGGTTCCCTTTTTTATCTAAGGGAGGGAGAATGAACGAAGGGAAAAAGGAAGAGAGTCATTTACCCATGGAACTAAACTGGAATGAAACAACTAGTGCTCCCTATCGACATGACAGATAGTCGACGTACGTTTAGGAAAATTAAAAAAGTGAAAATATAGTAAAAAGTGCTACAGTATCATTAGCACATAATATATCACAATATATCACATCTAATATATCACAGGAAAAATGAGAAAGGTTTTTTCAAAGAAACACGAAACTGCTTGATGCCGCTAGTTTGGCATGAAACCCGTAGAGTCAATTTCGTTCGATGTGAAAGAATTAGCAATTAGATGATCTAAAGTACCTTCTCGAGCGATCATCCTCGCTTGACGATCGATGTCGTCGCTTCTTCGATTTACGATGGCGAATCTCGGAAGATGTCGACCTACTAGAAATCATCATTTGATATTATCCATCCAAAAACAACATGAAACAGAAATCCTAAAAATCGGTGTTAATTTTCTATTGCTCTCCGCACCATTTCTCTCCGCTCTCTTATCGAAAACCGAAAGCATATACCACCATACGGCGGCATAACTAGGTTAATTCGTCCTAACTTATATGATCTAATCTTGCAGCTTGATGAATTCAAGTAGGAGGGTGTAAGAGACTATATTTCCCCCTCTCCCCTCCTTCTACAATCCAGGTCCCTCCGTAAAATAACCAATAAAATTGCCACCAAGCAACGCATTACTACTTCCCCATTCCAAAGTAATTGCTTGTAATTCTATTCTCCAAAATAAGGATGATCAACTAAAATATGAGCGAACCTTCTATGATGATGTTTTCGTTTCTTTGGAGTTTCATCACTGGATGGTATTTCGCCATCTTCTTCCTCACTCTCACGTCGTTTCTTTTTCTTTTTCCTTTTCTTCTTCTTATCTTTTCTCGCTGATTCATCCACTTTATCGCTAATACTCTTTTCAGCGCTCCTTAAAAAATATTACTCAAAATTTGAGATATTATAAAACCAGTAAACCCTGACAGCAAAGTATTGTATTTTTGACATATCCACTTGATACAAAACCCTGACATATTTACTAATCATCAGCCCTCATACCACTATAATTAAATCCCCCAGACAATCTCCCAACACTTGGTCATTATAACGTTACCAACAAACTATAGACCTTAAGACAGTGGAAACGTCGGCAGACCTCTACAGATCTTCTAACGGTCGAAAAGCGCAAGACGGTGACTATAAATTTTTGGGCTTTTAGCTGAGAATATCTGCAAATGAATACAACGTTATGGCATTATTTGAGAACTTATTTCATAAAATTTCTTGTTCAAATGGAAAAATTAACTGTTATTCTCAGAGGTGAATTAGAGGATTCATGGACACCATCCCGAAGCCATGTGCAATATATAGAAAGAAAAGAACGTGGACTGCGAGATAAAGAAATAAAAACTAGCGAAATATTGTAGGTCAGTTACCACCTTTCTCCACCCCCTGGACTCCTGCTTTTCCCCGGACCCCAACTGTTCTGATACGATCTTGCTTTATACGACAGAAATTTATAGGACGTTATGATCCCCAAATTGGAATGTTCTGCGGTTAGTCGATCCAAAAATGAAAACCGAAGAGGCCAATGAAAAGAGCAAAGAAGAGAACTAACGATCTGATCGGCGCTTCAGTGACAAGTTTTTCAATTTCGGAGCTTATCAATTTATCGATATCACATGGTGAAAGGGTCAAATCGATAGCGTCACGTGATCTCTCATCTATTTTCTTCATCGAAGTTTTCTTGGATGAACCAGCAAGTGACTGAAATCATATTTTATTGGCCGATAACGATAATGAATACTACTTTCTTTAATCTTTAACACATTCAATCATTCTATAATCTTCCAAACATATTACTCTCTTCAAAGATATATAGTATAACCCAAAATGTGCATATATTATGTTATATTGACTACTGCTACAATATATTTCACCTCGACATGTTTCATTCCATTTTACGGGAAAACAATCTTTAAAGAAATATCAAAACCAATTCCACAACGCCAACCTCTATCAATTTCGCTTTCGAAGTGGAGGAGATGGGAGACCCGCCGGCAGTATGAACTGTTGGCGACTATTTCCTTAGTATGGGCTTATCGAAGTGGAAATAAGATCCCTATCAGCAAACTGTTCTCCTCTTTTTTAGATTATCGAAATAAGGGAGATGGGAGATCCCGTCAGTGATGACCGCTTCCAAGCTATCCCCATAAGCATTCGTTATCGAAATAGAAAGGACAGATTCCCCCCTCCCTCGTCCTAACAGCTATCAAACTCTCCATTAGCCATTGGATCACCAAAATGGTGATGAAGGATCCCCATCGATCCACCTCTCCTATCATCCATAAATTTCATATAAAAGATAAGGAATTAACACACAACCTAATATACATCGGCTTCTCCCTACAAACATAGCTAACTCACGTGAATTTGAGGACTGCGTTTTGAGGGGTATCAATATATATTCTTCACTCATCGAAAGAGAGGGAGAGAGGGGACAGAAAGAAAGAGAGATTAAAAAAATCGAGACCGATTGATTGACACTAAAAAAATAGAAACACTTCTATGGAAATTAAAATAACAAAAAAAAAAAGATTATACTTACAATAACACGTCGCTCAATAGTCTCTTTGTGTGATTGCTCCTCAATCGCCTCTTTCCTCTTCATTCCTTCATCCTCCTTCTGTTGCTCTTCGTTTTGTGCTCTTAATTTTGCTGCTCTTTTTTCATTCAATATTTTCTCCATGAAAAGTCGTGCCTTAAATATACAGAAAATGCTTTAGAAATATTTGCAATTATCAGGCATCAATTGCAGCGCAATATTATATCCAGACGTCAACTGCAGCACAATATCAAATTCACCTGCCAATTGCAGCACAATATCAGATTCATCCATACAAAATCAATGCATTCAACTGAAAATACTTTAAACTTTCAGTTTTTACTAAAATCGTCAATACTGACAAAATCAGTCAAAAAGATTGTTGATAAAATTACCACAAAAAGAATTTCTAAAAGTCTCTCTTGCTTGCAATTAATCAATCCCAATAACACACATCTCTAAAATTTATAGACAATTATGGAATTTCTTTTGCTCTTTTGAGAGTTGTCTTTGATGCGATGAGCGAATAATGAACGAATATAAAATTAGAACATGGACCCGAGTGGTGGCTGAGACCAAATTGGCTGCCTCAAAGTGTCATTTCGAAAGAATTTTCTGGAAAAACAAAACTTTCTACTTTTTGAAGACGATAAAAAAACAAGTTTTATCCTTATACAATTGAAACGAAATAAAAATAACATTAAATTCAGCTGCCAATTTAAACCTGGACCCAGCCCTTCCACCCCCTCCCCCCAACCTCCCCAAAAAACCGTAAAAATATTTCGATGCATCTTACCCGATGTTTGCGCTCCATCTGTAGTTCGGCAGAACCTTCAAGTGCAAGCTGGCCAGATGCTAGCGGTATAGGTGCAAGCGGAGGCGGGGGAATAGCCAGCCCTGGTGGAGGAATCTAAAAGACGTAAAACAATTATACGGCACGACTGAGCAGTGATACGAAATCACAACTCAATACATACTTAAGATAGCACGAGTATCTGGAGTTCATATTGAAGCGAACTAGATCATGAAATATTTTTTGGAAAAAAAACCGATAAAATAAAATAAAAGCAACAAAGAAGTGTAAATAAATAAACAAACAAATAAATGAGCAAATAAATGAATAAATAAGCTAACAAATAGATAAAATAACCACCAGTTGGAAATTAAAAACGAGAACAATAAGCTTTAGAGATGACTACTAACACTAAAAGCTTTAGACTAACGCTAGTAAGAAAAAGCTCGAATAATTTTAAATAGAGAACAAAATAGAGCTGATAATGGAAATAAGATCGTTTACATACATTTGTAACAACTCCAGCTGGAACATCAAGTCCTTTCGGTGCTGATTCCATATTATCCTCATCGTCATCATAGGCACCAAGAATAGCAGCACTAAAATTAGAACTTGAAGAAAAATATGCAAATCACAATAAAGATCTCTAAGAAACTAATGGAGCCTCAAGTTGGATACAAAAAATTTGCATAAACACAATAAACTTTTAAAAGAGGCACTTACAATTCCCTACCTTTAATAGCATGTTGCTACTAATTTCCAATATTTATTGGTCGCAGCTTATTTCAGGCACGCGTTGAACACCGCAGAACGACATACACAGACCCTCCCTGCCCTCCAACCCTACACAACATCACTCCCTGGAAACGAGTTGCAATGCCCTCATCTCTCATAATCATAATCCTGTTCTGACCTTTTTCTGCAATCGCAACGTGACAACCGATGCAATCCGCCTTCCCAATCAAAGGCTGACTACTTCAGTAAACCCGTTACACAAGCATTCCGGTCAGGTGAGTTCATATATTCTGTTCTTTTCATCGGGCATCCAACCGACTATGAACTTCACTGACATATCACGTTAGCAGCGACTACGACCACTCAGCTATCGTTGCATAAACTCAGTATCCGTAAGTCCTTCTGACTAGTAAGATTCAAAACCGAACAAGTTTAGAATTATACGACACTATCGTGCAAAAAATTTGTGAACATAACAAGAAAGAATGCATTAAGTACCTAGTGCGTGGAGTCCTTTGCTCGTCGGATTTTGGTATCGTTAAAGAGAATGAAATAGGACCAACGGTTTTCTTCGTCTCATTCACAATGCTTGTTGCAGTAGTGGCATGAATAAGCAAGGCAGGAGATGATTGCACTTTTGGTATCTAAAAAATATATATTTCATCATAAAAATTCCAACGATACAACTTTAAAGCACATATCTCCTCCGTCCACATATACTTTTTGTGGTATTGCTTTCATCTTTATATTTAATGCTTCTTGAAAAGGGGTATAACAGAGTATAACAGATTATAACGGTATAACAGAACACAATAAACACTTCCATAGCACTATCCCCCCTCCTGCAAAAAGCTGAAAAATGCTTAAACAGTTCACTTTAAAAGACCTGGTTAATAACGTTAAGCTTGCGACAGCGATCAAACTTTTGGTGAAAAAGTACCTCAGAGTCGCACTCTTTTGATTCAGTCTGCTCGTTTTGCTGTGTTGCTTGTTGAGCACGAGGAGGGTCATGAAACCCTCTACGTCGCATTTTTCTATTCATATAGACAGGTGCTTGCGCAGTCAATACTTGCTCTTCCATCGTAGTGCTTTCGCCTCCATCATCTGCATGCTCTTCACCTGTTTCTTCCACTGTGTCTTCTTCTTTTTCCTCAAGTTTCTTCACTAATTCAGGTGATCCGTCGGCGGTTAACCGACTAATCAAATCATCATTCGATCCTGAAACGGCTCAACAAAACTCCTCCATTACCGTAAACTAATAAACTGATATAACCCCATCACCTCTTTCCACAATAAAAAATGCAAATCCTCTTCTTCCTGAACAATAAGACAAAACTAAAAAACAAAGAAGGAAGCATCTAACCCCGCAAATGTGCAAGCCTCTAAAAAATAATTACCGAACAACGACGCATCCCTCCTTTCAAGCAAACAGTGAAAATAAAAAACACCAACCCGACGTCTCTTGATTTTCACATGGTATTTTCTCGTTTCCATTTTCTAGTTTGACTTCTGCACTCGTTGAAGCTTCACTCTGAAAAAATTTCTTCACTTTCAACAACTGAAGTATATAACGTTTAAATAATATTCAATAAAATTGCATAAAAAACCAAAAAGCGACCATTCTGAAGCACTTCTGAAGTCATTAACCACCATAAAAAGTTGGCAATGAGCTACAGGTCACGGCTTAACAACGTATTCCACATACATACCGCTCACCTTTAACCTAACACTTCGCTAATTACATTGCATAATTATAATTTCATCCTCTTATTACAGCTATTTTATCCTACAAACATCACTTAAACGATTCTTATTCCTAATCTGTTACCAGCGTCTATAAAAAATACGCAGAATGCTTAACAAGTTCAATTGGGTCACAGATCAAGACCTTACGCATACGTCCTAACCGGTACCATCAACCGGTAGCTGAACTATAAAAGAACACCATGTTGCAGACACCCTTCCTAGTTGAAAAAACAGCCGTAAAACAAAGGTCTCGATTTCCCTATGGAAGGGATCCACCTGAAATCATCTCACTCGTTCCACATGTCTACCCATCTCATGCAACTCGTCTGCCCTGCGTGGCTTTAATATCAATTAAAAAACACATTAAAGAGCAGTTTACTGCTTAGTATTTTAGCAGTTTACATCACCATTTTCATCAACACCTGCAAAGCTACATACAAAACCTTGCACTATTTTCTCTTATTATACCAGCAGCATGCTCATTAATCGGTCTCTTTATTTGCTTCCTTGCTTTAATTGGGAGGAATTCCCTGATCCGAGGAAGGCAATTTAAATGCCTGGCCACAAGTAGGCATTTCTGTTCAATTTGGTTGATCAACAATTAGCAATTAAATGCCACTATACGTAAGAGTGTCTCTAAACGAAGAAAGAATTGACGAATATGCTTTTGGCTTAGGTCGGAGAATTGAGATTGGCCGCTTATCAATCATCAAACTGCCACCTATCTAACTGAACTAGTCTACAGCTAAACGATATAAGATTCTCACCCCTGATAAGGCTCTATCGGAGAACAACTTTCGGACCTTTAGGTCGGGATATCAGGGCTGACAGAATGATCCCCAACCAAAACTCCTTGATCGAAAAATTCTAATGTGGTTCCCGGCTTCTTTGTGAAGCAATTTCTCGATTTTTTCATCGGGTCCATCTCCTGAAAAAATCCCCCTGTCAGCAAATTCCAAGATTTCTTTTACCAAGATTTTCTCGTCGAGTCCCCACTTTCAACAAAAATTTCAACGAAGCCGACCTTGACCGGAAATCCTGTACCACAATACTTCTTGAGACCGTTTATCGAAGCGTAATATTTAGCCTTTCTCATGTCTCGCAACGGAAAGTAAAATAAGAAAGATGTAGACCGACCTCTTCAGCCACTGTTTTTTGTGAGGTTTCAGCATTACATAACTGATAGAAGCGTACCCTTGATTGATAATATGGATAATATGGACTCGACGGTTTCACGAAATCCCATGCCACATCCGCCCGCTCTAAAATTTTCATATTAAATCAATCACAAGATCTGATTATCGATCACCGATCATCAACTCATTGTTATCAATGAAAATTGCAAAATCAACCATAATTAACTCTCTCCTTTTTCAATTCTCCGGTCTATTATCTTTATTTAATAATATTGTAGAACATCGTTGCTTTATATTTAAATAAAATAAGCTAAATATGAGCAATATTTAAAGTCTACACGCTAGTCTAGTACTTCTGACAGTCACAGGAGGGTAGGTGGAGTGAGGTGAGAGGGTAAGGAATGAAGATGAGCAATTAAACCCCTAAAAGATCCATCATGAAACTCCCATCTTCTTACATCTTTCATTCACTACAAAACTTCCAAAATCACAAAAGCAAAGCATCACGTATCAAATCTACCGTGCTGATTCAACTATCTAAGTGAATTCTATGCAAAAATGAGTGAGTCTGAAACAACAGCACAATATTCTGAAAAACAGAGTAAATCGTCTTCCAGAACAGCTTCTTCTCGATAACATTTGTCCTGGATAACATTCTGGATAACAATTTAAGTATGATAATTTTTCCCTTTCCTGCAATCTCTCACTCTTCCCTTCTATCACAAGAAAAATTTGCTGAACTGCGTTAACTTGAAAAAAAAGAATTTCCAAATTTTTACTGTGCAACCATAAGGAAAGAAGAAGCGAAGGATAATATAAGCCATTTTTTTTTCTACACATCGAGAATTAAGAAAATGAGTAAGAACGATTATTTCCACTCGGCTTCCACTAAATTCTAAATAAGAGGATATCAAAATAGTTATCGACTAATGCGATGCTATGATATTGGCAAGGTAGTAATTCATTAGGTATAACAGTACAGGATGTACGGAAAAACCAACGGAAAATGCAAAAAGAAAGTTAAACAAGCATATAACTCACCTGCTAGCAGATATTCACCGTGACAACCGCATTTTGCCACATATTCAGCAGCACTATTTACAGCTTCCGCCATATTCGGTGGTGGTGGTAATATAGTCGGCTGTTGCGCGGTTGGGGGCCGTTTACCGTAAAAATTTACATACCATTGCACATAATCATCATCTTCAGCCATTGCTTCTTCCCTATAACAATATAAAATCGTGTCCCCATTTAATTATAAACATTTCCGTATTAATGAATACTGAATACGACCAAATAATATGCTATCTATCCCTCATAAACACAGTCAATAAAATCAGATTTTGCTTTATTACTCCAAAAAATTGAGCGGACACTCGATGCGAATTGAAGTAAACTTCACCTCAAGTGGAAGAAAATCCTATAATCACGTCTATTATTCATTAACAAGTTGGCAGAATCGATCTATAAATTTAACAATTTTTTTACGACCCACTAAGGAACTCGCTTCTAAAATAAAGTCAACTATCAATATGTCAAGATCAAATACAATCGCTGGTAATTGTAAATTCAAACAACCCAGACCACTTCAATCAACGAATCCCGAAATTAAAGCTAACCCTTCTGCGTCGTTGGTCGATCGCTTCAAAATAGCCGGTGTCGACTGTGAATGAACAATACCAGCAAGACTGTTGAATAACGATGAATACATATCATTGCCCTATAATGAAAAGGGATTTTTTTTTGGCGTTGAAAAAAAAGTCCCAAAAGATTTTTCAAAACTGGGAAACACATTTCCCTCAGAAGCGATAAGCTTCACTTATTCATTTCGCTGTTTTTCATTGAGATAAGTGCGGGAATATGGAGCCTACAGTTAACCACAAATCTACAACAACAACTCATATAGGTAAATAAATATTTTTTAAATTAGTTTCTCATTACCTTCAATGAAGTCTCCGATCTCAACGGAGCCAAATATGGAGTCTTTAAAATCAATAAATAAATGAATTTAAGCTCTTATTGGAAGCATTAATAAGATCCACTGAAAATTTTCTTCTAATCCATAGAAATACAAATCAAAATAAATCAATTGCCTCAGATTCAATATTATAAACGTAAATTTCAAAAATATAACCTTCATAAAACATACCTTGCCAATCTCATAATCCACCTTCATTTGTGGTGGAGGTGTGGAAGTACTTTCGATATCCTCTTTTGTTTTAGGTCCTATAAGAGGGGAAGAACCTCTTGATGGCTCTTTTGTAGCTGCACCACCACCCATCAAAAGTGGATGCAAATAGTGTTCACCATCAGAATCCGATTCCGAAGAGTCATCGTTCGCATCCTCTGAAATTCATTTCTGTTGATACATCGATCAATCATATATAGTCAGGATTTCCCTTATCTGATTCGGTAGCTTTTCCTTATTAAAATCCATCGTCCTACAACTAAACGGGAAACTTTTTCCTCGTCTTCATCACATAGACAAATAAAACCACAAATGAGAGGGAAACATCGACCTCTCTTGAATGAAAAAAAAAGAAAATAAAATTAAAAAAAAAAACTAGCAGAATATTTTTAAAAGTTTCGAAATGAGTACCGGAAGTACCAAATTGCCAGTCGGGAAAAAAAGAATCACAAGTCCCACTGCAAACGGAAATGATGCCCTTCTAGGTTAAGTTGTGCGCATATACCAAAAGAAAAGATAGAGGAAGGAACGGTAAAATATACACAACAATAAACTTAGAGAAAAAAAGAACTCTTCATTCATTCCAATTCCAGACCATTATAACGGCCAAATTCAATACTTCATCGCTTCAAACAATCTCCAAATCCTAAAGAATATCCTCAAAATCCCTTAAAAATAAAATTCACTTAATTAACCTCAGAAATCACGAATGAAATTACAAGCAATGATTAACTTACTTTCTGTTTCGGCAGTTGTAGCCAGCCGTCTTCTTTCCTCTTCTTCTTGTAATCTACGTAACTTCTTCGGTTTGGGTCTTCGTTGTGGGATGTGCGGCTTTGGGATATACTTCTTTTCCCGAATCATTTTCGAGATATACTTATAATAGGCATTAAGTGGATGATCGAATTCCAAGAATCCGAACTGCAACACATCGTGCACAACTTTTTTATGACCTTTTTAAATTCCATTGAGTGTATAACTTAGTTACGCATTAATTCCATTTATATTAAATTCCATTATATATATTCATAAATTCCGTTCTATAGTCATATAACACAACAACATGTCCACAAAAAAGAGGAAATTCTTATAGAACTGCTCTCATCTAAGAGCCATAATAGACGCTATGCCTATAATGAGTAGTGTGTTACCAAGTGAAGAGAGTATCTCTGGACGTCATATTTAAGCAGAATCCATTAAATTGCAATTTAATCTACATACAGAATGAGAAGATCGACTGAAAAACATCTTAAGTAAACTTAAATGAAATAATAAAAATATTTAAAGGGGAAAAAGAAACAAATTAGCCAACCGAAAAGGTAACTTAAAGAGAAAAGTACCATAGTTATCTCTAATACCGCTCCATTCCCTGAGGCTTTATAAGGAATATAGGTTCCTTTATAAATTTTATAATTACTTACCCTTTGCTCATACAATCACTGAATCTCTTTTATACGTCCTAAAATATTGCTCTACTGGCAAAGAAAGAGCCTCCAGGATACTATTCAAGGTGATACGATAAAACCAACAAATTCATGTTATTAATATTCAGGGAAATGTTAAATTATCATAAATATTATGGATTGCAACAGCAGCAAAGATACCTGATCGAGATTGCCACGTTGTTTTGCTTTGATGACGATTTCCATCTGAACTCCTTGCGCAACAACAAACGTTGCCGTACGTTCAATCACTGCATTTTGCTTCATTGTCTCTGGCTGAAAAATCACTCTTATTCACTCATCTTAAAGGGGATTTGTTAAACACAAGTAGAGATAAGCCATCGAACGACGATATAGGATATAAAGAGAGAACAAAAATGAAGGGAGCCAGGGAAGAGAGGAGGGTACGAAGAGAGATGGCGGTGGGGGGGGGGGGGGAGGAGGAGGAGGAATCATTATACATCTACATGGCTCAAGGACGTCTTAAGAAATTTTTAACAACATAATGAATAATTTGCTAAATGAAATATTTCAGTAAAAACATACAACTACAATAAATCTTACGGATGACCTGGCAAGAAATTGCTGAATAAAGGAAAATAACAGCAGTTCAGAATATTTGTCATTCAGCTGTCACTTATCCCATCTCCCTAGTCCATTCCTCATTCCCGCGCTTCTTCTAAAATAATTGAATTAACAAACCTTTATCGCATTCATATTTTAAAGTCAACTCAAACAAAAATAATCCACTCTTCTTCATATGCAAATTTTTTTTACAGACTCGTTAGTACCATAAATCTTGAATTTATTTTCAAGAAGGCAATATACATGAATATTTTAATTGCTGAGTGCGCCGATATAACGATACGGATGTTGCTTTCATCGCATATTAATATTAAAAAATGAGTAAAATCGCGATTCATAAAAGGTAAAAAATCTACCAGATTCATGCCAACAGGAAGTTTGATGCCTTCCGGAGGACGGAACGGCTCTTCGATTTCTTCTTCACTGCTACTACTCTCCTCTTTTGTCACAGATTCGTTGTCATAGTTAAAACCGATTTCAGCACGGCGTTGCATTTCATTCTCTTCCTCTGGAAAAAATAAAATAACTAAGCAAATGGGATTAAGTGAACTTATCAAATCAGACCCAATCCCCTCTCTTCGCTTCCATTCCCTTGAGAATTCAGTTGATTTGATGGCGGAAAATGGGGAAAAAAAGAAGATTCTGCATTATCCATTAATAAAATTTTCATTACTTCTATTAAAAATACAAATTTTTAATGCAAAATTTTCACAATTTTTCTTCTGTCTAATAAGCCTATATTTTCGAAGAAGATCCAATCATCTTCAAATAAATTTACGAGAGAAATATTGACCAATTATAATTTCAAAGAACGGCTTAACTATATACTACCTTCAACTCGTCGGATATCCTCATAGAGATCTTTATAGCGTTCCTCTTCGCACATTTCCTCTTCAAGTGCCTCACTTGGACATGCATATTCATCGATTGTTGCACCCAAAAAAGACATCTCACTGTTTTCATCCACATCAAACTCTTCCAATGAGTTTAAATAAAGTCGGCAATCGTATCTGAAAATGAAAATCACCACTGATCCTTTTATAAAATAAACGACCGCTATTATTGAAAATTTCTTTCATAATCGATGCAAATATTTTCACTCAAACAACGAATTAAAAAATACTCCAACAAAAATGTTTATGAATTATATACTAATTATCATATTCAGATTTATATATCTCAAATTATATTTACATATTAAAATATCAAAATTAATAAAAATTATCTTAAAAAAAAATAAATATAAACAAAGCCTAGCCGTTCAGCACTTCAAAACTATGAACCCGCAGTTCATTATCGCCATAAAATGAGATACTACCGTAATTAATGGCATAAAACTCATATCTATTTATATATTACATCGATTCCTCCAAATCTTAAAACAATACTTACAGCCCTCCACTAAATCCTTCTATTATATCCGCGGAATGAAACGCTATTTCCTCCTTATTCCGCATCAATCCATTTAACTAACGAAACAGCCAATTCCTCTTTCAATATAAAAATTTATAGACACTTCACAAGGAAAACATTAAAAAAGAAAGAGAATGATGTAATTAATTATATAAAAAATAAAAATATCCCATCAATTGTGAAAGAAATGTTAGCGGATTTGTGGAGGAAAAGTTTGAAAAATAAGAGCAATAACGTCCTATTATTTCGTACTTACGATTTATCGTACCGTTTATTGGGTATTCGTCTGACTCTTATTACAGCAACACTACGACCACACCTGAAATCAACGATATTTAAACCTTATAATGCCCTAACAATACTGATATCGTCCTCATTATCTTATCAATGCGAATTGAGATCAAAGAATATAAAGTAAAAATTAATATAAAATAAAAATTATCTCATAAATAATAGGATATCAACGATAATACTTCCTACATACCTTTTAAATTTATCGCAGTATATCGCTTTCACATATTTTATGCCTCATTAATGTCGATATTTTTTCCACTCTTTTTATAATCTTATCAGTGACGTCACATTTATCAGTGCCACGACGTTTTGATAAATTCCTACCAATATTATCATTTAATTTCATGCCATTTGCTTTCAATTCACAAGTTGGCGGCTAGCCAATTTCTACAAACTGGCTAGCTGCCAAATTGATGAAAATGATATTAATTAAAATTAAACTTCGTTGAAGCATTTCGTTTATATCGCCTCATTCCACAACATAAATACAATTCGCAGAAAATATTCAACAAACATTTGTATTGGTAAATTGGCTAGAAATTAATTGACACATATTTTTCCAAGGGAATTTCTGGTAATTGCTGGTGGTTGGTCATTCGAAATATTTGGCAACAAGTGTCCATTCCTTTGAGTGGTAAAATTTTCGCTCCCATAGGCACTGATATTGCAAGTGGGTCATTCGTACAGACATAGATAAGAGTTAAGTCACTTTCTGAAAGACGCCTTTCTTTTGATAACCATCACTCAACCATCTTTTTTTTTGCTTTCATTCAAGTCATACCAATCCCCTCTCCCTGTTCGTCTGCAGATATCAGCTCCCAAATTTCAATCCTCGATTTAATTCATCGGGGCACTTACCTTTCCGACCGTAGCAGTCCATATTTATCAAAAGTTCTGACTTCTCGCACTTAGCACATAACATCGAACTCGTGATACTCGTAACAATTGCCTGCTTCACTCCAGAATACACAACATGCAACCCAGATTAGAACATTCTAAAGCCTTATCCCCTCTCCCCCCCCACCCATAGTGCCCTCTTGGTGACACCCTCTGGTCTTATAGTCTCTTCAAAAAAATGGATGGACGAATAAGTAGTATAATAACAACTCCTCGAAAACTGCAAACGTATTGATTTAAAAAATTTATGAAAGCAGGTTTTTCGAGGATTTTTTTTTTGGAAAAGAAACTAAATTCGTGAAAATTTTTGGAAAAAAGATTAAATTTCGTAAGAATTTTTCGATGGCTGCACTGAGGAATTAAGATAAATCTATCGAATGATGCAGTAAGTAACATTGTCGAAAACATCAATAAAACATTTAAAATAATAATAATAATAATAACGAATAATAATAATAAAAAGGACGGCTTACCAGGCCACTACTGAGATCATCGACCAACGAGCACTGTGAAGAATGCCTCGTCGATACCATAATTGCCTTTTTCGTCTTCAGGCATCTTAGACCATCATCGTTCATAAACCTGTTTCATAAAAACACAAAACATACGCTAAGGATCGGGTATGAAGTCGATTTATTTCCGATTCAAACTCACCGATCAGTAAAGAGTTGCGCGTCCATCGGATGCGCTATAAGATGCTGTTCATTTGCAATCCATTTTGCTCGTTCGTCATTCTCGTATAATCGTGATGCATAACCGAATACGAGTAGTTCATCGTTCTATAGCATTCGATATAAGATACGAGTTTAAAAAAAAATCATATAACAATGCATTAGTTAATTTTATTAAAGATTCGCATAGATCTGCGAAGTATGGTACGTTCGGGTGAGAGAAAAAACGCCTAATCATACAACACATCCATCCTTTCCCTTCCACCTCCTCCACTCCCACCTTTTTCCCTCTTTGTCTGCTATAGCAAACAACAATGCGTACTTACGTGCTATTAAAATCCCACATAAACGAATATATATCATGGTACTATTCTTGAAGCATCTCCCGATAATCCAATCATGTTCCAAAAAACAACTACGGTAACGAAAAGTACGGTAACATCATGGATAGGAAGTTTACATCGGTACTCATTCTAATAGATAAGATCGAAAATTGAATAATCAAAGATGATCCAAAATTAGAAGTATTAGATAATTTGCAAATTGAACAGAAGAAAAAAATTTATATTAAGACGAAATTCCAAAATTAAACGACTATTAGTTCAATGATTTTATTATTTCTATTCAATTCATAGTCCACAAATATTATAGCAAATAAATCGATACGCTTAGCATATTCAAATAAATTAAATTAAAAAAAAATTAAAAAAAAAATTCGATGAAACAAATTAATTCAATAATAGAAATAATATTTACCTCAATATTGTTTTGTTGTTTATATTTTTTATAACGTGTTTGCCGTAGAAATTCACGTGTATATATGGACATGTCGATCGTATCATCAATACGCCCAATTCGCGGTTGCAAACAATAAAATCGACGGATGTAATCTTTTGTTTTCAACGAATTCAATGAAACGATGCCACAATTATCGACTTCGCACCTGTAGATGACATGAACGTTTAAATATATTCATATATTTGAATACGTCTAAAAAGGTGGTCTTAAGTATTTGGCCAACTTTGTGATCTCAAATGGTGTACTCATCATTCCCCCTCCCCTCCCCCGGAGACTTAAACGAGGTGGTCTTAAGTATTTGGCCAATTTGGCGATCTCAAATGGTGTACTCATCACTCCCCCCCTCCCGGAGACTTAAACAAGGTGCTCTTAAGTATTTGGCCAATTTTGTGATCTCAAATGGTGTACTGATCATTTCCATCCCCCCCCCTTCCCCGAAGACTTAAACAAAGTGGTCTTAAGTATTTGGCCAATTTTGTGATCTCAAATGGTGTACTCATCATTCCCTCCCCCCCCCCGGGAATTAAACAAGGTGGTCTTAAGTATTTGGCCAATGTGGTGATCTCAAATGGTGTACTCACATTCATCATTCAGCCCCCCCCTCGAGATTTAAACAACTCCAACAAGTCTACTAGTCTTTTTATGCTTTCACAATTAGCTTGTCTAACATGTCAATGACTAATAGTATATAGGAACTCGATACTAGGAGATAATATCTACAAGTTTAACATAGATCAATTTCAAAGGATTTACATGATCAGTCATATTAAAATTCCTTAAAAAAACAGTTAAAAACAACCATCGCAAAGTTTGAAAAACAATATGAAAATGGCTTTGATCACATACTTAAAGATATATGAATCATAATTCAATTTATTCAAATTTCTTTATAAATGCAAAAAAAATTTATAATTTGATAAAAAAATTTTTTTTCGAATATATTAAATAAATTTCTATAAAAATTAACAAATTAAAATATAACAGACCATAGAAATGAGCAATAATGACGCATGTAATCATCCAAGAAGTGATATCACTTGCGTCTCCTTTAATCCTTCTTTAGCGTCAAACCATTTTCAAAATTAACACAGCGAACGATCGTAGCTAAATGAATATTTTTCAATATGCAAATTTAATCGATATATTCCATCAAGCAATTTATTGAGGGCACTATTGCAGAGAACGATGGCATCCTCGCTTGCGAACCGCGAACGCAGCTGCGTTCGTGCTTCACGCCGCGTACGCACCACTACCGTACTTTGCACTTTGCAAGCTAATAAAGGCATCAGCGTCGAGTGGTTTTTTTTTTGGTTTTTGGAAGGCCAACTGAAACGAATATAATCCTTTCGGGAGTTGCGAAATTATGAATACTAAACGAGGCAGTCAGCTGGCACTAACTATCGTCTATTATACAAGCTGGATGATGGTAAAATATGATTCAGAAAAAAGAACACTTTTCGCTTCGATGGCAAACTGACACAGCCTAAAATCATAAGATTAAAAGTCCCTGAATTGAGAGCACTCCAACAACACTTGGCAAGCTTCCAACTTTGACTTAAATTTTCATTTAATTTCGTCACCTTTTTCTTGCATTTTAGGTGGTCTTAATCTCTGAAATCAACTTGACCATAGTGCGTATTAGCCGAATCGATCCCGACTAGCTAGGATCCACCACCATTCCCCTTGTTTAGCTTTATTGCACTCCCAAATAAGCTAAACAAAACTTTTCTTGTAGCAGTTCGCGGAACCGAAGCTTTATGACAAAGAAGACCGATCAAACGGAATCCCTACTGCACCAAACAAATCCAACCTCCCCTCCCTCCCCTCTCCGAAATTGTTGCGTCGACCTAGAGTACAATATAAACCGAATGGGCTAAATCCGATCGTGACTGCAACAACCATCAAGCGATCAACTCCACATTTAATAAGCACAATTTCTTTGGCCTATAGTTTCTCAATTTCTTTGAGGTGTTGTTCCACTCTTTGACACATTTAAATCTTCGCTTAAATCAATTCTCGTAGATGTTAATATAATTGATATAAATTATAAGTGCGGATTGAATGTCCCCTCTCGATCACGGGGACTTGTTTGGGCTAGGCAACCTCTTTTCACCCATACTGGACTTGAACCCGATTTAGTTCACTTCCATATGCTTATGGATTCAATGTGATTGCGGTACCTTCCACGGCTATGACCGAAGCCGGATTCAATTCACATATATACACTATTTGCCACATTTATTTATTTATTTACATAGTCAATTCGACCTCACAAGAATGGAAAACCTGCGAAAGATATGTGAAAACGAATAGATAAAAATTTTAGAAAAAAGAATCTTTAAATAATCGGGGCGAATAGACAGACATTCATTACATAAGAGAGCAGTAATAATTTGAGATCAAAACTGCTAGCCGTAATTTAAAAAAAAAAAAAAATGAAGCGAAAGATCCACTAACTACTATCAAAAAGGAAGTAGATCTACAGATGTCTAAGGTAAATAAACAAAAATAGAAAACAAACAAACAAAACAAAACAAAAAAAAAACAAAAGCTCGGCCTCAGCAAAAAATTATATCATAACGAATGGCAAATCGCATAAACCAATATTAAATTTAAGGATATTTCAAAAACTATAGGCGAAAACAATAAAGCAAATCGGTGGCCGATCTATCAAAACAATTCTGAGATCAAGACCTGAAAGTTCAACGTGAAACTGAAAGACCAATCAATATAAATAAAATAATAAAAGAATGTATAATAAAATTTCTCATACCAATTGAACAACAATGACCAACAACTATCAACGTCAACATGACTCAACAACATGAGCATAAATAATAGAAGTGAATATTTTTAATACCATACCTAGATAAGTATGGTATTATCTCAGGTAAATATGGTATTACCTCAGGTAGATGTGATACTATCTCGGGTAAATATGATACTATCCAGGTATCTCAGGTGAATATGATATTATCTCGGGTAAATATGGTACTATCCAGGTATCCCAGGTAAATATGATACCATCTCGGGTAAATATGATACTGTCCAGGTGTCCCAGGTAAATATGATACTATCTCAGGTAAATCTGCTTTTCCAGATCCGCTTCATACAGTTCAATGATCCTCTTCTTTATCAGTTGAACAACTGGTGGACCTCACAGATGCGGATAATAAAACTTCTTAAAGAAGACTTAACAATGAAAAAAAGCTACATGCCGAATAAACGTGACATTTTGTAATTGTAATTGTATGCAAATCCTTGTAAAATCCATGCAGGTAATCGTCGCATAAAAAAACGATTCACTGGTTCCTGAAATTCATTTTTTTAAAATCAATTTTTTATTTTAGAAAAAAACTTTTTTTTTTTAAAGTTGGAATTTATCATCAACGTGGATTTACTAAAATTTTGAAATTCGTCTAAATTCTTCATAATTTTTTAGTATAGAATTTTCACAATTACCAATATAAATTAAATTTTCCATTCGAAATGTCAAAAACAATAAATATTCTCATACAAAGTAATCAATAAAATAACTGAAACGACCATTATAATTGACTAAAATCTGAAAAAAATTAGCAGCAAATCATAGACATAGATATGGGACAAATAAATGCTTGAGGCATATCAACGATGTTTGCTATATCTGCTGTCAATTATCAAGTTAAATCCTTTTAATGGCTGTCACTGCTCTATCATCATATTTTACAGGTTACATAGTGAATCGACCATCCACTAGCACAGACCACACAATATTCCCCCTTCGAGCAAATATGACAATTCTAATAGTCTGCGATCCGTCTCATTTCAACTTCCTTCCCTTCCCGCTTTCCAGTATTTAGAGAATGCATGAACATTAAAAATGGGCAGAAATGAAACAATGAAATCTAATGAATTTAAACAATAAAATTATGAGAGGTATTTCCTAGTCGAAACAACTGACAAAACAAACAGGTTAAATGGAAGCGAAAATACTGAAAATGATGATGGATAAGATTGTTCCAAAACGGTAGATGACCGAATGTATTCGACCTGAGGCTGAAGGGAACGGACAGTCGACGTAGGATTAGGGAAGGGAGAGGGTTGTGTGGATTAAAACTGTAACCTAAATTCCAGTGAAAGAAAGAACTTACTTTAGGATTGAGCATTATTTTTTTAGCATATGGTCGAACATACCATGAGAATCCGAGACGAACCAATTTACGCATTGCCATAACCTTCCATTTGCCATTCATTAAGGTTCGCAAAACTTCGATCCTGTCATAAACAATTTCAGCGTAGTACCACAAAGAGAGGTGCAAAGTAGATATCCGACAGCTACTACTTATTATGTCAGTTTAAATACTTACCTCCACCACCCCTCCCCCTTGCCTCCCAGGGTCGAGAATAAACATACAAATATACCCTTTCCAACATGGGTAACCGTTTATGGCTCCCCCCTTCCGTTTGTGCAATCTTTTATATTAAAACCTACCGATCACTGGCCATCAATCACTTCAAAACAGCTACAATAATAATTGTAGGTAAGTGTTACCTGTGTTGTAGGACTGCCTTCACATATGTCATTACAGCAAGTCGTTTCGCACGTGCTTTTGTCGTCTCCTTCACGGATGGGGAAAAGCGTTGCATCGGATTGAATCTTGTCGCGTCAATCGAAACCTGAAGCAACAGTAAGTTCACCCTATCGTTCATATTATTTGCCAGAAATTACTCAAAACATTGCATCTTTTATAGTCATTAAAAGCTTGAAAAGATGGAGAGGAGGGCGAATGGGGGAACGGTTCGAAAGTATTTTTTTCTAACAGTAGTGGGAGGTTATTCGAAATTAATTAACAACCAATTTCCAACATCTTCGTATAAATGGTCAAAACATTTCGCATCGAACAACTAAAACATAAACATCAATCAATAATGCAATTATTACAGATTTTATTGCAATTACAATTGCAACAGCATATGGAAAAAAAAAAACTTTCCTTTAAAATATTCATTAGCTGTCATTTTTATCTACTAAATTTCTTTAAAATGAATAAAAACTAGTAAAATCGCTTAATTTTTCAACAATTTCCATTTCCTTCCTACGAAATAATATTATATTTCATAAAAATTTAAAGAACAATTAACGATTATAAAGAATAAAGAATAAGCATCACAGTATTATATATTAATGGCCTAGTGTTATAAATTAAACAAAAATTTACCTTTAATCCATTAGGGTATATTTCATATCCACACCATGCGACACAACCATCGACATCAATCGTTTGGAGACAACATCTCAACTCATGCAAATCGGTTTCGAAATTCACTGTTGTTTTTGAAGGATCCGCAAGCACATCGTAGCCATCTTCAACGCCAGATAGTAAATCATGGAGGAACTGAAACAACAACAACAATAACAGCATAACACAGCCTTTAAATAATATTTCAACGCCCAATTACATATAACTACAATACAATCCTTTCTTTCCTCTCATATAAGCGCCAGAGAATTTATGGATCATCGGGCGTCGTTTTATTAACATTCTCATGTTGGTCACTTTTTAACATTGATATGATAACGGCTTCAGATATACTTGAAAATACAAACAAATGACCACAACCTTTCAGAGGGGGTCGAAGGGTGGAGGGGATTGCATACAATCAATATTTATCAATTAGGGTATTACAGTTGTTGCTGATATAAAATGTTGCGAAAATATGCTAATTATATATAATTGTATTGATTAATAAAACAATCTATCAAAAATTTTGTATATTTTTTGATAACTTCCTCCCTTCCCCCCCCCCCTCATTGGACCTGAAGAAAATTTCATCAATGTACCCCCTCCAAAAATAAAAGAGCAAAATTAGAGTACAGCATGGGGTAATAATAAAAACGTACTGTAATATAAAAAGTGACCATAAAATTATCGCAATAAAAAAAGCATATTGTATAATAATTACTCTCTAAATTAGCAAAGTATATAAGTAAAAACATATTATAGAATAAATATAACTTGATAATACTACTAACATTATTAGCGACATTGAGTTCGGTTGTAAGCAGCACATAATCATCGACATAACGAAATAGCAATGTGTCTTTATTATTGAGGAGATTGGCATATCGTTCCCTTTCCATCGCTCCCAAATATAGATTGCAAAGACGTATTGAAACACTACTGCCCTGAGGGATACCTCGATTTGCAACATAACAACGCCTTTCGAATATCACCTGAAAACAGAAACGATCACATCCAACCTTTCACCCATCTCCCCTCCCCCCTTCTATCTTTTCTACCTGTCGCAATAAAATACTTCTATATAAGAACTCCCCACCTGGTCTTCATCGAAGATCATCCAAAGCACTAAGATTGCACAAAAAATAGGTACCGTACTCATTGTTTATAAACCCCTCCTCGAAAACAGGTCGCTTTTGGAGAACTGCAACAGCTATAAACCCCTCCTTAAACTGGAATACACTATGCCCAACGTAACAATGAGCTCAGCTCGAAAAGTTCGCAACAAACCTATAGTGCAAGAACGAGTTTATAGGTGGTAAATGAAGATTACCTAAGAGCCCAATAATTCCGCCTGAATATATACCCCTCCCTCCTGCTTTCTAATTTTTCTCTCCAATTTAAAAGGCTCGATATATGTGAACGTCATAAGCTCCCTCCAAACCTCGCTCTCCTTTCACTTCGAATCTATGCTTGTTTAGGAAAGTTGCGAACGTTAGATGTGCCCGCCTTGAGAACCGGAAAATTATAATCAGGTTATATATGGTAACCATTCATCAAATACTCTAGAATAATGACTCTATTCCATAGAGAACTTCCTTGCAAATTCCAGAAAACCTATACCTACCTACCTCTCCCCTCCATTCCCCTCCAACCAAATTCGATCAAAGTAATAGAGTGGTATCAAATAATGATAGAAAATTCCGATTCATGTGATGAAATATTAAAGAAATTCTTTCAAAAATTTATAAAAGACCACCCACATTTTATGAAAAATGAAAAATCTGATTACATAAGTCATATACCTTTTGTTGAATTACGCCTTTCTCCAAGATTTGCAATGCTTCAGCTCCTTTAAGATGTACCTGAAAGAAATCATTTTCTCTAGAAAATAAAGCGACTATTGCAAAAGCAAAAGCAAAAAAAAAACGCTATTCAAAAACAAAACTTCAAAAAATAACATCGAATTTCCGGTTCTAGCCTATCATATAGCTGAGAGGGAATTTCATTTGAGTGAATCTATAGCCGAATGCGTTTTCCTAATTATTAGGCATGCATAACAGTTCGCACATTGCCTATATTGTTTAAAAAACTCGTACATCTCCTAAAAACTTGATTTAAAACACATATATATATATATATATATATATATATATATATATATATATACTTCATGATATACAAACGATAAATTTACCCGTTTGCGTTGAGCGGCGATAGATGGGAGAACGCCTACTTTCGCGATCATACCCGTAAATGGTGCAGTCCATGATTTTCCTTTAGCGTTCTTCTTGTTATTTTTATTACGTTTAATTACCTTCTTTTCAGTCTTTCGTTTCTTAAATTCCGCTACCGTGAATACATATAACCTAAAAATAAATTAATTAATTAAACACGATTTTAGGAACTCTTTCAAAAATAAATTAAATATAAACACTAAAGCAATTGGTTAACTCGAATGCTCGCATAAATTTATGAAAATCTATTGACGCATAAATCACGAATTGGAATTACCCAACAAAGAGAAAGCAGACAGACGGACACAGACATGCACACAGACACGACCACGACACACCGACAACGTGTTTTTAGGAATAATTTTGTAAAAGCGCATTAAAAACAAAATTTTTTCTTCACAAGTTGCAAAATTTCTGAAAACTCCTACTCTTTAAGAACAATTCATCCTTTGACATGCTCCCTTCTTCCGCTCTCTTATGTCTTCTGGTTATGGTCCGAGAACAACCTATCGGCCCCTCACCATAATTTTTTTAAAAATGCGCGAAAAGCTATTAAATGTGCATTTGTACATAAACATTTTTTGAAAAATGTTTGACGAATGATGTCTCGTAAATTCCTAGTTACTAACCACTGAACGATTTAGCATTAACGAATACAAGATCGGATGTGATAACCTAACGATATTAGCCAATATTTATGAAAAATTCCAAAAAAATTTTGGATAAAACGAAGTGTATTTGACCAACTGATTATGAGAGAGAATAAAACATTCCCATTAATGAGAGGAAAACAATATCGAAGAATTGTCTGTAGAGATCTATAAGAATCTACCAAAATTCTAAAAAATTTCTTCAAAATACCCAACAGACCGCACGCGATAACGCTACCCTTAAAAAACTCCTCTCCCCTTATAAGACTGCGCCGATGGCCCTCAACGAAAACGATTATCGGAATCCACAACAGTATAGCCGACGTTCGAAACTTCAAATAGTACCCCCCGCAGCCTTACAAAATTTATGGAATTTTTACTAAAAAATTTTTCGTTAACAGAAAACTGCCTCTCTCAGGTAGATTCTGAACGAGAATTTGATGCTCCTATCGTCAAAAATTTAGAAAACATATCCCCTTACTTCCTTTCTCCACGATCCAAAAATTTTAGGAGGCACACTCACCATAACATCGTCAATTATATTAAAAATCTCAATAAATAATAAAAAAATGTTCTCGTACCGATCAGTGTCGATAAGAGATGAAAGGATTTGACGCAATTTATGTTGATTGATACGATCGAAACATTCTTTAATATCGGTCTTCACAACGAATATTTTCTTTGATTTGTTACGACGAGCAAATCTCCGAAAACGACGAAAGAAGTTATCATGCGCTGAAAGAAACGACTAAATTTTTGCAACTACATCTTTTTTGAAAATAAAATTTGGCAGGGTGCCAAATTTAAAATTTGGACTTGTTGAATACTTTGACAATCAACAAATTCATGCAAAATTTGATTGCTTATTACTTCAAGTCTAATCATGAAGATTTCTAATAGCATTCGCTAAACCACACCATTCATCATTTCACTCAATTTACTGCTTGGTATAAGCAGCTCCATCGATAACAAAATGCAGAATTCACAATATTTAAAAAAAAGAAAACGAAATAAATGATAACTCCGAAAAAATTATAAAATTTTTTTTACCCTTTTATATGCAAAGAAATGAATAATATAAAAGGAAGAAAAAAAAAAGAAACAAAGAAAAAGAAAACCAGTTGCCCTCCTGTCTCCAAAAATCGGTTATGTGGTACCATGCTTTTAACATCTATAAGTTAAGAGTACAGTTTATGTTGGCTGCAAATAGCAAAAAAACTATGAACCCTTCCGTAAAGTGTGTTTTAAATTATAACGACATTTTCACTCATGCCTTGAAGGCACTGAAATACCGATTAGTGCTTTATGCTCGTTGCGTCTATCCTTTTTAAAGCCATCTAATTTGCCTATCCAAGATGAAAAAATAAAATTTAAAAAAATAATCGAGAACCAACTTCCAAGAATTGCTGCACCGGTCAACGGATGTGCACCTTTCGTATGCCGTACCGTATTACATATAAAATCGAGTAGGCCATTCACTTTCTTTAAAGCACCTTTACAATAGCTTCGATCATTAGGACACTGTGGTGGAATCATTAGCGGACGTGTTTTGTATCCTTTCGGAACGAACCTCAGATCTGCACGGAATGGACCGACCTTCTCTTCAGCTGAAAAAAAAAAAACTATTTTACATGTCAAATCATTCTAGCGAAATATCACCAATAGATACATAGAAGGATTTTGCTTGTTTTCTAATCGTAGCGATCAAAGAGTGATAAAACCTTGCCCAGAACAATTGAATCAAAAGTCATTTAAGTTGCTTTTTGTTTTTTTTCCTTCTTTAAATTGGCTTCTTACATATTTTTGCATATTCTCATAGCATTTTAGATTAGCATAAACGCATAGATGTAGATATACACACCTACAGTAACATATGTAAGTAAAACAACATCATATTTCGTTGTAAATTAACTCAAATGTTCCCTCAATAAGTTGATATGTTAGCACAAACATTTTCATATTAAGCTTCTTTGCAAAATTCCCAACAAAATTTCTGTCGGGAAGCGTTTCTCCTATTCTCTCAAGTGTCTGAGGAAGTAAGTTTCATCCATTCTACATCTCTGTCCATTTATCGCAACATTTGACATCTTCGGCTTTGATGATGTCAGATTTAAAACCACCAAAAAAACCTTTCGTCACCCTCTTGTTTAATATTTCGGCATGTCGCGTTATGCCTTTAGCAATATCCAGGAAAATCCCTACCAAAACCAACATCATTTCGTTCTTTGTCCAAGTGAGCAACACATTAGCACCATGCTTCTCTATTTTCGGTCATTCTGATAAACCAAGCAAGCAGGTGTCCCACCTTTGGGATAAACCAAGAAACCAGGTACCCTACCTTTCAGATAAACCAAGTAACCAGGTATCCTACTTTTCGGATAAACCAAGCAACCAGGTACCCTACCTTTCAGATAAACCAAGCAACCAGGTATCCTACTTTTGGGATAAACCAAGCAACCAGGTATCCTACCTCAATCAACACATCTAACCAACGGGAAAATTGAGATGAAACAAATACGAACTGATATGAAAGCACTCACAATCAACTGGTCGCAGTTCGCGTTTCCATTGAAGAATCTTGAAGCTATGCTTTTCAATGTATCTCCAAGTATCTTTGCGATAGAAAATAAGACGATTCGTTTGCTTCTGATCTGATACATAAAACATCGACCTAAAGATATTGATATAAATTTCACTGATCGAGTTAAATCAATTCACATTTAATCTATTACAGCCTATAGCGCATGCATTCAGAGAGGAGAACAACCACTAGGAGATGGCAGGGACGGGGAGAGCGGGGGGGGGGTGGGGGGTGGGGGGGGGGAGAGGATTGGTCACTCGGACCCAATCCCTCCTCTCTCCTCTTTCCCCTCGTTATCACCTCTGAATGCACTACTGACTGTGGTATAGGTGATCACCCCCTCACTACGAAAAAAAAAACAAAAAAGAACTAAGTAACGAAGAAACACAGCAGCATTTTAATGACAACTAAATATTTTTACTCAGCGAATCACCTCTACCACCCACCTTCCCCCCCCCCCCTCCCAAGCAACAACCATTCTGAATCTAAAACTCGCATGATGTATAAGGAATACTTGCCAGGGAATCGTCACTTTGCAAACACATAAATAAAAATACGGTGCGAGTTTCTAAAATACGATGAAACGCATAATCCAAGAAAATTAAACCGAAATCCTATTACTGTGAGAGAAAAGTAAAACAAATTAGACTATATTAAAATTAATTCATATCGTTAATAATCGAATTAAAATTATTTATTAAATCATTAGAATTGATGTCAACCATTTTATCATCTAATATCAAGAAAAGAAAGCTTTTTTTTCCGGTCTTAGAGAAAAGATCGCTGATAATTAAATTTCATCCGCTCTTAGCTGTGTCCCTTTTTATTCTTTTTTTTTTATCCTGCTCTTTTATTAATTTCTAAACGTTTTCTACAGCGAGGAGCCTAATTCTGTTTTTTTTTTCAGCCATCGCAGGAATTTAAACCCCGCTGGATCCACTTCATGCTGATAAATATCCTTTCTAAAATGGGTTTTCTGCAGAATCAAGCCAAGATCCAGAAATGAAACGAAATAAAGATAGATGCTGAAAAGTGTGTGAATGATCAATGCAGCATTATTCACTACCCTTAAGGTATTGGAAAAAAAATACGGGTTCTCTAGTGCATATCGTATTTACCCCCTCCCACCCTTTAGATGGCCGAAACAGAAACCCACAAAACAATCATTTTAATTAGAATCACAAACCAAATATTAGCAAAAACTCACAAATAGCATTCCAATTCGCTACGAACATTTCACTGCCCCAATCCATCCTTCCCATATTCTAAGTTAAATGGAATGAGAAGGTGAACAGATGGAATAAACTTATAAATCTTCCTATCGAAATAAAAGAAATTCAATAAATAGTAAGCGTCTATGTATATTATTAACGTCTATGTATTTATTATTTAAATAAAATAAAATTAAAACAAACTTAGTTAGGGTGATAGCAAACAAGAGCAACCAATGAATGATCGCTCGAAAAACGATCGTCCGATCCAATAACGATTCCAAATATTTCAACCATTCCACTTTTGAACTCTTCAACGATCCCGAAAAGAATCTTTTGAAATGAATTGTCTCACAACGACTGCAATTGAAAGCCTATCGTTCTCGATGAAATAAAATCACCACTCCTATTATTTCGGGTCATAACCCCCCCTCCCATCCCACCCCCCTCATTTTTCTGACGCTATTCCATCGTTGGAAATTTGCATTAAACTTGTTCATTTCCAGCTTTATTGTGCATCCGCTTTGTTGGATAACCAATCTTCTCGTAAATGATGGTAACTGCTTACGTTCCGCTTCATAATCTCAAAGGTTTCTTCCCCACTAAAATTCCTGTTCAAATGGATTGCTAGCAGAGAATAGCTTCTATAAGAGGACTGGTTGATAAAACGATAAATGGCAGAGGTCCAGTCAATTTTGATCTCGACCATTATTATAAATTTGACCCCATTTAATCGAGATAAGAATCACGATTATATACTATATTCGCATGCGAGAAGCAATACCAATTGATTCCCCGACTAAAAGAACGTCTGTGGAACAAGCAATTAGGATTTATAGGATCGCGAGTAAGTGAAGTGTTAACGATAAAGAATTTTAATTAGAAAGAATTAAATAAACTATAGAAGAAAATATGGAAAAAAAGGAAGTAAAAAATGAAAAATTAACCAAAGATTGAAAATATTTGCAGCGGCACTATCCACAACAAGTTTCAAATTCGATTCACCGATCAATGAAACGGGAAATAGGAAACGGAACACTGATCGTAGAAATGCACGATATTGTGCAAAACTTACTGGACGTCTAAAATATTAAACAAGAAAAAAAATTAAATAGATGAAAAATAAATAAAATAAAATAAAAGGAAAAATTTTTTAAAAAAAGTTAATATAAGAATTTGCAATGATATTTTCAATAATTTTATAAAAATTCTTATCAAAGAAAAAAATTATTTCTAAAATTCAACGAATTTAATGATGAATTTTTAAAAAACTATTGAAATTTCTTGGTGGTGATATATCAAAGATAACTTCAATAAAGTTTATCAAAGTTTTTGGATTGAATAACTGATATCGCATTAATCTAACACTATACAACGTCATTAGTGTCACATTTGACTTATCAAATTCATTCTCTGTGTGTTTTCACATTTCCCATCATCGATACTGATTAAGTGCCCAACCTATCAACTGCCAGACGGTTGCAGGGTTCTGCTCGATCCCCTATCAGGTCCACTCTTGAGGTCAGATTCTCCATCAGGTTCACCCTCGAGGTCAGATTTTTTGATAAGTTCACTCTTGAGGTTAGACATTCTGTCGAAGTGATGTTCCCGCTAGTGATCTAGAGGTTTCTATCAGTTCGGAAATGGCTCAAACTTTGTATGGATTTCAGGCAACAGCATGGAGACGATTTATTTTCGTTCTGGAATCCACTCCCAATCTACAAATTGCAATCCCGCAATCTTTCAATGAACACACTTCGTAGAAACACTGAGCTAAAACCATAGAAGTGCTCCAACCACTAAAGATCCAGAACAAAGGTTCTCGGATGATCAAGGAAAACAATTCAGAAATATCTATCCCTAGAAAACACTGAAGCTTAAAAACACATTTTCGTAAAATTAATGCTAGAAAACACATCTGGTAGATTATTTATTTATTTATTTTTCAATTCAAATCATCAACTGAAAAATTTATAACAATAATCCACAATCACAGCTATCATTAACTATAAAAAAACTTAACAACTTACTGCAACATAACAGCAAACTGATAACGAATCATCGAAGGTACAGTATTATTGAGTAAATAATGCACACTCAAACGACGATGCCTACAACTTGGACAGCGTCACTATGAACGTTTTATAATAAAGTAAATAATCGTCTGAATAAACAAACAAACAAACAAACAAACAAACAGACAAACAGACAAATAAATAAACAAATAAATAAATAAGCCAACATCGCTTTACATTGCCATCCACCATAATCAATAAAAAACATCACATCGTAATAAATACTAGTTAAATCCCTATCGTCACCGATGCATCTGCATCGATAAAACAACTTCTAATTGTTTTCAAATTTAATTTTAATTATTAGTGAATTACAACTGCAACAGCCCTCTCCCCCCTCATTTAGAACAACGCCGCACTGATGCACTTTATTGTTCAAGAATTGACATTACTGCAAATAAAACAGCATCATAAAGGAAATTTTCTTACAAAGCATTGAAAACCACTTCAAAAAAAATTTTTTTTACTCTAATTAAAACAATCGATAATAGACAAATGAAAGAAGAAAATAAAAATGACGTTGAAATAGAAATTAAAACAACTTTAAAAAATAAAACAATTCCCATCTTCAATAAGAATTCCCATCAAATTCCTCGTCGTAAAATGAAATCACCATTAATAAAAATGAATTATAAAATATTTTCAGCATGAACAAAAAACCCCACAGATTTCTAAGTCAATTCTGACAGATTCGAGGATGCTAACGCTTCCTCTACAATAAAACTAAGAAATTCCTGAGTGAAAATCATTGGAACAATTCAATCATAGAAATTAATTTTTTATCGCTCTCATTAAAGAAACTTTTTTATTGCTTTTATCGCCTTCAGTAATACTTCAAATTACTTGATGATTGCTATGATATTATTGTTCATAATTCAGGATGCCTAAATACCATAACACAACGATAGACATAGAAAGTAAGGGCGATCACCCGGGTAAATTTAGGCTAGGGGAGGGGGGAGAGACGGGAAAGGGGTCATAAAAGTTTTACATCACCTGCCCACTGCACTAAATTTTAAGAATATAAAAAATCACACTAATTTCCAATTGAAATTTTAACTGTCAAAAATCGTGAAAATAAATTAGTAAACAAATTGTCACCTCTTTAGAATCTCGTTGCAAATCTCTTGCAATTGCAAAGCGCCATGTGAGCCCTCAATTTTTTCATGCATTTCTTTACCAAGCATCTGTTTCATTAATGCGTAAGGAATTTTATTTTTCAGCTGCAAAACAAATCATAAATAACATAAAAACAATAAATTACTTTTTTTGCATCTTTTTCCTACATTCTCCCCAGTTCGAAATAAATAAATAACTTAATTAATTAATTAATTAATTAACAAATAAATAAATAAATAAATAAATAAGTGAATAAAGATAAGTAAATAAACAAATGAAACACAAGGATACTCAAGCTGCTTTATATATATATATATATATATATATATATATATATATATATATATATATATATATATATATATACAATGTGTAGACGCATACATATAGTGCTTTCTGTCCACAGTTTCACAATCCAAATAGTACCCCCCCCCCTCATCCCTCCCTGCTTTTATCTCTCTCTAACCTAGAAATGCCTTAGCCATCCTTCAAATGTAAATAACAGTGATATTATTAAATTGAATAAATTAAACAACAAACAACCAACCACTACAGCAAGCCGTCCTGGTGGCCAATTAAATCTTTCCCTACAAAAACACACCGATAACCAATTAGGCATTTTCAGGATTGGTACTCGACGTTCCCTTCCATCCATCTCATGTCTTCTCTTCCCCTTCCTAAATAATCAACACTCTAAAATCTGCATGAAAATTACTTGATAGCACCTGTTATGCTGCTCCCTTGTTCTCTACTTGTGAACAACTCTGCCATCAATCGTGCTATTAAAGAAGAGGCTAGGCGGATGGATTAATCAAATTCCTACTTATTCACTTTCCCCTGATTCAGGCTAATCAGTACGAAGTGCGGTAATCCAACCATACACCCATAGATATTGTAATACTGTAATCCTATCACAACTTTATCTCACCATCCTAAGCTCTTTTATTGAAGAAATGAAAAAGCATCACCCGAAAATCCCCTTTCCCTCTTCATACTACATTTTCCACTCTCTGCAAATAGTCACCGTAACGATCAAATACACATTTATCCCCATCGTTCACCTAAGTTTTAAAAAAAAACCCCAAAAAGCTTAAATAAGAGGACATTATATTACAGTCAAACTTCCATTTTTTTAGATTAATTTTTTTGTTTTTACTCAAATTATATTTTTAAAAAATTATATATTAAACATATATTAGACAGCAAAAAAAAAAAAATTACATAACAAAGACATAACTGCTGACCTTTTTTCATGAACCTTTTCATCCATTTTGAGCCGTAAAAGAATATTTTTATCTAAAATAAGCGCAAAATCAATGATCTCTTTATTCATATCATTCCATTCGAATTATTTTCTCAATCTACAGCACAATACCGCGATCAAATGGTGCAAAAAAAAAGCATTTCAATAATGCGGGAAAACTAATTAAAAAAATTTTTTTTTTGTTGCATGATCGTTCATCTTATAAACAGCTTTTAAAATCAGAGAAAACGAAACAGCCATTTATTTAATCCTTCCCTCCCCATTACTCTTTTATGTCCTTTATTAAAATTTACCTGTTTCAGGAACATACATAAACATCATCACATTGAATTTAAGCCATTTAATACCCACGCGTTCCAGGCTCCTCAAGAATCAAAAACTCCTCTTCCTCCCCTCCTCAACGATACTCACTTTATGAATATACCCTATATCACCAATAATAACTTCATCTTCTTCTATAATTTCCATATATTTTCGAAAGTGACTATGATTAGAGAGAGAGAGAGGAAAAACCAATGGGGAATCGTTTTCAAAATAAAATATCAACGAAACTGTTTAGAAGAAAATGACTCCCGACATAACTACTAGAAGTTAATTATTAAATATTCTTTACTTCAGAGGTGCATCTAAAAATAACTTTTATTTTTAAATACACTAAAAAAACAATATCAAAAGAGAGGAAATAAACCTTTAATTATAGAAAATTGTAAGAAATCAAACAAAACGTACAGCATTTATTTAAATAAAGCTGCAGATCATCCAATATTTACTGATATCTATCGTAAATCAGTACAAAGAACTCACAAAAAAAAAAAACAAACAATAGCAGTCAACAATATTTGCATAATTAGGCCGCGTTCGTAATCCATTCGAAAACATTCAAAAAAATATTTGCATATTTCAATTTAAGACCAAGTCTGTTTTTCACGAATTCACAATTATTCTGAAAGACTCCTAAGAGATCATCAAATAACGTATGAGAAAGTAAGCCTTTTAGAAATAGTATCCCCTTCGAGTAACCTCCTGACCTTGGCTCAAGTTCGAGCTCAAGCTCAAGATCACGGAAAATTTGATCCGTAGTTTCATAACTGTTTGCTGGCGCGACAAATGTAGTACACTCAAAAGTATCGCAAATCGTTTCGAATCCCAAAGCGTTAAGCAGCCTATCAGCACAACGTTCAATGGGAATCATTTTCGGCTTCGCCGTCGATTCGGGGACGCATTTTGGCGAGTGGTTGTACGACTTCAGCATTGATTGTTGCCATACGACCCATTCGTGCACCGTCATCACGTGTCATCACTTGATAGTGGATACGACCACTAACGAACACACGTGTACCTCAAAATTCAATGTATTCAATATATCTGAACACCTAGTGATAGATAAGCTTCAAAGCCGACTACAGACAAATGCAATAATGGCTTAACGACTAACCGATAAAACTGATGGAAATGGAAAAATCCACGAAAGGCAGTGATGCCGTCCCTGGTACCCACTCCTTTTTCTCTCAAATTTCAGCCGATCTGAATCGTAAAAATTAACGACTGGTCTCCATTTTCATCTGCTAATGTGATAAATGACAAAAAAACATAGGAGATCCGAATTTTACATGGATTCAAACTCCTCTTCAAGAAACATATTTTCTTTTGCTCATCTCTCTTCACAGAACGGATCCATCCATCCAACGGATCTATTACTTTAAATTATATTACCTTTAATTAATTACTTACATTACTTTTAATATTTTCAATACCATTGCAATAAAAAGTCATCGACCCCCATCTCAAGTATCACCATCGGAAACTCGAAATTTTTTTTTAAAGAAATGAACTGCAAAATTGCAAAATTAAATTGTACCTTTTTGAATATTTCTCAACACGAAATCACCAGCACGACCAAACACTGATATCGAATGCAGCTCTGATTGATCAGCGCGTTCACCATCTAAATTAAGAGATCTCTTACACATACATACATACACACACAACGATTGCATGGTGCATATTTCAAATGCAATGCAATTAAACAATCTATCATTGCATATTACATGTGTTGCAAATCAATCAATTTATCAGTAATTTGACCTGCACCTCCACTGTATTTCACTGCATAAAAATAAACGAATGTACCGGTCGTATTATCAAACAAAGAGAACAAAAAAAAGCAACCTTTCAACTTAAGTTCCAATTAAGTTCAAAAATTATGAGTGAATCGAATCATCAATCAAACAACGATGTTTTCATAAATGACTTTCACAACCACTGCTAACGACTACGCTCTGAACGATGTAAAATCCTTACCAATTCGACGATTACACTGTCGATTTTAAAAGCATTATATTACAAGAGATGCTAGATCCATGAAACTCTATCATACCAAGTTGACAGAAGACAAAAACCATTCCTTGAAAAAAAACCCTTAAAATATTGCAGCAGTCGTAATTCTCATTTTAGCCATCTCCTTCTGTCCTTCCCGCCTTAGGTCCTTAATGGAAAGGACAGCCGTTATAAGAACTATATACATAAGAATCCGTTTTTACAGTCCCATATCAAATCTAAGCTCAATTTGGCGCTTCGTCAAATCAAACTGCCAAAAAAGTTGCAAAAAAAAAAATCAATAAATCAATAAAAACAACCTTGACGACGGAATTCAGCATTCGTGATCATATTGAAAGTTACGTAATCACCACCACTACGTGTCACACGCTGAATTGGTGCCTCAGCGACGCCTCCAATCAACTCCACACGGTTCATGCTTGAAAGGAGTCATTTCAATATTGCACAACAACAAACATCATCGATATACCTTCCCATTCTTTATTAATATCTCATCTTTGCCATAACCTCACCTGTCGAATGGAACCAGGAAGCTTGTTAAAAAGCATAGTTTGTGTCAGTTTTTTAAAGCATTTGAAAACACACATGCGGAACTACTAGTTTGTGTCAAAACACCAGGAAGCTGTCATTCGAGCTTTCCTTCCTCTATCCGAAAGTATCATTTTAATTTAATTCGGACCCCGTCCCCCCATCCAACTGCGATGTGACGGGGGGGGGGGGAGTTCCTTTCCAGAGTTTAGAAATGCCGGCTCAGGAAACCGGATGTTATATGACAGGTTTCACATCTCGACTCTCGAAAAAGCTCCCCTTCCAATGTAAAGTTTGCATGTAAATGAAACAAAAAATAAAAAAAACCTGAAAGCATGTTTGCGTTTATTTCTTGTCTCATCACCTGTCGCGAAAAGTTGATCGACATCTTCTTTTGATGGTTGCACTTTTGTTGGTTGTTCTTTTGAGCTGTCCACCACCTTGGTCGATTCTTGTGCTACATTTGTTAGTGCACGTGCAACAATCTTTAATTAAATTAACTTCAAAATTCATTTTATAATCCACTAACTATGCATAAACGTTAAGTAATGTATTGAAGAGGGAAAAAGAAGGTAGATGGATTAGGCAGGGGCATTTGTTGCGGTCACAATTGCATATTCCCCTTCCTCACTCTTTCTACATGAGCTTGGATGAAATTTTTTAAAGAATTGTAAACATTTTTTGAAATATTCCCAAAAAAAAAAAAACGCTATAATTCCAAAGATATCAAATAAATCTATTCAAATTTTTAAAGCACTACACGCTTAATAAATATTCGATTATTTCTTCTATCTTTATATTAACTTTATATTATTCTAATACTTAAGGGTAGACTTCAATCCGTAACCACAGAAGTGGAATATAATAAAAATCTTTCATTATCAATATAGATGCTTCCTCATAAAAAAAAAAAAACCGACAAATCAATGACCGTCAATAATATCGTCGAAATAAAATTTCCACAATATGGAAGTAATATTTGTGTTCTCATTATTATATTTTGCTGAGGAAAAAAATAAGACAACATATTTAACCGTTTCCGAAAATAAAATAATAGCCGTTTAGTTCTTTTTTTTTTTGAAATTTTTATGCTAAGATGTGACTTAATAATTTATATTTTTCCTAATGATGAGAAAATTCGACGAATATAAAATTCCAACCCGATTAAATAATAGCCACTTGGCCACTTCGATCAGCCTAATTTTACCACTTGGCCACTTCGATCAGCCTAATTTTACCACTTGGCCACTTCGATCAGCCTAATTTTACCACTTGGCCACTTCGATCAGCCTAATTTTACCACTTGGCCACTTCGATCAGCCTAATTTTACCACTTGGCCACTTCGATCAGCCTAATTTTACCACTTGGCCACTTCGATCAGCCTAATTTTACCACTTGGCCACTTCGATCAGCCTAATTTTACCACTTGGCCACTTCGATCAGCCTAATTTTACCACTTGGCCACTTCGATCAGCCTAATTTTACCACTTGGCCACTTCGATCAGCCTAATTTTACCACTTGGCCACTTCGATCGGCCTAATTTTACCACTTGGCCACTTCGATCAGCCTAATTTTACCACTTGGCCACTTCGATCAGCCTAATTTTACCACTTGGCCACTTCGATCAGCCTAATTTTACCACTTGGCCACTTCGATCAGCCTAATTTTACCACTTGGCCACTTCGATCAGCCTAATTTTACCACTTGGCCACTTCGATCAGCCTAATTTTACCACTTGGCCACTTCGATCAGCCTAATTTTACCACTTGGCCACTTCGATCAGCCTAATTTTACCACTTGGCCACTTCGATCAGCCTAATTTTACCACTTGGCCACTTCGATCAGCCTAATTTTACCACTTGGCCACTTCGATCAGCCTAATTTTACCACTTGGCCACTTCGATCGGCCTAATTTTACTACTTGGCCACTTCGATCAGCCTAATTTTACCACTTGGCCACTTCGATCAGCCTAATTTTACCACTTGGCCACTTCGATCAGCCTAATCTTAGAGTTACCCTAATATAACGCATTCTTTCAACTTCGGTTGCGACATTTAATCGGTATCAGTTCCCCTCTATTTTCACCTATGAAGATGGGAAGGAGACGTAGCAACACCTGAACACCCCTCCTCCCTTTTTCACCTTCATCCTTTGCATTGAGAGAAGGAAATTCATCAATTTTAGTGAATTTTTTAATTACTCTTTAAACATTGAAATAAATTATTTAATATTCTCACTGAAATTTTCAAAATTTTGTGAAATTTTTCATAAAATCTAAAAAAAATCTGAATAAATAAAAGCATAATTAAATTAGATCAAGAAAAAAGAAATATTGATTTACCCATCGATTCGTAGAAGAGGACGCAATCGACGAATATAATTTCAACATTTTATATGATTTTCGTGAGTTCCAAGTTTGTAATACGATATAATCGAATTCTAGAAGCAAAAAAATAAATAAAAATAAAAATAAATTATTGAAAAGAGCAATCGACAAAAAAAAGCAATAACGCGATTCGATTTTCCACAATTCATGACGTCATCCAACAACAACAACAAAAAAAAATCGTTGCTATCGGTAGAAATATATATGCCTGAAAATTAAACCAAGCACCAGAAATTGGCCAATATGATTATAACAGTATACCTTTTATAGATGGCTATAGACTGGCCAACCTAAGTGAAACAATTCGTCGAGCCATCGGTAAATCAACATCAATAAGTTTGTTTCCTAGAGATATAACGCTTTCCTAGGCACATTTCAAGGATAAAGGAAATCCGGACCTTTACCTAATATCACTAGAAGTCTCGACCCGAATGCCCTTCATCTTTACCTCAGCTACCGATGGGTAGAGAAAGATTTCAAATTTTTTAAAGCTAAATTATAATAATTTTGAGCTGAAATATTTCGCTGCCAAAAATGGGCATCCCATCCGTAGACCTCATCCTCATAATTGCTTCAAATTATAATATTAGCCAGTCTCTTTAATTATGCAAATTCCAAACGATATTGATCAAGGCCAAATAGGTGGCTGTGATTTCCACTTAGTCACGTACGTCTACGAAAGCGTTGTCATAACAATTCAAAAAAAAAAAACAGCCGCGTTGTCATAACAATTCAAAAAAAAAAAACAGCCAAGTGATTCGACAAGGCCAAGTGATCTAATCTGGTCCACGGTCATCCATCCAGACCTCTACACTCATTTCATTTTCCCCTTCTAGCTGGCCTGAATAGCGTTTCTAAACATGAGTGAATACCATATTAAGCATCTAACAATAATATTTTCAAGCAATTCAAAAAAAAATCAATTAAAAATATATTTAGGTGACGGTATAAGATTGCATACACCTAACTATTTCGAGATTCCAAGCAATATTTTTGAAAAAAGTGACGGTGAATGTTGTGATTTTTGAAGTTTTTTAAAATTCTACTCGGCAGATCCTCACTCCCATCTCATGCAATCTAAATCAAACGAATATCACAGGGAAAAAAAATGCGTTTGAACGTCTTCAAGCAATGCCTATCCGCTGATGTAGTAAATTCCCGACCTGAGCGCCATCTGATCCCACCTGAGATACCCGCAAGCTTTCTATCGTATCTCTAAATGAGACTCAATCAACTAAACAAGGCGGGAAATATAAATCACTAACTCCGTCCAATGGTTGTTCACCCTATAGCCTATCGTAGAAGGATAATCGTTTTGTTTCATTCAATTTGACTTTAGCAGCTAAATATTATTTACCACTTTAATTGAAACCGGTTCTTTTTTTTTTTAAATAGTAAGAAATGGAACGCTGTGGTTTACTCAATAATTAAATTGATTGTATATTTAGAGTTCGGGAACTTTAGCATAACATAACTAAAATTTTCTAGTTCTCTGTGGCTATCTTCGCAGTTATTTCATTCATAAAAAAATTATTGTAAAATAATAATCAACGATGACAAAAATTCTATATGAAACTCTATAATTTAACATTCTTTGAAAGATAAAATATTCGTAAAAATGTTTTATTATAAAAGAAGATTATTCTATATTTAACAAGTAAAATGTGCAAAAAAAAATTGATGAAAAAAATATGTTTAACACCATAAATGAAAAAGAAAAAAAGAAAAAGAATGAAAGAAAAGTAAAAGAAGGAGAATGGAAGAAAGAAGAAAAACTTTGATTTTTTTTGATAAGTGAACAAATAGAAACATATAATTGTATTAAAAAAATATGATAAAATTATAAAAAAATAATACAATCGATAGTCATAAAAATACTTTCGTGCACCTATTTCCTCGCTTAATCATTTCAATCCTCCCTAATAAGTAAATAAATAAATAAACAAATATGTAAATAAATAAATAAATAAATAAATAAATAAATAAATAATCTTTGTAGGAAAGCAATAAAGCATTACCTATTAACGTAAAGCAACTAGTTGACGGTTTAATAGTACCGTTATGTATTTTAGGTTTCACGCAAAAGAAATTTTAAATAAATTTTATTTTCGTTATAATGAAAAAAAAAACAATAAATTAACCATGAAATTACATGGAAGGAAACAATAAAAGACAGAAGGCATATAGCCGCACACTTTCATTTTATCAGAGAATGCTTCAAGGCATATTCAAATACCTTATTCAAAACAGAATCCACACCATCACAATAATATTATGTTCTTGGAATGAATATATATATTAGCCTCCTCCCCAATTAGCCCCCCTTCATCTTCTCTCACCATATCCAATACCTCAATAGAGGATTCAAGAACCTATAAAGCCCAAATCAGGTTGATTTCCCCCTCTAGAATTGACTTCCTCCCTCATCGAGGAATTAAAAACCGAAATGAAATAATCCCCACAATCGTATTCGCAGTTTTTCAATACTTCTGCAATACTCTCGTGAAATTAAAAAAAAAAAAAGAAGATAGGACACAATAAATGATCAGTTATGTGCATTCAAATCGTTATTCGTATGAAATTGATGCATATGTTGTTGAAATCTGCAAAATAACACAATAAAGAACATTAATTTTTTAATAAATTTTATTAGTAATTTTTTATCGGAAATTTTAATTTATATACTAAAAAAATAAAGATTTCAACATTTCAAGTAATAATTAAGCTTATTTATGCTGATGGGCAACGTCATATGTGGATAAACCTCAGCGTAGAACAGAATAATGCCCAGAATGGAATAATTTAATCGAATATTTTGGCTAAAAGGCATTATGAAACGCTGCTTAAAGTTTCCTATTTTGCACTGAGGTTTTTCTACACAGAACATCGCCTAACAATATCCGTTTTCAACCTTCTCTCTCTTCCTAGCCCTCTTTCCCCCCCCCCCCTCCACCTTCGCCCCCATACGCCTCATACAAGAAAGATTCTTTCAAGCACTAATTACATATATATTGTAAATTTTTTAAGGTTTTTCTACACATAACATCGCCTAACAATATCCGTTTTCAACCTTCTCTCTCTTCCTAGCCCTCTTTCCCCCCCCCCTCCACCTTCGCCCCCATACGCCTCATACAAGAAAGATTCTTTCAAGCACTAATTACATATATATTATAAATTTTTTAAGGTTTTTCTACACATAACATCGCCTAACAATATCCGTTTTCAACCTTCTCTCTCTTCCTAGCCCTCTTTCCCCCCCCCCTCCACCTTCGCCCCCATACGCCTCATACAAGAAAGATTCTTTCAAGCACTAATTACGTATATATTGTAAATTTTTTAAGGTTTTTCTACACATAACATCGCCTAACAATATCCGTTTCCAACCTTCTCTCTCTTCCTAGCCCTCTTTCCCCCCCTCCACCTTCGCCCCCATACGCCTCATAGAAGAAAGATTCTTTCAAGCACTAATTACATATATATTGCAAATTTTTTAAGGTTTTTCTACACATAACATCGCCTAACAATATCCGTTTTCAACCTTCTCTCTCTTCCTAGCCCTCTTTCCCCCCCCCCTCCACCTTCGCCCCCATACGCCTCATAGAAGAAAGATTCTTTCAAGCACTAATTACATATATATTGCAAATTTTTTAAGGTTTTTCTACACATAACATCGCCTAGCAATATCCGTTTTCAACCTTCTCTCTCTTCCTAGCCCTCTTTCCCCCCCCTCCACCTTCGCCCCCATACGCCTCATAGAAGAAAGATTCTTTCAAGCACTAATTACATATATATTGCAAATTTTTTAAGGTTTTTCTACACATAACATCGCCTAACAATATCCGTTTTCAACCTTCTCTCTCTTCCTAGCCCTCTTCCCCCCCCCTCCACCTTCGCCCCCATACGCCTCATAGAAGAAAGATTCTTTCAAGCACTAATTACATATATATTGTAAATTTTTTAAGGTTTTTCTACACATAACATCGCCTAACAATATCCGTTTTCAACCTTCTCTCTCTTCCTAGCCTTCTTTCCCCCCCCTCCACCTTCGCCCCCATACGCCTCATACAAGAAAGATTCTTTCAAGCACTAATTACATATATATTGTAAATTTTTTAAGGTTTTTCTACACATAACATCGCCTAACAATATCCGTTTTCAACCTTCTCTCTCTTCCTAGCCCTCTTTTCCCCCCCCCTCCACCTTCGCCCCCATACGCCTCATACAAGAAACATTCTTTCAAGCACTAATTACATATATATTGCAAATTTTTTAAGGTTTTTCTACACATAACATCGCCTAACAATATCCGTTTTCAACCTTCTCTCTCTTCCTAGCCCTCTTTCCCCCCCCCCCCTCCACCTTCGCCCCCATACCCCTCATAGAAGAAAGATTCTTTCAAGCACTAATTACATATATATTGCAAATTTTTTAAGGTTCTTCTACACATAACATCGCCTAACAATATCCGTTTCCAACCTTCTCTCTCTTCCTAGCCCTCTTTCCCCCCCCTCCACCTTCGCCCCCATACCCCTCATAGAAGAAAGATTCTTTCAAGCACTAATTACATATATATTGCAAATTTTTTAAGGTTTTTCTACACATAACATCGCCTAACAATATCCGTTTTCAACCTTCTCTCTCTTCCTAGCCCTCTTTCCCCCCCCCCCTCCACCTTCGCCCCCATACGCCTCATAGAAGAAAGATTGTTTCAAGCACTAATTACATATATATTGCAAATTTTTTAACGTTTTTCTACACATAACATCGCCTAGCAATATCCGTTTTCAACCTTCTCTCTCTTCCTAGCCCTCTTTCCCCCCCCCCTCCACCTTCGCCCCCATACGCCTCATAGAAGAAAGATTCTTTCAAGCACTAATTACATATATATTGCAAATTTTTTAACGTTTTTCTACACATAACATCGCCTAGCAATATCCGTTTTCAACCTTCTCTCTCTTCCTAGCCCTCTTTCCCCCCCCCCTCCACCTTCGCCCCCATACGCCTCATAGAAGAAAGATTGTTTCAAGCACTAATTACATATATATTGCAAATTTTTTAACGTTTTTCTACACATAACATCGCCTAGCAATATCCGTTTTCAACCTTCTCTCTCTTCCTAGCCCTCTTTCCCCCCCCTCCACCTTCGCCCCCATACGCCTCATAGAAGAAAGATTCTTTCAAGCACTAATTACATATATATTGCAAATTTTTTAACGTTTTTCTACACATAACATCGCCTAGCAATATCCGTTTTCAACCTTCTCTCTCTTCCTAGCCCTCTTTCCCCCCCCTCCACCTTCGCCCCCATACGCCTCATAGAAGAAAGATTCTTTCAAGCACTAATTACATATATATTGCAAATTTTTTAAGGTTTTTCTACACATAACATCGCCTAACAATATCCGTTTTCAACCTTCTCTCTCTTCCTAGCCCTCTTTCCCCCCCCCTCCACCTTCGCCCCCATACGCCTCATAGAAGAAAGATTCTTTCAAGCACTAATTACATATATATTGCAAATTTTTTAAGGTTTTTCTACACATAACATCGCCTAACAATATCCGTTTTCAACCTTCTCTCTCTTCCTAGCCCTCTTTCCCCCCCCTCCACCTTCGCCCCCATACGCCTCATAGAAGAAAGATTCTTTCAAGCACTAATTACATATATATTGCAAATTTTTTAACGTTTTTCTACACATAACATCGCCTAGCAATATCCGTTTTCAACCTTCTCTCTCTTCCTAGCCCTCTTTCCCCCCCCTCCACCTTCGCCCCCATACGCCTCATAGAAGAAAGATTCTTTCAAGCACTAATTACATATATATTGCAAATTTTTTAAGGTTTTTCTACACATAACATCGCCTAACAATATCCGTTTTCAACCTTCTCTCTCTTCCTAGCCCTCTTTCCCCCCCCTTCGCCCCCATACGCCTCATAGAAGAAAGATTCTTGCAAGCACTAATTACATATATATTGCAAATTTTTTAAGGTTTTTCCACACATAACATCGCCTAACAATATCCGTTTTCAACCTTCTCTCTCTTCCTAGCCCTCTTCCCCCCCCTCCACCTTCGCCCCATACGCCTCATAGAAGAAAGATTCTTGCAAGCACTAATTACATATATATTGCAAATTTTTTAAGGTTTTTCTACACATAACATCGCCTAACAATATCCGTTTTCAACCTTCTCTCTCTTCCTAGCCCTCCTTCCCCCCCCTCCACCTTCGCCCCCATACGCCTCATAGAAGAAAGATTCTTTCAAGCACTAATTACATATATATTGCAAATTTTTTAAGGTTTTTCTACACATAACATCGCCTAACAATATCCGTTTTCAACCTTCTCTCTCTTCCTTGCCCTCTTTCCCCCCCCCTCCACCTTCGCCCCCATACGCCTCATAGAAGAAAGATTCTTTCAAGCACTAATTACATATATATTGCAAATTTTTTAAGGTTTTTCTACACATAACATCGCCTAACAATATCCGTTTTCAACCTTCTCTCTCTTCCTAGCCCTCTTCCCCCCCCTCCACCTTCGCCCCCATACGCCTCATAGAAGAAAGATTCTTTCAAGCACTAATTACATATATATTGCAAATTTTTTAAGGTTTTTCTACACATAACATCGCCTAACAATATCCGTTTTCAACCTTCTCTCTCTTCCTTGCCCTCTTTCCCCCCCTCCACCTTCGCCCCCATACGCCTCATAGAAGAAAGATTCTTTCAAGCACTAATTACATATATATTGCAAATTTTTTAAGGTTTTTCTACACATAATATCGCCTAACAATATCCGTTTTCAACCTTCTCTCTCTTCCTAGCCCTCTTTCCCCCCCCCTCCACCTTCGCCCCCATACGCCTCATAGAAGAAAGATTCTTTCAAGCACTAATTACATATATATTGCAAATTTTTTAAGGTTTTTCTACACATAACATCACCTAACAATATCCGTTTTCAACCTTCTCTCTTTTCCTAGCCCTCTTCCCCCCCCCCCCCCTCCACCTTCGCCCCCATACGCCTCATAGAAGAAAGATTCTTTCAAGCACTATTTACATATATATTGCAAATTTTTTAAGGTTTTTCTACACATAACATCACCTAACAATATCCGTTTTCAACCTTCTCTCTCTTCCTAGCCCTCTTCCCCCCCTCCACCTTCGCCCCCATACGCCTCATAGAAGAAAGATTCTTTCAAGCACTAATTACATATATATTGCAAATTTTTTAAGGTTTTTCTACACATAACATCGCCTAACAATATCCGTTTTCAACCTTCTCTCTCTTCCTAGCCCTCTTTCCCCCCCTCCACCTTCGCCCCCATACGCCTCATAGAAGAAAGATTCTTTCAAGCACTAATTACATATATATTGCAAATTTTTTAAGGTTTTTCTACACATAACATCGCCTAACAATATCCGTTTTCAACCTTCTCTCTCTTCCTAGCCCTCTTTCCCCCCTCCACCTTCGCCCCCATACGCCTCATAGAAGAAAGATTCTTTCAAGCACTAATTACATATATATTGCAAATTTTTTAAGGTTTTTCTACACATAACATCACCTAACAATATCCGTTTTCAACCTTCTCTCTTTTCCTAGCCCTCTTCCCCCCCCCCCCTCCACCTTCGCCCCCATACGCCTCATAGAAGAAAGATTCTTTCAAGCACTAATTACATATATATTGCAAATTTTTTAAGGTTTTTCTACACATAACATCACCTAACAATATCCGTTTTCAACCTTCTCTCTCTTCCTAGCCCTCTTCCCCCCCTCCACCTTCGCCCCCATACGCCTCATAGAAGAAAGATTCTTTCAAGCACTAATTACATATATATTGCAAATTTTTTAAGGTTTTTCTACACATAACATCGCCTAACAATATCCGTTTTCAACCTTCTCTCTCTTCCTAGCCCTCTTTCCCCCCCCCTCCACCTTCGCCCCCATACGCCTCATAGAAGAAAGATTCTTGCAAGCACTAATTACATATATATTGCAAATTTTTTAAGGTTTTTCTACACATAACATCGCCTAACAATATCCGTTTTCAACCTTCTCTCTCTTCCTAGCCCTCTTTCCCCCCCCTCCACCTTCGCCCCCATACGCCTCATAGAAGAAAGATTCTTTCAAGCACTAATTACATATATATTGCAAATTTTTTAAGGTTTTTCTACACATAACATCGCCTAACAATATCCGTTTTCAACCTTCTCTCTCTTCCTAGCCCTCTTTCCCCCCCCTCCACCTTCGCCCCCATACGCCTCATAGAAGAAAGATTCTTGCAAGCACTAATTACATATATATTGCAAATTTTTTAAGGTTTTTCCACACATAACATCGCCTAACAATATCCGTTTTCAACCTTCTCTCTCTTCCTAGCCCTCTTTCCCCCCCCCCCCTTCGCCCCCATACGCCTCATAGAAGAAAGATTCTTTCAAGCACTAATTACATATATATTGCAAATTTTTTAAGGTTTTTCTACACATAACATCGCCTAACAATATCCGTTTTCAACCTTCTCTCTCTTCCTAGCCCTCTTTCCCCCCCCCCCCTCCACCTTCGCCCCCATACGCCTCATAGAAGAAAGGTTCTTGCAAGCACTAATTACATATATATTGCAAATTTTTTAAGGTTTTTCTACACATAACATCGCCTAACAATATCCGTTTTCAACCTTCTCTCTCTTCCTAGCCCTCTTCCCCCCCCTCCACCTTCGCCCCATACGCCTCATAGAAGAAAGATTCTTGCAAGCACTAATTACATATATATTGCAAATTTTTTAAGGTTTTTCTACACATAACATCGCCTAACAATATCCGTTTTCAACCTTCTCTCTCTTCCTTGCCCTCTTTCCCCCCCCTCCACCTTCGCCCCCATACGCCTCATAGAAGAAAGATTCTTTCAAGCACTAATTACATATATATTGCAAATTTTTTAAGGTTTTTCTACACATAACATCGCCTAACAATATCCGTTTTCAACCTTCTCTCTCTTCCTAGCCCTCTTCCCCCCCCTCCACCTTCGCCCCCATACGCCTCATAGAAGAAAGATTCTTTCAAGCACTAATTACATATATATTGCAAATTTTTTAAGGTTTTTCTACACATAACATCACCTAACAATATCCGTTTTCAACCTTCTCTCTCTTCCTAGCCCTCTTCCCCCCCCTCCACCTTCGCCCCCATACGCCTCATAGAAGAAAGATTCTTTCAAGCACTAATTACATATATATTGCAAATTTTTTAAGGTTTTTCTACACATAACATCGCCTAACAATATCCGTTTTCAACCTTCTCTCTCTTCCTAGCCCTCTTTCCCCCCCTCCACCTTCGCCCCCATACGCCTCATAGAAGAAAGATTCTTTCAAGCACTAATTACACATATATTGCAAATTTTTTAAGGTTTTTCTACACATAACATCGCCTAACAATATCCGTTTTCAACCTTCTCTCTCTTCCTTGCCCTCCCCCCCCCCTCCACCTTCGCCCCCATACGCCTCATAGAAGAAAGATTCTTTCAAGCACTAATTACATATATATTGCAAATTTTTTAAGGTTTTTCTGCACATAACATCACCTAACAATATCCGTTTTCAACCTTCTCTCTCTTCCTAGCCCTCTTTCCCCCCCCCCCCTCCACCTTCGCCCCCATACGCCTCATAGAAGAAAGATTCTTTCAAGCACTAATTACATATATATTGCAAATTTTTTAAGGTTTTTCTACACATAACATCGCCTAACAATATCCGTTTTCAACCTTCTCTCTCTTCCTAGCCCTCTTTCCCCCCCCCTCCACCTTCGCCCCCATACGCCTCATACAAGAAAGATTCTTTCAAGCACTAATTACATATATATTACAAATTTTTTAAGGTTTTTCTACACATAACATCGCCTAACAATATCCGTTTTCAACCTTCTCTCTCTTCCTAGCCCTCTTTCCCCCCCTCCACCTTCGCCCCCATACGCCTCATAGAAGAAAGATTCTTTCAAGCACTAATTACATATACATTGCAAATTTTTTAAGGTTTTTCTACACATAAGATCACCTAACAATATCCGTTTTCAACCTTCTCTCTCTTCCTAGCCCTCTTCCCCCCCCTCCACCTTCGCCCCCATACGCCTCATAGAAGAAAGATTCTTTCAAGCACTAATTACATATATATTGCAAATTTTTTAAGGTTTTTCTACACATAACATCGCCTAACAATATCCGTTTTCAACCTTCTCTCTCTTCCTAGCCCTCTTTCCCCCCCCCTCCACCTTCGCCCCCATACGCCTCATACAAGAAAGATTCTTTCAAGCACTAATTACATATATATTGCAAATTTTTTAAGGTTTTTCTACACATAACATCGCCTAACAATATCCGTTTTCAACCTTCTCTCTCTTCCTAGCCCTCTTTCCCCCCCTCCACCTTCGCCCCCATACGCCTCATAGAAGAAAGATTCTTTCAAGCACTAATTACATATATATTGCAAATTTTTTAAGGTTTTTCTACACATAACATCGCCTAACAATATCCGTTTTCAACCTTCTCTCTCTTCCTAGCCCTCTTCCCCCCCCCCCTCCACCTTCGCCCCCATACGCCTCATAGAAGAAAGATTCTTTCAAGCACTAATTACATATATATTGCAAATTTTTTAAGGTTTTTCTACACATAACATCGCCTAACAATATCCGTTTTCAACCTTCTCTCTCTTCCTAGCCCCCTTTCCCCCCCCTCCACCTTCGCCCCCATACGCCTCATACAAGAAAGATTCTTTCAAGCACTAATTACATATATATTGCAAATTTTTTAAGGTTTTTCTACACATAACATCGCCTAACAATATCCGTTTTCAACCTTCTCTCTCTTCCTAGCCCTCTTTCCCCCCCCTCCACCTTCGCCCCCATACGCCTCATAGAAGAAAGATTCTTTCAAGCACTAATTACATATATATTGCAAATTTTTTAAGGTTTTTCTACACATAACATCGCCTAACAATATCCGTTTTCAACCTTCTCTCTCTTCCTAGCCCTCTTTCCCCCCCCCTCCACCTTCGCCCCCATACGCCTCATAGAAGAAAGATTCTTGCAAGCACTAATTACATATATATTGCAAATTTTTTAAGGTTTTTCTACACATAACATCGCCTAACAATATCCGTTTTCAACCTTCTCTCTCTTCCTGGCCCTCTTTCCCCCCCCTCCACCTTCGCCCCCATACGCCTCATAGAAGAAAGATTCTTTCAAGCACTAATTACATATATATTGCAAATTTTTTAAGGTTTTTCTACACATAACATCGCCTAACAATATCCGTTTTCAACCTTCTCTCTCTTCCTTGCCCTCTTCCCCCCCTCCACCTTCGCCCCCATACGCCTCATAGAAGAAAGATTCTTTCAAGCACTAATTACATATATATTGCAAATTTTTTAAGGTTTTTCTACACATAACATCGCCTAACAATATCCGTTTTCAACCTTCTCTCTCTTCCTTGCCCTCTTTCCCCCCCTCCACCTTCGCCCCCATACGCCTCATAGAAGAAAGATTCTTTCAAGCACTAATTACATATATATTGCAAATTTTTTAAGGTTTTTCTACACATAACATCGCCTAACAATATCCGTTTTCAACCTTCTCTCTCTTCCTAGCCCTCTTTCCCCCCCTCCACCTTCGCCCCCATACGCCTCATAGAAGAAAGATTCTTTCAAGCACTAATTACATATATATTGCAAATTTTTTAAGGTTTTTCTACACATAACATCACCTAACAATATCCGTTTTCAACCTTCTCTCTCTTCCTAGCCCTCTTTCCCCCCCCTCCACCTTCGCCCCCATACGCCTCATAGAAGAAAGATTCTTTCAGGCACTAATTACATATATATTGCAAATTTTTTAAGGTTTTTCTACACATAACATCGCCTAACAATATCCGTTTTCAACCTTCTCTCTCTTCCTAGCCCTCTTTCCCCCCCCCTCCACCTTCGCCCCCATACGCCTCATAGAAGAAAGATTCTTTCAAGCACTAATTACATATATATTGCAAATTTTTTAAGGTTTTTCTACACATAACATCGCCTAACAATATCCGTTTTCAACCTTCTCTCTCTTCCTTGCCCTCTTTCCCCCCCCTCCACCTTCGCCCCCATACGCCTCATAGAAGAAAGATTCTTTCAAGCACTAATTACATATATATTGCAAATTTTTTAAGGTTTTTCTACACATAACATCGCCTAACAATATCCGTTTTCAACCTTCTCTCTCTTCCTTGCCCTCTTTCCCCCCCCTCCACCTTCGCCCCCATACGCCTCATAGAAGAAAGATTCTTTCAAGCACTAATTACATATATATTGCAAATTTTTTAAGGTTTTTCTACACATAACATCGCCTAACAATATCCGTTTTCAACCTTCTCTCTCTTCCTAGCCCTCTTTCCCCCCCCCCTCCACCTTCGCCCCCATACGCCTCATAGAAGAAAGATTCTTTCAAGCACTAATTACATATATATTGCAAATTTTTTAAGGTTTTTCTACACATAACATCGCCTAACAATATCCGTTTTCAACCTTCTCTCTCTTCCTAGCCCTCTTTCCCCCCCCTCCACCTTCGCCCCCATACGCCTCATAGAAGAAAGATTCTTTCAAGCACTAATTACATATATATTGCAAATTTTTTAAGGTTTTTCTACACATAACATCACCTAACAATATCCGTTTTCAACCTTCTCTCTCTTCCTAGCCATCTTTCCCCCCCCCTCCACCTTCGCCCCCATACGCCTCATAGAAGAAAGATTCTTTCAAGCACTAATTACATATATATTGCAAATTTTTTAAGGTTTTTCTACACATAACATCGCCTAACAATATCCGTTTTCAACCTTCTCTCTCTTCCTAGCCCTCTTTCCCCCCCCCTCCACCTTCGCCCCCATACGCCTCATACAAGAAAGATTGTTTCAAGCACTAATTACATATATATTGCAAATTTTTTAAGGTTTTTCTACACATAACATCGCCTAACAATATCCGTTTTCAACCTTCTCTCTCTTCCTAGCCCTCTTTCCCCCCCCTCCCCTCCACCTTCGCCCCCATACGCCTCATAGAAGAAAGATTCTTTCAAGCACTAATTACATATATATTGCAAATTTTTTAAGGTTTTTCTACACATAAGATCACCTAACAATATCCGTTTTCAACCTTCTCTCTCTTCCTAGCCCTCTTCCCCCCCCCTCCACCTTCGCCCCCATACGCCTCATAGAAGAAAGATTCTTTCAAGCACTAATTACATATATATTGCAAATTTTTTAAGGTTTTTCTACACATAACATCGCCTAACAATATCCGTTTTCAACCTTCTCTCTCTTCCTAGCCCTCTTTCCCCCCCCCTCCACCTTCGCCCCCATACGCCTCATAGAAGAAAGATTCTTTCAAGCACTAATTACATATATATTGCAAATTTTTTAAGGTTTTTCTACACATAACATCACCTAACAATATCCGTTTTCAACCTTCTCTCTCTTCCTAGCCATCTTTCCCCCCCCTCCACCTTCGCCCCCATACGCCTCATAGAAGAAAGATTCTTTCAAGCACTAATTACATATATATTGCAAATTTTTTAAGGTTTTTCTACACATAACATCGCCTAACAATATCCGTTTTCAACCTTCTCTCTCTTCCTAGCCCTCTTTCCCCCCCCCCTCCACCTTCGCCCCCATACGCCTCATACAAGAAAGATTGTTTCAAGCACTAATTACATATATATTGCAAATTTTTTAAGGTTTTTCTACACATAACATCGCCTAACAATATCCGTTTTCAACCTTCTCTCTCTTCCTAGCCCTCTTTCCCCCCCCCTCCACCTTCGCCCCCATACGCCTCATAGAAGAAAGATTCTTTCAAGCACTAATTACATATATATTGCAAATTTTTTAAGGTTTTTCTACACATAACATCACCTAACAATATCCGTTTTCAACCTTCTCTCTCTTCCTAGCCATCTTTCCCCCCCCTCCACCTTCGCCCCCATACGCCTCATAGAAGAAAGATTCTTTCAAGCACTAATTACATATATATTGCAAATTTTTTAAGGTTTTTCTACACATAACATCGCCTAACAATATCCGTTTTCAACCTTCTCTCTCTTCCTAGCCCTCTTTCCCCCCCCTCCACCTTCGCCCCCATACGCCTCATACAAGAAAGATTGTTTCAAGCACTAATTACATATATATTGCAAATTTTTTAAGGTTTTTCTACACATAACATCGCCTAACAATATCCGTTTTCAACCTTCTCTCTCTTCCTAGCCCTCTTTCCCCCCCTCCACCTTCGCCCCCATACGCCTCATAGAAGAAAGATTCTTTCAAGCACTAATTACATATATATTGCAAATTTTTTAAGGTTTTTCTACACATAAGATCACCTAACAATATCCGTTTTCAACCTTCTCTCTCTTCCTAGCCCTCTTCCCCCCCCCCTCCACCTTCGCCCCCATACGCCTCATAGAAGAAAGATTCTTTCAGGCACTAATTACATATATATTGCAAATTTTTTAAGGTTTTTCTACACATAACATCGCCTAACAATATCCGTTTTCAACCTTCTCTCTCTTCCTAGCCCTCTTTCCCCCCCTCCACCTTCGCCCCCATACGCCTCATAGAAGAAAGATTCTTTCAAGCACTAATTACATATATATTGCAAATTTTTTAAGGTTTTTGTACAAAATTTTCTTTAGTTAATGCGTTAATCTGAATATACTACATACCATCAAAAAAATCTTCATTCCCGATCACTATAAATAATTTGTTGATTGATTTGAAACGTTATTAAAAAAACGAAACGAATTAGCACTGAGAATATCGCAAAGAATTTGTTCCCCCATCCCTATCCGTAAGGAAGGGACGAGTGCAACATGATAGATGGGATACTCCCTTGCCATTTTTTTTTAACTGCAAAACCTTATCGTTGAAAATATGAATGTGAAAAAAAAAAGAAAGAAGTGAGGAAAAAAACTAACTTCGCCACACAATCTGTTTGAAAGTCATGCTCCGATGACTCCACATATGCATATCGATAAAGAACCTAAAAACGCATTAGATGATGCGCTCTCCTGTTCGAAAACAAAGAAACAAAATTAGTTAATCTATTTTACATGCATGAAAAAGTAGATTCTTTTATTATTATTGGCTGGTTGAAAATTTTCTACAGAATATTTTGTTTCGAATTTTATACTTTCAACTATAAAAATTTTAAAACAGATGAAATTTGAATTTTTTCCTTCGAATTTCTGACAAAAAAAAATGAAAGAAAAAATTTCACTTTAAGTGAGAAAATCATTAATGCAATAGAGAATTTTTTTTCAGATATTAATAAATTTATTTTTTACTTCTATTTTTTTGATAAATAAATTGATAAATTTAAATGAGAATGAATATTTTCATAAAAATTTCGAGATTAACAAATAAATCATAACTGAAAAACAAACCAGAAAAACAAGAAGATGAAGGAAGAGAAGATAGCAAAAAAATATTGCTCTTGATTGCGCATTTCCCATCATCCAACGACCCTATAAATGAATTTCATTTCACTAAGAAATGTAAATTAACTATTCGAAATTCCAATAAGAAACTTTCGCCACCTTCTTTCCTCTCCCTTATTTCCTATCATAAAATCACTCCTTTCTTATTAAAGTACCCTTTTCACCATAAAACATAAAAGTCTACTTATAATCAAGATGTCTAGAAAACTTTTTTCTCTCAATAAACTTTTTTCTCTCATAAATTTTATAGACCGATTAGTACTTTCTTACGGAAGTCCAGTGATCATTGATCAATAACTACAATATAATATACTATAATTAGTGATTTTATCAAAAAATTTGACCTTAATTTTTTAAGTATTCAATGCTTTAGCTTTAAAAAAATATTTTCAAATATTTCCTTTATTCCTATATAATTTTTGATGATCAAAAAATATATATTAATATACCAATCCAAGAATAGCTTTATCATGTGGTCGTAATTGTGCATATTTGCGTTGTCTTTCTTGAATACTGAACTTTCTGAATGGATCGATATGCTTTTCATATTCATTCTCATAACGAACTTCCGCTTCGGCCGTATTCAAATTAATCGACTCCTGGAGACAAAAAAAAAAAAAGATTGCACATCACTCTGGCATCAAATCATCGGTTTTACCACCCTCCATCTCTTTCTTCCCTTATCTCCTTTTCCCTTTCAAGTTCTAAATGCACAGACCATCCAGCTATAAAAAAAGATCTCATCAAATACCTGCATCACATCAAACATTCCCGATTCCTAACACTATCAAACCATTTCAGCACTAACGATATCTCATTTCGATTTTATAAATTCACTAAATACATCATGCAATTAAACCTTTATCATAAATTAGAGAATATGATTCAATTATGCATAGCCTTTTTAGCAGTTAATTGATTATAAGCCGTCGAATCAAAATTTTTGAGATTCTCCGAATTAAAGCATTGAAAAGGCATAATGATGTAAGGACAATTTAGCAGACATGTGTGCAGACATACCGACATACACACAGACATAGAACAACAACCTTACCAAAGTTCACCCGTCTGTGACATACATATGTATGTGCAAATAAGGCGCGAAAAAAAGAATAAAAGGTTACAAATTCAATAAAAAGAGCATAAAAATAAACATTACCGGCTGTACTTTTTTACTCTGGTAGCTTTGAAGGAATTTGATTTTGCCATACATTTGTACGTTATCTTGATGAGCGTTATCCAATTCACTTTGTAATAGAGCGTTTTGCTGCTTTTGTGCACTCAACTCGAGCTCGAGCTCTTCAACTCGAGCACGAAGTCGATCCCTTTGTGCAGTCATTATTGCGAGCATATTATTGCCAAGATTGCTTTTTATATTTTTCGTTGCTTCTTGATCCATAACATTCAACTCGCGTGCAAGCATCTCCACTGTTGAGCATTCTTGTGTTACATCGAGTAACTCATCCGCATCAGCGCCCTTAACAAAACCTCGGGTGGAGCTGAAGAGAACAAAGATCGAGTTCGAGCTGAAGAAACTGTGAACAAACTTTCAGGAAAAAAGCTAAAAGTAAGCTCATAAAAATAATGCAATTATTGTTTTTTTTTAGCTCGTTTTCTATCGGATATAATGCTCGCAAATAGTATTGGAAAAGGTCTTCTTTTATGGTAAGAAAATTTGTTGAATATTTTTTGGAACATATTAATAGTAGCTATAAAAATAAAACAATAAATTAATAGTTTCATAATAAAAACTAAAAGAATTTATTATAATCTATCAAATTTACTAAAAAAAACTGATTAAATAATCGAACTAATTCAAATAGTAAGTAGTTAACAGTAAGTAAAACTTACTGAATAAGAAATGAAATTGAAAAAATTGAAAAAAATGAAAAATTCCACGGAAAAAATCATTCTTTAAAAATTCTAGTTTGAAAATAAAAAGCGCTCTCTCAATGATCCCCATCTACATTAAGCTTCAAACTGATATGAAAAAAAACTAACCGAAAAAAAACTAGTCAAAAAAGTTGCCAAATATTAAAAAATTATACATTCATAAAAATTTAAGAATACATTCATTTGAAAAAAAATCAAAAAATAAAAATAAAAAAATTTAGAGCATTACGTTCTAATATATAAAAGGTATTCTAACAATTAATAAATAAATGAACAAATGAATAAATAAATAAATAAATAAAGCGTTACATCAGCACGACTTCTTGGCATTGCACTATGCAGCGTAAATAAATCGGTTTCGAGTTGTTTCACGAGTATCTTCTGTTGCTCTAATTCACTCGTTAGCAATTGTTGTGATTTTTCTAATTGCGCCACTTGGTCTGAAAAAAAATACTATTTGATAGCAAAATTAAAGCAGATGGAGGAGGGGGGGGGGGGGGGGAAGGGGAAGGGTGTGAAGCATAGGGAAGATCCACTTCATCTTTGAAGTTCATATCTCTGCTTAAAAATTTCTGTAACACCCCTCCCCTCTTCCTCCTAATGAACTCCGAATTTCTGAAATTCTAAAAAGCATTTTTGCAAATAAAAAAACCCTTAGCAATTAATGTACCATTTGATATAGGTCATTGTAGACGTATAACAACGCTTTTATTCTCTTTTTATGTCTCTTTCTTGGAATGAAATATTCAAATTTCAGCATCCCCTCCACTCAAGCACTCCCCCTCCCCCACTTCCACCATCTCCTCCCCACCAAGTACCACCCTCTTTGTCTCCTCCCTCCGTCAACACCGTTTATTTGGAGCCTTTTACTGGAGCTAAATACCATAATTTTATTTCAGCCCCGCAACGACGCCTAGAAATGTGATGGTCGCATTTCTTTCACAATGTTTTCAAGTCATTGCAGTTGAACACCTAAAAGTCTGTTCATTCTATAATACAGCGCATTCAATTCTCCCTCAATAAACACATACAGTTTCGCTGAATATATAGCCTCTTGCTGTAAGAAAAAAGAGAACCCATAGCAATAAGAATATGAGAGAATATTCACCTCTAACGCTCACTAGCAAAACATCAAATATTTTTGCTGATAAAATTTAAGATGGTTATTCAAGTTTAACAATCAAACCCTATCAGTAAATTCAGTAATAAATCCAGGCTATTATTGAAAATGCTTACTTTATTGAATTATTTAAGTGCAAAAATGCCTAAATATAGATTCTACGCCATTTAAAAGCAATTTGAAAACATATGCGTATAGAACATGAATCTATATGCTACTTATCGGAATCATTGAAAAAAATTCTACAAAATCAATGAAATTTCTGAGAGAATTCGAACATTTCTTTTGGATAAAACTGCTAATCATAACACATTCCATGTTATAATCCCGTGTTATAATATGCAATTAATTGTTAGTGTATAGATTAAGCGCTGTGCAGGTTAATTTAAAAAAAAAAATATGTGGGTTAATTTATTCGATGAGGATATGGTGATCTTAACGATAAAAACCCAAACGGAAACCCTTTCGACTCTTCTGCGCACTAACTTCGAAATTAATGTATAAAAATAGCGAATATATATTTCAAATATATATATGTATATACATATATATATATATATATATATATATATATATATATATATATATATATATATATATATATATATATATATATATATATATATAAAATATGTATATGCAAAAATTTTTTTTTCAAAAGAAAATGTATGTTTATTGCAATTTCGCTGTACAAATAAACAAAATTAACATTATTGGAACGTATCATAGAGATAAAGCAAAAAAAAAATTTTAAAAAAACAAAAGAAAAAGACGAGTATCATATTCATAAAGAGTTAATGTTTGGAATGTTAATTAGTAAGAGAGAAATAACAAGAACAATTTAATAAATAAATTTAAAAAAAAACACGCACACACAATGATGCCATATTACATTGAATTCATATCAATATGCATGAAGAAATATTTTTTTTCTTTGAAAAAATAAACAAATTTAACGTTTAAAAAAAAATACATAAATAAGCCGAATACAAATAAACACACATACACACATACACATAAATAAACAATAAGAAAACTTTGGCATATTAAGAGAGATAATTTTAATAATTTTAAAGGTTTTAGCTAAGCCTATTGCTTTCCATAACGAAATAAAAATTTGCCTATGGAAAAATTTTTCAAAATCTAAAAATCTCCGCTAACCGATAGAAAATATTTCAAAAATTTTTGGTGTATTTTATGATATCGTAAAATTTATCATACTTCTGATCACATCATTTCTTACATGCAATTGATTGATTTAAAAAAAACGAATGTTATTAAAAAATAAAAAAAAAAACTTTCATAATAATATTCATTTTCGAATTTTTTAATGCAAAAAAAAAAATTTTTTTTTCAATAGAAAAAAAAAGTGGTACAATTAAGCACACTGGCAAAATATGAGGGAGCTTAAATGAATATGACTAGAGAAAAATTCACCGTTATTTCTTCAAATAAAAATAAATAAAAATACAAAGAGATCAAAGTATAGATTCAAAGAGAATAGAATTGTAATGGCAAATGGGCATTATATTTAGAGATCAATAATAAGAGAGAGAAAAAAAAACGTTCATAGAAATCCATATAAACTTTAATCCAGATATAAAAACAAAAACAATCCAATCCTTACAAATTAAATTAAAAAAAAAACTCTTTCGCAGTAGAGATTACTTCACTGTTCATCACGCTTCTGAAAAAAAAAACGATCAAAGAACACAATAAAATTTTAAATTTACTAATCTTTATAAATATTTTATTTTCATAATATTACATTAAAAATTTATTATTTATTATACGTAAATAAAGTATATTAATATATAAATTTGTTAATACTATAATCTCTCAATAGCAAGCAAAATAACTACAAAGTAATATTTGTATTTCAAATATCGAGCTGCAAAGATTCAAAAAAAATCCTCAAGTTCTCTTCTATTTTCAAATTCAAAAATTTCCGTTAGTAAAATTTGATCAAAGTTTGCTTGCTTAAAAAGCGTCTTAGGGTACCTTAAACCTTAAACTACCTAAATGGGACGAATACCTCCAATGTATCTGACAGTACCCTAACAAACGATGAGTACCTTTAAAGAGTTAGCAATAAAACCCCCCTCCTCCCTTCCGGATGAGATAGGATTTTTCAAGTTTTTTTTGAATATATCACCTCGAGATGTTGATGCTCGGCAATGCTCACTCCTAATTTCCCTTTTACTCACTCCCAAGACGGGTATATAAATAAAATAAAAATATTGAATTCAGCAAATTTTCTCTTCAACCAGTGCAATAATTGCGAATATATGAAATTATGCAAAAAAAGTGACTAAAAATAAAAAAAAATTCACCTATCCATAAACGAAAGAAAACAGCTATCTTCGATAAAAAAAAAATTTGAAATAAAACAGAGAAAACAAAACTATTTCTTCGAATTTTCATTGGAAAAATTTTCCACTTTCGAAAAAATAAAATAAAAAAAATCCATTAAATTCTTCGCATAAATAACTCCTAAATTCAATAGTTAAAGAAATAAAAAAAAATTAATAAAAAAATACCACAAAATAAAATTTTTTATGCATTCTTAGCGGCAGCAATCATCTGCATCCTTGCTATCGCTTTATCGAGCTGACTATTTCCACGTCCTTCCGACGTATTATTTCGTGTCGTTTTACGTGTCGTCGCATCAGCGGTCACCATCGTTGGTGACCAATGGCTTACCGGCAAAGGTTTAGACAATTCCAATAGTTCAGCCAAATCCTGTTTAATACGAAAAATATGTTTGCCAATCATGTGAAACGGTAAAAAAATTACCGTTATAACGATTGCATACCTAAAAGGAACAGCGAAAATGCAGAAACGTCCCCTTCCCCCCTCTCACCTCCACCTCCCCTCTCCATAGAAAAATTTAAACCTTGACCGTTTGTGCACCAACTAATCCACATGAATTACATCCATTATTACTATTACCACCTATTATTATTTACAATGATTATTTGCCACATATTTTCACCAAGGAAACGTTTAAAAAAATTAAACAATGGGATGCCATAAAAAGTCTACGAAATCGTTGAGCAGATAGATAAGTTACTGAATAAATAAAAGTCACATCCTTACTTATATACCTCTCAAAAAAGTTACTATTTCACCTCATTTTTTTAAATATTTTTATTTGTATTTTCAATATTTTCAACTTAATCCATTCTCAAAGTACAAAAAACGGAATATGTGAATTTTTTTCATAAAGTATACCCAACGTACAAACAGACATCCAACGCTGATCCCATAAAATATGCAAAAATTAAACGACGGCGGCATATAATTACAAGAAATCGATGTAGTTCGTAATACGAAGCTGCAATAAACTCCAGATGTCTCAGCTATATTTAAGGAATAAGGCTTAAATGAAAAAAAAAAACAATCCAAATTTACCTGTTGCCATCGATCAGTGCTTTTAGTCGATGAACGTTTCGATCTTGTATCACCATTTTGAGTTTTACCCTCTTTAAGATTCGCCTGAAATATATTGTCATCTAGGAAACCATAAACAAGAAAACGAATGCTTCATTCCAAACAAGAAAAAAACGGATTCTGCAAACTAACTTTTGTGGATATTCCATTACCGCCTCCATTCCTCAGAAAAAAATTCAATGCGAAATTACCTACCTAAATTAGTTCATCCCGATGACTTATATCAATTACTAAACAGAATATAGCATAACGATTCCATGAAAATTTATTTCAGCATTTAATAAATTTCGAATGAAATAGAAACAATAAATGAAATAAATATAACAAAAATATTAAATAAACCTTATGTCGAGTTCGATAATTATGAAACCAATTGCTAACGGTGCGTTGAGTGAGTGATAATTTCTCTGAGAGTTGTTCCACTGTCCTTTGTGACGGATGTTGCTCATGTTCGAATACAAATTTTAGTGCCTCTTTTTGTTGCTCTGTTATGACAGTACGCTAAAAAAAAAAGAATACGTTCAATCTCTATTTAAGTGGAAAATCACTCTGCCAAATTCCGCTTGCTGAGTGAGCTGTCTACTTTCATCAAACAACTTTCTACAAACCAGGTCCATATCCCTACTTTTATAACCTATATTAACAACTAATTAAAGCATTTATTTATGTATTGCTATCTTTTACGGCCATGTAAGAGGGTCGAAGCCGTAGTTAGAGCTAACGGACTGGTAGGTGATGGAACTTCAATAACTGGTAAAAAACCGAAAGAGGGAGGAGGGGGGAGGGGGCAAGAAGAATTGAACTTCATCGAATGGAAATGCTTTAGGTGGTTAGGAGAGATAAAAGAGTCAACAAATTTAAGTGGATCCCACTGATCAATAGACTCTTCATCCCCTCCCCTTCCAAAAAAAAAACCTCAAGAATATCTCTCCAAATTGTTCAGCCATTTTTCGTTTTATCTTTTCGTTTAAGGTGATAACCTGCATCGAGTGAGCTAAGAATAATGTCAGTATAAAAACAATTTCAGATTCAAGCATAGCGGTTTTATTATAGATTGTACGGTATTCAAGCCTCATACAGCAGTCAAAATATCGTCATAAATAATAAACCCGCCACAGATATCGCGCTGATTACAATTGAAGATAAATTCACATTTATTACAAAGCGATAAACAGGAAAATAAAATAAAAAATTGCACAATAAAATAAAAAATTGAATACCTGTGCTTTCTTCGGAGGACCGGAAGCATTTTGTGTATTCGAAAGTGACCGCCGTTTGTGCGATGTGGACTTAGCTGGAACAGGTGTAGCCGCTACGGCAGCTAGAACCGATTGAACCGCATCGGCGACCGAATTTGTCGAAGTCGACTTTTGTATCTGATCCAATCCTTTCAGATCTTTCAACCATGAGGTCGTTTTCGAATACGACTCGGTCCGAGGTGATGACGAATCCCAAACCTTTGATTTCGATAGAAGATCGTTAGCTCCATTTGGAGTGGCTCCACCAGTATCATCGAATACCTTCAATAAAAAAAAAAAAACAAATATGCAAGGCCGAGTAGAAATGAATTCAACTTTTATTCTTTAGCAAGAAAATGCAAGCAACAAAACGACCGTGGAGGTGAGAAGAATAAGGCGAAAAATTTTCTGAAAAAAAAAACAAAGAAAAAAGAACGATTTTGAGGATAGGAAATTCTTCTTAGTAATTAACCACCTAAAGAGTTTTAAAAATATTCATAAAATGAGATAATAACTTAAATTAAAATTAATATATATAAATAGCAGACGTTGAAATTGTACAGTTTCAAGTAAGCGGCTAAAAAAACTCTAAAATGCAAAAGAACTTTTTTTTATATTTAACAAAAAAACTCAAAAAAGAGAGTCCAAACTAATGCGATTTGAATGAAAACAAAATTGCTCACTTTTCGAAGGACGCCATTTGGCCTATCGTTAATTATAGTCTCTTCTGCTTTCCTTTCAAATGCATCCTGCAACACAAAATACATACTTTTTAATCGATGAAATATACCATACCAAACTCTGATTTTTCTTATTACTACCATTCCAATTTACCGATTTGCTTTACTTAATTGTTATCACGATTTGACCATTCCTCCCCTGATACCATTTGACAACTCCTCGGCCCGATACGGGCCCTGACACGATTTGACCATTCCCCCTCCCTCCCCTGATACCATTTGGCAACTCCTTGGCCCGATACGAGCCCTGACACGATTTGACCATCCCCCCCCCCCCCTGATACCATTTGGCAACTCCTCGGCCCGATACGGGCCCTGACACGATTTGACCATTCCCCCCCCTGACACCATTTGGCAACTCCTCGGCCCAATACGGGCCCTGACACGATTTGACCATTCCCCCCCCCCCTGATACCATTTGGCAACTCCTTGGCCCGATACGAGCCCTGACACGATTTGACCATTCCCCCCCCCCTGACACCATTTGGCAACTCCTCGGCCCGATACGGGCCCTGACACGATTTGACCATTCCCCCCCCCTGATACCATTTGGCAACTCCTTGGCCCGATACGAGCCCTGACACGATCTGACCATTCTCCCCCCCCCCCATGATACCATTTGGCAACTCCTCGGCCCGACACGGGCCCTGACACGATTTGACCATTCCCCCCCCCTGACACCATTTGGCAACTCCTCGGCCCGATACGGGCCCTGATACGATTTGAGCACTCCTCGACCCCATCACCGGTGAGATGCATCGACCTAATCCCAATATGCGTCAACACCACGACACTATTCTTTCCCTTCTCAAAACCGATCAGGTATTTTCAGTCCCTTCATGTAACCTATGACTATGAAACATAACATACCTTCCAAAAAAAAGAAAAAACCTTGATTAATGAGTAAAAAAAAAAACAATGCAATTTTATACCTCATCAAGTTCTTCTTCGAATGCGGAATGTTTCATACGTAATAATCCCTCAACAGCGGCTTGTTTCGATTCCGATTCACTCTCATGACTCATCGATGTTGAGAGTGTTTCTGAACATCTCAGTTGTACTTCATTATTCGTTTCTGCAAGAATAATGCAAATCATTTTTCATTTCAAAAAAATTTCGAGTTAATTTTTTTATTACCCTCTTTATAAAAAAAAAACAGTTTGATAATTTCACATCATGTGAATAAATCTCTTCGTATAAAAATATTTAAGAAAACAAACCAGCCAATAAGAATTAAAATTCCTATTTTTTGGATTCGATTTCACGATCCGACGAACACTATCACCCCCCCCCCCCTCCCCTTGTAGAACCAATAAAGTTAGATAAAAAGATAAGTTAGATAAAAAAGATCAATCCAATATTGCAATAATAGAAAAGACGTACCCTCATTGTTAATATCGACCTTGTCAGGTGTAAATGACGCAGCTTCATTGAGGAATAACCTCATTCGAATAAACGGCTCACGCCCTTTCTGAGTGAGCATACTCCATGGCTTTGGCCTTGCTAGTAGATCCGAAACGGATCCTTGTGAAAGACCTAATACATGCTCGCCGAATTGACGTTGAGAGATCGAATTCGCACATAGATATTCTTTGATCTATAATTCAAGACTCCGGTTATATTAGGAACAGCCAGCTGGTGGATTAAAAAAATTCGCGATTTTGAGCAAATTTCGCTCGAAACCCGTTCCATAGAGAATGTTTTCTTATCGTCGTATGGTTTGTTGGTTTTTTTTTTGCATTTAAAAATGAAATCGGTCAATAATCAAACTTTTTAATGCTAAATACTTATTCGTACAAATATGATAAAACTTGCCACTCATCTATCACTTCCGCAAAACGACTATTAATTACCTAGCTAAAAGTAATTCCTGGAAAGCATATATGCTAGAGAAGTGAAAAATAGCACATAAAAAAAGAGAACAATGCAGCAATACCTGTCTGACAAGTTCCTCAGTATCGAGTACAGCGTATCGTTCAAGTTGCTCTTGTGTAATTGGCGACATACCCGCCTTACATTTCATCGCAAATAGAGAGTTGCCTTGTGCGAGAGGACTACCCGCATGGGAGAGCGACGAACATGAAGATACCGAAGAGCTAAGTGCCGCACTTGCCAAAGTCGACAACGATGAGGGTACTGGTGTCATCTCGGCCATTTCTTCCAACTTAAATTCAAACTTTTTTTCAATAATATAACACAACGAACAGGAATACACCTTTCATTTACCAAAATGCATACTAAAAAGACATAAATGCATTCATATCTGAACATCTAAATGACATATGTGATGCAAATATTTTAATAATCCTTACTACATATACATTTAAACAACCACTAAGTGCTTGTTTCTTTTTTTCTCTTTTTTAATCGCACATATCCCTTCCCTGATATAATCTAGAAATTCTTATAGATCCCTTCATCTCTTCTTCTTCTCCCCATACTTAAACATTTGTCACAAAGTTACGCAAATTTGTAACACTCACTTCAACTAGGAAAATTATACCCAATTGGGAGTAAGCTTCGCAGGAATCTTCAAAGAACAGATGATTTAAACCCACTTATTAATTCTTTAGCTCATTTTAAAATTTAAAAAAGCATCTCAAATAAAATTGCAGTTCATAACATCTACGGCAGCTTAAGATAGGGGAAAGCAGGAGGGAAGGAAAGGCACGAAAAGGCTTAACAAACCTATATCATTCCAATGAAAAAAAAAACAATCTTCCAACAATAGAATCTTCATGCGATGTTTAATTATCAATAACGAACCTTTTTTAAACTATTCGTGAATGATTTCTTATCATCCTTTAATTTTGTTGTCGTATTCGTAGTATTGCACGTTGGTCTTGATGCTATCGCTTGCTCCAAATGTGCCTCCTTTAATCATTACATATTTCGAAAAAATAATATTGACAAATATATTTTAAAAAATTTTTTGAATTTAAATTATAAACATGCAATCCTTCCTATACGATACAAACACGCAATCTTTTCATTAATAGTGATTAGAAATTAATCAACGAAAGAGACATTTTCTAAAGTTGCAAATGAAACCTTCGCGTAATAAGTACTTCTGCCTCGATGCTGAGAATAACCAAATTTCATTACATAAACCAAAATTCTATTGCACATTCGTAAACCATTTTAAGTGAAATTATTTTTAAATAAATATAAAATTTAAAATGAATATAAAATTAGAAATCATATAAATAAAAATTATATATAGGTTCATACCTGCTCTCTCAATTTGGCAAGTTCGTTCTGGAAAATAGTGATAATTTTTTCCTTTGGAATATCATCATGTCTCCAACGACTACTCGCACGAGGTGTGGCATTTGCACTAGCATTCGATGTGCTTGACATATTCCCCTTTAATTTCGGCAAATGAACCTTAAATAAGGCAAAATAGTGAGTCAACAATGAGCCAATATAAGAGAAAATGAAGGATCGCCAATTTAGCGCAAAAGGCCTTCCAACTATTATTGAATAAATTTTCAAATGAAGAGCTAAATTTAGACAGAAATTCGAGAAGCAAAAAAACACAGCAGTCCGAAAAAAAAACAGTGAAAAAAGACTGGCTGGAAAAAGACAGCAAAAAAAAGCGAACAGCGGTGATATTCTTAAATAAATCAAACAAAATTCTCCAAAATTCCGAACCCCCGCGCTCCAGTAAGCTTTCCTCATACTAGCCGAATGAAGCAATCCTGAATCAGGCAAAAACAACTCAAAGATGCCTACCTCTTCTGTAGTTTTGACGACCTTCTTGCCTGTGTTATCATCGGTGGATGAAGCACTTGGCTCTGCATGATATCGTGAAAGAGGCGCCATAGAAGCGCCTGATTCCCATAGAGATTCCGCTGGTGGTGCTTCTATTTTCGTCTCATCTTAAAAACCAAACAAATAAATAAATAAAGTCAACCCCGCCATAACACTAAAATTTGGTCATCTAATTTCATTTTATTCAATTCGAAGTTGGAATTTTTATACAACGAAAATAATAGACTAACACATTATATCACCTCCCGTGAAACTTCTTATACTTTCAAGCTTAGATTCGAGCACAAGGTCAATCACAAGGTCAAGCACATCAGACCGAAGAACGCAACGAGCGGCATAAAGACGGGCCAAGATAATAGCCTTTATATGCAGAAATGAACATATGTTTGCATGCAAATTTGTCTCCATCAAGATTTTATTTACGGGTGTCCCAGAACGTTCCTCACAGTATCGCCCAACAAGAATCGTAAAAGTTTACCGGCAGGTTGAATTCTTCTGGGTGAGACGGAGCATAAAAGTTCGATAGCCTTCACATCAGATATCCAGCCGTAGATTCGTCGAAATGCTTCGCGACCCTTGTCTGTCAACTTATTCCAATGGCGTGGCTTTGATAACAGTTCACTCAATGAGCCTTGCGACTGAAAATTCTTTTATAATTTACGATACAATAAATCACTACAAAACAACATGTTTATACTGGATCAGAGGTGAAGTCAGCCTTCAAGAAGGAAGATCTTAGGAGATCGGGCCAAAAATGAGGGTAAGTCTGCGGAAAACACCGTCTACGGAAGAAATAATGATACAAAATTTATATTTCATATATTATTATGAGGGATCGGTTGGGGGAGGGGATGAAGTTTGGAAGAGTGAAAGTAACCCGAAGTGTTCATGTCACGAGGAAAAATTAGCGTGAAAAGAAATTCCGGAAACTCCAATTGTTGATGTTACTTTAGATCGCAAATACATATTTGACAGAATAAAGGTTCTTCATGATTGAATCTACCATCAATTTAATTTGCTCGTCGCAAAAAAAACAAACCATCGCTTTCCCAGAAATAAACCCTCTCTCTTTATGTAATTTCTGAGAAAAAACTCACATAGAAAAGAGAACTGTTTATTCAGGTATCTTAAAACAAAGGTGCTCACCTTATCCCCCCCCCCTTGCCCCACTCCTTTCCCCTCCCCTACTTGTTTGCATGACAAGAAATATGAGAGTTCAAAAACAGCGTAAGCGGAAATGAAAAAAATACCTTGACTACCTGGTTCATGACGAATTTGGCGAAGAGCCGTTGTCCGATGTTATATGCAACCATGAGACGTTTGCACTGCCGCGCAATCTCCATTGTGTTTAGTGGACGCGATCCCAATTGTCGTACATTTTGTGCTACTCGCGCCTGCAAAAATTGTTACAAGGAATATAATTCACAACATAACTGATTCCCATTTTATCCTTCCCCTCCCCCACTCCCTGCCTCTCCCTCCCTCAAACACTTTTCTTGGGTTCCTTCTCTCAGACCAAAGGTAATCGCTAATAAATAAATAAAGCTATCTGCTGTACTCAATAAATACCTTATCATTTACAAAATATATAGCGCCATATAGAACAAAAGATTTTCCCTTCATCCACTACCTACCTTTACATACAGAAGTCAAAAATTTCCCCATTCCTTTCTCATGCCTCCATATACAACGATTTACCTTTTTCTTCCAGTTACATATAATAGAGTTACCTACTATTCCAGTGGACATAATCAGCACCTACCTACTGTACCCTATAGACTGTCTACTATACGGTACTGTACTAGCAGTGTTTGTATTCACAGATTCTTCAACAAACTACCTATAGTTAACACAATTACTCAATAAATCATTAGTAAGAATATACCTGTAATTCATTGACCACCTTAGCTTCAGCTGGTGTACGTGGTGCATCATGAGCACTAAATGACGAATTGCGCCCGAATTCATCGTCTGCCGATGACGTCACACTATCGGGAGTATGTGCCGTTGTAGTTGAAGAACTCGCCGTACACTGCAAACGGTAATGTAAATAAGTTCATACCCATCAAGTACATATAAACTCCCTTTTGTTTATTAAATGAGAACAAATTCAATTTTATATCCAATTCAGTATGGATGAGATAAATGGAAAATATTACCCCCCCCCCCCCCTCCCCTGAAAAAAACTGAAAAGAACTTGACGGCGATAGATTTCAGCATCAAATTAAACTTGTGACTGAAATTAGTTATAAACGATGAACCTGATTCTTATCTACATATACCGTACTATTCCTAAAAATAACCCCATCCGATTATCGTAAGAACAAAGTCTACCATATCGTGCGAATATGAATAACTAGATTAATTTAGTCACATGGAATCAAAAAAAAAAAAAAAAACCACAACAATTTGCCCAATCCAACGCAATGTACCTATACATCCGTACTCCCAAATACATCATCAATCTTTTGCATTCTAATACTAAATTAAAACTACTGCATAAAAATAAAATTCAATTATGCGATGTGTAATCGATAGATGAACATTCTAAAGGAAATGAAATAAGCGAAAGAAATTATCTTCTAAGGTTATTATTTTACCTGCCAAGGTTATTATTTGCAAAAAAAAAAAATTAAGATAACGAAATTACAACTAACCATAAGTAAGCTAAGTAAATTTGCCGCACAACGTTGAGCATCAACACCAACCTCATCGATTGTTTGTGCATCTTTTACCATATCATCCAACTGAAAATCACCCTTCTCAATAAAACCTTCAGTACTCGTGCTAATAAACCTTCACCTCTAATTATTAAAGGTGGCTGATTACCTGTTTTTACCACAACCCAAACTCATTTATATATAAGGTGGTCCAGAAACAGCAGTGTGTTGTTTATGGAGGTGTAACTCTGCAAATTTTAAAATTTTCTGGAAAATCCCGAAAAATTTTATTTGGAGACAGTCATGATAATTAACAATACAATAAATATTAATCAGTATAATTCCGCCCGGGTGCTATGGGGCTGCAATACATAGCTTTTGGAATATTTATAGCCCCAGGGATTTTATTAGAAACGGTAGTTATAAAAAATTATTCTCACATAATGTATAATAGATAAAGATGTCGAACCTGTTCATGTGACCAGTCGATGCTCGTGTCGTTTGTATGTGCTCCTGAAGCGACTATTAAACCCAAAGCATCCACAACCGGTTGCAATGCATCACAACTCAACGTCGTCGTACCCTTACCGCACGTATCGCCCTCTAAAACTCGTCACTAAACAGCAGAAAAAGGTGCCACTTAATAATCGCCTATTTTCATCCCCTTCCCCCTCTCCCTCCCTCACTCTTTGGAATAGTTTTTTTAATTCCCTATTGCGTGCTTATCACCGAATTATTGACTTTCAAAGAATTTCCCACAATAAGGTAATTGATAAGTCTTTTTAAACGATACCCTTTATTTGGGTAAAGCTTTCCCTGCCTATAAATTTTCCCTTTTTAGGTAAAGCTTTCCCCTCTATAAATTGCGATAGGATTAGAAACTCTTGCAATATTAGGAAACCATTTAAAGTCAACTCTGGTCAGTTCTGTATGGCCCATAATTTTTAAATTAAATCCAAAAAATCTGCTATAATATATCAAAATAAAATCAGATGGTTCTAATCTTTCCGCAAATCTCAGGGCACCTCTTTCTTTACAACCACTTATAGAACCTTAAAAATTCAACAATCATTCACACACACACGCACACAAATCACAATTCATTCCTCACATTTGCATAACAATGAAAAGAAAAAAATAATAATTAAAAAAAATAATTGCGTATCAATATACATAATTTTTATGAAATTTTTTTAAACAAATAATTAAAGCTTGCATGCATAGAAAAAAAACATTCATACAAACAACATCGATCAAACATCAAGACACAATATCGTCATGCAAATATACACAAAAACAAAACGACGAAAACCATCGAAATCAAGAGGAATGTCAGTGCGCAGAGTGTTGAAATTATTTCTTCGCAATATTCACTTCCCTCATATAATATTATAAAAGTTTAATGACCGATAAAAAATTCGCCTGAACGTGGAGACGTACTCAACATCTTTAGCTCATCAAGCAAGTGCTTTGTCATTGAGCTATCGCGAAAACATCCATTGGCCGTTTTTTGCTAAGATTTCGCCAATTCTACTAAGTGTACAAAACAATAATGTTACATACTGGGAAAATTACTAAATCAGTAGCACCTCCTAAATCGTGATCTTACTACTACTCGATCTGTATAGTACTCAACTCAGTATCATTAATACTTTTGCAAAAATTTTACTCACCAATTTCTTAGAGAAGAAAAAAGCTTTATAAGCAATAAAAAAATTATTTGAAAAATCTTGAAAATGAGTTTCGTTTTTGGTAACATTCAATTGTCAATTTTGAACCCATCGTTATCTCCTATTCTACAAAAAAAATTTTTTTAAGAAGTGCCTCCTGCGAAATAACTTTATACAATCGGCTGTCACCAACCCACACCAATCTTATCAGCTGTCATTAACTCGGAGTAAAATATACAGCGGCAGGAAAATTTTCAAATAAAATTTCGACCAATAAACTTCAATTTCCTAGTCATCAAATTCGTCGAAAAGCACAACATCAACAAATGCCTTCTACTATACGAAATAATGACGTCGCTAAAATGAAGCAATGACTAAAATCCTTTGATGCTTTTTCCTTAACAATTTTTCTGTAATTTAGTGCTATTTCAAGGTTCCATTACTGCCATCCTCGTGACGGATCACGCATGCACCATCAGCGACTATTCATAAAACCATTTACGCATCTAGCAAATATGAGACCAGCCATCTAGCCGATGACCACATGCTGACCACTTATCGTAGTGGTCATCTCTTCTTCAAGTTTTGTTTTAAACAACGGCCGATGCAATCAACCAGCAACTTTTTGACTATATAGCAATAGGATATAGGTAAACACGTTTCAAAGTGCTTTAAGCTCATCAAGCACCTACCATGAAGCTGTTGATTTTGCATTTTTAAGCCGACGTTATCGTTTTGAAGTCTTCGGCTCTTATCGACGAGTAGCTCCTCCAATGCCTTTACGCGTCCTCCGAGTTGAATTTCGGCTGTAGCTGTCGCCGAAGACGTCAATCCACTGTCTGTATCGGCTGTCCAACTCGCCTCCTCACCGAATTCTACACTCTTTAGTATCCTTAACAACATTCTCTCAAGTTTCCAGAACTTTATGGATCGAAATAAACTCTAAAAACTATAGTAAAGCAAATCGATCTTTACCAATTTATAACTACCTTTCGATTATGTCTTTTCAACAATTACAGAGAGAATACAGAACAAAGCACTATAAACATCTATCACCGCTAATAAATTCCCCTCCCCTTAGCATAACCAATATTTTTGGTCTTAGCATCGGCAATCACCCCCTCCCCCTCCTAAAATCTTGAGAGGGATATTTTGAAGCAATAATATTCAAAAAAATGAATCAACCATAAATCAAACCTTAATTCTTTTTTAATGGTTTCATAGTCGGACTGCGCTTGAAGCTGAGTCTCAAGCCGATCAAGCATCTCAGCATGACGTTCCAACTCTTGTGTCAATTCATCAATGCGAAGACGTGACTCGGTCGTCACTTCGGCGAGTTTCGTCGATAGATTTTTATTTTCTTCAAGTAGTTTTCGAATCTAGAATATTCATAATATCAGCTCATTAGTCAGAAAAAATTGCACAAAGATAGGCAATAAAGTTCCATTAAATTCAGGTTGGAAACTTATGCTGGCGAGAAAGAAGTATGGGGTGGAGAAAAAAGAAAAGATAACGAAATAAGGTAGGGTTGAGGAAGAGGAGATAAGGTGGGAGGAGGGGGGAGGCAACAACGACAAAGAACGGGACAACTTGCCCATTACCTTTATATTATAAGCACTTGGCAACAAGCGTTCTAAACCTCTAATATTATGAAAGTGATTATAATAGACATATATATTATTTATGTTGTAATATACCTTTAATTTACAGCGTTTACTTGGGATAATTTTATTCAGCATTTTCCACCAACAAATTCACTAATTGATTCAACTAACCGATGAAACATTGTACTCACTGATATTTTAACTGGAATTTTAATCATTAATCAATAACATATATGCAAATTAATTTAATAAAAAAAAAAATTAAAATTATATGCAAATTAACTAAACAAAAAAATAAAATAAAATAAAATAATAAATACTTGATTATCCTTTGAACGTATCAATGCCGATTCACTCGTATTATTTTCCGATATCGTATTCGAAGTATTATTGAATTTAGCAAGTTCTTCACGTAAACGTGTCACCTCTCGTTCAGCTTCCTTCTTCAAACAATAAAAATATTGGATAGCCAGCTAAGTTCAATAAACAAACAAATAAATAATTTAAATTAATATTACTGATAACCTCTTCTTTTTCTTTCTTTCTTTCTCCCTCCCTCTCTCTCTTTCTGCCTCTCTCAAAAAAACACTCCCGATTTGAAAAAAATAATTTTTAAAGGTCCAAATAAGTACCACCCACCGAAATTGGTCTAAAACAGAAAAAAATTTATAATTTTTTTACATCAATACGATGACATTAGTATGTGTTGAAAAATAGATTGGACATTTATGGATTACTGAATAATCGAAAATCGACTGTGAAGAAAATAAAGTAGATCATAATGATACGGTAAAACAACACAGGCAAAGTAGCTGTCAATTAAATTCACCACAACAAAAAGTCATTAAAAATCGAAAACAAAAGATGTACAGTAATATGGCACGACAATTCTAGAACTTGATCACGTTCTAATACAAATTCAAACCTGAATAAGTACAGTAACCTAGCAGCATATCCAAACCTGAATGAGTACGGTAACTTAGCAGCTTATCTAAATCCGAATAAGTAGGGTACCAGTTTATTCGAACCTCAATAAAAGCGAGGTAATTTGCTACCATAGTATGAAAATATAACAGTAAAAATATTTCAAACACATACAGCTCTATGTGTTGCATTTTCTAAATCATTCGAAACGATTTGCAATTGTTCATCTTGCACAGTTTCTTTCTGTTCCAATTTCAATTTTGCCTCATTCAATGCTCGTCCCATTTCACGATTTTTTACCTATAAAGCAAATATTTATTGATTAATATTTATTTATTTAATTAATATGAGTGCAATGAATTGAGTGATATAATCGTTTTATAATCTCTAATTTATCGTCGCCTAAAAGAATTGAAAATTTAAGAAGACTAAGCGGAAATAAAGCTGAAATTTGAAGTATTTAAATTATGAAATTGTTTATTGAAAAATTAACGATATTTACTCAGACGATAGAATTGTTTACTTCATACTGGAAATTTTTTATTTGAAACATGAAATTGATTAGTGAATAGTTCGAATTATTGGCTCTAAAAAAATAGAAATTATTTACTTAAAATGTGAAATTAAAGAATTGGTGAATTTCTCGCAATTAATAAAAACTTACAAAGCGAATAGGTAAATCTCACCTTGACGATAGGTAAACCCACAATAAAAATAGGTAGATTCTCACAAATCCTCCTCATCTTTCAAAATCCTCCTTCACGAAATTAATACTGTTGAGGTTTTATTCGATAAAATAGGCTTTAATTTAGAAAACCTACAATGCTATCAAATAACAGTTTTCTTTTCCCTTCAGATAATTTCAGTGCAGGTAAAATAAAGATTAAAGGCATACCTCTAAGTCGGTCACCGTATTCATTAACTTTTTGTTATCGGCATTCAACTCTTCTTGTTTAGTGTTCATTTCCTTTTTATAGACATCAAATTCAGCACGTAATTGCTTTTCTGTATTGTTCAACGCCGCCTAAAAATAATGCTCTATATTATAGGCGGCTGGTAATAACTAATGCCAGCTTGTAAATGCTGCAAAAATTATTATTTATATTATCAAAAATCAACTTGCAGCAACAGAAAAAAGCTCCTAGATCATTACTTCACTTATTCCATACAACAACTACGCAAATATGCTAATTATTTGCCACTGCTATTGATGACGTTCGGTGATCTAAAAATCGGTATCCATTCGGACGACAACCCTGAAATCTTCCACGTCATGACGGTCCGGAAATCTTCCCCGTCATGACAATCCGGAAATCTTTTCCGTCATGACAATCCGGAAATATTCCCCGTCATGACAATCCGGAAACCTTCCCCGTCATGACAATCCGGAAACCTTCCCCGTCATGACAGTCTGGAAATCTTCCCCGTCATGGCAATCCGGAAATCTTCCCCGTCATGACAATCCGGAAATATTCCCCGTCATGACAATCCGGAAACCTTCCCCGTCATGACAATTCGGAAATCTTCCCCGCCATGACAATCCGGAAATATTCCCCGTCATGACAATCCGGAAATATTCCCCATCATGACAATCCGGAAACCTTCCCCGTCATGACAATTCGGAAATCTTCCCCGCCATGACAATCCGGAAATATTCCCCGTCATGACAATCCGGAAACCTTCCCCGTCATGACAATCCGGAAACCTTTCCCGTCATGACACGGAAATCTTCCCCGTCATGACAGTCTGGAAATCTTCCCCGTCATGGCAATCCGGAAATCTTCTCCGTCATGACAATCCGGAAATATTCCCCGTCATGACAATCCGGAAACCTTCCCCGTCATGACAATCCGGAAACCTTCCCCGTCATGACAATCCGGAAATCTTCCCCGTCATGACAGTCTGGAAATCTTCCCCGTCATGGCAATCCGGAAATCTTCCCCGCCACGACAATCTGGAAATCTTCCCCGTCATGACAATCTGGAAATCTTCCCCGTCATGACCATCCGGAAATCTCCTTCATCATGACAATCCGGAAATCTTCCCCGTCATGACAATCCGGAAATCTCCCCCGTCATGACAGTCCGGAAATCCCCCTATCATGACAATCCGGAAATCTCCCCGACCAACAGTCGGTGATCTCGAAACAAATTTCTTAATCGTTCTGCATGCAACATTTGTTATCATAACGCTTACTGTCGAGCAAATAAGTATTCATTGATTATGATAAAACTAAATTAGAAATAAAACTAACGTTGCTAAAATGTATATTGCTCACAAATATGCTAAAATATAATCACTAAGCAATGAATTCATTCGAAATTCATAAGGAAATATCCGTATAGAATTGGAAAATATATAGGAAGATTAAAATATTGCAGCTAAATATCACTATCTAGACCATCTAAGCCGGAAATATACCTTTAAAAAAATGAAAATTCTATATTATACCTTAAACTATAATTAAAATACCTATAATCATCAAATAGTATGCACTCAGAGATTGATAAAAGAATATCAAACTTCATTTGCATATAGCAAATAAAAGAAATACTAAAAGGAATTGAGACTGCCTACCATGAGTTTATGCGTTAAAAGATAAGCAAAAGTATATTCCCCTCACTAGCGATGAATTCCTTTTGAATTATTATCTTGCAATCGTCGATCTGAAACGCTATCATAGCAGATCAATGAACTGATTTAATAAATATTTATGCTGATATATTTGATCGATTATGAATCGGTTATGTAAAAATTACCTAAAAAAGTCGATGGATTACCTATATGAGAGATCGTTAGATAATAGGATTGGAAAGAGATAGCATTTGGATTGAATATATCGCTATATTTTTCAATTGAAAAATGACAAATTTAATGGACAGTGAATTCACTTGAAAATTGCAATATTAGGGTATAACATATTGCATAGATGATAGGGGTCATAAAGGATAATAAGAATAAAAAGAAGGAGAATCATAACAGGCGAAAATAAGGGACACGAATGAGAAGAGAGAAAAAATGAGTAGGATTTAAGGATAAGAATAAGGAAAGATAAGCATTTCAGGATAAGAATAAAGAAAGATAAGGATTTAAGGATATGGATAAAGAGGGATGAGGATTTCAGGATACCAATAAGGAAAAATTAGAAGGATTTAAGGATATGATCAATGAATGACAGATGCATATAGAACGTATATTCGTTGACTCGAAGCAATAGAATGAGCCATTGATTTGTGGGCATGCACAAATCGATTTGAGTGTGCGATCTGCGATGCAATATCGAACGACCCATTGAGTGCCCGCTGGCGAGCTACTGCAGCTGTGTTTAGCCCAAACAGAGACAACCCAACGACCAATAATGGCCAATCGAACCCTTCATAAACACCAACAATCTTACAGCTTCTTCAAAGAACCTCATTTATATAAATAACAATCCACGAATTAAACACTCATCCCATGTCCTTTAAGAATACCTATCCCTTATAAATGTTAGGCAATCCTGCCAAAACGACAATTAGCATATTACATTATCAAAATTGATGCATTGCGCCGTAATTTTTGATGCTAAATTGCTACGGTTCAAAGCGACAGGTTTATATTTAGTATATATAAATAAATGAATAAATAAATAAATAAATAAATAAATAAATAAATAAATAAATAAATAAAAATATAAATATAAATATAAATGAATAAATAAATAAATAAATAAATATATATATATATATATATATATATATGCATTATCATAATAACTGTCCATCAAATATCCGGTCACTATCCATCTTTTCTTCTATGATCCATAGCTTCTATCATTCCATCACTATAACGCTCCCTAATAAATTCTTTTATCGATTGAATCGACACAAATTCCACAGATCAGAAGGTAGCAATACATTAATAATAATAGCAGCTTTCCAAAATAATCAAACAGCTTTAGAACTGCTTCCCTCCCATCTTCGAGATACGCGATGAGAGACTCCAAAAAGTGGAGCATCTGCAGGCAGATTCAAACACTTTAAGCGATATGAGGCAGAAAAAAAAAGGAAGCATCTTTTCTGTTTTGATATCGTCCTCGGCAATACGATAGACGCATCCTTCTAAGCCCCTCCGCTTCACCCCTCCCCCCCCTCCCTCCTCTATTACCTGTAAGGATGATCGAAGAGCAGATGTCGGCGTACCATCAAACTCTATCGCAGTTGTGATTGCGATTACACAGTAATTATAAAAGTGAACTGAATAAATATCATTGCGTCATATTCAAGGTGGAATTACTTCACTATTTGAAACCGTCTAGACCTGCAGCTAAAGTGGTGCAGATTTTGTTTCCCCCTTCCACTCTCCAACTCCGCCATCTTCAAAAACAGAATAAGTAGGCATGGGTCTAGGAGCCTAGTAGACTCAACAATCAAGAACAACAAACTTGCCTGAATATTATTTTCGGCTTCCAATTCGAGATGCTTCACTTTTTCACGTAATTTGCGCACCGTTAACTCTGAAAACACAAAAAAACATCACAATAAAACCACTTCCCTCTACTCGAATGAATTCAATGCTGTATTATCAATTAAATTAATTTCTAAAATAAAGCTTCTCTCCATATGTAAAAGTATAAAACTTTATTAAATTCAAAATGAGCTGTTGAGAAAGGAAGTAACGAAAAAAACAAACAATCTGAAGAAAACTGAGAGAAAATATGCAAACAGAATTTGAAGGGAATTAAGCAAAAATATCTCGGAATCAGCAAAATAGGAGAATATATATATATATATATATATATATATATATATATATATATATATATATAAAATAAAATAATAGGACATATTAAGGCGAAATAACAAAAACAATAGCGAAATAGGATGAGATACCCAAATTAAAAGACATTGGCCACAAGAGCACAAATAACCTAAATTACTACCTTTACAATATTAATCAATAAACACCTTAAAGCAATGATGCGAAATACCTGAATGCACTACAAATTGCTATCATTGAACCTATATTAACATCGAATTTAATCATTCAATAATATACGATAGACGGCATCGTACCTTGATTCTGTAAATCTGCATATTCAAGATGTAGATCTGCGAGTCGACTCTTCAGAAGTGCAATTTCTTCCTCACACGATTGTAGTCGTTTCACTTTCGTTAATAATGGTTCTAATTGTTCCAAATATGGCGATGGATCTATAAACGATATCATAAACAAATATAAACTGACATCAACACTAAATAAAATGAAAACAAGTCGATGAGATCCATCCCTTATGTGAACAATAGTAGCTGACAGTCGGGTGGGAATAAAGGGAACGATGAGAGAGAGAGAGGAGGGAGTGAGGAAGAGAGGGAAGAAAAATAAGTGATATGCAAATATCAAATATTCATATATTATAGAAAAATTCATTATGAAAATAATATTTTTTCAATAAATCAATTTGAATAAATTCATTACTATTCAAAAATTCATCAAATGAATTTCTGTTTTCAAATCAATAAACGATAAAAATGCTCAATGAAGATAACAAAACGTATGTGAGAGTTAAAGAAGTAATAAATGATCAATAATAAGGTTATACGTGAATATTACATACACCTTTTAGGCACATGTGAACGTTATATACACATGAATCGGCATAGATATATTCATATTATTCGTTACTTCCTTTTAGTTCAAGTAGGCATTTTTGCTATTGAAGCAAAATGTAAAAGAATCGTTAATGAATTGAGCGCATTAATTATAAATTATAAGGTAAATATAATTAAAATTACAACATCAGAAAGAAATAACTCGATGCCAATAAAACGAATATATTCACCTACCCTTCTTTTAACGCAACGTGCAAACTCACGTTGCGTTAAAAGAACTCAACTCATCATGCAAACTCATCTACGGATCAGCACAATCCAACACGTGATCTGCCATCTTAAACTCCATCTCCCCTTTGCTGCATAGAAAGGTGAGTAGATATTATAATCAAAATTGAGTTATAATAAAATTTCAAGCTAAATAATCAAAAAACAACGATCTGATCGATCATTAATAAAGCTTAGGCGATAAACGTTAGTAGTAGTGAGTGCAACTAAAACGAAGAGGGATAATTGATTACTGAGCCTGAAATGGAAGTGATAGGCTTGTGGCCAGGCGGTTGGCAATAGGGACTAAGCTAAGAGCACAGCACACACACACACACACACACACACACACACACACACACACACACACACCGACCAATTCATACAACAAATCAATACACAATTATGATCGACGTTGCACACTTGCACGACACTTAGACGCACGCTTGCTGCCAGCTTTCTGATTCCGCTTCATCAACTGATAAATAAACATCTATACGTGGCACACGATCTACCTTACTGATGAATCCGGATCCGTGACAACCTTATCGATCGTAAATATGGAATCTCATAAGTAATGGGTAGACCATGGAAGCAAGCATCTGGTGCATATACCACAAAAAGCAATTGCTGAGTAAATTAAAGGCTGTAAGAGTCACAGGCAGCTGTCTCGTTTGGGCAACAATCAAACAACAGATGGCCAATAGCCAACCGGGAAAAAATACAATGAATGAGATGAGTCCCCTTTTTATATGATAGGGCTGTATGCGTTGTTGCTTGTCTGATAGGACTGTATGTATCCTTGCCTGTCTGACAGGACCGTAGGTGTTGTTGCTTGTTTGACAGGACTGTATGTGCTCTTGCCTGTCTGACAGGACTGTAGGTGTTGTTGTTTGTCTGAGATGATCGTAGGTGTTGTTGCTTGTCTGATGGGACCATAGGTGTTGTTACCCTTCTAATACACCATGGTGAATGTAAAATGTTCCTCACATGAAACCAAAGAATTTTCGAAAAAGTTACTTCGGACTATTAATTAATATCATCGATTAAAAACAGGCTGCAATAAAATCCCAAATGCAGAAAAGAGCCAGAAAGCAGCAGCATAGCAAAAACATTTGACTATCTGTCTGTACCGTCACAGTATTCCTTCTATCTGCATTGTCACGGTAGTTTTATCTGTCTACCTGCATTGTCACGGTAGTTTTATCTGTCTACCTGCATTGTCACGGTAGTTTTATCTGTCTACCTGCATTGTCACGGTAGTTTTAACTATTTCTGTGCATTTCCCTCAAGAGTTCGATTTGTACAACGATGATGTTTTATTTCATTACGCATTGAACAGTTTTTATAAGTAAATCTGGCTGGCAAACACTCTTATTTCCTCATTCCTTATTGACTTCATGCATTGATTAATATCCCCTTATGTATCGCAACCTTCATTTTCTATTTATCGCTATAGCTGTTCAATAATTTTTTTACTTTTCATTCACAGCATCGATATTAATGTTATTACTATAGTAATACTATTACTATTATTACTATTATTATATTAACATATTACTATCACTATTACACTACCATTACTATTATATCATTATTACTCTTAGTATAACTATTATATAAAAAATACTTGAAAAAGTGAATAGTATTCGTTATAACAATATTATTTAGCGCGCATTTTTCAACTTTAATGACGTCATGAAATTAATGTACAAATCAACAATGTTTATGCATATGATACATTTTAGTATATTCGCTGACGATAGAATTTTAAAAATGAAAGCACCAGAAAGGGGAGGGGGATGGGGAGAGAGGGAGGGAAGACAAGACAGGATTTAGAAGAGGAGGCACAGCTGAAGAAGAGAGGAAAAATACACTTTAGCAATTAAATAAAAATACTCAAAGAAACAACTACTCGCATTATGTTTGCTGAAAGAATTAAAAAAGAATATAAACGTTACCAAATAAAAAAATTGTTGAAAATGAGAAAAAATTCAATTTCTTCTTACATTCTTCAATAAAACCTATCGAATTATAAAATTATTGATATTTAAAAACATATTTCATTAATAATTCGATGAATAAAATATGAGATCATCCTTAAAAAATAAAAAAAGTAACGTGAATAATCAACAAAAAAATAAATAAATAAGAGAAAGTAACCTCTCAAATACCAAAAATTTTTTTATAGAATATTATGCTAATTATAGCACAAATTATGCAAATAAATAGGAATAAATACGGAATAATTCAGGATGAGTCACTTATTATTCTTTATTATTTATACATAAATACTCAAACACATCAACTTTATAAGACTCGATTCCTAATATCCTCTGGTTGCTCATCTGTATGCTTCTTGCTATTTTCTATTTCCTCGTGAGTGGTGAAGAGGATAATTCCCATCCAAAATGGACTTTATTCGGGCAGATATGGTATCTGTATGCATTTCCTGACTCAAATTGAAAAACCCACTTTTGCATGTTATGCACAATAAACAAAATCACACTTAAAGCGATCATCAATAAACTGCATAGTTTTTCAGCTAACACGAACACTAATAATTAATAATATTTAATTTAATGGTAATAAAAAATAATAAAAACAAATAAATAAATAAATAAACAAATAAATAAATAAATAAATGATAAAAGAAAACAGAATAATCATAGTTCACAATAAACTTGGTTCAACGTTGCAAAATTTATTTAATTTATAAATCAAAATGCATCTTGTAAACAAACAAATTCAAAAACAAAACTACAAATTATAAATAAACAAACAAACAAACAAAAAATTCAAAACAAAATTAGCATACCTGGTACCTGTATGAGTGATCGACATAAATCGATCACTATCGATTCGGCCGCTTTACTGCGTAACGTTAAACGATCAACTTCCGCTTGAAATGCTTTGATTAAAGGAACTGCCGCTTTACGTATCGCCTAGAAATTATTCACTTCGGCATTCGTAATTAAATGATACGCATCTGCTTTTAATCATCATACCTGTCTTTACAGTTAATTAATCACTGAATTTAATTTACCTGTTCTAATTTAAAAAAAATAAATATATATGTACAAATAAATAAAATAAATAAGATAAATAAACAAACAAGTAAACAAATAAACAAATAAATAAATATATAAATATAAATAAATAAATAAATACATATATATATATATACATATATATATATATATATATATATATATATATATATGCAAATATATATGCAAATAATAACCATTTAGTTATACTCACGTTTATTACAAAAGAAAATAAAAAAATATAGCATTTACAGGATATAATGGGATAGAATTTGAAAAGAACAATGCAGCATTTATGCAGTAGAATGAGAAAAGAAAAAAATAGTACGTTTAAATAAGAGAGAATTGAGAAAAGAAAAAAAAATAGTACATTTAAACAAGAGAGAATAAGAGAAAAACAAAAGAAAATAATATGCGTTAATTATAAACATAGAATAAATCGCCTTAATATAGCAATAATAATCAACGTTTCATTTAAATAATAAATAAGTCCACTCCAGAATGAATATTTAAAAGGAGTGAAATAATACAGAAAATCTCACAAATGATGAATCGACAGGTATGGGATATCGAACTAGCAGCTGGCAAGAACTCATGACAGCCATATGGCGATGAACACTATCCGATCTTTGAAGATGGATAGCGGATTCAGATTCTTTCACTGAACAGAATCAATATTTCACATTTGTGAAGCAGTGAATCCCCACCTTCCTCCCCCCTGTGAAGCAGTGAATCCCCCACCTTCCTCCCCCCTCTGAAGTAACGAATCCCCCACCTTCCTCCCCCTGTGAAGTAACGAATCCCCCACCTTCCTCCCCCTGTGAAGTAACGAATCCCCCACCTTCCTCCCCCCTGTGAAGCAGTGAATCCCCCACCTTCCTCCTCCCCCTGTGAAGCAGTGAATCCCCCACCTTCCTCCCCCCCCCCCCCAATCCCTCCCCTCCTTCAATTCCTAACGCATTTCCAATCAAAACAACGCAGATGTCAAGACAGCAGCAATAGAAGAACCCAACTAATATTATATAACAAACTCTAAATTTACAAATAAATAATTAAATTACGCTCAGCAAAAAATATTTCACTGTTCCATTTATGGAATATATTTATTGATTCCACCTGGATTTAGCTTGTTTATAAATAAAACACTCATAATTTGAGGGAAATTTCCATCGTAATTTGTAAATTTGATATGCAAATGCCAAATTAAATAAATGAGAGTGTAATATTTGAAATATTTAAAACATTTTTGAAATGAAGTAAATTCAATACAACAATGCAAAGTGTTCAATAAGGTTGTCTCAAAAAAGATATATTTGAAATATGGTCGACAGCATATCAATAATTTATATTTTGCATAGCTGACAGAGACGAAGAACCTTACCCTGCACAGCGAGCCTTACCCTGCACGGGTAACCTCACTCTATGCGGGTATCCCTACCCTGCACGGGCATCCTTAACCCTGCACGGGTAACCTCACCCTGCATGGGTAACCTTACCTTGCACGGGTAGCCACAGGTAACAATTTATAGATATAGGATGAGAAAAAAATAACAGCTAACAAACATTTCATTGTTGTCTCTCAACATGCTAGACAACAGCATTAGCATCGCAGATCAATGAAGATTTTGGATGTGACAAGCAGCGTCCATCTAAATAGCCGGATGACCGGCCATTTGCGGTCAAGAGAGAACAATGACAATCACCCGTCCGGCACTTATCTAAGCCAAGAATAACACACATTGATCGTCAACCCGATCGATAGCACACATCACCGCAGATGGCGATTATCAATCATTTGCACACATTCAATCACTATGCAATTTTAAAACTACGCTTCTTAGAGTGGTCACTCTACCGGAAAATATCAACAAAATTTAGTGGACACTACATAAAGATAATCCCGAATGCGCAAATAAACGCATAATAAAAAGAAAAAAAAAAGATAAAAACCAACAGAATTTGAGTTTAAAATGATTGTAAACGATGCAAAACATTCATCAAAAAATATATTGGTTTCTTTTTTTTCGTTGAATATCTCGATAAAGATATCGGTGTTTGAAAGATGTGCTACGAAAATAGGTATTTTAAATTTAGTAGTTGGCCAATAATCCATAATTTGCGCTGGTGACTGGAACAAAGAACCCGACATTGCATAGGTGATAATTTATGGGTATAGGGGTGGGAAAGAAATAACAGTACTTCACAGGAAACCGTTCGATATCCGTGGAATAAACGACCTCTAAACGACGAAAAAACCCGTGGATGACGATCAAGAAAGATAAAGGTGAAAAAGTATGACCGGGAATAAGAGGGGATTAGAGATAAGAGGATGAATACTTGAGAGCGGGCAATTAAGGTAAAACTTACAACAAAAAAAGGAGCATTGATGGAGTCAAAAAGGAGTGCAATCATATGCGCAATGTGAACAAAGAACATCGATCGTGAATGCCTCAATACGAGAATTTCATCCCATCGCGTTGCATTCGATTCTCTAGAGTACTTCTTATTGAGTGCTAATATCCCTCATGTTCATCGCCCTCATTCAATCAATTTCTTTCAATTAAAAAAAAAAAAAATTAGAAGGGTGGAATAGGTAGGAAAGATTAGGAGCAAAGGAAGGCGTATAATTAGCAGATGAGGGAGCTCAACAACCTTGAAAGATAAAGCTTAGATATAACCAAATGAATGAATGTCATCGACGCAAAAACATCTGTCAATAAAATATTTGAGATCAATAGAAACGATATATTCCTCAATGAAAATTTTTTTCATTTTTTTTTCAGTAAAAAAAAAAAAGAATTTCCCCTTCAGCTACGATCCTTGATAAAAGGTATCATTTAAAAAAATCTGAGAAATATAGTTGCAAAAATCGATTATAATAGAGACTGGCAATGCATTTAACAAATTATTTAACGATTATGCTATAATATATAGCTGGGCATATTTAGAATTATAACACATTAAATACTCAATTATATATTCAAGGCATATTTAAAGTATTTGAGCAGATACATGATTAAGTATAATATATACCCATACACATTCAGAGCTGTAATACAATATACACTTGTAAATGCTTTTATTTGATCATATAAACTTGGTAATTTATATTTTAAAAAAAACAGCGAACTAGCCATAAATGATCAAACAAAAAAAAATCTCGAAGAAAAAACTAAATTCAACTAAGCCATTTAAATAATGATCTACCGTCGATCTATCGTCGAACATATTCAAATCTCTCAATTATTGCTGAATATTATCAAAAAAAACAGAAAAATGACATGTAAATTAACCTTGTCAGTATTTTCCCGAAATGCAGCACTCTCTTCAATGAGCTGTTTTTTACTTTGATCTCCATCATCTTGTCGTGATCCGATCGCTTTCACCTCTTCATTCAATCGTATCTACAAAAATATCGCCAATCGAATTCAAAAAATCGATAATCGATAATCGAGTTCAATAATCAATTTTTTTTATAAAATATCCCCCTTATCTATAAAAATTCTGTTAAATTACATTCACTTGTATGAAAATAAAAGTTGTAGATTTTATATGCAAATATTATAGATGGAATGCCCATCGTATCGATGGTGTTGGTGGATAACATGCCGCAAATAAATTCGACCCTCTCTTTTATTTTACTATCCTCCATATCAACAAACATCACCCTTATAATATAACCCTACCAATCCCCACTCGACCAGACCTTTGACCACTTCCGCCGCTTTCAGTGAGACCGATTCCCCCACCCTTCCCCCCCCCTCCTCCCATGTAGCGATAACTGTAGTGGATCGCAGAAACCTCAGCTAAGTAAGTTGGTGATCGGTATGTATTTTAATGCAACTCTTAAACATTTTTCACACGTAGTGTGATCGACGTTGTTTCTGTGGTCAGATGGGATTGAGGATATGCCCTCACTTGCCGAGGCATGGCTGACTAGATCGACCTTCTGCAATCCCTAAATATCGCGCAAATCCCACCTATATCCTGCATTGTCAGTGCAACTTTTTATCTACGCTACTGTATAGCCTTTTACCTATGCCACCATCTATTTGCCGCACCTGTGGTTTGCATAAAATAATGCAAAAATTTTATCGCAATAAAAAATGCAAAAAAAAATAAAAAATAAAAATAAATAAATAAATATTGCTTCAGCTATTTAAAGAGTGCATTTCTTTATTTATTGTTGTCTTCCAGAAACAATACATATAAGGAGAATGATATTTTTCTAGTATATAAAAAAAGAAATTAGAAGAAAAGAAATAACATAAATAGCAAATATGCAAATTTCAAGAACAACAATTAATTTATGCAAATATTGCGCATTTCGTAGTGAAAATACACTAAAAAAAGAAATTGCACCTAATATCACTAACAAGTTACAAGCTAATTAATCCAATCATCCACATCCAATTAGCCCAATTATATCTCAGAACTTAAAAAAAAATAAAATATAGCCCCTTCATCGACTTAGCTAATCACTAGAATTCGTCATAATAAAGGCGTATTTGATCGATGATATCATCTTCTTTCCCTCTCCCCCTCTCTCTTCGTTCCAATATCCCCCTCTTTAATTCAAGACCACCAATTAAATAAATTAAAAAAAACAAAATAAATAATAGTAAAATAAACAATAAACGGAGGTACATGTTCCAAGATCACCCAATTTCTGTCCCATTTATTTTTGCTCATCAACGAAACGCTCCGATGAATACGACTCCATATTACTAAGAAAATATAGTACCTCCACCCCCCTCCCCCATCCCTAATGAGTGAACCTAACCACTTCAATATTAATCGCATCCACTCTAATTAATTTGACTATTGATCACAAACCAGGATACTGAATAGAAATGATTTTATCGTTTTTTTTCACAACATACATCATCAAACATTTCCAATTCATTAAGATGCGATATAGCACATATTTGGCGGATATGTCAGTTTATGTTGCTATTCTTAAAATTAAAAACTTTAATAAACAAATTACTTGTTTCTCCTTCTTGCCTCCATCTTCCCCCCTCCCCCTCTCTGCTACCACGGAACTTCCCAAATCGAATTAAATCTTTATGTTCTGGTAAACTTTAGCAGTGGCAATTGTATTATGCTGTTGTGCGATGCGTTAAAACAGTGATATAAATATCATTAATCAATAACGCTTTATCGAAAATATGGCGCAAATGTCCGAATGTATGATGCAAGATCAACATTTTGGGTGGGCAATGCGATGAAGCAGCACTATCGAGAGACACACATCAATGGGTATTTCCACTTCATGCATATATATATAGACGGATGGTGACGATTGCATCGAAAATCAATCGTCGACCAACAACGAACCCACCAACGAGTGTGAGCAGTCGGGTGCCTCTCATCGGGCAATTGCTTATGCTGCGATCGATATCGCTCTAGGCATACGCATTCACGTTTGCCTTTCTCAGAGCGAGTGCAATCCAAACAATTCACTAGAACCCATACATCCCCTTAAATCTTTATGAATTCCCGAACCATTCGGCATACAGATGCTCTTGACAACCTCAGGTCCTTCTATAGGTCCTAAAATAGTGACCTCATCTCTCGACCCTTGGATCAGCTAATATCCCACGTTCGGGTGATTCTGCCTCCTCCTTTCCACGGGGAAAAGCCATCACAACCATATCGAATATTATTTTTAGATCAATTATCCAGTATTCCTGATGCGCTTTCCTATTTATAAAAAGCGCATCGTTGTGCTTTAATCCGCTTGATAGATTCCATCTATTCATGGGCAAGTAACCCCCCTATTGTAGTACTCAAGCAAGATGATCCTTCAAAGATGTGATCCACAAAGCGGAAGTGAAAAGCTTATTATTAATAACGAGGATAGTGCATAATCAACAATTATTAAAGATAAACCATTTACGATTGAGGACGAATATAAACCTTTCAGATTTAATTTCAAAAAGGAATTTAAACAACAACAAAAAGACCTCCTACGAAGTATCAATTTCAGATTAATTTCTTATTTAATTTTTGTCTAAAATATTCGTTCTTTTTTTGCTTTTACAAACTAAATAATTGAAAGATGAGCGGAAATTATGTTTGAAATTACCTGAGCAATTACCTACAAAAGAAGGGAAGTGGGAAAGAAAAAGAAAAGGTTAGAAATAAAATGCAGTCACAACATTTCATAATCATTCAAATTAATCCACAAATTAAAACAATATATCGACATCTTTAAATTAACGATCTATCACGTTAATAACTGCGAATGAGATGAGCCATATCAACAAATCCAGAAAAAAATATACCCTAAAAATTTAAAAAAAATTAAAATTTTTTAATAAAAAAATTGCCCAAAATATAGAATCAATAAAAGTTTGAATGGAAAAAACAATTAGAGATAAATATTTAAAAAAAAAAAATAAATAAATAAAACCTGTAAGCTATCCCAATCGACTCGGGACCAACTTTTAGCGATAGCTTCGACCGATTCGATTGTTGGTACCGCCATATGATATGATAAACGGCCCAATGACACCTACAAATAATCAGAGAAAAAAGAAAATTCGAATATAACATTAAACATAAACTAAATTAGCAATAATTTTATGCAAATTTTTGCAGAATTTTTTCGTATTAGATGTGCCACTGATTGTAAAGAACACAAAGACTAAAGACATTGTTTAGAGGAAGACGAATATGCAAATTTTGCAAGTACAACGCTGCGATACCGCATTCCAATAGTGGTACTAATGAACTGGAAATTTAAAAACGGAAATACGGTGGGGGGGGGGTTATATACACTCATAAGTGCAAATATATAGGAAAATATGGACAATAGTCCCCCCCCTCACTCCCTCTCCCTCAACGATCTTCTTCCATCTCATATTTAAGCAGGTGGAAGATCGAAGGAATAAATAAGAACTGACTTCAATGATAGAACGAAGAAATGCGCAAACATTGACTACCATCGAATACCACAACACGCAAATAATTGAACTCTTTTGTGCTAGTGCATCTCTCAAAAACCTATTTAACAATTTAATAACCTCGCTGTGGCAACTTTTTATTTATTTATTTATTTTTTTGCTTTATATTTCAATTTAAATAAGAAAATTTTTTCGATAAAATCACGATGGAAATTTTAAAGAAAAAACAAAACAAACAAACTCAATGATGATTCAGAAATTTTTTTTCTAAATTATTATCTCATGATGCATTGAAAATTGAATTCATAGTAAATCGTAGATTTAAAAAAAAAAAAAAACTCGTAATAAATCCTAATAAATCCACCTCCATAGTTAAAATCACTTCCTCTCCCATCCCTCCTTCCACTCTCTCCCTCTTAGTACTCTCCCCAGAGGTCATATATAAAATCTAAATAAAACCTAGCAACGGCTTCCCAGACAATATTTTCGATCTTTCATATTGGAATCCAATTTCTGCATATTTAAAAATTACGTTAAAATCACAAGTGAATGAAAGGAATTATGCGGAAGATTTGACGGGATTATTTGAAGCGATGGATGAGTAAATCGCCGGAGGGAGATCGAAATGAAATCCGATCATTGCAGATATATGCCTTCAGACTCTTATCTATGGAGATCTTTTATCATCTAATTGAAAGCAATGATATGCCGATAAATTATGAAAAAATCTTAATTTGCATATATAAGGCAAATTGTAAAGGCTTCAAGTCAAAGCATGTTACCATCCTCCTCCCCTCTCCCCCTCCCCCCCCTCTCTCCCTTACCCGCCTCCAAACTTCCGCGAACAACTAAACAACTTACTAAAAAGCAATCAAAATTTATCACTAATTTCATGTAATTTACAAATAACGAAATAGATCTATGAAACATTTCAAGCAAATAAAATACGATCACACTTCACTTTTATAAGATGAACGGTAGATGAGAGTTAACAACTCTTTATAATAATTAAAGCTTTAAGGAATTAAAATATTTAGGTGAAGAGTAATTTTAAATTAATTAAAAAAGTATCATAAAAATTTTCAAATGCAATGAAAATTGAAAGAAAAATAAGAAATATATAATAAAATAATTTTAATTAAAAAAAAAAAAATAGAAAATCATTAGATAGAAGGCAATAAATCCATTGTTCATCTTGTTCATATTTTATTTGATATTATAAAAAAACCTTTATTACTTATTGTCGTTCTATTATTTAAAATATAGTTATTCATTTTATGTGCTGTCTTTGCAATCGGCAATATAGAGAGGTTGGAAAATGCGCAAATATATTTCATGACAAATTTTTCCGGATCCGTTCAATCCGGTCTCAATGAAATTTATTTGCACATTTCCGGTCTAACATCGCTTGAATATTGTCACCTTCGGTTTTCCGGATCCATTTAATCCGGACTATGAAATTTGTTTGCATATTTCCTGTCTAAAACCGCTTGAATATGGCCATCTTGAACTAGACCTCAAAGTTAGTCTCAAAGAAACAGTCAATTCTTTGAGACTAACTTTGATTCATTATTCTCCCCTTCCAAATCGACATAATTTAGCATTTTTCAATTGTTTTCACAAATCTCATCGTTGAATTTCACTCATAATTTATTTCGTTTTCAAGTTATTCGAATATGAAATCAACTTTCTTAATGATATCATCTCAATCCCTAATATTTTTACGTTCATTTATCGTCTAAAGCATTTCGATTTCGGGGAAAATCTATAAGTTTGCGTTTAATCAACATCGATTTTCGAATATTACCATCGCTTATTTTATTTCTTCTTTATTTAATTTTATTTTGAGTATTATTTTATTTATGAAATGAAAATTTTCAACAATAATTATCAATCAATCAAAAACTTATCAATGACCCGCTGCTACATAATTTTAGCGCCCAACTACGAAATAATGGTATAGTAAGTGTCCAGTAGAATTTGATTCTCTTTGAAAAATTTCTAACTAGGATTCGTTGAGAAAAAAAAATCTAAATTTGATGCGTTGAAAAAAGACGGTTGAAATCTTTAAAAGTATTTTTTGGAACCTATAAAACTTGCCCATCACACGTGGGAATTACCTATTCACCATAACCGGGAATTAAATTTTACCCGGAAATTACCTTTTACCACGGGAAATATGCAAAATTTATGTGATTTTATTTAGTGCGCCAAGTTTAACGATGAATATCGAATAGTAAAAATTGACAAAAATTATTACAGATATAAACTGAATGAAATTTATTACAATGAGCAATGAATTCACAATATTACATCACTCTTCTCCATACAAAGTAATCAATTGTCCTATTATATGAAAATAACTAAAAAAAAAACAAAAAAAAACAAAGAAAAAAGGCGCAAATGTCCTAATACGATACAGATAGAAAGTTTAGCTTTCTTTCAACCATCCGATAAGTTAAACTCATCGAAATTTTTTTTGTGTTACTTACTTCTCTATTTCGACTTCCCAGTTGGGCATTAGCTGATATTTATACTTGCTGATCAATACAGACGTGATAAGCGAACGATTGGATTTCAGACGGCTGTCAGCAATTGAAGTTCAATTTTGACTATCTTCAGTCGTAACCAAAATTCGGTTTTTTATTGAACGCCTTTGGTCGATAAACGGCCAATATTTTAGAAATTCGGCTGGTTTCAACTAAGTTCAACAACGGTTGGTTACAACGAAGGGAAAATAATCTGACTGGTTATCAACACTTAGTTATAAATAAGTATTCCACCTCAAGCATGAAATGCCAAATTCGGTGACTATAACGGCTTAACATGAGTTGAACCATTGTAGAGGGGGGCTAATTTGATGGGGGGGGGGAGGGTGGGGGCAAGGGGACCTGTTTAAATGACCTTGTATTGAAACGCTCAACATTTCACCGCGCGATGCCTCTATTCACGGGGTGCTATTCTTGAATTATTCCCTCCCCTCCACCTCTCCCCACCATGAACCGATATTTTGGTGCCAATCACGATAAGAATCGTAATGAAATTAAATCGCTTATGGGCATAACAATGAATGGACCAAGGAGAGAGAGAGAGAGGGAGAGAGAGAGAAATCGTTGCTTTTTCAAAGAAAGAAGGAAAATATATTTAAATGATCATAATTTTATGAAATAAGATGCTTGTGAAATTTTTCTAAAAAAATATCGCAACGATAGGAAACAAATTACTATGGAATTCAATCAGAAGGAAAAATTCATCGCTTAAAATGATATGCAAATTTTTCATCACTTAAAATGACATGCAAATCTTTCAACGCTTAAAATGATATGCAAATTTTTCATCAATTAAAATGATATGCAAATTTTATGCGCTGAGTGATCTATACAGGGTAAATGTCCAGGTAGTACCAGATGACATAAACCGGAAATGATATCAAAGATGAAATGAAATTATAAATTAACATATACCGGAAGCAAGTAATACGGAAAATAAATATCCATATTTGCATATTTAAAAGGAAGAAATTATACTGGGAAGATAATATTTAAATAACAAAAATTTAAAAAAAAACTTCGAAATTATTCAAAAGCATAAAAAATGATCGGACGATGATCGATAGTGCACACGATTCAATGATTTTATCGATCGAAATGATTTCCTATCAGTAGTGCACATCAATCGATAATATCATTCATATGTTAAGCATATATCTAACGCGTATCATGAAAATATTCACCTATGAGTTTCAATATTTTAACTATCAAAACATCTAAACTTCAAGTGCTATTTTAATAAAAATATTTCTTATGCAAATTTCATATAAATATGCAAATTTCAACGATAACGATGGTCAATGTTTTCAAGTATTCGTTGCGTTAAAGATGAATGAGCAATTATAAATGATCTAAATCATCGAATATATCATGTATATACGATCGCATTTATCGATTGATCAGAAAATTCATAATCAACTAACTAAAATTTTTCGATAACTTTGCGCACCTGGTAAAAATAAAAGCATTCTTAGTGATCAATATACATTTGTAACTATTTTATTATTTATTTTATTAATAATAATTAGTAATAATGTAACTATTTAATAATTAGAACATCAATTAATAAGAGGGGACATAAAGATAAGACGCGGAGCCATTAGAGGAGTTCATTGGATGAATTCGATATACGACGAGATATTTTAACGTGGCATCGGTGAAACTATGACGATTATTGAATGCGAACGCATGAATGGACAAACAAACGCAACGACTGCAGCATAATATTATAGGACCCTCTCCTTTTCGCTTCCCCTGCTCCTACCCCCCCCCCACCATCTACAAATTTATTTTAGGTCGAAGACGGATTTTTTTTTCATTTCTACGATATATATATATATGTATATATATATGTATATATATATATATATATATATATATATATATATATATATATATATATATATATATATATATATATATATATATATATATAAGTCAGAATTGCATCGGAATTTTTTTTATTTCTATGGAATCGTCGTTGTAATTTTTGAAGAACCTCTTTCGACTTTGCACTACTAATATGTACTCAAGCAAATCTTTATACTTTTTTCTAACTATAATTAAACCACTTCATCCTATGATAATATGCAAATCCTAATATGTAAATATGTAAATATTTCACTAAAACATGAAAATATGTAAATTAATATCAATATGTAATCATTAAATGGTATCTTTGTAAATTTTATATATCGATAATCGTACAATAAAGATACAATCATTAAATGATAGGGCATTATGAAGCACAAAATTTTGTGTAATAAAACACATCTATAATTCAATTAAAATTCTTTATTTCTACCTTATTAATCGAACAATAATATAATATGCATCAATAAGACAATCGATATCATATCGTTAAGCAAAGAAATAAATTTACCAATTGAATGTTTTATTCATAAATCCTAACTTGCAAAAAATTTTTAATCAATTATATTCTCACTAAGTCATTTCAAGCCATTATCTACTTTATTACCTTTCAATTTCTCCTCTACCTAACAAATCTCTTACCTTCCACCACTAAATATATTCCATTATGTTTAACAAAACCGGAAATTCCCATCCACTTGCATTATACCCAAAAGTACAAGCAATAACGCCCACTATGGGCAAGTTTTATTGAATTATTAAATCTGAATCTTACTTATTTATTTACCTGGACCTTATTTATTTCCTCTGAGTTCACCTTTATGAAATACAATAGGAGTAAATGTGAAAAAAAATCACTTCATCATTTATAAAAAAATTTTCAATCAAATGGTAAAAATCTCTTGCTTAAATTAATTCCTGCTCTATTAAAAGTAAAAATAATAAAAATAACAAAAATGATGCATCTAATTTTCGAAGAAATTCACACGCCAATCATTAAAGCGTCTATAATCGTTACGTAGATGGTAATCATCCGGTAGTTCAGCTAGAACTTTTGCCGCTTCCGCTTTATAGTCTCGTATTTTCAATTCTGAAAATATAAACTTTTTATATATGTATAAAAAATAAAAGAAAAAAAAATAAATAATGAAATAAAACAACTCCATCAAATCCAATAATCTTCACTTCGTTCTAGCATATTTTCTAGTCTTTATGGCCGAGACATGATCAAGACACGATAACAGAATTGGCTAACAATTATCTCTCCTTGACCATATCCTCGTTTATTGAAAGGATATCCCTTAATATATGGCAAGTAGTAAGGATTATAAGCGATATTGAGAGGGATCTCATATATATAAACAAATTCTAGCATTGAAGAGAAATATTTTACTCAACGTTTCAATTATAATTCATCATTTAAAAATGCCTCAATGATATCTCAATCGAAAATTTAAATATTCCATTCTAACGCTATGATTTATTCTAATCATAATATCATCCATTAATATAATCTCCATCATCCTTTAGCTCACAAACTTCAAATATACTAAAATCCATTAAAATACACTTCGTAGAAAGTATAATGTAAAAGATTCTTTTTTTTTAAATTTCAACAACCACCTACAAAGAACAATCTACAATCCATTCCAAAATGCTTTCCCTTCGAAAAGCCAAAACCATACAGTAATCTCTATTCGTCTCTCTACGACAGGTACTACTGTTACCGTTTTCTTACAGAAAAACAGAGCATCATAACTTATTAGTCGTTATGTAAACTAGAACCTTGTAACTTTTTATATATACCTATACCAAAGGTCATCAGCCCGTAATACCACACCTGGGTGTTCCCTCAATGCAAAACTGTACCAGAAAGATGGAACATTGCTTAGCTCCAATAAACTCCAATTAAATCTTTTAATAGACCATATATTCAAATCATCCTATCAAACATCTTCAAATATCCACCAATATGCTTTCCCCTCTTTATCTCGAAGATCACCGCAATATGAATTCGGGAATCCCACAATATCACCTCCATCATTCCTAGTTCTATTTCATCTATCTCTAAGGTGTTACCCATCTAGAGACCGCTAACTATCAATGTTTATCTTTTCTTATAATTCAAAAATTATATTACTTGGCTTAAATTAATAATTTAATATTGCACAAATGCATGATTTAATCAAAGAAATTAGATCGAAAAAAAATTATAAGCAAATGTTAAACATTCACTGTTGAAAAATTTTATGCAAATTAAGAATGCAAATGCTTTTATGCAAATCAAATATGGAAATTAATCAATAAAGGATGAAAGCATATACCTGGCTTAGGATGTTTTGATTCATGAACATGTATTTTACTGAAATAGCCTATCTTTGGCCTCTCAATTTTTAGTTTTTCTTCGATACACGCGTCTACAAATCGTTGCTCTGCACGACATCTGCAATATTTCAGAGAGAAATTAGTCCACGCAAAAATTACGGAATCACTGAAATTCTTCTATCCGTTCTCGTTGATTTAACTGATAAAACTTGCTGATCTTTAAAAATTTCCTAGAATTTTTTCCCGTACTGCAAAATGCGAAAAAAAGATGACGTCATTAATACTAGCCCCCTGGTGTTTCGCTTCATCGTAATCACCACTCTATGCGCAACACTTATACGATATTCACTGCTGTGAACCATGGCATAGTTTTATTTTATTCGCAACTTATTTAGGCATTAATTCAAATCCCTACCCGGGGATTCCCGCGGAATTTTGGGAATTAATTTGGGAAATAAAAATAACCGGAAGGAAGAAATGAGAAAATTTTTGTGTACTGCACATCATGCGCCATTAAATAAGCCTATACTCCTATTCAAAAATTCGAAATTTTATAAAATTTTCAGAAAAAAATTCACTCCTTTTTTTGCTCACATATGCAACAAAGAGATTTTCGAAAAACTTGCCCTCATCGAATATACTAAGGAATATCCTCTATTTATATCACTTCGATATGGAATAAAAAGGTTACTAAATCCTTCGGTTACAGATCGCATCACACAACAACTGGGAGGTTTTTGGGAAGTAACACAACAAAGAATTCCATTTTCTAACAATTCATTTCCCAAGCATCATTATGTCGAAACGTTATACGTGAGTGTGGCCATATACTAGAGATTGTAGGTTATAACATTTAGTGCAATATCAAGAAAAAATTTTTCCGCAATCGTATCAAACAATATTTTTTCTTTTTTTTACAATTTAATTTATTCAAGGTAGCAAGCATTTTAAATCGACAACAATTTAGTGAATAGAATTGACTGGATTCAAAATTTTTTTTTTTTTGCTTTCTATTTTGCCCAAATCATGTGACGTTATTATTGCCGGCGAATTCAATGTAAATCCTAAATAACAACTCAAATTTCTTGTATTTATATGTCTATAATCGTTGATTTTTTCCCATTTGGAGTTTTTTAAATGCAGAATTTTATATGCAAAACTATGAAGTTCTGTTATTGTTGATGATATAAATTTATATATCTAGTACTTACTTGAAGCACCATCGCATCGTTCATGCTTAAGGGATGAAGCTTGACCTTAACCTTGACCTTTTCAGGCTTGTATTAAAATTAACTAAATAAAGTAATGTGTTAAGCATTTATGAACATCGAAAATAGAACGTACTTAGAGATGAAGAGTCGAGAACTGCCTCTATCGATGCAATTCGCATAGCGTTCCACTTCATTCGAACAAGTTTTCTTCAACGATTGCAGAAATTTGATTCCACATGCCGTTACAGCTGCACCTTCTTTAAGCGTTTTACGAGGATCCTCTAACTCACTCCGACGCAACATGAACTCCTCAAATAAACCGAAAAGACACCTTATTGACTCCTCAAATAAACGAAAAAGATACCTTATTGACTCCTCGAATAAACGGAAAAACACCTTATTGACTCCTCAACAAAGGAACCTTTCTAATGTTACTTTGATATAATTCTAATGCTCCTAATATAGGTAGTCAACGACTTAGCATAACGAGCGGAGGAGGTGAGGGGAGGATAGAAGGGGAAAGGAAGGGGAGGAAGGGAAGAACCTAATATAAAAATATGAAATATCTGTGACTTGAGGATTGAATATATGGTGGGGAATTTATTTACTCACAATTAGCTCTAATAAACAGAAGTTTTATAACCTTTTTTTTCAAAAAAAACTCTTTTTCCTAAAACTTCCAAGTTCTAATAAATAACAAGTTTTTTCCAAGCTGGCGATCAACGAAATAAGAGGGGATTTGAATCTTTCGATGAGTATATTTTCTCAAACAAACCTCTTATTGAAGGAAATATAATGTAATTTATTTCCTTGTTTAATTATCTCTATATCTCTATATTTATGGATCTACTTTTTGTAATGACCTATTTATTCGCTTATATTAACTTTTTTTAAAATTTATTTATATATTTATTTCAATGTTTTAAAGTGGGAAAATAAAAAAAAAAAAAAAAAGAATTATGCGAAGTTAATGTAAAATAATAGAGGGAAATATTTGATCGACTATCTAAAAGAGAGATGAAATCCACATCGATTTACTATCTTCCTTAGCAAAAAAAAAAAAGGAATAGAAATTAATAAAAAAACGTCGGATTGTAAAATTAAAACCAACTCGAATTTCGTCCTCACATGCTCGATGCATATATGGTGCAACTGCTTTAAGATAGGGTGTCGAGAGTTTGATCTCATTCGGAACGATCAGCTCCGAATCATCAGGCATCGGCGTATCATTGGTCAGTGCCATTACCCTCAACCTGAATGTTACATCCTTATAACATTTTTAAAATTAATCAAATTTTTGTACATTTGAATTGCGCTTCGTAAATTCCATCGTCAATTTTCTTAGCTCCCCCTCGCCATGTCAGCACTTTCCGGCTGTCAGCAAGTAGCAATAAAACTCGACAATCTCAGACCAGATGACTGCACAAAATGGAATAAACATTTAGGAGATGATAGGTAACTAAGATACTTACCATAATTTTTTTCTTAAATATTAAGTAATTTTTTATGATGAATAAAATAAGCACTCTTTTCTTTGAATAAACACAAGCGTAAAGAAGATTGGTTAATGAACGCGTAGCAAACTCGAGTCGCAACATACCACCACCAACGACAACCAGCCGACTGGAAATAAGCTCTAATATGAACGTGCAATCTTCATATAGCTGGAAGTGTTGACGATGCTTAAATGCAGCGGAATGCTACAATAAATTGAACAATGAATTTTATGAAACAACTATAAAAATCGTTGTGAATTCTTTAAAGATTGAAATATTTCACTCGTTGGGAAAAAGAAGTGAAAAAAAGTCAAATATAAAAATTTGGAAAAAAAAAACACTTCGAACATCGATTTATATTTTTGTAAAAGAAAAAAAAACATTTCCCATATTTCCTAATTATCCTCTTACCTGTGTTTTAAATTACTTTCTACTGACGAACCTAGTGAGAACGAACTTTAATGCAAAGCAAAAGGTCAACTCTTCGATTCGTCGTTCGTTAAAGCCACACCTCCTAAAGGATTATTTCTGTGAGTGTTTTTTCTTTTGTTTTTTTTTTTTCATTTATAGAAATTTGCATAAAATGATTAGTCCTTATATATGAGTTCTATTAGAATAGGACAATCCATAGTACACCTCTAAGACCTATGAGTGATGGTTGACTCGGTTACCGTGGGAAAGAGTTGTAGGCACTTTTTCCAGAATGTTCAGGAATTTTGTCAAAAGTCTAGAATCTAGATTATACTTAGTCAATCCAGAATGTTCAGGATTTTATCATAAGTCTAGGATAGTCGACCGCCTAGTAGATGCTTCTCTTGTATTGCTAATCGGAAGAATCCTTAGAAGGAAGTGCCAGCCTTACGAGGGAGGGGGTGAGGGATGTGACGTCCTTCCTATAGAAGTTCGAAGGACGGGAGAAAGACATGACGTCCTTCCTATAGAAATTCGAAGGATGGACGTTGATATGTTAATAGTGACGTCATCGGTACATAGGAGCGTTGTTGGTGCCATCCAGACACTAGTGCAATGAAATACGATGCGATAGTATGCTCTGTAAACTTTGTTCTGCGCGGTCTTTCTCTTTCGTCATAACGTAAACGTTTCTACGTGTGTTTCGTTTGATACTTTTGTTTTTGATTGGGAAGGAGGTTTTTTTTGGTACGAAAAGTTTCAAAAATTATTCGGTAAGATGAATTATTGGTCGATGGATATTTATATATACTTTAGAAATTGTTACTTGATTTTATTTGGTTCATTGTTTAAAATTTAGAATTATATATGAAGAGAGGATGGGAGGCGTGGAGCCAATTTTATAGCCGCGAAGCCTGGAGCTATAAAATAAGAAAAGAAAATGCCCCGGAGTTTGTCGTGAAATTTGAAAAACCCCGTGTCCTCCATCAAGTGGGAATGAAAGCTATCAAATTATTATTTCTGAAGCGCCGAAATATTCGAGGCGCAAATGTCCACAAAGCGAAGTAAAAAATTAGCACTTAAAACGCGTAATGCTCTTGTCAACATTTTAAAGGTTAAGTAAGGATTGTTGTCAGTATCACAGTAAACTGAGCGAAAAGTGAATATAAACGTATCGGGGGCTACAGCTTCCACTGCTTTGGAAGAAGGGCTATGAGTTCCCGTCTTACATTACATGGCTGTGGATTCGTTTACTCTCGTGGTCTTTCGAACTCTTATGGCCAAGGGGCCGCATCATGGCCAAGCCATAGGTTCGAGTTCATGGCTCGACCACAGGCTAACGCTATGCCTGGACCATGGTTCCGCTGCCTTTAGAGTTGCATGTATAGCCAAAAACTTTTGAATGATTCGTATTTGGTTCGCGGCTATGAAATCAACTCATTAAAGCATGTTTTAAGCGCTTTGATACCTGAAGAATGGTACAGAAACGACTGTTATGCAAGAATTACTAAAAAAAAGTTGAGCGTATTTATTTTTTAACTGCAAAGAGAGAAGTACGCATGAGGAAGTCGTCTGTACCATATACTTATAGCCGATAAGGCTTAGTCGATACAAACATGGACAACAGATAAAACTGCGATACTAGTATTTAATATTGCTAACTTGTTTTTTTTGTTGTTGATTATGTGATAAGGAATCATTTTTCATGTTATAAATATTAAGTGGTTTTTTTTTTCTATGAGAAAGTTTTATCATTTCATTAGATTTAGTAGGTTGTTTAATAAATTTCAACTTTTAAAATTTAATGTTAAGATGGAAAGTCTTTTTTTTTTCAGCACTTATTGCGGCCAGTTGCCACAACGGAATTTCGGACAAGCTGATTCTTTTAGAAAAGAAGGGGAGGGTGAAAAGGAAAAGAAGCGTATAGTTATAGATACGGAAATCGTTTTTTTTAATGATTCAGTTTAAGTTAATTTATCGTTGGGGTTTGTTTTCTTTTAGTAGTTGTAATTTTTTTTTGTTAAAATTTTTAGTGACCAATAGGAATTGAGTTGATAATCTCTAGTTTTTTTTTTCGGCCACCGATCTAGCTAGTTATCTTGTTGCAACCAGATATTTCAACTTTCAACTTTTTGTTTTCAGATTTTTCAATATTTAATTTTTCTTGTATCCAATTGGACTCTAGTCCGGTCATTTGCGCCTTTTTCCGCTTTGTTGATGGGTGATGTATGCTGTAGCGTGGAAAACTTTATGGAATGGCCATATCCTTAACCACGTTGTGTCGTTTTTGAATCAGTCGTTCGATCGCCAAGAATATTAATCTGCTTCCAGGCTGGTTATGAGCAAGCTACCTTGTTTATCGAAGATAACGCTGGCTATAAAATCCATATCGCAATTACAAGCATTTCCCAGGTAAATCCATGTAGAGATTTATAGTGGAGAGCTGTTCGCATATGTTTTTTTAAAATGTTTTTCTACATAAGGGTATTGATATACATAAATTAAAATAGGTTGATCTTTGCGGTTATATCCTGTTTATTTACGGATTTGCCATATTAGAGGTGGCGATGCAAACCACCTTTTTTTTCGTTTCCTCCTTGTTTCGGTGATGCTGCAATAACTTTGTTACATGCAAAACTAATATGATAGCTGCATCATGATGCAGTTTTTTTCCCTTTTTTTTGAATTATTTCTTTCCTTTATCTTACGCCTGGTTTGAAGGTAATCACGAATTAGACACTCGGTCTTAGTAGGTGGTCTTTTGAATGTTTTTGCAGTAATGAATTTTTGCATTGAATGGGAGAGTTGATGTTTGCGTTTTTTTTTTGTCATACCATATATCTCTATCGTTTTGTAAATATTAAATTTGCTATCTCTTTCATTCTACAACGTTATGCTGATTGGCGCTATGTCAAGTCGTTGTCGCTTTCGATTTCCCATCTCACTGTCCACAGTCGATCAGCAGTCACTGTTCCTTGGAACTCTCCTCAAACTTGGGTAAATAAACCGAAGCTTTATATAGCTACTGTGGTAATTGGTGAATTTTGTAGGTTAAGTGTGACGTCTTCATTGGGGAATATCCGCAACTATTCTGAGAGGTCAACGACTGATAGTGATAAAACACACTATTCAAAATCTAATGCGAATGCAAAGAATCATAGAAAGAAGGCTGAAGCTGTGGAAAGAAGAAAGGAAAAAATGGAAGATGGGCGAAGGTTGAAACCACAAGGATGGATTTCACGAATTCTTACTGGACCACAGGGTGTTGCAGCTCACTATTTACAGAGTCATTCATCGCTTCTTTCCGACTCTGATTTCATATATGAACTTGTCAGTGAGTATATTTCTATTATATTTATTCTTTAAAATTTTTTTTAAATTCAAATAATTATAGGAGGCAAAACCAGTCGATTAGGTGGATCATTGGAAGGATGGTAGTGAGGACCAACTTATGATTTGCTTACTTGAGATAAGAGTGGATGAAGTGGGCTAAGTATTACCATTCGAAGCTCATAGTCGTGGTCGTGAACTTTTTACCTCATGTAGAGACGATCTTTCAGCTTTTTATTTCTCAACATTGCATTGCAATTGCAAATGCATTGCCTATTGCATTGCAAATTATGCGATATATTTGCAATTGCAGCTCATGATGCAAAGCCTGGTGAACTTGATAGCTACTTGAAACTCTATAAGAATTACGCAGACGAAGTGAGAAAAGTAAGCGCTGATTGCGATCTACTAGGCAGTTGGAAAGTTTTCTATGCGAATCGTGATCAAGCTGTTCACCTTTGGCGATTCAAGCACGGCTATGAAGATATCGATCGGTAAATAATTGATTTTTACTCGGTTTGTGGCAAACAATTATATTCAGAAATTAGGGTTCTTGCGTATGAAGGTTTTCCCCAAATTGGTAAAAAGGAGATTGTTTATTAAGTGGATTCACGGAATAAACCTACAAGCGGTAATGTCGCATCATCTAGGTTTGTTTTTAAAATCAGTTTTATGGGAGATAAGCGCAAAACTAGATTGTCGGTAAATGGGATGTCGGTGGGCATCTTCACTGATTATGAGGCCGCAGGTTGTACTTTGAAGATATTTTTGGGGATATTGTTGAAAATATTTGCTGATTTTTTTGCATAAGAAATGAAATGATTATTTATATGAAGAGGTATTGGGAGAGGAGCGTTGATTTTTTTTTTTTTTTAAATTAATGAAAGCGATTTTAGTGCGATGAATGCGCTTCTCATGAAAGAAAATTTGAAAAATTTGGAGAAAGAGATGAGTCAACATCTAACACGACGTCGTGAGGTGCTTGCCAAATCATTCAGCTATTGGGGTGAACCGAATCCTAGACAACCATCACATATCTATGAACTTCGCACTTATATGCTACGAGTAAGGAATTTTTTACAGTTTTTAAAGTATTTGTCGCTTTAAGAAAAGAAAGAAGAGGGTTTGCTGAAGCAAATATAGCTTTTTGAAATGGGGAGCAAGTAGAAGCGATACTGATTTTAGGATGGCTTGGGAGATGAGGGAGGGGTGAGGCGGGAGGGTCATAGGGATGGTCGCTGATCTTGTTCTTCTTCATCATGCTAGTTATAGGCTGATTTATTAATGGTTGATTTCAAGTCATCTGGGATAGCGTTCTTTTATTTAATCCTTTTCTATAGTTCCATTATTTTTGCTTATTATTCAATAATTATACTTATTTTCATTTTATGTGATTATTTCTAGAGAAAATATTTTTTCAGCCAGGTACATTAATTGAATGGGGTGCAGCATGGGCAAGAGGAATTCATTATCGTCGTGAAGCGAACCAGGATGTTGGTGGATTCTTTACTCAGGTAAATCATTCATTCATTGCATATCTTGTTTTACGTTAATGATGGTTGTATCTCATATCTTCGATTATGCAATCGCTTCTTTCTTTATCTTATTCGAAGATTTCTAAAAAAAAAAAATTCATCGTTAAGCAATGGTTACTGCACGATCGGTTTCTCAATTTTTAAAGAACAAGTCACTTATTAATGTTTCATTGCAACCAATCTGTTTATTTGGTGGAGGTGGAGGGGGGGGGGGAGAAAGGGGACAAAGAAGGGGTATCAGGGAGGAGAGGAAAAATAATCGAAATTTTTGATGAAATGAGTGAAACGATTTGTTATATTGCAGCAATAACGTTTTAGCATTAACATTATCAAACTACAGATCGGTCCTCTGCATAGAGTGTTTCATATATGGGCGTATCCAAGTCTAGTGGATCGGAATGAAACACGGCAGGAAATGTGGGCAAAACCAGGATGGGATCAAACAGTCGCCTATACCGGTTAGTTTCATCTAGTTCGGTTATTCCTTACCGATCGGGTCGTGCTTCTTGGAGAGGGAAAGTTCAGGAAGGCATTAGCAATCTGATCGTCGATTAGATCTGAAAGAGAGGAGAAACCGTTAGATTCCAAAAGGGGGGGGAGGAGGAAAATTATGGGGAAGGGGGAAGAGTCGGTACTTAAATGTCAAAAATAGTTTCGGATTAACCTGAAATCAGAAATTATATTGCTTGTAGGCTTTTTTACAGCGTGTAAATGTCCTATAAAGCAGTTGTTTTAAATTTTTGTCATTTGTTCACTTTTTTTCAGTGCTTCGGTTAAACGGAAAGAGAAGTCGTTTTTTGCTCTTCTTCGTTTCTTCGTTCATATGGTTTGCTGTCGATTGGTCAATAAAAACTTCTTAATACTTTCTTTTCGTAAAGTTTTGCTTTATAAGAGGGATTGGGAGGAGGGGGGGGGGGGGGGAGGGGAATTGATAAAAACACCTATATTTCTTTATTAGTTCACTGATTGTTCTAATCGTTCCATTTTCCAGTACCATTGATCAAGAAAATGGATTCGAAGATTCTTATTCCAACCGAGATGTCACAACTTAAATGACTTCGCCGACATATCAACATTAGCCACAGATATTTGGATGCTAAATTTTCGATCGGGTACTATGCGTTGCGGTTTCATTTTTTTTCAAGTTTTATTTTATTTTTTTCGTTTCCATTTTTGCAAAGTCTGTATTTCTAGTATTGCTTTGTCGGGTTTTTTTTTTGAGGGGGAGGGGCGGGAACCATTTTGGGAATTGTGAGGAAGTTATGGGAGTCATTTTGGGAATTATGGGGAAGTTACGGGAATTTCTGCAAGTCATTTATGTAAAAGTATTGATAGTGAATCATTTTTATCAGTTGTTTGCGGAAATATTTTTTTTTCATGTGTAATATAACACTCTGTTTACTGTCGGTTTTTTTGTGGTTGTTAGGTTTAAAAACTACCGTACTCTATATTAAAATCAAGTTTTAGTAAATTTTTTTCGACGTTAGCTTATGATAATTTTGGAATATAGATAAGCGATAATTTTTATGATATTAGTTGACCTTGTGAGACTGTCTTCTTTGTTTTTTATTGCTCATTCCATGTCATAAGTTGATACTGTTAAGCATTTTTTTCTTTTTTAAATAAATTATTTTTGTGGCGATTGTTTCCATTTTATTCAATTCACTATTTTTTTTTAAATTGCCTCGTAGGATTGAATCGTTAGTTTGGAATATTCGGTCTTTCCATTCGTTGTCACTTGCCGTATCTGCAGCCTTTTCAAGTGGTCAAGTGGTCAGTTGCTGAAAGGGAAGTGACCACATGACAAATTTGTAGTTGTCATTTGTGCCTTTTGATAATTGACCACACGAAAAGGTTGTAGTGGTCAACTGTGCCTTTTGGCTACTGCTAACCGAGTTCTTTATTGAATTGCTGTATTTTGTCGAGCGTATTTATGTTGTCTTTCCGATATGCATAATTGATCTATATATATTATATTGCGATCACAACTTATGCAAATGACCAATAAAGAATTTTTCATGAAGTTTGTCTGTTCGAGGTTCCAATCGGCTGCAACCGTTTTTGCTTGTCAATGCCTTCAATTTTTTTCGTATTCCTTTTATAATGAAGTGAATATGTAATGTGAATATGGGGATTTGACTTGTCAGCCCTTATTCGACATTTGCAAATTTACCTTTCTTTAAGGTGTTTTGGTTTATTTGTGATATGACCTGAAGTAATTGTTAAGATAGTTTGACCTATTTGTAGTGTGACCTAAGGTAGTTGAGGCTTCTAGGGAGGATTTGCAACAGTATAGCGTTTAACAAGTTTGAGGGACAAGGTAGTGTTTGTGGGGTGAGGAAGGTAGGCGATCGTTTCTAATCTAATGGGAACCTCCTTCTGCCTTCCCTTACCTTGTACCCCTTCCTATCTCCCGAACACCTGTTTTCATTGATTACTGGGGTACATCTGCCGATCAAACATTAAACAACAGCTCTTTTTTTAAATTCATCTGTTATTGAAATTGATTTGTTATAAAAAGATTAAAAGTACAAAATTTTGATATGTTTCATGGGAAAATCGATGATACATAATAGAATTTTTGAATGGATTAGCGTCCCTATGTGGGATCTCTCTCATCATTGCAGTATATTGTTGTCGCTTTTCTTGTAACATGTTGGTTTTACTCTAGTAGATATGCTGTATTTTATATGGGTTTGTGTTTTATGTCATTGTTTCAATTATTTAATTATTTATTACAGTTGGTTGATAGCAGGTAAGTTATGTGATTTTGATCGACCTTGAAAGGTATTTATTAAAGGTTGAAATTATTGGACCAAATTCTTTAGCGATTTGGATCGGAATTAGGTATATAAATGTATGGATTTTGATCCTCCGTATATGTAGAAGCGGTCGGTCTACTTCACACCTATGAGAATTGAGATCATGATTCAGCAATTCAAGCATTCAGAGATTTTTTTTCGTGACAGTAATATTAAAAAAGTTTCTGTCGGAGTTCTGCGTTTGATACTGTCGTCTCCAAGGCAAGGTCTTTCCCAGGGTGTTTTAATAACGATGTAATCTTTACGTCGGAATATTTTAGCCGTAAAAATTAGCATTTTCCTGTCATTGAATTCATTGGTTTTGTTTAAAATACCATTCGCTTATTTAATTCCATAGTGATTCCTTCTGCTCGGATCTTGTTGTGTCTTTCCCAGTGCTATCTCTTGTCCCTAAATTTTGCGTTTTCTTCCAACCCGACCGTAGGCTTCATTTTATCCTCTACCAGCCTGGCCATAAGTATTTACTTTGTGTTGTCCTCTTCCCATGGGAATATGAGGTCTACTTCGCAACATCCTTCCCTTCCTAACTTCCCCAGTAGCCAGCAAATATCCTACAAAAGTGCAGGATATTTGCTGGCTATTGCATCCACGTCCTGTTCGACTATTCGATGACCTTAATTTAGGTAAGGATATTATCAGTAAGCATATTTGTGATCTGAATTGATCGTTCGTCTATGATCACTTCGCTTTGAAGTGTTCGATTATGAGAATGCCGAGTGTTTTCCGGCGAATTGTTGTATTTACGCACTGCCGCTATCGTATTTCCCCTTTTATAGAATATGATGTGGACCTTCTCTGCATGTTTATATATATATATATATATATATATATATATATATATATATATATATATATATCAGTTAAAAGGATGGTTTTTAAGGAAATAAGGAAGAATTGTGCATTGATCAACACAACAAGTAAGAATAATGTCGACGAATCCCTTCGATGATGACTACAAGGATTACACGGGTGCTACATCCACATCTGGCAAGTTTTCTTGAATTGTAATATTTTTCGTTTGTTTATGCACTATGAAATTGGCCGGAAGTACAAAGGACAAAGTGCAAAATCCTTACAGGAATATTGGTTTCCTTTGTCGATGGTTATGCAGCCCCACAATCTTAATTATAAAAGATTCCGAGAGCGAAAATAAAAAAGTCTTCCATCCAATTCATTCAGTTATTCACAGCTATCTGTCACATGATTTTATCAAATTTGCACCAATGTTATATTGCAATGAAGAAATCGATCGCAACGATCATTTTCGTTGTAAAATTGAGTCGATTCCACTACTCTGCATCCCCCCCCCCCCTCCCTCCCTTCTCTTATAATCTTCGGCCTAATCGCATGTCATTCCGCCGGTATAATTTAATAATTTTTATTTGAGTCAGCCGTCGATTAGAACATGGGATTAAGGAGTGCCAATTTTAGGATTTCACATCTCCTTCCCGAATATACGTTTATTTGTTTTAAGACCATGAATTCTATAAGATCAACGTTTCTTTTAAATATATTTCACTGATCACTTATAAAATAAAACTTTTAAAAAGAGGAGCTTAGAAGGAGTTGATTTTGGGGAAATTTTTACTTTCACATGGGGATATCACAAAAATTTTGAATAAATTATGATTTCAGATTTTTTTGTTGTATTTTTTTGTATTTTTATAGGACCAATAAAGAGCTATACAACAGTGGGAAGCAACAGTATCGAAGAAGATGTCAATTTCTATGAGCGTGAAATCGAGAAATATATGCAAGAATCACTTGATAGCACTCAACGATCGAGGAGACAACTCGAACAGAGTGAGCAGATCGGAGTTGCAACTGCACAGGTTTGCGACTCATTTCAAACTGACGATCTTTTTTTGATGAATGTTACTTTTAAGAGGTCAAGTTCAAGTTGAGGGTCACATTTTTTGATACGATTGTTACTTCTGAAAGATCGAGATCAAGTTTGCGATCTTTTTTTGTGGTCATTATGTCTGAGGGATTCTCTACGTTGTCATTACGATTCATTTTATTTTTCGTCTACACTAGAATAGGTTTGAAAACATTTTTTCTTTGGTGATCAAAGGCGTATATTGCATTCATTGAACAGTTAGAAGGTAGGTTATAGATCACGTGGACGGGATAGATCAAAATTTTACAAAGTGAAATATGCTTCTCTTTGCACTTTATCCGTTTATATTAGCATAAAAGTGACGAGTGAGATATTTAATATAATAGTTTTTATTGGAAATGATTGAAAATTAAAGCTATTTATTGATGAGTTTTATAGGATTTATTGGCACAACGTGAAAAACTCGAGAATACCGAAAAGAATTTGGATGAAATAGATAGAACAACAAAGATGACACAACGTAGTCTCAACAGTTTAAAATCGATATTCGGTGGTTTCTTCAAGAATAAGTTCACTCGTGCACCCAAGGAGCCTACATCAAAGGTATGATTCTTGCAGGATTTCATTGATGATCCATTCCAATATTAGAGTGGAGTTTGTTAGGAGTGGGGAAACCCTATTTGATGTTACATATTACCCCCCTCCCCTCTCGCCGAATCCTTCCCACTTATATTGGTGCGATACCTGTTCTCTCTCCCATCCATCCACAATGTCGTCCGTTCTTACCCCTCTGGTCGAGGGTTGTTTCTATGCGTGGTGGATATCAGTATTGTAATGGATAACTACGATGAGGTGTGTTTATTGATTTTTATAATATTGATAATTTTACTTCTGCAACCATCTGTTGAAAGTTTCCCACCAATATTGGAGGTTACTTTTAGAAGGGAATACGAATTGAAAAAGCGCTTGTGATGGGTAAATCAAAAACTTTCCCAGCACTGAAATATCTTGATTTTAAACGAAATGAGGTATTGGTTGTCTCGTTGATAGTTTTAATCAGAGATGAATTGTTACTTTTGCCGAATGATTCGCTTGAAAGTTGTTTAGAAAAGTAGCATTCAATAAATGAGGCTTAAATTGATGGTGGTATGGGAAGAGTAAACGATCTTTGATCATTTACTATAAAATAATTCTATATGTGAGAGAAATTTAATAAGAATTTTTGTCGTTAAGCGAATATTTGACACAGAATTCGTGTCTACCCTGTTCTCTTGCAATGGAATTGGCGATACGTCGGCTGTCACGATAATGATCGCCCACATATGGTCGACATTTTTATGTCATTGATTAAGAGCCGACACTTGATCATGCCTATTGTTTTCGTTCATTCTTTTCCTTTGTTTACATCCTTATTGACACCCGTTTGATCCTGTGCTCTCTACCAAGGAAAATACTTCATTTCAGCTTCTTTCTTGTTTCATAAATTCAGTTTTACTTTTGATTTTAGAAAGAATGTTTTAGGCGTTATATTATGATACATACTCAATGGTTGTAGCTGTGAGTATGTCGAATGAGTTGTGTTATACATTTAGAGATATGAATGGAACTCTTCAAGAGGTTATTCTTGAAGTAATAGTAGATGATTTGCCGAAATGAGGTCTGTTATTGGCAGCTGGTAGTCTATGCGGAAAGAAGAAGGAATGTTGATGGAAATTAGAAAATTTAGTTGAATGGGTAGAGGGAATTTTTATTTATGGTGGCAAATTTTTACTAGTGAATAAGATGTGAAAATCATTCACGTGGATAGCCTTTAAGGGTTTTTTTTTCAAAGGTTTACACGTTTTTCTGGGAAAATCTACTAGAGATTCAAAAGTTTTTCCACTGAAATCCACGCGAAAGCGCACTTCACCTACGTTTCCTACCGTTGCCCCCTTCCACCATGCCACCTTCATCCTCTCCCCTTCGTCTCCCTTTCATTCTCTTTGTTGCTTTAATAATTTTAGTCGCTTTATATTCACCTTTCTTCCATTTATGCTTATTGTTCTAGTTTGGTGAATATGATTTTATATGACTAATCAAATATATGTTCAATTATTATAAAATATATTTGGATATGGTTATGCATTAATTTTTTTTTTTTGGTTATTGACTATTGTGGTTGAATATGAATTTCAGATACCATCATCGAAATCGGACAATCGTTTAAACAGTACGGTCGATAAGCTAACCTCCGATTCGAATTTATATTCAGGAGGAGCAGTTTCAGCCTCAGGTCCAACTTTGAGTGAAAGCTCGAGAGCTGCCATCAAAGGTACTCGTTGGGAGGCGATGGACAATGAAATTGACTCTAATCTTGGTTAGTTGACTTTTTGATAAGTTTTCATCCCGAATTCTTGATCTCCTTTGGTTGATCAATTCGTTGGACCATATATTGTACTTGTGATGTAAGATGGGGGGCGTGCTCAAGATTTTCTTCATCTCTCTTGGGGAGAAAAGACGAAGGGGATGGAGAAGAGTTTGGAAGGGTGAACAAGTTAAGCGATTGCCTTGATGGCAGTTTTGGTTGGGTGATGAAACTTTTACCCCTGGGGTTTTAATGTTTTTGTTTACGATAATTTCATTGCATTATCGTCCCCTCCACCTGCGTAAGAGCCTCTAATAGGTTAATTGGAATGCAAGTTGAGCCAAATAGTGATTAGGAAGAAATGTTTGATATTGTGGTGTGCTTATTGTGGTCATTTGTTGCCTTCCAACAATCAATGGTCATTTTTTAAAAGTGGTATGGTTACATAAGCATAGTGGGTCACTATACAATGGTGGTCACTTTGTTCATTCGATGGTCACTTTGCAGTGATTATGTCAGCTTTCCTAAGGATGTCTCGTTGTTTTTTATAGTTTAACCGTTGATTTTGATTGCGAAGTAATTCTGTGTACAGAAAGTTCCACTAATATTCGTTCGCAACGATGATAGCTTTTTTTGATTGATATACCGACTCATATGCTTCTCTCCTTCCCCCGCCCCTCCCCCTTCTCTCTCCTCCCTTCCCCCCCCCCCACCTCAAGGCTTTGACTTTTTTGGTGGTCCTTTCATCGCTGTGCGCATGCACATTCTTTTTATTTATTTATTTATTTATTTACTTTTTGCTTTGGTATGTCAATGCATCAGCTTATATTTTGATGTTCGTTTGCGCAACTGCGATTAGTGGACCACCCAGTCTTGGAATTGAGATCGTTAAACAAGGATATGTCGTAGGGTTGTACCACTTTAAAGGTTAATTTCTAATTGACCAATTATTAACACAGATTCGATGAGCTCACAATTGGCTCGTTTGCGTACTCTTGGCACGGCAATTGGGGAAGAGGTGGAGTCACAAAATGCAATGCTTGATCGCATACAGGTGAAGGCGGAACGCAGCGATGCTCGTGTTAAAGATCAAGATAGCCAGGTGATTTTGATTAGTTGTTTCGATGGTACTACTGCATTCTACTTCTCTGGATTTTTGGTATCACAAGATTTGTGAAGGGAGGAGAAGGTGGGGGGAGGGGTAAACAGATACGTTTAGTGATTTAAAGTAAATATTGCTGATCTTTTTTTACAGAAACGTCACTGATTGAAATGTGAAACGTTTGCTAGGCGGTTCTACTGAACAAGCTAATTTTTGACTAACCATACTAGAATTTCTGGTGAGGATCGAATGAATTTATTGTGTATAAATTTTTGGAGACTCATTACTGAGAATAAGAGTTCGTAGTTTATAGGAGCGATTAAAATTGGCAAAATAAGCCATTTATTTGCTATTTATTTAAAAAAATAATATTGTTATTTATGCATAGATTGTTTTCTAGGGTAGTTGTTATTTGAACAATTCTAGCTGCTAAAAATTAGTGAGTTTATATGTAATATGGCTAAGAAATGAATCTTAGCAAATGAGATGGCTGGGACATTGCTTATGCTAATGGGGTTGGTACGCTTTGTGAAACTGGTTAATTGAGTTCACCTTTCATATTAAAGTATTTTAAATGTTTTTATCATTTTTGTATAGCTATTGCGTAGTGCTATATTGCCTTTAAATCTAGTACACTTTTAGTACTCAGTAGTCGTAGCACGCGTATAGTACCTGATATTCAACTTTTAGAATAAAATGGGCTGTGGACGACCGTTTCGGAAGGTGGAGGGGGAGGGGTAGTTGTGATATCTCGGGACTAACATTGCTGACAAATTGGAGGCTATTTTAAATTTATTATAAAATCGGAGCCAAAATTCAAATTTAAATTGAAATGGGGTTACATAATTTTCAGCCATTAAATTCCCAGTATATTTTTTGCGGTAATTTAGGTATAATGTCTGGAAGTGTTGCAGATGAGAAGGCTGCTCGGTAACGTTGAAAAAGAAGAAGAGCAAAATTCAGCAATGCCAACGGTTAGCAAAAGCAAGTACGTACTCTTTTATTGTTTTTTCTTATGGTGAATATTTTTACTGACTTTTTCAATATTAACTGTGTTTATGAGTTAAATTAAATAGTTCACCAGAGTTGATGTATGTCAGGCTGTATTTTCAATTTACTATCCAAAAGAGCCGAAAAAGTCTGTTGGATGTTTTCTGTTATTTGAAAATTGGTCTCTAAAACCACTCTGAAAAATTGGTTTTTGATTTGACGGATGAGTAAAATTTTAATTTTATCCAGCAATTTCTGGAAGGTTGTCGGATGCATGGATTTTATTTTTTTTTTCATTTTTTTAAGCATTAATGCAGCCAGTTTGCCTATTTCGACCCAAAAATGTAGCATAAATGTGCATTTTTCTATGAATTTTTTGCCAGTTAGAAATGGCTTTCCGTGTTACTTGTTATTACTTCTATTTTATGTTGTTTCATGTGCCGCCTTAATCGCACTAATGTTTAAGGGGATTTGATAAGAGTATATTTCAGGATGATGTATAGCGCAATGAAAAGTGCCTTCTAAAGGGCGCAACTGTCACCGTCGGCATCTTTTTTAGGCGCCGAATATACTTCCGGTCGAAAGTGCTGAATAATTAAGCTTGAACTGGCACGACCTCTCCAGTTCGATTTGTTTTCTAATTTTTCTTATTCCCTCTGTAATATTTTATTTCGGCATAAAACTTATCTATTTCATTTATATATTTACGACATTGAATCCGAATGGATTTTTTATCAAATGGGAACTTGTTGAAATTTAGTTCTCATAAAATTCAAAGGAATTGCTCTGAGTGTTTGAAAGGAGAAGGAAGTCACCTCTCTTTCAGCTTGCTCTTATTTTTGTTGCTGGTTTATTAGGACCACTGAAGTGGTGTGGTCACTGATCACTACACCGTACCCGGGAGGCCTTCTTGTTGAATGCGTTAAAGTTCACTTCAGAACGTCCTGACCGATGATACATGCCGACCTCTCCTCAGTTCCGCCTCGGGGGACGGAGGAAGAGGGGAAAGGGTATAGGGCCCCTGTAGAGTTCATATGATATCGTTTATCTTTTTGGGTTTATTTTCTCAAATTCATGAGTCCCATTCAAAGCGGTCGAGAACAAGTTGTGACTATGTATCTGAGGTGGTCAAGGAAAAGGTCGTAGTAGTGGAATATGTTCTCGCGTCAACGTTTCTGAACTTTGGTTCGATTCATGGTTGTGCTTTTCACATATATATTTATGTTTTGTGTGTGTGTGTGTGTGTAGATTTAATTATTTTCATTTTAATAGTCATGCTTCTATATATTCATTGAAATCTTTTGTTCTCATAAAATTTAATTTGCAATTCGCTCTTTCTTAAAAATTCTTTGAGTGTTTTATTTATTTTGATAAATTAAAAAAAAATTTCTTCTATCGATATGCATCATATTTTTTTTTAGATTGAAATGAATTTAACAACGAATAGCGACATCAGATTTTGGAAGTTAAGACATTTTTCGCTATTTTTTTACACATTTTCGCTATTTTTTTTAAAGATTAGATTTATCGATATCAAGGAGATGAGAATAAAATAGAATGAAACAAATGATATGCACGCATAAACAAATGTTGACTATGAAAGAATTTTATATGTCTTCAAATCTTAACGAGAAATAATCAAAACCTTTATTATAATAGAGGCATAAATTTCGAATGGAATATTTATTAATCACATATTTTTACAAATATTATAAAATTTGATTATTTCGACAAAATAAAGTGTTTAATGTTTTTTTTCCAACATTCTAAAGATAGGTAAAGAAAAAATAGTATGAAGGTTTAATTATGCTTAGAAGGTATAAAGATAGCCCGTACTATCTTATATTACTTAATAGTAATCATAAGGACTCGGGAAATAGTATAGAAAATGGGTGCGAACTTAGAAACAAGGACAAATAGCGCGGAATATTTTCTTTTGTATTCCCGCAAATATTAGAGATTAGTGATAGCTCTAAGAGTCCCGCATTTTGGAATGATGCCAAACTGTAATCTGTGGTTGAGAGTACTTTTTAGAATTTTTTTCTGCAATATTACTACAACTCTTATATGAACTGAATTGGAGAAATTTTAGTCAATTTTTTTGTTTTTTAGAGATAATATTTTCATTTAATAGTAAGGATTGAGTTGAGACATGAAAATACTTCATTTTTATTTCCTTCTTCGATTTTTTTTTGCCTTCCCCTTCCTATTGTCGTCAGGTAAGTTCGAGTGTTGGATGAAGCTAATTTATTAGAAGCACCTATAAATGTCACCTATTTGCCCAAATATGCGTTCTTTTTTCATCTATTGTTTCCAATCCCTCTCTCGGCTACTTTCAACTCTCCTTCTTTCTCCCTCTCCCTCTCCCTCTGTCCCTCTCTCTCTCTCTGTGGTCGAAAAATTTTCATTTTCTACGTGAAGGTGATTGATGTGGTTGAGGTAAATTTTTTGTACGTGAAAAATCCGTTAAAAATGCATAGCAATTCACATTACCAATCGACTCTAAACAATAGAGACGTGTCGTTGTTATATACGAGAAATCACCACGTGCACATATCACACTAAAATGTCCACCGATTGTTGCTTCCGCTGCACGCATTATTGCTATCTTTGACTCACGTACATTTTCACTCATATGCTAAAATTAATCATTATCATTTTATCACTAATTTATCACTTATCAATAATGCTGTAGTACTTAGCATTCGGTATAAGTTTACCTTTATGCTGATCAAGGTGCTAGCGTACCTTAAATTACACTGTAATTTGCAACGGCACACTGTTATGCTCTCTCGTTTCCATATCTGCGCCTGTTGTGCCGGTGTGAACCTGTTGTATATCTATTCTATGCCTGTACCTGCTTTACTTTGTCTATACCTGTACCTGCGTGTATTCTAAGTAACATACCTGTTGTGCCGGTGTGAGCCTTCGTATACCTGTTCTATACCTGTACCTATTTTACTTTGTCTGTACCTGTACCTGTGTGGATTGTAAGTGACATACTTGTTGTGCCAACTTATTAATGTAACTTCTACTACAGAGTTTATGTGATGTGCCGATCCGCTGATGTATAATGCATTGCTCTGAATATATGAATTGTTGATGAATTATATGTTAGTCTGCAGGTATGTTGGTCTTCTATAGTGGTGTAATAATATATATAATGTTGGCATAAAAATGCATTCCTTCGTTTTCACAAACAATCAAAAGCACTGGAATTATGGTTCCTAATTTATCATTTGAATGGTTTCCGGAGGAAATAAGATGTATTATGCAATCATATAGAATTATTTAAATTTTTTTTTGATAAAGAGACATGATTACTGAAAACTTTGATTTCTTATTGGGAAGAACTTCATGAAAAAGCCTATTGAATTGCCATTAATTCCTTTTGCCGTCTGCCCCTCCCCCCCCCCCCCCACTGCAAGGTTCCTCACTTGCTAAAAAGTTGCTAAAGGGCTTATATTGATAAGACCGTTTGGAAGACGAAAAAAAAACGCATTCAATTGCTGAATTTCGAAGCACGAAATACTTAAATTATATGTGAAGCGTATTTTTTTTAAATGATTGAAATTTTTACCCGTCGTTCCCATTTACTTGCCCCCATTGGTATTTTTACCCATCGTTCCTATTTCCCACCTCTATCATTCTATCTTCTCTTCCCTACAAAACTAGATGAAAATTTTGAGTTTATGGTTTGAATGATTGAGTTATCATTAGTATATAATTTCATAAACAAAAAAAGTCAATTAAAAATTAAAAGAAAAACCTCAAGCATAATCGTACGAAGTTCATCACTATTGCATTTACCTTCATCGATAATCTCCTCCACTAAACCAGCGTCCTCTTTTATATCCCTCTTTATGATATTATGTTTTCCATCTTGATCACAGTGGTCATCATTAGGTGGTGGACAAGGTGTTGATAGTGGACACTCACATCGTCGAATTATCGCACCCATTGTAAAGTGATATATCGCAAATAAAATCAAACAATGTTGCATCATATATAAATAAGGCAATCTGCAAGTACTTAAAATTAATTAGGCGAATTTTTTGACTGCCACATTAAGCATCCAAGAGCCAAATATTTTACAACCTCAAGGTAGAGCTCATAGTCCCTTCGGTGAAAATCTCATGGTGCTCTTTAATATACTTATTATTTTATTTATACGGTAATCAATTCACTCTTAGGACAAGTTCAAATATTATGCAAATATTGCAAGCGAGCCGATATTCGTATTTCCGGAGAAGACCCATTTCCACTCGTCCCCATCATAGAGATAATCATTAAAAGTAGGAATTAGTAATGGAAGATAGAGTTAAAAATCAATCGTAATCGAGACGCAAGCGAAACAAGTTCGATGTGGCAAAACGTCGAATGCGTTGAAGTGCTTTTGAATTAGAAAAGATAACCGCATTTTTGAGCGTAATTTAATACGGAACAATGAAAAAGAAAAATGCGCATTCATAATGCGAACAACAATTCGCATGCGAAAACAACGATTCGCATCCGAGACTGGTACATATTGTTGCACTATAACATTTAAATGTGAGATACACTTTTGACCGTGAAATAGATTAATGGGTTAGTGCAATCGGAGCATAATCGAGGACAACGATAAGTACAATGAGAGGCGGAAATAATGGTACCAATGAGAGATTTGAATGGGCATTCTCTATCCTCCATGTAAGAGATACAATCAAATGGGAGATTCTTTTTTTTGCTAATGATGATTGCTTTTGAATACTGAAATATATCTTATTATACGTTCAATGTTACACTAAGAAATTCAATCAATTGTATTATTTATTATTAGTGTAGAAAAATATCGAAAATATATTTTTTTCTAGAATAACTGACGAAAAATTTGCATATTTGGCGTTTTCTTTTCAAGTAAAAACGAAAGGAGGAAGGGGAATGGAAGATAAAAAAGGGGAGATGGCATAGATCAGCGCTGGACGAGTTTGTTTGATTATCGCATTCGTGAAAAAAAAAAAATTCTCTAGATTTTTTCACCGATCATAGACTTGTTTGGTAAAAATATTGATTTGCTTGAATCCGGTCGTGTTCAGTTCCAGTCAACTATGATTAGATTCAAGAGCAGATGTTCAAGAGGAACGAGTTGAACTCGTCTCAGTCAGATTACAAATCAAATCTCATCGCATTCAGGACTAGCTTTAGTCTAGACACCGAAAATGCGATTATTAAATATGAGCGATATCACTTTTTTAAGTCTAAATCCTTATTATACTGTAAAATATAAATCAATATTTCAAATGTTATGTCGGCATCCCCATTGTTGGCAAATATTTGCAAATATTCGAGGCAATTGCAAGCCATCGAATTTTCCATTCGCTGTTGCAAATTTGATTCTCATATCCCTTAGGTTTCCTTTTTTTGCAAACCATAAAAATTTGCATAAAATAATATGCCATTAATTATTTTTTAAAATAAAATTTTTATTGCGATTATATTCGATGATGGCTTGCAAATTATAAAATAAAATTACCATTAAGAGTTTTTGTTGTGTTCATAAAATATTCGTATACAAAAAAAAATTCATTTCCGATAAATTTAAAACAGTAAAATGAAGGTATTGTATGTTGTGATCACTCATCCCAATCCGGCTCTTCGGGACTACCCGTGAAGTGACTTTCGCGCAACTAAAATTAATTTTTTTATTAATTTTAGGAAGTACCATCAATATAGTAGCATAAAATCTATATTTATGATTTGATTATAGAGGAACTGAATATTTATAAAAAAATATTATTAATCTGCATTTATGTAATATATCGTTATATATCTATATAATAAATATGCAGATGAACTACTACTATAAATGATACATTAAAACAAGAGATAATTTAGCTGCTACCATTTTATCACAGAATTTTTCAGAAAAAAAATATTTTTTTTTCTTAAGTTTCCAAACTGACCATTAGAAAATAAACTATGCCATAAACATCTTAGTTTAGGGGGGGGGAGGGGAAATTCGTTGGATAAAATTGTAAAATTACCGAAATTTTAAGCTTTCTAACGAAATCGGTCAACATTCGAGCCATTCGATCGATTTCAGCTACACTCGACACTCCATCAGGTGTATTTCCGATTATAGCGGGCATTTTTGAAATTTCTGACAAAGATTTGATTGCACGCTCCAAATTCCTTACGCACTGCAATGATGTTGTTGATTATGACAGCCGTAAGTACCGAGTGTACCGAGTATTTATAATAAAACCTTTTTAATTCATATGTAATTACCGGTATATAACTGTAAATAAATGAATGAATGAATAAATAAATAAATAAATAAATAAATAAATAAATAAATATATATATATATATATTTATTTATTTATTATCGCGCATGCAGTTGGTATATCCAAATTAGAGAGCAAACAGCATTTTATAGAGAAATAGCAATCATTGCTATATTTCTCATTGTTATAGATATTCTAAATAATTTCATTCATATTTTCCCCTACAATACACTATATTTGCTCTACAATATATTTATTTGAAAAGATATTTTAACGATAGAAGAGATAAGCGATCAAACAAAAAAAAAATCCCCTCATATAAATCATTTTCCATAGATGAATTATTTCATCCTCACTCAAAGGATAATTTGATCTACAATGGAATTATCGTCGAAAATTAATTTGTAATCGTCAATGATCTTTGAATCGATAGGATCTACAGAATTGAAATCACTTAAAACTGGATTAATCATTCGATCAATAGTAGATTTTCTCAACGCATAAGATTAACCATTGTTGCGAATTCTTGAAATATTGTAATTTAAAAAACTTTTCAAAATTTTTCAGCGTCAATTTTTTTTTTTTTTTTTGCAATCTAATAATATCAAATATCAATTTTATGTGACAATTTTATTAAATTAAAATTATTTAAATGAATATTTTTGAGAGGATATAAATTAAAGCGCATTTATTACAAATACAAACCATAGAATATGTTTCGGTCATTTCGACAACACCATAAAGACTTGGATGGCGTTCACGATTAGCACATGTTCGACATGCACTTGTTTTCATTCGTGCTGTATGTAGATCATCGTCACTCCTCTATAATCAATGTATATAGATATCGTATTCACTTAGAAAGAAGAAAATCGCATTCATTGAAAATATTCGAAAATTCGACTCTACGCATTCATATATCATTCCATCTATACCTTTTATATGCGGGGTTTTGCACCTTTGCTTTGTACAGATCTGTCCGTTGGGTAATTCCAATGCGACAGCTAGTGTTGTAAAATTTACTGCTTTATAATATTTTCTCCTATCTATTTCCGAGAAACTTTTTTTGGGCATTTAAAAATACTAAAAAATTTACAAACACTTTCCACAGCTGTAGTCATAGAAGAACGAATGATGATTTGTTAGAAATTTTCTGCACGTCAATGAATCTTTTAATAAATGAACACTTTATTTTGATGATTTTATTTTAATTTCTTTAGTAATAAACTCGAAAGACTCAGATGAGGAGGACACAAAAACATACATCGCCGCAGGTGTTCTGGCTCATTTTGTTACTTGTTATAACCTATCGAGAGCCACAAATATCCTCGTACTTTCAGTGTGGATGTACCGATTTATGACAAATAACCGCATGAAAATGATCAGCGATCGCATAATTTTTGGGAAATTATTTCAGAATAGCTATATGCACATATCCACTCACTTTATGTGGAATATGCGTATCGGTCGCATTGAAAACCTCCGCAATTGCGATAACATTTTTGTCGATTTGTTCAACGGTTTTCAGACGAAATTCAAAGCTAAGAAGACGTTTTTCTATTCGCCACATTGGATCAGACCTTAGTGTCATCTTCGGTATTTTCTCGTTATCAGTCCTTAAACAAAAAATACGATTTTTCAACTCGGGAAAAAATGCAAAAAAAGATATAAAAATTTTTTTCAAGGAGTGAAATGAAATGCAAAATTTTTGAGATGAAAATTTGAATACATAATGATTGCAGAATGAGGAATTTGCATAAGAGATGTTATATAACTATGACATTTTTTTCATGCAATTCATCGTAACTTATAAAATATTATGAGAAATGCATTACAGTATGTGATTACTCTATATGCTCTATAATCTTTTTTGAAAAAAGTAAGTAATAGTTATTTAAATAAGCATATGGTTGTCACTTAAAATGAGTTTATCTAAAGTAAAGAAAAGATTTTCATTTTTATCACTGAATTTTATGAGTAAATTCGACGTATTTAATTGTTACGGTATAACTGAAATTTTCATGCATTGTGAATATCTATAACTAAAATGCAAAAATTTTCGTGAAATTTTTCCGCTCATGATATTGTCAATTTCTTTTTTACAACGTAGAAATATTAATGCTACGAAAAAAATGAACAAAATTGTTTAAAAATTTACCTTATAAAGATTTTTTTCGACATTTATTCTCTGTTATCTTGCTAAATATCTTCGAATTTTTTGCATTCTAATCAACTTTTTCTTTTTTTTTAAAGGCGATACGAATATGCCTAGATTTTAGAAAATCATATTTTCAGCTGGGTTATATTAAAATGATATATAGAAAAATTAAAAAATATCTATCAGTGGAATGAACAATTCACCAAACTTGAGAGTTAATTAGAGATTTGAAAAAAAATTGCATATTAATTAATTAATTAATTGCATGCAATTATTGCGTTATTGTTTTGTTTTCTTATTTTTTTTTTAAATTATTATTTTTTCAGCAGAAATTTCTTGAAAGCATCGGTAATGTTTAACTTAGGCATATTTAAAAAGTAGACATCGAAAATAATTTTAGATTTATTTTACTTTTGTTTTTGCAATTCGTTAATACGTTCTCGCCATTTTGAATTTTCACTCTTTATACGTCTTTGCCAATCTCTATTTAGGTCATCAATTCGATTCTCCATCTGTAAATATTTCAACTTTTGTAAAATTATTAAAATTTAGCTAATTAAAAATTCCTTTAAAGTAGTAAATCAATATTTTAATAGTAATAAATAGTAATAAACAACGCCGATAAAATATTGAATTCCTAAGATTTCAAAATTAGTCGATCATAAGATTGAGATTGCTTGCAGATCAAAATTTATCGATTTTTTTCCACCCAATTCTATCCGAGCATCAAATCGCATCAAAAATTTGCATTAGAAGAAAGGGGAAATTCGGCACTAATTAACAGCTTTGAGACAGATATGCTAAACGTATTCATTAATGACGCACATGTTCAAGTTAAAAATGTCGTCTTTAGCGTTCATTTAAAAAGAAAAATATATAAAAAAGTTTTTGAAGCCAATAATCAGTGATTTAATTTTACTTGAAAGCAGCTGAAAAAAAAGAGACGAATAATCGATACAAACTTTAAAAGATTTTTAAATAATATCAAACTTTAAATAATAAAAAACTTTAAAAGATACAAAAAAATAATATCATTTGCTGTTTTTTTTCAATGTTATTTAAAAGAAATAAGAATCTGAAAACGATTATGGAACCTCAATAAGAATTTCATCAGAAGATTCGTTGATTCGTTGTAATGCTTTTTGCAATTCAACAATTTTTGCCGCTACTAGATGACGTTCTTCGAGTTTCGCCTATAAAAATAAAAATTTTCTTTAGAAGGAAAATTAGAAGCGAACGAAAAATTATGAAAAAATACGAGGGATAAATATCTATATATGTTTTGCATTTGAAAAAAAAAACAAACTATATTTTACCATCTAACTATCATCTACTCTTTTCTAGATCTATTGATTGTTATTAGCTATGAATATCGTTTACAAGTAAATAAACAAATAAACAAATAAATAAATAAATAAATAAATAAATAAATAAATAAATAAATAAATAAAAGTTTCCTAACCATGAATATGTTAGTAGGGCTAAAGCGTAAATTAACGTTCATTTCATCGAAAGATTTTGAAGAGTTTTACGTCTCAATAATACCATAATTCACCTATATACATGTTTAACAGGCTATTAAGGTTCTCTTATAAAAAAGGAATTTTTTATACAACCAAAAATCCTTTTTCTAAACCTAATTGGCGAGGGGGAGGAGGGAGTGGTTATTTGAAAATATTATTTAATCGTAAGAGTAAACAACTTACTCTTAATTGCAAAATAACTTCTTTAGCTTCTTGTAGTAAAGGATGATGAAGTTTCATTGCGACGATTTTATTATTCAATCGACATGAATGCATTCCACTCTATAGTTATTATTGTAAAATATAAAAAAATCAATTGCTTTATTTATTGAAATCGTTTTCATTCGGCTTAAATTTATTGCATTTCAAATATTTATTACAGAATTGCAAGAAAAATAGTATAGCGATGAAGAATTGTTCGATGAGAATATTTTATTAGGTATACTTGTTGATGGCTTAACTTAATTGTGCGATCATATCCTTAATGAAAGAATTTTTTGATGAAACTTGAAAAGTGCAATAAATAATTTAATTTAACTTTTTAAATAAGCTTTCTATTGCTTCATTTGCACTAGTAATTTAACAGTAATAAATATAATTGTTAGAAATTTAATGATTTTTTTTCCGTACAAATAATGCAAGAGCAATTACGCTAGCATATCTCTATGCAAAATTAATGAACCAATAGAAAAATTTTTGAAAATCAATGCCATGAAAATATTCTATAAATTTGTTTGTGCCTTTTTCAAAAAAAAAATTTTTTTTTTTTGCCCGCTAAAGAAATGCGCGTTAAACATCGTATTGAAAGATCCCGCTCTTCTAGTATGCCAAAGGCTATTGAGTCATTTGATCGATCAAGATATCAACCGATAAACACTGCATACCACTCAAATTAACAGATATTTACATGAATGATTTAAACATATACCATCCAAAAAAATCCAAAAAATAAGCTTCCATCACACGTTGCATTAATAAATAAATTTCTAAAAGATCTACATTTTTATGAATGCGTTTTAATATTTCGTTGACCCTTATGATGAGCACAACATTAGCTAGTGGCTTTATTTGATTGTTTCGGTAAAAATATGAGGCAAGAAAGCGCACTCACAGTGTTCGAACGTTTGGAAGTCAACGGACAATGTAGTCTGTTTCTTAAGCGACGATGGCTTGAGTTGCTACAGAATGCAACATCCTTGTGACGTCGATTTGGCCTTGGCATACTTATATATGATTATGTTTTACGTATTCACCTATTTGTTTGCCTCTGTAAATATAAAATCGTTTGAAATTTCTTTCATTTTGATATTTTTCGTGTATTTCTTCCTATGTAATTCAATAATTTCAAAACATTCCCACCTAAAAGGTACCGAAAGTACCATTTAGGTGGTGATGTCAAAGGCACCCATTAAAAGTACCAATAGGGTGCTCGGTGAAGAAGTGAGTATAAAGTTCAACTTACTTCTTTATTGGAAATCTTCCTGAGGGTATTCAAAAGTTTTTCCAGAAGAAAATAAAGCGAAGAAGCTAAAGAAAATTTTTTCGGAATTGGCAGTATCGCTATTTTTTTTTTCATCTTTCTCAAAAAGACATCGGATTATGTGATCTTTACATTATTATAAAGAACGATATTATTTAATTATCAATTAGGAAATGATCTAATATGTGGTATCGGTGCAAAATTATATCACCACAGTCGTAACGTTTGTCGGGAATGCGTCATGATGAAATTGACTTATTCGATTAGTTTAGTTTTATGGCTAACTTCTCGTTGGTTTCACTCTCTAAGTATGACTGACAGCGCATAATAAAAAAATGCGAATTGGTTAATTTGAATCTGGTGATGATTTAATTAGCACAAAAGCGTACCACCGGTACTGTTGACACGTTACGAGTTTTTGCACTCTCTTCACCTGGCCGACCGGGTTCATAAATTAGCCGGTAGCATCATTATATATGCGAGATAACGCATTTATATTCTATTTAATCCACTCGCCTTCATAGATTTTTCAAAAATAGTTTGTCTTTTTTTTAGTAACCCAACGAATGCAGAAGAGATAAAGAGCTTTTTTCCGTATAAAATGTTACTAGCATCTTTTGAATTTTATGGATAAGAATCAAGTATGATATAGGAATCCACTGCGCGGTTACATCTTAGTTTTCTTGAATTTTGCGATTGCTTTAGTGATTCGTGAATCGAAGCAGTTCATCAAAAACAAAAGGTCAAAGGGCAAAGACGAACCGTAGAATTTGCCCATAGCTAACAAACGTTTCTTTGATTGAACCACGTAAACATAGCTGATCAAATATTGCAAGAGAATCATTTTAAGACTACATACCCTCTAATGACGAAGTCGAACTGTTTCTATGAATAGCGAAAATAATCCGCCGACCGCTTAATGCGAGACTAGATACAAGATAACAAGCAAAAAAAAAAATAAATATTGCTTCCAACAAGATCACCGAATAATGAATAAATTACTCTAAAATGGAAATTTTTTTCAACAAATGCAAATTTTTGTGCTATAAGACCTGCTGTCTTATACTAAAATTGCAGTAGATTTGCAACATATTTGTATATATGTATCATATTTGCATTTATGTATAAGTCTGCGTATATTTGTATGTCCAGTCGTTCTCGTTCGTCAATAAAGATGGTTGTAGTAATGAAATATAATTAAAACGATATACATCATATGATCATTTCTTAGAGTCATATCTTTCCTAATCGATAACCTATGAGTTATGGATATTTCAAAGTGTGACAAAATTTACATATGCAAATTTCTTCTATAGTAGTCGACTTAAAAATTCAACTTAGAAATTTTTAAATAAATTTTTTTTTTTCATTACGATAATCAAACATTATTCTCACTAAACATCATCATTTTTCCATCTTATCTAACATTCTTCGAAAATTATCCAGATTTTTTCAATTCTTTGCATTCGATATGAAATGGAATATATGAAATCGATGAAAAATTGAAAAACTTCCATTGCAATTTAGGTCATTTTGGAAGGTACGGGGAATGGAAAAAGTGATGGAGAGATAATATCAAATGCTTTTCTCAGAAATTCAATTTCTTATTATGCCAATTAACTTTACGCTATCAGTAATTTTATTTATTTTCGCATAAGTTTTAAGCAAAAGAATTGCATTAATCGAATTTTCATTTTACTACCGTTAATGCATCCACTCATTGTTTCACTTTACACAATATTGTTGCCTCAAATCTAATAAATCTTTATTCGCCTCAGTTGTAGCGTTGCGAGCGTTTGCTCTTCCTTGCTGTTCATGCTCATATAGCTTTATGATCTTTTTCCATCACGTACGTTGAAATAAATAAATAAATAAATAAATAAACAAATAAATAAATAAATAAACTTTCATTCCAATTATATTGCACTGAATGAGTTTATGTCCTAAGTGATGAATGGTAATGGCAGTTGCCGTCATTACCAAGCAGTTTTCCTTTCAAACATGTTCTTTGTCTATTTGTTAAGTCTATTTCTAATTCTTATACGATAATTGGGTGCTGGAAAAACGAAAGAAAAAGTGAGTTTGATAGGTTAAAAAGAGCAAAATATGGGAGACAAGAATGGAATTGAGAGGAATACGAGGGTTTGAGAATGATTTGAATAGTATGGTCTTATTCTTTTTCAACTTTTTTTCCATTCAGCAATATTATTTATTAGCATTAAAAAATCATTTGCAAATTTTTTTACACTGCTAAAAGTTTCTAGAATAGTTCAGTTAAATATAAAATATTCTCTCTAAATCTTATTTTATTTCAATAATTGCGATTTTTATGAGTGATTTTTGCAGTAATAACAATTTTTCAATAAACTAATGAAATTTAATTTTTCAAAAACGATGAAAATGTTGACTGTATAACGTATTAACTCTATGATTTTTCTGATGTGTTTTGTAACTTGTTAATATCTCTTGCATAATGATTATTGCCGGCTGTGTGCCAATAAGTGTCAAGAGCTTGTTGATTTAATTATTATGCCAATAAAATTTGCATATTTATTGAAATTTTATCCGAGCTCACTGAGTTATTTGAGTAACTTATTCTACTGAATTTGCATATTAAGTAAAATTTCACGCTAGCTCATGCCAGCTAACTGCCCGACCAGTCAGATATAACAATTGCATTGTATGCATCTCTATATGTATTAAGCGGTGAAAATTTCTTTTCACACTTCTTAATGATGCATCCCAATTTATCCACCCAAGCGGTCAATCATATTTCAGCGACTCATGCAAGCTTTCCTTCGCTATCTCCATTTTTAGCCGTTCTCTGCGCTATTTATGCACAAAATTTGAAGATGAATGAATAGATGAATATTTAGCATTATTAGTACAGTATAGAGTATATTAAATATTACTGTAGAGGTGTGATATAGTACACTATACCAGTACAGTATAGAAATAAACAGACTATAGTACAGTATAATATTTCAATTAATGCAGTAAAATATGCTAATTAGTATTCAAAATTAATGAGATATGAACCTTACAGTTTCTAGTTATGAAAGTTGGACTTTCACTACTAGAAAGTTTGTCGTTGATTTTGTTGAGTTTTCATTCAATTTTTTCAAAGTTTAACTTCAAAATAAAATAATAACTTTCGATGGAGAATATTTTAGCTATTCATTAGGCGCAAGCAAATTACTTAATGCCTCCTTAATTTATTATTTATAACAAATATGTAAATATTCATAAATTTTTTGTGTGAAATAATGCGAATATTTAAATTAAATAGATGAGTCTATTTAATTATCCCACTTGACAAAAATATCCTTTATTTCATAAATAATGAAAAAGCATTGAAATTAGAACAAAAGGATGGAGTATCGATGAGCCATCAACAATATTTTAATGAGTAAATGAAGTGGAACATCTCGCATGATCAGATATGTTTGTTGAATCGTATAAAATGGATATTAGATCAACGACATTTAGCTGGATATTAGTTAGATCAACATAAATAAATCAATCATCCATGAAAGACCCCCTAGTGTTTAAGCAGGCCATCCAAGTGAAGACCGGACGATATGGACCGGATATGGACCATATCAAGCGGGATATGGAAAAGGCCGGATTAGCGCCGAAGACGCTCTCGGTCGACTAGGGTGGAGGAGATATAGCGCTAACGCTGAGGCCGAGGAAAATCGAGAGCGAACAAGGGAATAATTATTCAAAAGAAGAGCATCAAGATTTTTTGAGCATCGCTCTTGAATAGAGTAAAGAGCCAATCATGAATAAAGGACCCTTTTCTAAATCTAGCCAAAATAGAAACCCTGATTTTCTATTCAACGTAATACAGTAAACGCATTAATAGGGTAAGTTTCTCACTCATCTAATAGCCTAGATTTATAACAATTTGCATGAAAGTTGATGGGAAAAACACAAACGCTCGTGAATTTCAGTAGTATGGAATCATCATAGCATACTAGATGACATTGGCTTTAGTGTATCTCTAAACGATCAACTTTTTGCATAGCTAACCCCAATTCAACGATGCGCATTATCTCATTCACTTCTTTTGTTACTATTTTATATTGGGAAAATTGAATCATTCACAATATCGATAAAATTAAGCAATACAAATAATGCAAATTATAGGTGTTGAAGCCTCCTGTTTAGAGTATCATTTGGGGTGATAACTTTTAAAAAGGTGATTTCCATAGGTGATAAGATAACGTAATCGGAGAATTGCAGTAGATAACGTGATTGGAAAATTCAATATTGATCTAAGGATGATCGATAGTTGACCTACGAGTGATAGATATTGCTCTTTGATCATGCTATACGCATAATTACGCATTTATTCTCATGCATTTCAGAATTAAGTTGATTCAAAGTTGTGGATTTCACTGTTTACATCATTTGATGACGTCATATTTAATCAGTTACTACATGTTGCTACAAGCATTGTTTACGGTTATAAAAGATGTTTACTGTTATAAAAGATGACGAATTTTTTCTTCAAATGGGTCTCAATGTTAGAAAAACGAATAAGATGAAAAAAACTTTTTTTTTTGAGGCGGATCATTGAAGCGCATAAAAAACTTTTTAGTGTTACAAAAAAACGAATAAAAATATCATTGAAGCGCAGTAATGTTTTGTTAAGATTCTCTCATACAACTAGTATGATCAGTGTTTCATTTGAAGATACTAATCTTTTTCGAATTTTCAAATTTTAATTTTCTCGTAAAAATTTTTATTCAAAACAATAAATAATTCTATTTATTGATTACTACTTATTACTCAGTGTCAAATTACTCGAAAATATTTATCCGCCTAAAATTTATCAAATTTTATTTTCATAAAAATGATTAAAATCTCAGCTTAAAAGTGCGATTTACGTCCTAAATCGCTGAAAAAACCTCAATTGAAGTGAACTTGTTATCAAAAATTACGCCTCGAAGAAATTTCAGTATTGACAATATCTCTTTATTTGAAAAAAAATTTAATTTTTAATTAATAGCAATAATATTTGAATAGATTTTCGTAATATGAATGTTTTTTTCCAACCGAATAAATCATAAATCATAGGCGTTGATATGTTTCCATATTAATTGGCTAGAAATTCTCCTTTTCCACATTTTATTGCTTCTACGTATTTCAATATATGAGCCATTCTTTATTCACTTCAATTTTATGGCAGTATTAAGTGTTTATTGCCGTTGGCTATCAAATAAACATTTATGGTAGTTAATATTAATTAATATTACTAGCTCAAGAAAATCCATCTTACATATTACTTTATAGAGATAAAGGTGTCTGGAGAAAAATCCATTACAATTGCACCTCTTTACACCTTTCATTTACCCAAATTGATCAAAGACTACACTAATGAATATCGTTACGCCTGATGATGTTTGTGAATAAGTCGGTTATACGACAGTAAAAGACACAGTGAAGAGTAATTTTATGCTATTTCTTTATTACATTACATTGATATGCATAAGTATGCGTTGATAAATTAATAAAGCAGTAATATTGTTATAAGAGAGATTTTTATTCGTTTATAGTGATAAATTGCTTGTCAAGATTTATGACCATTGAAATTTTGGTTTGAAATAAAGAGACGTGAGGTGGAGGGAGGAAAAGGATTGGTGGATCTGCGCGGATTTACCAGTCCCTTTCCTTTAGTCCCTTTCCTTTATATATATATATATATATATATATATATATATATATATATATATATATATATATATATATATATATAGCCGGAGGTTGCTCTTCATTTATATATATATATATATATATATATATATATATATATATATATATATATATAAATGAAGAGCAACCTCCGGCTGATTCACTCATTTTCTCTATAAAGATGTCTTAACGCTAAGCAAAACCTATTTTCGCTTCAACAGCAGAAGTACCGTTTTTTTTTACTTTTTACTACTTAGATAACAAAATCACGAGGTGGGTGAATGGTGAAAACGTCCGCGGTAGCTCAGTGGTAGAGCACTCATCCGGCAAGCGAGAGGTCGCGGGTTCGTCCCCGTCTGCGGACAAGTTTTCATTGGTCATCAAAAACACTCGATAACAAAATCATTGTTTCATGACATCTGATTAAGCACGTCATTTAATTCACACAACGAAATGTCATTTATTCCCGGATGGTATTTGCAGCTACAAATTTTTGCTCATCGCTCTCATTAATAATCATTCGTTCGTTTCATTTCAGGAATTCCAATCGCTTTGTCGAAATGTCGGATTTTGTGACGTTTTGACGATGCACGAAAAAGCGAACCTTTTTGAATGACCGTTAGATAGTAGTACCTAGCATTAGTACTTATTCCTCGACTTATATCTATTGCATCTTATGGTGTAGAAGGAGATAGCCCTATAGTGTGTATTAGGGTCGATAAATTTTGTGAACTCCCAGCTTCAGTAGTACTGTCTAAGCTACTTGACAGACAGACAGACTCATACACATCCATGTCCACAGACATGATGCCGGCACAATGTGCCTTTGCAAAGCAAATTTGCAAAAGCGAATAATAATCAAATTATCTCATCAGTAACATTAAGCACCTTGACAGCCAGCTTAAACCATCTACCACGTAAGCGTAACTCAATATCGTACATAGAATTATTGCAATAAATGAGGAGAAAGAAGCGTTAGGGAGCATGAAAGAGAGGAGGAACGAGAAGAAAGTTTAGTCTAGCAAAGAAGAAACTTTCGCTCGTTTATCACATATTTTTCATCTATATATATATATATATATATATATATATATATATATATATATATATATATATATATATATATATATATATATATATATATATATATGTTCTACCAACTTCAAGAGAAGAAAAGACGTATTTCAATTATCGTTCTTTAATGTGAACTTAACATAAAACTTTATTCTCGAAGATTTACTTCTTGCAGCACAAACAAACATAATCGATCGATTTTGCTGGCCGACGTCTGTTTGTCTATTTGTCTGAGTGTTGGACAACAATAAAATGCTTCTATTCCTTGTGCTTGTTCAAATCAACAATCTTTTAACGACAATTGTTGGCATATTATCGAATGTAGCGATTATTTTATTTGCTTATCTTATTCATGATCATCGTGTAAAAGATGTGCGAGCAAGTATTGCAGCACATGCAATTGTCAATCTTGCACTTACAATCGTCTATACTGCATTACAATTAGTAAGTATGCAAATCTTTATTTTTAGTAGAATCTTTTCATTTTCACATTGCAATTTACTGCTAATTTTTCTGAAAAATTCTGAATCGATAAATTGCTCAAAATTTGAAGAAGAAATTCATGAAAAAATTTCCAAGAGTTTCATGAAAATTTTAATTATTTGCGAGTATTTTTTGTTTGGAAATTTGTTTTTCTTTTTCAGAAAGAAAAGTTTTTCAACTTCGATTTTTACCGCATTTAAAGAGCGATTTAAAATGAAACTACTTCATTGTATAGCGTCCCTTCTTTTTTTTTTTTTTCTATAACAATTATTTTGTTCTATATTATGTTCAAATTTTCAGTGGAATTTTTTGCGATTAAATTTCTTCAACAATTTCCTGGCATTGCATTGCATTGCATTACATTACATTTAATCACATTGGTTATAAAATTTTATAATGAGTATTTAACAATACTGAGATGCAACTGTAAAGCAAACCACGCAATTGAAAATTGCAACTATATCATTGCAATGAATATTTCACTCACTTTTGGCGTAAAAGCTCTGCAAAGAAAAAATAAAAACTGCAATGCAAAAGAAAATATGCTACGTTAAAGTCGAAGATTCTAATTATCGAAAGCGATAGCAAGACGGTGAAATTATATTGAAATATTTTTCTCCCTAAAAATATTTTTTTTTTCAACTTCACAAATCTATCAGCGTTCAATTTTGCAATACTATCTGAATATGGAAATTGGAAATATTTTCGAAAAAAATTTTTATGAAAATTCAAATGAAATTTCAGTGGATTTTTCAAACTTTGTACTAGCTTTACTTTCAGATTGGCCTAGTTTTTTTTCATCTAATGTAAAATCAGCCGAACTGGAAAATAAGCTTAGAAAAAGTTTTTTCATAAGTTTGTTAACAAAATTCTAGTTTTTTTTCCATCCACTGATAATAATTTTTTTGCAAATTTTTTTAAAGAATTTTTTTCTTTAAATGATCTGTTTTTCGAAACGAAATATTGTAGATCAATCATATACATTTCTAGGGCGTAGTGATCGAAGATGGTACTGCCGTATTCCTCGTTATTGGTCCAATAACAGAACTTGACGTTAATATATCACGTTGCTTGTTCGCAAGTTTTTGTTTCTTATTTCAACTTACTATTATATTATTACCGATTGGTTTTCTTTATCGTTATGCTGTTATATGTCGGTTAGTTTTCTGTTTATAAGCAATTTTATTTACTCGTATTTTTGATATTTAAATTCAATCTTTCATAATAATTTTATTAATAGCAATTTTAATTTAGTTATAATATAATAAACGATTTCACTTTATATGATTTTGATATTGATATGTTTTGTGTAAATTTCTAGGCCATAATACATTTAATTTTTGAGAAATAATCTAACATTATGTAAAATTTTTGAAAGTTTTTTGAAACATTTTTCTTCATTTTCAATAATTTGAATTTTTTTTAAATTTTCGATAATTTCAAAAATTTATCTCAAGATAATAATAATGAATAGTCAGTTTTTTATATATGATCAATCCGATCATAAAGCACAGTCTTCATACGAATTTCACATATGGGAAACAATACGTCAACATTTTAATCAAATGCCTTCTTTTGATCTATAAAATTCGAACTGGAAAATCTATAAATTTCAGTGGGAATGACGATGCATAGTGGAAAAAGTTTAGGCCCGATTCTTTTTTTCAAGGCGCGAAAATCAGTCAAACAATATTCATAGCATTCTAGAAAATTGAGAACAGAAAATCCATTATTCATTCGATATTGAAAACATAAAACGAGTAGATATAAACTAGCGACTATTAATTTGAGAAAATATATGCGGAAAAAACAAAGAAAAAATTAAAATTTTCAGTAAGAATCGACTTTTACAAGCATTCACCTATCGTTATTTTGTGCCCATATCAATTGGTTTTTGTGCCGTATTAATTACGTTTGCATTTCTCTTACAACCGTTCCTTGAATTTCGGAGAGGTGCAGACGTATCGAATGCTTATCAGCAATTCGGCGATATAATTCTTATTAGTGCGGAGAGTGGGGTGAGATAATTTCTGATTTTTTTACTCGTAAAAAAATTATTTCAGGTGCTTAACATAGGTAAATTTTTATGAATTTAGAGGTCTCTTTACTATTTTGAAGCATAGGAAAATTTTCATGACAGTTTTATTATCTATGGTTCATAATTATGCCCCTTAAATGTATATGCTATTTGCAGTTACATAGATGGCATAACGTCGGTAAAAAACACCTATTTTGAACCATTCGTCAAACAATCACCCTGAATGCTTTTAGTGCGGAAATTGCAAGGACAAATTTGAGGATTAGGAGGAAGGGAGAGCTCTCACATTTGCCACGACTTCAGGTTAGACATGAAAATTTTGTTTTGTTCAAAATAATCGAAATTTTCAAGGAAAAAGCAAGGCTATTTTCGGCTCGAAATACTTCCAGAAGAATCCTGTGTCAAGACTACCTCTCGTCTAATTTTTTTGACTTTCCCACTGCAATACACTATTCTCCAATGTTTTTCTAATAGAAGCAATTACTGGAGATATTAGAAGGAGGGAGGGTGGAGGTCGATTTTTGGAGAAGATTTGATGTGAAATTTTTTTGCTAATCATAAATTCTAATTGAATTCTTTCTAATCTTCATTTTTTTAAATAAAAATATTCGAAAAATTTATTTCAGCATTGGAAAATGCTTATGGCATTTTGTGCTTTTCTCTGTATAATAGCTGCAGTCTCTTATGCATTAATTATCTTTTGTGCTCAACAAACTTTTAAAACGTTAAATTCATCACTGTTAAGTGATCGAACACGAAAATTACAACGAGAAATGACAGTTGGAATGATATTACAGGTAAATAATTTTGATATTACAGGTAAATTAACACCTTTGCGGGTAAAATAATATTTATAATATTTATAATTTAAATTTGAATTATGCTCATTTTTTAATGTTCATTAAATGGGAGTTGATTGTAGATGCGCATATTTCCATTCACTCCAGGCAACCATAAAATATGATCTCTCCATCTTTCACTCACAATAAATTATCGCTATATTAGGAAATTGCGCAAAAATTATGTAGTAGATAGAGAATTCGTTTTTTATACGTTTTTGTTAAATTGCTTTCAAAAAAAAAATTGCGTTTCGGCAACGTCATATCAGCGCCATGTGTGTGTTCGTCTCTGTGTGTCGATTTGTCTGCTTATCCGATAGAAATCACTGAAATTGCAGTCAGTACATATAATGTGCACCGAATAACGATATCGTTTGTATTCACTTGTTATCTTTGAAAGACTTGCAACCATATAAACGCACTAAAAATTGCAAACGTTTAACTCCATTCGAATTTATGAATTTTTTTATAGCTAAAATTTTTACGAACGATGAAATCACTTAAAATTTGCATAAATTTTTACGCGTATTTTTTTCTATACTGATAATTTATGCAAATAATTTCTGAGATGAATGAAACGAAAAGAATGCATATTAGAGAGGTTTTATTAGCACGCTTCTTCGATGTTATATTTTATATGTTAATTTTTATTATGAGGGAACATTGATTGAATTATTTCCTTTTTCAGAAGAACCAGATGTAATAGCAAATTTCTGGAGCAAAAAGAGCTCAAAATTTAAATGCTGATCAAAACTGTCTAAAACTGTGGAGTCGATGTCGGAGCCGAAATTGTTTAAGACTTCAACGTCGGAGATAATGCGTCCATAATTTCTGAAAATTTCACGATTTCAACTAGAATTTCATTCAACGCTAATAATGGAAGGGTTTTTTAGGCAGGATTACCAGTTGTTTTCTCAACATTACCGATGATATGTTTATTAATGCTTATAATATCACCGATCGCAATCGATCGCTATGGTACATTTTTATTCGCACTTCTCTATTGGCAACCGTGTATACATCCGTTGCTTTCTTTCTATTTCGCTAGACCGTTTCGAGAGGCGATCAAACGACGAACAAAAGTTGGATTGAAAAATCCACTTCCATTTAAAAGTGGTCCTGTGATGAGGATACGACCCTTTAAAAGATATTGATAAATCGATTTTCTTTCGTAAAATCTTTGAAAAATGTGATCGTTTTTTTTCTTTAAAAATACGAAATATTTTAAATTATTCTACAAATTTCGTGCAAACTATAAGTGATTTGAAAAATTTCGATATTTTATTCGAGAAAAAATTGATGAACTAATTTGTAGTTATGAAAAATTTTAAGAGAAATTTATAAAATTTTCTAAATAAAATTAAAATTGCAAATTCAGGTGAGCGTTTAGTACATATTCGATTAGCTCAACTTGCTATCTACGCAAAAAAAAAAGTTTTAGTGAACAATAATTTATGCATATTTAAATTTAGAGGTTGTCAACTTCCAATTAAGTTACGGATAGCTGTGTATTGCAATGGTGACCTACATATGAACGCAAAAAATGCAATTTGTATGCATAAAAAATAAAACACGCATAAATAAAGATAATAATTCTAATATTGCTGTATTTGAATGTGTGCACTTTCCGATATTATTAGATAAAGAAAAAGTGATTTTCACTGTTAATGCATTTAACGATAGGGATTTATTCACCTCAAAAGTAATCAATTTATTGTGATATTAATTCATATAATTTTGAACATTGAACTGTTCAAGTGCAATTGTATAATGATCTACTAAATGTGAAAAATAAAATTTTTATGCAAAAAGAGATCAAAAATTATGCAAAATAATGCATATCGAAGAGCTCCAAAATGAAAGAGGAGATGATTTCGTACTAAAAAAATTAAATAACAAAAGGTGAAATACAGAAATTGAGCCTTTAAATATGAGTAAAAAATAATATGGGAAAAAACATTCGTTATGCTTTTTTTCGATTCAAAGGCATCCCGAAAATACTGGAATTACTCGGCCATATTTGAAATCCTTCCTCTCTAGTGGGCGTAAATGAGCGAGAAGATCAACTTGGTTTTGTGTAAGCGAAATAAAATAGGTAGTTACGTGGAAAATTATGCAAGGTTTGTGCTTATCTTTGAGTTGCATTATTGTTTATTGCATATTGTGTTATGTTTATCATTAGATTGTATTATGTGATATTTGCATATTTAATTCAAGAATGTGCTATATTTTTTTAACCAAATACAATGAATACAGAGTGGCCAATCGTTTGCGAATAAATAATGGAGCTTGAATGCTTATTGCAAAGTGAGAAAACATCTGTCACCCACTTCACATAGCGAAGAGATATGGCATGCCAATTCAGATGATCACCTCTAGTTAATATTTGTTGTTGTGATCATATTGTAAATATAATTAAATAACAGAAATTGGGCCTTTAAATATGAGTGAAAAATAATATAAGAAAATTCTTTTCGTTAATAAAATGGAAAATATAGAAAATGTTCCATCTTATTGTTGTTAGTGAGATCTTCGGCTAGTGATCATACCTGGATTTTTCAGGAGATTATAAATCGGATTCACTTGCTGCTAATTATTCAGGATGTCCTCGTAACCAAGAAGAGCACGTTCAAGAATTATATTTCAAAAATTATGCGCTCACCGATGCATAAAACAATAGTCCATCAAAGTCATCAAATTACTGTGTCTAATCACTAGCTGTTCAAAAACAATCTTTCAATCATCGCCAGATAGGCTGCTTTCCAAACCCTTTGATCTGCTTTACCGCATAGAGCTGTTACCCTCGAAAAACCCCGCCTCTGAAATCCTGACTTAATCAACACTCCTCTTCCTCACCCCCTCTTTTTGGTGTCAGCAACTACGGTACAAATTTCGTATGCTGATTCGTGACGGGTCGCTTAAATACAGCCTGGGTCTTAAGACGTTTGCCTGATTTTCGTAACTAATCTCTGGCTTTTTACCAAAAGTTGCATGCAAAATTTTAGGTTGGTGGGTCTTCAGATTTTGATAGAATTTTTAGCGTAAAGCGTGCCGTTTGCTTTTTAAACTTTTCCGTGGGTCATACTACTTCATTCGTTGACAAAATTCCTTTCAAACATTTTTTTATTGCCGTACACTGCTCTTATTACCGCTTGGTTTAAACCGAGGTAACCACCTGGTTATCTACGTCTATCACAACCTGGAATTGCTCTACCCGAAGGGGCATCTTCTCGATTGTCCTACAAACGTGGAATAGAATCGCCTTATCCCTCCTCGTTCGATGGAATGAGTCGATAGACTCATCGCATCCTTCTGTTCATAATTGATCCCGTTTTTCCCTCACGCTTGGGTAATTGCGATAAAGCTAAATATTAGAATATTTGTCCCGGCTGGTTTTAGGAGTACCTTTTTTTCTTCAACCGTTTCGCCGCATACGCACAGTGATGGAATAGTTTGGAATTGATCTGACGTTGTTAAGTTTTGAGCTCTAGTTTGTTCTTGGTTAAATTCGGTTCTGCAAATATGGCGGGTTTTAACCCAGTCAATACTGTGGTCAGCTGATTGGTTGCACAGTTAGTAGGTTCAACTCAATTTCGATTCTGGTAGTGGCTGAGGCCGAATTCAATCCAGATTTGAATCATGTTGCGGTTTATTTCTCGAGTTTGATATCCTTTAACGATTCTTTGTTCAGCAGAGATCTTTATTTAGGCGCGGTCGCTATTAGCACAATTAATCTTCTAATGTCTGTCTGTGTATGCTTATATGTAGTTGTTGAACCTATTAGTCGTGTTATATTATTCAGTTTCCTAATTGAAACGAGTCAGAGTTGAGCGTGATCGTGACTCAGTCGTCTCGGTCGTGACCGACACCTGAAAAAACGTAGACTCTATGCCCCGAAACTAAAATTTTTGAGACCTAAATTTAGGCCTGCTATAGACACTGAATTGTCCGAGCTCAATCTTTACTATAATATTGCCTCTGTGAAGTGAACATAGCCCCAACGAAGATTGCGAACCGCCCGCTTTATTTCCTAGGCTCCACTCGCTCTGGAGCTAGCTATAGGTAAGGAGTTTTGCTGTATCCGAGCAACAGTGGGGAGTTACCAGTATCAGAGGGATCGTAATGTGCAGGTATACATCGAACAGTTTAAGTCTTTTGGTCGGCGATCACATTGTTGCTTGCAGCAGGACATTAAAAATTTAGTTAAGTGATATTGCATTGATATTTCGTCCTTCCTTCCTCCCCATTTCCGATCTGCAGTTTTGTCAGATCCTTGAAGGAACATACTCTGCTATATAATCGTATAGCACTGTGTGCTGTTGATTGATAATTGAAGGTGATCACTGATCATACCATCTTCTTCGATCGTCCCATAATGTTCGCCGTTCCTGATTGGGAGCCTTCCTTGTTCAATTTTGAGGATTATATTTCAGGATGGGTGAATGGTTACATTGCAATATGTGCTGTCGATTACCGAATATGAAGGGTGAAATGGCCTTTTTCTTCACATCCTGTGGCCATATTCTCTGCAGCACATGTAACACAGGTGAGTCGATTACCTATATCCATATTGTAAACTCAATATATGAGAACTTATGTTGTGACCATTTCAGCTATTTCAGGTTGTAATTTTCTTTTTTCAGGACAAGGAGGACAGTGCCGAATTTGTGGACATCGCGCTAAATTGCTGGAAATTAACCACAAATTACCAGCAGATGTTCTTCTTTTCTTCCGGGATCCAAAAGATCTTCTTGAACACTATGTGAAAAATGTCATCGCCGTCCTCAAATTTCAATCCGGTCATCGTAATCGTTTGTATAACGCCCGCCAAGAACAGGTATGCTTTATTTCAGTCAAGTTTCTAGAAGGTTGGAGAGCGGCAAAGTTTCAATTAATGAACACTCCTTTACGCTATAATGCTGCTATGATGTCGCCTTTTTTCTTTTCTTTTTGAATCCCCAATGTGATGTGCTTTACAACGTATGATGGAAAGAAAGACCTACAGAAATATGATACAGATGAGTTTCCGTTATATATGTTTTTTTTTTCAAAGTTAGAAATTGAGGTAGACCACTTTGGATTAGATTTTGCTGTCATGTCCTGCCGCTGAGCACTGTGCTATGGAGCCGGTGGATGGTCGGAGTAGTGGTGAGGGTCCAGGTCTTTGGAAGACAGCAAGGGGCAGGTCATACTTTGGGTTTTGGAAATCCCAAATGCTAGAGTGTACCTCTTGGGTTTTTTTGAAAAATTTATGTACTTGTTGCATTATCTCGTCGCAAGCGGAAAATCAAGAGCACGCTTCTAAAGTGGGCTCATTTTCAAGGGAGGGTTTTACGCTTTCCTGGAATTTCGAAGCAGATTTTAATGTTCAAGTGAGTGAGGTGTGGGGGAGAGGGAGGGAGACGCTCATTTTACGGAGGTGAATGAGGGACTTTGATAAAATCTTTATTTCCGTGCTGTTAGCGTCTTCTTACATCTCTGCTTTCCTTGTCCTTTACGAGGAAGGAGCGATTAAGAGCTCGTAGCTTTCCAAAGCGGATGCTTGGGCGGAGGGGCTGTTGATAGGTGGATGCGATATATATATGCGTACGCGTGCGTGGACCAGTCCTTATCGTTATTCCTGCTATATATTTGAGTGTGCTTATATTTGGGCAACTTTTTTTTTTTTTCAGCAGCGGAAAGCAGCAAAGATGATTGCATCTGCACGAGCAACGATCAAAAAGAAGGTGGACATCGAAAAGTTAGTCAATTTTCAGTCATGAGGGAAGGAGGAGAGGGGAGAGTTTTCCGTCTGCTAATATTGGTTCGTTTAAACACTGGAATCATTCTGTGCTTAGGCGGGGTTTCAGTAATGATTGCTGAATGAGATTCGTGTGCGATTTTAATTTTTTGTAAACGAATTATGATTAGTTGCTGTTTAAGGCGCTCTTTTGTTCAGGATATGGGTGGTCTCGCGTTATACTCATTTCGAGAGCACAGTATATATATATATATATATATATATATATATATATATATATATATATATATATATACTCTTATTTATTTGTTTATTTATCGCCTATGGGCGAATCACTACTCTATAATCTGAAGCTTTTAGGGCGATGGTAGAAGAGCGAAAGGCGTTGCAAGAGGAACTCGAGAAGCTGCGACAGCAATGTCGAAAATTGGAATCTATGTAAGTATCGATCATTTTTTATTTGTTAGGGGATTCAACTAAAAAATGAGCAGAGGCAGAGGGCGTACGTTCAAGGGTAAGCATCAAAGGTTTAATTAGCGCAAAGGTGAGAGCAGGTAAATAGGATATGAGAGTTCTGGATGACTTTTCTAGGTTAGCTTGCTCCGGGACTTAAGCTTTCAATGGAAAGTACTACGCGAAAATTTTTGGAGGGTGAAAAATTTTCAGCATTTTTGATTTCAGAGCAGCGCAGAATTTTGGCCCTTGATTTGCTCGATTATATGTATCTCCTCAAAACTGAGGGAGGGTATTGTTTCTAGGTTGTCCTCATAGGGATGATTCGTATCGTTAAGGCTGCTGGAGTCTTTTATGATGACAATGGGGAAACAAAAGAGCTATGCACCAACAGTTAAGCACTTGGAGAAATGAAAATTTGTAAATTCTTAGGCGAAGGGGTGGAAGGTTGTAAATTTTTTTCGAAGATCTGCGATTTTGTATTCGATTTGAGAGAATTCAATGCAGAATGCACTTTAGTGACTTGTGATTCTTATAAAATGATCTTCGATTTTTTTAGTTGATCCTGCAAGGTTTGATTTCCATACAACTGTTTCAGAATCGATAACTATGAGAGGGGAGTTCGTCAGCAGATTCAAACATCTACATCAGCGCGAAGAAATGGTTCGTTCTTTATGAATTTCCTTGAATTGGCGAGGAGTTTTTATTACTTTTTTGACAGTTAGGAATTTTTCAATTAGAATGTTTTCCCACGTGGAATTTCCAAATAATTTGCAGTTTTCTAAAATAAAGTGTTGAGATTTGTTTGAAATCAGATGATTTCTTTTGAGTTGTTTTGATATATTAAGGGGCAGCACTATTTTCTTAGTGTTTTGTTGTATGTGAAATTTTACTATGAATAGGTAATAGCAACCGACTTTTTGTTCCTTCAAAAGGTGCCCTTGTTTTATTGAACTTTTTTTGGAATTGCATAAAATTGTGGATGAAACTTTGCTAATATTCAGGATGCATGGAGCGAGGTGTACGCAGCTCATTCGAGAGTTCTTTCATTGCGACAAGCACGCCGAATAGCGATTGCCAAAAATTGGTTTGTCTTTTGTTGTGAGATTGCACCTTTTTTTGATTCAACATTCTAGGGTAGCGATGCATAGCTTAGAAATAGGGCTGGCGAATTCATAAATTTTTTATTCCCTCATTTTTGAGAACATTTCCACCTATGAAAAACTCACTCGTTCTAATAAATTCTTTACTATTTATTCTCTAAGAGTTGAACCTAGCGCATAAGTATACTGTAAAGAGATATGCGATATTGACATTTTCATAGGTGTATGGCATATCTAGAGGGCGAATGGGCGAAATCCTTCCCATTGTGGTAATATTCACTTCTTTTATGCCCCGTAGGCAATAGTTATAGGAGGTGAGTTGGATTAGTGCAACGCCTTGAAGGGGTACTTGATTTGTGACGGAGCAATTAGAAAACATAATTCACTGTTATTTTCTCAGCGGCGTAATTTTCTTATGGGAAATAGGGAATGATTGTCCCTTCCCATTTGAATATTTTTGATCTTCCTGTTCAGTTGCTATCCCTGCCCTCCTCTACTCCCTTCTTTTATTCCGATTCCCCCCCCCCCCCTCCCGCTTCTTCCCTCTCTTTATTGCATAAAGGAACACATAAGAAGAGGATGGAAACGAGCGTGAATGATATGAATGGCGCACAGTATCTTCTTTATGACCAATTTTTGTGGCCATTTTAAGACCACTTTGGCGCAAAGTCCAACCGTAGATATTAATTTCTCACAAAGAAATCTGCTAGCTTTTATATTTCGCGTGGTTTCCAAGTAGGCTTGGACTCATATTTCGCAAAAATTACATCAACGAACACTCCTAGATGCGTATCGCTTCCTTACTCTCGCCGTTCTTTAATCACAAAAGTATTATTGATGTGTTTCCAGCATCCTAACTCGGCGGGTCGCAGCACTTCATTGAAGCATGTAGCAGCGGTTTTCGCTGGTGGAGGCATCGAGCCGAGCCCGGTTGTCGCCGACCATCTCCTCACCACTCCTGACATACTTGGCGTCAAGAAATCGGAACCGCCAGAGAGGTTACATTCCCCTTTTAATTTTTTTGATTCCCAACTTACTACGTCTCATTTGAATGGTAATTGCAGCAAATGCATATAATTTGATTTTAAAAAAGATTTATTAATATAGCCGATAGTGTAATTTTGCATTTTGCAGTATTTGCAGCTTATGTAAAGGATTTCTCTAAGCCATAGTTGTTTTTGAACAACGAGAAATGTTGATCAGTTTTTGAGCAGAAAATCTGTCATGTTTTAAGAGAACGCTGGTACAGTAGAAGGTCGAAGTTGGTTGCTGGCTTCATATGCTTCATTTTATTCATTATGAATTCGTAAAGAAGGTTTAAGCTGTAATGTAGGCTTGCAAATTGGTTCCACACGATAATCGCTGCTATTCCAGCATTCCTTAGGTATGGTGAAGTGACAGATGGGGGTGAAAGAGGAAGGGGAAGATGATTTGGAGGTGAAAATTGAGAACAACCATCCTGCTTTATGGACGAAATTCGTTAGACAAAACTAACTGTAGCGTATTTATTAAGGAGACATCGAAGGAGCGGGAATGGTGACGCATTCTATGGGGAGCCGTTTGCATTTTGATCGATGGCAATATTGGTCGGGAATTTCGAATTTGGTTTGCCAATTGATGACCCTAGGTGGAATCTTTATAAAGAATGGTCTTGTCAGCGTTACTACATGCAACCCATCTCGCTTTCTCTTCTCTTTTGTTTTCTCTCACATTCGGATCTTCATACTAAATGCCGTTCTTTTTTTATGATCCTTGCAACAAATTTCTGTACAGTATTGGTTGTTGAGTAGGAGGGGTTCAAGGATCGGGTGGTATAGACGGTCAGTTTTATACAATCACGATGAAGATTTAAAGGTACAAAAGGTTCGGCCATTGAGAGATGGAATATTGAGGGGGATTCCTCATAGGATGGGATTTGATCAAGAAGGCTTTTTGAGCTGTGCCTGTCCTGCTTTTTCCTGTGTTCGATTCGGTTCGTGGAAGTTCTTTTTTGTTTTCCTTCTCCACCCTTCCTTCCCTCCCCCTCCTCCTCATTTCCCTTACCTCCCTTGCTGACGTTTTACGATAGAAAATGTTGCAATTGTTCGCCTTTGTCAGATTTTTGCAGATAATTCGTCGCCGAATCGTTTGGTTCTCGTTCCTTTCCAGTGCTCTCATTTTCGTTGTGCTTTACTTTTGCTCTTGATTTATGAATTGTTTTTGCTTTCAGTTTAAATTTTGACTTCATTTTGTCATTTTTTAACAGGCCCGGCGTTTTTGCTCTTTATGTATATAATAGTGGATATTCTTCCATGTTGATAAGTTAAGGTGATATTCGATTGTAAAGTGCGCGATGGTTTTTCGTTGTTAGGTGGTCAAAATAATATGGGATATTGGTTGTGACTACTTAGACATGGACGATGCATTCGAAGCTGTTATGTGACTTCACTAATATTTTGCTGATAATTTGAAGTACTTAGGTATTGGTGTCTGTAAAATTGAGGTATCAAAATGTTTGCGCGGGACCTCAAAATTGCTTCCTGTTGTGGCAAGACCTGAAATTAAATTAGATGAGTGGGATTTTTGGTGATGCACTGAATTTAATACGCATATTGCGCTTTTTGTGAGTGTTGACTATTTGCTCAGCGTACAGTGATTATATGACTTTTAATGTTTAGCAATAATATTATTTCTTATTTAATTGCGATGTTATATATTTGGCGATCATTTTTACATTGTTTAATACTTTTTTTTTTTGCATAAACTAGTCGAGAATCAATTCGATCCTTTTGCACATTGGCATTATGAATGATTTGCTACAGATAGAGTAGTTAATTGTTATAGACGTATATGAGGAATGTACTGTTGAATTTTGGGGTTTATAGAAGAAATGTATGAATGAAAAGTTGGACAAAATTGGACGAAATTGAAAACAAAATTGCCACCGATGGACAAAATCAGAATCGATGCCGCTGTTAACGGACACAGAATAAAGAATAAAATTATCGATAGATAAAATCAAATCAAATATACTCAGATGGGCAAAATGATTAGTGAGCTATGATATCGGTTAAGGTATGTGATCGAAATCCATTGGATTTTCATCGATTAGTGGAGAGAAATTAAATTAGATAGAATGAAAATGATACGAGCGAACGATCACGAGATGATGTTCGGGAGTGTTTATTGGATTTTCGCGTATTTCAGGTGATTCGCTGATAAGACTTTCAAGAATCTTTTTTTTTTTTTGCAAAAACTCATTCTCTTGTTATATTTTTTAAATGGCCAAAATGGCCAAATACCTCGGTTGATTGCCTAATGCACAATACTTTATTAAGATAACAAAGAGCGCATGATCGGAAAATTTGGCCATATCCGGAATTGTTTATTCATCATTCGACAAATTAGAATTTTCCGGATTTTTTGGATTTAAATTTTCATCATTTGGCCTCTTTGATATGTTTGAAATTTGCGCATTAATGAGACTCATTTGAAGTATTCATGGGGGTTCTTCTGGTGAATTAAAATTTAAAGTCGATAGCAGCATGAAATTTGCATAGTTAATGGATCGTTTCTAGGGTACACTAAGTTTTCTACTGCAAGCTACCTAATGTCAGGAAATGGGAAAGATGGGAAAGGAAATGGGAAAAACATAGGACAAGTGAGCGCGACTTGCTAAATTTAACGTTTTTTTTTGCGGCGAACTTATGAAAGTGAACGTTGTTTCGATCTGTTGTAAATGAAGATTTCATTTTATTTATGTAAATTTTCGTGAAATGGCCGAATAAGATTCACTAGTGGAATATTTATTCAAAACTATTTTATGATAAAAGCATTACTGAGCTCTCATTCATCGGAGTGCCGGAATTTGTGACGGTTGGATTGCTTTTTTGTGGTGTTTTTGGAGAAAATATTGTGACAACCTGTATATAGCAGAAGGAAGTGGAATTGTTTGGATGCGAGGATCTCGAAGATAAAAGTAAATAGCGATGGTAGGCGGAAGTATATTTCATATTGCGTTTTTTTTCGTTCAAATTTATAGTTAACGTCCTATGTTACAACCGAGTAATTTGATCTCCCTCACACTTCGATGATGATCACTGTTTGATGAAGAATGAAAACTTTTTCCACAGACGAGGACAGATCTGCGACCTTTCCAGGGGGAGAGGGGAGAGATGGGAATTTTGCCGAAAAGCCAATACCGCTTCCGATGTGCTGAATCATCACCACATCTAGAACAAATAGGTTTAGGGCGCCGAAACAATTGAAGTGAGTTATCTGCAGTGATCAACGATTTCGCGATCAGATCTCTTTTTCAAGTCGTTCGCATAGCTAACTCGAGTAGTTCTGATAATTTCGGAGAAATTTTAGAGCGATTAATCATACAACTGAAATAAACTATGCAAATGAATTTCTAAATGAATCTGACCCCGGAGTTGCTCCACTATTGGTATCCACACCCATGTAACTTTCGGAACATGAAAAGATGCTTGATATCCGGTGTATTGCTTTGGCACTCTTCTATAAATATATCAATTTCCGTTTTGTTTCTATACGCTGAACGATTCAATTACGATAGAACATGTGGTTTTTTTGTGACATGTGATTTTTTTACTCGATTTTTTTAATCGGTTCCACCTTACTCGTATTATGCTGACTCTAATATTCAAAACTTTATCGAAAGTGCACACTATTTAGAGCCAAGATATAACTCCAAACATTTCTTCAAAAAGTAATGGCCAATGTGAGTACTGAATCCGTTATCCACATATTTCTGGCCCGAACCCCTCCCTCTCAGCCCTGCCCGGTACATCCAGAACACAGCTAATCACTTTTTGAGAAAAAAACATGAAAAAATAAACTTAAATCAAAAACTGCAACAATCAGACGACCAACTGCACCGAACCAAAACACCCCGCCACCATAGCAGCGCCACCAATCACGCTGCTATACCAGCGCTTGCGGAGCGCACTCTCAGTGCGAGTGACATACCCCCAGCGAATCTCCGCCTCTCTCTCAATAGCTCGTATTTCCCCGAAAACATGACGAACAGGGAGAATATGCATATATTCGTGATCAACTCATCGAGTTGTATCGTTTGATACCAAGATCATCAAAATCGGAGACAAAAAATATTTTTCCAAAATTTCCCTGTATTACCTACTACCCCCTTACGGTTGAAAAATTGCAATTTTTGGGATCTTTTTTCTCGGCTCGTATTTGTCCTCAAGTGGAATTCCATATACCGTTGGGAAGTCTCGGCGAGCTGATCACAAATCAGAAGGTCCTTTAGCCCCACATGAAACAGCGGCCAAGGACGAGAACCCCCTAAATTGCAAAAATCGAGATTTCAGAATTTCCAGCTGGTCGATTCAGTTTTCAACTTTCCTCGAGAAATATAACAAGCTATATATCATTTGATAGAGCTTTGAAAGTTGTACCGATGGAAGCAAACAGCAGCTCCATAGGCCTAACCGTTGCCGAGAAAAAAGTCGCAAATATCAATTACAGTACATTTGCATGAAAATACAACATTCTCGCACCTATAATTTCCACCTTTTCATATAAAAAAGCAAACAATGTACATATTCGTGATCAGCTCATCGAGATCTATCGTCTGATACCAAAAAAACCGACATCGGCGACAAAAGATATTTTTTCAAATTTTCCCTGTACTACTACCCCCCTTACGGTTGAATGATTGCGATTTTGGGTTTTTTTTTCGGCTCATGTTTGTCCTCAGGTGGCATTCCATATACCGCTGGAGAGCTCTCGACGAGTTGATCACAAATCAAAAGATGGTTTAACACCATATGAAACAGCGGCCGAGAACGAGAACCCCCTAAATTGCAAAAATCGAGATTTCAGAATTCCCGGCCGGTCGATTCGATTTCCAACTTTTCTTTCAAAGTATAGTAAAATATATATCATTTGATAGAGCTTTGAAAGTTGTATCGAAGGAAGCAAACAATAACTCTATAGGCCTAACGATTCCCAAGAAAGAAATTCCGAAATCTCCAATACAGTACATTTCTGTAGAAAATTCACAAAATTTAATTTTTAAACTGAGCAAGTCGTGAATGAATAAATCTAAAAAGTAGATATCATTTAAAAAATGTATAGAGGAATGAAAATATGAGAATCCGGGAAGAAGAGGCAAATACAGCCTATGTAGATTGCAGGAAGAAGTGACGATAGGAACCTATTAACTGTATATATTTTTTATTTCAGTACCAATATTAATATCAGGAGGCTTCGCCCCCTGAAACCCCCCGTAGGAGGCCTGTCGCCTTTCTTGACCACCTGCTTTCATCTGGGTGCAGTTGTTCTTATGGAAAAAATTCATTCTCTATTTTATTATAGTACAATTTTTTTTTCTTTTTTTTCTTGGCCGGGAAAAGTTATGGCCGAAAATGAAAAATTTCCGGAGTGTCCTGAAAATTTTGGATCGGAGCAAAATCCAAGTTATATATTTGTAATAGGCTTGAAAAGAGATGAAAACTTGTAGTAGATGAGAAAACTGTGCGATGAACACGAAAAAGTTATAAAAATGAAGTTGGCAGTTTGCCAACTTTTTTTCACTCGAGCCCGAACTTTTTTCGAGAGTCATGTAGGCAGTCCCAAACCATGGAAAATAAAAAAGTTCCACCCCAATTGATCCATATGGAAGGGAGATATGGACCAAAATCGATTTTCCTGTTCCAGAACGGATATCTCTCCCGGATCACCAAATATCCAGAATCTTTCTTCACGGGGACGCATCCAGACTAGAATTCCCAAGAGGTCCCATAAAAATCTAATAAAAATATTAAAAGCTAATAAAGTTATAAACGTTTTCGGATTGTTCCCATACATTTTGAGGCGAATCCGGAAAAATTTTCATATCCATGATTTTTTTCAAATATCCGCACCTAGTTTCAATGATAGCCCATAGCGCATGCCATAAAATGCAGAAAAAACACAAAAGTTCAACAAACAGCAAAAAAGATATGAGCAAAAATGCTTAAGTATGAAAAACGGTACCCTACCGGAATAACGCATCAGGGAGCCGGAGAATATCCACGAAAAAGAATAGATCCCGTCAATACCTCCATATAATGAGATAAAAAAAAACCCACCTCCCTAGATGCATTTGCTGGTGAGATAACGTTGACGAAAGCGCAAAATAATTAGTGATTCTATCGATGTTCATCTATGTAATCTTCTACTTGCTTATTTGAATATCTAATATTATCGCTCATATATTCTTCAGTATAATTTGCTTATCATTATCTTGTCAATGAAGTTTGCCGATTTAATTAAGCTTAATCCATTGACCGCTGAATCCCCTAGCCAAGAAAACAAATATACGTACTTGATAAACACCCGTCGAATGGTCAATCACCTAGTCGCCAATCATTTTTTAACAAGTGACCACTGCCTATCTTTGAGCAACTCAGTATGAACGTTTCGTCTGTGTTTGACATTAGTGGTGTTGATGTGGTCATTTGTAAAAGACAATTTATATTCAGATGGAAAATATGTTTTTCAATAACGAAGCACAAGTTTGCGGTTGTGATCAAACAAACGTTACATCGAGTGCTCTATATACGTTGCCTTATTCTGAATTCAGTGAGTGAAATGGTTTATCAATGATAAAAAGATAATTGAAAAATTACCGGACGTTCATTAGGTTTTTTGAAATGTAAGAAAAATTCGAAATTAAGAGATACTTTGGCTTAGATATGATATTCCTATTAATCTGCTATGGGGAGGAGGTTTTCAAGGAGGAGAAAGGCTCTATAATGGAACAATTTGGAGGCGAATGATCGGATAGGTGAGCTAAGAGCCGAGAGGATGGAAGATTTTAGCGACGATATCCCCATGAGGAGGTGATATAGTCCGAGACGTGAGTCGATCAAAAAGTCAAGGGCGAGTTGTCGAAAGCATCCTCGTTGAGAGGAAGCGAGCGACAAATGTATAGGAGAAAAAACGATTGGAGAATTGCTCCACATCGAGATCGCTATTGAGAGCATTTGTCTCTCCGCCCACTCCCCAAAGAAGCAATTTGTGTGATCAGCCAACAAATCACCATCTAATCAAAACATCAAAAGATCAAAATTAAAATTTTTATTGATATGCGAATTTCTAAACCACAGCATAGAGGTGATAGTGACATTTTGAAATATGATATAGTGTCACCCCATAGTGATATATGATGCGGCCGTGCTTAACGATGTTTAGGTCGCCAATAAATTTTAAAAAAATAAAAACCTTTTCGAAATTTATTTATTTATTTATTTATTTATTTATTTCAATCAACATAGCATCCATTACGAATGAAGGTCTCCTTTTGAAATATCTCTATCAAATATGATGTTTTCATAAAATCGATTATAAAAGGAAACCTTTTCGATATGAGATAACAAGACTGAAAACGTTTATCACATATCATTCAATTTATTGTGTATTTATTCTCAAATATTTTTTATGTTCTGCAAACTTTGTGCTTAATTAATTTTATTTAATGCTTTCTATAATCATTACTTAAATGCAACGCTGTTTGTCTTACCCTTAAAAAAGGTCCACAACTAATATTGCTCGATTTGAATTCATTTCATTGAATAGAAATAATTTGCGTTTTTTTTTTAATTTTGCATTTCAATGCCCATTTTTTTGAATGTGGAAAGTTCAATTTTCATGCTGACCAATACGTATTGCTGAATAAGTTCTTTTTTTGCGTATTATATTTGGTATAATATAGGCCAAACGTATTGTTGGGCAGGGGATTCATCGATAAATAATCAAATCGATCCACAACAATTATTTGATTGCAACTATGCAAATTCTACAGCTTTACCATATTATGCTAAATTAGCATATTTCATAAATGTAAGTATTATTTTAATTATGCAAATTAATTTCGACAACGAAACGAAAAAGTTTTCCGGCTGAATGCGAATTATAGCTTTATTTATATTAGCAAGGACTATATTGATATTTAGCTGCTAAGATCATAATGAATTGGCAAAGTGATAATAAAATAAAAGACTAATAAATGAAGTGATTCGATATTACCCGAGATTTGATAAGATTGGCTATTGATTTGAGCTAATTTGCCTAACAGAACTGATCTGATAAAATTGCCTAATAAAAAAATTCCGAACTTTGGTATAGAATAAAATCTCATAATTAATATAAGCGATAATGTAAAATTGAACAATTATTTCTGATTCCACGACTAATTGCATGTAAATTTTTCTTTCTGAGGAAATTTTTATTTAAAAATTTTTCCCTTACTAAAATTCTAAGTCAAGAACAATACATACCATAGCCTATAGTCTAATCTTCGCATCAAAATTTCCTAACGATCATAGCTATCAGCTCGTTAAAGGCACCGCTAAAAAAAATCGAATATCGACGAGGATGGCGTGGATTTGCTGCATTTGTTCGTTTCCGCAATATCCACTCACATATCCATCAAGTTCAATATGTTCGCTTTCAGCATTCATATAGGTAAGGTTCGTTAACTGTACACCTTGTCATTTAAATCAATTAAATTCTAACTTCAGTTATATTAGCTTCCACACTACCCTTTTCGAAGTGTCTCTTTAGTAATTGCGAAGTGTCGGATTGACTTTGTATCGAATCAATCACCTAATAGATGTGATGTGGATCTTCCATCATTACTGCCATATATTTATTGAGGCATTTCTGCTCACTCTTCATCATTCCTACTTAGTTTCACTCAATATTTCACAGCTATCATATATATAGACATCTTTAAGGTAGTCCTATTCAACACTCAACGAAATATTGGTTGATTTTCAGTGTGAGTATCAGCGAAATATTGATCGAATTGATTGATTTTTTAATGAGTATCAACGAAATATTGACTGATTTTAAATATTTTATGAGAATCGTCCTGCACGGTCACAATAAGCTTCCATCCTATACAAAACAAACTATCACATCTGACTCAACCAATGTCATTTAATTTTGCTAAAAATTGTTTACTTTTCAATATTTTCGCTAATATTAAAATAATAAAAGTATACTTACCCTAATATATGTAAAGAAGTATTCGAAACTTTTATTTGTGGAATATTTTCAGCTGATTTTACATTTATTCAACAATTTGAAGCATACACCATCGTATGTGATTGTGATATCTCATTATTATGTAAATAAATTGTCTATTAAATAAATATGTTATAAAATGGACCAAAACGGACAGACGATATTATATAATGAGCAATAATAAACAGACTAAACATTGTGTAACATCTCTCATCAATATGTAATCTTTCATCAGTAAGAAGATAATAAAACACTTCTGAGGTAATTGATAAACACAAATTAACACCTACAAACAATCATTATAACACAATACGTTGTTAAAACAATTGCCTCAAAGTAATTTAATCGACTGTCGAATAAAGCAACAACGTTACGAGAGAAAAATTATAACACAAGGTTAGCTAAACGAAAAGCAGGATCATAAAATTGTATTTTTTCGAATAACCAATATTTTTCAACAAGAAGATATAACCACATTCTTTCGACACAAAAAAACGCAGTAACCCTTCCCCTTCCCCCTTCACCACCTCTAAGCAGTTGTTCACTAATTCACAAACAACTGCGGACACACAAAGAAAATAAATGCGGAAATGTTCATCGCAGAAATAAAAATATTGGCCACACAAATCAAAGCGAGTAGATTTACAAGTGAGAATAAAGGCGCATTAATCATTAAGGTTTAGAAGGCAAACGGCTGGCTGAGATAAGCTTCACATGCCTTACTGCGATGCATCCCGCAAGTAAACATAAAAATAAGACAGCAGCTAAAAGACATGGAAAATTCGGCAAAAGGAGTGGCTAATACTTGCTATTTATGTAAATGAAATTCAAATGACCTCTTTTTAGGAAGCAAGAAAAGAGCATTAATAAAAATTAGTATTAGTAAATAAATGTGGGAATGAATGATACCTCTCGGAACGAGTCGAATTTTTCACCCCTAAAATATAGGGAGTTGTCAAGATGCTGCCCGTCATAATCGAACTTTGCTCTGTACTCTCGTTCAGCAACGAATTCGATGGGAATTCCAGTGACTCACTTCGCCTCTTCATCTCTGAACGCTAAAAAATTCCCTATTACTTGACCTTCCAAAATGTCCAATTCAGTTCAAGATAATCAAAAAGATTCAAAATTGAAAAAAAAAATGATGATGTCATAGATGAGCCAACTAAGCTTGCTGATTTAGTTGTGAAGGAAAATAGGAAATGAAGGAAATTAAGTGCAAATATTAATCTCGCCAGTACACTTTCTCAATAAATTTTCTCCAATCCTCCTCCTCCCTTTCAAAAATTTGAATTAAACAAAAGCAATAGGTAATGATTCTTGATCATTTTTATAGCTTTCATCACTAAAAACGACGAAAAAAATGTGTATTCATTGTTTAAAAAAATATAAATAAAAATATAACACCACTGCGATAATGAAAGAACCCCTCAAAAGTTTTCCTGTCGAAGAATGATGCTTTTGGGATAGCGAACAGAAGAAAATGCATATATCCAGAAACACTACCAGAGAAATTTAATCACAACAAAGCCTCTTAAGCACCTTAAATTCCCGGAAGCGGGCCCCTTAAGGGGAAAAACAACTGCGAGGCCCTATAAAGGATTGAAATTGAAAAATTCACAGAATATTAGTGCTTTCAAGAAACAGGAACTCTATTTGCTGCTTTCACGAGAGACGAATTCATGGAATATTAACGAAAAAAGAGAAGCTCCCAGATAAAAAAAAGAGAAGAAATTTTACTCCGTGCATTCTTTTTCTACATTTCCACATTCCAATATGAAGTCCTAATCAAGAGACCATCAGAACGTTCTCATATTTCCTCTGCCTGCCCTCCCAAATTTCTTGGCTATCCTCAGATTGTAAACAGTCAACCTTCGTTCAATCCCAACATCACCTTTCAGATCATTGATAACTCCCAGGTCAACATTCCTGACAACTTGAGATCTCCGACCAATCCATATCCACAGTTCCAAGTAAATAATGGCCACAAACCTTTGGGTGATATTTTGTATTCGAGATGCTGGAAGCGGGAAACGAATAATCCAATAAGGACCGACTGTGGTGATCGCTCGATCCTGCAGAAGATCAATCATGAAACTTGGCACATATCCTTCTAATATCCGAAGGTGTTCTTTTACAACTGCTGCTAAAACCTCCTTCCTATTTCAAAGGCATCCTTACGCAACTAATGTTTCCTGTTGGCCTCAAATTTTGGAAGAAATGGCGGATTGATGCTGTGGAAAGTAGAAAGAAAACTTTGTATAATCATCCCCCTAGGAAGGAAATTCCTCTTTTACTACCGTTCAAGCCTTAGCGAAGAAAAAATAATTATCTACAATGACTATCACCCTCTTCCTCTCCCCCCAAAATTTTTTTCATAACAGTTTCTCAAGCACTTCGGAGCACAGAGCATAAACTCTAATCAGCTACTTTAAATTAGCCGACTACCTTCTCTCATCTAAAATCTTGGAATCTCGAAGGTGACCATGCCACGACTACCATCAAGGCAACGAAACAATATGCAACTAAGTGCACAACATATGGCATATGAAACAAGAAAAATGAAGTAAGCGGTCACTCTGACAGGCAAATATGGTCACTCTTTCTTTCTTAATGTCAAAAGTGACCAACTAATAATGTAAAAACATACCAGCTGAACCGAACGATCGACTCCTTTTTGATGACGCCGGCGTTCGTATTCTCTGACAGCTCCGTGTTTCATATTCGTTGATCCTAAATTAGAGTTAGAACTCGATCAAGAAGATATCAATCAAGAATAGAATGTATCAAAGAAGAGAAATTTTTTATTAAAGAAAAAAAAATTGAAATAATTATTTAGGAAATTTCAAAGAAATTTACAATATTTGTTTACCTATTTTCCTCTCTTTTTTCTTCTCTTAAATATGATAAAACAAAATATTAGTTACATACAATGCTTCCAGCTTTTCGCAACGATATCGTAATTTATCAGCTTCATCTCGTAGTGCATCCATTTGAGCCGCTAACTCCCTGTAAAAATATTCTTGTAGGAATATAGATTCATCGTTATGCCATAACAGAATTTAAAAAAAAACCTATAAAAAGCCAAGGGAATGAAGATACTTTTACGAACGGCACGATAGTGCATCAAGTTCCACAAAAAATTTTTCAGACCCTCCAAAAAACAACTCCCCCCCCCCCCCACCCAAAAAAGACCTCCCAAAAAGACCAAAAAGATCATATCCCCTCACGATCTCGCCAATGACAGTTACTTAAAGACTCCACTGACGCATAAGTTCTTACCGAAGAAAACCAATGATGAAAAAATGACGCAACAGAATAAATAACGTACCTCGTCTCTTCTGTTTTATTGTTGAGTTCGGCATGTGAACATTCGAGAAGTTTTGCCGCTCTACGCTTCTATAAATAAAATATTCTTTTAAAATTAAAATTAAAGTTTTTTATGTAGTTAGTAAAAGTAGTAGAAATAAATGTGAAGAAAAAATTCTCTCCAATCTTTTCAAACTTCATAGGAAAATATTTTAAAAAATTTTTCTAAAAGAGAAAATTATGGCAATTTCAAATATGAAAATGATAGAAAAACGGAATAGAAAAACGGAAAAATCTAGGAAATTCCAAATATGCATAAAAACCGAGATTCCTATGACAACAACTATCGTCTAGTTGAAGTCAAGTTGAAGTTCACTAAAATTCGATAAATGGAACGGATAGTGATCCAGTAAATACAGGTGTGGTTTACATCGAAAATAGTAGTAAATGAAAAGAAGCAATAAGATCAATAAAATATCCTTTACTAATATGAATAATAGTGTTTATGTTCATATAAATTAATTGGGAATAGGATTTGATATCCCGGATTTTAGGATGCATCCGAATAAATCTTTTCACAGATAAGAACATCTACGAGTATTCCCAGCGTTTGCAATGTTGAAAACCCTGAGCTCTTTGAACGTGATTCGAATGGTGCAGAATAAAAATTTTTTGCAGGATAAGAGCCTTTCTATTTTTTAGCATACCATGAATTCTGAAGAAATGTACGATCTGGAATATCGAAAAATTTCAACTCAACTTTGTGGGTATTATTTTAAATAAAAGAGAGAAAAAAATGAGCCTATAGAGGAAATGATAATATTTTTTTTTTTGCTGAATGAATGAGATTTCATCAATGAAAATTCAAGAAAGGAGATACCTGTCCAAGTTGAGCGTTATTCAGCCTCATACGATGAGCACTTTGAAAATCGAGAACTGCGACCACATTTTTCACATAACGTTTGATGAGATCTTTAGGATCTTGGAAGAATATTTGCATATCTGATCGCATATTTCGATTGATTTGCAGTAGAGTAGCCGAATGACCACAAACGAGGCATTTCCCATCATGCTCTATAATAAAATTTTTAGGCCATGAAATACCGGCAAGTAATTTAAAACTATAGCAGCTATTCTATTTTGAAATTTCTATATATTCTATCAAATATTTCAACAGCACAGAATAAATTTTAAAGCATATATTCGTTCTTTCGCAGTTGCATTTTCCTATATTTTATCAATTTTTATGGACGCGTATTATTGATAATATCCCGAACTCATCAGAGCAGCCGCAAAAAATATTTACTACCACTCAATTCCTATTAACGCATTAAGGAATCGAAAAAAAAATATATATCATGGGAATTATTTATCCATTATATTTTTTACTGAGCGATACAACAATAGAAGTAATCGGTAAAAATCGTTGCAAAACTAAAAAGATCAGTATGAAGAGTTGAATGAGAGATTAATGAATTTTCAAAAAATTTTTCTCAGTAAAAATTCGATATTTTCAAGTAACCCCTACTTCAACTGTCGCATTTCAACTTTATAATCCTTCCCCACAAAGACACTCAACACACCAATTCCCGAAGATGGAACACTGTCAGCACATTTTAAATGAGTTACATATATTACTGGTAAAAAATAACCTTTAGTATTGTTTTGATCTACCTAATATATCATTGTCGACAGCAATCCGATCGGCTGATTAAAATAAGCACAGCTACCTGTATTATTGCAGTTATCACATAGTATATGCCCGCATGACGTGAAGAAGAACGAAATATCGGTTTTCCCTTTCGGAAGACGAAAGCAAACATTACAGTGAAGCCAATCGCTCATATTGAAGAATACCCTTGCAATTCATGAAACATCAAATATCGAATGCAGTTAACACGATATAAAAATTCAGTTTTTATAGGTGAGGAATGGCAAATTTCTAACATAAAGGATGTGATCAAGGATCTTCGGGACTTTTTCAATGCCTTGATTCCCCATAGTACAAGACATGAATGGAACAGGAAGGAAGGGAATTGGGGTGGTGTTGATATTATGGATATGGAAAAATGATGCAACGTTTCTAAAATGAACAAAACTTCGAAAACCAGTGACAATAAAAAAGTGTTGAAAGCTTAGTGATAGGTAAGTTCAGTATTACCGATCATAGATATTCGACCAGCACTTATTCACCGACGGCAATTACACTACCACTTATGCTACTTTCTACTCAGTACCTTTTGAAATAATTCAGCACCTTGTCTGGACATTTAAAACACCACAGGTTAAGGTGCACTATAAGTTCGGATGTTCCTGACTGTCGGGCATTTTGCCGCAGGCGCTGAAACAGTTTTGAATAGTACAAAAGTACCATACCCGCGAGACCCACAGAGATACATATAAAGTATACGGTGGTAAGTGTATACGATTGCTGCTGGAGTCGTTAAAAGCATCTCAGAAATTCAGATAGGTGACTAGGAATAACTAGAGAATAGCTCCGGATTCATGATATCTGTCATTTAAAAAATTTTTTATCGGTAAAGGAAACAACTTTAAACAACCTTCACTTCCGCAAAAATAAAAAAAAATCGACTCAATTATCCCATATATCCACTTTGCGCTCATTGCCCATTGCCGCTGAAAAAAGATGGAACTTCAGCATTACACCAACCAAGAGGTAAAATAAAATCACCACCACTGTAATCAACCAACCGATCCATCAACCGAAAAAAAAATTGAGGATTAGCAATTTTCCCGTATAAATTTCACTCGAAAATGTTGTGCAACTGTTGCAGCTAAAAATTATAGCAGCAGTTTTAAGCCGTAAATAATACCGACCGACAATTTCTTCTAAATTATGCAAATTTTTTACCTTATTTGATGCTTAAATAATTTCCTATGACAACATTGAAGTATTGCATCGACGGCAGCACAAAACGATTGCTACAATCGAATGGACTGAAGTGAACTAAAGAGTTATAAATGAGGTTTTCTTGAATGATCTTAGTGGTGTGTGCGAGAAGGTTGATACCCATCTACTTCCCATCTGCCTTCCTACGGCCCTCTTAAGATTCCACAAAACGAGCCAACATCTGAATATGTGATCTACCTCTTCATTAGTTAGAAGAATTTGATCAGTTCGATTGCGCCTAAAGTAGAGATCTTCAATTATTAAAATTTAGATGAATTCAACTCTTATAAAATCTGCATATTCAAATTTATAACGATGAACTAATTTCCAAGCCATAAACTTTCCCTATCCACTTCCCTTCACTTCCCCCTACGATTGTTGGTAAATTTATTAGCGGTGCGTACAAAATTGCATTCAGAATTTTTTAACAATTTACATATAAACATGTGGGCGCATTTTTGGCTGTTGTATCGGAGTTAGCTTAAGGTTAATTGCCAGTTGTTTATTTTGTACCAGCTGGCGGTCAGTCGGGTGTCACATTCAAGTGGACACTCGCTATATTGTTGTTGAACGTTTCGACGGCATTCTCGTCCGGCGATTCGCCATACGAAGGGTGAGTAATTGCTAGTTTTTACTTTTGTTCAACTCATCGACGAGTCGTTCATCGTACTGAAAAAATCCATAGTTTTCATGGATTATATAGTAACTACTTGGAATTCCACTGAGTACGCCGAGAGGTGCCTAATGTATTTCATAAATATTGGGAGATGGCTGATAATTGATTCTTTTTTGCTTATATCATATTCCAAAGTCCAGGTGTTTGTTTGTTTGTTCGTTTGCTTGTTTCCTTGTTTACTATTACTATTATTTATTATTATTATTATTATTTATTATTATTATTATTATTATTATTATTATTATTATTATTATTATTGCTGTTATTATTATTGTTTTATTTATGAATATTAATAATACCAATACCATTATTATTACTGTTATCAATACTACTGTTACTTTTAGTGTTATTGTTATATAGCCAATACGAACATCTGAACTTACAGCATTATGTGCATGCATAAAAAGAAGAAAAAGCAACCCCTAAGTGAAGCTGTTGAAACAACGATAACAAGAACCGAAAGCGAGGTGAAGTTGTAATTCCTTTCTTCCTTATTCCTTCGATATCCTTATTCTTTATCAAAATTTTCCTTATTAGGCGAATTATGCACTATAGTCGGAACAATTCTTTGGCAATATGGAAATGCTTCAATATAAGGATGGCATCTATATTTTCCTATTGAAAAATATTTTCTTCTTTCGTTATTTATTCTATACATCGTCCTATTCCGCATCGTTCAACTAAAGAAAGCAGAAATGAAATGCAAAATCGCTTCCTCAACGCTTTCTGCAATATTCTTTTTGAAAGCTTTCTTCAATGGACATACTTATCATTGTTTATGAGAGTAAATAATTACTTTTCATAGTAAAGTAGTTCCTTCTTCTCCAATTATGCCATTGAGATGTTCGATGATGGATGCCGAAGTACATTGAACATGAGCCTAGAAGCAATAACATAGCTCATGAAAAAATTATATAATTATTAAATTTTATGAATATAATAGTTAATAATTTAGAGGAAAAAAGTTAATGAAGATAAAATAATATCAAAAGAAATCGCTAGTAAAGTAGCCGTAATGCACAAAAAGCGAGAAGGTCGAAAAAAAGAAATATCTGAAAATGAAATGAGAGTTCAACTTGGAGCTACTCAAGCGGTTAGTTCTATTTTCCTCTTTCCTCTACTATTAGGCTAAATACGAGACAGTAATACTAATATATGGCTATATCTCTATATTTATGCAATAATTACAGTAAGACATTTCTGTTCGATGCATTCAGAAAGTGGAACCCTGAAATTTTTTATGAACGAAATTCTTGGGTGATTAATTAGTGTGAAATGGAATGGAGAGGTAAAACGAGAAAGCATCTCTGTCAAATCGTCATTGCACGATTGCTTATGATACTAACCTTTATTCAGCATTTTTATTATTAAAGTTTACATTTTTAGAAGCATTTTCATAAATTTGGCGGAAGTGTAATCACATTAGGAGTCAAAGTTGATAGATATATCACAGATTTGAATAAAATTCATATCGCAGATCAAGTAATTTTAATTCAGAGATCGATATTGATGAATAGTTAATTGCAGGCAATGGGCGTTATGCCAAACACTACACTTGTTGATCGTATGCATTCTCGTAGGGATAAATTAAGTCAAGAAATATCTACAGCCAGTAAAAGAGGTGAAATCATATTTTGTCCCTAATATTATTTATTTCATTTAATTTCACGAAGAAAAAAAAACTTGAATATATCAAATTTGCCTAATTTATTTGAAAAATTAAATTTAAACATTAAAAAATTAAATTTAAATTTAAAACGAAGAAAATCATTCAAATTTCAATCTTATTTTAATTTCTTCGATAGTTTTGTACATCAATTCCCGAAAACTGTAAAAAATTTTGTGATTTCAATAAACTTTGAAGTTTTAATTTCATTTGCAGGTTCTGCTCTCAAATTTCGCATTAAAATCAAATTCAAAAAATGTTATTCACAACTGAAAAGAAATTCAAAATTAAATTCTCATGGAAATTTTTTCAACGAATTGAAAAAACTAAAAATTTAAACAAAATTTTCGAAATAAAGCGTTCATTAAATGATGTAATCATTCATTCATCTTTGTTTTTAAATAAAAAATATTAAGGTGATATTCAATTTTCATTGATTCCACCAAAGAAGAAAATTTCAAAAGAAGAAGTGAAAAAAGTGAAAGAAGAAAAAAAGAAAGCAATTAAAGACGACGATACATTGCATCCACTTGTCAAACCGAATACATTAATCAAAAATGAGTCACAAGATGAGGAATTTGTTGAAGATGAGGTAAGACGAGACGGAAATTATTCACCTATATGATTGTCTTTTTATCTGTCGGAATGTCGGCGAACTTGTCGGTGTTGGTGAAAAGACGCCAACATTCGCCTCAACTTTGCATGGAAAACTCTAACAATAAAAGGCGGTGGTTTAACATCTGAATATAGCAAATTTTTTGATTGGAAGAGGAAACTTTGCGTTAAATTTCAATCCAGCAAAGTCCTCATAAAAGATATTCCCTAATAACCTTACAAAGACCATGTCAGTTGCTAGATGACAGCCAGCGCCAGCTTTTAATGCCAGCTATCAACTAGAATAAACCTTTCGATACCGTTACGTCTAAAGGCGTCTAGTAAACGACATTTATATATTTTTGTATATTTTTTAATTTCAGATCGAAGAACCGAATTCAGAAAATTATATGTATAATGAGAAAGAAATATATTATACATGCCATGATATGATTCGAGAACTGAATGTGGTGCGTTTTAGAATTTTTTCTCAATAAAACAATTCTAAATATTTCAGGGACGAAGAATAATCCTTTAGAAATAATTTTTTAATTATTTACGTTAGAAAAAATATTTCCAAAAATATAGATAATTATTAGATAATTGGCGTATAAAAATTTATACATCCAATATGTAAATCATTTTATTCTTTGATCGCTTTGAGTATTATCAACTCATTTTTCGAAGGGCAGAAACTAAAGAGTACTTTTTAGCGCCATTATTGATATTTTTATATACACCTTTCAGATAGATGAATGTTTACTATAAACTTCTTATGAAAATAAGTTGATAAGATCATTGCTGATTATTCCAAAAATCACTTTGAATTATTGTAAAGATTTAAGGTGATTGGTTCTAATCGGCCAAGAGCAACAAAAAAAGGAAAAACCACAAGTATATAAGAGGTGTAAAGCTTCTAAGTATAGATGTTAGCCATTATCTCTAAAATTTTTATTTATAAGAATTGCAATGAAGAAATTCTAAGTCGAAAGGAAATATAAGTTTTGCCCCATTTTCCAGGATGATTTACGGGATGCGACAGGTGATATATTCGTTGTAAGTGCTTTCTACTCTATCGAAACGTCTCTTATCTTTATAGAAATGCACTATTTTCAATTTTTATTCAGAATTACTTATTAAAATCGCATTTGAAATATTAGTTATTTCCATTTTTATGAAGAAATTCTAAAATTTATATGTTATCTGAGAAACTATTTCTTGCAGTTATCAATCATATGAATATATTTATTCAAAAATCATACTCGTTTGGTAATCGGTTTGAGTGATTCATAAATTCTTTTTAATGTGCATATATATGCTAATTTATCTATCTATCAGCCTTATTATTTCCCATTTTTCTAATTTGCATATTCAATTTCATATTTTTTTGGAATCTGAGGATGTTCTACGTAGTTTTTTTTTTAATTTCTCTATGAACGATACAAACGTTATTTGCTATGAAAGGAAAAAAAATGCTTAGCGATAGATAATATTTGAGAATTTTCAACTTCGAAATGAATAATAGACCAACAAAAATGATAGCTAATAAATTTGAGGAATCTGATTGTATAACATGGGATGCGAATGCACCACTTGAAGAGCTTGAAAAACGTGAAACATTTACATGTCAAACGTTACGTCGTAATACGTTTCTTTCGAATTCACTCTCAATGCCAAATAAAGATGAACAACGATTATATAAACCTCAAAATCATAGGTTTATTTTTTATTCTTTTCAATTATTGTTCATTATTTTTTAATTGTTTAATTATTTACAATTCAATAATAATTGCATTATTAGCGACACTATTGAATTATTTACTTCAATGATATTAAATTTATTTGTAAACAGTTATTAAAACTTGGATAAGTCTCTAATCTAATTGTGGTGTTTTTGGAGTCAAACCAAGACCTGAGATCCAGACAAATCTAAGAATGATGATAGACCGTCCATGTTGCCAAAATATCAATGTTTTCATCGAGACATAAAATCCCACGTTGTACTACTTTCCCCCATCCCCGTAGTACTGTCAACATAAAAAAAATACTTGGTAGGGCTTATAAAGACGTACTTAACAGTTTAGCATATACTTTGCATAGTAGCTTCTAACATTAATCAAAATTTACATACAATTCAGTTTGATTTTTAAATTTGCGAATCACATTTGAAAAATTAAAATATGTTATGCGCAAATCTTTTTCATTCGTTGTGGTAGGCAATGCTGAGCGATTCCGGAGTCAGACTCTTTTATAAATTCGTCTGCATAGTTAACTTCAGTTCGGTGTGGTAATAAGGCACATTTTAATGCAACATCAGCCGTAATATTGAAATATTCGAAATGAACTTCTATGGTAATTTTTTATTTTTCAGCAGAATTGTCCGATTTACAGATGGAGTAATCGATATTACCGATTGGGGCGATAGCAGTTGTGTACCTGTGTGAGTACTGTAACTATTTTACAGAAAATCATTGTGAGACCGAAAGGGAATAGTAACGACTAGAAAAGTTTTACTATATTTTTGCTATCATTTGTTGAGTGATATTTCGATTTACTTCAATATAAAATTTCTATTCCAATGATTAAAGTATTTATGAGTTTTTGCATTTTCTAAAAAATATTTCAACAACTTTTTTATTTGTTTGTTTTTTTTCGCGAATTAAATCCTCTAAATTTTTTACAATTTTATAATTCAACGAAAGATTTACAAATTTCACAATATATTTATGAGTTTCATTTTGCAATAGTGAAAATAAATTTTGCAACATTATCCATTCGTTCTATTTCGTCTCTGTTTTTTAAATATTTGATGAACGATATGCGAAATTTTATGAGAAAAAAAACACCTCAAAGAGCGTAAATAAACGTTTACAATCAAAATTCATCGAGTGCCAATGTGCATTAAAAAATAGTCGATAAAGGCAAAAAAGGGCTTAATGGCTTGATTGGTGGCCTAAAGCTAATGACCCAAAGCTAGCTATTGAAAGACCAGATGAAATAGCATAGACAGGTTCTCGACAGCCTTTCCTTCCAGCTTCCTGCAGTTTCTCTCACCTCATCGACTTTCCTCCTCACATTATTAACAGACTGTCCCCCCTCGCCCTCATTCTTCTATGAGTGAAATTCTAAAACCTTTTAGAACACCATCAGAGGCATCAGTTCGGACTCAACAATCGCATAGCGAATTTCTTCGATCAACAATTGAGGAAAAGAAAACACAAGAAGTTTCTATCTTTATTGTTATCTCTGAAAAAATAACAATTAGATCGATAAATGGAACAATTTTTTGCATATTTATTTTATGAATCCTCAAATTAGGCTAATTTATAAACCCTGAAATCACGTAGAATGATCTCGTAGATCAAAATTTCATAAAAGAATAATGTCGTGGATCTGTAAACTTAATCTAAAAGGCAATTTAATGCAAAGTATACGAAATGCGATAGTAAAATTTAAGATATATCCATAAATTTGCAATTTTTATGCAAATTTTATGCAATTTTTTGGATGGGCAAAAATTCGTGCAAATTTGAACTAAAAAGCGGAAAATTTTTTACATGTTTCATATTTTAGAGGAAATATTTCTCATCAATCATCTCAATAAAAAGTTTAGCTCTTACATTATTATAGATAAAAACTACAACATTACCCACACAAGATTCAAAGGAATATCGACAAAATCGTACATCATATGAACGCTCAAAACGAATTGTAATCGTTTATCTTCTATTTTCTGAATATTTAAAATAATTTTTTAAAAATATTTAGAATTTGTGAAAATATAGATTACCTTCTCATCATTTATTTAATTTCTATTTTTAAATTATTGAATGCTAAGAAAAAGTACTTTTGATTAAAGATAAAAATAAAAGAGAGTAAACATTTTTATAGATATTTAAATATATTCGAATAAGTTACTTCTGGGGTATTATTCAAATTCTTCATGCTCCAAACTCCACTATGATCGTCCTACCCAAACAAACGATTGATCGAATAGGTTCGAGCGATCATTTCTCGCTAACGATCTGATTTAATCGTTGCTTAGATGATGAAATTCAATAATTCAAGCATTTGCATAGTTCAACCATTCGAACAAGACCGATCTCTATATTTAAATTTCGTTTAACTGGCAAAATTTTTTCGCATTTCTTAAATTACAAACTCTGATGAGCATATTTGAAGTTTACTGTTTAAAAATATAGACATTTAGAAGGTTTAATTCAATGGGTTTGCAGAGGATGAATGCAGATCAAAAATGTTCGAATGATAGCGGTTAATAAAAATTCTGTCGACCGGATGATTCGTTATATGTACTTGAATACATCTGCACCGCTATCCATAGGTAGAGTCGAACATGAATACACCTGGATTGCTGAACCACTCAAGAGCCTCAAAGAACTTTTACTTGACAAATCGCTGATATTAGGCGAACATTTGATACGGAAGAATAACTCTATGCTTTAATAGCTTTTAATCGTTGCCTTGATCGTATTATGCGTGAATATCGATGTTGCAGAATGTTTCTCGAGAAGTGTCCATATTAAAGGATACGACACGAACACAATTAACGTCACAATAACGATAGTTTATGATCTCTTGCAATGCAATTGCATAAGTTTGTGATCTCTTGCAATGCAATTGCATAAGTTCGTGACCTTTCACAATTATACGTCGAGATTCGAGTCACTCAAATGTCAAGGATTGACCTTCGGACTCAATTACGAAAAAAATTTACGAAACTCTCTAAATATCTTTGATAAGATTGAATATTAATAGGGGTCAAAACTTGACTGTATATCACAAGCATTCACAAATATTCAAATATGGTAATTGCACATCGTATATATATGAAGTTATTATGTCTTTGAATTATGAGTTAAATTAATCCAATTTCTATATTAAATTCAATTCCTTCAGTTTCAATGTTCATCGTTGAAGAGAATCTCTAATTGTTTTCGTCGCAATATTTTCTTTTTTATCGATAAAAATTTTAAAACAAAAATTATGAAAAACGAAATGATATTTATTTTTCACCTAAATACGACATGATATACTTGCTGATTGTGATCTTGAATAGTTTTGTAAATATATAAACAATAAACATTTAGTAGCAAATAATAAATCTATCTATATTTTGATAAGTTTTGTTAAATAATATAAATGATCTTTTTTTCTAAAGTAAAAACACATTTTTTTAAATTGCAATTAAAATAGCGTATTAATAAATTCAAAAATTCTCTGCGATCATTTGTATAAAGGTAATGGGCTATAGGGTAATCACAACAACGAATGAATTATTTTATTTGAATCATTTAATTATGAAATCATTGTTCGATACATTCTGAAAATCCGTTAAAAAATTTTTCATTAATAAAAATAATATTTATTAAAATAAAATAATATTAAAATAATTAAAATAAATTAAAGCAATAATTTAGAAAAATTTATTAAAAATAAACGAAAATTTATATAAAACAATTACATAGCTGTCGGTGCTAAGGAAAAAAAGAAAGTGGAAAAATCGGGTGACAATTACGCAAAAGATAGAATGAAATAATGAACGATGAAAGAGATGGATGCAAAAATGAAATACGTCATATACAATGTCAACAATAGAAAATGTGTCATATTTACATATTATCACAACGTGACGATATTTGTTTAGTTATAAATTTAAAAAAAGTCCGAATGAAACATATGTAAATTTCCGATGATTTCATCATTTATGAATGTAAAAATGATTATAAAAAAATAAAAGAAAATAAAAAATAAAGGAAATAAATAAATAGAATCACTAAATTGTAAATAGCAAGTACCAAATAAAAAATACAATCTGTTATCTTTATTGGACGAAATAAATCTATTCTGTTTGAAGAATTTAATTGTTGAATATTATGCCTCTATCATACAGTAAGATAATAATTATAAGCCTCCCATCATCATGATTATAAGCCTTTTTCCAGGATTCATTACACCATTTAATCCAGGTGGAGCACTTAAAGGCAAATAACTATAATTCCTTTTTGATGTTTATAGATCAACCGTCATCCTCATGCTGGATTCGCTTTGCATTCTGAGAGGAAAAGAAAAATTTGTTTTTCATTCAAACATCATCTGAAAAAAATTATAGAAATTGCAACTCCTCTATTGATTATAAATCCAAAAAAAAATTATAACCTCTCCCTCACTGATTTCAGGTACGTCTTAGATTTTACGTCTCTCAAAAAAGTGATGATAAACTTATAAACTCAGGGTTTCTAAGCAATGTTTTACGGTATCACATATCAATTGCAGCAGAAGGTGTAATATGATGAAATTTTCTTGAACCTCAAAGGCTTGCTACTTGATCAAAAAAAAAATTTTTTTATCTTGCGATATTACTCTACACTCTCAAACATTACTTTTATACTCATTACTTTTTTGCCATCCAAGTCAAAAAATTGATATTTGACTATATCGATAATAAATATAAGAAATAAAATGACAATAAATAAATGCTTCATTATTGCTCAATGAAGCGTTGAAGTTTGTCAAGAGAAATTCCCACGTCTGTAGATTTATGTTGATTGATTGAAGTATTAGCAGTATTAGTAGTAGTAGTAGTTGTTGTTGTTGTCGGTATCCTCGAATATTTTCCTGGATTACTATTTCCAGAAATCACCTCACATGGATTGAGTCGATTGCTAGTATATGTCGTTAAGTGTGTTTTTGGTGATAAAATGCTGCAAAATTATTATTGACTGCATTATAAAGCTAAATATTTATTGCGTTCTAAAAAAAATACAAATCAATTAAATGCTCAAATGTAAATCGATGTTTATGCAAATAGCCAATAGGAGTAGGAAATGCGGAAAGGGATACAGGAAACTGTAATGATTTGATTACTGTCAATACAGTAATAAATCTCATTTCAATAAACCATATAAACAGTGGGATATACCAGTAAAATACAAACGTATATCTATATGAAAGGCTGTGAATTTCAAAAAGAAAAACATTGACTAGCAAATAAATAAAAAATTTATTTTACCTGGACTCACTTCCAGTTGAGAGTTTACTTTTGACTAGAGATATTAGACGTTGACGGAAAGTAGCTGAACTGAGGCAAAAAAGTAAAAAATTTACTGACTTCCCAACAACAACCATAAAATTCGTCACCACAGCCTGTAAATGAAAAAAGTTTGTTCATTTGATGATCGATATTATAGACTATTATTAACTGCAATAATCTTTTGAATATTTGTAATGCTCTATTGAAGAATTGGAATAATCACTAAATGGCTTGAAAATACAATAATAATAATGATAATAATTAATAGCAATAATAACAACTAATAATAGTAATAATAATAATAATAATAATAATAATAATAATAATAATAATAATAATAATAATAATAATAATAATAATAATTGCAATTACAATTATAATATAATAAATAATAATGCATTCGTAAATAAACTAATCAGAATACAAAATAAACTCTAAAATTGAAATTATACTGGTAAAAATGTGGTACTTTTAAAATAATTAGACAAATACTTTTTTTTTCATTCAACGGATACAGCTAAAACAATTGAATGCAAAAATTAGAGCATAAACAAAATTTGGAAAACTATATTAATTCTAAGGAGTGGCTTACAACATCTTGCTTCCATCCAGGTGTGCTAATACCTCTAAATCCAAGCATTGCGGAGACGATTCCTGATGGAGCCTGCAAATAAATAAACATCATGATCTACTTTTTAGCACTCTCTTCGCATTACCCTCCCCTCCCCTCCCTTCCCCCTCTCACCCTCCATCCCACCCACCTCCTTCTCTCTCTTTGCAGTTACTTGTATACTCTAGATTTCATTTGTACATATTGTCATATATGCTAATAAACATTTATGTAATGTAGATTAATGTTGTTAATGATGTGTGTAATTTGCAGCAAAGCACGACTAAGATAGAGCTAAAAATAAAGTTCATAATGAGTATATTTTTATATTACATTTATTATATGAATCGATAAATGGTCATTGACCTGTGTAAGCGTAAAACACGTAACAATAGCGCATACTGTACATGTTATATTATGTTCCATTCGGGTTAATGATGTCAACGGATGAGAACGTTGTGAAGCCGTTCGAAGAAATTCATTTCTGCAAATGAATACAAGCTCAATCATAACGAGAAATTTTGGTTGAAATTCAAGTTGGAGTTCCATCAAAGTGAAGTTCGGGAGGTTCAAGAAAAAAATTCTCGATTGTCCCTCTTACGAAGTCGAAGGAAGCATGGTATCCCTTCAGGAATCGATTTTATCATACATTCTGTGAGTTTTTGTGGATTTTCTGAGTCTCACTATTGAATTACAAGACTTTTTCTAATTTATAATTGAGGTGAAATATTTTCAAATACTGTCAGAAAATTTTCTTAAAAAAAAACAGTGAGTGGATGGAGGGTGAGGGGATGAAGAGAGGAAGTTTGCCTACATCATACTACAGCATACTGCAGTAATGTAATACGGTACTACAGCTTTTTATATAAAGAATAAATTATTATTTAATATAGATATAAACCTTTTCTTTAATGCGATAAGTAGCGTTATATTAGCGATGAGAATCACCATTGTTGGTACAAAAACAACGAATATTTCATGAATTCTTGCATTCCATAAAACAAATTTACGTAACCATTGACGATTTAATGCTGATCCACTCATCCATCTACAATTATATTAACAGTAATAATGATAGGTTTTATAGCTTACAAATTGTAGTTTACGGTTTATATCTTTTAGTTTATCTTTTTATCGCTATTCTAAAGTTATTTGATTTATTACATATGGAAAATTTAAATTTTCATAATACTTAACCTTAGTTTCTAGATAAATTTTTATGCTCGTTCGTCTAAACTTTTTTTTCTTATTTGAGTATACCTGAACGAATTTATAAGACAACGTAGACTATCTAGCATAGCTGGCATTACCAATCATTAGCATATACCTGGGACTATCGACAGCAAATGGAATTGCATGAAGTTGTGTCCCATTGCAAAACACCTTCATAATCATATCGTAACTAATATGCGTATATGCTGTCAAGATGCCTGTCATTGCCAATACTCCGGTCACTAGAAATGTTCGCCATGATGGTGTATCTATTGCATAGCGACGCACAAATAATGGATATCGCACCCCAATTAAGCGTTCGAAACAAATCAACAACGTTATCCTGAAATTATGCAAGGAGCCTAGCAAAAATATTTATTCGAAGGGACAGGGGAGGATGAAAGAGGGAGGGGGAGGGAGAGAGGATGAGGAGGGGGAGGGGTGACGGAATGAAGATCAGTCAGACGTTTTTTTTTGAAAGTTTTTACGAACTAGTGATTTTGCATATTTTAATTTTTACTGCTAATTTGTAGAAGTAATTGATTGATAAGCGAGGGATGCAAAAAACGCATATCGTGCCGACTTAAGGAAAAGATTTCACTCTTTGCTATGATAGCGTTTCAGTGCACATTTTATATTAATTATAACTCTTGCGTGTTCATATTCCCTGCTACTTAGCGCTAAAGCCTCACTGAAAAAAAAAAAAAAAAAAGATGCAAAAGCGATGAGATTTACTACGAATAATCCTTTGAAAGAACATCGGCCGTATATACAAAAAAACCATGAAAAATACAGGGTGATTCTGGATGATTCCCGACTGCTTTATCAGGAAATTCTCACTTCAAGTCCGGTTTTTAAACGATCTTCATCATTGTATCAAAAATTATCCAATGAATAGGTTAATGTCAGGTTACGAGGCGATAAGCTAAAGTTGAAACTTCAAATTGAAGCATAAAATCCAACCAGACTGCAAGTGCTGAAGCCCAATTGGTAATTGCGATAATATTGAGTTTATAACTGAGATAATAATGCCGAAAGTATTTATTGAATGCGAAGATCTCATAATTGGCCAATGAATGTGGCAATATAAAAATTAGGAAAACAATATCACTCATTGCTAGATATGAGAGTAACCAAGACCTGCAGATTATTGAAGTTTAAAATTTTCATGAATAAAAAAATGATAAATTTACTCAGCATAAATTAAATTTAAATTTTCACGATTAAAAAAAAATTTTTTTTAAATTCATATTTGCCATTTATAACAGTTTGAAAAATAAAAATCAGATGAAGTGACACTTTGCCGCTTTCAACGAGATCTTTGATTATTCTTCAAAACATCTAGTAGAGCAAAGATGCTTGGATCACTACCGGTCGAGGGAAGCATTCATACTAGTTAGGAATTTATTTCTTCATTAGGGTATATATTTTCCCAGATTTCTTTTAAAAAATTATATATTTTTATGGGGTATTTTTCAACATTTTTTTATTGTCACCGTATTTCGATCTATTGTTTTCATCGTTTATGCCTTTTTTTTGCATTATCTTGCCTTTTAAATTATATTTTAAAGAACTTGCTTTATTATCGATATAAATAGCTAAAAAATATTTAGTATTGTGAGGGAATCGAAAATGAATTATAAGGCGGACTTGCTAGAAATTGAGGAATTCATAGTGTATGTGCTTCTGGCTCGCCTGCTTCTGATTGGAGTGGAGAGTAGCACAAAAAGATTTAATTGATTGCCTGTGATACCCAATAAAATCAATATAGGTACCACATAGCCAAATAGTGCATGTTCGAGTTTATTCCCACTCAATAGCATCTCTTTACGTGTTAAACAATGATTCCAATAACCGTCCATTATTTCTGCAAGAGTACCATTCATTATTTCATTAACAAAAATATTCAAATTGTTACCCCTTTATAAAAGTCAATCAAAAACAAATCATTCATCTATAACCATTCTTATAGTTCTATCTTCTCGCAGATTCGAAGAAAACCTACAGAAGTGAAGGAAAGAGGGACGGAGTGGTGTGGGGGGAGGGAAAGGGGAAGGGATGAGGCGGAAAAGGGAATAGGAAGGGGTTATTATCCACCTATATGCTAAAGCATGCAAACGAAGTAAATAAACTTTTTAAAAAAAATGAAAGTGGTGAATACATTCTAAGAATTATCAGCTAAACTTATCAATTTGTCGGCTAAACTTATCAAAATTGTCAGCTAAACTTATCTATTTTCGCTTCATTAAAAAAAAACTTCGAAAGAGAATTGAGAATATTCTCAACAGAACACAATCTAAACAATTAATGCACTCCGATATATCTCTATCGAGGGATTTCATGCTTAAAGAGATTCATTGATTTCACACATTTGCATGCAATTAATTCAAAAAGTACATAGGAAATTTATTTCTTTTCTTTTCTTTTCTTTTTAAAAAGAATATTCATAGAAAATTGGAATTTTTATTGAATTTGCGATTCATCAATTGAAATGTACTCTATGAATGGTTAGCAAATTTTTACATATGATCGTAATGACTATAAAACTATGACGATAAACGTTTATAAAAATTCGGATGAATCACTAAAAAAATTGGATTTTTTATTCTTATTTTATTTTATTTTATTCTTGCAAAATTATAAGAAAATAAACGATTAAATTTGCATACATAATTTCTTTTAGGAATTAGAGGGGAACTATGGCGATCGGAAAAAAAACCGGAAAAAAGAAAAAAATTTTTTTTAGGAACTATGGCGACCGGAAATGTCGTAGAGATCCAACCTCACAAATAATGAGCGAAGATTTTAATTCCTGAATAAAGTTTAGAAAGTTAAAATATTCGTCTGTTAAGAACATTCGATCGTTAGAATTCAAAAATTGGACGAACAACAAAACTTTTCACCATTAAGTAACTCATTATATTTTTGTATCTTTAGAGTTTATTTAAGAAAAGTACTATGCAGTGCCTTAATTTTGCATTTTATGCAATAATAACCTTATGCAATATTTGCATATTATTTTAAGCAAATAATTTTGTCGTATTATATTATTTTTTAACTTGATTCACTCAGCAAATCATCGAAAAATCGTTTTACTCTTAAACTATGCATAGAAACTATAGAAAATTTTTCAAAACATATGGAAAATTACATTTTAAAAAAACAAATGAAAAATTAGTGAAATTCTGCATAGATTTCAAAGCGTTGTTCAATTTATATAGAGGCTACACATTAAGGAATGAGAAATGTCAAAGGAAATTACAAATTACAAAGAGAGAAAACATATGGAAACGACACCTGTTGACGTGTAATCACGAATATCCTCAACGATTTAATCGAAATTCGGCAATTAGTTAAAAATTAAGAGAACTTTAATCTTAAATCTATCGGATATAACACATTGAATAAGTTAATGATTGTAGACAAAGCATCTTTTGAAGTGCCCCTCTATCACAATATCAGTAATTTTTTTCTTGGATTTATACTTGATGCTTACTTACGATCCTCTTCTCTATCACTAATATTTCCACCTTCTTGCAATTTTTGGAATCAATCATGAATTGAATAAATCTTTATTCAAATAAATAAAGAAGAATGCAAAGAGAAGTTAAAATAAATAACAAAATAAAATCAATAAAAATATTAGCATAAATATTATTTTATTAGCATAAAATATTTAGTACTGACATTATCGTAAAGAAAGGAAATCCAAGTAAGCAAGAAAAAAGCAATGAAACAAGATCTCATTAATCCGTTAGAGTCATACCAATAGAAAAATTGTAAATAAAGGAAATCAGTATTTTTTATGGTACCGTATAATAAAGCATATTGGCATATCGGAAAACAGTACCTATAGTATAGTGAATGAAACGTAACATCTGAAACGAGATATATGGACCATAACTATGTTGCATTATTCTAAAAAATGTCGAGAATGAACTATATGTGCCTCAAAGAATTGCTAGAGTCTTTTGTGTCTTAAAGCCCACAGAATGCGATCAACCAACTCTATAAGCCTTCAAGGCAATTTCTGAACAATTCAAGTATCAATATAGGTTGGGAGAGATTTTCACAAGAAGATCATGAATCCCGCCATTATTCGACTACAAAATAGACTCATCCAACCTTAAAAAAAAAGCATTTATGATTAAAATTCACATGAAGTTTTCCATAATCTACATTTTTACATCTTACATCCAAATTTGCATAGAAAATTTATATGACATAGCTGCCACAACATTGATTATTGATTGAATTCATCGAGATCAATTTAGGCGATACGAAAATCGATAGCATGATCTCATAAAGATCAATTTCGATAGCAAAAAATTTATGAAATTTTTGGAGTTTCATACTAAAAACTGACAAAATTTTTTCAAAGAAGTAATTTCAAAAGCAGCTCTATCGCATGTGTTTCATATATTGATGTGCGTAATTGAGTTAAACTTTTTTGTCTCTCTCTCTATTTTTCTCTCTCTTTACAGATTAAAAACATATGTGAATGAGAAGAAACTTAAAATAACACAATTGATTTATAATTCTCTCACTCTTTCTTCAATGATTTATTTTTCTTAAATTAAAATAAAATATTACAATTATTAAATTAGCTATATTAGATGTTACCTGATCGGGTATCAATAAATATTTTCTTCAGAGCCTATAATTTGTCTTTCAAATATGCAGTAGCTTAGATAGTGAATATATTTTGTTCATGTACCGTATTTCTTTGTTTAGAAGCCCCTCTCACTATAATCTTCCACTTGGCTCTATATTATCTCTAAAAAGCTTGCTAAAGAAGTATACTTACTTTAAAAACAACTCCCGATTTTAAGTATAAATCCTTATAAGTGGAGTATAGGGTAATTATTCCCCACTTTCCTCTCGAAGTAATGTCCCTTTTAAAATTTCCGAATAACCTAAGTCTCTTTTTATCATATATACACTTTTTCCAGAAATAAGTCAACAATGAAAATCTGTGAATTGCATAAATCCTGGGTTTATAAACGAATAATACGGTGGCATGTTATTTATGGAATTTTCCCCTTGAGTTATTACTCGAAATTAGAAAATTTCTACCCAATTATATCAAAAGATTTTTAAATGAAAGAAGCAAGTTGGATTTTATGACAGCTCTCTTGTTTCGATAATTGAGAAAAAACTTGATCTATATCAATCATTTTCCACCGGATAAAACAAGTTTTTCGAAAAACTCCAAAATGCTCAAGTTTTATATTTTCCAGAAAAAATTAAATATGACTTTTTTGGATTATGGTTAAATCAAATCGTTGATCTTCTATAAAATTCCCCGCTTAAGAACCTGAAATATAAACTTAATTTTTTTTTAATTGAAGATATATATTTGCAAATGATTATCATCATCAATAAAAATTCTATTTTAATTAATTGCCTCTAGTAACGATTGTATTGTTTCACCTATTAACTAGGCTTTAATATAATAATATTGATCGGACTTTCTCTTCTCTTGGCAAAAGTTCGTAATTTAAAAAAAATAGTTGATAAAATGAACAAAAAAAAAGGATATTTTAGAAAATATGATTTAATTGAATTTTATTTGTTGTTTTTTAAATTATTAGATTTAATTATTGAACTATTGAATTTTTATTTATTTGTTTATTTATTTATTTATTTATTTATTTATTTACTTATTTATTTATTTGAATGCTTTCAAAGCTAAGAAATATCTACGAAAAAAATAATAATTTTGATGAATAAAGAATAGAGTGGAATAGATTGAATAGATGATTATTCATTTATAATGAAGCAATATTGAGAGGAGTTAATGGAAAAAAAAAAGCCGATGCAATTATTTTTTAGCAGGCATCTCAATTTGGAATTCATATATGCTTCATCTTGTCGATTTATCACCTTATTTCCTTGAAACGCTTCCAGAAATGAAAGTCTTAATCATGACTATCCAGAAATCATCTAGAGACTGCTTCATCACCTCCCCTTCCTCCCCATCCCACCCCCTCCCCCATGACCGCTAAAAATCGTTGTACCACTCAATATTCGGTCGGTTTATTAACGATTGAAAGAACTAATTAAATAAGAGGATAGCGTGATTTCAATATTTAAGCTTTAATATTTGTTGCGATGTGCTACTCGAATATTGCATATAAAAATTCCAGGATTTTCCAGAAGTTTCATCCTTTTTTTCTGGAAGTCTTTTCCGAGTTTTTCTAGGTGTATATATGCGTGAACTGATAAGCGTTTAATCAACGATGATAAAGACACCTCTTCGATTGTCAATTTTAATAGTGGTAAGAGGCTTTATATGGATGAATCAAATCCTCTCTCATGCCTGACGAGGTAATTGCCAGGTTTTTTTTTGCTTCATTTGGTTTTTTGAAGGTCAAATGCATTCCTTAAAAAAAACTTTTTTTTTTCAAGCCTGAAGTTCAATAAACAGCTCGAAGTCGCGTTGAAAATTGTGGATATTCACAACGAACCTAAAGCGATATCTGTTAAAAAACGTTTGCGACGCTAATAGTCTGCAATATTTAAACATTTCGACCACTCTACACTGACCGCCAAATTTTATTTAAGTTTCAACTTAGTTTTATGTTAATTCGACGGTTAATTCCGTATCGTTTAACATGCGATATTCATCGTTTGAATCGATCTCTCAAGGATTTAGCCGAACTGTCCGAGTTGGCCGAACTGACCGAATTTTGCTGGATGAGAGTATTGCATTATCGAGGATGTCAGCTGTTAGACGGAAATGGCGGATATGTCTCTCTTTGAGCGAATCAACGAAGCGAAAAGGAATCTAAATAGTGTTGAGACGAGGTGTGTTGTTGTCTTTTTTGTTGTTTTTCGGTCATTTCCGCCATGTTCTGCTTTTTTCTTTGAGAAAAAAATTAGCCTTAATGGGAGGTTTTATTGAAATTTGAAAAATGTCAACAGTTAGTGAATTGCAACCGTCACAAATTTTTATCATCAATTAAATGCTTGTCAATGCTTGTGATTTGCTATCAGCATAGATGTTATGCACTATTTCCTAATCCCTCCACCTTAAATGTCTTAAAGTCATCCTTGAAAATTCGTCGTATTCGCTTCATCGCGGCTATTTTTTTTTTTACTTATGTTTTTCATTTTTTCTTCAATTAATTTACAGTTGCAAGCATTTGTTCATAAAGAGTTGTATTGCTAGTTGAAAATATTAGGTAATTTTTTCCCCGATCGGTCAAAACGAATATTTTTTCATTTACAGCCGCAAATTTAAATTTTTTAGTCTTACTTAAATTTCCACCAATTACCTAGTTTTGCCTCTGTTAAATCGATACGGGTAAATACAGGTATCGTTGAAACACCTGTTTGCGACCCTACTTTCAGAGTGACGTTCGAGGATGGTTCAATCGCAAACGAGAAGCGGACCATAAATGGTGGATTCGAATATATCGATATAATAGACGAATTGGGTGAGAGGCCAAATACGTGTAATTTTTCAAGCGAGGAACACTATTCGGCTAATCCAGATCGTTTAGGTGGCAAGGTAGCTGCCCCAATCGAATCGTATCCTTCCATCTCTAATCGACAACTCAAAAAGAGATTACGCCGTCAGAGGCTTGGCTTCGTTGTGGATCTTCGACCTGATCTCCAGATGGCAAAGATCACTGAAGGCGTCTACCTTGGTGAGTGTCATTTGTTTTCACCGACCATTTCTATAGGTTTTTGCAGACGTTTTGAGGTTCTGAGGCGTTATATGGATACTGTCAATTAAAATGAACGTTTCACTTGTGGCAAAGATATGGGTACAGTTAATTAAAATGTCTTCACTTATAAAAATTAAAATTTTTGAAGCGATATGTTCTTTAAAAATTATGCTGTGGGGGAGGGGAGGGGGTTACTGCGTTTCTGTAGTGCCTGTGAAAGAAACCCTTCTCATTTTATAGTTATAGAGAAGTAATTGAGAGCATATTTATGAAGTTGCCAACTTACTATAACTAAATGGGATCTACGTTTTCTTTGCTCAATCTACTCATCTCTTTTCACCTTGATGGTTGAGATAATACTGAATTCCTTTGGTCTCCCCCACCACCCATCCTCCCACCCTCTTATCTTCTCCCCCTTTCCCTCATTCGTGTTCTCTTCTCTGTGGAACGCTTACGTTGATTTCCTTCGCTGTTCGCTTCATCATTCTTGTCTATATTGTGGACATCGATAAGCTGCTTTTACAATCCGATCATCTGCCCCCCCTCCCTCCCTAAAAGTCGTCTGTCCCCCCTCCCCACCTGTCTCTTCCTTTGCCCCATCTCTCCCACCCAAATATGGCTTTTGATGACGATTTTGATGCCGAATAGGCAAAAAGGTTATCTTACTATCGGTTATTACGATTTGCAGGTAGTCAAGATGTAGCATGCGATATTGAACTTTTAACAACGCATAATATAACACATATAATCAATTGTGCAAGTGGTGTGAAAAATTTCTTCGAAGGACGCATCAAATATTTGAATATTGATGTAGTCGACTTACCTTCAATGAATATTGCACAATATTTCAATGAATGCCACTCATTTATGAGAAAATGCATTGAAGCTAAAGGAAATGTTAGTTTATTTAAAATTATTATATTTTATTTATTTAGTTAATTTTTATAATTATATATTTCGTTAATTTTATCAATATAAGATCTTAATTAAATGCATCGTTATGTCGGAATAATGCTATCGGCAATTTTGGGATAGGGTTTGAGTATTTTTCATTCCTTACAGGTTGCCAAGTAATGGTAATTGAAATAAAGGGCCTGACAGTGTAGTTAATTTAGTTCTCTTTGTTACTGATAAAAGAAATTCAAAGAGATGATAGTACTGTTGATCACCTAGGTCATTGGGTGGTGCATTACGGACAGGCGGAATAGGATGATTAAGTAAAACATGGTAATTAGGTAACATGTGGCAGTTCGATAAATTGTGGTAATTAGGTAAAATGTGGCAATTGGGTAAAATATGGCAATTGGGTAAAGTATGATAATTAGATCATTAAAAGTTATAGGTTATTCCCTTGAAAGATCATTAAAAATAGATAGTGTTGAAAATTTTATGAAAAGCCTAAATCCTTGTAATCTTCATTGAGTTGTTAATCTCATCTTTTAAAACACCCTATTGCGTATATTCAGTGATCGTTTCCCACCGTATTTTTAAACTTTCCATCTTGAATTGATTTATGCACTCTATGCAAAGGCAGTGAATCTGTTTTTTCGTTTTTCTTGTTTACTGCACTTTTGCATTTTTCCCATTTTATGCTGTTCACGTTTATCTGAGAAAATATTTTATTCGTTTATGGGAAGTTGAATGGATAAATAGTATCATCAAATTTGAGCGAAAAATTACTGAAAAATGCCTTAGTAGGATCACGGCTCACCTTTATTCAACTACAGTGATTGATTTTATATGTTTTTGGACGTTTATTTTTCATATCATAGATCAAGAAAGAGTTTTTTCTAATATTTTCGTTTAAGTGGATAGCTACCCGATTAAAATATTTCAAATTTCGATGACTTTAGGTGCTTGTCCATTGCAATGCAGGGGTATCACGTTCGGCGACGATAGTGTTGTCCTATTTGATGAGATACGAAAGAAAGAGCTTGAAGGAAGCTCTCGAACAGGTCAACTCAGTTCGTAGAGGTTAATTATTACTGCTGTATTTGTTGCGATTGCCTTTTGATTTCATAAGAATGTGACCATCTGAACAATGATTAAGCGGCATTCTTTACCTATGTGGGTAAGAAGGTTAGTATTCCAACTTCCTCTTTTTAGTGTTAAGGAATGGCAGGTGCGTATCCAGGTCGGGAATGAAGCAGTGGGTAGTCCCCCAGTAGGTCGGGAGAGAATTTTTCAAAACGTCGAACCAAAGTGACTGCCAGTAACTGTTGAGCGTGTTAGCCATTTAATGATTGACTGGTCGCTGGTTTCAAGAAGGAGTTCGGTTAGTTTGGATGCGATCCTAAATGTGCAGAAATTTTTCGACGTACTTCTCGCTTTAACTGAAAATTCTAGTAAAATTTTATAATTTATTTAACAAATCTGCCTTTTCTATCAGTATTATCCGAAGTTTCTTATCAATAATTACTCATAGCAATGTTTACCCTTATTATTTCGAATGTAACAAGCGCACACAGTAATAAAAACGAAGATTCGTTATGCCCTTGATTGCAAATTCCATAGTGCTAAATGATTGCAAATTCAGTCAGGCCGATGTCTCGATTTGCATTTCTCGCAGATTTATTCATATTTTAAATAAAATCAGCCTTGTTTGTTGTACTAATCAGTTTATTTTTCTCATAATCAGTAAACTTTCAGTATCTCCTAATGCAGGTTTTATGCAACAGTTGCTGACCTATGAAAATACTCTTAAAGAAGGCAATCCACAGTGAAGAGTTGATAAATTTGATCGAGGTGATTTATGATGACTGCATTGTTTTATGTGTTTTGATGGATATGAATTGGTGTTTCAGTTGTGATACACACCCAGATGATAATATAATTTGAAAGAAATTTGCATATTGTTGCATTTAGGCATCTTTTGACTTGCTGACCTATCTGCTGGTTATATTAAAAGGGCATTTATTTTGATATCTTCATATTTAAATGGGCTGATAAGATTTGGATATTTGCTGAATTTTAATGCATTATTGTGTTATACTAAATAAATTTAAATTATAAAAATGCGCTATAAGATGCGCTTAGAAGAATTTTTATGTGCACTTTATTATTTATTTTTTTTCTACAGATACTATAATGTTTTTTTGAAGTCGAAATAAACTTAGGTATTTTATTCTTCCATCTTTTTCTGTTGTTTATTGGTCACTATTCATGGAGTGATTACTTTAGTTCTGAAATATCCTTTTTGAAAACTCACTTGGTAGGGATTTACAAGGTGGTCTGAATAGGTTCATTAAATAAACATATATATATATTTGTGTTGTTTGGAATTGTGGGTGTCACCATGGTGCCTTCACGCATGCTTTTGCATAATTTTGTGTCATTTCGAATTTTTTGTGGCAATTATTGATGATAGAAATGGAATCGTGCATTCCATTAAAAAAGTGTCAATCGTTCTTCATCTGCTTTTCATCCTTTTTCTCATCTCTACTACGGATTGTTTTCTCATTGATCATTGCTAACCGAAAATAAATATTTAATAAGTTAAAGGCTTCTCCTGAGTTCGTTTATAAAGGGCATTGAATTTATTTGAAGTTCTATTCATACTTTATCGATATATGATTTCGATTCCGTAAGCTGAAGGTTAGAGACGGTAATAATTGTCGCCTAGTTGATTATTTAATCAGAAAATTTTAATTATTTTATTTTATCGGATAATCCCCAAGAATCTATTTATTTATCAGATAATATTGTCACCCATTATGACAGTATAATTTTTTCTCTAAATGATGTATCATTATGTATATATATATATATATATATATATATATATATATATATATATATATATATATAAAGATCGGTGAATATTATTTCCTTATCGTTTATGAAAATGCTTCAAATGCGCATTTTATATATTTTAGAATTGACGCTTAGCATCTTATGCAGCTTAATTTCAAATGCGTTTCAACGTTTTTCCCACTTTTATTGCATTTTAAATGCGAAAATAAACTTTTTTTGCTGCATTTCTAATGCAAAATTCGCCAATAAGCGGTTGTTACAGTGAAATTTCAGCGAGCTAAAAATTCCATTCCATCTTTATCATTGAACTTATCATTGATTTTATTTATATGCAAATATAATATAATCGATTTTCTTAATTTATATGCAAATGTTAGGTAGGTAATTTTCTTGATGTTGGTGATTCGGATCGGAGGAGTCGGCATTTTTTTTTAAGTTCACTATTTACCAACACTTGAGTGAGAGAGAGAGAGAGAGGGAGAGAGAGAATCGAGTTCCGGTGTTAACCAACTTTGAAGGTGTTGAGGTACATTTTCATCCTCGTCAATGTGGAAAGACGGGGACGGGAGGGGGAGGTTAGGGGATGGTAGGGAGGAATGATCTCAGATGGTTTAAACGTTCCTTTTTTCGAGCCGTTCCATTTTATAACCACTCATCGAGTATTTTCATACTTATAAGTTGTCATTTTTTAATACCACTCAGATGCTCACCTTAATAAACCTGAAAAATAAATTTTATAGACATGAAATGGGGAATATACAAATTTCGCTATCCCACCTCACTTATCCCACTTTCCTATTTTCAACAATTTTAGTGAATTAGCTTAAAGTTTATGCTAAAGAAAAGAGGATTAGCGAGATAGATTGATGTGTTGTAATGTAAATATTTGCTAAGTAAGTATTTAAAAACAAGTGTTATTCTGACTCATCGAATGTTTTTTTTTTTTAAGAGAGTTGAAGATTACACCTAGTGAGTGAATATATTTACGCCTCAGGAAGATTTTTCTTATGGGAACAGCTGTGCATTTAAAAAAAGAAACAGGTTTAAAATCATTAGGCACTCTCTCGGCATTGCAATTGTTAGTGGCAGTTAAGTGTTCCTCAAATTGTGATCAGTGCATATCGTATTTATTCTTTTCATCGTAATGCATCAAGGTGAATTTTTAATTAAAAATTTAATTAAAAATATCTCTAATTACTATGAAATATTATTAATAAAATTAGTAGAAGAGAGAAAGAAAGAAAGCGAGAAAGAAAATAAAAAAGAAGAAAAAACACATCGAAAATTCGATTCCGTTGGTGAACTTTCTAAACGATAATCCTATCTCTTATACGATATTGCTTTATTTTTCCACTTTTTTTTCAGATTTTTCTAACGATAAATCAAAAATCTTTTCTCTTGAGCAGAGGAAGTTTCCTTTAATCAATAGAATATATTTACATAAAAATTTAGAAAGTATTTACCAGTAAAGCTCATTCCAAGCATTTCATTAGCAATCTTTGAGTTCAAAAGTAATGAAAATAGAAAAGACATTTAATGCCAATCGGTGACTATTTTCAAATGTTGAATGATTCGAAGAAAACCTGTTCATTGAGCGGTTACGACTTTCTTTTTTTTATTATTGACAGACATCTGGCAGTTATATTTCACTGTGCTATGAAACATTTACACCTGTTTTTATTAAGCCGAAATTTCCGTTATTTTAGCAATTATTTCAATCGAATATAATTTTTTAATTCAATATAATTTATCAATTCAATATAATTCAATTCATTATGAATATTGTAGTGAGTAAAGTGCAATAATTTGAAATAGAAATCGATATTTTTTGTAATCATTATTTTTGAATACTTCCTCCTTAAATTTTATTTTTTAAAGACGAAAAATTTGCATATCATAAAAATTTTTAATTTTCTAGTATTGTTTGTTAATTGATGAGGGTGTAAATAATTTATATATGACTTTCTCGTCGAATATTAAATACTTCCGTTCAATACTTTCAGTTCTAATTAAGTGCTAATTCAATAAAATTTTAGTACAATTTTTCTGCTTAATTTAATTCAACTCAAATGTAACAAAAAAAAATCCAACTTAAAAATTTTACACGATTTTAGAATATTTTCATTCAAATACCAAAGAAAATTTAGAACGTTTTAGCTCATTGATTTGTCGGACTCTTTTTCGAAAGAGTATGCTCTTTGGGAATTTTTTCCCATCATAGAAGGCTAAATATTAGAAAAAAAAAAATTGTTGGATGTTTATATCAGTGATAATATCACTATTGATGATATCCTTAAATTCGTCGACGCTTCATTTTATTTAGTTAATTTATCTTTATTTATTGATATATTTATTACATCTATTTTTTTTCTGGTAGGTTTTTTATCTCAATAATAATATCGTTTTAAAGAGAGATGAATTTTTTGTTTTTATAAATATACTTCACTATTTAGGAATCTTTCATGAGTCATATACGACTTTATGGCATCAAGATTTATTTCATAAATAATGCTACCGTATTTCCTTATTTATAACCCCTCACCCCTCCTCAATAAAATGTCGTTAATTACGATACAGTTTATGCACGTTAATTATGCTAATTTTGTTTCATATAACCGTATAAATGATGCGTATGAAAATTTTTGTGATTTTTAATGTTCGGCAATCATAACGAGAAAATTTACTAATTAATTTAGGTAAAACCATGTTGGTGGCATTGATTGGAGCTCTTTTCATTGCTTATACATATGGTTCGGCAGCTATAATGCCTGTTACGGTGGGCGGCGATGCAGTGATTAAATTTGGTGCTGAAGTCAACGAAATTCTTCAAGTTGTTGGTGGCTCTGACGATCGACAGCTGATTGTCAAAGATGGAAAATTTACGGATTTAGGAGTGAGCGGCATTAATAGATGATAAATATTTATTTATTTATCTATTTGTTTATTATTTATTTACTTATTTGTTTATTTGTTTTCTTGTAAAATAAAATACAGCACTAAATTTCAAAAGTGAACACTTCAACAGATATATTTTGCAGGTAATTGTGAAGGGTTTTTTTGCATTTTTTTAAAACTATAAACGGTGTAATTTCGATTTCAAATTGTATCTCAAAGTTTTACCCTTTCACTAATCTGTTTTTTTTTTCCATTGCAAAAAGTTATCGCTGTTGATGATCAAACATTAAACGTTTAAAGGAAGAACTTGACCATTTCATTCAAATCGAAAACTTTAAATGTCTACTTCAATAAAACTGATAGAGGAAATAATATTTCGATGAAAGTATTCGATTGAGATAGACCTATATTTCTGAAATGAAGATAAAACCTTTTAAGAAGCTTCTTAAGTTACTTTAAACTATTTGTCCACCTGCGTATCATATACTAATTAAAATTATGATAGTGCAAATAAATGAATGAATATATATATATATATATATATATATATATATATATATATGTAGACAAATAAATAAATAAATATGCCTAATTATTTTGTTTCTATTACAGCGACAGAAATTCGGCGAGCGTGCCACGTTTGCTGATGGAACATTGACGATTCATAAGATTCAAGAATCCGACCTAACCGACTTCTTCTATCACATTGCCAATAAACCGATGGTGATCACACTTCAGGCAAAAGAATAATCGAAACACATTCATTTATTATTTATGGCTTTATACATCACATATGCATTTATGCATAAATAAACATTCATTTACTTCAACTGCACTGAAGGTATTCGTCATAAGTAATGATGACGTCACTTGACGTCAGAAAAGATCATATAAAGCGGTTCGAAACACATACGAGAATAGCAGCAGTCTATACCGATCCAAATTCCAGCAGTCAGTTAATGAATGAGTCTGCATATCCATTTGAGGAGCCGAAAAAGCGGTATATGAAGAGGATAATGTCCACAAACGGCGGACTTATACCATCTTGCCGTTAAAAAATTGAATCGAAAGGGATCAGGAAAGTTTATATAAAGTTTAGACCAATAGTAAATGATAAAACTGCGCATGCAAATAAACAAATAAATAAATAAATAAATAAACAAATAAATAAATAAATGCATATATATGTTTATTTATTTATTTATTTATATAAAGAAAAAATATTTATATATGTTTATAAAAGCTATTAGATTGTAAGCAATATGATTGTAGCAAGTTCATAAATACGAAAAAAAAAAGAAAATTTTAAAGTAAAGCTGGATTTATTGTTTTATAGTATCATTATAGAATCGGTATCACTTCTGAAGATAGCATCTAACATCATTCATGAAAGTCATTTTTTCTTCGAAAATTCTTGCAAATTTTAATCATCATTGGTTGATGAACGATTGAAACCTCTAATTAGAATATTTTATCCTATCAGATTTTTTCTCATTGCCTAAAATAACGATTAAAAAAGTAATTTTTTTTTGCTCTACTGAGGAGAATTTTTCTCGAAATTTTATTCGTTGAATGATTTATGATTGAATGCGTTTCAATGTTTTGGAGTGTGTGAATTGCGATATCTATCATTCGATTGGTATGACGAATTATTGTTGCAATGTATATTCCAACGTGACAATAAAATTGCATTTTTTTTTCTTTTGCTATAAAAAAATGAAAACGAAAGTAAAAACCTTTAAGAAGAATGGCATCGAATATTAAAGATATTGAGTGAGGTCGATAAATCGGATCGCCGCCGATACAGCATTTTGATGGCAACACTTGACGATTGCATTCACACGACTTCTCTTGTGCACTTTATTTCTATGAAGTAGCGTATCGAAATATGTGACTTTCAATGCAAAGATTTATTATAAAGAGGTAGGGCTATGGGTCAAGTACCTCGAAGTTTTCTTCATCTCTCGATTCACAAACCTATAAAAGTCTGTCGTCAACCACACCAATATACTCTTCAAATCTTTGCTTATCGCTCCCATTTAGTAGCCGTCCTGTACGATTCAAAACCTTTATTTTGGTTATTTCCTTTAATTCATTTACGACCATTATGTCTAATTCGGGCCTCTCATTTTATGGCCAATATATCCGTACCTATTTCGATTTACCGCTATCATATATTTCACAAATATGTTCACCATTCTTTTTTTGTTCCTTAATCGAAAACCTCTAATTAGAATATTTATCTCAACAAAGTTTTTCCACTGCCTAAAATAACGAATAAAAAATAATTTTTAATACACTGGGAAAAATTATTTCGAAAATTTATAACATTACTATAGAAGAGTGTATTTGCAGATAATTCGACAGGTAGAAAAGAATGAAAATAACCCATAAAAAATAATATCACTGAATATGAGCGCCATTCTTTATGAAATTATTAGTATTTTATTCCGCTCAATTAATTTCATTAATAGTACTTAATTGCATGCAAATATAAGTGATATACTGTGGGAAGATGTGGTTTTTCTTTAAAAGAAAACAGTGCACAAGCGCTTTGCCGAATTATAGTTCCTTAATGTTGAAAAACATTTGCATCTCTATTACTTATGGGGCATTAATGGATCTGATTGAAATTTATACCTATATGGCATTCCGCAATAACCGGCCGATGTCTTGCAATAGCATTCCTGATATTGACACAATAACCGGTCGTTTTCTTTTGCAAGGGAATTTCTAATATCAGCGCAATAACCGGTCGGTTTTCGCAAGCGGACATTAGCATTAGGAATTGTTGTTCATCATGCATCTTTTATTTAAATCTTTCGGCTCCTTATCTTTTTGCAACAAATTTGCAACAAAAAAACTCCGTTTGAATATGCAGCTGTCAGTTTGTACTATGAATAAGAAACACAATCTTTCAACTCTACCGTCCGATAGAGTATTAGCAATCGATTTATATAAATTAATATCCTTTAATGCAGTTTTAGATAAATTTATGGCAGAAACTATTTCTTTCCACATTTCTAATCATCTCTGCAGATTGAGATTAAATTTTCTATATCGTCAAGTATTTTGATTTAAACTGTTTTAGAGTTTTAAAGAATTGCGATCGAATATGAACCAAATAAGTGTATCGTTTATTGCGCTTTTATGTGTCACTTTATCGACGCAACAATACCTCTACCCATTTGGACCATTCGGTGGTTATGGTATGTCAGGTGATATCATTATCAAAAATTACTTTTTTCAACTATTGTTTATCAAATCAAATTTTTGCCCGCAGTTAAGATCTCATCCTTAAAATCCCACCTCCTGGGCCGCTAGTCGATTCGACGGATCCATTGCCATAAAAGTATTTGTTAAGTTAAGGGGTTCTTATCCCTAAAATAATCATGAATATTGATTATTTTAATTGTTTTTAAGTTATTTGCATAAAAATATAATCGAGGCACTACAAATCTCCAGACTCAAAAAAATATTGGATAATTTAGAAAAAAGGGGAGTAATCGATTAGTCCACTATAATTCTTATGCAAATTATTTAACTTGCCGATTGAAGTTTTATTATTAGCTAATAGATGAGTATGGCTTTGATCTATAACCTCTAAGGTGAGGAAAGGTTTAAGAAAAAGTTTCATCGTCAATAATTACTATAGCACAATTATCTTTATAGCAAACATTATATCGTTAATAATATATATATATATATATTGTTTTTTTTTCGTTGAGCAAACTGCTTACTTCATAAGTATATTCCAAACTTTACGAATATTGAAAATTTACAAATTTCAAATAATTTTCATCACGGAATCAAATTTTTTAACTCTAAAATTCTTGTAAATTTTTATTAGTCCGCCATTTTCCTCTCATAGAGAATTTCCCTTTAGTGTTTTACGAACTTCAGTATTCATAATAAATTGCTGCGAATATACAGGAATGTCATATCCATATAGTGCCTATGGAGGATATGATCCATATGCGTTAATGGGCTACGCTGGTTACGGTGGTTATGGACAATACGGTGGTCTTGGAATGATGTCTGGTTATAGTGGTATGGGTTCACCCTATATGAACTTTGGGAATACATATGGAGGCTACGGTTCACCTGGATATAACCTGTCATACGGAAAGGCGCTTGTAACCGGGAAACGATATTCTTCAGGTATGAGACGAAACAATGTGATGTTGATGAAGTGTTTATTAGAAAATGAAGTATTGAAGTGTTGATAGTTAAGTAGTTGATCTTTGATCAGGTTTTCAGGAATTAAGTTCATTCAGGTGTTTTGTTACATATGCATTGTTTTAATTTGACGCTTTTAAAAAAAACTTTTTCAACTTTTTGTTTCATTTTCAACAATTATTTTTATCTTCAAAGAGTAATCTTTCAATGTTACTCCCTAATCGTAGATAAAAGCACAATTCTGCTCCACCATGAGGCATAATATGAGCGCTACTTCAGAATGCTGATTACAGGTTCAGGATCAAATATTCGTGGACAAACATCTGCTGCCGATATGCCCGTTGGGAATTGTTTTGGCCGTCCGGGATGTATTCTTAGCAATAACCGATAATTCAACACCATATTCTCATATATTCTTTGTCGATATAAGTTTGCTTCGATGTTAACGATGCGCCATGTGCAGTGCAAAGCAATATTTGCGTGAACGCTTGTCTTACTAAGCTAAACTACTATGAAATTTGCTAAATACAGTCACCAACCAATCAAATTCAGGCTACCATATCTTTTTTAATAGAGCCCCTTGGATTCGAAAAAGGGAGAAGGAGGAGGGAAGCAGTGGATATGTACGATTATATAAAAGACATGTTGAATGTTGGAGAACCGAAACGAGTAAGAGAGAGAATATACTTTATTAATTCTAAGTTGCTGCAAAGCTAATGTTTTTTTTATTGGAATCGTTCCCACTATAATCATTCGAAATGAAAATAAATTTTTTTCCACGTATACACTCCGTTAAATAATAATAAAATATTGGTTACATTTTTGCCTTTCTACATATTTTGCATATTAATTTGCAGCAAAATTTAGCTTTTTTTAACAATCATAACACATATTTGCATATTGTTTATCAATCTAATCGGAATTTTAGTGCAATTAGGAGGGGAGACGACTCATAGTTGATCACTCAGATACTCAACATTCAAACATGGGGCATTACAATAACCGATTCAGAGTGGACGATGAAAAATAGCAAATCGTATAACAAAAATATGGTAAATGATCAACTATGTTGCGTTTATTTAGCTGTTCCTGAAATTCCTGTTTTCCTGAAAATTTTCTGAAAAAATCCCTGAAACGGTTTTTGATTTTGATTGACCGAATATAACTATATTATAACTATCGTTTCTTTTTTTTGTTCCTGAATCAAGAACGGCATCTTGTGTTCCTCAACCGGTAATTATTTCCCAATGCAAATTTCACAAAGAACAAGATATAATTATCAAGCGAAAAGGTGAAGTGGAAGGTTGACAGTCCGTGACACTCTTCCATGCATGCTCGATTTGAGATCAAGAGTTTCGTTTTTCTGCACTAATATGAGAATCGGTGGCAATTTGCAAACAAATTCTGAATTCATTTAAATTATTTAAATTATTGCAATTTTTGCAGTATTGAATTGAGCCTAAATTCTCATATTTACAATGAGCGACAATAATTTCGTTCACTAAAAATGAAACATTTGGGATTATCAAGTTTTTTTCTCACCGCAATTAAGCATTTTATCGTACCCTTGAAAAAAACTATCTCAGGTACACTATTACCTATCCAAGGAAACGAAATTCAAATCCTTAATGAATATCGTTCAAGTGGGCGATCAACAACAAAAAGATGACAAAAGAAATGTTTGCTGTAGTTTTTTTTTCGTCCTTATGCTGAAATCATGTGAGAAAGTGAACGGACAGGAAAAAAGTTTTTTCGTTAATAATTTTTAAATTTCTAACCGTTTATGCATAAATGTCATGCATAAATTTTCATAATAATATGATAATTTTCGACGTGAAGAATGATATAAAAGGAAGTACTCCTGTAAAAATCATCAGTGATCGTTGCTGGATGGCTTCTAAGCTCATCTACTCGTTGGCGGCGATCGTTTTTGTGGGTCTGATCGGCCGCCTGGAGTCGGGTGAGTATCAAAATCGTTCGATGCTGAAGTGATCTTGGGCGCGGAAGATATATCGATTCAAAAGTGAACTGCTCCCCAAAAACTATCGGATCTTATAAACAGCGATGGTAGTAAAGTGCTGCTAATTATTGAAAGCCGACAGCTGGTGCTTAGTGCTTCACATTCGACATTCAGCGGTCAGATTTGAACTTGTCTATGGCTCCACTTCACGGTTGAAAAGTGGAGCATTTGCAGGGAGTTATTCACGAGTGCGCTTTCACTCAAGCCGAAAACAATGGCACCCGCAACAGACAACGGAAGATATAGTGCTGCGTTAATGAGTGAATGATAGCACTTCTCATTCCTTGGAAAGTAAACGTTACGGAGCATGCTGGGATTGATGGAATAACAGCTTGGGAGGGAGCAAGTCGCAATTTCGGGCAGCTGCATGGGCTGCGAAAAATTACCCTGCGGTTCTTGACCACTCCTAGGGTGGGAAGGGGCGGGTTGACTTCGGCTATTACTTTTGAGGGGAAAGGACTGGTTGCACGATGCACTATGTAGGTTAGTCCGTCCTCGTAGGCCTATAGGTAGACGGTTTCCGCCACTCCTCTCTCTCTCCTTCCTCTTCCAAATAATCCACAGAGGCTCAGAAGAAGTAAAACTGGCTGGAGACACACTTGGTTGATTCATACGATGTCATCCAAGAAATTTCAACATTTAATTAAGATTTGGGCGGCGAAAAGATGAACATCGGATTATGCTGACCAATAAATTTGGACATACTCTACATTTAATCAAGTTTATCAACACAAAATAGCTACAATATCACTAACTGACTATATAAAGTTCATAAAAGTTACTAATGTATTACTTGAAAGTAATATAATTTAGTAGAAAATTATTTCAATCGACAATGTAGAATCGAATTTAATTTATAAAAATTATAGCGATATGTAAATTTGTAATATTTGATTGGAATACAGAATGAAATAAAAGTATTTTGTACTCTTCAGCCGATAGCAACAAGATCTGCTTACCGCCATTCCAGAAAATTAAGAAGAAGCAACAAATGGACTGTGTGCTTGATAAGGTTTGTCAAATAACCGCATCATTGATAGTCTACTAAGACCACTAACGCTGATACTAGTATTACTGTTATCATAACTACTACCGTAATTATTTTTACTTCTACTACTATTTATTTCTGCAGGTATTCTTTTTATTACCGTAATTAGCGTAATTCTACAAATAATCTACTCCGGCCGGTATTCGAGTACTAATGTAATCATTAACTACAGTCACTAGAATTACTAAGAATCCAACATTGTTCATAATTCCATCCGGTAAGAAGGTGAGCTTGTTTTATGTGGTTATTAAATATTACAATCTTCAAGTTTTAATAATTCAGCCTGAACATTTCAGATTCTTTTAATGCATACTAATAATAACTCTTTTGTGAAGGTACGAGATCAGCCTATGGTAATATGTATTATAGGGAGCGATTAGTGAATTCTTTAAGAAGATAAGCTTGACTTTGTCATAGATACTCAAAATTTGCTACTAGATAATAAGTCGGGTTATCCACTCATCCAGAAAATATTACCTTCAATTGGGAGATTTGCTCCCAAATGCTGCAACTGTCGCAACTTTCGGGCATGTCCTTTAACAACTATAAAAAATACGAGTAGTATGGAAAGGTAAGAAAGGAGTTACGGTATAGATCGACACTGTCAAATATCGGGACTGTTACAGCTCTCGGAAACGGGCTCTAACAAGAGATAAAAGGACAGGAGGAGAGGGAAGGAGATAGTGAGGTACATTCTGGGCAATTGAACATTATGCCGGAAGTTTTGCCTAAACTTGCACGATACTGTTTGCGATTTAGAAACTGCTACCAAACGAAGCATTTCTCAAGCATATGTGCGCAACATATGGCGGTGAGGTACAAGACGGAGGTTGCTTCAGCTATGAAGTTGACAGGAAAGGTTAGTGACCTTCTGTTTTACGTAAGACACTATGGGTCGATAATCATCCCTGAGGGGAGAGGAAGGCAATAAAAAATGACAGCGAGCAGAATGAACGATCACTCGATTGGCGTCATACTAATTGTAAGATAAAGAAGACCATAAAATCTAAATATACGTATTGTGTGCTCAATCAGAGCAAGTTCATACTACTCGGAGGTTCTACATTTTATAGAATTCAATCTACGATCAACAATCAACACATATTCGGCCTAAACGATTTCATTAAGTGGCAATTTTTTTATACACATACAACTCTATAGACGAATTCGTTATATAACATCATTCACAACACTCATTTGTCTCTTACATTTGTATGGAATATGTCCTAAAACATGATTTGTAAACGTATATGAAAAAATATTACGGATAGGACACTTGTAAGATAGTGTCAAAGAAGTTTATAAAAAAGATGCAAGGAACCTGATACAGTGATTTTGAAGCGATTTAAATCCCCCTATTTTGAACGTTTGATGAGAGATTGGGAAAGACGAGAAACTGTGGTGGAAAATGGTATCTGCATTAATTGTCGTACTAGGTTTTTGACGAGTCGCAAATCTATGCCGCAAGATCGCAGTACTCTACTTTAGGATTAGTCAGCAATACGTTAAAAAAAACTGATCGAATATATTTCAAAAATTTGTACCAAAAAACCTAAGATGTAGTTGGCCACTTTCTAAGCAATCTTCCAAAATTGACGCAGTAAATGCAATGATCGCCTTCATAATTAAAAATCTTTTTAAGCAACTATAACGAAATGCCCACATGGATATAGCGAATATTACTTCGAACATATGAAGTACTGCATGAAAGCGGTTTGTTATTTGTTCATTTTTGGCTTACCCGTTTTCTTTAACTCATCAACCCTTTCGATTATATTCAAAGACTATAAAGCCTTATAACAAGTATCGGCATATTGCTTGTTACTTAATATGCCTGCGTTACTTGTGTTACTTGCTACTTATTATATTGCAAGTATGATACACCAATATTACTTATTACCTTATATATTATAAAATGCTACTTAGTACCTTCCAAATTGCGTGCATGTGGTTGAAACAAGCTAGCAAATCCATTACATATAGCGATATTGCTAATACAAGCATCTAGCCAAGTCGAAATGAGAGCGTTTTTAACCTTTAAAAAAAGACATCTGCACATTTTTATAAATCAGAAACTTTTCCTTCCAATTTTTTATGTTTTGTTTCTTATTCTTTTATAAGAAAGTTGTAAGTTTTATATACCTTTATTAAAATTATTAACTGTATTTCTAAATCCGTATAGATTAACCGTATATCGACTGTACAATTATACTCAGTTACATCGAGAATGATATTCATTAATAGAAACGTCAGGGAGATCACTGTAGTTCCGTAATTCCGGTTCCAGTTGTTTCCGTGTTGAAACTGCCGGATAAATAAATAGACAAGTATCGGCACAAATGCATAGATGCTGTTTCGCCAGAGTGGTTTACATATGCAAATTTAAAAGAGCATATAAAAATCAACTAAAAAGTATTATAGCAAATCAGCTGATAGCTAATCGCATAAATTCGTTTTACAGCAAAAATATTTTTGCAGGTTAAAGATAAAATCACCGGCGAACTAAAGGATAACGCTGCAAAACTATGTGGTGAAGTCACCAGTGAAATATTATTCCCATGGAATAAAGCCATAAATATGTTCGCATTCGGTAATGACTTCGACATCTGCCTTCTCTAATGATGCATATTCCATAGTATTCCATCTAAATAATGTTCAACTCGCCTCGTAATTTCCATTCTCCTTTTATTGCATTTGTTTAATTATTTATCATGCTAGTTAAGAAGAATAGGCGAAAGAAGAATGAGTGAAGAGCAGTAAGGACTCGAACTCCGAGCTCTCGAATTCGGGCTTGGTTGCGCAATTTTCATTGCCATCTCTCTTGTTTTATGCTAAGGATATCTTTGAAGTGATGTCAGCCACACTTGAAGTTGAACAATGCCTGAAAATTACGGCACCGCATTAATGGACTCATTTATTTTGAAAGTTTTATATCCGGTTGATGTAATGTGAGTTGAAGCGATCGTATTCAATATAATTGAGCTAATTCGTCGCCAGTGCTATTACTTTTGGTTTATTAGACGAATTTATGTGGATTTAATCCCCTCACTGCGTTTGTTTTATATATTTACCACCTCGTCATACAATCTATTCGTTCTCATTTTCATTTAGCTAATCTATTTTCAGCATTGACAGGTAAAAATTGCACAACTGATGATACTGGTAACTTCTATATATGGTTCGATTATGAGCATAAGAAGAATATTACGAATATTACAGTGGGAACGAATCTGTTGAAATCTTTTGAAGTGAAAAGCTTTAAGGAAAAAGTAGAGAAAGAGAAACTTGAAACGAAATGGCTCGATGGAAGCCGGGTATTTGTGGAAGATGACAATCCGACTGGTTCGGCGGTTGTACTTGCAAAATGTCAGTTTTTGCGTTTGTTTGTTTATTTGTTTGTTTTTAATTCAGGCTTCGGCATCATCGTTTATTTCTTCGAAAATAGCAAATAGAATGCAAAATAAAATTTACATTTTTTTTTTGAATATCTGTTTCATTTCAAATTTATTTACCTTCGCTCCTTTATTTTGCTTTTCTTTTGCATTTACCATCATAATGTCGTTTTTAATATAGATATAAATTTGTTTTTAAACGTTGCACTCTTATCTTGATGACATCATCAGACAATCGGTAATACCCATATGTTAAACTTGATGTTTGATAGCTGCTTTACAGGTGGAATGTGGAAGGTTGTGCCCAAAGAGGAGGTCGGAGGTGTAATATGCCTTACTATGGCCGATTGAACAGCTTCCAGCAGCATAGCACGATCCGATTCATTTTACCTCTAATGCTTCTCTCTGTTCTTTCATGAATGCACATGTATGAATAATGGGCCCATGTGCTGAAAATAAGGTTCAGCTTGAAGGGGTTTTTTCGAGGAGGGAAGATGAGAGACATGTTTGTTTTAAGTGGAGGAGGAAACTGTTCGTCTTTCTCTAGAGAGCATATATCATTTTTGATGGTGATGCTGTTAACCGGCGGGTACACTCTCTTTCCTGTCCATTTAAGAAATCTTTTAGCTCCTCGCAAAATGCTTTTCCAAATCAGTTTCATTCTTCTTAAAATCCTCTTTTCCGTCTGCGCAATTCTCTTCCGAATGCCCCTCAATCCTCGCCTTCTTCTCCGTTCAATCTCCGCTCAGTAGTGTATCTCTCCCATTTGAATGCTCTTTTTTGATCATTGTGAGATGAACTTCACAAAACTGAAAATTTCGCACTTGTTTGTAAATGCGTTTTTAACACTCGAATAAAGAAATTTTCCATTTGGCGTTACGAGAAACGATTGAATTCTAAAAGAAAAAGAAACTACTCAAACTTTGCGCGATGTGTTCTGTAAAGATGGAAGAGCACATCAGGTGGATTAACATGACGAATGTTTTTACCTTGAATTGGCATTGTCGATTATGTGTGAGATGACTCAATTGAAGAAGGCTTGACGATGAAGGCATGCCAATGCATATATTTCAGATAGTATTACGGCATCATAGTGGGTCGGCATATCCAATTCAACGGCTGGAATTGAAGTATTCATGCGCAGCTAATAAAAGTAGAGGATTGAAGAGCAGCTTTTTAACATAAATACTTCCTGCATGTGCAGCAATTTCAATGTAATTACAGGTGTGCTTGATGTGAAATTTGGGAACCGACAATATGTTTTGTTCTTTCGTTGTCTTTATTCGTTAGGACTTCCGCCTTTTGTTTTAAGCCTACAATTGCATTCGACATCCTCCAAGCCCTTAACTCTATTCTATGTTAAGGCTCTAAGGCCACGAAACACGCTGTTAAATAATATCAGTGGTCAACTCGTCGGTCGGCGGCATTGTCGAAGGGGTTTTTTTGGCAATCCAGATTTCGGCATATGATAGTCAAACATTTTCCACAATTTTACCATTTCCATGTCAAAGATTAAAATCCGAACGAGCAAAAGCATTCACTATATGCTTCACACTATGATCAGCCATCAGCAATAGTTTTATGAAAATTGCGCCCCTTTCCGTCGTTCTAAATTATGCAACTTATCTCCCCTCAAATTGCAGTTCGTTTAAATACAATAGGATAATTGTTGTACTGCAATTGGTGTCGGAAGCTTCAGCGCTCAATTTTTTAGGTATAATTTGGCTTGCTTGAATACTCCAGGTAAAATCTGTAATTACCTTGATATAGTGAATTATGTCTGCAAAGGAAGTCATGAAGAGATCTGACTCCGGAGACTGCCTCTACGCTTTCCATTAATCCATATTATATGACCACTATAATTCAACGGGAATAGCTGATGGTTTCACGATTGTGATATCTGTGCTCAGACGGACTGGTCAAACCGATATTGTTTCAATGCACTGTGTTGTCTCTCGGCATGGTTCTTATCTAAGTGCTATCAAGCGGTGGGTGATTCAGATGTAATATTGCTTTGTACGTGGTTCCTAGTTGGCCTATGGTTGGTCATTGCACGAGTGAATCTATTTATGTTGATTGCAGTTCTATCCATTCCACAACGACTCAGAAATGAGGCTGATAGAGACTCTATCTATTTACACAACTGAAACATCTTGTAACACATCTGCCTACTCGGACCAAATTATTTAACTGTACGAGCTTTCAATGCAGCTGTGGAGTGGAAGAAAGGGTAGTGGGAGGGGAGTGTTAGGAGGGAAGGAGATATTACTGGCAAACCCCACTACAATCCTGAGTAGCTGGTGGCGCTTGTTTCTGTTGTAGCCCTGTAATGTCACATGCACTGTCGAGACCCTGAGATGCGCAGTTACTTTACTGACGAACTGAACTGGACACAAAAACACATCGAAGACCTGGGGAGCAGAGGAGGGACCACCCACACTGTCGAAGGACTACCTCCAACGCACGTAATATGAAATGGGTTTGTCAACATGAGAAATGGAGAAACGTGTACAATATAATGGAACAGAGAAAGCACGTATCACTGAGCTACATGTAAAAGAGGAGTGGCTGTTTGGTCGCTTCCTGCAATAATCTCCTATAGCGCTAAAATTTTCTCAATCTTAAGCGACCTTCGAAGATTTCAACATTTCACCAAATTTGTCGATTTGCTCCAAAAATATTAATGCACGATGGGGCATCATAATATGAGCGCTATTTCAAAGTATTGGTTGCAGGTTTAGGATCAAATATTCGTGGACAAACGTCTGTTACCGATGTACCCATTGGGAATTGTTTTGGCCGTCCGGGATGTATCCTTAGCATAAATGCGCGAACAGCAATAGGTCCAATGTTCTGCACATGAGATGTCATCAATTTGCTCGCTGATAACCCTCTTGAATTTGAATTTGAATAAAATTTTAATATAAGATAATTTTCGACGTAAAGAATGATATAAAAGCAACTGCTTGTGTGCGGATCTTCAATGGTTGTTGCGGGATGACTGCTGAGCTCTTGCATTCGTTGGCGGCGGTCATTTTCGTAGGTCTATTCGATCGTTTGGAGTCGGGTGAGCCGTCGTTAGCATCATTTTCGATAGAGTTGTTACGTGGAACTGATATCGTTTCAAAAGCGGACTCGTCCTTATAAGCAATTGGATCTTGTGGACAGCGGTGGTATCGAAATGTCTTTAATCATTGACAACCGATAGCTTATGCTCAATGCTTCACGTTCAATAATTCAACACTCAGGGTTTTAATCTGTCTAGACATTCACGACACAGCAGGAAACATGAATGCTTTTTTTCATTCTCGCCCGAAACAGTTAGGCAACAGACATCTAGGCTAACCGTGGAGAACATGGTGTTATTGTTGATGAACTTAGGGCTCAAACTTTGAACTTTGCAAGAGTATTTTCATTACTGACTCGGATAACGAGTAATGAAATTATTCTATGTTCTTCAGCGGAAGGCGACAAAATATGCTTACCACCATTCAGGCGGGTAACTGACGAATTTTATGACTGCGCATTGGATAAGGTTTGCCAAATAACTGCAATGTTTACGCTTTACTACTACTACTAGAGCAACTATTGATATTATTACTAGTAGATAGTGCCACAGTAATTGCTACTATCACTGTTACTACTTGACTGTTCTCTAAATTATCTTATTATCCTGCTACACACACGACGAGAAAATATTAAAATCAGTTGGGAGATTTATAAAACGATTTGTCAAGGACTTCGACTATCACAGCTCTCAAAAATGCGACAAATAAAAGCTAAGGGGATGGGTAGGGAGTTACAGTTTAGATCGACACTGTCAAATATTTCGATTGTTACAGCTCTTGGACAGGGCTCTAACAGGATATAAAAGAACAGGCGAAGCGGAAAGGGGTAGTAAGTAACGTTGAGGGTAAGTGAACGTTATGTCGAGAGTTTTACCTAAACTTACCCGAAAGTGTCTTTAATTCAGAAATTGCTACCAAACAAAGCATTTCTCAAGCATATGTGCACAGTGTATGGTGGTCAAGTGCAAAATGGAAGTTGCTTCTCCCGCGTTATTGAAAGTAAAAGTGAGTGTGCCCTTCTTTCACTTCGGACCCCGTCAAATATATTGTCAAAGAGGTGGGAAAGCCTCAAAAATAAAGGCCAACGAAAACAACAATCATTCAGTTGGTCTCACATTATTTGTGTGAAATCATTTACTCGCAGAAAAATGTAGATATATAAAACTATAAGCGGATTTGTTCTACTTTTAGGCAACTAACGCATGATGAATCTTTATAAGATGTACCTACCGATTCAGTAAAGGTGAGAGTTCAAGACAGCTCATATAGCTAATTAAACTTATAGGAGCCTATTTAAGTAATTTAGGTAAACTACTTAAATAAGTGACTACATCAGTTAATTGTTTAAAATATTCAAATTACTTAAGTGGATTAATAATCGAAATTTTATTTTCTATGAAACGTAACATATAGTTAGCCACTTTTTGAATATCTTCAAAAAGTTGATTCATTAAATATGACGAAAGGGTTCCTAAAGAAATTCGTTTTCAGAATATTCACCGCGCTGTCCTCGTCGATATGCCGCTTACTATTTCGAAAATAAGAAGTATTGTTTGAGCGCGGTTTGTCATCTAATCGTTTTGGCTCATTTATCTTATTTAACTCATCAAATCTTCCAGTCATATTTAGATGCCAAAGCCTACAGCCCTGTAAATGTAAGGGCTTAATTAAAAGGAAGTATAGAGGGGTTAACGCTAACCTTCCTTTGAGATTCGTAAATCACTTCCTTCTGAGGCTCATGCGGGTTAAGGTTTATTACACCTTTGAAAAATAACAGAACATCGCGGGGAAGGAATAAGTGGAGAACTCGTTTCGAGAGATCCACAACATGCATCCGCACATAGACGACCATGCCACGTTGACGATCAATCCACACGAACGAAACATTTCTCGCAGTCCACTGCACAGCCCTTCAGGTCTTCAACACCCGATGTCGCTTTGCTGAGCACTGAAATCACACTAACATCTGAGCGAATACCTTCTCCGCTTATACGTCCCAATTTGTCTGAAGGCATTTATGGAGAGTTTGCTCTGTCATACGATCGTCATTTGCCTGCTCTACACAAAAGAAGCTGATTCATAGTTTACTGACTTCCCTTACATAACAGGCTGATGGATTCTTTGTCCTAGATTTTTCAGACGCCTTCTAGACGCCTTCTCTAGACGTCTTCGAAGTTGATAGCTCCTTTAGTCCTTTATAGCTCTTTTCGAGGACGATGCATAAATTACGAAGTTGACACAGAAATTTTAATAGCAAATCATGGCATTATTTCCTAAGATTTCAGTAATTCCGACTTCAATGTTTACAGTTGAAATTACCGAATAAACAGAAAAATGTCGGGCACATACGCACATACGCTATTTCGCCAAAGTAATTTGCATGTGCAAATTTAGACATGCATTAAAAGCAATTGATATTTGTTCATATATCAATAACGATGTTGTTGCATTGATCAGTTTTATTTTAAAACATTTTTGCAGATCAATGATGTACTTGATCTTACTCTGCCGCCTTGTCGAGGCACAGAACCAAAAGTATTATTCCCGTGGAGTAAATCTGTTAACACGTTCGCATTCGGTACTGATCACGACGTTTTCCTCCTTGAATGATGCCTGTTCCATACTATTCCATCTAAACAACGTTCAGCTCGTCTCATAATTCCCTCATAATTTTGCCTTTATTTTTTCCGTTCACTTTAGAGCACTGAGGACTCGAACTCCTAGCTCTCGAATTCGGGCTTACCTCTGAACTTTTCATTTCCATCTCTCTTGTTTTATGCTAAGGATGTCTTTGAAGTGATGTCAGCCACACTTAAAATTGTATATAGTGCCTGAAAATTACGGCATCACATTAATGGACTCATTTATTTTGCACTTTTATATCCGGTCGATGCGGTGTGAGTTGAGGCGATTGTATTCAATATAATTGAGCTAACTCGTCGCCAGTGCTATTACTCTAGGGTTGGCAAGTATATTAGAAGAATTTATGTGGAATTAAACCCCTCACCAAGCCTATTTTACATATTTACCTCCGTCGTACAATCCATTTGTTTAAATGGTAATCCGAAACAAGGTTCCATTTCCAAAGAAATCGAAGTGAATCGACATAGACCACATAAGTATCCAAATCCGAGGGTCGTTTTCTCTAGCGCATACATTCGGTCAGGAGCCCATAGAGACCGGTAATTAATCCCTGCAACGTTGCATTTAATCAGCTCGCGTTCAAAAATTACGATATTGAGAGTAGTTCACTTTGAACGGCGAAAAATACAGGTACACCATTCTTTACAGTTTGTGTCATTTCGAGTACTCAACAATTAAAATATGGGAAGTAAGTTGGATTTTCTGAGCGCAAATATTCTAAAATAAGCACTCGAGCGCCAGAATCACCCTTTGAAAAATCGACTCTCGTTCTAGCGATAGTTTAGTACTGTATATGTTTTTCTGCCCTAATATTATCTACATGGAATTTTATACAAAAGTATAAAACGTTGACGTATTCGACAGAGTGTTGGGATGTGGATTTGTGTTCTCCGAACGTCTACGATTGTTGAAATTTGACGATCACGATAAAATTTCCTTTAGTGTCATGCAATTCTCGCTGAAATTTTTTCAAACGCCGTTCAACTCTAAGAAATCCACTCTCTTGCCTCATTTCCTATTTAGTTGTACGGTTGTTTTTAAAAATTTGAAGAAATTCAGTAAACGATTTCCTCAAACCTAACAAGGATGAAAGGTTTACGAATAGTGACGCCTTTTTTCCACATCTATCGCAATCGGAAGTAATGAGATTCAAGGCTTACATTCCAAATGTTGGTTAAATGCCTACGAATATGCCTCATTCCTAATGAGGATTTAATGATAGATTTAATGATCGAAATGTGATCTATTTTCAGCATTGCTCGGAAAGAATTGTTCAACTGATCTTAATACTCTTCATGATTATTATTACTTATCGATCGATTATGATGAAAAGCGTAGAAGATTATCGACAAATTTACCGGAGTTTTTATCATCATCATTGGAAGTGAAGACATTTAGTATTAGGCTCATCAATGATGGCCTCGATGCAAAATGGGAGGATGGCAGTCGAATATTTATTGAAAAGAACTATCCAAATGGTTCAGCGGTTGTCTATGCGAAATGTCAGTTGTTGTTTTTGTTTTTTTTTTAGTTTATGTTTCTGCATTATCGTTTTTTATTTTTAAAAAATAGCAAGTAGAATGCTAAATAATTTACTTTTTTTGCATACTTCATTTTCATCTCATTTATGTCCGTTCCTTTTTTTCGCGGTTTTTTTTTTTTTTGAATTTACCTTCATACTGTCGTTTTTGTAAAGAAATAAATTTGTCGGTTAATTTTGCTTTTTGATCCTAGTGACGTCATTAGACGACCCATATATGCTAAACGTGATGTTGATAGTGGCTTTACAGGTGGAAAATGGCAGATTGTACCTAAGAATAAGATACGAGGTGTTATATGTATATCTCAGCCCCTTCAATAGTGGAAGCAGTCGAGTCGGTGTACTATAACTCTCTCTCTCACGCTTCTTGCTGTACCGTTACCGTATTCCTCTAAATAGAGGGCCATTGTGAAAGATGAGATTCGCTGTGAGTTTTTGTTTTGCAGAAAAACATTGCTTCTCAATAAAGAATGCATGTTATGTGATACACGGATGGCGTTCAGATTATGCCGTAATTTTGGGAGCGACGCTGCTAACCGGTGGGTACACCTCCTCCCTCTCATTTTAATCAGGCCTTTCAATGCTGTGGAAAATGTTCTTTCAAGTCAGCTTCATCCTCCTTGAAATTCTCTTTCCATTCTGCATAATTCTCTTCCGAATGCCCCTCAATCCTTGCCTTCTTTTCCGTTCACTCTCCGCTCAGTCGTCTATCTCTCCCATTTGAATGCTCTTTTTTTGATCATTGTAAGATGAATTTCACAAAAGTGAAACATTTATACTTGTTTGTTAATGTATTGTTAAAACTTTGATAAAGGAATTTTCCATCTGGCGTTATGAAGAACGATTGAATTTTGAAAATAGAATGTATACAAATTGCGTGATGCATTCTGGAATTAAATGCTGGAATTTAAGTATTCATGCACACAATGCGTAACCCGATACAAATAGAGGATTCAATTGCACTTTCTTAACACAAATACTTCATTGAGGCTATTCCACATTAAATGAGGATTGAACATCGAAATTGCTGCAGATTGATAGTACAATGATACGACGATGAAAGCGATAAGTGAAATTCATTCAACGGTGTCTCATATATTCCTGTTTAAAGAGTCATCGTTTAGCAGTTCAGATCTATACTTCAATTCGATTAACGCACTTAGCAGATATTGTTATTTCATTGTTAGCTTTGATGAACGCATAACGATGACGCTCTTACTCTTGTTATGGGCAATTGTTTGGCTATTAAGGTGCACAATACGCCTTGCTACGATATGTTCCTTCTTACTTATTTTATATTTAAATATTTTTGAAAAACTTTTTGGAAAAAAAAACTTTTTTCTTGCAATTGTTGAATTAGTGGATACGAAAATCAGAAATACAGTAAATTATTTTGAATTTCAAATGTATTAATCTCATTTTTTGGAGTATTTTTGGGGAATTTATTAGTATGCCTAATCCTTGGTTGATGAAGGTTTCAAGTTGAGCAATCTGTATATATGGTTATACTTTTCATTATTAAGTTTTTATTTAGTTTACTGATTTAAAAAAAGGCTAGTGATATGATATGCTCAATCAATGATCGCTTATTTCTTGTGATTTTTGATCGATGTAATCGGTGAACAATAAAAAAATTTTCTTATCATTGATAAGAGTTTGACTTAGCTCTTTTTTTATTACGCTATAAAGATTATCTTTTTTAAGCATATCGTTGTGTTGACAAAATGCGGTAATTTCTTTTATGGCTTAGGCTTATTAGTGATTCCCCTAAGTCGTCTTTTATCAATATTATTTCATCGAATTGTTGAAATCTTAGCTAGGCATATCATCACCATCTGACCACAACTTCCCGACCTTCCCTTTTAAGAATTTTTTTCTCCCCATTCCTATCAGGTGATTTCTATAGTTAAAATTGCCTTCCGTATACTTACTGCGGATTATTAAGATGGGAATTTGATTGGGGTTTTATCCATATGGATGGAATTAATTAAATCTATGGTTCGAAAGAAATTAATTAGATTATCGCCGTACCAATCAATATTTTAATTATATAAACAATTAAGAATTTTCTTTATCATATTTATACCTTTGTTATTTTTGTATTGATAAAAGAATTTTTTTTTTATTTTCACATATTGGACCATCACATGTTGAAATTCTATTGTAAATTCTACCTATATGAATCGCTGGTAATTTATGCAAATAATTCGCATTATCGATGGTTATCGATCGTTTTTAGTTATTGATCAAAAATCGTATCGAATCAATCCCATTCGCTGATCAATGATCATATCACAATGAACGTGACAAATGAAAAGAAAAAAAATTTTTATTTTTTAAATGAATGAAGTAGCGATCAATATTTATTGTTTCTTTTTTTGGCGATCGTAAAATCTTGATATATGCTTCGAAACAACTATGCAATTTTATGTCTTTCTATACGTCCACTCTCCTTTCCCCAACTCATCTTCAAGTTGATTACGTTGAAATTATTTATATTTTATAGCACCACATATTCTGACGTATCTTCTATCTCTCATCCCCAAAAAAATTGCATCATATAGTCTGTATTATGTTGCATTTGTTGTTTTTATATCAATGAATTTTATACTTGCTTCACAATAAAAGTGATAGCAAAAATTCTTTATCGAACAACAAGCAACGATAATGCTAACTAAGAATGTAATGGAATCTTGACGAAATTCCGCTTTTGTTTTTAGTTTTCGTTTTCGATTTCCATTTTCAGAGGCGCTTACGCTAGAACGTTATATTTCCAGAACTTCGTGATTATTGTTGAAGTTTTCTTGGAAAACCTTTTCTAGTCTTGCTTTATTCACGTTGAAATACTCTTTCTAGAGTTATGTCATTTCCCAGTTCTTGCTCAACGTTTCTCACTTACTGTAAAATTATTTGCTCCTTAGAGATATCATTTCCATTTTACTAAATTCATTAATCTGTTAGGTATTACTGAAGTAATGTTAAGCTCTATACGCACAATTTTCCATAATAAAGAGTATAAAATTGTAGAAATTTATGTAAATAATAAACAGGAATAATAATAGTCATATAATGCTTTGATTTGTTGAAAATGTGGCGCTTTGAAAAAAAACGCCAAACACGTGGCATATAAGTAAATAGGTATGGAAAGTATTGTCGATCAACATCACTATCAGGACTGCAACCTGTCTCCAAATGCACGATCGATGATCGCTATGAAACCTGCACTCAATTGTATGGAGTGTGCGCTTTTCGCATTAGTACATCGTTCAATGATCTCGTTTTACATTTATTATCTCAAATTTTGTTACTTTTACCTTCACGAATTCGTTTATAATGCTCGACAAGTTTTTCAAAGTTGAAATTATGACTGGACAATTTTCCAATATTGAACACATCCATTAATTGTAGGCGATATACTTGTTTGAATAATTTATAGGCGCAATATATTATCGTAGACTGTAGTAGTAACTACAGTCGTAACTACGATTTATAGGCGTAATATAATTGTAGTAGTTGAATGGTGGTAATTATTGATTTAGCGATCTTCATTGATTAATTTTTTGACAAAAAATGTTATGAAAAATTAGAGCATATTGAAAAAAAAAGAAAAACTAAACGAATATTTTTTAGAGAAATTATTGCATTATAAAAAATGCTTTAATAAATTTGCCCTTCAGGTCTTTTCCTATCATTTATTTCTATTCTTTCTATCATATATATTTATAAATCTTTCATTTTAGATATGTTTCGTTATTTTAGAGCAATCAATAATATCAGATAATAGACATTTTTTGAATTAATTTTGATATTTCTATCAAAATGTGTATTAAACTGATATTTAATTGTGGGGGGGGGGGGGGGGTAATTTTAAGTTATTTGCTATATTTCATCTGTGGAGCTCTGATAGAATCTGAAAGGATAGAATAGGATTATGTTATATTTATAGGATTGATTGCTCGAAATGTATAATATGATTGAATATAAAGCGTTCTGTTACTAAATGCGACTGATCTATATTTTATTGCCTGTTTATTTTATTTATTGATTGCTATTAAATGAATTTAATAGAACAATAACGGAGATTATAAATTATTAAATGATATTAAGTAATGAATCATTTTGAAGGATTAAAACTCGGCTTATAGCTGCTTATCGATGTAATATCGAATTAATTCGATTATCTATAGAAGTGAAATCCTTCAGCTGAAAAATTTCTTCAAAATCATCACTATGGAAGAGCTCAACGAGAGGAAAACATTTTTGTTACGTATCCAATCAAAAAATAAAAAATTCATCGAAAATCATCAAAGGTAATGGTCAATTCATTTTGCATAATAGTTTTTCCTAAGAATTCCGACTTGCATCGCGCACTAAAATGCCTTTTATTTTTTTAAAATTTCAACTATAAAATATGACCACAACTTATTTTAAAAAAATTTTTTTGTAAATAAAGGATTATCTAAATTCTATATCCAGAAAGTTTTATCCAATAAGATTCGTTAAAGTGGAATAATTTCAGGAAGATAAACATTACTATAGCGATTGTTGCGGTTATCGCATTCCATGTGTATGCAGGTTTTGCTGTTGCTCATGATTTCCATAAAGCTTTACCGTTATTTGTGCTCACATTAATGACCTATGCTGGTTTGCTGTATTTCCTGGTAATAAAACAGTGGTTGGAGAAGCTTGAACCAGTATTACAACCGGTCATCGATGTTTTAAACCGAATTTGGAATCTAACTCTCATCGGTATTCCTATCTGCAAAATGTATGTGCAGTTCGTGCCTTCTTTCAATGTTCAATATACCAAACGAAGGTCATCCAGAATAAAATGACCATTTAAGCAGTTTTATTTCTTAATTTTTTTTAGAAATTATGAAGTTAAAGGTGGGCGGGAAAACTGACTCTTCGGAACGTTTTATGCTAACTTCCATTGAATTATTATTCATTCTAATTTCCAAGCATTTTGGCATTGTCTAAAATGATGAGCTCTAAATAAACAATAGGGATTGGCAGCACATCCCACAATGGCTCAGTGGTAGAATGCGTCAGCACCGCACGCAAAATTTGGAGTTCTATCTGGATGGCAGGCAAAACTACTTTCATTTTCCATCAGACAGTGGCTACTACAGTGATATGAGCCTATTTTGAAGCACCGCAGTGGTAATAATCGTTGCCGCCTTGCTCGTCTGGATTATTATTGATTCGGCTAACTCACGTATTCGTTTACGAAGCGTTGGTGGTATGGCGATGTTTCTTTTTTTGGCATTCATCTGCTCAGCTAATCCAGCAAAGGTTGGTAACAATCTTCTTTTGCTATATTTACGAAAGAAATTTTATTGCTGCTAAAGAACGATGATACTTCTAGTATGCCTGAAAATTCCTTAATAACTCGTATATAGCAAGAGATTCGAAATTATTCTGATGTCAACTTCTTTCACTTTTATTAGAAAAACATCTTGTGAAACTCGAAAGATCCATTTATTATCTAATGTTTGATGGAGTTGCTCATTTGTATATATACACAGGCAAATGGCTATATGCACATTTAAACAAAGCTGCCACAATTGTTCATCATGATAGTCGATGGAGATCTAAGCACCGTGATTCTAGTTTACCATATATCTTATTCTTTCGTAGATCAATTTTTGATTGTATGCATTATGATGCAAACTCAGTGTCTTGGGTGGCATAGAAATATTCAGAAACTGTACAAAACAATTGTTGTAGTTGGCCTAAAAAAGAATATTCTTTCACCTACAGATCAAATGGCGACCAGTAATTTGTGCAGTGTTTCTGCAGTTCATTGTTGGAGTGATCGTTTTGAGGTGGCCGGCTGGTAATGAAGCTTTCAGATGGTTCAGTGAACAGGTAGGCAGTATCTTATATTAAGTTAAATAAATGGTTTACCTCTAACAATGCCAATTGTAGATAATTTGATATGTACTAAATACTCTCCTCGAGTATGTGCTCTGTTGTTTTTTCAAAGATCTTTTTTTTGAAAAATCAAGTATAAAAGTTTAGGAAACATTAGAATTACATGATTATAGAGTCGGAATTTTGTTGCAGCTTTCACATATTCATTGTTGAGCCTCATTAGTCGTTTAAGCTGACATCACTTTGTGAGAATATTTCTTGTGTCTTTCAGGTAGTAACATTCCTTAACTATGCAATGGTTGGCACTGCACAAGCGTATGGTTTCGCCTCTTCACCTCCAGAAATTTGTGGATTTTCAGCTGTCTTTATTTTTAGTGTTAGTGTCGCTAATCTTTTTCTTTATGTTTTTTTGTGACTTATTGTTCCTCACGATCAGTAATGTATATTCTCATGCTGTGCTTAACATCTGTTGCATTTCATTTAATTTTTAAAAATGAAAACCTGAAAATCTTAGACCGAATCATTGAACGGTATAATCTGGATTGTAATTCTAAAATCTACAAGTTTTTCCAGGTGAATTTTTCTGGAACTTATGAATTTTTCCAAGTGAACTTTTCAACTAACCATCAGCTAAAGAGGGTCATGTATATATGCTCGAAGTTGAGGAGTATGTTGCAAAGCGATGAGTGTAATGGTCGACGTTTGTGGTAATTCGGTAAAACTTGCGAAGTATTGTACTTGGAGCACCCGTTCTTCAGCTCAATCGGTGGGGACCTCGTCGGAGAACGGCTAGCAACTTGTCTGTCGAGATTCACGTCTCGACATATTGTTCCCTCCAACGACCGGAAACCTTCTCCCCCACCACATTAATATGGGCAATGTAAGAGACCAAACCCTGTTTATTGCTTGTACCACTAAATTACTAAAGTATAATTCTGCTCGATTTATGAAATTTATAATTTATAATTGATGCATTTAAGAGTCTTCAAATTATTATCTACTTCGGTGCAATAGTTAGTGTGCTATATTATTTGGGTATTATCGAGGCAATTCTATCAAGAGTTGCATGGCTTATGCAATATACAGTTGGTACAACGGCTGCCGAAAGCCTCAACGCTGCTGCTTGTATTTTTCTTGGTCAGGTAGGTGATTAAAACCTTTAGCTAGTTGGTGAGGTGGAGAGTTGGATGGAAATTAGAGGAGTGAACGCATAAACTTAGCCGTAGATATTCTATAGGCGCATCTGAGATTCAAGTTGAGTTGTTGCCTTTCATATCTAAATAAAATATTTGAAATTTCGAATATTTTTGTCACTGGCATATATGAATAAGTTTTGATTTCATTGAAATATAGAAGTAATATTTAATGAGTGAAATTGTTGAGAACAAAGATTGAATTTAATTTCCGTTTCTTTTACTGAAATACTTTCAAAATCGCGGCAACCAATTTCGTTCATATCTAAAATCTATAATTTTTATTTCTCTATTCTTCTCACTTCTCTCTCTTCTTCTCTCCCTTGATGTTCCTGTCCCTCCTTCCTCTTTTCTCTCTTACTGTTTCTTTCTTTTTCTCTTTCTGCCTCTTTTCCTCTCTCTTCTTCCCACCATTCTCTCTTCGTTTCTCTCTCTTCCCCTCTAATTTTCCCTACTTCCATTTTCTTGTCTCTTCCATTGAACCTGCAGTGACGTAGACATTTACCTGTACTTCTACATTTTCAGACAGAAGCAGCGATTTTAATCGAGCCAGCGTTGAAGACAATGACCGAAAGTGAGATTCATGCAGTAATGGCGGCTGGATTTGCATGTATTGCTGGCTCTCTCTTCTCTGCGTATATCGCTTTTGGTGTATGATGTTACTTTCTTATGCAAATTAGTAATTTTTAATGAATTTTTTAATTGCTCAATTTCCCACTATTTTATTGTTGACCATTCATTTTGAATATTTTATCACCCATAATTTCAATGACCACTCGTTTTAGATGGATTTGTTAGTTATCTTGAGCATAAAAATTGCTTAATGAGGTCATACGTCAGCTTAGGCGAGAGATTAAATTATATATATATATATATATATATATATATGATTCAAATCTATTGTTATAGCGAGATGTTTCAGTCTTATAACTGATAGCAGCCTTATTTTGATAGTTAGAAAAAATATTGGCCTGCGGACAGGTACAAAATCTTGATCTCTGCCTCAGTTAAGTCATTTTTGTATTTGTGAAATAGATGAGTGTTTCCATTTCTAGGCATGTCCCACATATTTGCTATCAGCGACAGTGATGTCAGCATCAGTATCACTTGCAATGTCAAAGCTTCTCTACCCGGAAATTCAAGAATCCAGGCAGAAAGAAATAGGTTCATTCAAATTTGCGACAAGGTTCTAATTTTTAAATACCTCTTACTTTTCAATAACATCTGAATGAGCTAATTTTGCTAATAGTCAAGAGCCTAAACTCATCTTCCTTTTCTTCAGAAATAGGTTATTATGAGAATGGGAAATCTAACCTTCTGGAAATTTGCTTCTATTGCTAAAATAGTGCCTGTCACTCGATTCTTTATGCTTGGATGGTATATCCCACAATTCCTTTTCCTTGAAAAACACTAACAGCGTTACCATAAAGGATTACGGATCTATTTTCCTCGCGCATCAACGAAAATCCATTTCTCCTATTTTCATCCATTTTACTTCATCGGTATGCATATTTTGCTGGAAACCTTCTGCGTTTTAAATGTATAAAATTTAAAATTTCATATAAAATGATATGTAAAACTTTTCCACCTAAAATCGAAATATATGTCATTTGTGACTAAGAAATTTTTCGAGAATAAAGAAATTCTGAAGAGAAATCAATGTTCGGATTTATCACGTAAACAAGACAACTAACAGATTTCAAGAATAAAATGTCAATGCAACTATATTTGCATTTTCGAATAGCCGTTTGTATAGCATTGAATTAGAAAGAATCCCTTAATACTTTAGAAATAGAAATGCAATGGGGTAATAACACATCGTATACGATAATTTAAGGGAAGTAAGCAATATATTGGAATGTATTTGTGATGGAGCATATCATTCATCAAAATTCGTTTGGGCGATTGGCGCTAATCTAGTTGTCTATATTGCGCTTCTCGCTTTACTTAACGCCGTTGTTCGTTTCTTTGGTTCACTTGTCGACATTCAAGATCTCTCATTTAATGTTGGTACATTTTATATTTCCATTAAAAAAGAAGAGAACCCGAGCTCGAGCTCAATGTTAAAAAGCTCAATCTCAAGCTAGTCGATGCAATTTATCAGACTTAATATAGTCGTTGGCCCCCAAGTGTATTTAATCTTTCGTCTCTCTGACATTTATGAGAGAAGAGGGGCTGGGAGGGAGAGAATAAGTGAAGAGGTGGCAAGATAGGTGAAATTCAAGATAATCTTTAGCTTGTGTATTGCTCATATAAGCTATTTTACAATTAAAATTATTTTTTAAACAAGCATTTAAATTTCTGGAAAAAAATTAGTCCAAAATTAGGTTACGCAACAACAAATAATAATAATAACACTTTTCTTTATTTAAAGTAGAAAAAAATGAAACAATTGGAATATATTTAATTGATTAATAAAGGTAGAAAGTATAACTACAGGTAACTAACTTCTCATGGATAAAAATAAACATCAAAAATCTACTATCTATGAAAAGCAGCATTTCCATTTCTAGAATTTTACCTTTTATAATCTCATAAAAATCAAACAATTTCAAAATCATTTTCTCATAACAAATTCTAAGGTTGTTGTTTTTCTTTTTCAGCAAATTCTTGGTTATTGTTTCTATCCATTAGCGTATATGATGGGTGCATCAGACGCAACCGATCCAGCGGTTAAAAAAAAATCGTTTCTCTTATATGCCTATTTCTATTGAACAATATTATTTTTCATTTCTCTCATTTCTACAATAATATATTCTAATAAATTTGCATATCGTAGTTTAATTCTTCTCATAACACATGCAATACTTTAGGTACATAAAAATATATGACAGTAACTAGAGACAATAAGCACATTTTTTTCATTTCTCAGTTTCGAATTAATGTGTTTTGGATGAAAATAAGTGTGAATTGAGTAAAAATTTAAGTTGAAAAGTTGGATTTAAATTAGGCACCAACTCCTTTGAACTGCAAAATTTATGCTACTTATAATAGCAAAAGCAAATCTCTTGTTAAACAAGAAATTGTAATATTAGCGTTGTCACTAAGCTTACAAAGAGCTTATCTTATTAGTTAGCTTTCCAATAAGAATTTCATTCACACAAATGAACTCTTTCTTTTTTAAATTTTCATTTTCATTTAGCGTTTGAAACTTTTTTAAAGTTGAGTGAAAATTTCTGAAAATTTTTCAGATAATTTTAAAAAAATCTACGAAATGGAACATTTCGAATCAAAAGTTAATTGCTCTAACGTATTTCAGAAAGAAACAGAGGAAACATTATTGGTTGCTGAGTTAATGGGTATGAAAACTGTTCTGAACGAATTTATTGCCTATCAACATCTACATGAATTGATGAGCACTGGGCAATTGACGGGCGTCAGTTAATTAATTTCTTTATTTCACTTTTATTAACGATCCTCTTCCTCGCTTTCTTTTTACATGAAATTTTTATTTATTATTTTAAGTTATAACTTCATGCAAATTTTTCTGAAAATGAATCAATATAAATTCAAAGAGGGAAGAAGGGAGGGGTAGGGGTGGAGTGGGCAGTGTGAACTACATTTTGATTGGGCTTTGACCAATACTATTTCCGTCAACACTTTCCTTTCTTGCAATATTTTTTCAACCGAATTCACTGTCCTTGCTGCACGCGTTTCCTGAATGGTTCAAGTGCCGGTCGATCCTCATCTCCATTTGGTTGCATATTTGATTTTAAATTTATAGTGCTTAATTATAATTAGGGAATTGCATATTTCGATATCATATTACTTGTACCTTGGTTTGGAAATAAAACCTCAATGTACTGGTAATATCGAAGCAAATAACTGTCGGCAATAAAACCTGTAATGGTAATAAAACAATAATATATAGGTAGATATTAGCAAATCATTGAAAGAAGATTTACAGAAACGGGCGCAAATGATTGCTACATACGCATTGTGTGGATTTTCGAATATTTCAATGATTGGATCACAAATGGGTAGGTCAATTATTGTTGCAATGATCATCTGTATTGAAACTAGCTGCTGCTTCACTCAGAATAACACTTTTTCATCTTTTAAAGTTCTATTGAAAAAAGCAAACCGCAACTCTACAGGCCCAACGATTGCCGAGAAAAAAAATTCCGAAATCTCCAATACAGTACATTTGTATAAAAATAGAACATTCCCGCACCTATAATTTCCATCTTTTCATATAAAAAGGCAAACAATGCACATATTCGTGATCAGCTCATCGAGCTGTATCGTTTGATACCAAAAAAAAAACCGAAATCGGCGACAAAAGATATTTTTTCAAATTTTCCCTGTACTACTACCCCCCTTACGGTTGAATGATTGCGATTTTGGGGATTTTTTTTCTCGGCTCATATTTGTCCTCGGGCGGCATTTCATATACCGTTGAAGAGCTCTCGACGAGCTGATCACAAACCAAAGGGTCTCTTAACACCATATGAAACAGCGGCCGAGAACGAGAACCCCCTAAATTCCAAAAATCGAGATTTCAGAATTTCCGGCCGGTCGATTCGATTTTCAACTTTTCTTTCGAAGTATAATAAAGTATAGATCATTTTATAGAACATTCAAAGTTGTATGAAATAAAGCAAACCGCAGCTCCATAGGCCTAACCGTTGCCGAGAAAAAAATTCCGAAATCTCCAATACAGTACATTTGTATAAAAATAGAACATTCCCGCACCTATAATTTCCATCTTTTCATATAATAAGGCAAACAATGTACATATTCGTGATCAGCTCATCGAGCTGTATGGTTTGATACCAAAAAAAAACCGAAATCGGCGACAAAAGATTTTTTTTTCAAATTTTCCCTGTACTACTACCCCCCTTACGGTTGAATGATTGCGATTTTTGGGATTTTTTTTCTCGGCTCATATTTGTCCTCGGGTGGCATTTCATATACCGTTGAAGAGCTCTCGACGAGCTGATCACAAACCAAAAGGTCTCTTAACACCATATGAAACAGCGGCCGAGAACGAGAACCCCCTAAATTCCAAAAATCGAGATTTCAAAATTTCCGGCCGGTCGATTCGATTTTCAACTTTTCTTTCGAAGTATAATAAAGTATAGATCATTTTATAGAGCTTTGAAAGTTGTATCGAACGAAGCAGGCAGTAACTACATAGGCCTAACCGTTGCCGAGAAAAAAGGTCGCAAATATCAATTTCAGCACATTTGCATAAAAATACAACATTCCTGCACCTATAGTTTCCAACTTTTCATCATGCTATTCATTATGAGCACTATTGCGCTTAATTGAGAAAAAATTAGGGGGAAGAGCAATTGGAAAAGAAGAAGGTGTCAAATAGAACGACCATTTCCCACTTGTTTACGGCATAATTATTTATTTTTATTTTTGAGTAATAAAATCAAGCAGAAATTTTCTAATGGGATCTTTTAAAAATTCAAATTTTTGCAATTCTTTAAGATATGTAAATTAACTTCCATAAATTTTGCCCTGAAAGATTATATATATATATATATATATATATATATATATATATATATATATATATATATATATATATATAAAGTAGCGGACTTCATGGTCAATTGAATGGAAACCTCGACACTGCTGTTTTCATCGCTTTTTCTTCTTGAACGGGTATAACCTTCATATTCCAACCTCTTAAGTCGAGTGACACGTCCTTTAGGAGGAGGAGAAATATTTTCGAAGGAATAAAGAAATAAAATAAAAATTCACAATTTCTATAGGTATCCTCTCATCAATGTGTCCAAAAAGAAAGTCAATATTTGCACGAGTTGTTGTGAGAGCACTTATCGCTGGCATTTTCTCATGTTTTATGACCGCTTGTGTTGCAGGTTGGTCGTCTCTATTTGTCATTTCATTGAGATTCCGATAAAAGTTTTACCTATATTTACAAACTCAAATAAAGATCCCCAACATAAATCCATTCTTTTATACTCCACCTTAAGAAACTTGCCAATATTGTTTCCGATCTTCAAGATTGTAGGGCTACTGTTCGAAATTATACGGTACATAGAGGATACCAGGAGAAATTCGTCATTCGTCACAGTTGACGAAAACAAATTCTCTAAGAAAGACCTATACGTCTAAGCGTTTTTTGAGAGAGGAAACTCATCCCTGGTTAGCAATTGAAAAATTTTCTGGATGAATTTCTGGTTAAATCGCGATAATCGATAGCCGAATTTTTCCTCTTCGTCCTTCTTTTTTCCATCATCGAAGAATGTATCGTGATTAACGACAGATATTGGCTGTCATTTAAAAGTATTAAGGAATCACTTAGACTTACTATAATAATATATGAATGTGAATGAGGATTACATTAGTGTCACTGTGAAGGGCTATTACATAAATAATTAAGTTTTAATATTAATTAAGTTTTCAGGTGTATTGATCGCAGAGCCACAATCATGTAAAGGAACCGCTAATTCAAACTGTTTGGATTTGGATCATCTCCAACAATATTTCAATAAAACACAACAGTCTATATTTTAAATGTTGATCTCATCATTTCTGTTATAATTTTCCCCCTCTTTTTTGTGGCAGTAAAATGTTTTTCAAAAAGAATAGGCATAAATTTTTTCATAGTAGTAGATTGTTCTCTATCACATTCAGACGAAGCACAATATTAAAGACAACTAAACTAGGAAGGGGGATGGGTGGGGGGAGGGGTTATAGCAACTATTATTATTAGATCAAATAAATCAACAGCAACGTTTAATATTTTCGGCTATCTTCACACAGTTCACACAAAGCGATTACGGCGTATAAAAAAAACATTTAAGAAAAATTCATCGAGTTCATAAATTGAATTAAAGAATTTATGAAGTGAAATAAAACATTCCTTATCAGAATATTGAAAGATAAACTGAGGCATTGATCCGACAATCTATTCGATGCTGATGAATCGACTTTCCTCATAAATCACAATAATCTTCGAAAAAAATTCTTAATAACTCATATCTTCCAAAGTTTCACTTCATTTTCCTTTTTAACTTAAAAACGATAAGTCTACTAATTGGACTCTCTTTATTCTTCCTCTTCAATATATAAAAAGCGATATTTGAAAAAAAAAGCATCTGTACTCTACAATATACCATCTAAATCCATTATGAAATACTGATATTAAAAAAAGATTAAGAAAGGGAATGATTTTGTTGTAATATTATTTAATTTAAATACAGATCACCTTTCTAATAATTTCCTCTTAAAACTATTTCGAAACTATCTGCTTCAAGGATAATAAATATCTATTTATTTAACGCTATGAATAACTTTTTTTTTGAATTTTGTCTTCATATACAAAATTTAAAAAAATAAAGCGATGAAACAACTAAAAGATTGCTACCTCGAATTGCTTCTAAATCAACGTTCATAAACATAACGAGTGTGATGAGAAAAAAATCTTTTTTAATGAATCCGATGATTTCCATAAGAAATGAGTTTTTTCACCACTTTTTTTCTGTAGAAATGCCAAATTTAAAAAAAAAAAGACAAAGAAATCTCAAAAGCTCGAAGACTTTTTTTTTTTTAAATTATTCAAAAGTACTGTGAAATAAACAGTCATTTGTCACACAACAATTTAAAAAAAAAAAAAAAACAAGAAAAAGTACTGAAAATATAGAGGAAAACGTCAAATTTCCTAGAAATGCAATGGAAAAAACAATAAATGAACAATATACAGCATGAAAAATAAGTAAAAAATGCTTTAATCGATCACCTCAGCGCATATTTCGGACTACTTTTCTTCCAAGAGAACGGCTTTCTTCTCCCAATCACCTTGGCAAACCCAAAATTTGAACGATATTCATTCCTGTAGAGTGGGAAATTCATGATAACAAAATATAGACAACAGCTCAACAAGCAAATAGAACAGATCATCTAATTGCGATATTGATTTGAATGGACACCCAGACTTGAATAGGAGACGAGTGTTGCAGATGCAAGGCCCGCAGTGAGTGATGCTTTAGCGAAGAGTAGCAACCAAGAACGCAATCCAAGATAAACCATGCCCGCTCTGAAAAAAACTCTCCTAAGCAAGGGATACAAAACAAGAGGTAAAATTTTCTAGAAATTCATCCAATCATAGGTGTTAAATCTCAGCTTAATAAAAGTTCACCATTAAAAACATATTTCTTAGTTATTTATTTCTAGCAGTAAAAAGTTTTTTTAATTTATTTTTCAAAAAAAAAAATATTTTGTACATTTTAACCATATATTATTCATATTCAACCACATCAAAGCAAACAACCAAATAATCACGTTAACTACATATTTTTCCAAAACAGAAACATCAACATTTTCGCACCATAGCAGTATTTTATTGTAATTACTATTTCCGTCAGATTTAACGTCTCAGATAGCACGAAAGGTAAACCTCTTGCCAATAATTTGTTGACTATTCCCTCCTAAATTACTAGGGGTCGATTGAGCCCATATTTGCGATAGCTCAGAAAATTTTGAAAAACGCTAGGACAGAATAATTTGTTGTAATATTAGATTAAAAAATAAAATATAACTGCAAATAAATAAAACTAAAATACTTACTGATATATGAAAATATGAAATACGCAAAACGATAGAAGAATCACCACGATTCGTTTCATACCCGCTTGTAGATCATTACGTGAAAACAGCCATACTAGTGCTGCCATCGCTGCAAAACTTTGAAATTTTCGATAAACTTATTAAAAATATAAATTGCAACATCCATTTCTTAATCTAACTCGGTAATAAAAATTCAATGAAGCCATTAGGGCATGCACGATTGTGGAACACAAAAATGTTCAATATGTTGCATAATTTGCAGTTTTTGTTTGCCAACTGGTTGAAACCGGTTGAAAATTATTAAAACTAATTGAAATTAATAGTTGAAACCGGACGAAAATTATCAAAACTGGCTGAAATTATTAGTTGAATTGGTTGAAAATAGCAAAGCTGATTGAAAACAAGCAAAATATATCGAACTTTCCGATGAAAAAAGAAGAAAAAACTGAAATTATTTTCCTACATTCCATGTGCAAAATGGTGAAGATCTGATTTCGCCATCTACTTTTCTTTTTCCCTCTCATGGGCGCCGAGAATAAAGAACGAAAAAAAAGAGCAAAGAAGCTAGTTTGTATTTCTGATAGAAGGGGATAAATGAACTGACGATAGACACTAGACGTATGGAGTTTCCTATAAGGATTTCTGATTAAATTATTTCAGACTCGAATTTACTAAGTAAATCTGAAGTAATCGCCGATTCGAGACCATATTCTTTCCTTTCTTAAGTGACACATCTGCTTGATCCTCATAGTTTGTTCTGCACAAAAGTTGCTTCCTCCTATGCTCCTACCATTACCTCGAGATGGACGAAAAATATAATTTCGTAGGCACTTCAGCCAAAGGGATTTTTTTTTTTAACCTAACGCTCAAAACTATTGCAGAATTGTCGACTTTCGAAAAAAAAAGTTGTTAAATCCCAATAAATGATCCAAATCATAATTGGAGCTGGGGGGTGGGGTTATAAAACATAAGATATTCGACAGTGGGGATGGAAAGATGGAGGAATATAAAGAGAACTGCGTTGTGCTTTTCAAGCCCACTGTATAATAGACATGAAATATTTACAGATCAGTTGGGAAAAATCTAACCTGAGGTCAATCTGAAAAAAGAACAAGAAACCTTAGGCCATTGAAAAAAAAAGGTTTGAAAAGACAGACCTATATAGAAGATAAGGTCAATATTCGACTCGAGTGCCATTTGTACGAACATCCAATGGAATGCAGTTGCTCGTGCACCCACCCAAAAACCGACCAATCGACTCGCAACACTTCAATTAAATAAAGAGGAATTTTAGATGATAGCTGAGGAAAATATGTCGAAATTAAAAAAACAAAAAAAAAACTATAATCCTGGGGCAATATGAAGCTCGAGAATCAGATAGGCGATGATATATGCGCATCCTGGATATTTAAATCAAAGTAGATATCGCACTCATACACCTGACTCTCTTTGATATTTATACGATTAAACTTAGCTGTGAATAAAAACAGTCTAAACGGAAGCGCTATAGCAGGCGGCACGGCAATATAATTATGCAAATTATTTCGTTCACGGCGTAGTGATAAGTCTAAAAACAGCGTAAGGACACGCATTTAATTGGACTCATTTATGAAAAATATGTACAGAAGATATGGGCAGTTATAAAAAACCGAAGCAGTGATAAGCACTGTAATATCTTATTTAATGTGCACAAGAAAAAATGTATAAGTATGCTACCGTAATATCAAAACAAAACAACATGTAATTACAGAAATTAAACTACGATAAGCCACAGGTTATAAACATTGAAATGGATCGCATTTTGAGCCGATAAGCAAGAAAGCTTTTGAGAGTAGGTCTCAGAGGAAGAAACAGAAAATAAGCTTGTATATGAATAAATATTTGTTAAAACATTTGCTATGGCCGAATGCCCAACCAAGATCACCTGTTAAAAAGTGCTTACCTGTGGGCAAATGCCCAACCAAGACCAGTTGCCAAAAACCGCACCTCACTTTTGCCAGCCATTAAATATGTTATGACGACATGTAGACCAATAATGTCGAATATATCAGCACTACTTTTCATAACTTCCTTAAAAATAATAATCACTTAGTGAACATGAGTAAAGCACTGCAATTCATTAAATTCGTAGTTGGCATTTGCGAAGTACAGTAAACTGGTTAATAAAGACCCCTGTCCGTTACATAACTCTATAACAACCGAGGAGAGGAGAGCGGGAGTTATAATTTAATCTCCAACGCTTTAAAACCTCTTCTCTAATCCAAACGCCCAACAGATATAACTGCTCTTAAGATACATTTAAGGAAGCTTTAGTAAATAACAGTCAAGGACCTAAATGTTTTCAAATAAAAGATTTTGTATAGAAAAAATATTTGATGCATAGCCATTACTAAATTTTCAACTCATTAAACGAAACATAAGACACTATGCTTCATCAAGGCTAGTTTACGCTTAGATTTTGAAGCTAAACTTTGAAAAATACTTGGAATTTTTGTGGCTGTTCTGGGTTGTGAATGTAACCCCCTCTCTCTTTCTCTCCACCCGATTAAAAATGTAACCCCCCCCCAACCTGATTAAAAAAGGGCCCTCATTTCCTTTACGACGTAAAGGCTAAATTTTGTGGTACTTTACTAATTGATTGACTACCACCTTTTAGTACTTCAAATAGTGTTGCTATCCATTATATCCGAAAACCCCACGATCGAAAACCCATTCCCTCCTTTTTCTCACTTAAAATTAATCTTGCTATTCCTATACGGGTGAAAAACACGATGAAATTCAACAAAAACTAAAACAAGACAAGAATGCATAACTAACTGGTATTAAATCGAATCCTTCCGCATCACTTGTGGGGAAGAATGTTGCCAAAACAAGCATTTTCCCCAATTGTGTAAGAAAATATACAAGAGCAGCTTGAGCACATTTCCATACTGAACTATATTCGGATAAACCCGAATATTTGTAAGCAATAAAGAATGGAGCATAAGCAAGTGCAATACAATTCACGAAATGAAAAAATGTCATCGATATTACACTGAAATTATTCCAATAAGATAAGCAAATTTTAAATAAATAGAAAAACAATAACGTTTATCATATTTGTCCTTTATATCACCTTGGAAGAAACCTATAATTTAGAACCTTACGTCAGTGATACCGTCTCGTACCTGAAATTAATAAAAGTTCAACACCTTTTCCAAACACACCTACCTACTCACTATTCCCAACCTCAAACGGTTAAAGTAATCGTCATACAGCAAATTTCAGCGGTACGAAGTATTCGACGAATTAGTAAACTTCATTACTTTCACAGGAATTCATTGCAAGACAAAGTACGCATTCTACAGCTGTCTAACCACAGATAACATTGGAAAAATTTGCATATGATTCAAACCGTTGAAGAAGATAAACGACCAAGAGCTGAAGATATTAAACGTCGTATATGTACTCAATGAATTAAAATTAATCACAGTGAATCCTAGACAGAAAGTTAAATAAAACAGGTGAGAGGGATAACCCGCAAACGTTGACTAACATTTACGTAGGTAAGACGAGCATGTTGTACTTTATATGTAAAATTTATATATTATAGCTTGTTATAAAGGTTATAAGCAGTAAAATTATAAAAGGAGAATGCTGACAACCTCAACTGCCATCCAATTTACCCCGTAGTCTCGGTTCTCGCAGTCTAGTTCCTTCATCCGACTGTAATGTACTACCCACCCCCAGAATTAAATGCCCTGTATGATCAACAGGGATCCTTCTCCCTTCTCGGCTCTCTTCAACAACCTTTTTGCCTTAATTGCTAACGGATTTGTAAATGAAATCCTGTGTACATTATTACTCATATATCCATAGTACTGCAAGCGATTATATTTCAGCAGTAATCCGTTAATTTACATAATGCAATACCCTCATAGAACAACATTTATTTGTACAACTCATTTATCAATTCCATATAGGTGTATGCCATAACATCCATACAATTCTAATCCTCTTCAAAGATAACACGAATGTGTTAATAAAAGATCGAAAACACATATCATTCAAAAAAGAAAAAACTACAAAAAACAATAAAATGATTGCATTATAACACAAAAGTCTATTAAAAGATAACAGGAATTCGATATATGCACAACGACAATCATAAAATAACAAACATGGCTATTTTAAGAAAGAAAACTATGGTTCAATGTCTTTCAACTATGCACCCAACTTTCGCCTCTTAAATAACCACCATGGAATAGAATGAAAAAGCGTTAAAATAACTACAACATCATTCACTTCTCCTCTGAGGCCTGGATTTATTTATTGATGCCGCTTTCATAGTTTTCAAGAATATCCCACATCAATATATCAACGAAATGAGTGAAATTAAAACAAAAGACAAATGAACATAAGAAAGAAAAATTCAATCACTGCCACCGAGTTCGCTTCTTACTGCCAAACGTTGGCCCCTGTGTTTCCCATTGCGGTTTATCGTCTGAAATTTTTCAAAATCAAGATAAGACAAGTACCAAACAGAGAGAAAAGAAAGGGGAAAAGAAAAAGAGATGCGAAAAATAAATAGAGTAGTAGAGATGCAAGTTCCGATGCATCGATAACCGTGGCAGTGGACTCTCCTATCCAACAACCTGTCTGCAACTAGCTCCTCACCGAGGTAAAGCCCAAACCACAATCTTCGGCAACCATCTCAACGAAGGATTTAGAATAGAGTACTATTTGCCTTATCAGAGTACTACCTGTTAATCAAAAATGAGAACTGCGCAGAAAAATTCTCGAGCAAGACTGCAATGGACCTTGTTAATCACTCACCCCTCTCCCTTCCTCTTCAAAAACTCATAAATCATAAACGTCCCAACTACCTGACTGCGAAATTGCAGGTGTAATACCTGCAATTTGTCTATTCACCGCATCGGCCGCCTCTTCAATTTTACGTTTCCACTCGGGTTTTGGGTCGGTGGGTGCCGCCCTGCTTGCTGCCCATTCATCACTTGACGATGCTTTGAACGATGTCGTAAATGAACTCTATAAACACATAATTTGACGCGTTTCAAAGAAAGCAGTTCAATGACAATAAAAGAGAGAAGGAGGCAAGCAGAGGTGCCATAGCCCAGTCAGCTCGACTCGGATCATCGTCAACTCCTATTGAAGTCGACGGTACGATATAAAAGCAAATTCATGCTGAATCTATTCTGCTCATTTCTCACCTAAATCACTATTACTTAGCTCTTTGAGTATTACTAAATCTGTACTATTTTCAACTTCCATATACATTTACTAAAAAAACGCTGAATAATTTCACGAAAATATCCAAAATTAAAATATAAAAAAATGAGAGTCATCAGCCGCATATTGTAGACACTCGAAGATCTCCAAAAAAATTCTGAAACATAAATAATTCCCTTCCTTCTATTCATCCAAATAAACCAGAAAATTCGAATAAACATCACAATTCACTACTATTGCATAAAGGTAAAATCAACTCTACCTTGAAGGCAGCTTTCATCGCTTGTAAGCGATTAGTGGATCCGTCTGCTGCTTTGGCGAGATCTAATGGATCTTGTTTCTTTTCACTTCGCCCCTCACAAGCCAATGCTTTCGCCGTTTCTTTTGATGCCACACCTAAATATTTTCCACATAACATCAAAGTCAATGCAGTACACCGTCATTCCATGCATTCAACAATTATAACAGTAGTGAACGCAGTTTCACAACCACACAGACGCGCAGACATCATCTGCTATATTGTCCATGACCTATGAGATCCGAGATTTTCAGCAGCGCAATAACATTTCCTTGCCGAGATCGTCTCCTCGTTTTAGACATCAGACGGCGATATACTCATCGCGTCTGCGGAAAGCAATTTTCTAGAAGGCATCAGAAACTACACCTCCGACAAACCTCGCAGATCCCTTCCATCAGCTTTTCCGATATTACATCAATTTACGCTCCATTCCAACAACGATCAAGTTAAAAATCTCATCGATGTAATGGCAATGAACAACAATCCTTTCAAAATTAAACGAACCCGCATCGGCTGTAGGCCTTGTTCTTGGTTTATATCCGAGTCCAAGCCGTTTAGGGCCTTGTTTATTGCCTTGCTCACCGCGACTACTCTTAAACCAAGCTGATTTGAGCGCAAGTTGAAGTAATGCATCGGGAACCGCTTGATTAACGCTTTCTAAATTTCGAACCAAATGTCCAGCCATCTCCTTGTCAGCGTCAGTCACCAATGTATACGCATAGCCCTTCTCCCCTGAAACATGGTAAACTTGGCAAATTTCCAATCTTTTTCGCTTCATATTATGCCACACTAGAAAGCTAAGGGCCATCAGCACTTATACTTTCAAATTCATAAAATAAAATTCAGAAAATAAAAAAAATTACCTGCTCTTCCCGTCCTTCCAATTCGATGTACATGTGTATCGATATCCCTTGCCAAATCGAAATTTATAACTGTTCGTATTTCAGGTATATCCAAACCGCGAGCTGCAAAAAAACCGACATTAACATCACTCCAATAAATTTCACAATCAAAATTCATCCGTAAAATTCGAATAAACCATAATCGGAAGGTTAAAGGTGACTGTTTCAGGAAGATAAACGTGATTTTTACAGCATCGAAATAAGAATTAATTATAGAGATAAACACAGATCAACCGAACTCTCAGATCAGTATAACCTTACAAGTGATCACCAAAAGCACTCAAGATTAAATATTTCAATTATATCTAGCGCCCCTTAAAATAATCCGCTAATATATTTGTGATTTCCGAAAAAGATAGGGAATCAATTTCCCCCCATGATCGAACAGGTAGAGGTGGAAGGTGGGTGGGAAGCAAGACGTCTTCTCCAAGCATCAGGAAAGGGAGTGGAATGACAGATCCTGACCCCACGGCTCTCTACCATTTCCCTTCTTCCCTCTCATTCAACATTTTAGCAAATAAACTCAAAACTGAATAAAATTCGAAAGGCCTTAAAATACGCCTTAATAAGAAAATAATCGCAAAGAAATATAAACACTAAAAAGGATGCATACCAGCAACATCGGTTGCCACCATAAGTGCAGTATCTTTTCTGAAAGCATGTAGCTTCTCATTTCGTTCTGCTTGTAGCATATCACCATGCAGAAGTACTAAAGCAAAATCGTTTGTTTGTAAACGTTGTGCCACCTCCTCTGCGTTTTGCTTCTTTGTCACAAATATAAGCACCTTCCCTTCTGCAATAAATCATTCCTTCTTACTAATTTAATTTTAAACCTTGCAGTCTAAATAATTTAAATAACATATTACCATCCCTAAAAGAGGGAAATTCGACCATTAGAGTGGCAAAACAATATAATGACCGATAATACAGCAATGAAAAAAAGCTAAACTATCGATTTTATAGTTTTAAAAAATCAACGTCAAATTTAATCGAAACATTTTCAAATTTCCGAGGCTCTTACTTTGCATATATCTTCAACTATGTGCATCGATTCTGTTAAAATAACGAAAACAGAGGTAAGCAAAACGAATCCCTGATCGTGGCGTGATTCTCAAACGTAAATTTACACACAGGATGAGTTCCACTAGCTAAAGCTTCTCAAAATTGTTGAGAAAATAAGATAAATAAATTTGAACTCAATATGCAAAATAATATCCTAAGAGAGACCGAGCCGGAAAGAACCGTAAAGAAAAGTGAGAAAACACTAACGTGCTAAGAACTGTACTAATCGTTGAAGCAACCATCGCCATTTAGCATCAACGCTTGGCAAAACCTCCACATTTTGTATCACATCCTCGTTTGCCTAAATAAACAATCGAATTTAGTTAATAATTAAATGGGACCAAGGATTGTACGGCCAAACAGTTAGTGCTCCGACTACCTTATACAGAAGTAAAGTTCAATCCCTTGCTCATGTAACTTTGCAAAACTTTTCTTGTCACAGAAAGGCTCTATATCAGAGATTAGCCAGCAAACCCAAAATAATCCCCCTCTCACCTGCCATACCAACTATAATTTTTCCAATTCTTAATAATGAAAAGAACTATGGAAGTAAAACAAACTTCTCCAACTTCGCCTTGTACTATACGAACAGGATCAACAAGCGCATCACGGGCTAATCTTTCGACTTTCGCTTTGAATGTCGCACTGAACATGAGACATTGCCTATCGGGTCGAATGTGATCCGATATCGATTTCACTTGTGCCTCTGTAAACATATATCAACGAATCAAACTCAATACAACCCATTCATGATTTAAAAATAAAATCCATACATTAAAAAAAAACTACCCATAAGATGAATGAGAATTTCAATCTCGCATTCGCTATTCTCAAGCGGCAAAGTGGGAAATTCAATTTTATGGGTGACATATTCAAGGCTAGTAGAGCCTAAAAATAAATCCCTATAAAGATTGGTAATGATGGATGGGCTTTTCAAATCAACAATCGTACATATAACTACTGAAATTCACAGCGAGAGGAGGAACGATTGATATGGAATGAAAGATTTCAGCTCTTCGAGAAGGATTTGTCACGTCTATTCACTCTTTTATCCTCAGGCATTTTTCTGAGATATGGCCCCTCTATCAAATGTATAAATCTCATAAAATAAAATCGTGAAATTTCATAAAATCCTCACAAGACCTCACAAAATCGAGAGATGAATAACATCCACAGATTTAACCAAGAATATAGATAAAATTGAGCCAAATCGAAAGGCATCCAATTAAAAGCAAATAAGAAAACTTCTTTCATCTTACACAATCTTCAATCGCTTTATCTCCGATTCAGAGATGAAGCTATAAGGAAAGGTGCTCAATTTAATCGGACTTAAATCCGAGATTCAATGAAAAACATAAATAACCAACCAAAACCCATATCGAACATTCGATCAGCTTCATCGAAAACAAGGAAGGTAACGCGTGTGAAATTGGTTGCCTCTATTTTCACGAGATCAATTATACGACCCTAAAAACATTAATTATGTTTAATGGTTTAGAGTATCTCAATGCCTCGATTACGAGTTCTATTGAAACTCGAGACTGCTACAAATTTCCTTTTCATTAGTCAGGAAGAAATCATATATATATATATATATATATATATATATATATATATATATATATATATATATATATATATATATATATATATATATATATATATATATATATATATACATGGACACCCACGTGCGGGTCTATACACGTATGTGCCCAAGCAAGGTGGCCTGTGTTCATTGGTTTCAGTTGCATGATAAGAAGCAAATCCATCGATCCAAAAATGACCTCAATGCAATTTTGGGGATAAATTCATCTGCAAAGCAATACCACAGTCAAAATAAACGCGTGCGTTTGCTTCAAAGAATAAATCAATAAGATGCATGAATGAGCCAACCGGAGTCGCGACGACAAGTTCGGCTCCTTCCTTTAATGCATTCTGCTGCTCCCATTTACTACCTCCACCATATGCACAAACAACCGCAATATTGTAGACCTTGCAAAATCGCTTCGCTTCCTGATACACCTGAACATAATACCATTACCATCATATCCCCTACAAATTTAAGCACATATCAAAAAGTGAGTAATATTTTAATATAAAAGGAAAATTTGCAAAAAAAAACCTTTATCGATACGACAAAGATGGCTTAAGTAAAAAAATTACCTTGACTTATTGACAGCCGCTCTTCAATCGCCTCAGTTAGGCAATCACTCAGTCTCAGCATATCAGCAACCAAATTTCTAGCCACCCAATGAATTAACAATATCAGCCAATTTCATAAATCATCTACGAGTCTCGAAAGTCTCAAAACATTTGCATAATCTTCACATAGCAGCAGCCTGTTTCCCACTCATCGAAAATCCCTTTCATAAGATAAAGGTAAGTTAAGCATGATGAGCTCGCCTGAATAGCGAGTTCCCTTGTGGGCACAACGATTAGCGCGATAGGACCGTCACCCTCTTTTAGTTGTGGTTGATCCATAATGTGCACGATGGCAGGCCACAAATAAGCCACTGTTTTACCGCTTCCCGTTTTCGCAATGCCAAGAACATCACGTCCACTGAGCGCCGCTGGTACTGACTGCAACAATGAATGCGATAATTTCAGTCATACTTTGCCCATCAAAAACTCTATAGCACAATATTTTGAACAACGCTATAATAGCTCAGACAGCTATAGATCAAGCTACACTACAAGCGGAATATTGACCCCAAAAGCAAACAGACCTGTGCCTGTATAGCAGTGGGATGTTCGTATTCCGACTTCCGAATGATGTTCATCAGAGCTTCGTCGAATCCAAAGTGCGCAAACGAGGAGACTGGTTTAGGAGGATTGAATCCGGCCACCTTCAGATTCAGTCGATTCCGTAACTCGAATACTTTCAATGCACTCATCGCCCTAAAAAACTCGATTTCTTCGATTACAAACTGCAGATGAAATGTTTATAAACACTTTAGCGCCAACTGGGATTCATGAGTTTAGAGTTCTATTCCCATCTCTTCCTCCATCGTCCAAGTTTAATACTTCTTTTCCAATATCTCAAAATGCCCTGAGGAAAATGGCTCTAAGTCAACTTCTGCTTTACAGGATCAATTCTTCCTCCTTCTCCCATTAGAAATTCAGAACAAATTTATGTATTTCTATATGTGTCGATATAATCAATGGAAGCTTCTAATAAAATCTCTTTTTTCTCACATCGTCCAGGGTAAGTGCATCATAGAAAAAAAAATTGAGACATTTTTGTAGAAAAGATAAAAAACACTTCAACGAATAGTTTAGGCTTCTTGCAAACAGTTTAGGCTCCTTGCACCGTTCTCCAGCAAATTACAAATAATAGCTGGTTTTTCAGTGAAGTACCTATGAGACAGCATACAGAAGATCTATAATTGGTAAACAGATGCATGGGAAAATAAAGGGAAGACGCGGGTACAGCGATAATCACCGAAACTGCAACCGCTTATCATCAAGGAAAATTTTAAAACGGTAAACTGCGAGGTAGAGGCCACCCTCCGGGAGAGGGTAAGGAGGGAGGGGAAAGTTCAGTCAAAAACAAAATTAAAAAAAAACATACGCGATTTGTTCGTGTTCGTGATAGAAATTTTTATTGAAAGGTTGGTATTTAATTGCTGAGTGATCGATCGCCGATAATGGATCTATGACCTTCTTCCACGTCCATATAATATTACCATCTTCATCATATTCATATACTTCTTCCTCTTCTGGTGCATTTGCTTTCCGCTCTTCTAAGAACCTTTAAAAAAATAGACTTGACCATTTGCCTATATCCATAAACCTCAATGTTATTGGAAAGAAATGAGTGTTATAAAAGATAAAGGCAGTCTGAAGAGAGAATTTCTCAACTCAATTTCCATTTAAGGGAACAAAAAGACCATTCAACTTAACCTTAAACTAACTAAACCTTCATATTGATGCATGACTTATTTTAAAAGGTGACTATAGCTAACAGTATATCAATATATTTCAATAATCCTGGAATAAGGGCACTTCTATATGTCAGAAATTAAAATAAATAAACAAAAAGAATAGATTGACGCAAAGCCTAGCGCATCTTCTTCCTTAATGCTGGACAGCACGATTCATAACAACCAAAGATCAAAGGCATCCAATTTATAAAATTGCAAGACATTTTTCTAATTCCTCTACCAACCAGTTGGCCTATGTCAATGAAAAATAAAGTAAGAAACTTGTAATAACTCATTCTTTCTCTACGACATAATTAAAGCAAATAAGAATATAGAACTGCCTCAGAAAAAAAGAGAAAACAAGAAACTTTCATTTAATCAGCAGACAACGAAACGTCTATAAAATCAAACGATCACTGAGATATACGACCTAATCGTATCACTTTAATTTCTGATGAATTTTTTTCAGATCTATCCCCACTACGCTATACAACTCGACATTTCATTGCAACATTGTCATTTAAACATCAATAAGGCTATTTTATCTACTTTAAAAGACTGAATTATAGTAAAATAAAATTTGAAACATAATTAAATAAAATAAAAAATGAATTTAATGTAGAAAAAGGGAGGAAAAAACATAAGCTCAAAATTCCTTGTCGTTCATATATTGGTATATCCTGCTCCAAATAAAGATAGAAAAGAGAACACTGAATTCTAACAAATAAGCGCACTGAGCTGGTAAATAAAGATTCAAGCAAGTATAAGACCACTCTGCTAACGAAGTTCTCGGCCACACAAATGAAGATATTTTAATTTTATGACCTATTTTCATCCCGCTTTTCTGCGAAATTAAAGGAACCAGCTCATATTTACCAATATTTTTGCTGATAACTTAAGTTTGTTCCAGCGCAACCTTCCCACCATTAAGTTTTGTCTACCTATGCAATATCGCCGAAATTACCTCTCAAAGTGAAGATGGTTCTAAGTATTTCAAGTGAAACAATTCTAAAATCATACTTGAAATACGATTCCTGCATATCTTCGTCATCAATATCTGTCCGTCCAAGTCCTTTTTTCTTATCATCATTCATATCTGCTCCACTTTCGGCTTGCACACATCGTTCCTTATCTTTCTTTTCGCTTGCCACCTTATCTTCTTTAGCCTTCAAATATTTATTTATGATTATATTAGAACTCTTGTATATAATGTATTAAATTGAAAATGATTTGATACCGTTCCGAGGATAAAATTGGGTGACAGATATCTTAAGAGTAGGATATAGCTAGTTGTTCACATTGGTCTCAGACGATCTCCGGATCCACCTTTCAAGCATTCCCTACATTTTTTCGAAGATCATGAAACAGTCTAGTTTGAACTATTCTAAAAGGAAAATGACAAACAGTGGCATATACTAGATGCAAATTACGGGAAAAATTCACTGCTGTGATGCTCAAGCACGATTACATATTAAGCACGTTCACCATTCCTACATATCATAGTAAACCCTCTGTAGTGAAGAAGGAAACGAAAAAATTATGAAAGGTTCAAAAATTGTTGCCTGTAAAATCTTTTGATCCGCCAAGAAAATATACTTCATTAGCTTCCCCAATAAATCCGTCACTTGCTTCTGTCATTTAGTACTTCTGTCATTTTAGTTTTTTCCCATCATTTGCACTTTCCTTTACGTACCTGTAATAGTTAGTTCTATTTTCAACCGAAAGTCCTGGATAAGCGAACTAAACGAATAGTACGCCCGCATCAATTAAAGCCAAAGACCATCATGAAACCATTCATTCGAACGTCGGGACAAACGATCCCTGCTGGCCTCTGCCTTAGGCTAATTTGGACAATTTTCCTTGTTCTGTATTTTCATCCAACTAAATATACCTGTTTATCAACAGTGGCCATAAATGCATCGAGAGGATCTTCGTCATCATCACTTTTTTCATTCGACATGCCTTCGTTTCCTTTAGGACTATCTGGTGAAGGTTGATAAGTGAGCTCATCATCAGAATCTTTTTCCAAATACCTGAAAGCATTATTTATCAAACAATGCGATAATATTCCTTCAAAAAAAGGAAATATTCATTCGGGGACTTTAGTTTTTTAAATATTATTTTAATATTTGAAAGAATTTATTTCAGTTAAAAACTTCAGGCAAACATTAGAAAGATATTATTGATCGCGCAGCCGAATCTGCAAGTATCGGGTCATCGTAAAAAATGGATTCGTACTTCTCATCACCAATCTCCCCCTCGTTCTCCGAAGAGGATTCGTATCCATCCTGGTCAACTTTATTTTCCCCTCCTCCCTCGCCCCTCCACCTTCCTATCTGAAGTCATGTCCTTAAAGACGAGAATGGGATCGTCGAATAGACATCATCACAACGTTGCATTCATCGCATCCACATATTCAATGATCCTATAAATGAATTGAAAATGAATTTGCTCAATGCCAACTAAGGCATAATAGATCGAAATAATGTCAAATGAAAATATACTTACTCGTCGTCGTAGATATTCTTCTTACGAGGGCCATGCTTTCCGTTTGTAGTTCTCCCACCGCTCGACATCAAAGCAGCGTACTAACAAACAGAATTATGTCAATACCCTAATTAAAAACCCTCTCAAATATTCCTATTTAGTAAATTACGGCAGCCAATCAACAAAGGGAACAATCAAAAGATAAAGGTTAAGGGGTAATTCACACTCAACTGCAATTAAGCAGTGTTGTGAAGCTTATTATCAGAATTGCGGAAGTTAAAATATGCGTGTTTGAGTGATATGCCCTTCTTATAGGAATAGGGATAGACAGCATGGATATCCAGCCATGAAACACCAACGGCAGGAGCTGCATCAGCACTGGAGCTCAAGTTCAAGCAGCAGAAACTTTAAGTGATTCACGCCTATCTTCATTCAACCCCTTTCCACTTCCGTTTCCGTCCTTAAGGCATTTTCCTCGATCAAGAATGCCCACATCCCTTGTAGAATCAACACTCTCTCGACAGGACACATCAGAATGCCGAGGGAAAGAATAACAGCTTAATTAGTGATAAAGAATTTTGCGACGAGGTGGCAACAAGATAAGGATCAGAGTTTTATAAAAGGATTTGGATGGATGATAAACCTTAGTGATATATGATTTTTGCAATGAAAAAATGAGTTTAAAAAAATTCAATTTAATCAAAATTTTTAATGAACCCTTTACACACCAAATACAAACATGAAATAGAATACAAACAGAGACCAGAGAAATAAATGATCCTGTGAGAAAGAAAGATAAAAACATACCTCTTCCTCTCTTCGTCGTTCCAAATCTTTAGCCACTAAACTGTACGCAGCTGCATTTGGTAGTGTCAATGCAGCTGGTGGTGGAACAGCGCCCATATTCCCACTGGTACTAGGAAAGCGAACACTAGGCTCCACCAGTGGTATTACTGGTTTCGAATAACCTTGTGAACGTCCTCGAGACCACATTCTACCTGAACTAAACAATGAGAGAAGGTATCGAGTGGTAAGAAGCACATAATAAAAATATAAAGCATGAGGTATTGAGCTGGAGTTCACAACAACGAAGACAAAATAGGTGCTCGCTGGAATGTGGATACGGAACAAAAGCATGAGCTCTAGAACATGAACTTTTTAGGAGCGGAAGCAGGTCCTCGTTCTCGTCACTACTGGAAGCGAAACCGAGATCAAGCTTAACTCATGACGGTAAGGAGATAAGCAAAGTTCGGTCCTCAGCAAGTTAAAAATCCATTAGCACATGAGCACTTGCTAAGAAGAAGTTCCGATGAATTAAAATCTGTTGCCTGATCGGGATTTGCACCTTGGACCTTTATTTTAACTGCAGATGACTATCAATAAAATTAAGTCTCGATTCCAGTCACAACCAAGAGAAGATTTAATCCACATCCTGAATTTACATCAATTACCAATACTCACGCACAATCTACGGATCGGCCGCTGTCTAAGAGTAAGCATAGCTGCGTCTATTCCTTAAAATTCTGGAATATGGAATCAGCTAAATGAAAACAAAAGAAATGGAAAATGACAGCTCAATTCAAATCAAACATTTTCCTAATATTTATAACTATAAGCATAAATATTGCAACCTCCAAGAAAGTTAATGCAGTTCACCGATCAAAAGACAGCAACCAACATAAAACCCCACATGTCCCAATCATGGATTTATTATAAACCGGGATCGACGCACTTTGCCACAAAAGACGGAGAGAGACCGCGCACGTCTTCCGCAAGCGACGCGGCACTCTGATTTAGAATCTAAGAATTTGTTTATTGTCAGGTGGTCTTTCTTAGCGATGACGAACATCGATGATGGTTTCTATAATACCGATGAAGACGATGCACTATGTGTAAGTTTTATTCCTTATTAAAGTTTTTCTTGAAGTAATATTTCGCTTTTTTTTCTTCAGTTTATCGGTTAAAAATTGTTATTTTAAAGAAAAAATTGGCCGAATTTTTTTTAAATATTCGGAAATTACGAAAAAGGAATAACTGATTCGAAAAAAACAGTATTGTTTCTGTTAGGAATGAGTCGAGGGGAATAATAATAATCGTAAGTACTGTACGAAATTATTAGACGATCATATATAGTTGGCGCAAATGTCGCGATCGTTTATCGTTGTTTTCTCTTTCGAAGTAATAATCTTTTGAAGGCTTTGGAAGATGTTCAATCGCAAGCGTCATCTACTTCTGAATCACATTTGACAAATGCTGAGCCATCGAACGCTGCACTCGATAAACTCAACAAATATTTTGGTCATAAATCTTTTCGTCCATTACAATGGGAAATCATTCGTAATGCATTGGATCGCAAAGATCAACTCGTTGTGATGTCAACAGGTTTGTTGCCTTAATAATTTTAAGCAAACCTTATAGTAACAAATTCTTAACCATTAAGGTCTCAAGCTTTTAATCTCAGATTTCGGTTGAAATTTCTTTAAAAAAGATTTTCTGAAAATTTTTATCAGAGTTGGGGTTGTTGAAAATTGGAGGGATGTGAATTGGATGTTTTCGCTCACTAATTGTTGAAATTAATTGATACAACTTTTGAGTGATACTTGTGAGATGAATGATTGCAAAAAAATAATTGCAGCCAAAAATACGCTTAACATTCGTTTTTACGACGGTTGAATAGTTTCCTTGGAGCAAATTTTTGAATAAAATCTGAGATCAAAAACTAAATCCCTTTTTGGGCATTGATTATTGCAACAATCAGGTTGACTGTAAGCTTTGCGAAGAATTGATTTGAGCTACAATAATTTTTTTGCTTCTTAAAATATTACTTCATCGCATCAAATAGTCGAATGTATTATGTGCACCAATCTAACGCAGAACAAAGCATTTTACTCACCGTTTAGGCTATGAGACACTATTGGAATATGGTAATCAGAAATAAATATATACATTGACATTTTCGAATGTTTGTTCTGCGTGAGAGGAAGTGGGCTATAATATACTAGAATTGCTCTTTTAATACATCTTTTGTTGATCTTCATTTTGTATATTGCTTATAGCGTTAATTAATGGTACATACTGCTTTAATTTTAAGCATTCATTTTGTATATTGCTTATAGCGTTAATTAATGGTACATACTGCTTAATTTTTTTTAAGCATTCAGCAAGCCCGAATCCCCAATGTGGAGGTGAAATCAACAAATTGGAGGGAGGGGGTTGGAGAGCACACTGATGTCTTTTATGTAGCTTTGAAAGCTAATTTGAGCTCGTGGCTTATTCTTGAAACTGCTGGGAGGGCGATGCATGCGGGATAGGGAATGGAGTAATAAATGCTTTCAAGTCTCTAGTGGAGAAGGGAGGGGAGCAACTGAGGTAGGGTCCCCAAGGTTCCAAGCGGGCGCCTGGAGACAAAACTAGTGTAATACCTAGTTTTCAGGTCTCTGAGTCGTTTAGAATTTCCGCTTTACTCTTGAGCTAGCTTAAAATTCCGATTTTAAAATTGGATGTAAATGGCTTCCATATGAAATGATTTGTTTAGAAGATGCCGGGTTGCAGGTTATGGCAAGAGTATATGCTATCAAATGCCATCATTGCTTCAGGATAATTTGACGCTAATAGTGTCACCGTTGATATCGTTGATGAACGATCAAGTTACAAATGCAAGGCGCTGTTTTTTTTAATTTTCATCTCAACACTAACAGCTCATTCTCTTTTTGTGCGATTTTCAAATATATATTTATACCTTGTATTGCTTTTTACCTAAACTGTTTGATATTTAAGTGCTGTGAAGGATTTATGGCTTTGAAATTGATACGCTTGCGGTAATATGAACTAGTTAGTGGTTTTTCATTTAACGAAAGATGGAATATCGCTTACTGAGATCAATTTCTTCGAGTGAAGTTTTCACAAAATGAATTAGTAAGAAAATTTGGTATTGTTATGAGTTTAGGATTAACCCTGTTTGTTTTTATCTGATGGTTATTTGCTTCTGTTCTGAGTGGTTTCCTTCATAGACCTGCCGGTATTGACTTGCTTCTGCGGTTTATTTCTTTCCTACTTTCTCTCTCTCCCTCTCTCTCTCTCGTTGGTGCTCTGTCTCACCAAATCTTATAGAACTGATCATGCTTCTTTAAATATGAGTAATTTATGTTTTTTTTCTAGTGCAAACGGTATCGCAGCATCATGTATAACTGGTGAAACACAAAGAGAGGATCGAAATAAAATTTTCGAAGATATCCTGAATGGTCATCTTCGTCTTCTTTATATAACTCCAGAATTCGGTCTCAGTAATCCTGAACTTATACGCAAAATAAGTTCACGTAAGTTTTCACTTTAGTATGCAAGCAATAGAGTTAGCTGTCTTTGTAAGGAATTTTTCTCGTATAAGTGGATCGGCGACGATAGAATTGGCAGTGAATGACGATTTAGTCAATATTTTGGATATGAGTTTGTAAGTAGTTTCTAATGGCGTAAATTCTAATAATTTATTCACGAGGAAACCTTGCATCTTTACTGATTACTCGTTGCAGTTGTATTCTTCAAATGGCATTCATGATGGTAAATGTGGAGGAATAACCATATTGCTGAGGTTTTCTGTGATGCGCGAACTTAAAGCAAATAAACATATAAATTGGGCAAATGGAAGCTTTTTTTAATATTACTGCTTAACGGCTTCTTTAGGCTATACATAGAAATGAAAAGAAAATATTATCGGATTTATTTTTGATATTTGGCATTTAATGATGAAGACAGCTCTCGAATATAACAAGCGATTACAGTGTCGATCCTCACTATGAGTATGTTCCATGTTGTGGCTTATTGTTCATGTCCACATTTGTATCATCCATAGATGGCATCTGTCCACAACATATATAATATGACATATGCATATCTATATATTTCATACTCCATACTAAATGGAAATCCATATTACTCTCACACCATTTATTCACATAGTCGTGTCTTTATGGTTGCAAGTAGTGTGGATTTGTTTTGAGAAATTCACTAAAATTTATTTAGCTTGAGTGAATTTTTGTTTAAATAATAAATATTTTATTATGACCATTTAGGTGTTGGTTTATTGGCAATAGATGAAGCGCATTGTGTATCACAATGGGGTCATGAATTCCGATCCGATTATCGTTGTTTATCGTCGATTCGTGATGTTATTGGCGATATACCACTTATGGCGCTAACCGCTACGGCTACTCCGGAAGTCAAAAAAGATATCATCAAAAATTTGCATATGCATCAAGCAATAACTCTTTGTACTAGTCTTGATAGGTGAGTTAATTGAATTATATGCTGAGATAGGGCAGATATAAGCAATGCAGTTTCTTAAGACAACAATAAATTCAATAACTTTCTAAGTTTATAATTTACTACTACTACAAATGCGAGTAATAGAAGCTTAAGGATGGATAACTAACGTCATCACATAATGCCAATATTGACTACTGGATGTAGCCATTACCTTACACTCGGTCATGAATTAGTCTTATTTGGGCTGTGAAGATGTTATTGGTTTGATGGTTGGATTAATTCGGTTTCAATATGCGATGATTAGCAGAAATGCGCGGTAGTTGAAAGTTGAAATGGCGTCATACAACATATATGCCACATTGGATCTCATTCTTTGTTATGATTACATGCTCAAGTAAGCTAGAAATTATTTATGCTTAAATGACTCAATTATAGGTCGAATTTATATCTGGAGGTACGATCGCCTACATGTATCGAAGGTCTGCAGTTGCTCGTGACTGAAGTTGACGATGTGCGGGGCAAGCATTTCGGTGGTCCCACGATTATCTATTGCCCTACTCGAGCATCTGTCGAGGATGTCAATAAAGTCCTTGCTGGTAAGCTTGATGGTCGTTGTTCAATGTTTCAGATTGCCCAAAGCCAATGTTTATGCAATCGCTATTGCATTATGGATCAATTTGCATAAGCCAAAACATCACTAACACAAGAACACATGATTTATTATGAGGTTATTTATATTTATGCAACATATAGTCATACCTATTCTACCATTAAGGCCGTATTGATAAAATTATTGCAGCTCTGCTCTCCGCTGTCTCGCATGGATGGAAATTTGCACTGATTTTTTCTCATTAATTGTTTTGCGCAATTAATGACTGTTTAAAATTTTCTCAAAATTCCTGCTCAATTTTTGGAAAATATTTTATGAGAAAATGCAAAAATATCGGGGTTTTGTTTGTTTGGGCAACGAATTGTGAATTGCAAATCATAACCATCCAGTGCTTGTCTACCAATTGAAATAATACGTCAAAGAATCGTCTATATGAGTGAATGAATTTATGAGTTATTTTCAGGAATGGGCGTTAAATGTGCAATGTATCATGCGGGTCTTTCATCGAAGGCAAGGTTGAAAGCGCACGAAAATTTTGTTAAAGATAAAGTGACCACTATAGTTGCGACAGTTGCTTTTGGGATGGGCATCGACAAACCCGACGTTCGAAATGTTATTCACTTTGGAGGTGAGAGCATTTAGTTTCTTTCTCTCTCGTTCTTTTTCCTCTCTCATTTTCTTTTCTTTCATCTTTTTTTGCTAGGAATTACAAATATAGATGTGTAAGAATATTAATTAGTCAAAGTATGTGTAAGAAAAGTGGGAGGGGGGATTAAGTATTTATTAAATTATCATATAGAGGTAATCATTACTGAGGACATTTTATTGCAGCGCCAAAAGGCATCGAAAGCTATTATCAAGAAATAGGTCGTGCTGGTCGTGATGGATTCCCCAGCAAATGTATTGTCTTTTATAGCGACAGTGAGATCGCTCTCAATAGGTGAAAAATTTTTCATTTTATATTCTTTTAGGGCTAATAAGGGGATGCAGTGTTTCTAATGTCTACTGTCGGTACGTAAAAACACCTGGAGTTTTTAATTATTGCCTATGATCTTTGGGCATTGAGTGTGAATTATTTTTATATAAGGAGGCTCAATGATCTCATTTTATGCATTTGGCTGCGAGCCAAATGCATACTTCAATGCATGTCAGTTTATTGCTTCATTCGTATTATTTAGGCATCAATTTACTTATATGTATTTTCTGCTCTTTCGGACTTGTTGTTAATCAATTTTTTATCGATTTTGCAACTGGAGGTATATTTTATTGGTGCAAGAAGGCGCTTTGTATTCGTATTATTTGTTTTGAAGCATTTAATATATTTGAAATGACTGGAAGGGGGAGGGGTGAATATTTTGCCACCTCTGCAGTAACCTATATTCGCCTTTTTTGTCTTATTTGACGATGATTTTCAGGAACCGTCTAATAAGAGATGGCAAATTAAAAGAACCTTATAAGGCGCATGCGATTGAAATGCAGAGACATATGGAAAAATTCCTCATTGGTAACATATGTCGGCGATTGTTAGTTATCTTTTTCTCTTTTTTCTTCAACATTACAATCGCATTTGATAAGTGGGGGATGCGGAAGTTATTTTGTTTGTAATGATGATATACTTGAGAGATTTTATCCAATTTGACTAAAAAGGAAATGTAAAAGTCAATGGTCATCTAATGATACAATTTGTTGTGAGCATCTCTGGGGATTAAGGGAGATGCGAGGAGAAAATAAGGGAGCACCTGGAATCCTGTAAAGGAAATATGTTGGCTGTACTTTTGGATCCATCTTGGAGCACTGATCAGATGCGTGTAAAATAATCATCAAAGATGCATTGACTTTTAATTTGGATAGAAAGGAATACTAAAATAGAGAGCACCGAAATTTTTAAATCAAAATATAATATTTGAGTATTACTTACGGGAACATCCGCCACTCGAAGTTTTATGGTAGTGAAATAGTTTGGATTCAACTAAGGTGACGTATGTATTCAGCTCATTGAAATATATCCGACCCGCTTGTTATTTTAAGTTACCAAAACATTTCGCGCTATCATTATTTATTCATCATTAGGTCGTATTAGATTGAATTAATGTTTTTTCATTAATTATTGGGTCATAGTTGGCATTCTGTTCTATTATAGGTAGATCTTTATTGACAGTAAACTTAGATTATTTTTAAACGTGAAAAGGGGCACATATTGCTGACAATTACATGTAATCCCATATCACTTAAATTATAAATAACACATCAGGTATATTATATTTTTATGTTTTATTATTTTGCGATAGTTTTTTCCCACATGGTTTCGATAATTGCAGTTCAATGCTATCACATTTCGATGCATCATTGAAGAATTCGACTCCATGTGCGGGTTGTTGCGATATTTGTGATCGTAATATTGAATCGGAAAACAACTCAAACAAGCGTACACTTACAGTTAATTACGGTGTTGAAGCGGAGTTACTTCTTCGCACAATCGACGAAGTATTTCATGGATCTACGGGGCTTGGCAAGGTGATCGACTTCTTGAAAGGAGTAAGTAATGTCCTCATCATTAAGTAGAAATTGGTTTACCTTAGGACAATCATTGCCATTGTTTTGCTTGTATAAGCCGATTGCAGTGTACTTGAAGTCTTTTTTTTTGTTGTGAACGTGAGCAGGCAGAGATATATGATTTTTGTTGTGTTATTCGATATGTGGACAGTCTCTAAGCGGCTATTTCAACCGCGAATAAATGTTGCGGATGTTTTAGGTAGGTTAGGGGTGGAAAATACTCCCTTCTAACGTCATTTCCTTTGTTTTTCTTTCTGCTTCCCTCATAAGTAAAAAGTGAATGTTGCGAAATATTTTATTCAACATGGAAGTGTAGAAAGTTTCTGTAATGAAAGATGATAGCATGAGATTGCAGAAAGCGAATGTATATGCAAGTAAGCAGAAACATTCACTATATGGAGCAGGCGCCAAGAAAACTGAAGCATTTTGGAAAGAATTGGGTCGCATTCTACGTTTGAGCGGCTATTTCTATGAACAGAAGAGCGCCCGCAATGAGTTCGCCTACACTATTTCTCTATCGGATAAAGCTGATAAATGGCTGCGGACGAACGAAAAGGTGACTTTTTTATTGGCTTATGGGCTTATTAGGTGCAGAAGAAGTGGGTTTGGGTAAAGCATGGGGGGGGGAGGGGGAGAGTCTGGGACTATGGCCAGTTAGATGACGTGAGTGAGTAAAAAGTGGTTACTGATCGACGCTTGGCTATTTTTTTTGAATCGGACCCCAATGTTTTCATTGAGAGCAAAAGATTTTAACGTTGTTTTTATCAGAAAAAAAAAAAAAAAAAATGGAATTTCGCGCTTCAAGTAAGGCATCAGCAAGCAAAATGGTTTGTAGTTTTTATGAGGATGACTGCAAAAGAATGTCTGCATGAAAAAGAAGCAGATTTTGAATGGGGAATAGGAAAGATTATTTTTGTAGCTGCGATCCCTTCTGATTTTATCCCTTCTGCATTGCAAAGAAAAGAGTAGGCGCTTTCTTGGAGTGAACTTTTAGTTGCACTTCATAATTTCAGCAGTTTGAAATGTGCATGTCGCTCAAGTACATTCTTTTGAATTGGTCTGGAATTTGAGCTGTTACCATATATTTCTTTCCTCTCTGTAAACAGATTTCTGTAAAATTGACTCTTTAATACCCGATTTCGGTCGCTGCTGCCTTCTCTTCCCTAATCTTTTTACCTATTCGAGTTCCAGGAGCTTTTGCTAGAGCCGACTCCACCTCTAATTGGTAGAGTGAAAGTTGTGGATTCTCAAGGAACCAAGAAGTATTTGTCAATACCAGCTTCCGGCGATGTGCCGCAGTCAAAGTATGTGTCGTTTTTTGGTACTTACAAAATTTTTTCAAAAAAGATTTATGATTTGACGGTCATATTTTTGCTGGTGTTCGGATTACTGGTCTTTTGTGATTCGACGAATCCAGAATTACGAAGCAACAGGAAGGTTGGACTTTGTGTAAAGGAGGCATGATAACAAGTTATAGTATTTTATACGATAAGAAATGATGGGCTACCACTTATAAGGTGCTTATTGTGATGCTAATTATTAGTTACGACGTACACGTCCTGAATTTTGCTAGGGTTCATGGGTAATCATGCTTGCAGGATTCTTGATTCCAAAAAGAAACGTTTATGGAAGGATTGTAGCAAGTACGAAGATCTTAGCAACGCAACCACCGAACTCTGTGCGGTGGGTTTTTTCTGTTCACTTTTTTAAAATTTTGTTGTGCGTCTACTTCAGCTGGACGCTGGTCACTCACTTTTAGCCGTTTCTGGCTTATTCAGTATGGTACATGGTCGCACTGCTTTAACGACTCCCCTATATTTCACGATTACGAGCATATTAACTTAAAAATCTTTGGTCATCCAGGTCTATCGGCTATCGGTTTCTTTATTGCAAAGTTTCTGTAATTTCGTTCTAAGTGTTTATTCTCTCTTTTTATTGCTTGTTTCTTTTATTGTTAACGTTATTTGCAGTTTATCCGAATTTCCGAATGGAGAGTGTTAGTCATTATGGGGAGGTAAGGAAAAAAGGACAGATGGCTGACAGAAAAGTCTGCATTTTTAGGAGAAAATTTGTTTGAACAGAAAGCGTTAAGTTTCGATCAATCTGTCGTTTATGCCCAAGTATGCCAGCTAACCTCACAGTTTCCCAACCTCTCATCCTACCCTTTCTCTCTCTTTTTTGCTTTGTCTTCAATACGCTAGTGGCGTTAATCGATCGCTCTTCGATAACTTTGACTGAGGAAGCGTCTCCAGGGTCATTGCTGGAAATACGCAAATTTCAGAAAGAATTAGAGAGGAAATTAATCGAGTTGCGAACAAATCTAGCGATACAGATGGATTGTGGAGCACATACCATTGCAACAAATAAATGTATTCAGCAACTTGCAACCTTGCGTCCATCATGGTATGGTTTTCTGCTTTTCGTCGTTATTGAGGAATGGGAAAGTAGGTTGGTCTGTGGTATTAAACATCTGATTCTTTGAAACTGATTATGACATGTAAAAGCTGCAGTCTAGCACATGCTGTATGGTTAATGAATGAATGAGTTTGCTTTTTTGGTTTTTTTTTTTTTCAACTTCGTTCCCTTCTTTTTATTTCCAGTTTATTATCCTTAGAAATGAAGGAAGGGGATAGTGCGTAAGGCTCTGTGCTGGAGTAGGTATACAAAGTGCTTACACTTTCTGTTTTATCCTATAGTGCTCAGGCAGCTTTCACCCAGGTAGGTTCTTTATTTGAAGGGGAATGTGGGTTACATTAATGAATTGCAGTCACATTTCCAGGAAGTTTTATGAGTTCCGGTCAGTATGTGCTGTATTTATTATGGAAAAATGAGGACAGCAAAAGGGTGGTGGAAGCTTAGAATGCAGACATGCACTGAATACCATATCCTCATATTGCATTCTACATTCATTTCTGTTGCATTGCTTAAGACATCAACTAAGAGAGTCGATGTCGAAGACAAACACCGACAAGACAGCAGATGTTTGTTAAGAATTGGGTATGTTTATTTCTGTACACGTATAAGTTGATAAGTCTTTTGGCTTTTTTCAAATAGCACTTCTACAGCCGACTGGTCAGTCGAGTACACGGAAATATGACATGCGTGGATGTTATTGCTATGGACACCTTTTAAATGCATACATTCGTTTGTGCTTTCCAAGTTGAGAGTTTTACTTGCAGTGTTGAGAATTTGTATATGATTGGTGAGATGCCCGAAGAAAAGCGGAAAAAGTTCGGCAAGCAGCTTGTTGATGTTTGTGTGCAGCATTCAAAGGAACACTTTCTTTCGATGGATTGCACTACTGAGTCTACGGTTCGTGCCTTTCTCCCCGTTTTATATGAAGAGAGGAAGGATGGTTGGAAGGCTTGAAAGTGAATAGATTCATTTCGTTTATTGAGTGGAGTCTATAATTGACAAAGAACTTTTGCAGGTGGTTTTTCTTTTAGTAGAAAGACATTGAAAATTGACGTATAAATGTTTGCTTCGAAATGAGCTGCATTATGGTCGCTAATATTTCTCTCCAAAATTTTTCAACGTTTTATCATTTTATTTTATCAGGAAATTTTTTTATTATTTGAATTTTATTATTTATAATGTTTTAGCGGATATTAAATCATTTTATTAGGATTATACCAACAAAGTTGATGATGAGGTATCTATCTATGTAACATTTTTGCAGTTCCCTATTGAGCTGAGTGATGCAATCGACTCTTTGACGGATAGTAATCGCGAATTATATAAGAATCACGTTAAAGGACACCTCTCATTGGTTCGTTTACTGTTTTTTTCGTTGTAATTTCCGATTTTTTATCTCCTTTGGAGTCTAATGCGGTGATAATAACGATGATAATGGACGCTGAACTCGGCTGCGATCGTTGAAGTGATTATTAAGGGGATGAAAGTCAATTTTTGACAAAGGAATGGTGAAATCCCAATAAAACGAGTATGTTGCTGCTACTTCTTATGCATAAAAGGCCCTTCTATTTTTGTTCATTCTATAATGCAACAAACATGTACGTTGCATCGAATACCTTTATGCTTTTCTTGAGGTTTTTAACTTTGAACTTTTTTTGAAAATACACGAGCCATTTGTATGGTGTCGGAAAAGTGCATCCACCATCCTCTCACTCTTAAACTTATTTAAATATCACGCCATGCATCATCCAAATGTTGGACAAACGTGGAGCTAGGCATAGGTTCATTTATAGGATGTAAAAGATGGCTTGAATGAAACTAGTGTAAACTTTTGCAGGCGGATTTGGCACAGATGCGCGGTATTAGTGAATCGACAGTCGCGTCGTATGTGGTGAATTTCGTAAAGGTCGGATTGCCGATTCATATGGATGTGCTGGGCATCAATGAGGATTTGATATCCACTGTGCTGAAGACGATCAGGGAAAATGGTTCAGGTAATTAAATGTGCCTGATGTGTCGGACTAGTTAAAACTTTTATGCTGCCCTAAATCAAGAGAAAAAAAATCACCGTTTTACCTTGTCTACTGCACGGTCGGTTGTGAAGTTCAATGTAGGGGATTCAAAAAATAGATTTATGACACCTTTTATTTATTTACTTATTTGTTTTTGTTTTTGTTTTTTTTTTTTGATTTGTAATGAGTGAATAGAAGCCGTGCTCATTTCTTTATTCGCTTTTCTCAATTTTTATTATTCACTCCACAGTTGTTTTTTTTTGTCGCTAACAATTCTTAGCCACACTAGATATTATATTTTTCTAAGGTGTTTTTTCGGTATTTGCAGATATCATTCGCATGAAACCAATAATGGAGAAATTACCGGATTGTTTCATCGACTATAATCGTTTGAAGATTATATTTGCGATACTTGAATATGAATATGGAATTGAAGAAGAGGAAAACCTATCAACAAATGAGTCAACCGTTTCACAGCTAGCGCCAAAACCGCCAACACCGAAACGAATCATCTCAAAGGTGATAGAAAGTGGCACTTCATCTCAGGCACCCAATTCCCTTAGCCCTATATCGAATTCACAACAAACTCAGAATTCAAAGCGAAATGTTCCCATATGGATGATGAGTAAAACTACCGCCAGACTTGCCTCGCAACCACCGATAAAGAAGTCGAAACCATCAAATCTGTTTAGATGACTCGAGTTAGAGTCTTATTGGGTTTAATTCCTGGCATGGAAACGGAGATACAATAATTTAAGGTGTAATTTATGGCCTTGCAGAGGTTGCGAAATAAGCAAAAAGAAAAAGTGAAGTATATGCTGGACTCATTCCTTTTTTGTGCGGAAATGAAATATATGCGCTCAAGTTCGGCTTTTTTTCTCCCATTTATAATCTTGCAGTGAGATCTTGTTTCTATGATATTATTATTTTTACAATCGCATGTATCGAAATTTTTAGGAATTTTCTAAAACAATTATGCGATCAGTTTTATTCTACACCTTAGATGAAATTGTTAAGGCATTTATCACTTAATTTGGAATGGGAATCTTATGTTATTTAATGAAAGAGGTGATTAAATTGTTTATATTTTTTATCAAATTTACTCGATTGTTCCTAAGACTTGAAGATTATCGAATTAGGCAATTAGATCTCAGAAATGATGTTAATTGGCTAGATGATAGTTGATTTTATAGATTTATGTCATTCGTATATGGGCATTCTTTTTTTCTACTGAATATTGTTGCATTTTTTCATATTGTATTGTACATGCATTGATAAACATACCTCATTTGCATTCGTATTCTGCAACAAATTATTCCAACTATATTCCACTCAACTATAATCAGCTATGATCACTCCAACTATATAAACAAAAAATCTGTATCATTCTAGAATACTTATGAAATTTGTTGCAAAAAAAGAATCAACTTATATACGGATTATTTCTTCGCATAAAGTTGATTATTTCTTGCTTGGAAAATACTATGATGAATTAGTAAACAGGCTTATCAATCAAAGATGCCTGGATTAAGTCAATTAAAGTGTTCGTATAAAAACTCGAAGCACACGAGCTCAGTATCGCATTTGAACTTTCGAGAAGCGTTTCGCTCATCAATTCAGTGCATTTCTATGGATACAATTACGCCTGTGAGTAGCGCTATAATCATGACTCTATGCAAGTTTCAGTAAACAAAGGAAACGCTAGGCGTTAGGATTTGGATTTGCGAGCAATAGAATCGAAAAATCTAGACCACATCATGCACATACAACGCAAATATCCAAATCAATGTGCGCGAAACGAAGCGCAACGAAGATCGGATTACGCTAACGCATTTGTGCAACACAGATGCATCTTTACACTGATGCTTTTATCTAATTTTATGAACGTCGAACGAGACGAGAACGCTAAAACGAATACTATCTACTGGGTGTGGTTAAATGCTCATCGGGAGTCAAATTGCGTTGTTGGTGCTTGAGAGTGGAGCTCATAAAACGGGTTCTTCGTTGATATTTTTTTTCTTTTTGCTTGTGTATGCACAAACGTTTCTCTTTCGATTTCATTTCATCCTTTCATAGAGATGCTTTGTCATCGTTTGATGTTAGTTCGTTTGACGTCAATCATGAAATGTCTAGCTAGCTAGTCATTTGCTTTCTCAAATGATCCTCTATGCTTCTAGTGTGAATAGAGCACATACGTGTAATGTTTAGCTCAATTGACCACCTTCTTTGGCATTTATTTTCAGCGCTCATCTAAGCGCGTTGTGCAATCGCATCTGATTATTCAATATCTTTGAATGATCTAGCGTGACTCTGTTTACTTTTTTTGCGAAGTAATAGCGTGATGATGCCTATTGAAGCACTAAATGTTGTGAATATCTCGTCCAATCTGATCTCGTTGCATCGATCTTAGACTCGAGGGATTTCCATCGGAAGAATTTGTTTTCCCTCATCCACTAGGAAAATATTTACTCACATATTTTAGGCTAATTATTGTTCGTTGTTTTAATTTTGGGATGAGGGGACAATAATATAACTAGAATTTCCGCATAGTTTTTTATTTGTTGAATTTACTGTAGATAAACAGATTTTTTGTCTAGTCTCGAGGCTATTTCTTTTGTCTATAAGTGGCTTTAGGCTGCTGTTCTTTCCTTTGTACTTCCTGTCCTAATTAAGCATAAAAACTCTATGAAATTCTTTATTATGTCATTGGTGTTTGCAACGATTTTTTAAACAAAAAATTTGAAGCAATTTCCATGAGGTTGTTTAAATGAAACAATGCTTATTATCTAGTCTTGATCAAACTTGAGCATTCTTTATTGCCAAAGAAATTTTTTTTATATTTGCAAATACTGGCCTCCAAAAAAGCGATAAAGCATAGCAATGCTCTTTGAGCTGACGTATTTTTATATGTGATCATCGATTAGTGTTGTTTTCCACGTTGCTCAGCGAGGAAAATATGCACTTTGGTGTTGTTGGGTGTTGCTGTTTCTCTTGTATGTTCCGATGTCTTCGCTAAACACCTGCTCATCGATCAATTGCCACTTGATCAGTTATTAAATGAAGTAAGTGATAGTTGCTTTATAGTAGCGATATAATTTTATATTAAAAAGATTTAATTTACCGTTGTTTTTGATGCAGAGTAAAAAGCTGAGATAAAGAGGGGCATCGAACCCGCGCTCTTATGCTCACTGGGTAGATATCTCACAGATAACTCTGTTTATACAGTTGATCCGAATATTTGTGTAGACTAAAATCTGGTTTTAAGATAAAAAAACTTTGACCATCTTTACTAGATAGGTAATCGAAAAAGTAAAGATTGCTGTGTTCTATTTATTTTCGTCTAATAAGTGTATTTTTTTAGATTTCATTAGTTATAAGGAAAGTGCCTAATAATACTGTTATTTCTTCATTTGTTTATTACTACGGTATATGAAATGAAATACCTAAAGAGCAACGTTGAGCGATCAAAATGCTGTGCGCAAAAAGGGCGTGACAATTGAAGCCCTTCTAGATTGTGTTGGGTCGTTAGTGTGTTTGTTTTTTGTTGGGTTGGTTGGTTGATTGGATGCGCAATGAGGCGATATTTGCTGGCGGCTAGCATCGCTAAAAATACTTTCTTTCTAAATGGTTAAAATGCTCTGAGATGATGTTTCGTTTTGCGATCCAGAAATGTTAGTTTCATTTTTTTTATTTTTATTGAAAATGTTTGTTTAGTGGTTGAAAGGTGAAAGTGAACTGCAGCAGGTGTTTTTTTTAGAAACATTTGCGGTATTTTTTCCTGGGGAATTTTGAAGAGTTGAAAAAATTTTGAATTTTTTGAGAATTGGAAAAATCTTTTGAGTTTTTTGACTGAGTTTTTTTTCTGAATCTGAGATATATTTCATAATTAAGAGAAAATGACCGATTCGTTGTACTAGAGTTAAAGATGCGTAAATTATTCAGAAAGTTCGTATACATTCATTCCAGATATTAAGCATGATGAAACCATGCCGATGCATTGGTTATATATGCGAGAATTTAAATCTTTGAGTTCATCATGTTCGTTTAGTGGATTCAAATGAATCCTATATGATGCTGCATAGACATAGACTAAAAGCCATATCAATAGCAAAAAAAGTTCTTTTTAAATATGAATTTTCAGTTTGAAAATTTTGAAAAAAAAAATCTAAAAATTTAATTTTCATAAACGAGGCTATGTATTTTCTATATTTTTTACTGAACAAGAAAAAAACGACTTATTGAGATTTGCATCCGTTTTTCTGTTTTCTGTTCGCAGTGAATTTAAACGAAAGAAATTGATGAAAGAGAAGAGGCTAATAACTTAATCAAAGTCTCCTTCTAAACTCTATATTTATGAATTTTATTTTAATTTCTAAGAACTGGTTGCCATGAGAGTTTTTTGCCTCATAATTTTTAATTTTCCAACAAGATTAAAATGTCTAAGAGTAGTCGTTTGATTTCTTTTTATGCCAAGCTTATTATTATAAGATCATAAGCTGAATTATTAAATTGTTGAACTATTAGTTCATTTGAATTCTTCCATTTATATCCACTATTTAAAAAATGGTGTCACATAGCCTGAAATTAATATTAGGATATTTAAGGTTCCCTAATATTACGTATACTCAATATAAAGTTCCTATTACAATAATAGACGTTTTTTATGTAGTAGTACATTTAGTGTGTTTACTTGATTTTCAGCGAATATTTGTACAGCAAATTTTGATGTGCTGTGGGAATTAGTAGGTTGTTCTTTGAGCGTCAAATGTATGCGTAGGTGTTTATTTTAGTGCGTCATCTTCACTTCTTCACGAACCTACTTTATTGTGCGCTTATTTCCGCCAACAGATTGCCAAAAACCTTTCAGAGAGAATTTTTTTAATGATTGTATATCATTTGTTAATCGTCAATAAAAATGTGTTATAATCTCGATGATTTATAATTTATTTACTTGATGATTATCAAAACTTGTTTTCTTTTATGATTGCCTAGATTCTTAACACCGAAGTTGGGAAAATACGGAGGTTCTTTGCTACTTAATTGATAATCAGTAGGTGAATGACCGGTTTTGATTTAGAAGGGAAACTAGGGCATTTTTAGGTTTTATATATAAGAACACGATAAATTGAATGAACTGATGGTTAGGCAAAAGTTTTGGCTTGAAGCATTTCTAAATTTTTCCCAAACAAAAATTTGACTTATGATTTCTTGAAAATTCTTTCCATTACTTCGTTAGATCTGTTGTTTTATTCAGCCTATAGAACATAGAAATCAGTAGAAAAATCCAACAGTTACGTTCTTATATTTTATTATTCATCTGTTTGCTTGATTCATCCCTATTTAGCTATTTCATCTAGCGAATGGAAATATATCGACAATTTAAGACTGAACTATGAGCCAATTTCGACGAATTGGCAGGTTCGCTATTTTTCGCTCTCAATTTGCATCATTACAGGAGCGTGAGTGAAAGCAGTTTTGTTCAACGTGTCTCGTCTTTTTGGTTGCACGGTATTCTGGAAGAGCCTATATTAAAGGCGTTATGAAACGTAAAGAAATGGGACGCTATGAATATGAGAATATGAAGAATAAGTTGATTTCAAGTCGAGCCGGATATATACCTGCACCAACTGCACCTAAACTTGAGGTCACCATAAATCAGGTGAGCAATGATCATTTTATTCTAGATTTTCTCATAGCGCTATCGATATAAATACAAATAAATATGCTATAGCTGATATTTGAGTATTCATTATTTACCTGTTGGTTCTTATGTGATTAGACAAGTGATAGGAAGATTTTTTTCTACTGTCGTATTCTTATTTGTGAGTTTTTCGTATAGAAATTGACCAGATGGCTATTTCTGCATATTGTTTTTTTTTTCTTTGATTATGTGAATCTATTGCGGTATTGATTGTTTAATCGTTCATTAGTTGTTGAGGAGAAGTAACTTCAATTTTTTATTGCAACCCGTTTATGAAGCAACCCCCTTCTTTGTTTTTAACCTACTTTAATTAATATATTTCTATATTTTATGGTGACAATTTACGGTTTCTTATAGTTGAAATGAAGTTCTTGAAGAGCAAGAATGCATCAATGATGTTTGTACTTTGAAAATAATTGAAAATATGCTCAGTGGTTTTTTTAAGAAAGTAGATACTAGAGAGTTTAATTAGCCGTCATGCTTTTTAATGTACTCTAATGCGAAGATTGGGTTGGCATCTATCTGTTTGTTGTGATAGTTGCGTCGATTCCAGTTTCCATATGAAACGAGTCGACATTGCATACTTCCTGTCACATGATATGCAAATCATTCTTATTCATGACGCATTATTTATTATCAAGTGCAATAACGAAAAGTAATGTTCGTTCAAAGAATTCAAATAGCTTCCCATATTTGCATTCGATGGAATTTTTAAAGAATATTCTTCGATAGGGCTAAAAAATGCTGCAATGTTTATTTTTAAAAATTGTTTTATTTATTTAAAATTGTTTGCTTTATTTATATTATAAAAGAAACCTGATCGAATGCACATTTATAAAAACATCTGATCGAATACACCTTACCTTGTTTTAGTGGGTTTTTTTTTCTATCTCAGCTTCACTTTCCAATGGATTTATAATAATTTTTGCACCTAGTAAGCATAGCATTGTTTGCTATTGGTTTCGTAAGTTGCACGAAATTCTATCGCTTTAGTTTGCATCAAATTTCACATCAAACAACTACTGGTATACGAAATACTGCAATAAATGGGAGTGAGTAATCAACTAAAGTACGTCCAACCACCTCTGCCCTTTGCGATTCCTAAAGCAAACATTAGCGAATGGGGTGGAGTGCTTCAAGCTTTCTAGCTTTACCTCCTACTAGCTAATGCCACTTTTACATGCCAAACATCACTAACTGAATACTATCGTACTATTTTTTGCGAAAAAATTGATTAAATACTTTGAATACTCTGAACAGCCGTGATATCATTCGATTTCATGGTTCCCTTCATCGACGCAGCTATGAACTCTTCCATCTATCACCATCTAGATTCATCTTTAGCATTCAAGTAACTCCATCTAGATGCCGCAGGGATCTTCCCATCTTGTTGGCGATCTGTATAAAGATGATGGTGATTATATATGAGTAAAAAATGATAGTATTCATCGCTTAAATATATAAAGGCTGCTGTGTATCTCAATGATAAATATTAAATCATGATTTCATTGTTGAAGGGGAGTTATTTTTGTTACTCGAACCTTGATAAACCTGCTCAGCAACACGTATTTTTTGAATTTTTGATTTTGTAAAGATAGTTTTTTGAATTTGTTGCAATTCAAAGAGAGGGACATGTTGAGGTTTCTACTGTAGGGAAATAGAGGAAGAAGTGTGGTGCATTCTAAAGAACTGCTTATTGAGGGAGAGAGAGCATATTTACTCAAAGCTATAGAGAACGTAAATTTGTACGTTCAAAAAATTGCTACCATTTGCGCTCATTTTGCTTATTGAATACACTGTGAGATGTGCGCAATGAGTAGGAAAAATGGTGCCGTCGAAAAAAGTGCATGAAAAAAAAAGGAATGTAAGCGTAACGTGTAGATAAGCTTAAAAGAAACGTTTAAACTTTAAAAAAAAAACGCAAAGAGGTTAGCGTAGTATTATCGATGTGTAATCTTTGCTTTGCATTTGATCAATATGCAAATGCATTCTGTAATGAAATCTTTTTAGTGATGGCAACGTTTATTAGAAGCGATAAAATTGTGCTCAGTGGAACTTTTAGTATTAAATATACTTTATTATATATAATATTATACAAATATACCATGCTATATCGCAGTATTAGATGTAATATTTCTGAGGCAATAAATGTGGCAAAATTTGTGTTTTTCCCCAGTGATTTCTTCAAAAATGAACGTTTTCACTCGAAAAGCAATTCATTACAGAAGTTTGCAGCAAATAAATTGCAAAATTGTTCAATATGGCTTGAAGTGCATTATTTGAAAGTTGGCTGCAAATCATATATCAATAATCTTTACAAACCTACAATGAAAGTAATTGGATAAAGGTAGTAATAAATGTAATATTATTGAGAACTAGATGTAACACCTCAAGTCCAGTTAGTCAATTTCATCCGGATCAAAGGGTTTTTTAAAAGAATTCCATCGGTTCGTGTTCTTTTGGCTACATTTGTAGGCATTAACTTTGATTAGAGCTGCATAGAGAGGAACTAAAAGAGCGGAGAAATTCCGGAATTGGAATCCTGACGTTCAGATACAGATGTGTGAACTGAAGCTCAGAAGTTGCGAAAGCTCCAGGATTCTGGAGCTGATATTCAAGTACAACCCTAATTTTCGTATATGCAAGTAGCAAGAATATTATAAGCTAATGGTGTTGTTACAGAATTGTGGTGATACAGCATCGAATTACTCGGGTTCGAGAAGTCCTTCTCGACCACCATTAGGCCCACCACCTCCACCGCCAACCGGATGCGAATATGCACAACCGACGGCACCCGTCTATAACCCACTATGGATTGATAGGTTTCCTCGACGGGAAAATAAAGGAATGTATCGAGTGGCACTTGTTGAGGCGATGCTAGCCGGTAGGTTTTTATTGCATAGCTATTGATTCGCATCGTTATATTATAGAATTTGGCAATTAGAACATTCACATTGTTGAGATTGCTTGATTTGAATATTCAACTAACAAGAAAGTAGTTTATGCTGCATATTGTTGAATAAATTTTTCATTGACTATTTCAAATATGATTTCTTAAAGCGATCTAAAAATCTTTACTGCTCTATCACTTATTAAAACAATATTTGTAACTATCAAAAATTGAAGCAGCAGTATTACTTTAATCATAAATCTTGAAGCAATTGCCCTTCTATTAATTCTTATAACGTTGATTTCTGGGTTAATGCAATGCAAAATTTGTATTTAAAATGCTCAAAACTTGTTCTGCATAATGTGAGAGGAAATTTTCCGGAAAACATATCCCATCATTAATCCAATAAGCCATTTCGTCTATAATGCTTTTCGAAATGAAGCATTTTAATGGCTTTTTTTCTTGCTTACTGATGCGTTCATTATATTCATAAAATGTGCGATTATTTTGTTGTAATATATTCGTAAGCAAATTATAGGGCATATAATAACCAATATTTTTTTTATTATTGCTTCGATTACTTAAAACAATTTTTTTAATTATCATTTATAGTCAGTTTGGATACTTGGGCACAACGATCGAAAAGCATAAAATCAGCATAAATTTGCATATGAGGGAAAAATTTGCATAAGCTAATTTGAAGTTAATACCCTTCCTAATACTTTAAAAAAGAGAGGAATTGAAAAAAAAACTGTTGCAAAGTTATGCGCTCTAGGTGTAAAATTTTGATTTTTTTTTCTAAAAGATCTCATTCTTATGTAAAACTTCGTGTTATTCATAAATGCTGATAATTCAGTGATCAATTATTGCTATCAATTTTTTTTTGGAATATTTATTTCTTATGTAAACGTTGGATGGCATATTTTTTTTTAATGTGCATATTTTTAGTGGTAATTCTTGGTGGAGGTATTTGGTGTTATAGCGATACACCTGACTATTGTCCATACTATTCGGCGATATGGACATCAATTGTCTATCTTGTGAATGCAATTATTGGTAGCGTAGCTGCAAAAGTTGGTTCAATCAATCTGTATATGGCACATTTGGTATTATCACTTACCTCGATTATGATGTGTGCCATTAGTGGGATTCTTTCAGCAAGGTGAATATAATTTCATAAAGGATTTCATTGTTCCAAGATTCCGCTTTCTTCTGGATTTCATTGGACCCGATTATATTGGATAAGTCTTCCAATGCTTTGCTATCGATAAAATAGTCTTAAATTTGGTTGATGTTCAGCATAAACGGATTCTGCTATCGTTCTTCCTCGAATAGGATGAGCGCTGAGCATGATTGTAGTTGAAATGTGAAGGTATTCCTGTGTACCGATCATGTTTAGACGTAGCAAATTTTTTAGTTACTTTAATGTGGAAGCTAACTGAAATTTATATATTTGCGCGTGCCTACTTGCAATCGTTATTGCGTGCGTTGAATTGTTTTATTGCAGGAATTGGGCACTTGTCGGCACATATCAACATCCAAAAATCAATCGAAATCAAGCATTTTGCCTTCTCGGTGAACATGATGCACCACGTCTTAGCTATATATTCAGTCAAATGGACCAATACGATTTTAAGGCATGCCTTTTTGAGCTGAAAGTCGGTGTTGCTGTCAATAGTGTGCAATTCGTCATCGCTTGTATTGAAGGTATATTGTTGATATTTATTGAAAATTATGAAATTAATTGTGCAATTTGCGTATTATTTTTTCATATTTGCTAATATTAATTTATTTGTTATGATATTGATTTATTATTTCATAAATATTCTAGAGAGAGAGAGAGAGAGAGAGAGAAAAGGAGAGGGAGAAAAAAGTAGGCAATTTAAGCGGTAATCAAATTTGTCAATATAGGTTCATTAGCTTTATTTTGTTTTGTCTTTCCATGAGCCGCTTCGTTCAAATTATCTAAATTGTAGCATGTGTAAAATTCTCTAAATACTTTAGCCATTAGTGAAAAAAAAAACAATTATTAGAATAAATAGGGAAGGGAAAGTTGGTGCGTTACTAAGAAGAAGATTAGGTTTTATTTCGTTCCGCTGTCCTTTAATTTTAAAAATGCAAATGTGAAGAGCACTTATATGATTGTTTACAATTATGAGCCTTAGAATAGTATTTTCTCTTTTGTTGGGCAAAATCTATATCGTCGTATGTTCAGTTTTGATAAAATATTTTCTTTCTTTTCAATGAAGGTTAGCGAAAATTACTTGTAAAATGAAGATTAATTGTAGCTCGGAATTTTATAGATATATAGAAAGGACATAAAAGCGCGAAAATTTTATAGAGAAAAATAAAGATATGAGAAAGATGATCGTTTTATATATTAAAATATGAAATTTTTTATATTATACATTAAAATATATTATGCATTAAAATATTATACATTAAAGTATGCGAAAACATTTAATTTTCATAAAAAAATTTTCATTAGAATAAACTCTTATAAATAAGAAAAAAATATATAAGAAAACTTATATATCTTTATACCACGTCAAAATGCGTTAAAATATAAGAAAACTTTAAAAAATAATGTTAAAAATTTTTAGCCTTACTAAATGTAATTTCGGCGTTTCTCTGCTGCAAACGAACGTGCACATCATGCTTGAAGTGAATCTTTGGATGGCAATCTCCACTTCACCAAAGCCTTTTTGCGAGTAATTTAAGCAGTTATTAATACTGCTTTAATCGAACGAATATCGGTCTCAATTCGACTAGAGAAAGTGATAAAGTTATGGAATAGTTCGATTATGATATCACGTCGTGCAAGTTTTCTCTTTCAGTTTATACGACGAGAGAACGGAAGCATCTTCGGCTAAAGAAAATCATAAAAATTTGATGATCCAGATCATGATGATCATGATCCAGATGTTTAGCCTCATTTAATGAGGCCATTCTCGGCGTTTTTCATATCTATTTCGTAATCCATGAGAGTGTAGCTTTAGAAAATCTTGAATTAGGATGAAAAGAAATTTGCTTTGTTAATGTTTTGAGGATTGGGAAAGGAGGGGGTGAGGTGAGGAACTTCAAAAAAAAGTTCTTTTTTGGATACCTTAAAAAAGCTCGAACGATATTTGCAACTTTTCATCGATGAGATATTTATTACTAGAAAGTTTCTTTTTTTTTCATTGTCTAAAATGTTTAATATAGGATGAAGCAAATAAGTTTCTATGAGAACAGGTTCATTGTGCTATCAATGTATTTCGATTTATTCCATTTGCAATGTTGTAATTATGACAATGAAGCTGCTTTGATGAATCGATTGCTTCGCATTTGCTTTATGTTTCATTTAGCTTCAAATACGACTAGATAATTGAATATGCAAATTTTGTGTTTGTTCTTTTTTGAGTATTGAAAAATTTATTCGTATAAATAAAGAGGAAATATGTAGATTTCATAAAGCATAAATATGAATGCTATAAAATAGTTGAATCTACCAATAGCAGAGAATAAAGAAAAAACAAGAATATAGACAAGAGTAAATTACATAGATAGCAGTCCATTGTTGCATCGAAATATTGATAACTTTTAAATGAAACGCTATTAATTTATAAGAACGATACAAAAAAAGGAACCCACTTAGTTGCAAATATTTAGGTATGAGGTGGAGATTTCAAATATATTGGCTCATCCACAAATCATCGGATAGTCGGGCGATTCTTTACCGCTTCCGGTCTCTCCATACATAAGTATTCAACAAAAAAAAAGGTAATGCATCGTATTTGTTGCAAGTGAACATATTTTTAGTGATCTATTTGTCGAATGATTTTATTGTGAAATTCGAATTTTGCAATTGATATAAATTATTTATGTTTGATGAATAAATCGATTTGTTATGAGGTGAATAAAGTACTATAATCGAGAAATTATTGTTTGTATAGAATAAATCATTAGAAGTGAATTGTTTGAATACTTTAAGAAGTGAAAGCATCAGACCTGAGGTCATGCTATAAAAACTGATATTGCAAGTTCACTATTGAAGCTTCCACGTTGCTCGAATTTGATCGAATTGCAAGTTCAGGAACATTGATCTACGTCACCTCAGGTCCATAACAAATATAAATTATAAATAATCACTGAGGGTTTATTAATAGAATTAAATAGATGGAAAATGAATGGAGATATTCATACTATGAAACAATTATGGGCATTTATATTATGATCAGTGTTTATCGTCTAGCAAAATTGAGATTTTTCACTCTCTCTTTCCCTTTATTTCCTTCTCTTTCCTTCTCTTCTTCTCTCTTATTCCCTCTTTCTCTCTCTCTTTACCTCTTTTTCCCCTCCGTTTTTCTCTCCTTTTCTGCGGGCAGTCAGGCTTGCACCCGATGCCTATGGCAACCGATGATGAGAATATTTTGGCAAGCCAGCTGAATGTCAAATGCTTATGCAGTGACTATGGCAACCGGTGGAGCAGCTATATGCTTTATTTATATTTAGCGTTGCTGAATCGTTATGCTGCTTATTCATATTTTTGAATCTTTCTGCAAGAAACCGACAATTATCAAGTGTTATTCGTTGTATTGACCGCTTGCAGCGATAAATGAGCGATGCTAATTTTTTTTCCAGAAATGTTCATTTAGGAAAAACTGAATGACTTAAGATGCAAAATTGCAGATCGAAAATGCTTATTAAGGCACAAATAGATCAGGAATATTATCTCTGAGCACCTAATATTTAGTATTTGAATAACCAGTAGGAGAGTTATAGGCATGTTGGGGAGTGGAGAAGGGGTGGGGAGAGGGGTTGATGCGAACCTTCATTATTTTCTCAGACGGTGAAAAAAATGAAGTGAAATTCGGTGGGAATTATTTGGTTTGAAATTAGTAAATTCCACAAGCTAAATTCCAACACAAGTAAAACATTTCATATCACAAATATTAAAGTTTATTAAAGTATATTGACATCGTTAAAACGTTCGAGTGGAAGTATAATGATATCATGGGTCGTGTTTAGATCGTTTTGATATGTTTCTAACTGCTTATCGCAAATTGTAATCTCACTAATATATTGTTGATGATTTTTTTTTTAAATCTCAGAAATCAGCTTTCTTTCTTAAAGGAAATTATGTCGGAAAAGGATAAGTCAAGAAGAAAGGATCGATCGAAAAGTAAAGATCACTCATCAAAAGAAAATAGGTTAAAATATTACTCCATTATTATTTAAATTATTTCAATATATATGTTTATCGATAAAGTTTCGACAATTTTAAAATAAGCCAACCGATTTTTTTCTTCAAAAGAAATATCGTTCAATGTAAAATTGAGGAAATATGAGGTGATTTTTTAAAACTTTATATATTGTTTTGGAGATATCAATATTGATTTGTCGAGTATTGACAGATATCGGTATTCATTTTATTTCTAAATTGCTTTTTCAACGAAATTTTCAAATCTCATAATCAAGATGAAGAACGTTTAGCCAACTTTAGCAATAAATCCATCGAGAGGTGATAATAGGTAAGCAAAGCCAGATATTATGAATGCTTTTCCTTGGATTATCCATGAATTGAGCACCTGCCTATGTGACCATTATATGTCTTTGAAATATATTATACCAAAAATGATATAAATGGAATCCGCGACTTAAAAGGCTTCAATTCAACTTAAAAGGCCAATTAATATTATTTGAAAAACAATGAAGATTTCAAATATTTTATGGGATGAAAAAAATTGCAGAGATCATGAAAGATCGGCAATTAAATCGGCGATCGGCGATCGGCAAACACGGAGTTCTTCGAAAGAAAATCGTCACAAAGATGATTCGATTGAAAGAAATAGACGATCGACACGTAATAGAGAAGAGAAGAGATCTTCGAATGATACAAATGAACGAAGATCTAGCAAAGAAAGAATATCCTCCCATAGTAAAGAGCGGAGACACTCATCTCATAGCAAAAACGAAAAGGCTTCATCGAAGGAGAAGGATTCAAACAAACGAAAACATTCTAAAGAGGTTAGTGTATATTAAACTCTAAAAATTACCATAATACCTCTTTTATAACCACTGGGGATCAAAATGCTAAGTGCTTTTCAAAATCGATGGATATTTGGAGAGAGATTATGGCTAGAGAGTTGTTTTTTTTTTTTTTGAGAATCGCAACTTTCAAAGGGGAAGATGTATCAAATAAATAAATAAATAAAAATAAAAATAAAAATAAAATTGGGAGGGTGGAATGGGGGGATAGGGAATTAAACATCTGTTGGTTTTCTCGCTATCTTTGCTCATTTGGTTTATTAATTTGTGTTTCAAGCAATCATCGCATCGTTCATCGAAAGAACAAAGTCGTGAATCAAAAGCTGCTGTCCCAGACGGGGATTATCTCGCTGTCAAAGTTGTCGTGGAGCCTAAGCCCGATCGGAGACCGCCATCCTCTATGAAAAGGCCGACAAGCGCTTTGAAATCAATGACTGTTCAGTCTAATCCTCCATCATCATTACCTACTAATCTAGAAGAAGAATATGTCTACGAGGTTTGTCTTTCCTCGTTTTTTAATGGTTTTGATAATGGCTTCTGTCAAGAATAAGCTTGCCTGTAGTTGTGAAACTGATTTATCGGTTTATTTTAAATGCTTCAATCCAATCGCCCATTCGCATTGAGGGAACTGAAGAGATGGGGATCGAAGGAGATGGTGAGATATTCCAAAGTTTACCTAGGGCTTAAGCATTTTCTCAACTTTTGAAAGGAGACGATGATTCACTCAACGAATAAGAGTCACTGGAGGCTCGATGCACTCATTTTTCTGCCATGATTTATTCGGAACTTGTGGCTTACCTGAGGAACTCATAGCTTGACCTCTAGAGCTTACCTCTAGACCTCTAGAGCTTTGGAGAGAAGATTTTAGAAGATTAAAAACAAAAAACTCGGGTTTATTTTACTAAATGCCTTATATATGAGAGGCATCTTTGGGAGTTCATTTCAATCTATAATGATAGAATTCGGTGGGCATACGTGGTAATTTTTGCTATCGGTTGAATAGGTATTGTTTATTACACCTCTGTTCTCAATGGGATTTCGACTATACAATAGTTTCGGTCTATATTTGCCATGAAGCAAGAGGATTATGAGCAGATTATTCATATATGAGTACCATGGGAGATGAGGGGTGAGGATAGGGAGAGAGTGCTAATATAACCTCGATTATGCTTTCACTCTTAAATGCCTAATTTTCAGCACCACCTATGCAGTATGGAATGTTTGTCACAGGCAACTGATCCTATATATTACAGTGTGTTTTGTTGCACAAAACATACTGTAATATATAGGATCACAAGTCTTGTGTTTCTAGGATGATTTTGAAGACTATAGTGATGATTTCGAAGAGGATAGTAAAGATGACGAGGGAACACATTTGATCTCGCAGCAACCAAACGAACATAAACAGGAAAGTAGAACATTAGATTGGAATACGGAAGAGCAATACCTTGGAAAATTCAGTGAATCACCTATGATGCAACGTATCTTAAATCGCTCTGAGCCATTCGAACAAAGCAACATCAAGTCTTCTGAACGAAAGGTTTATCTTTTTCTTTTCTTTTTTATCTGCTAATTTAGCATAATTGCTAATCAATAAATCTTTGATAAGAATGCAAAATCCTAGTGAGATACAGTAGTCTTGGAATAGAATCTAGTATACTGTAAAGTTTAAAGGATTATGAGAAAAGAGTGTATATAAAGTCTATGATTTTAGAGGACTGTCGGTTATCGTTTTTAAAAAAGAAATCTTCCTTCTCTCCTCCCTTCCCCTTCAAAAAAATGGTAACGATTTTTTTATTTTTTTTTGCTTTCAAAGAAAGGAAGCGTTTCAACTCTTCCCTTATCAATATTCGCATTTCCCATTAAATATAGGATCATTTTTAAGGTGAATAAATCGTCACGAATTTCCTCAGCACAACGTAAGATTGATTTTTCGAATGCAACTATAACAAATTTCGATGCGCTATCGGAAGCCTCAACACGTTATGATTTACTCAAAAATCTTGTTGGTATGTAATTTATTTTTGAACTTCAAAATTAATCAATTCATATTGAATGATAATATTGAAATGCCTATAGCGTTTTATAGATAAGTGAATAACAATATATCGAGTGTCTTATACTTTGAATGCAAAAATTTGATGTTAAAGACCACCTCCACGATCTGTTAAATATTATTGTTTTCATTGAGCAATAAAATTTTTATGCAGAGTTTGTGCATTTTATGCAAATTTTATGCATTTGATTCAAATTTTATGCATATTTATTGAATACATAACATGTAGTACTTTCATAAAATATTGCACGTTTATGTTGTAATACCACGAAAGTGGGTGTATCGTATAGTATTCTTTTAAGGTTATTATAAATATTAATTACTATTCTTAATCGGTGCTCTTTGATACGTTATGATGATCAAATTTGATATATATGATCTGAGATAACTTAATGTTAATTGAATTATTTTAAAGGTATGGAAATGGTATATTTTGATTTTCTCGACTTAACGCCTCTTCGTGACTATGATTTCTATATGCAAATGTTTGGCGATGGAAATCGTATACAGGTTAATAAATCATGTTTATGCTTTTAGTTGATTGATAATATTGGTCTGTATCTTCTACAGTATTGGAAAATAGACCCCCCATGGTAGAGCTATTTAATATTGACATAACTTCCTTATAAATATTTGCATAGATCGTTTTTAATTAATGCAAAATTTGTGTTGTTCGTAAAAACAACTAAGATTTCGCGAAATCATTTAATGACTTATTTAGGAGGGATTGAAGGGAGAGGAGAAGGGAAAGGTGGAATCACCTGGCATGAATCACAAAAAGAGTTGCCACTTTTATCCATTCAAGTGCTATATTTTAGATACAAACACAGACCGGTGACGATGATCTTCATCGAGAAGTGCAAACAGAAGATATCGACACTGAAATAAAATGGACTCAACATCCTCCAATTGATAAGTGCCTATGATGTTTAAAATATCCAATTGCTTTTCAGATATGCGGCAATTTTCCATATATAACAGAACAAAGAAAAAAGTTTTTTAAAGAAATAAAGCGAAAAGATTTTAAAAAATGCGAAAATTGCAATAAAATGAAAATATTGCTTTATTAAACTTAAAACATTTGTTGATCAGATTAGCAAATGAACAGAGCATAAGCAAAATGCTCAAAAATCATTTATTATGTCTTTTACATTTATTCAAGATTAGGAGAGTGAGTAATACGAATAATACCTATTTTCATTTGGCGATGATTGAATTTGAAATCTTTATGTCTCGGATGCTTTTTAAACTTTGAATTATAGAATATTTAAAGTTATATGTTATGATTTCTGAGAGAAAATGTCATATAAAGGAATGATTATTGCGACTGAGGTGAAGGACATGAAAAAACTCAGTCACATGGAGTGAAATTTCTGAATAGTTCGAGTTCGAGCTCGATTTTCTGATAGGTTCAATAAGCCATTGTATATCGTCTACTCCAGGTTTGAGGAATCAATAGCTAGAGTCGAATTTCCGACATGGTGGGTCGAGCCGGACTGTGAGTACCGTATCGTAGAGCCGTATTTGACCTACCAATAAAATTTCACTGTCAATGTTTCGGACAATAATAATATTTGTTTGCACTTCGCTGAATATTCATGAATAAACTCAGTAACTGGGGTCCAGCTTCACATGCGATTGTGATTTTTTATATGTGACTAATATTTTCTTATCTTAGCTTGATGTAGAGTTATGATAGTGAATACTGCGAGTAGCTATTTTCTCGTGCTAAGTTTATGTGAGATTATCGTGGCGAATACTGCGAATAGTAATTTTCTCATGCGAACTTTAGATGCGAATATAGCACTAGACGCCACGAATCATCTTTTTTCGTGCGTAATTTTGTTGCGAATAGCAATTTTCTCATGCGAACTTTAGATGCGAATATAGCACTAGACGCCACGAATCATTTTTTTTCGTGCGTAATTTTGTTAATGAATCCTACGAAGCATTATTCAATAAGGCATACATGTTCGAGTTCATGTCTCTTTATTTATGAATTAAACTCTTTGTATCGCTAATATACATCATCTCAGAAGGAGTTTCGTTTTTAGACGAGCTGGGATGGGGATCAATAGTTACATCGAATACGTCGAAAGTGGTCGACATAAATGAGGAGGACCCCTATCTTGCACTATATAAGGTGGATCATTTGCACTCTGAGCGATTACGCAGATTTATCACTATCGCTGCACAGGTTAATTAGGTTTTTATCACCGTCCTACTTTTCTACTGCGATAGCTCGTTGCTTATCAGTGATTTTTATTGATGCAATTAAACTGTGTTGTTTTAGTTTAGAATGGACACTTTAAATTTACAAAATAATTGAAAAATATGCAAAATTTTTGAAGGAAAACATTTGTTACCTATATTGGACTAGTTTTTCTTTTTCTTTTCTTGAATATGTTATGATCTAAGGTGTGAGGAAATTGATTTGACTGATATAGCATTTTGTTAGAGTCTCATTCAACTAGAGAGAACTTTTTAGTAATTTAGTTCACACCAGGAATCAGCTTGAACTTAAATTTGATATTTTAGAGGATCATACTTTATTCATGGAATTTTTGGTGCAGAAATTACGGAATATACTCTTTTATCTTTTGCGAATATTTTCTCTGCGAATGAATGGTGATGCGATTTATGCAAATTAGTCATTTTTCGTGGATTCGTTTCATCATCTCTAGCCGAGTGGACTTAATCGAGAGTTGGAGTTCTAAAAAGTGGTCATTAGCAAAAATGGAATGCGGGAAAGAAGGAAGGAGGAATAGAAAACTTATTAAGGTTGCTTATTAGATACCTTTGATGAAAACAATTATGAGTTGACTAAATAGGCAAAGATTTATTGAAGGTTATTATCGAGTTGATCTCAGTTCCCACCACTGATCAACAACCCTCATCAATGCAAAATCGATCAAATATGACTTTTAGTGCCGGTTATAATATCTTCTCATTGGGAAAATTAGCTACAAGTAAGCATCTTACTTTTTATCGCATAGGTACCCTATAGATTAGCTATTTGATGCCATTGAATCCTATTACCTTCTTATCTACTTATCAGTTGATCGCAGAATTTAGAAACTGCTTTACCGTATTTTCTATCGCTTTGGTTTAGGATTGAGGGAGGGGGAGGTATACATAGTGCTATTCAGAAAACCTAAAGAATATAGGTTACCCTCAGCATCTTCCCCTTCCCTTCCCTTTTTGGTGTCCCTGAAGTTAAGCTTCCACTCGTCAAGATGAGTTGTCCATCAAAGTGGTTACTAAATGACCACCAACAGAGTTGTCTTGTTGGTCAGCTGATTCCTTACGATTGCAGTACACCCGAAAGCAAAACACTATCGTTTAATCCTTTTTCAGTTTTCCCTTCTACTGAATATCATCGCTTAGTAATGCCTCATTTTATTTTCATTTTACTCTCTTGTCCTCATAATATCATGTTGTTTTGTAGCATTTAGGATTCTAGCAAAGAATATACGTCATTTATTTTATATATATTTCGAACGTGCTCAACTTTATCTCTATCATAGAAAAATTATATTGAAAGTGCAATTTGTCGTTTGCATTTAGCAAAACACATGTCGTGCTTTTTTGATTTTTTTAAAATAGCTTCGCAGACTTGTATGCGCTTCATTCATGATTTTTCTGAATATCGCCCCTTGAAATTTTTGCTTCTGAAACTTGGACGATGAAATTACAATAATAAAGCTAAGTAATTAGTAAAACGTGAGTCCGTAACATCGAGGAATTGATTGGTGCCCGGTGGATTATGGCTTTACAGATACATTCATTAGTAATGTAGAATAAAGTGAAACAATGAGGGGAAAAATTACAGCATCGAAAGTGACATGTATTCGGCATAATGATAATCGATTATTGATTGCTTTTTACGTGAATAAATCGACAGCCGAAGATATTGTTGATAAGAGCCTATTGGTTGAATTCAAATGTGGTGAACCTCAACCACCGGAAAGGTTCGTTTGAGGCTTAATTTTTCACCACCGGAAAGGTTAGATTGAGCTTTAATTTTCCATATTTATGCGCCATATCATTGAGCTGATAAATAGATGCGTGGATTATAGCTAAGCTATGTGGTATCGAAAGTACATAATCACTTACAGTGATTTGAAGATCTACACGTGGACTGATGGTCAGTAGCATTTTTGGTGGTCAAACGGTTAGCAGCGCATGTAATGGTCAAATGGTCAGTAGTGCATTTGACGGCCAGGTGGCCAGCACTTGAAAGGCAGGTGATGCCTAGTCTTCATCTATGCTGCAATCTTTACGAATTATTAAAACAACTATGAAACATATTCATTTTAGAGTGATGTTATGCGAAAGTGAAGTTCGATGTTGTTGCTATTCACCAGATGGATCGAGTGCTATATTCGTTGGTTTGGTATGTTTATTTGCACTACACATCTCTTATAACAACTAATTATTTGATTGCCGCTAACATTTTATATTATGTTACCTTAATGAAACTTAAGGTAAATATGCTCGACTGTATTCAATTTAATTAAGGCAACAAGTTCAGTATTTAGTTTTACAGGTAAACTTCTTAAGTTATAAACTTTTATAAAGTAGTGCACGTATTATCGCAAATGTATGTGATTTTTTTGCTAGCAGAATTTGCATATCAGATAAAAATTTTATAACTAAACATGATAAAAGCGAATAACATAGATACGAATATATTAGAATCCATAAATAGTAAAATCATTATAATATGTTCATATTTCTAGGCGGATGGTAGTTGTCTTGCTTTCGATTTACAAGAAGCATCATCAATATTCCAGTCAACCCTACCTTGGCCAGAAACAACGAACGATTATTGTCTTCGTACAGCTGCATACGATACATCGTTCAGTGGGATAGTATGGAAATCTGAAAAGAACGAAGAACAAGATGCACCGATTGTCGATATTCATACTGTTGGAGATTGGCAAAACGAGTAAGTCGCCCGAAGAATTCATTTTATGGAATTCATTAACTTTCCTCACTGTCCCCTCCTCATCTCACCTTTCTTTCGAAGTTCGTTATTGTAATTTCCACATTCCCTCTTTCACCCTTTTCCAAATATATTTTGTTGCCGAGGTGTCTAGTGGTGAGAATCGTCGAAAAAGTTCAAATTAAAAAATTTTCTGATTTCTATCAATGATAATCTTTAAGACTGCAATTGCAATAATCAGTTTTTTTCGGGATTCCTGCATCTACAACTTTCATGAAGCTGTTAAAAGCATATCCCTGAGCGAGCCGTATAAAAACTATTTCACTATTCGTTTATCTTTTATCAATAATAATTCTCGTTTGCCCTTGATGTAGTTGATCACCCATCTTTCGGATTTCAGATATTTCTTAGAGCCTGTATTCTTGTGTTTTTCAAAGTTTGTTGCACACTTTTTCATTTATTTATATTTATATTTATACCGTTTGTTTGCAGCATAACTCAGTCTTATCAAGTGATCAGTATAAACCAAGCAGGTACGGTTACAATATGGGCCATAATTGATGGATCAAGTATGAGTGCAGATATGGATTTGGGATTGAGGCCAGGAGCGACGCTAAAAATGAGCCAAGTAGATATATTAAAGCCCGATAAAGTGATTATAAAGTAAGTTGGTTGTTGAAGTGCTTAATTCCATAGAAATATACATGAAGCATGCCACTGAAATTAATATAGAAATTATGGTTAGAAATATTTGTTGCTGAAGTTAGAAGTAACCTAGCTGATTATTCAAATGAAGAGCCGAAAATAATAGAAACTTTATTTGGCATTATTGCATATTGCCACTATCAATTTTATTGTGATTTCGCAGTTATTTAATTTCTGAATTTACCTCACACATCTTTAAATTCTAGTTAAAATTGTGGGTGAAGTGATTAATTGATGATAAGAAATAAGTTGGAAAATAGAGGGAGAGTGCGTATTGTGCTACTATTAGGTAATCCTAAAGGGTTGTGGATTTTGTATGCTGATTATTTTGCAAATGGAAAAGTTAATATTTCGAAGCTGTTATGATACATTTGATAACAAAATTTAAATGATTGAATCTATTTACGCTTATTTCACTCTCAAAATTTTCAAAAGACTTGAAAAAATCCTCTAATCATCTAGATTAACAAATAGAATATTTCTCAAAAATTTGTTAGGTTTAGTGACCAAGCCTTTTAGCTTTTCTCCATCTCAATATCCTTTTCTATATATGAGATGAGGAATCGGCCTTTTGTTTAGTTTTATCGACGATTTTTTTTTTTGAGCAATTCGATGGGACGACTACGATTGATCGTCAATGCGATGCTACCGAATCCATTGAATAGAAGTCAATTTTTGTTAGCAACAGATGCGGGTTTTATTTTGAATATTGTGCGCATGAAAGGGATCACATTTACGGGTCCGAGGATTTATAAGGCGGATATCAGTGAGTTAACAAAATTTTGCATTGGAAAAAAGTACTTAGTATGCGGAGATTTGTAGAGAGTTAAATTTTCGAGAGTTTTTGAGTTTTACTTGGCAAATTGTTGTAGTAATATTCGAAATATAGTTTAGAAGGAAATTTCTCCATTATTATAGAAATATTTATATATTTTAATCAAGGTTGTTGAGGAAGTTAACGGATTACGGAATTGATAGGGAGTGAACCCAAAATTCTGGAACGATCATCGAATAGAGGAGTGAATGGGACATTGAAATATGATATGGCTAATTTACGTCTATTTTTATGACAGCTTCATCTGTTGGTAGAAAATATTTCTTTTGCCTAGATTTTTATCAAAAATTATTCGCCTGATTCGTTTTAGGCAATGTACATCATTTCCTCTTCGTATTACATGCTTCTGGGCAAGGTCAAAGTTCTATATGACGTCATCAAAAAGATATTTTACTCCCTATGAAGCCTTATCACAATTCACTTGATTTATTGGAAGTATTCGTTTGATTTTGAATAACCTTCGCTACGTTACAGATGCGGCGGCTGAAATTTTGTGTCAGAAATTTTCAAAATTCGATCCGTCAATTATTTTGGTGAGAAAATTTCTCTGATTTGGTGTGCTTTACCGTTTTTTTTTGCTATAAATCAGCGATATATGTGCAGTAATTTTGTTACTCAATTGCAATTATTTCATGCAAAATTACAATGGTCTTACATCATTAATTAAAGTGAGGAAATTTGTAGTTGATTGGAGTAATTGAATTAAGAATTGGAAATTAAAAACTTAAATTGTGAACTTCTGTTTTTTGAAAGTTAAGTATTTTGAAATTCGTAATGAATTTTAAGAATCGAAAATTTTCTTTTCTAATCGGTTCATTTATCTCTGAGCTAATTTTTTTTTTTTAAATTCCTAAGAGATTTACTTTCAGGATTATTTATTATTGTTTATCGTTTAAAAGATAAATTTGTTGACGGTGTAATTGAACTAATATATGAGTTGTTTATTTTTCTTCTTTTAGGAGAACTCAAAATTTTATTTCATTCCGTTAAGTATGGGGAAAAAAAATTGATTCGCTCGCAATGCTTATTGCAGCGTTGAGAAATTATGATATTTTTCTTTCATCTATATTTTATTCAAGTGTCATAGTTCGTTTTTTTTGTAATTTTCTAATGAATTTTCACAGAGTTTCATTTCGCTTATTTTCCAGTCTCTGCGAATAATATCGTCTCTTTAAACGTAAAGGAAGGGGAGCAAAATGGATTGAAATTAAAATGACCAACAAGCCCACTACATATAAAGTAATGCTAGGAATTCATATCCACCGAGCTTTTTGAATCCTTATAACTATGAAGGTGATGTTCTTGTGATAAAAAAATCTGAATATTCAAATATACGCTAAAAAGTGAGCGAATTTAGGCGGGTCTATCGAATGGACACGTTTCATTGTATAAATTAAATCGAGCAGAGGCTATTCTAGTGTTAATACCTCCGAACAGTTCCCGGAAGCCGGTTACTCATGTTGAATTCTCACCAAGGTTTAATCTTTGATTATTTAGTTGCTTTAAACTAATATATTTTATGAAAGTATATTTCAAAATGTTATGTGATTTAAGCTTTTCGTGAGCTATAAATTTCTAACCTGTGAAATTAAAACGACGATCATAAGCTTGACCAAAACAGCCGCTATTTAAGTTAAACTAAAATTTTCTACTAGTATAAGGACGAAGTTGTTGTTTATTAATCCCCCCCCCCCCACCTCTCCGCTCCCCACAACTAGATTTATCCGACTCTCTATTATTCGTTGGTACTCTTACTTTCGTAGTGCTCTTAATTCTATAGTGCTGGTATGATGCTCATAGTAAGGTTTCTTTCTATGCTTTATGTTATGCAATCACCTTAACTGGCTATAGTTCCTTGTCTAGGTTTTAGTAAATTATAATAGAGACATTGGCAGATAAGCTTATTTTAATGAATGAAATACCCTTGAGTGATAATCACTCAAATCTATGTTAACAACACTTTTTATCTTTTTACTTTTCATGTTCAGTCTATTACTTAATTTATTTTAATCTAAAATTTTGTTATTCTTTCTCATATTGATCTCGATAATTGATTTCGATAGGCGTTGATATGAATTGATATTTAATGGATTATAGATGTGAATCGGTATTTTATTCGATTCACAATGGAATACGTCTACTTGTATGGGATATCGCAACCGGTAAATCACCAATGGTTGTCTGTAATTTAGAGAAGGAACTTCAAGCATCAGTGTTGTGTACATCGATTTGGAGTGAGAAAACGAAACGTGGCAACGATGAAACTTCATTTTCCTTCTTGGTATAGCAATTTTTATTTATATATATATTTTTTTAAAGAAATCACAGCTGAGTGAATGATAGTTAATGGAAGTGATGTAGGGAAAGGGGGGGGGTTGGAGAGAAAGGGAAGGGAGGAGGAGAGGAGGACAGGAAGATGGGGAAAAGGAGGAGTCGTAGCGAAAGATCTCTACGTCTTTCTTTCAAAAGGAATAAATGAAATATGAGGAATCGTTTAAAAAATTCTCTAAGAATATCAACTATGAACTTGATCAGAATATATCAAATTTATAAAAATCTCTAAATATATTTGATACGTATAGAATTGATTGAATTGCTATTTATACCTATAAATTGCACTATGCAACGCTATTATAGACAAAATATTTTAAAAAGGCAAATGTTTTTAGGCACTTGGCTTATCGAATGGGCAAACTCAAGTGCATGCTTTCGAGAAAATATGCAAATCACAGACGCAATCTTCTTTAATCGAACTTGTCGAAATATTAAATCATAAATTGTAATAAATGATTTGTGCATAAACATTTCTATGAATCATTGGAATCAACAGATGCTTTAGCAAATTGTTATGATCAACTAGTTGGAGTAAATGCTGCAGCTTTGAGAATCATGTTCGAATCACTTCTCGAGCTTCATTCTAAATGAAATAGTTCATGTGAATCTCATAGGAATTTATGGTTAAGTGAATAGGAAATATTTGAAATGACATCGTTGGGACTACACTTTCAGTTGGAGTTCACTAAATCTTCCACTATATCATAAATAAAGGTAATGCAATACAAAACTGCTTATTGGTCATATAAACCTATATGTTCATAACAAGCATATGTAAGTTTCACAAGTGTGACTGCCTTTTAGTATACCTTTAGATACCTGGAATCCTAATATGAATTTAGATAGCTACGTAGCATTGACTCATTGAATTATAGCGGTTGTTTTTTTTTCCGTTCACTTGAATGTTTTTTTTTGTAGTTAAGGAAATCATTTCAGATATTTAGCTGCAATAGAGGAATTTGCGCGCTAGAATTTTTCAAATTTACAACCGGTGATTTGCATGTTGTTTTACGTTGATTTCTCGTTTTTTTTTCTGCTAGTTTAAAATTTTTAAAGTGTTTATTGTGTGGATTCACATGTGCGCTATGTGGTATGTTTTGGCGCGTTTTATAACAGGTTTTTCCGGTCTTGATACGCGTTATTCAGCTCTTCGAGAAAGAGAGAAAAGGTGGCGCCCCAGCTTCCGGTTGATCCTTCTTGAAAATTTCCTTTCTCTCAATTCCTTTTATTCAGATTCATTTCTTTTGTCGTTTTCTTATCTCCCGGTGCTCTTTTATGGTTTGCTTTCCTCTGTGAAGGAAACGAGAGACAATTTGTCGTCACTGTATGGCGTCCTTCCGAATCCGGTCACGTAAAAGGAACGTAGGTCGGATCCCATCCGAAGAAGGAAAAGAAATGACTGAAGAAACTAAGCTGGCGGTCAGGCTCGCACTTGACGGCAAATGTAACCTAACCCGTTCGCATGATTCCAGCTGAGCTGAATTGGCCACGTCACTCACATATAACCTCGGCCAGGTTCTTTCCCTCACCTTCACCCTCCCATTTCTTCTTCGCCTCCCTCTGCTCCTTGATTGTTATCACTCTTTTCTGCTAGCTGTTTACGCCATACTTGGTCGGGACTTGAGTTTCTTGATGCTCATTCAAGAAGATTGACCGGTGGGATGCTCGCTTTCTGGAAGAAGGACTATGCTCTTTGATAATGGCCCGTATCCAATAATACTCCCTCACCTTCAAAATTTTTGAAAGAAAAATATCTCTATGACTATTTCCTTGAAATTCAAAAAATGACATTTTATTTCGTTAAACACTTCATCCTCAAGTTTTACACAAAGGTATATGTGCTTCTGTCTCCATACATGCTGTGCCACGGGTATTATTCTGCCTTAGGATTCGGGAGAGGAAGGGAAGAACAACCACCGGCATCAGGCAAAAGAATTGTACAACCGCTGTGGTGACCTCCAAGAATTCACTACTGATTTCAGGAAGAGGCGGGAATGGGGAAGATTTCAAGGGTGTTGTTGGAAATTATAATGCCCACTCTCTATGCGAACATGCTTCAGTGTTTCCTAAACTTAAAAATGTCCCTTTTCTAACTTGAATTTTCGTTGTTATCCCCACGGTGAATTTTTTATGGAACTCTTCTTAAAAGTACTGAAATCGTTGCCAAATTCAGCAACAAAGAAGGTGGGGGGGGGGGAGAGGTTAGAGGTGTTCTCGAGAACTTTAATTCCTTTTTTTCCGGGTGGCGGAATTGGCGGTTTTCACTATTGAACATGCTTAAACCAGTGCTAGATTTTGCATAGTCAGTTTTTTTTACATAGTTTTATTTATTTATTTTTTGCATAGTTTTTCCACCCATTTTTCCGCCTACTTAGGAAAGGTCTAAAGTAATGCTAACCGTAACGATGCTGCAATGAGTCATGCTTAGTCATGTGGTAAACTCACTAGATCAAGGAGTTTTTTTTTAGCTGTTATATATCAGCTTGATCGCTTCTTATTGTTGTAAGGTGGACAACTGGTCGTCATTTGAACGCAAATTTTTTGTTTAATTGCATTTTGTAAGAAGTTTTGAAAACATTTCTTTCACGAAGAAATTCTTTATATACTATTCGTTAGATTATGGCGGTTATTTTGCTTATTCGATGAAACTGGAATGCGTTTTTATTTTTTTAATTTTTATGTGTTTTTGAATGATGCGCACAATTATATAATGCTTATGGTTAATATTCCAATTGTTGAAAAAAAAAAATTAAAGGTTTCATTGACACTTAATGGAAGATGCGACACATTCAGCGGAAAAGGCAATTGCCTATGATAAAGCGGGAAGGTATGATGCCGCCATATATTTTTATGTTGTAAGTTTTTTGTTTATTTCCAGGCGATTGTGTTTCTCTTTATAATTTATGAATTTTGCATATATTAACTGTTTCCTATTCTTAGCGATCGATTCACCCCTAATATTAGGGAAATATCAGTTAAATATGCTATAAGAGTTTTGGCTTGGCCGGTATTCGGGTTTCTCTTTCAGCACTTCTATAATTCGAACTCTCTCGATAGCTGTTTTTAGAAAGTTCTATGCATAATGATACGCCTAGGACAGTATTGTTAGATGTTTATCTGCAACTAAACTATCACTCGTACGGGCCACTTTACAGAATTTGGCATCGTAACTTTCGATGTGGAACAGCGAGCCCGGAACCACACTTAGCCCGAGCCGACTTGAGAATTTGTGTTTCGTTTAAATCCATCCAATAGGGAAGGTAGTGCATGTGGGTAATTTCTACGTCAGTATTTTAAAAATTACTTATAAATCGTTGTTACATTTAATATAGGATGCGGCGAATGGAATATTGGAACTGGTTCATCAGAATAAGGTACCACCAAATTTCGTGACCACTGCCGAAGAATATATAAGGCGTGCGGAATTACTGAAAGTTCAGCGTTGGTGCTTTTTTGTTATCAATTTCACTTTATTGATCATTGCCGTAAAAGGTATTTAAGAATAGTTGAAAAGGTCTACGAATTATTGGCGATGTGATTTTCTCAAATATCGACTGAATTTACTAGATCCGAAGAGTTTTTTTGTTGACAGAAAAGATGTTATTTTTACTGAACGTTCTATGGAGATTCGTTTTTTACCTTAGTCATCATCACAGCATCCGAGTTGTATTCGTGGGACTGATGGAGAACATGAAGACTGGGAGGGGAACATGCATAGCAAAGAGGAAGGAAACAGCGATCGATTATGATGGACTGCTGATTGTTAATAAAATAGGGCAGCAAAATTAGAAGGGGATTTGTTGTTGCTAAATTAATAAATGCTTTAGGGAGAACTAAAATTTTACAAGACGATCGACTAGTCTCCTTTCAGATCCTTTTCATATTACCGAACAAATGGTAGGTAGGAGGAGAAAAATCTCAAAGTTAGAGAAAAACCTTGAAGTTATTGAGGAAACCTTTTGTTTTGCTATATGACTAAAACGTGACAAGCGAAACCTTAAACGACTGTATGAGAGAGGGTAATAATCGGGCATCTTTTTTCTACCTAATCGTTTTGAAAGGATTAATTTCGCTACCGGAAAGATTTTCTCAGGTACATCAATGGTATCGGCAAATATCAAAAGTGTGCACCAAGTGAATCTGGAGAGGGCTGAGTTCCTTTTGTATCAGGCGTTAGATGCTGATGAAGCTGGTCGTGCATCTGAAGCAGTCACTTTATATTCGGAAGCAATCGAACTATGCCTACAATCGGTAAGTCCGTGTAGCTGAACTCAACCTTCCAGAGAGATTGCTCTACTCTTTTAACGATGTGCTTTTAACAACTTTCAGTTCCATCACAGTGAGAGAGAAGGGGAGGGAAAACAAGAACATTTATGTGTGGTACTGGCTCTTTTGTTTACTTGATTGTTTAGGTATTTAATTTTATAGGCAAACTCATGTGATACGGAAACGAGGCGGAAGTTACGGCAGTTAGCAAAAAGAGCTTTGGAGCGAGCCGAAGCTCTCAAAGAATCGTCAAAGAAAGGAGGAGACAGTGGACGCGAGCCGAGCTTAGATCTTCCTGAAGTTCCAACCGATGGTTAGACCTTTTCTAGGTTTTTTCCGTGCGATTAGCTACTTACTCATGGAGTTACTAAGGTATTTATTTAAGGAGGGGAATGATTAATATCTTGTTAAAGGCTGTGTTTTATTTTGCAGCCACTTTCAATGTTGTGGTTAAATTGTGGCTCTCGATGTGTGGTTGTCCGCGACTTTCATAATGTGAATGCATGAAAACTGTGCAATATGTTCCTATGCTGTTTTAGTGATACACGCATTGTTAAGGCGTGATTTCATAGCGGTCTATCGAGCGCATGGGTAATTGTTAACTGCTATGTTCGAAGTGCACATAGGCATATTCCCCTCCCCTGTCCCATCTTCCCTCCTCCTCCCACCTAACCCGAAGCGACCCTCCTGAAGTTCGAGAACTTTTGTGTTTGGCAACTTTTTATCAAAATTTAGGACTCAGCAGTTAGCAAGCTACTAATGACCACTCATTATTTAGTAAAGGTTGGAACTTTAGTGGTATAATTACAAGGAACGAAATTCGGTAAATTTCTGAGTGAATTGGAAAAGTAATTTGAAAGCATAGAAAAATTTGCGCTTTCAGGTAATTTTCTTTCAAAATATCTGATTTTTAGTATAAATTTTTTTCATTCCTTCAAATTCCGATCCTACCCGTCCACTACTTACTATGCTTTGAAGAGCTTCAATAATCGATGCTGAGCACTAAATCGGCTTCCACCAATATTTTGAATTCTTCAGTAAATTTGTATGCCTTCTAACAAGCAGTATCTTTGCAGAGTTGTCTCACTTAAATTTGGAAGGTCGCAGTTCAGCGACAAGTTCTGGTAGCACAACGCCGGCGATGAAACGTAGAGCGGTTGGAGGTAGTGATGATAGACTGGGGAAGGATGAGTTGGCCGTTCTGGCCACTACATCGAATATCAATGGAAGGCAATACGTGCCCTTCTTAGAAGTGGATCTGAAGGAACGTTTTGGCTATCCGGCTCCGTTCACGTACGTTCTTTTCATTTTTCTGGGTTTGATGCAATCTCTTCATTTTAGTTGTGGGATTTGAAGTTTGTAGATTGTGTCGAATTGAGTACCTTTCCTTTTGCAATGAGAGGGAAACAGGATGCAAGTTTCGAGGTTTTCGATAAGTAAATAAGCCATGCTTGAACTGTAAAAAACCACCTGGAAGAAGTGGAAATTTTATAGGCAGGTACTGAGAGAGTTGACTGTTTGGAAAGTTTCGAGGGAAGTCACCGGAAGTACAAAGCTTTTACCCGCCTTTTACGTCTTTTTTGATCAAATTAGCAAGTCACTTATAGCGCGAAAATGTAACCATTTCGTAGCATTGTTACCGCTCAAACATCATTTTCTCTATTTAGAAAGGAACTTTCACAAATCGCCAATTTGTAAGACACTCATTTTAATTGAAATTGTGAATCGCAGAATTTTTTCAAATTGGAGAAGAGGAGCCTTTATCGGTGAGTCATTTGTGCTTTGGAAATTTAGCACATTCTTAGAGCCGTAAGTGTTGAATCTTGGCGAGGCTAATCAGAAATTGTTACTTCACAGGCTTTTTTGTTCTTTAAAAGATTTTTTGTGCAGATTTATCCTACCGGATGTTAGCGATTTGGCTATTAGAATGTTTTTTTTTTCACATTCCCTCTCATATGAATTTTTAGCGGTGTGTTATTATGTTAGGAGGCAGTATGATGTTATCTACTGCATGTCAATTTCCTAGGAGACAAAGAATGGTAATTACAGTGATAGACACGGATTGTTGGCATTGGCGGAGAAGCAGAAGCAACGTCTTAAGAAATGGATGAGACCAAGCGAGATTATGCAGTCGCCTACGATTATCGAACAGGTTGATAGCGGTACTATTAAACAGGTGAGCTGTTTTTTGGGTTACAATGATGGTTCCTGGGGTTTTCTGATGATATATTGTCGACCGGGAGTTCCGTAATCAATTGCAATATGATTCTGTAATCATTATGGATCCCCTAGCGCATGATCTCACTTCTGATTTGTACTGATTATCACATTGCATCATCTTTGTCGATTTCATCCTCACGGTTGGTCATTCCAAGATCTAATATTTCATCGATCATTACAACCCGAGGTTCGCAGATTCCTGCTTGCAGATTAATTTCGTTTGCTCATTTTTTATTCGTTTTTGAAGTGTTGGTGATTGTGAAAGATCATTCCTTGCATTGCTTTAGTATTAGTGCCATATTTTGTTATTGCGTTGTCATGATGAGGTGATTATTGCACAGAGGTATAGGTTTTGAAATATAAATAGGCTTATATGAGTCCGTCTGTTGTATAGGATCCTTCTTGCTTTCGCTGAGATGCAAGGTATTTTCTGCAACAGGCGGGGAGGGGAGAGGGGGTATGAAAATGGATTACTATACAATCCTCAGTTATCTGAAGTATGTTTATTTTTCTAAAGCTTAAAGAATGAATTTAGACAGTTGTATCGGATTGCTCGTTTATTGCTTCCCTGTCAATATCGGCTCGATATGAGAGACGATTTGGTAAACGCTTAGTTACGAGGTAAATTTCATTAGTGTTCTTGAAATTGCGAATTACGGTAAACTGGTTCTAATAGTTTCTTTGTCTACGATAAGATAATTGTTTATGTAGCTCAACAAGTTCTTTATTCGTTGCGGAATATTAGAACTGTTCTTCTCCTTCCGACTTCATCTTGTTTTTTGTTGACTCTGTGACTAGCACTCTGTTCATTCATTGGATAGCTTCAATGCTATGTTACTGGAAGTGTTTCTCAAGCTACCATGTAACTTTTAACACAAATTCTGCGATATCTTATACTGAGGGGGAAGAATTGTTCTGATTGGTTAACTGTTGGTCTTTTAATTCTTTAATTCTTTTAATTTTGAAGGTTCTGTTTATTGAATGGGTTTGTGGGAATGCCTATTAATGTGGTGTATAGGAAGTTATTTTTATTGGCAGAAATGGGGATGAGAATTAACAGAAATATGAGGCGTGTTGAAGATAGAATTGCTGATGAGAGTCCGCGTTAGTTGTTTTATTAAGGATGACGTTGAAATGAAACAGTATGTCAGCGATGGTAATTGCAGTGAAAGGTTATAAGGACATAAGGGTATTTGTATTTGAAGTAATATTGCTCAAATTTTCAGCATTATATTTCCGCAGAATAAACGCGGCGAACCGATTTATAATCCATGTGGTAAATATATGGTGAAATTGCATATCAACGGAGTTTGGAGAAAGGTGTTTTATTTTTTAAGTTACTATCGAATTAAATTTAGTGTGTTTTCTTGAATTAGCTCACCTGAACGGCTCATCTCACTAATTGTGAAGAATGTGTGGTTACAGCTTGACCTCGGTTATGGTAGTAATCGGTTTAAAAAAGATGAAGCGTAAGAAGGAAAAAAAATGCTTCAGATGAAAAAGAAAATTGCAGAAAATAAAACTGTAAACCGATTTGCAATTAAAAGCGGAGATTGCGAATTCATTTGCAACTAAAAGTTGAGGTTGCAGGCGGACCTATAGTCGAAATCCAAGTTGATAGCTGAGCCGGTTTGAGGTTTGACGATCGTTTAATCCTTCCTCTCTTTTCAAAAGGATCTTTATTTTGGCCTTACTTCATGTTCAAGATTTGGAATTTTTTTTTTTTTTTTTTTTTTTTGGTATAGGGGAATAGGCTATTGTTGAATAAGGACAGTTGATATCTCCCACTGCTCAATATCTTTTACTAATTTTGGCTTTGGTTTGTATAGCGGTAGTATATGATAGAGATGGATTGATCATTGATCTGAAGGGCTTGGATTTATCTCAATCATTTTAGGTTGTTATCGACGATCTTTTTCCGATTGGTGAACACGGCGATTTTTTATGTTCGTACAGTCAAAATAGGTGAGGGTTTGAAAGATTTTTCGAGGCATACTGAACACATCAATTTTTGGACGGCAGTCTGTCTATGAGTCGTTTGATTTTGTGCTTAGTACAGATATTTTTTGTGAAAGATAAATCTTTTGATGAAAAAGCTGTTGTCACATCTCTTTTTGTTCGTAAAAAATCGAACAGAAAGCTTATAGGTTTGATTTTGAAATGTTTTCTTCTGTTTTATTTGCCATCGTTTTCTTTTTGCTTTTGCTTTATTTTATTGATTCAATTTGCTTGCTTCCTTACTATTTCAGCTATTATGTTAATTTATTTTATTTTTTACCTCTGAAGAGTTTGGATTTGAAAAACGCTATTACAGGAATGAACTATGGGTATCGTTATTGGAGAAAGCCTATATGAAGGTAATGGGCGGATATGACTTCCCTGGATCAAACTCTGTAAGCTTTGAATAGTTTTGTTGCAAAAAAATTGCGGATTTTCCGTTGAAAAGGAAATATTACTTGTTATTGCCTTATTTGCTTCGTTGCTATTTAAGTGACGTGCCGCATTTTTTTCGTTATAGGCTATATTCCCTTCCATCGATACGATTACGCATCGATTCCATAAAATCACGAACGGTTTAAACCCCCTGATTTATAGGGAAGTGAAATCGGTTGCATTAATAACGTAGTGGCTCATCCATATACAGTGATATAGTATTAGGGAATATATAGTTTGATAAGTGAATCATAGTTTCACAAATGCTCATTTTTGAATAGGTACGTTGCAAATTGATAGCTTTTGGTACTGTCGGATATAGGATGGAAGTGAAATAACTTGTTCGGATTGTATTTCAAGTTCTTTCACCTTTTTGAATGTTGCAATTTATGGAAAATGGAGTGAGAAGGAAGTGTCGACTGAAAATATAATTCTGTACTGAATCTGCGGTCAATAACGCAGTATTGGAAGAGGCTGAAGTAGAGTGACTGGGTTTAATGTGAACCGTAAACAGATGTTAAAGTCGAGGTGCGCAATTGCTTAACACTGTTCGATTTTGTCGGAAACATTTTTGTAGAAGGGGAGGGGGGAGAGGAAGGTGGATAAAAAATGTGGGATTGGATTGTGGGTGCTCTTTTTGTGTTTTTGACAGTTTACGGGGTTAACAAAATATTTAGAGCATCGATATGCATGCATTGACGGGATGGATACCTGAACGAATCGCTATTAGAAAAGATGCAAAAGATTTCGATGCTGACGCCGTTTTTGAAAAACTGTTTACGAGGTGAGCGTTACAAAGCTAGTTTCTTTGCTTCTTTTTTTGTCAAGAGATTAATTGAAATATTTGGGAAAGCAGATACAAGCTGAGAGAAATGAATCGATTCATGTTGATCTATAGGTATTCAGTTTTGATATCATATCTAATTGAGTACGATAAGGTAGTCCGCATTCTAGGTGGGAGGATTTGGGAGAAGAGGGAGGAGGAGGCTGAAGGACGCTCGATAGTGACAAAGGGTCATGAAATAGTTTTTGTCGACTATTCAGGATCTTTGGTGTCAAGCAGAGGTGGATTTCTTCTCATCCGCGACCCTTTCCCTCATGGTCATTTCACAGTACTCTTATTCGTTTATTTCTTTTCAAACAGCTCTATAAAAAAATTATTAGTTTCTTCTTTCCTACGGAAGCGAGTAGAAATGTTTATGACGCCGTAGAAATATATCTTAGCGACTGTTGTACACACTGTGCTAAAACAAAAACAATTGTTTGAGGTCCGAGCTAATCTGATTTAATTTTTTTGAGTATCAATACCCTTGGGAAGAAATTGTTGGCTTAGTCTAATAAGTTTAAAGGTTCAGTCTAGTTCACTTTTGCCAATTGGAAATAACAGGGATGAACTTTTTTAGTTGCAATCATTTTGTCCACACCACTGATTGAAAACAAAGATGGAGAGAATTTAATTCTTCGAGTTATATTATTTGGTCGTATTGAATTCGTTGTAATATTTAATTCTAAATATGGGATCAAAACAATGAGCAAAGATTGGCCGAATCAGGGTGGAAATCTAATCGCAGTGCGAGATGTAATAGAAGAGTTTTTGAGGTTTCATCAAGGACATTGTCTAGTGACATTAGCCACCGGAAAGATGTCACAGATCGATATCGAGCGTTCGGGTCTTGTTGATGCTCATGCCTATGCGGTTCTTGATCTCAGAAAAGCATTGGTGAGTTCAAGGTGATTTTAGTATGTGGGTATAAGCTGCTTTGGCTTTGAATATAGTATGAAAGCAAAGGATGACACATGAAATGAAATTTTGTGCCCGTAAATTGAATTTTTTTTCTGAAGACTTACTGTCGACTCTTTGGTGTGGCCATGATCTAATAGGAAGAGGCGAAGGAGGTCGGGATTTTGGAAAAAGGAGAAGGGAAACTTCAATGAAGGTAAGGTTGGATGGCTTAAGGGAAATTGATTAGAGAAGCTTTAATGGGAGGTAAGGTGTCTCATGTACTTTCCCAGAAAAGGGGAAAATCGAAACAATTTGACAGTTGTGAATTATTTCCATTCGTCAGGGCAAACGAATGCTCTTAGTGAAGAATCCGTGGACACATTTACGATGGAAGGGTCGATATTCTGAAAAGGATACACTTAATTGGACACCCGAATTATGTCATGCGCTCAATTATAATCCTGCAGATGCACAACAGTTTGATGATGGTATGTATTAACAGTGTTATTTATTATCGGTTTTAATTATCATTAATCTATTCGTGAATATTGCTTCGGGAAGGATTAAATGGTCATTTGCATTTGTCATGCACAGTTGGTTCAAGCATTTTAATGAACGGTAAGGCTGGTTGTTGGGATCTATTTGTGAGGTATTAAGTCTCTGAGAAAGTTTCACTAGGGAACTGAATGAGGAGAGCGAAGATTTCTATCTATGAAGCCAACAGCTTAAATAGGAATTTAGTTTGGTTATTGCCTATGAGAGATCTTCTGCTTGAAAATTGGCTATGGAGGGGGGGGAGGGAGCGAAATTAGTATGAAAACCAAGGAGGGTATCACGAACTTTGTGGATTTCGACAAGAAAATAAGCGGAATTCAATCTAAAAACAGTGGCAAATCGTTCACTTTTGAACAGTCCGTTTCGAATATCTATCTGTTCGTATTTCATCGCCGAGGAGCTGGTAAGGCATTTGGAACGTAAACCGAAGGGGGTGACGGCTTCTGTTGCCCTCTCGAAAGGAATATCTCAGACCTCAAGAGAACTATCTTCCCTTGTCGTTTTAAAAAGATTATCTCCATTGTGAGCTCTTCTGGTTAGCACTATGCTGAGAAATTGAAAAAGTGTTCCCTTCTCAATGTATTATTGCATGAATTTTTCATGCTGTTCAAGTGAACCTATAATTCTATTTATTCACCCAAATTGCTCGTTTCATAACTTTCTGGCTAATGTTTAATTTTTTATTAAAGTACGAGGGTACCTTACTCCATATTGAACTCATAAAATTTAGGCATCCTTCTTGAAATGTAATATTATCAGGTGTTTTCTGGATTGATTACGAATCGGTATGCCATTTCTTTGACGTTTTCTATGTGAACTGGGATCCATCAATATTCAAGCATACGTATGGTCTACATGCGTAAGTATTTCCCATGTTGTTCATCATACTTTCTCCTTATGTCATCTTTTATTTTAATTGTGAACTTTTCAGTATAACTTTCAGGCTTGAAATATTTTTATTGTGTTGTATAGCTTTAGTGAATGATGGCAAAGAATTTACAAGGAAACGATGCATTTTGCATGACTGACGTTCACTCCATAATATTTAGTAATGTAGAGTTGGCAGCGGTTGGTTGAGATGGGTTGCCGATGGAAAGCTCGGCTTTTATCTTTTCAAGCGTGAAGAATATTGAATTGTATGATTTTTAATACTCTGAGTGCTCATTTCAGAATGTGGTCGGCGGGAGTGGGCCCAGTGAAGGATCTCTATACTGTAGCTGACAATCCACAGTATATATTGGAGGTGAATAATAAGAATGGCTCGTCAGGGGTGTGGATTTTGCTGACACGACATATAACCGATAAGGTGAGCTGCTAATAAGGTCTTTAAACTCTGATTGTTTAAACTTCTTTTGCTTACAAGTCGACTTCTTTAGGCATTCATTCAAATGTACTGTTATCTCGGGGACTAGAGGGCGCAGCTGAAGTAACAGGGAAGGTGGCTTAGTTCCATTTATGCTGAATGTCTAAAGAAGTTGTTTGAATGATTCGAGAATGATGCGTAAAGTGCGAACATAATTGTGTTGTATAATGTATGTTGCTTTCAAGAAAACGAGTTGCTTTATGAAGATATGAAAGTTGATGGGAGTTATAGGGTCTTTGTTGCAGACTGATTTTGCGGACAATAGGGAGTTTATCACGGTGATGGTCTACAAATCGGGCAAGAAGGTTTATCTCCCTTGTAAGTGATATCGCATTTCTTTGTTGTTTCTTCTTTTACCTGCGATTACTGTTGGATCGAACCAACGTCTATGTGATGTAGGTTGTAGGTTGGCTACAAATGATGATTATTCGTCCTGTTCTGGCATCGGCATTTTACCTATGAGAGAGTTCATTAGGCTCAGAATTATTGCATCCGACGAATTTTTGAGTCATTATGGAGTCTTTTTTGTCCACGTGGGTACTGTCTTTTTATAAAGAATCCACTAGAGACACTTTCTGCGCCATTGGCATATGCTCTCGTAAGACTTCGTTTTGTTCATTTTTCAGATCGCACCACGTGGCATCACTAGATTCTGACCTAAATCTTCTTATTTTTTAATTTAACATTTATTTGTAGCTAGCAGCACCTTTTGTGTCAAACAGAACTGTATGAGTATGTCAACCGTAAAAATTTTGCCTTGGGGGGAAGCAGTAATATCTGTTCATAAAGTGCCCTTTATTATGAATTTTATGCTGTGAAGTTTGTAAACTTATTCGAAGGTTGGAAAGGGATAAAGGATTTTTGATTTTTTTCGCTTAAAAGTACAAATATTTGGCAGAAAAATTAAACGCAGACGAATTCTTATTAGGATGCATATTTTATCATACTTTTCTATGTTAGCAATTTTTTGCGTTTCAGTTGATCCGAAACCTTTAATGGAGCCGATTCGTATCAATAGCCCACATTATCTTTGTCAGATGATCGTCAAGGAGGCAGGTGTGCAGAAGTACACTCTCGTTGTTGCACAGGTTATTTTAAATCATTTTTTTCTTTGTTTGAGGTGTAGACGGTTAGAGGTGAGTATAAGACATCTTTGATTGATGGAAGGTTTCAGCATAAAACGCCATCCTTGACGACTTAAGCAAGAACACTCCTCACGGATCGACAAATTGTTACGGGGTAAGATGAGATAACTCTGAACAATTCATTTTACATGGAAATCGTTAGAATGCGTTGAGAGATTACAAGAAGAGTATCGGAAAGAGCTTTATAACTGTTTAGGTAGTTCGAGTACATATTTTTGTTGTAATCATAATTTATTGACATGAAAATATGATTATTTAAATATATTTAGCGGCTGCATTTTATATAGAAGTATTTATGATTTATTTTTATTTATACAATGAAAATTTTGAACGATTGCAGCATGAGAAGATGAATACTATTTACTATACGTTGAGAGTATACTCGACTACGGAGTTTCGCCTTCACAAAGTCAAAGTGCCATATATAGTGAAGAAAAAGGTTTTAATTTTGGTGATTTTTATTAAATTCGTATAGTTAAGGTATATTTCAATTTTTTTCTACGAGAGATGCATATGGGAAGGGTCTTTTTCATGGCTTTCATTTCTTACCGCTTTTCTCCATCGTTTTTTGATTTAAGGTCATTGTTAGATGCCAGATAGAACTCGTTGCTGACTTCCCCTTCTCTATCTTACTTCGCCATTATTCCTCTCCTCTTTCGGTCTTTTCTGAGCTTACTAGTTCTTGGAAAGAACCTGTGGGAGGCTTTCTTGAAGGATGCGTTGATGGGTGAGGATAACTGGTCAAGTAAATATGACATCATGAATACGGATTTTGGTCAGTACTTACTGCCTTTAAACCTCAAAACTTATGCATATATGTATGGAATTTAGGAAATAGGAGAGTGGAAAGGCAAGACGGCTGGTGGTTGTGGGAACGGTCCGAGCAGGGAAACCTACAAGTATGTTTACTTTTTATTTGAAGAGGCTTTTTTCTTTTTTGTTCATTTATTAGTTCATGTAGTATGGCCTAGTAGCAGCTAGTTGACTCGCTTATTTATTTTATTTATACGTTTGTTTATTTCATCCGTACAAGACATTAGACAATAGCTAGCCTTTATGTCACATCACAGATTTCATTTATCGTGTAGATCATATAAATTGAGCAGCTGCCTTGCATGCACCTAGTCGACCTCAGCCACACTTTAGTTTTTTAGATTTTTGCGCGTATAGTTGATTCCTCTAATGCGGTTATAGGTAGCGACAGTAACTATATTATCAGGAAATGAGCCTCGATTTTTTCGCTTTTCTTTCTACGAAGTGATTAATTTCACTGCGATAATATCTTGCATTGAGATCTCGATTGTGACATAAGAATTTGATGTGATTGTATGCTTAATCAGAGTAGTTTTGATTCTCTGTCTATACGATTCAGGCAAAATTTCATTGGATCAGCATCTAAGATTAAAGGTCTTCATTCATGGTCAACTTTGATAAAATACTGACTTTGAATTGCAGAGTTGGGAAAATATTGTAAAACATATGAAAATATGACGTGGGTAATGTAGCTGTTGTTTTGCTTATAGAAACAATCCGATATATAATATTTCGTTGGATGAGGGCAGTGATGAGAACGAGGTTTTCGTTGAGCTAAAGGGTCCGAAGCAATATAGTGTTGGTTTCGAAGTGAAACAAATATCGTCCCCAAGAAACAAACCATTCGAAAGGCGTGATTCGGGAGCATTTAGGTATGGAATATATATTTGCTTCAACTTCATTTTTAGATTTTGCAGTTCTTCGGATGATATTGTTGACTTACGCTCTTATCCTTGAGTATCGATGAACTTCCATGAAATTCCCGAAAATGCAGCTAGGATCTCTATTAGACGTGGGGGGGGGGGGCACTGCCAGTGAAAGGAGTATTTTGCAGCTTCGGGGTCTCGAAATTGCAGCTTTCATGAGAGGGAAATAGAACTATGGAGAAGTTTTTTTCGGGCTGCAGCAGAGTATACGCCCAATAAGGAAAATATTTTCGAATACTTCGCGCACAGAAGAATTGCATTTGTGTGAGAGCGGGTGTCACGACTTCAGGATAGCAACGTTTTGTTAAGAGATGTCTGGGATTTAGATTTGACGAAACGGCGGACAAATAGGTTTTTTCCTTTGATCCAGTTCAGAGGACGTCCGATTGATGCTTATGTGCACGATTATCGTGATTTACTTCGTGAAAAGGTAGCCACTGTGGAGCAAGATCCACTCATTGGGGACCTATCGTTTATGTAGCCCATCAGGTTTCTATTTCGGTCGAAAATAGGGATGGGGTGTCTCCGGTGAGTAATTGTTGTTCGACTTGTTTCTATTTGCAGACCGGGTTATACGATTTTGGCGCTCGAATCGGTTCCTGCCGGAATTTATTCGATACAACCAATGACTTTCTTGAAGGATCAAGAGGGTCCATTCTTCTTAACTGTTGAGGCTTCATGTACCTTTACCATGAAAAGAGTTCAATAGCAGTATAAGCAGGTGCATGTGTGCATATCGTCATGAATTCAAGAAATTGCTTTCATTTATAATCCTAGACCTTGATTCCTATTGCGATGGAGCGAATGAGGTGAGGGATGATCGTCGACAACCGCAACAATCGTACGGATTGTCGTTCTGTTAGCATAGTCCTTTCTCTTGAGATTTTTTAAAGCGGCCATATCCTTCCATTTCTTATACTTTTTTGGCTAGCGGTTTGGTGTGGTTTTGTTCTAACCGAACTCCTCAAGTAACGGAAGTGTTTAATCACCGGGATTACTATGCTTATGCAGTTTTTCTTGCTTTACTTGATGTTTCTGGTTCTGGCTCACGTTCCTTTCCTGCTTCCATTTGTCTCAAAAGTAAGTATTAATATTCGGGGGGGGGGGGGGTTGTAGGATGATCTTCGTTATAAAATTGATGCGGGTGAGGCTGTGCTGTGCGGCGTTCTTTTTTAAATGAAACTGAAGAAAGGAAAGGGAGCAAGAGTTTCGCTTTTATTTCTATTGCTTTCATGACATTTTATTGTTTGTTCAAGTGTTCCTTGCCTTGATGTGCCATTTGGGTCTTCACATACTATTAAGTTGTTAGTTTTTGAATGAAAATTAAGCAAGAAAATATAATCGATTTATTTTTAATTACAGGTCGTTTTTTGTATTTTTCAGGTTATATATTATAGATTGCTATTAAAAACTTGACAGTCCTTTATCGTTGTTAATTTTTATACTGCTTCAACTTGCTATTTAATTTGTATACTGCATCAATTCGGCATTCCTATCTCTTAAATTATTGAAAATTATTCCATAAATGTGGCTATATTTTCGTTATATTATCGAAAGTAGTTTCAATTTTATGTGATTGGCGACTTGTTGTCAAATACTAAATCGGTGAATGTTTGATAAGGTATTCTTTTTGGCAATAAAATATTGCAAGATAAAGCAATTGGCAAGTTGCCAACAATTCGATTACTTGCGCTCATTCCGACAGCTTTGCTGGTACCGTTTCAGAGTTGCATAGTAATAACAGATCGAGTTAACTAAATAATTTACGATGTACTATCATCGAAGATGTTTTTATACTTTTTTATTTTAGAGAACAACAGCATTTAATTTTCTGTTCCCATATACGCATCAATTGCTTCTTCAGATGAAAGCGGATCGATCTTTGCTACTCTTATTTTTCGTGCAATTAAAGTTTCTCTATGAAGAGGAATGAATGAATTATAATTGACAGTAGTAGCAATATTCTCAAACATTTTAATGCACATTTGAATCTTATGCACTAGTTGGTTTCTTTCCTATTGTGTTGTTATTTGAACGAAGCGCTATGACGATCCCAATATGATTGATCAGAAATAATACATACGGCTTTAACGGCATTTTTTTGTTGTTTTTTTTTGTGCTCAATAAGAAAGGAGGATATTTTAATATGCGGCTATCTTGGTGATCTATATGTTGACTGCGTATACATTAATGCCACAATCATTAATTTATGGTGTTCTTGGAGTTTGAAGCGTTATATTCGCTGACGCCTTTTTTGCATGAGTAAATCCTAGTAGAGGTGATTTGAGATTTTCCCCTTCTTGTTCCAATTGCCTCAGTAATTCTTCTCATGCATTTACAGTTGACACCAGTTTTGTATCGTTAAGGAAGCTTTGTAAATTTACTGTTGTGACGGCTGGTTTCTCGTAGTTTGACCTCTGCAGATATACCATCTAGCTGGAGCTGTTTTCAGTTATATTGTAGCCCTGAACGACAACTATTCTGAAGCCTTCAAATCAAGAAAGCCAATAGTTCAGACACTGTACTTTTGACGAATGATCGATCGCAGTACTGAAAGTTTTCTAAGTTCCAGTTCAATCTTTAAAACTTCCAGAGAATTTTTTTGCGTTGATCTGCAGCGAAGTAGTATGATTGCTTACAGAGTGGGGAGGGAGAGGAAGAGGAAAAGGAGGAGGAGGAATACGGGTTCCTCGTAGATTCGAGCAACTTTCCTTATTATTGCACTCGAAGGCAAGATCGTTATAAAATTGTAAAAAGTTTAAAAACGAAGTTGGCAAATTGCTAATTTCATTCTTATAATTTTTTTTCTTGTTAATCCCTTATGTTTTTCATCAACTGCAAGTTTTCATCTCGTTCCAAGCCTAACTCAAATATATGTGTGGTTCCGCTCCGACCCGGGGTTTTCAGGATATTCCTGAATTTTTTTAATTTTCGGCCATTACTTTTTTTCCGAATGAGCGCAGAGAGGGGCGCGTAATGCCATTCGACGTCCCAGTCGATTTGCTTTCCAACGATCCATAATAACATGCCTAGCCGATCTCTACTCGAAATATTGGAAGACGCATTCGGCGACGGGATAGTACACTGAAAAGAAAGAGTCAGAAAAATGACATTAACCGCGTTCATAACTCCATCAGTTCTTGATGGATTTGGATGAAATTTTTTTTATTCGATTCAATATTTAATTCTCTTTCGAACGACGTATACACTTTCAGGATCAGCTGCAAGAGTTCGTGAGAAAAAAATTAAAATTAATTTTACGATGTAATTTAATGGAGAATGGATTTTTTCCATACCAACAACCGCATCCAGATCAAAGCAAGGGGTCAAGGGGGGCGGCAGCCCCCTTGCGGGGAGTTCAGGGGGGTGGAGCCCCCTGACCTTATATTAGTACTATAATAAAAAATATACAGTTAATAATTTCGTATCGTCACTTCTTCCTGCGATCAGTATAGGTTCTATTTGTCTCTTCTTCCTGCATTTTTTTAAATTTTCATTCCTTATTACAATATTATTAAAGGCTATCTATTTTTTATATTCATCTTTTTACGGTTTGTTCAGTTTAAAAAATAAATTTTGTGAATTTTCTATACAAATGTACTGTGTTGGAGATTTCGGAATTTTTTTCTCGGCAATCTTTGGGCCTGTGGAGTTGCGGTTTGATTTTTTCGACACAACTTTGAAAGCTCTATCAAACAATATATAGCTTGTTATATTTCCGGAGAAAAGATGAAAACCAAATCCAACGGCCAGAATTCCTGAAATCTCGATTTTTGCAATTTAGGGGGTTCTCGTCCTTGGCCGCTGTTTCATGTGGGGCTAAAGGACCTTCTGATTTGTGATCAGCTCGCCGAGACTTCCCAACGGTATATGGAATTCCACTTGAGGACAAATACGAGCCGAGAAAAAAGATCCCAAAAATTGCAATTTTTCAACCGTAAGGGGGGGTAATACAGGGAAATTTTGAAAAAAATATCTTTTGTCGCCGATTTCGATGATTTTAATATCAAACGATAGAGCTCAACGAGCTGATCATAGATATGTTCGTTGTTTGCTGTCTTATGTTATAGGAAGGAAACTATAGGTGCGGGAATGTTCTATTTTTATACAAATGTACTGTGTTGGAGATTTCGGAATTTTTTTCTCGGCAACGGTTAGGCCTATGGAGCTGCGGTTTGCTTTATTTCATACAACTTTGAATATTCTATCAAATGATGTATACTTTATTATACTTCGAAAGAAAAGTTGAAAATCGAATCGACCGGCCGGAAATTCTGAAATCTCGATTTTTGGAATTTAGGGGATTCTCGTTCTCGGCCGCTGTTTCATATGGTGTTAAGAGACCTTTTGATTTGTGATCAGCTCGTCGAGAGCTCTTCAACGGTATATGAAATGCCGCCCGAGGACAAATATGAGCCGAGAAAAAAATCCCAAAAATCGCAATTTTTCAACCGTAAGGGGGTAGGTAGTACAGGGAAAATTTGAAAAAATATCTTTTGTCGCCGATTTCGGTTTCTTTGGTATCAAACGATACAGCTCGATGAGCTGATCACGAATATGTGCATTGTTTGCCTTTTTATATGTAAAGATGGAAATTATAGGTGCAGGAATGTTGTATTTTTATGCAAATGTACTGTAATTGATATTTGTGACCTTTTTTCTCGGCAACGGTTTCAGGTCTTTTATTCTGTTCCGCAGAACATGCCGAGACGTGTGATACGTGGATCCTCGTGAAATCCCAGCTAGTAACATTCAAGGAAGATCAACAATAACGGTAGCGTTTGGGTGATAGATTTAGCGGGCTTTGTGAGAGTCTCGCAGCGGATGGTCGACCATCTCAGGGACTTACAATTTATAAAGCTTAAATACCCTATCATTATCACGGGAATATTACAAAATTTGTAAAAGAAATTCTACATTGGTGGTCAGCGTTTTAGGTTCAGTATTTGTATTAGTAATCGGAAGAGTAATAAAACGTGAAGAATCTTCCAGAATAATACTTTCTGATAAAATAGGCGATTCATTGCATTATAATGTCAATAATTTATGCGTGAAACTTATAGAAATAAATTGCAATGAACGACTGCATTGCAGAAGTATAAAATTGCAATGAAAAACAGATTATATAGGTAGCATCATAAAACAACTCAAAGTATAGAAAAATAATATACGCCACAAAAATAAAACATAGCCAATGAAAATATACTATAAAATAAAAATACAACAAATGAAGCTGCGAAAAAATTGAAATCAGGAGCCCAGCCTTTTAACAAGCTTTCCGGTGAAAAGCTCTGGTGAGCTATCTGTTTTTGTACCGTACAGGGAAATGTAACTTATTTCACAAACGAAGTCCCTCCGTTGACTGCTGCAATATTGTGTTTGCAACATTGGTACCTCTTATTCTCTCTCTCCCTCTCTCTCCCAAAAAAACTCGCCCACACCTTTTCATTTCGAACATACGTTATTCAAGAAAATAGTTTCCACAATAGATGCAATGCCTTCTTCGACAGTTCCGAGATTAACTCAGATTCAAGTGAGGAGGTAGCTATAAATAAGGAGAAAACATTAGCGAAAAGATAAAAATAAAAGCATATTTAGAAAAAAAAATGCGTAGCTTATCAACATAAGCCATCTCTTTTCTTAATAAGTTGATAACGAAATTAACGATAAATGTATCACTTAAAATTGCAGCTCTTTGGTTGGAGGAGATATTACAGAAAAAAAAAAGGAAAACTGGTAGAGATAAAAAAGGAAGAGAATAAGAGGACGATACGATAGTAGATGAAATATTTAATTGCCCTGTACAATAGCAATGAGACAATCTCGATATGCACCAGAGCAATCCGATCGAATAGCCTCAACGAGAGTTCTCCCATACTGTTTTGGGTATTCCTCACGGATCAGTGCAAGATCAAATTCCGATCTGGATACGATAAGTCGAATCAGTTCACTATCTCTTGTTCCCAATCCCTGAAAGGTCAATATATGGCTAAACTATTAGACTTGAATAAACAAATTTGATATGCTCAACTATTGTAATATATTCGAAGTAATGGACTAAAAAGTACTTCGATTTTCTTGAGCAATAAATACGCTTCAATCAGAGAATATTCGAACCTAATAGACAAGACAAGAAGGTATTTATAATGATACCTAAAAAACTTTGGAATTTTCGAAATGTTTGATAAAGTGTGGCGACTTTCGGGATCAACGATGCAGGTGGTGATAGGCGAACACATCATTCAATCAGCCAATTTATACGTACTCCATCTTGTCTGTGATGAACAATGGAAAATATGCAATAGCCTAAACCCGTTCTATTCACGAAAAAAAAACACGGTGGGTGATGTAAAACATTTCAATTGCTCCCTTATTTTCACTACTCTCATCTTTGAAACTTTTGGACACAATTCTACAAAAAACACTAAGTCCCATTATGAGCGGAACCTGACAGCGTTTCCTTGTCAGCCATTGGCAGGGACAGTATATCCGATGCTTCTTTATCGTAATGTAGTTCGAATGAACGGTTTGGCGAGAAATCGTTAAGCGATGACATATGCTTTCATAAGGCTTCACAGTTGCTACCACCTTACAAATGTAGCTTTTGCCCTAAGCGCTACAGCTTGACTTCTAACTTGACCTGTAACTTTTTTCTGCATGTATCAGTCTTATCGCTTCACTAAGATCAGCGTTTGGTATCGTTTGACGGATCCGGTAATTGTATGGCTGATCACTGCCGCATCAAATAAAACTATATTACAACTACTATCCCACCTAGTAATAGTAGTAAAGATAAAAAATTCTAATCATAGAGCCATAAAGCAACACTACCTTCATTGTATCATAGAGACGACGTGCAAAATATTTCGGTGGATTACGAATACACTCAATAAGTGTTAAAAATCCTTTCTTCGCATCACCACTAAATTCGCTCTGCAAAGCATTTATGTCGTTCCCAACTTTATCAGCAGCCAAGCAAAAAAAAACGTTATGTCTGTCAAAGATTTAATGGGCTCTAACCTACCTGTTTCAGCGTACATGAAATAGCCTTCAAGAACAATAGGTTATTTATTTATGACTCCCTCCCCCCCCCCCTCTTCCCCATCCATTTCATCATTGACAAACCTAGCCAACCATGCTGCGCACTATTTTCGCCTTGACTGCTATAAGACAGAGCCGAAATATATTTTAAGCCAGAATGTGCATAATAAACACTAGAAATCCTCTGAAGTTCGCTTATTTTACCAGTCATCCATTTAAAACATAACTTTTTTTAATGTTCAGAAGATAAGTCATAATATCTCATATGAAATCGTTTCATTCTCAAACTTCGTTAAGGATTAAATTAACCATCCCTTCTCATCAGAAAACCCTAAGAAAACTGACTTGTTCAAAATTTTTTGCTTTGCTGTTGCATCCTATCTCAACTTTAAGATAACTACCCTTCCACCCTTCCTCTCTCCAATGACCACCTCCAAATACGTTGTCGAATTTATAGGCTCGGTAGTTTTACTCCAGATAATATCAAAGCCATAATTCCAGACTTTCACTCTTCAACAACATCACATAATTCATCCGGGTTTGCATCATTTAACACAGCATTTATTATTGCAACTCGAATTATCCAAATCCACAACAAGATCTGATGCGAAAGTGGTGCATATGGTCATTTCTAGCAAACTATCATCGTTAACAGCTTTTCCTTCTATTATCAGACGTCTCCAGTACCATCATTTCCACTTATATTTCTGAACGTAACGTTCTAATATGAAATAAAATATTCCCGGAGGGCAATATCACAAAGCTTGAAGTACTTCGTTATCCAATCAAACATCAAAACGCTAAAGAATAAAGCTAGAAGCAAAGCAAACAGAAATTGGCATCAGAAAAACAAAATCAGACCTCTATAGCTTTTTCGATATCATGACCACGAAGTGCACTGTACTCGTTGAACACCAATCGTAGTTGACTAAAATTCTCTGTTACGAGTATCGACGTAAATACCGCTTCATCGGTACCCCATTTCTTCTCGCCAGCTGCATATAGCTTCTCTGCTTGCTAAACAAAAAATAAACTATCAGACATGAAAAATAAATAAATAAAACTTGTTCAGATAAAAAAAAACTTTTCGAGATATTCGAAAGAGCTAAAAATATTTGAGTAGGGAAAATATTTTTGGAAGCTACTTTAGCAAAGGAAATATCTATAAGTAAAAACTTCAATTCAGCAAAACACAATTTCAATAATTCGCCGAAGATATCATATCCGGGAACCTTGAAATTTTTCATAAAAGCTAGAAAATGGAATAAAAACTATTGAATCTTTTAATAACGAACATAACCTTGACTGTCCTCAAACGCTCATTTCATTTGTCGCTTCGCTAGAAATCACTCTACAGGTAGTTCTAAGCGAACAACGTTTTCCTGTTTCCTACGATCCCGCAAACAACCAACAATAAAGAAAATAAACAATTCGGTCGCCACATCCAAAGAAATGCTCGAGCTTGACCTCTCAGTGACCTGAATGATTCTTTCAACAAACAAAGGAAAAGTAGACTTCAGAAAAACACTGCTTTCTGCAACTAGATTTTTACCTCGCGTGCCTTCTGAGCGTTGATGACGTTGCTCTCATCTCGTCTAGCCTGAAGTAGCGCAACCAATAATCGTTCGAAATCACCCGAAGTATCCCACTTCACTGCACTCTCAAGCGATCTGTGGAATTCACCTTCGTAAGCCACTTTAATGGCATTGAGCTGATCATTAGAACGTGTGCAAATCACATCGATTAATGCTTGCTCATCCGTTCCAAGACCCTTAAAAAATCACGTTTCTAGTCTTAGAATGAGATATGAAATAAGGAAGGAGGGATGAGATTTGTTTAGCTAATCCAATAATTGAAGTACGATATTCTGGCCGCTGCAGACATTTGCCTCTCCATATTTTACTAGAATTAGGTATGCACGAAAATATAAGACACAATCCAAATCACTACCTATATAAAGCCCTTCCTTCTCAGCAAAATCTCATCCCGTTCTTTAATAATTCGAACGCCTTTTTCTACTTTATACTCGAAACGCCGAAGACCAATATCTGTCTCGAAGGCGAATTTATCTTAAAAAAGAGCAGATATACGGAATGAAAAATTAGCCCTTTATTCGTGGGGTTAGGCAATCTTAAAAATAGTCCGTACTTTTCTGGAAAGTGCATGCATCACTTATAAAATTTGCTTAAAACAGCGATAGAATGAGAAATTATATACCTCCCCTTGGGATATCGCCATCCTCAGGGGCAAGGATCTCATAACTGACAAGGAGATTGTCGGGTACAAACAGGTTTAACGATTCAGCGAAATTCATTTTGATCCTTTTTTCTCCTATCAAGCCAAGCTTTTTCAGTACAATTAAAACAACTCGTAATAGTTCCATACAGCAAAAATTACTCCACCGGTCACGACAACAAGCGGGACTTACGCAGATCGCTTTATGTAGATGTCGGGAGTCATAAACCGCAGGTGAGAGCATAAGCGCAAGGATGACCTCCTCGAGGTCACCATGTAGTTCGCTCTTGAGATCGTGCATCAAGCGTGTGCCATATTTTGCAGCATATTCGGCAGCCACCTAAATCATTCGATGATTTAACGAACCAACTCAGAAGAAACAATCAAAATATTTTCATTTCAAAAGCAGAGCTGATTTTATGAGTGCCTTTAAAAGCAACAAAGGATAGAGGGTAGAAGAGAAAAGAGAGTGAAATTTGCCGTTCTAATTCCAGATCAACTTCCAGCAACAACTTATGAAAAGTACCTACTTCTAAATATTCCAAAAAAAAAAAAAAAATAGAAAATGAAATTAAAAGAACGAAAAAATGAGGAATAAAAATTTCTCTTCGATAGTACTAATGAAAAAAAAAAAATCCAGTTGACTTACGATTTGTCGCTGAGCATTATTGATACGTGTCAGGTCTTGAACAATTTTTTGCTTATCACATCCCAATCCTTTCATCGCTTTTTTCAAACTTTCTGCCGTTTCGTCGGCATTAAAATTCGGCTGTGGACGAATTGTTCCAAAGAATTGTTGTTGAAACATCTATAATTAGTCAACTGTCATCTAATAATCGTCATAAATTTGCATATGAGCACTCCCCCCCCCCCCCCCCCCCCACCACCACCATTGCATATCCCCACAATTCCCATTTCGTCATAATCATCCCCGCAGTAAATGGTGCAGGATTCCTACACGAACAACCATCCTTCAGATGTATCATAAAATCGTCAAACTTTATAGCAATATAGACGAGATGGGATAATCCCTTCCATTTATGCATATTTTCTTAATGGTCTAGTTGTCAATCAATAATGGCAGTACTATAGGTAACGAGTGGAGGATAATGAGGGCAGGAGGGGAAGGGGAGGGGATAAGGTTGTGCAGCACAAATTTTATGCTATATAGTAGGCTCTATTAGAATAAATCTTCCATGTCTAAAGAAAAATCGCCTTTAAATGAATGAAAAATTGACCTGAAATCAACCCGTTGATTAAACAAGGCGTTCACTACTGCAATTCCCCAATCAATTTTAACGAAAAACTAATAAAAATTTTGTAATGAGAGAAAAACAAATTAAAAGGGAATGCCGACTCTCTAAGCTATCAAACTCATAGCGATAAGGGTTACTGATTAATAAAAAAATTTTTTTTTCATTTTCTATATATCCACTTATTCCTCGATTTTTTTATAACATATATCTTCACCTCCCCCTTTCCGAATAGTTCGTTTATGATAATTCGTTTATAATTTTAATGCATCAAATGTTTCTAAAAAAAAAATTTCAATCTATGATTAGCCCTCATAAAATGCGAAAAAAAATTTAAAAATGTCTTTTTAAATCGCCGATTTTCGTCGGTTAAAACACCTAATTCCCGAACCTTATCTCATGATCCACAACACAACCACCCAGGATGTGGATAAATTCAAAATTATCTCAATCGAAATAAAGAATCACAGTTCCATTTATTGAGTGAGAAATTCCCATTTTTTGAGAATTTTTCAATTTTATTCAAAGGCGATACAAGAATTACATGTTTTATTATTATTAATGGGTATTACTCACAAGCGTATGCCAAAGATATTTTTACATAAGTTTTATGATTTGTCTAGTTGGCGGAATCGATATATGTGTCGCTTAGAGCATTTGGATCGTTGCCAAATTCATTTCTATATTCCAACCCCCCCTCGCCGCCCACCCCCCCCCCCCCCTCTTTATCACCTCTCTTCCTTGTCTCCACTTCCGCTTTCCTCCTTTAAATTTCGCTTATTCAAAAATAATGAGAAAATTTTGCGATGATTTGAGTGCTTTTAGAATTATTCAATGAGTGCGTATTTCAATGCTTAAGTAAATTAATACTCAATGTTTACTATTGTTCATCGGTTTTTTGAAGCGATCGTTTTCAATATTTTATTTCAGAATTTTAAAACCAAAAAAGAATAGTAATTTAAAGTGTTGGTATGCGTCGTTCAAGTGGTGGTGGATTGGAACGATTAGCTTGCAAATCGGATCCACGTTTAATTCCAAGAATACGAGACGTAAGTTTTTATTTCAATATTTGTTTACTTTTAATGGTGATATTTATGTTGTATTTCATTTTCTGCTTTAATCGTTCAGAGTTAGAATTCTCTTAGAAATGGGAATCTTCATATAGTTAAGGATAATACTATAATAAGGGATATTATTGCTGTTTTACAATTAAATGAAGTGAGATTTTGATTATGAGATAATAAATAATAATATAGAAGAGAGATAGGTGAATAAGGGACTAGAATGTTCTGATGCTTTTTGAGATTATCAGGTTAAGATTATATATGAATTTACTTTCAAAATTACCAAGTTAATATCAAATTTTTAATGGATATTTTTAATGACTAGCAACTGTGAACAGTGACATTTTTTGTTCACTGGCTATAAGTTTGCGACCATAAGAACTTCGTTCCGTAGTGTTCCAATATGGCTTATGGGCAATATTCAAAGCTTTAATCAACTGTCAAATTTTAAATTGCTTCATTTGGAGACTGGCATTCTCCAAAGTTTATTTCCTAGAGGTCAAAGCTTTAGCTGTGTGCACTTTCTCTATTCGGAAAGGAAGAGGTGAGGATTTATGTTATAAAAAATTCGAGAAATGGGTGGATATATAGAAAATGAAAAAAAATTTTTTATTAATCAGTAACCCTTATCGCTATGAGTTTGATAGCTTAGAGAGTCGGCATTCCCTTTTAATTTGTTTTTCTCTCATTACAAAATTTTTATTAGTTTTTCGTTAAAATTGATTGGGGAATTGCAGTAGTGAACGCCTTGTTTAATCAACGGGTTGATTTCAGGTCAATTTTTCATTCATTTAAAGGCGATTTTTCTTTAGACATGGAAGATTTATTCTAATAGAGCCTACTATATAGCATAAAATTTGTGCTGCACAACCTTATCCCCTCCCCTTCCCCTCCTGCCCTCATTATCCTCCACTCGTTACCTATAGTACTGCCATTATTGATTGACAACTAGACCATTAAGAAAATATGCATAAATGGAAGGGATTATCCCATCTCGTCTATATTGCTATAAAGTTTGACGATTTTATGATACATCTGAAGGATGGTTGTTCGTGTAGGAATCCTGCACCATTTACTGCGGGGATGATTATGACGAAATGGGAATTGTGGGGATATGCAATGGTGGTGGTGGGGGGGGGGGGGGGGGGGAGGGCTTAGGCTTATCGGCGCTGTTGACTTATCTGTTGTATCCAACGGTAAAGTGACATTCATCCTTTTCGTTAACGTTTCTTGGCATCCACTGCAATCTTTAATTAGAAAAAAAAAAAAAAAGAAACTGATAAGTACTGAAGAATGTATTATATAAACTCAACTAAAACCTCCTAGAGTTATTGATCTCTGAGGATTTGAAGAGTCATTATTGTTGGGTTGTATGATATCCGCATTTTGCAATATCTCTTCAACTAAACAATTTCATGAATACATTAATTAAAGGAATGTAATTTTTTTCAGTTGAAATCCAATGGGGAATATTTGGATGCCGAAGAACTTGCTTATGATTTGCAACAAAAATACCCGTTAGTGTTGATTTTATATATATATTTTTTTGACGTTGTGAAATTACTAGAGAAATTTTCAAAAAAATTCTTTTTACTGTCATTATTTCAGTTAAATCTTTTGTTGAAAGAAGTGATAACAGTAGCATTTCTCTTGATTTTGTGAAATTGCATAGTAATTTATTTTTTCGATAATACCGCTAGTTAATAATTCTCTAGGATTAGTGTTCTTTTCTGCTTTGAGGGAATGATAATGGTCCTGGAGGAGGGAGGGGAAGGGGAGAAGTGGAGGAGAAGAATGGAATTTGCTACATTTTGCGGGAAGAGCAGAGAAAAACATGAGGGATGCTTGTAGTCTTGGATACTTAACAATTGTGCACGAAACATCAGGAATATGGTTTTCGTCGGAGGGTCAGAAAAAAGCCGCTCATGTCAGGCAGTCTTTAAATCAATCGTTCCTTGAATCTTCAGCGAGTATAGCCGTCGCAAGTTTCGGGCCTTTGTACGATTGGTCCAATGGGGAATGGATCGACTTGAACTCGTTGGTGATCACGAGAACGGAAGTGCGCAACAGGTCACGAATAAGATGGAAAACATACGAAACGTCTCTGAATCAATGCTAGGTGAACGGAAACGAAAGTTGATGTTAGTCCATTGTTTTTTTTATTACTAAGACATAGCGATTGAGATGCATATAAACTTGTATATCCTTTCCTCTATATTTCTTGGCTTATTCTCCTTTTAAGCTGTAATGGGTGACGGGAATCACCGGACAAAAAATTGTACCCTCAATTTTGTGGTTCGCGATTCTTTTCTTCTATTTATTTTCTTTCCCTATTTCTGTCCTCATATTATTTTTCGAGCTTATTGCCCCCTCTATCCAAAATTCGATTAGGGCTTATTTTTTCAAGGAGGCTCATCGATCCGGCCTATTTGGAAGGAAATCTGTTTCGGGAAGGCCCATTGGTGATGGAAGAGGACTAAGGTGTGGAAGCGTCTTTTGCAAGATTGGTCAGTGGTCATTTTCTATTGTTCCACTTTTGTAGATAAAGTGGACATCCATTGTTTCAGCCCATCGTGCAAGAGTGAACCGATCATAACACTGGGCGATGATTCGGACGAAAATGACCCTGATTCAGGGAAATACGCTGAATGCGCGGTAATTTGTTAGCCATGTTTTTATGTTTGCCTTTTTGGCTTTGCTTAGAAGGGGGAGGATATAGGTTTCCAAAATTTTTGAAAGGGAACTCTTTAAATTTTCGAGTTAAATTCTTTATAAATTTTCTTCGCGTTATTATAAAAAATTTCCTTTACTGCTACGCATTCTTTGGAAATATTCGACTTTTTTTGCGAATTGTTTAGACTTTATTGCTACTTCGAACCGATTTTATTCCTACTTTTGAGCTATTGCTAAAAACCTTGCTTTTGACTTCCTGAAGACTTGCATAAGCACATAAGCGCTGGGTGTTTATTTATGGGTATATGGTAATTATGGCAATTGTAACATTGACTTTTCTTTGCACGGCGTCTTTATACCAAGCATTCTGCTGAAACCTAGTTTTACAAAAAAACTGTGCTTTTTTGTGTTGTGGTTTCTAAGACTCGTATTGTTTGCTTCATTTCAAAAAATCTCTTAGCAAGTTTATTTGTTTTACATGCTTTTTTTCCGTCCATTTCAGGATACGAATATGGCAAATAAAACATTAATAAAATTATATGAGAAGAAAAAAGAGACAGAAGAAGCAGATTCACCTATGGAAAAAATTGCAAAATTTTCGAAGGTATAATACTAATATTTATTTTAAAATGTAACTCACCAATTTTGGTCCATCGAATTTGGGAAATGTTGGGTCGGTGCTTTCGCCTGCACACAGAAAATTTGGTGCTCTTTCTTGAGTTCGTTATGCGTGGCCAAATTTTTCTTACAGGCTTATTACTGGGCGCCATCTGTGAGCGCCAATGTTTGGCTCTTTGTTTTGAGATATATGGGGTCCCAATTTGCAGAAGTGTCGTTCAAATTACGAAAAGGGAGAGAAAAGGAAAGGTGGTTGCTTAATTAGGCGTGAAATTGGTATTTAAAATTTATAACTTTTTTTCGTGGTTACTTAGATATGTAACGTCAAATAGTGCTGGTTATTATATAGTCGAGAAAGAGGTATAATTTTGAGGTTTTTCCATGCCGCACGGAATGACTGAGCTGAGCCTGAATCAGGGTTGTGAAGTTTTCTGGATGAGAATAGCGGCACTAATTTATTGCCTTATATGGAGTTTTTCTAAGAGAAGGATGCCGATGAAATTATCGATCGTTGTTCAGCGACAGAGCACTTGCCCAGCAAGTGAAAAATAGAGGTTTTATCGCCGTCTACGAAGAGAGTTTTATTGGTCATTAAAAAATAAGATTATCTAATATTGTTTTATTTAATCAGTCAAAAATCTATTTTGAGACATTGTTTTCAGAGGATATTACTCTCGTTTAATATATTCAGTGGATTTAAGAAAATGAATTATAGATGGGAAAATGAATTATAAAGTAATCTTTCTTTACTTTTCTTGCTTTTCATTTTCATGGAATCGATACTTTTCAGCAACGAAACACAAAGCGTTCCATAATTCAAAGGGGCTCTACGGTTGGATTGAAGACATTTGGTAATGTGACAGCATTGGATATTCAACCAGAAAAGTCGAACGTTACATTCGCTGATTTGGGTGGCTGTGAAGCGCAATTCCTTGTGGGTTTCTTTCAGCAATTTTTTTTTTCATTTTTGGTAGATGATTTTTTCACTACTTTCCAACAATGGAAGCCTTTTTAAGGCTATTCTTGTCTTTTCCTATCAGAATGGTTATCCTCTCCTCTTCTGTGCGCTCCTGGCTGGGATAATTGCTGAGCTGGCTTATGGTTCACAGTGGATGAAGTCAGTAATAATTGATTGCACTAAAATTAGTTTACCCTCTTGGTTGAAGTGGGAACGATGGAATCTTAGAATAGGTGCCCTGATCTGAAATTGTGTTCGTTCCTTCGGAGATGGCTCCACGTCCATAACCTCGGATACTCCAATTTGAGGTCGTGATAAGTTCCTGCTCGAAGATCCTCGATGTCAGACGCTGAAACGTTTCCACTTAGCGAACCCGAGTCACATCCACCTCTGGGCAGTGTTAGTCTCGAGTGTTGAGTTTGGAGTTATATAACTTTTTGAAGGATGTATGCCGACTTTCGATACACTTGAAGCATCCTGAGATTCATGAACGGCTTGGTGTGCAGCCGCCACGAGGATTTCTTTTGCATGGACCACCAGGATGCGGGAAAACACTTTTCGCACAGGCTGTTGCAGGGGTACGTTATAAACTTGTTGATATCCTTCACACACCTTGACGCTTTTTCCGTAATTCGTCTTCCTTAATTCTCAGTTCTTTCACGCTCCTTGATTAATTTTTAATGCAACCACTTTTTTCAAGATAAATGCTAGCGAATATTTGACCAGAAATTAAATTTCCGCTGAATGAAAAGTTTTTATTTGCGCTTATTAGTGTAAAAAACGTGTTTTGGAATGATATAGTTTTTCAAAAATTTGATATAGTTTCCCATAATTGAGATCTCGAGAGTTAATTGAAGGATTCGCTGTTGAATTCATTAATTTAATAGTTTTATTAGAAATCATTTATTGAATTGATTGATAGTCTATCACTAGTTAAATATATATTGATATGTTGTATTTGAAGGAGTTAGATCTTCCACTAATAAAATTGGCGTCGACAGAACTCATATCGGGAGTATCTGGTGAATCGGAAGAGAAGATTCGTTTATTGTTTGCGAAGGCAGTTGAAATAGCACCTTGTGTTGTACTCTTTGATGAAATTGACGCTATCGCACCAAAACGAGAGAGTGCCCAACGTGAAATGGAGAGGCGTATTGTCTCGCAGTTACTCACTTGTCTTGATGGTAAGTCATTGATTGTTACTGTGGCGATTAATCTACGCTTTTGAATGGGTAAATTAATAGGAAGGCTAAGGTATGTTTGACCTTAAGTTGGCAAGGTTTGAGTATCTGTAGTGATAATTTTCATATTTGAATATAGCAATCTAAAGTTTGATCTTTCTTCACTCATTGTGAGTTGAGTTGCTACCGCACCTAAAAATTCCTAAACAATAAAAGAACGAAAATGTTTGAGAGTAGCAATTAGTTTCAGACGTTATAGATGGTTTATTTTGAAAGCTAAGAATGCGTTTCATACAACTGTAGAATATATCAAAAGAACCATTTGTGCTTAGTGAATTAGGCTCTTCGACAGTGGAAATGATTATGTTCAGGCAGATAAACATAACTGGCTTATTCTAATAAATGCATAGGTGTGGCCATAGGAAATTCAATGACTTCATCCTTTGCCGACTCACTCATCTTCCTCGATCCTCCCCTTCTTCCATCTTTGATCTGGTTTCTGCCATTAATTTCCCCCTTTTTCATTGAGCAAAAATGTGTTGTGACCAAAAATTGAAATTTCTTAAGCATTAAGGGTTCATCGTCAGTGGCAGGGGGAGGGGGGGGGGCTGCAGAATTTGGCTTACTTGATGGGTATCCTCATTCAGTTTAAAATTTAGTCAACGGAAATCTTATTTTTTTCATTTAATAAATTTTTGTTTAATGTATTTTGCAGCATTTGAATATAAAACTTAATTTATAGATTTATATAAGTCGAAAAATACAACCTCAAATGAAGGATCATTAGCCGATGAATTGATCTTTGCAAGTGATGGTGATATTGGTATAAAGAAGAGGAATCCGAATGATGGGCAATCGAGACATGTGCTTGTTATTGGTAACTATTTTGCAGTTTCTGTTGATAGTGAGCGTCTTTTTAAATAAATAGCGCAATGTTTTCTAACTAGTTAGAGTGCTGATTTAAACGGAAAGTGCTAGAAGAATGAATTGTCATCTTGTATGATTTTTCTTATTTTTACGATTTTATGAAATAGTAATTTGAACTCTGACTACTTGTGAAGAATTCATGTGTGAAGTTTTAGGGAAATTGGTGCTTTTTTGAATGCTTCAAAGGTATATTTGGTTGGATGCTTCAGAATGCGCTGGTAATACTGTTTTGTAAATACTGCATTTGATTAGAACGAATATCAATCGGACTTTCATTGTTATATAGAAGATCGTCTTGTACGACAGATTTTCTGTGTATTTTAATTTTATTTTTTTAAAATTTAATTTAATTCAATTCAGTTCAACTCAATTTGATTTTTTTCGTAAAAATTTTTATAAATGTCGAGTTTATTTTTTTCTGTTTTTGTTTTAAAGGAACAACAAATAGACCGGATAGTATAGAGCCAGCATTGAGGAGAGCAGGTCGCTTTGATAAAGAAATTGCACTTGGTATTCCCGACGAAAGAGCGCGTATCAAAATACTCGAGATCGTATGCAGGTGAGATATATTTGAGAGCTCTCTCTTACCTTTTTAAAAAAATGTTTTTGTACAAAGTGTTTTTACATAATTTACATTATTAGACCATTATTAGACTTTATATTTATCTGTTTGGATTCTTCTTTTTGGAAAGTTCACTCTAGGTATTGAGCAAAGTTATGTATCAAGACAACTTAGTTTAAAGGTCGATTGTGAAGCGCTTGAAATGTTGAAATTTGATGGTTGAGGTATTTAAGCCGTGAAGATGGTTTGTCTTATTAATGAGGTGATTTATTTATTTCATTATTTAAATTGAATTTAGGGGTATTCGAATAGACGAGAGTGTTCAAATTGCTCAACTAGCGCGTCTCACACCCGGTTATGTGGGTGCTGATCTGAAAGCACTTGCAAGAGAGGCTTCTATGTGTGCTGTTAATAGGTTCGTTTTTTCTTCTCCATATGACCAAAAACAGTTTGCTGCCAACTTTCTGTGGCTTTATACTGCGATTATTGAGTGAAATATTTGGAGGGGTGTTGTTTATAAAGTAAGTTGAACGCTTTTAAATAAAAGGAAGTGACTTTTTCAATTCTCAAAAAAATATAAAATCGATCGAGAATTATGTAGGGACTATTGTGGTGCTTTTTTTTTCAGCTATTTGCTGGGTTATTAGAAGACTGTTGTGGTACTTTTTTGCTTGTTTACCTCTCTCAGCGGTTAAGAAGGTATACGGAGTGGGATTGCAGGATGACATTATTTGAATAGAGAGATGTCAACTAGTAGACTATGACGAGAATCTCTGATGGCGCTAAAGAAGAAAGCATAGAACTATTGTAGTCGTAGAAGCCGTTCAGAATAAGAAAAAGCTTCATCTTTTATCAATCACCAATAATTTTTAATTTTTTTTCATGTGATGGATGAACAAGGTAATCACTGAAAGAACTTGTGGGTATTTTTGTAAAGAAGGTCTTTATTGGGTGTTTTCGTAAGGAAAGTCTATTAGGTGTTATCAAAATTTCAGGGTTTTTGAAACAGTCGTTCAGCCACGTACTGCATCAAAACGGCTCACTGCAGAAGAAACAAATGAAGAACTCCAAAAATGTTTGTTTTTTTTTCATATTAGCTAAATCCATTTTTCATAACCATTTCTGAAGATTGACTAAGAAATATCAACCGGAACTTAAGGTTGTCCAATATTACTCGTTAATTTCAATTGCTAAGCGTAACAGAAGTGGTTGAAATGATGTCGGGTAGATTGAGGTTTAATAATTAAAGGTCCATGCTACTCCATATTCCTCGTTCTCTAGACCTTGGAACTGGAGTATTCAATTATAAACGGCTACTATAAACGATTTTTATGTATTTCTGTTGTTTGCAGTGCTTGCTTGGTTGAAATCCAAAGAAGCAGTGGACGATGTGAAGCTGGGAAACTTGTTTGTGATTCTAGAGGATTTCAAGAAGGCGCTGACGATAGTTCATCCATCAGCGAAGCGAGAAGGTTTTGCCACCGTTCCCGATGTTTCATGGGAGGATATCGGAGCTTTGAAGGAAATCCGAGAAGAGTTACAATGGAGTATTTTAGTAAGTTGTTAGAATTTAGCCCTAAGGGTTTTTATTTTCGCTTATATGAGGAGATTAAGACTAAGAAACATATCGGTGAATTGACTTATTTTGCTCTTTAAGTTGAACTGTATTTACTTGGAGCTGAATATATGAGGATCGTTTCTATGGATGATTTAGTGTTTATGATTTATTATACTACTGAGAGCGTTCAGGAGATCAGATTCTGCTCAATCTCGTTTTAATAAGGCAATTAGACGGCTAAGCAAGTACCGTATAATCTCGATTAAAGCCTCCTCGAGTATAAGTTTTATAAGGTTCTAGAGGATTATCTTGGGGGGGGGGGGTTGTTTTCATACTCAAAATCCCGGCATAATACGGCAGCAATGTGTGTAGCGTCGAAGCAGCTCATTTTTTCGAGTTTCATGGCGAAAGGGGTGCTTATTTTTTCTTCTAAATTTTTAAAGGGAGGTTTTTTGAGAGGTTTTGTTTGAATCTTTACAGTAACTTTGAATTTACAGTATCCCATAAAACGTCCTGAAGATTTCGAGCTGCTTGCGATAGGCAGCACACCTCAGGGCATATTATTGTGTGGTCCACCAGGCTGCGGTAAGACGTTGTTGGCAAAAGCGATAGCCAATGAAACGGGCATGAATTTCATCAGTGTAAAGGGACCCGAACTCCTCAGTATGGTATGTCGTTATTGTTTGTCTCATATTCGATCTGCGTGAAGTGCTTTAGTGGTTGCATTATGGGTAATACATATTCGGTTATATAGCTATTAAGACTTTCAAACCGAATTGAATGCTTTCGATTGGGGAATACAGCATTAAGGGAACCAATGTTGGATGCGTTAATTGGTTGCAAGTTTATGTTTTCTGCTCCTTGTGGATCTATTTTTATGTTTTTCGCTATGGGAGCCTATCTGCGAGTTTTTTTTTTTCATTTATTGCGTTATATGCCTTGATTTAGAGTCTCTGTGGTGTGCGAGTTTGCTGTCTTTTTGATTTGATGCCAGATATGTTTAGACATTGAAGGTGCCGATTTGGTAAGGGACGCGCAGAAATATTAAGCGTAGTTTGATGGACGATGTAAACGATGGACCATTTTCGTGTCTGAGTGTTCAACGTCACGAAAAAATATCTGGAAATATCAAAGAATTCTGAAAATAATCCGGAAATTATAGCGTTATTGCTGCAGCATTCGCAAGTTTTGCAGTTTTTGCTGTATTTGTATTTTATTTTCGGCAAAAGAAGGTCGTCGTTGACAACTCATCTAACGTTTATTTGACTAATTTGCTTCGGGAGCATGCCCTGCGGCAAATTTAATGCATTCACGCATTGTGAGATATCGTGATGAAAATATCTTAGCCTACTAGTGGGATGAAAAAACTTACTAATTGCCCATAATTTGCGACCACGAATGGCAGCTTTATAGTACCCACATCCCATTTCATCTTTCTTTTCTTACTTCCTTCATTCTCCTTCCCTTTCCCCTTCCTTCTCCCCTTCCCATCCATTTGCTATCACCAGCCAATGCCTGGAGAGTCATTGTCATTTAGCCGGGGATTTCGGAGGAATAAAGTTTCAAGGCTTAAGGGATTGCTCAGGCTCTCTGTTTGTTTAGTCGAGGCTACTCAAAATATATACTCTTATGGAATGTAGAGACCTCAAAAAAGCTCAGAAAGTACTCGGAGAATGATAGAAAAATAAATGAATTTTTTAAAGCCAATATAATCGTCGACATATGCGTATGTCTTCTCTGTATTTAAGTATGTTGGCGAAAGCGAACGTGCTGTACGAACAGTATTCCAACGGGCTCGTGATTCATCACCTTGTGTGATATTCTTCGATGAAATTGACGCCTTATGTCCTAAGCGATCACTTCATGAGGTTTTATTTCCTTTTTGCTTCCTTTATTGTTTTCTATTGTAGATAAAGATATTCCATACGATGCGGTAAGAAATTTGGCAATAAATTATATTGGAGCACATAAGTTGATTCTAAAGTGGTGATGTGAGCTCAATATTTGTAAAGTCATTTTGATTTATAACCAGTAATGACTGCATTAACTTCTTCGGCGAAAGCCTTTCTTGTTTATTCTCACAATTTTTTTTCCTTTCATATTCGCATTTTCTCACTTCCTTCTCGATTCTATCCAATCATTCCTTTTAATTTCTGTTGCCCTCTGAACCTGTTCCTATATTTTGTTTCAATTCATAGTAAAGTGAATTAATTTACATCGAAACGTACCTTATTCAAGCTTTATATTTGAGACTTCCGGTAGTGCAAGGCTTGTTAATCAACTGTTAACAGAGATGGATGGTATCGAATGTCGTAAACAAGTATTCCTCATTGCGGCAACGAATCGACCTGGTTCGTGACGTTCTTTTATTTTATTTTATTTTTATTTTTATTTTTAAAATTTTCAACTCTTTTTCTGTTGTTATCATTCCTTCTATCAATATTCACATATAATTTATAGAATTATGTATTATTTTCCCTAATATGTTGCTGCTGACGGCAGTTTATTTCAACATTTCATCGTTTTTTTTAGAATCGTTCTCAAATATAATGCTAAACACCGGAAAAATACCTCAGTGTGATGTTCCTTAAAAAGTGAACTTTATCTGAGATAATGTGATCTGACCTTGAAAAAATTTCTAACTCTTCGAGTAGATAAACTGTTGGAGTAAGACTCGTTGAATAATGGCCCTTGCAGTCCACACTCGACTTTCTCTGAAATGGAGGTTCTTGAAACTGAAATTGTGCTAAAATTTGTTATTTCAATTAGCTGCTTTCTTCTAAATAATTTGAATTGAATTATTTGAAGATATTGTTGATCCAGCAATTCTTCGACCTGGAAGACTTGATAAAATTCTTTTTGTTGATTTTCCAACGGTCACTGATCGAGTGGATATTCTCCGCAAAACGACTAAAGATGGTACGCATCCACGTATAGCGGATGATGTTTCTTATGAGATTATCGCCGCCGATTCAGCTTTAGAATGGTTTACGTGAGTGTATTTGATTGATTTCTATTCTATAACGGTGCAAGAATAAGGATTTCTTTTTTATGTAGTAATGAAGGACACAAATAATATCTCTTCAGAAAGCATCGTCTACGAAGAAACAGATGTAATTTCATACCGAGGGGCAGTTTTTATTAAATTAGCAGCAACCGATCAAATTTCACAAAAAAAAATTTTTTTTAATGCGATGATAACAGATTTTTTCATAGCTAATTTTTGAAATCTGACAAGTGAATTCTCAGCCTTCCCATTTCTTTCACTGTGGCGATGTGCTGAGGTGTTTTCTTAACTTTTTGTGCTTTACGATTGAGGAAAGGTCGATGATTTTGGGAATTTTAGTGACTCATATCCACCTACATAGTTAGGGAGTTATATTATTTTTATATTGTTTTTAGCAATGGTCAAGATGATTGAAATGATTGTCTTAACAATATGATTTGATCGGTTGAAAGCATTGGTAGAGCAGTTGCTTTTTATATGACGCGCAGTTAATCTAATGATTATTGATCGGGTGATAACACAGATCAGAACAAAACTCAACATATGGCAATATTGCCATTAGATGCATTGCTATGTAGCGGGCGATAGTTTTCGATTGTTGCATTCCGATTCTCAAATAAATTCCAAGTGTTAAATATGTATAAAAAGCTAAATAGTCCTGTTCTTTCATTTAAGAGGTACTTAATACCGCTAGCGAATTTTCTCTCTTTTGATACATTTACCATGTTGAAGTCCTTCACCTCCTTTTTGATCCAATCCTAGCCATTGGTCAGCAGTACAAGTAGATTTTTTTGTGTAGGCTGTTTGGCTTGAAAGTGAATATTTTTATTGCTACTTTGATTTAGCGAGGCCAAGAAAATGAATCGCAAAAAAAGTAAGTATAAGGGATATTTTATGATGTCAGCTTAATGGTAGAGAATGTTTAGTGCGATAAAATTTGCATATGAAACGTTTCAGAGGTGCCGATTTGGTTGCTTTGGTGTATGAGGCAAGTTTGATGGCACTAAAAGAACGTCTTTCAACAAACGATACCACAATTGATGCGTTAACGATGAAACATTTTCGTTTAGCGATGCAATCGATGAGGCCATCCGTTGCCGAAAAGGATCGAATCAATTACCTCAAACTTAAAGAAATTTATTCAAAAAAAAGTTAATCATGCAAAAGAGTTGCGTTACACGTTTAACTGAATAGCATAGCGAATGGCCTAATTAATGAAAAGCTTTTTTTTGCGGTGTTGATGAAATTTTTCAAACTTTATTATACTTAAAGAGAGACTAAATTAGGCAGAGTGCTACTCAGATTTTTGCATCTCTCTTGCGGGTTTCTTTAATTTGCTTTCTTTGAAATAATTATTGTTTGCACTATTGCTACAATGCTGTGAATGTTTAAGAAAAATGACCTATGTCCACTCCAGATCTGCAACTTTGAGTCCACTGAGTCATTAGCAGTTAAGGTGGTAGAGCAATAATATTACTGGTGCAAGATTAGCTAAGGGCATTTGGGGGACGATTGTTTGCGATTGAATTCAGTCGATAGAATTGCGCACACGAGTGGCAAAAGGGCTAAAGCCGAACGAGGGAATATGGGCGTGGTCTTAAAAAAAAGCCTCAACACATAGGCGCAATCTGCATAACGCTTGCGCTCATCGAGATTGCTGCCTGCGTTGTTTGTTGTCTGCGTTCGTTCACCTCCTTCTGTCTATCAAATAACGTTCCTTTCTATTCGTTTAGTGTATCGAATGCATACAGAGAAGGTGAAACGATGTAATCCTAATCCTGGTTTCTTTCGTTCCTCCTCCTTTTCCTCTGTAAATTTCCTTAGGTTCTTTTTAATATTTCTTTCTTTTACAATCTGATGTCGCTTAATTAATTTTATAGTAGATTTTGGCAGTAGTTAGGAAGGGGTGAGGTTTCAGCTTTGCTATGCTTTTAGGCAGCGCTAAATAACATAGGAAAAGTTAAAGTCTGTATTTACGCATTTGAGCACTGATATTCTTGGCTGTAAGTTTATCTCTCTAATGCCATGATGCACTTTACTATACGCCAACGGTTAAGAGTGTGGTATTTAGTTTAATATAATCCATGAAATTATGAAATTTGGTGAGCGTGAAGTACACGATTGTATGGATGACCTTTACTACTAATTTTCTAACAAATATATTAACTGTGAAGGCTTATGTGCACTTAAAGGAAGCATGAAAATCCTACAGATTTTATTCTGGAGCGGGTTTCTATTTAACGCTTCGGCGAGTTGCAGAAAATAAAATCTTTTTTTTTTTCTGATGAGCGATTGAGTCAGAAAAAATGTGAATGCATCGTTGTGTATATTTTATTATTTAGTGACAGCTTCAAAGTGTTTGATCGAGGGAAGAGAACTGAAAAACGCAAATTGTGCCGCATACCTGTACTGTTTTATTCTAGACTACGCTCAACCGATAGAACGCAAATTGCTGGTTTCGGCTTTTCGATTAAAGAAACATGCATGACTTCAAGTTTTAGTAAAAAAAAACATCTCATACTGAGCAGTTTTATAGTTTCTTTCTTATACAAACTTCACATTGAAATGGCAACGTTTACTAAATTTATGGTATATTTTATAATAATTTCCATTGGTAAATGAGTGTACACTTGATGGCGAAAAGATTGACGCTTAAATCGGCGAAGCATTGTTGTGACGCAATTGTTTTAATTTAACACACTGTGATGGTTGTACGTTTTTTATTGCATTATGGAAGTTGCTGAAATAAATAATGCAAATAACCTAATGCGTAGAGGGAACTTCACTAGTAAAACACATTACAAACTGGGCACAATCTACTTATATGCTATAATGATATTTCAAAAGAAAAATTTGTTCACCACAGATGAGCCTACTTCCGATTTTATATCCTCAAGGTCGTTTAGCGTCGCTTCATCGAAAAATGTCTGAAAAATATCTTCGATGGGAATTTTCTAGTTTGCTATTACGCTTTAAAATTTCTTTGATTAATTGATTGCTTGAAACATATCAAGTATTTTGATAAATGTTATTGCGAAAAAAAACAAACAATGAATAATAAAACAACCTGATCTAATTTTTATCAAAATTAAAGTTTAAAAGAAATAATAATAAGATATAGATATAATTAACAAATTAAAACATTTTTCAAACAATCAGTGTTCACAAATTTCAAAAAAAAATTTTTTTTTCTTCCTTTAAAATGCACTCAATGAATCGATAAGTAAAGCTGGTTACAAGCTGTTAAGCTGGCGCAATAAGCGGGACTTATTTGCGATGAGATAGCGATTATAGTGGCATAAATTGGTATGCTGAATGAGTTGCGCGTTCACTTGCTAATCCCAATAGACGTTGAAGTCATACTGCTATAGAACGTTCTTCTCAAGAAACCTTACTATTTACTTTCGATATATTCGATTTTCTAGTTATGCCTTCATCAAGCGGACGATTGCGTTTAGTCTTTGGGATCCGTGTGCACGGATTCTGCGCAATTCCTTCATTCCTTGTTAAAGTTTTTGAGCGGTCATTGACACATTAAAATTTTTCTGAATATATTATAAATTCGCATTATATAAGTTGAAAATGATCTACTGAGAATTTGATAGTGTTAAGCGCCGAGGAAAATTTGCTCGAGGAATCTTCGAATCCAGGAACTCCGGTTTTTGGAGTCCTAAATACCAACATTATGTATTTATTATTCTTCATTAATCGCTCCGTCGCACTCGTTTTTCAACCACAGAACTAAGATGGCATGCAAAAATCAAAACGGACCAATGTTCAGTATTGAATTTGTTCATTTTTTTTCGGCTCTAACTGGAATTCGCTTCTTAGCAAATGGCTTCCGTCAGCAAATGACCGACGACTTTGAAACGAATTCGGTCTCAACCAAATTTTGCTTTCAGCCGAATGCCTTCGGTTGCTTACAGATTTTCATCTTTCTATCACAGCTGCAGTTCTCATTAGAACGTCGGAACTTCATAGAAATTTGACAAATCTCTTCCCTACAGTGCTGGGATTGACATGAAATGCTCTATGTTGCAACATTTGAAATTTGAAAGCGTTAGCTGAAAATAATTTGTAGATTGGCAGAAATTGATGCAAGTTGAGGTGCCAAAAATTCCTTTGCAACATCATCAAAAAGAACGACCAGCACACTAAAAGATAGTGCTTCATCTTCCGAACTCGCTATAATCTTCGCATGCGAACGACTATTATTGGCATGCCAATTGAAAGTGGAACTTTGCCTTTGGCTATCGAACATTTTTGGCGAATTAATTAGTGCTTGTGAATCCAAATTTATTGCTTTAATTTTCAAGGCAAATTTCGCCGAAGCAAAAAAAAAAACCAATGCGCAAAATTTATTCGTTCTATAAATTTTAAATGCTTTAAATTATATGCTCTTTTTTATGAGCTATCTTGCCGAAAGGATATGATTTCGTATTTTATTGCTTTTTTTTTCAAATTTATTCAGTTTAGTTGGCAGCATCCAATCAATTACTTACTTATTTACTTACTTACTTGCTTGTTCGTCTTGTTCATTCCTATTAAGCGAACCGATTCATCTATTTTCTAAACTTTTTTTTATTATTTATTTTTTATTTCAGATTATAATATGAGTAATAAATCATCGCTATTAAGGTGTTGTTGATCAATGTTTCTCTTCTATCGATATGATGAAATTATTCTTATATATTTGTGCAATTCGATTAATTACTACAAAAAATATCTCCGAATACACAAAATATGGGATACCGCTCAATTATTCGTTAGTTGTTTTCTTTTATTGTTTCTATTGGAATTATTCGATTATGCCGGATTTTTTGATTTTTTATTTTGTTATTCAATGCTAAAAATTGATTATTTTGTGATATTTTTGTTTTTTTTTAAACCTTTTATCTCTATAATTCTTTCTCAATTTTTTGTCTTTTATTTCATTCTCATTTTTTATTTAAATGTATACTATTGTTTTTTACTTGCAACCTTTATGATTTCATCTTTTTCATATTCATTTTTGTAAAATTATTATATTTATTTTTTTCTCCCATTTATTTTTACTTAAATACGATTTTTATTTTCTTTCATTTCATTTATTGCTTATCAGTTGTCCTTCAATATTCCTCATTTAAATTTACTAAAATTTACTAAAGATTTTTCTAGAATGATCAATAATAAAAGTGCCATTTTATTGCGTCCTTTCCAATTAGATTTGGACTCTTTAAATATTTTTTAAAGTTTACTATGAAAAATGGATATACTCTCCGAGAATTGAAATCAGAAATGCAAAGCCTTTTACTTTTAAGCATTTAATGTTCATCTCAGTCTCATCTTTTGAATCAGATTTCAAGAAATGCCGTTAAATGATAATATCGGTTCCAGCTCATGTGAACTATCTTCCACCTACTATTTCCCTATTACCTCTTCCTTTCTTAGAAAGCAATGCTGATTAACTTTGATAAGTGAACTGATAAGATTAATAGCAATTGGCAAATAGTAGATAGAATGTCACTACAGATTTATTTGTAATTCCATTGTTTCAAAAAAAAAAATCATGAATTTTTCCAAATTATAAAGAATTAAATAAAATCCACGATTAATTTCAGATTTTCCTTGAGAGATGAGGCAACCGAATTTATTGAAAAGCGTGATGTGAGCAATGAGGGTATTGAACATTGGTGGCCTGGTAAAGATGGAGAATGTACCGATGATGCACTCGTGATAACGGAACTTCTTAGAGATTATGATAAATTCAAACTGCCTGGTGGTTCTAATGTACAAGTATCGGTTGAGGTGACTTAATTATCACTCATTTAAGTTTATTAAATGCACTTTTTTCATGATCGTAGCTTTTTGTATCACTTTTCTTCAGTTTTCCGTGCGTTCTAATTTTCCGTTCTATTTTCCAATTTTTTTTTTCAGCTCCCAATTCTCGAATTCTCAATTCTCTAATTACTTTTTCTGCCTTTGCAATTTTTCGCAATTTTCTTCCATGAAAATTAAACTCAAATGGAAAATTATTCTACAATTATATTACCTCAAAGAATTCAAGAATAAACTAACAGCTGTAAAAAAAACCGAAAACGGCTGAGAAAGTAATAGGTGGAGACTTTTAAAAGTTTCCTAATTATATTTGTTAGAGAACGAAGGTAAAATCTTTGCCAAAATCTTTAATTGGCTCTCGGTTCCGTAATTAATGTTGTATCCGTAAATTATAATTTTCAGAGATATTTTTTTGAATGAACGAAATAAGCTCACAGTTTCAAAACAAAGCAAATCAATTGATTTTTGATTTTTAAGTTCTTTGTTCTTTTTGTACCTTACAACCTCCTTATCAAATTCCTAAAAAGAATGATCGCACCAAGTTCTCAACTTTTTAAATTTCAACTTTGAAGTAAATTTAAATTCGATTTTCACTATTAAATTGCTAATTTTTGTAAATGATGCGAGGAATCTTTGCAAATTTTTCTGATTATTTTTTTTCCATATTAAAGTATTTTGCCATGGAAACATTCGCTATCAATTTTGCGAATAAAGACTAATGGAAAATGCAATAAATAATGAAGAGTGTGTGGAAGTATAGATAAGAGAAAGTAATCAATTGTTTTTCGATAAATGAACGCATCGCTTTGCATAAATTTTTTAGATCTCCATTTGAGATGTGATTAAATGTTACATTATTGAATGAAAATATGCGAATGAATGAACTATAAATCGTTGTTCCTTTCCGTTTACATCTTTTATCCATTCATCGCTTATCTTTGCCGATGAATTGACTTCAAGTAGACTAGCAACAATAGCTTTTATCCCTACGCGCTTTATTACTACTCCATGATTGGTCTAACTCATATAGCTAAATTGTTGTTATAAAATGCTTTTAAAAAAGTAATCTTTGCTGCATTTTCTCATGGAATCATTAAATTATGAATGATTTGTTTTTCTCAAATTTAAGTCAAGATTGAACTTATAATAGAGAAGATGGCTGCAACAGATCATGTCAGAGAATGGTGCATTGATCTAAACAGATTGCTTGAATGATGGTTGTTTCTATCGTTGTTTTTTTTTTTTTTTTTTGCTGCCTGCTTATCACGAATTTACAATCCACCAAGCACTTTACTGTAAGTAATAGTGGCCATTATCGCAGATTTCATTTGTTTAGTAACAGAAAGAGGGGTATCGGATTGTTTTCTATGCTTCATTATCTAGGGTGGAAAGGATATTCGTTAAGTTATGAAGCAAATCAAGGAAACTGCATGGAAAGAGGAAAGAATTCGTTGAATCATTTGTATCGATAAAAGATTGAAGAATCTCATTTCATCGAACATCGATTCTCTCTATTATTGAAATGTTCTTTTCTTTTTTTTTTACCTTTTTACCTTTTTATTTTATTGTTGATGTAATTTTATTGAGATTTTATGAAATATGTTCATTTTTTCTTTTCAAGATATGGGTGCAAGAAGTATCAAAAATTATTGAGATAACAAGTGAATTTGAACTTGACATCTATGTAACAGAGAAATGGATCGATCCTTCACTCTCATATGATCATCTTAATCCTTGTAAAAGGTAATTTTATTGCATTAAAAGTATTTACATAATGAGTTCGCATATTTATGCACATATTTGATGCAAAATCTATTTTATTCCCTGTTTATTTATGTGCTTAAATATTTGATTTTCTCATGCATTGATTTATGAAAAATTCTTAACAATTAAAAACCCCGTCGCCCTTTTTCTTCATCTTAGAGTACAGCTACGAAATTTTTCAGATATTAGGTGGATCTGATTTCAAATTTTTGGGGGATTTTCATATTTCTGGTGGTCTCTAGATTTAAATTAATCTAATTGATTAACTCAGTTATCAGCTAAGAGTTTTTTGCGCTATTTTTGATGCGCAATCGGCTGATTTGATAAACAAATTAAAATTTTATAATGAATCATCTGAATTGCTTCTCCATTCTGATTGATTACTTAGCTCTTATTTTGGAATAAATGATGCATTCAAGTATTTTCCATTGCTTTGGAGAGATGGGTTTCTACTTCGAGAAGTACGATGCGGTATGTAGGCCTTAATTTTTGGCTGTTAGGAATTTTATTTCATTACCTTTCATTTCGAAGAAAAAATTCCTACTGTTGAAATGTTGATAAATAAAGAGCTGTTTTTTTTTTAAGAAATATGTCAGTGGATGGTGGTAAAGTGTTACCACAAATTTGGAGTCCGCATGCTTGTTTTGTCAACAGTAAAGACGCCTCTATACATCGTAGTCCATTCAGCAATATTTTCCTTCAAATATATAGTAATGGAAGCGTGTGGCATAATTACAGGTAACGCATATTTTTTATGACACATCAAATTTCAATTGTTTACTTTTTTTCAGCTATAGTTTAACTCATGCGATCACAGATAGCAATTTATATGCCCTCATTATAGCAGTTATTTTGCTGTCGTACTAGTAATTAATGCAATTCATTGAACTCGCCTAATTGGATAATAAGGTTAATCATGAATTCCAAGAAAATTGGGAAGTACATTACAATAATGCGAGAGAAAATTTTTAACAGAAAAAATCATTCCAAACTATAGAATTATCAGCTCTGTTTTTTTTTTTTTTTAGTCAAAATCGACGTCATCATTTGCGCAACACTCGAATACCGTACTTAGCCAACAGTTTAATCACTCGCGTTCCATTTTTACTTTATAAAAAGTGATATTTATTGGGTAATTGGCGGCGGTGGAGGGCGGTGAAGGAGAGATGAAACGCTTATGGATGCTTTAAATTATTTCAACGTGATAGTATTTGGAAGATATCTAGTCGATTTGCTATAGTTAATGTTACAGTTATTACGCCTATTTGTAGTAATAATATTTTTTTTCAAAATTAAAAGATTTTTTAAAAATTTGCACGTTGTAATATTCGAAATTTCCAGAATCAAGCTCACAGGTCCATGCTCAAATGCGTTACGAACATTTCCAATCGATCAACAGAAATGCATGCTTTTTTATGAATCATTTAATCATAATTATGAACAGGTATTCCATTGAAATCGATTTAAACTTAATTTGGCTTCCGATTAATTAGTGCAGAGTTCATCGTAGATTAGATCAATAATATTAGAAGTACTAGTAAGTTAAACATTAGTATGGTTTCATTGGCAGCAAATTTTTGCGTAAAAAATTAATTTCTTTACTTCTCAGACGTTCTAAGAAGTGGGGGGGGGGGAGGGGGGGGGAACAGAGATAGGAGAGAGGAGGGGACTGGAAAAGGAGGTGGTAGATAGACCCTCGGCTTTCTCCTTCTAAAGGAATTTGTGGAAATTAAAATGTCATCACAACGTATCTTTCTATGCATTGACATCCTTTACCTTATTTGATAAGGATTATAATTGTTTTTGCAAATGTTAATGGAGATTGAATATTTGCATTGTTTCGGCTTAAAAGGGTAGAGAGTGGGTGATACCGCCCGTAGATAAGATAAGGCTGTATTGGGATGGCACAAAATCTTTTCTGCAGAATGAGAGGGCTACGCAACGAAACAGAGAAGAGAGCTGAATCATTCAAAATTTAATAAGCACCATCATAGTTAAATATGTACCACTAATTATCTATTGCGATCAAATCATTCCGATTTGAATTCTAAAAAGTATTTTATGATTATTATCCATCATATGAGTTTATTTGGGTAAATTACTGTGATTCGTTGTTATGGAAATTATGAATTTCGAAATATAGAACAAAAGTATGCTAATTAATGAGATAATACAAATAAGTGATGACACATTACTAGAATGCAAATATATTTGTTGGAAATTTTTGAAACTCTAGGATTATTACTTAACAAGCTTGAACTTGAGCTGGAACTTGGAAATGCAGTGAGAAATGAAATGATATTAATGCATAATGATTTGTGATTATAGGTTGCAATGGAATGGACTGAGACGGCGCCTCCAATAACTATAATGAAACACAATATAACGCTGCCGGATTATGTTCTTGTCGATTTCACAGCTACAAGTGTCAGAAGGGTTTGTAAATATGTAAATGTTTTATTTTTTGGCAATATTAATGAGAGTGTTAGGAACGGACCGGTTATGAAAGTAGAATAATATAGTCTAAAGTTCAAGTTCATTTGCTCATCGGCAGTGCAATTGCAAATTCTTTCAAACGTGGGCACATATTTACAGTGAGCAATAACATTTTTAGCGACGCATTTCATACCTTTAGCACATTCCATTCATAATAGCATCGAAATATCAAAGTATCAACAAAGTATCAGAGAGCTCTTAAAAGTATTGCTAGTATTTTTAAATTTTGATGATGCCATTAAATATTAAACAGGATTAGAGAAGTTTGCATGATGAGCGTGTTTCATTTTCATTCCTATTATTTGCCTGATGCATATTACTTACTAATGAAAAATAAATGAAGTAGAATTATTTGTTCGGAATTTGATTGATCTTTTTCCTACGCTCTAAAATTTCGTTTTTGACTTGGCTGCGTTAAGTTTTTTTTTTTTTTAATTGAAGATTCGTTTTTCGTAACTTCTTCAGTGTAAAATTGAAATCCGATCGATATGAAAATTTTTGCACATTTTGTGGCACTTTTGAATGCTTGTGAAAAGTTTTAAAGTTGACAGATAAATATGGAATATATATATATATTTCATTTTTATCCGCCAAATTTGTATGATATGGGACTTTATATATATATATATATATATATATATATATATATATACATGAGAGGGGGTATGAAGAAGAGAAACAATTATGTTGGATTCAAATAATTCAAATAAAATAGAAAACTAAAATAATGGAATATATTTGAAACAAAAACCAAATTTTAAAAGATAATTATTCTCTTCAAATTATTCATTGTATTTTATCGCATCCGACCAGCTATGTGGGAAATTTTTGCATACTAAAATTTATATTTTCTTTGTTGCCAACTATTTCCCTTCAAAGAAAAGTTGTCAGAGATTTTTTAAAAATTTAGTTAAATAAAATTTTCAAATCATTTTTTGGTCAGACACATCCAGAATATTCTTTATTGGTGAAAATTTTGCAAACTATATTCATAATAGGACTAACATTTCTTCAAAAATTATATCCGTGAGAAAAATGTGACTGATTATAAGAATGAAATTAATGTCGATTGAAAAGCTCTTTTTTTTGCTTTTTCTAAGGAAAAAACCAATTTAAATTATAATTAATAGCGTGCAAAATTTAGAGCTTCTTTGAGGGAATTTTTTCTTTTCAATTTCTTTGAAAATGATAAACAAAAAAAAATGAAGCGGAAGAAGTGAAGAATGAAATGAATGGGAAATTATGATTGCGTTACTATTCCCTCTGACGTTCTCGGTGAAACTTACATTACTAATTTAGATAGAATAATATATGCATTGATTGTTTTCAGTTGTACCCGCCGGGTATATGGAATGAACTAATCGCAACATTCACTTTTCAACGTCTATACGGATTCTATATTCTACAGGTAATTAATAAATTTTCCCATAAATATAAAAATTTTTGCATCACATAGAGTGATGAGAGAAGAGGATTTTGAATTGGGAATATGAGAAGAGAACTGAGAAGGAGGAACGTCAAGCAGTGAACAGTAGAAGGAAATATATGATGTGAAATATATTCGATCGATAGGTTGGATGTTGAGAGGTACGATGATTTGATAAGTCCGAGAAATTGGCACTTTCACAATTGCTATAAAGAAAAATTTATGCTGAAAGTTTTAAGGGGTAGTGCTACTTCGAATTATTCTCTTAATAATTTATATTTTTTTCTCAGCGCGTTAACAATAAGATGAGTGAAATCATGGACTGAGCCGTTGAAGTCAACGGATCTCATCACCGGTGAACGCGCATGTGTGAGACGAGTCCAATTCGGGATAAGCATGTCCTGTTGCACCTATCGCAGATAAACCGTACTCCTTGACCAGGCCCACTTGTGCCCAATAGTCGTCGCGATCTTTTCTCTTCCAGTGCTCGAACTCGACATCCCTCAAATCGTGCAGTCCCCTCGCGGCATGCTCTCCTCCACAGCTGTCTGTCATGTACTATGTCATCCTTTAGCTCCATTTGACACGCTTTCAGCGTTGCCTTGACTCCATCCTTGTATCGAAGCAGCGGACGTCCTCGTTTCCGTTCCCCAGAGGCGAGTTGTCCGTAAAGTAGTTGCTTGGGGATGCGGTTGTCCGGCATTCTGATGACATGCCCAACCCAACGTAGTTGGGACGAGATGATGTATGCTTCGATACCAGTTATCTCGCACCTTTTCAGCACTTCAGTGTTCCTTACTTTGTCTTGCCACCTGATATTTGCAATTTTGCGTAAACATCGCATATGAAACTGATCCAGTCTCTTGATGTCTTTTCGATATAGCGTCCAGGTTTCGGAACCGTAGAGAAGTGTTGTTAGCACGACTGCACGGTATACCGCAACCTTAGTACTCAGTTTCACTTCATGTCTGCTCCAGAGACGTTTGTATAGTTTGCCAAATGCGGCACTCGCTTTCGCCAATCTTCTGGAAGTTTCTGTGTCATTATATGTTGAGCTTGTAAGTGTGCTGCCTAGGTATGTAAAGTTATCGACAACCCGAAGATTGGATCCGTCAACTGTTACGGTGTGTGATGTAGGCTGCTGACGATCTGGGCATTCTCGGTACATAACTTCGGTTTTCTTCAGGCTGACCTTCAAGCCAAAACGGTTGGCTGCCGTGGCAAATCGATTCATGATGTCTTGTAGATCCGCGCAGGAATGTGCCATTAACGCGCAGTCATCAGCATATAGGAGTTCCCGGATGACTGCAGTGTGTACTTTTGTTCTGGCTTCTAACCGTTTGAGGTTGAAGATGTTGCCATCCATTCGAAATTGAATTGGTATGCCAGTATTGCAGTCTTTAAATGCGACCGACAGCATCATGGCAAAGAAGATCCCAAACAGAAGCGGAGCAAGTACACATCCCTGTTTGGTGCCGTTGGTAACTGCGAATGCATCCGACATGTTGCCTGCTTCGATAACGCGAGCGCGCATCCCTTCATGGAACGATCGGATCACATTTACGAACTTATCTGGACATCCAATTTTGCGTAGAAGTGACCACAAACCTTTTCTGTTGACAGAATCGAAAGCTTTCGTGAGGTCAACAAAAACAACGAAAAGGTCTTTGTTTTGTTCACGACACTTTTCCTGCAGTTGACGAGCGCTGAATATCATGTCGATGGTGCTGCGACCAGCGCGAAAACCACATTGGCTTTCTGGAAGGATGTTGTTATTGGAGACATGCAAGGCAAGTCGGTTGAGAATTACTCTTGCCAGGATCTTGCCTGGGATGGACAGGAGAGAGATGCCTCTGTGATCATCACAGGTTGCCCGATCGCCCTTGCGTTTAAAAATATGAACTATTTGCGCATCCTTGAATTCTTGTGGGACGTCTTCACGCTCCCATATGTGCCGATATAAGGTTGTGAGCCGGTGAATAAGTTTGCGCCCGCCGTATTTGAATATTTCGCCGGGTAAGCCATCGGCACCAGGTGCCTTACACGCTTTCAGCGATTGGATGGCGTCAAGTACCTCGCGTTCTGATGGAGGATACGCCAGGTCGTTGGACACGTTCCATTGTGGAACTTCGGAGAGCACCGTTGAGTCAAACTCTGATGCTTGATTCAGCACCACTCGGAAGTGTTCTGCCCAGCGTTCCAGAATCTTCTCACGGTCAGTTATGAGATGAGAGCCGTCCTTCGAATAAACTGGAACACTCCCGGAATCTCTTGGACCGTAGACTGCCTTGAGGCCGTCATAGAATGCTTTCATGTCATGGCGGTCTGCTGCTGTCTGGAGCTCGATTGCCATATTGGCCCACCAGCGTTCCTTCATTGTGCGAAGTTTCGCATTTGCCTCCTTCCTGGCTGTGTTATAAGCATGTTTCTTGGCGGCACACGATTTGTCATTTATCCACTGCAAATGTGTGGTGTACATTTTGTTCAGTAGCGCTCCGATTTCAGTGTCCTGATCATCGAACCAGTCTTTGCTGTGTTTCCTCACGAAGCCAACAACTTTTGCTGTGGCGTTATAGACTAGATCTTTTAAGTTGTTCCAGTCATCATCAGCTCCATCGTTGTTCTCCCGCTCACTCAGCCTGGCATTGAGTTCTTGTTCCAGCTCCGTCCTAACGTCTAGACGTTTTAGCGCGCTCACGTTGAGCTTCTTGACATTGAGACCTCGTCGACACCTCTGCGGAGGCGTCGTTGTCAGGCGCACAGTACTGCGAACTAGAACATGATCTGACCATGTCGTGCTTCCGCGCATTGCTCGGGTTAATTTCACGTCTCTCAGGTCGCGTTGCTTGGTTATTACGTAGTCGAGCATGTGCCAGTGTTTCGACCTGGGATGCATCCACGTGTTCTTGAATTTGTTTGCTTGTTGAAAGACTGTGTTAGTTATGACCAGTTCATGTTTTGCACATAGTTCGAGTAGCATTGTGCCGTTTGAGTTGGCCTTACCAACTCCATGACGCCCGAGCACTCGGCTCCATGTGGCGAACTCACGGCCAACCCTGGCGTTGAAGTCTCCCAGAATAAATAGTTTGTTTCTGTAGGAAGTTTTGGAGATTATGTTATCCAGTTCGGCATAGAACTCTTCCTTGGAGTCGTCTGATGCGAGAAGGGTTGGTGCATATACCGAGAGGAGAGTGGCTTTGCGACCATGCGACAGCGGGAGTTCGAGGCTCATGTGTCGTGGCGTAATAGCGACTGGTGTAGAGCAGAGCGTTTTAACGATCGCGTTCCTAATGGCAAATCCAACTCCGCCTTGCCTGGGTGCACCTTCAGGTTGTCCAATGCAAAAGAACGTATATCCTCCACCTTCTTCCGAGAACTGCGATCTACCGGAGATTCTGGTTTCGCAAAGTGCTGCGATGTCTATGCGATATCTGGCAAGTTCACGGGCAATTATGGCTGTTCTTCGCTCGTGGCGATCACCGCTATCCAATAGCGTGCGCACGTTCCACGTTGCCAAACGGATTGGTTGAGATTTACACCACTTTGTTTTTCGACCGCACGGGTAAGTATTCAGCAAGCCGCGGTATGCTTGATGAAGGATTTGGAACTAGCAATGTTTAGGGAACCTTTTATATCCCCTTCTTCATTCGAAGAGAGCAGTGCGTTCCTGAATAGGGCTGCTCTGCCACCCAGGCAGGACACGAATCTTGAAGTAGTTCCTGGTCGTCAAGAAGCGGCCATCACACCTGAGCCGCCTGCGTGCAGGGTCGTGACTAGGTACTTCCAGTGACCCGACACCTGTACCCGTCGCCACTTGCCAGTCGCCGCAGGGCTTCACACAACATCTTCACCGGAGTTTTACCGTCACAATGAGTTGATTTAAGTGAGAGATGCTTGTGAGACAAATCCCACTCTCTGTTCACCCAAAGCTCGTTGGCTGCAGGCACGAAGATCGAGACGTGTAGTCTGAGAAGTGGGTGCGCAGCAGTGTGGCCAGAAATGAGGCCAGGTTGACCATACAAAACTGCCCTTCCGATATACAATCGTAGCCCACTGCAGGTGCTATTCACCATGATTCGGAGTTCCTTTCTCCTAGCCTTTCTTCTTTCACGAAGTACCTACAAGGCAGTAGGGGCAGCGGTCTTTTTCGGCGGACCGTATTCGCCGTGACACGAAACCGTCATTGGGTATTGTGACCATTTTTTCAGGCGCTGGCGTGCCACCGTCAACCCCAGCCACACCCTGTTGGATTTCGCTGCTAGGTTGTCCGCGGTTGCTTATTCAATATATTCGCAGCTAACCGTCGTACTGACGGCCGTTCCCCGATCCGCAACCTGGGGACGCGCCAGATGGCTCCTAGCTGAGCACACTGGTGATGAGTGAAATATAGCTTTGATTATTAGCTTTACATATTTTATATGCTATATATTATATAATCAATGACCAACCGTTCGCAAAAATGAATGGAAGTGTTCGAGTGCTCACTCTATTTTATGTTATGTAATGTAATTGGATTTCCGATTATTGCGATGTGATGTATGCAAAAATTATTTGAGAAATGAATTTCAAAGCGAAGGAAAAAGCATGCGGATGTGCATGAGTGCAGATTAGAGCAAAATCGTTTCTACACGATCGATGCGTCGTTGCGTTGTTAGCAGAATTCACAATCATCACAATATAGGCTAAATTTGCAAATCACCAACATTGGTGATTTTTAGCAAATTTTGAGTGTTATGCAATTTGTAACATCCACCTATCGTGAGGGGAAAGATAATTAAGTCGTCTTGAAAATTTGAAAAAAGTTACCAGATTATGAGGAAAGGGACGGGTATTATTTAGAAAGAATATTAGTATGACATCAGCGAGAGGCAATGTGGCTGTTCCAACGATCAAGACGGTCGTTGTTATGTCAGAAATTGAATTCAGTTAAATAAATAATTTGTTTATTATAATAGTCAGTCATAATACTTGAAAATAGCTCGATTTTTTAAATTTTGCAACCTGAAAATACTTAATGAAGTTTTACTATCATCAAGTAAATAAACAACTGTGAATTAAATAATTCAAATAAAATGAATACCTATTATAGGTAACTCTTGGGAATAATAATTAACATATTGCAGGTATACGTGCCAGCCTACATTTCGGTTTTCATCTCTTGGGTTTGTTTTATTTTTGAACTTTGTGTTTTCTAAATTATAGTACTGAAATACTCGAAATTTTTAGAAATCACCAGAATTGTTTGTAGGGTATTTGAACATTAAAAATATTATAGATCAAAGGTTAGTAAGAAAATCTACTCATTATTCATTTTCTTTGCTATTGCATATTTTCAAGCGGCATGAAATCATTTAAATGCGTTAAATGCTGTTCCACTTCAATATGCCTGAATATTGCGAACGCTTAAATTGTTCTATATGATAGCCGAGCCAGTCCTAATGTGTAGCAGTATATTTCTGCATAATTACAGTAGCAAATGAGAGATAAGTGATATGCTGAAAATGTTGCAGGTGTCGTTCTACCTCGGTCCTCACAACATTCCCTCGAGAACTACCGTTGGCGTCAACTCGTTGCTCGCTTTAACGTATGCATTTGTCAATTAACTAAATTGTTTTCTGTAAAGAGTGCCTTTTTAGTAGGAGTCTTCGCAAATTTGCCCCTGTCAATTTGTCTATCTGCCTAGTGGTTTTGCGTCGAGAGTCATCAATGTTCGAGCTACAAAATTTTTTGCTCAATATAAATGATGTCACGAAATCGTCAACCAATTTTTAGATTCATCCGCTGAGCTCGAAAGAATTTATAAGCGTTTAAATGGATTCATAGAAAAAATATATTCATATTTTTCGGTCATTTTTTACCCATCTAACCAAATTTTCCTACAAAAAGTTTAAAAATAAATTCTTTAGGATTATTCTTGGAGGCAGTTGGTTCAATTAGAATAGAAACACGAATCTGACCAAAGTACTGTACTCATGATTTTTCTATAATTTTTGAAATTAATTGATCCAACAAGCATGGCTACAAAAAGCACAGATGTTTCGCATATTTATCAATTTTAATACATTTTGATATATGATTTTGTATCATTACAATACACAGATTTTAACACAGTGTTTTATACAATAAAAAGTTGGCGTTATCTACCAGGATGTTGTATTATATTGCACATCTGTTATGTCGATTTTGTGTTTTACGGTCGTGTTGCCCATCTTTACTGATTTATACTGAAGTTGTCCTTTGATTTAAATATGATTTATTTTTATTTGCAGTTTTCAATTTGGATCGGTTGTAAGTAATTTACCAAAGACAAGCGACGTGAAAGGTAAGTTGCTTTCATCTTCGTAGCTGTCAACTTAAGTTTGGCCTTTTATTAAGTTGATATTTTCATTTTAGGATAAAATTTCTTTATAGATAAACATGGCTGACCATCTACCTTATATCCTTGAATATATCTCCTTCTCCTCTCCAGTCATTCTTACTTTTGGGAGTTTACCTAACGATCAACCAACATAACCTTAGATTTAGACCTTTCTTCAAATATATATCACTTGGCACAACCTTCTTTCATAAAACGCCACCCTCCCCGTTTCAAATTTGACTACCTCCTCTATTAATCAGCTAAAATACGGTGACTATTAGAGGTTGAATTCTATATTTTTATGATTTTTAAAGCATATGCATTTCTACAACTGCATCATTGAAATAACTTTTTGGGTAATATAACTTTTCCATTTCTGCAGGTACCTCTTGATAGTTTATCTGTGTAAAACCTGCTTCTTATGCATTTTATATTTTAAAAATTGCTCAACTTTGTCAAGTTTATGAATGATTCACAAGTATAGTAATATTTTTTTTATGCGCTCTTAAAAATTTGCATTCTCAAAGCTCATTATTCCTATGCTTATCTAGAGCTTATTAAGCATATCATAAAAACCATCATGTCTTTGCGAAACGTATGTTCTGCTTGCCGCTCTAGTGATTTCAGCTGCAGAATCGATGAAACCGTCTATGTATTAATCACATGCCGCAGTTTAAAGGATTCTTGGATTTTTTTAAAGGGCGAAGAGGATGTGGAGAGGAAGATCCGAAATTTCCAACCCGTTCATATCACTATCATTTCTTTCTCGTTCCCAACTGCTATTCTAATATTTCTTGAATTTGAGCTGAAATTCTCATCTCAGAATATATGCACGAAGTACCATCCTAAAATACTTCTATGGAAAGAAAAAATCCGGAAATGAAACTTTTTTGACTATGGGGTATATATTGAATCCCTTTGCTGTCCGGGTACCCGTATTTCGAAAGCGTTTAATATCTAAGTCATAAACAATAGGTGGTTTATCATAAAACAGGTGTTGGCATCTGGTTGGTATTTATAGCAATTGATGTATGGATACTCAGCTCGATGGCGTTTATCTTCGCTTCATTAATCGAACTTGCCATTGTCGGATATATGACACGTGGTGAAACCGATTTGACCATGAAGTTAGCGCCAAATTTTCAATTCTGGCCAATGCTTGCTGGCCAATAATTGGCCAGAACTACAACTTTGAAGCCTATTATTTGTTGAGATGCTCCGAATTAATTCATTTCAGAAATAAAAGAAATTGTTCATTTTGAAGAATCAAATCTTCTCATATTGGTTTCTAGCAATCTAAAAAATTGAAAAAAAAATTTTCTTTCTAGATTTTCTCAAATTTTAAATGCTAGATTGAAAGTCTCATTCATATACTTATTGCTTCTAAATTTTTTCAAATATTTAATAAATATTTAATAATAATTCAAATGTTTAATAAATAAGCAATTCAAATATTTAATAAATAAGGGCTGAAACGTGTACACCTTTAAAGTCTGTTTTTTTCTCTGGATATCCTTCTTACAACTACGATCTATTTTTCACTACTCTCTTGTCCAATTATTTTAATTTATTTTGCATTTATAGTTTTTAAATAATTTCATGTTTTTAATTTATTGTGCATTCATAGTTTTAAATAATTCCTAATTTTCGTACTGGATGAGCTTAATTAAGGAGTATCTTTGTTGTTATTATTTTTGCTATTCTGTTATATTTTCAGCAGATTAATTACTTTATTCTTTCAGTTGTAAATGTTCCATTCTGTGCATGAAATGTACCATATGGACGGCTAGTAAAATCGATAAGGTAAGCGCTCTCATTGCTTCCTACGTATTTCAACAGTATTAATCGAGGTGAAAGCTGAACGTTTTTCTTCCTTATTGCACTATGTGATCTTTTCGAAAAAAATTTCGAAAAAGGGATACTGCATTAATAAATTTATAATTTTAGCAATGGTTTATTATATTTTTATGAGAAAGGGTGATAGAAAAGATGTAGTTGAGAGGAAGAAAAAGAAGTAGTGAAAGATTTTTGCAAATAAACAAGAAACTGTTGTAGTTTCAGCAAAATTGGAGTTTTTAACCTGTTGAGAATAAAAGCCACTACGTTTTTTAGCGAGCTACTCATTTCTTTCCTCCCGTCCTCCCATTCCTCTCCCCTTTGCTAGTTCTGTCCTCCCCCCCCCCCCGCGATAAAGGCACTGCTGAAAAAATGGTTATTAAATGCTTTAAATTTCAATGAAGAATTTCAGGTTTCATCGATAATTTTTCCAACATTTTTCATTGCGTTCAATATTTGGTATTGGTTTTTCTTTCTCGGGTAAGGAACTCTTATTTTCATTTTCATTTAAATGTGCATGCATCTATCTTTTGCTTATGTTTGTTCCACTTTGCTGTTTTGCTGTTTTTCTTTTTTTTTCGCTTCTTTGATTTTTTTCTTTCGTTAATTAGTTATAACTTGCTCATCAAAAAATATCTATTCTATAAAATTGTTTTGAAGAGTTGTTTTTATTCATTTTCAAAAATTATTGCCCGATTTTATTCGCTCGCTTTCGAAACTGTTACAATCATTTCATAAATACGTTTTTTAATGAATGCATGTTAAAGGTTCCCTTTTATGCTTGGTTTGTTTCGCTTTATAGCGTTTTCTTCGTCACTGATTTTGTCCATTTTGACCAATTTTCGCAAATATTTCGGCCATTTTAATAGATTAATTATCGCAGGAAAAAATTTCTGGCAGATATATTTCTCAAAATTTAGCCTTTTATTTATTTAAATATTTTCAGAGAGGTTTTTCGGCGATTAAGTAAGTCATCTCTATAAGCGATCTGCCACTCTTGAAATTGTAATCATTTAGCTGTTGTAGTTGTTATGTTAGCTAGAAACCACCTCAGAAAATTCATGCGACCATGTCGGAACGATCATATCTATTATCGAAGAAATATTAGGATTAGTGGAAGAAGCACGAAGCTTTTTTAGAGGTAAAGGAGGGGGGGGGGGGAAGGGGAGAGAGGAAATGCTAGCAAAGAAGGAAGGAGAGCAGGAATCATTTAGGTCTATTTTCGACTTGGATCACCCAGAAAATTGGATCATTTTTAGATGTTTAAAGGACTTTCCATTAACAAATTTCTAATGGATGAGTCATATGATCGGATGAGATTTGAATGATTTTATTTGAATATATGTAAATACTTAAAGTCGTTCCGATGTAGTTGTATGAGATTTTTCGCAACAATTGTTGTTCCCCTTACAAATCACCAGTGTAATGCAATAATCTTAGTTGTTCATCCCTTACCTTTATTAATTAAATCTTTCATACAGCAATTGAAAATATTTACCGAATCTCGATGCCTGACGTTTGCAACATTTATTTCTGTAGGCATGAGTAGCAAAAGTTTAATTTCGATATCATATCATATCCGTTAAATGAATTGAGTTTCGTAATATGCAAACATATTAAATTCGTGATATGCGACTATATTTAATCATATTTGAAGCACTGAATGTGCAAAACGAATGCATTTTTTAAGTTCACAATGATTATAATTTTGATTTATCTATATTTTCCAAAATTTTATGTTTGAGGTACTTTTTTTTGCTGTGAAAAATTTGAGAAAATTTTCTTCTGCCATACTTAAAAGAATCGACACCTAAAAACTTTTTCTGAAAAAAATGCACTTTCTTAAACTTTAATCAGTTAAAATAAAATTATTTTTTCCGTTGAGAATTTACATGACTCAATTTTGCTTGTTGCAATAAAATTTTAATTTTGATTTTCGATGATTTCAGCGAAAATTCTCATAAATTTTGTTGCTGTAGGTATTAAAATGGAAACAATGAAAATTGCCGGCAATGTTATTGCCATCATTAAAATGCCTGAGGCAATTGGCCTTTTTTTCAAATTTTGTTGTGTACAATTTTATTCCATGTTTTTTCCTCAATTTTTTTTTTTTCAACGGAAAAATTGCACGATTTTTCCATGCGAAATATTAGTAAACTATCATTGCTAGGAAAGAAGACTTTAATTTTTTTCGATAATTTTTGAGCACATGTGGCAGTCGCTGGTGAATAAAGTAGTATATAAATTTCCATATACTTACAAAAGCTTGAGCATATTATGATCGTCAGGAAAATAATGAATAGAGAGAGGGCCGAGGAGGGGGGGGGGGGTAAGAGTAGGTATATGTTTAAATCCAGGCTAGAGTGAAAATTTAAGGCGTTTTTGAAAGTCTCTTCAAGCAGGAAACGAATGGAATTATTGGGAGATTAACTTCTAAATTTTTTATTGTTAATGATAAGTTCCCTTTTAATCACTTAGCTAATCCATTCTTTCTTAATATGACGCAGTTGTTCGTATTTTAGAATCTTAGTTTTTTAACCGCTAAAATATTCTTGATACTACTGAAGAATATTTTGTAAAGTTTCAAGAAAAGTTTTATATAGCATAAATTCGATCGATTTTTCAAAATTTAGTTCCAATTTATTGCATTCAGATTTATGAAAAAAAACCTGAAATGTATCATCAACGAAGCGCTTGCTATCTGAGCACTATAAGAAATTTTAAAATAGATGCACATCTTGTGAATGAGCTTTCTCATTAATGGATTCCATGACATTCAGAACATCGTTTCATTTGTAACACCGTTCGTACATCTATTGCATGTGAATGCTTATAAACCTGTCGTTCTTCTCAAAATCACCGTAAGAAACAGTTCCTTTGGTAACTGTAAGTTTACCATAGCACCTCGAATAAAACCCTAGGGCCTGTACATTTTTTCAACTTTTTTGAGGGTTTTAGGATTTTATTGAAGGGTAGATATTTTCTTTCCCAAAAAATTGGTATTTATTTACTTTATTTATTTTTTTACTTTTATTTATTTACTAAAATTGATGATTCTAGAAAAATTTTGGGAAATTTTAGATATGGGGATTTCATTCGAGGTATTAGGATATTCATCGCAATATTTGGTTCAAAACCTTCAAAATGATCATTGATGATTACTTATCGATAAGCATGATAGTGCATGATGATAATACTTTTTGCTTCATGAATGAAATATGAGATTTGTGTTTTTTTATGAAAATATTCGCCAATTAAGATAAGAGCGGTGAAAAAAGACGAAAAACAATTAAAAAAAGTAAAGCGTTTTATATATTACCTTTGAATCGTGCTCAAATATTATAAATTCACAACGACGCATTGAGAGGATTGTATTTAGTTTCTTCTTTTTTTCCCACCGTTCAAAGTTTTTCAAAAGATTATATTAGCAAACTCAAAATAAAAGGCATATGTCATATGTATAGGACTTGACGAAGAGAAGTATGAATCATTTTATGAGGATGGAGGCAGCTATATGGCAATTATTCAATCATTACGTATTACTTTTTAGGTACTGTTACATATTTAATCAATCACAATTCCTATGTAAAACATTAAAAACTCTTCCATAATTAAATTAAGTATTACTCACCTTTCGGAACTAATTTGAAAGTATATTTGCGAATATAATCATTATAATCGATTTTTAATCGTCTTTAAGTCGACTTGCATTTCGCATCGTCATAACGCCTTTGCAAATTGAGAGAAAACCAAAGATATCGGAATTTTTACATTGCATGCATATTAGCTGCTTGAGGCCTTCTTCTCATTTATAAACTTTTATGTTTTTCTTGTTGGAGTCGTATGTGTATGACACTTAACTAGATTAGTGAATCGTTGATCACTGCTTTCTTGTGTACACATTGATTTAAATTGGATCATACTGGCTGATCGTATCATGATCTTCTCAAATAGCGAAATGAAATTATTAAATTAGCATAACCAAAGTAATTAATTAGCAACTAAAGTAGTATATGCAAATGGAAAAATAATCCTATTTAGGCGATTATATTTTATTCTTGTTGATGTTTTATTTGAAAATTCACAACGATATAATGGGTAGGAAAAAAAAGTTTGATAATTTTCATCGAATGGGGCATATTCATTTTTATGATTTATTTCGGCAGATTAAAACGACTTGGAATAGATATCGATACAACATTCGCATCAATCATTGGTCCAATCGTCTGAAAATCCTCCTCATACGCTGCTGCTACGTGTGTCGCACTTCGTGTTTGTGAGTTGCTTTACAATTTTGGCTTTATTGATGTAATTGCTATCAATGAACACTTATTTAAGGCTTTATTATGCTTATTTGCACTGAAATCTAATTTTGTGATAGCTATTTGTCGGATGCCAACCGCATGGGAAGATATTTTTCCTTGTGTTCGGATATATAGAGAGTCGGGACGAGGGAGAGGGGTTGGTTCATCGGCTGATTATTTCGGCCGCATATCCGATCAAAATCGTGGTCGAAGTAATACTTCCGCTTTTTCGACTTTCAGCTCAAAATTTCCTAGTCATTTAGTTAATCAAATCTAAAAGATGTTTTACTAGGTCCAATCATCGATTGAGATTACTCATTTGAATTTTTCAAGTTTTCAAAAATTTTATGAAATTCAAGAAATGATATCCATCATTGGCATCTTTATGAATAGCTCTTAATAAGTATTGATTGAGTGTCAATTGTGATCGATTTAGTTTTGTTATTAAGAGAGTGGCAGCAGACTGCTATTGCAAGTTGAATAATTTTATATGAATTGCGGTGATATTTGTTGCAATGCTGAGTATCTTGAAACGTTTGTGTTTGCAGTGATGAATGCATGCCGCCGAATCACTATTACTCTTTTAATTATCAATTCGATTTTAAATTTTAATTTCTGAATATTAAAATCGTTTTAGAAAATATTCATCTCTAAAAATGCAATAAAAACTGAAAAATATGAAGACGAATTTTCTCAAGAAAATGTTTGAAAATTTAACTTTAGTTGATGTAGTTCCGAAATTACACATAATGGTGCGTTCAGTGGCGAATTTCAAATGCTTTGATATTTTATAGGAGAAAATTACTGTGGTTGTCTATAAATTTTCCTTCCTTGGGGTCCTATTTTCTCTGAAATAAGCATATAACTTTTTAACGAAATAGTATAATTAATATGAAAATTCTCTGGAGTATTAAAATTAACGATTCCCAATGGTTCCGACCTATGTATACCGTCACATTTAATGTGGCTTTCAACTAAACCGATTCGGCGCATTATCCAGTGAGCACTTTCCCTCGTTCCTATAAAACTATATCTTTGAGTTGTTGTGAATGTTCTTAGCAGTTTGCATGAAGAAAAAAATTGAAATGCTTCGAAGTTGACGTGCTGCCTTGCGAATATTTTTTGCACTGCCAGATGCGTTTTTTTTTGAAAAAAAAAATTGCGCTCTTTTTGAAAAAAGAAAATTGCGAAAACGAATTAGAACTCTTCAATGAAGAAACATCTTGTTCAGATATCGCGTTAGCTTAATCAATATGCAAATCCTTCAAAGGATTATAAGCAATTTGCATATTTTAATAGATCATCAAAACTCCTTGAAATTATATTCAAATTGCTCGAATAAGCTGTCAGAAATCTTATTTCAGGCGTCTCTCGTAGTATATTTGACGGCGTTCATCGAAATATTATTCAACGTGATATAATCGTTTTGAATATGGATTAATTATGATTTATCGTAAGCCTCATGCAAATATATATATATATATATATATATATATATATATATATATATATATATATACATATATATATATTGATATTGATATTAATTTCTTCGAGAACTGATATCCACCTTTCCTCTTCATATCACTGCTATCAGTTACGCAAATAACATTGAAGATTAGCTAATAAACTTGTAGAATTTTATAAATTTTTATTTATGCCTTTCAAAATTTCCGAAAAGAAATGAAATGCCTTTATCCCCTCGATGATTTCCTAGTTTGTAGGATTTATAGTCCCGTCGTGGTATTTGAGGCTATGCGATTGATGTGTTTATGATTTGTATTACTGATATTGAAGATAAACGTCTGTTTTATCGATGCGAAGTGCATCTTTTATATGTGCATGATATATTCAGCGTTACACTAACAGAACGGATTTGGAACGCCTAATTTCTTCGATACAAGATAATTGGAAAATTCGTTTGTAGAAAATCGACTTCAGTTGATTGGGAAATGGATAGGCGATCGGCTGGCGGGTGCTGTAATATGATACATGCCAAATAAGCAGGGAAAATCGCCAATTATCGATGATTTCTTGGCTCATCGGTTACGCCTCTGTGCCTTGCCATTTTGAACTTGTTTATTCGAGCTGTCACCTTTGAAATGACATAATTATTGATGCGCATCGCTCAGTTGTCTGTTTGCAATTCTCAAAACGGCTGATGGAAACGACTTCTGGATATCGCTGCTTCCGAGTCCATCTTGAATCGAACAATATCACCATGAAACAATTTACTCCTCCGCAGACGAGCAGTGTTAGCATTTTACACTTTCATTTAGTTATAAATATTGCTGGCGTGTTCTTATGATTCTCAAATTTCTCGCTCTTCCGGAAAACTTAATTTCTTAAAGAATTTATAATTCGGTTTTATTTCGCATGACGGTTCAATTTACACCATATTCATATAAATGCATATGTGTGTCGCTATAATAGTTTCTCGGCTGTTTCATCTGAGAAACTACGGAGGCTAGGCCATGAAGATTTGCTGATTATATAATGCACTATCTGATGACCTCCCATACTGTAATTCACCTCGATCCATCAAATGCGAAAGAAGTTTGATACATTTGAAAGTGATAAAAATTTTCATAGACTTCACAAATTTGCATAAATCAACATTCTTCTTCCATGGCGATCTGATCACAAAAAATTAGATCTTTTGCAGAAGCTGCTTTATGTGAGGGATCGAATTAACTAAAATGTGATGAGAATTCTGTGCGATTTGCCGTGAATGTCGATCGTATGGAAAAACGACCACGCACGGATTGCACGATCGCCAAATTGTTTGGATGGAGGAAAAAGAGTGCCCTCTCAGGTAACCACTCGTCGAGTGACCAGTCAGTCATCACGCACTTAACTTGGTAAATTTTCCTTCGATGATATTTAGCACTATTCGGCTGATCCAAATCACTCTAAAAAAACCGGAAATACCACTGTGGAACGCATCTTACTGTCTTTTTAGGCAGAGAAGGGGCGGATGTGGGTTGACGGAAAGGCGAAGTGGATAGAAATTTTTCTGAAAATGGACTTTTGCTTTTTCTCGAAATTTTCATTGTCCACAAAAAAGACGTTTTTTTGAATGTAATTAAACATAGTTTTCTTCTTCTTCCTGGAAATTTGCGCCACTCCTTCAATAATTGTTCAAAAAAAACCAAACAAACATTGTAACTTTATTTTGAATAGATCAGTGATCTAAAGTTTTGCTTTACCACATCTAGTATCCATCACTTGACGGCGCTTATGCCGAAGGCGCATTTATTCCGTCATTTGAAAGTTCATTAAACAAATAAGTTGCGAAATTGATACTCTTCAGAAATAAATTTCAAATCGAAATTTCGTCGAATGATATCAACGAAAATTTTCCACAAAAAAGTTTGTCGAAAGGAAACGTGATTCTAATTTATTTCGTGAAAGCAAACGTTATGCAAAAACGATCATTGTTCCCAATGGATAAGAGACTTGAAATAGTCGTTATTGATGTCAATGAAAGGAATTCGAATTGAATACGTGAGAATTGAATAAAATAGTAAATTGTCGCTTGGCGGGATATGGAACAAGATCAGTGACAGACAAAAGTTGGACTGAAAACCGGTTGGACAAAACGGACAAATGGACAAAACAACGTGGGAAATGGACAAAACAAACCGGTTGGACAAAAGTGATGCACATATATTCACTCAAAGGATCAATATGTCATCATTTGTGATTACGAAATTGTATATTTTCTAATGTACTCAGAAATTTGCATATGCAAAATGTTTGAAAATTTTCAAATTTCTTTGAAATTAAAAACTTTCTAAAAATTAGATTATAGTCTATTCGACAAAGATTCTGATAAAAACTTTGTCTGTCACTGATATCCAAGCGATATTGCAAGAGTGAAATATAATGAATATGTTTGTTTATTGAACGTTGAAATTCATGTGCATATGATAGGTGAGTAAAAACGTTCGATTTACATCTGTAAGAGGTTTTTGATTAAAAACGATAAAAATATTCGATTATTTCGGGCAATAAATATGTGCTGATTTTTTTTCCAAAAATTTCTTCAATCACTTCGTTGACCATTCGTGTCAAATAATATGAAAAGGTTTTGATGTCGTTTCGTGCGAAAGATCAGCGATGCACTGCAAAAGATCAGCGATCATGCCACACGTGCCTCCAAATGAATCAACCATCTCTACAAGTCGAATGATCACCCGTAGAGTGGCATTGTGATGTGGACGATCGGTGGGATTGTCTTGTCTTCATACTGGTTCAGCATTTTATACGTTTCTGACAGTCGGTTGTTACAAGACCTGTCTATCGACATTCATCGAACGTTCTCGATCGCTACCCACGTTGATCCATTTCGACACGCAAATATTTTTGCGTTTATTTGCTTCCAATCCGCTCGCTTATGAAACGATCTCGGATGTGATGTCCCGAATAATCAGAAATTTATCCCTTATGAAGTTCACTCCAGTGAACTTGTTGATCTTTGAGTGTGCTGAACTCTATTAAAATAGCAGAGTGGAAACTACATGATGTATAGCTAAATCTTACTGGAGAAGAAAAGAGGGGAAGGAGGACCTTGATAGATATTACTTGTATTTATCGCATCTATATTTATATTTGTGTTTTTTTTTTCACATTTTGACTACGAAATCGGCGGAATATGATGTCTTTATGATTTGTATGCATATTGATGTATTGACTTCTGGCCAAATAATTTCACAGTGAATAAACGCATAAATAAATAAATATAGTTTGGTATATTTTGGCGCTAATATACTTTGCTATATATCACTTTACGAATTGTCACTAATATTTATTTCAGCAACGGAATTTACGAGTACAATGTGTCAAGTAACAATTGTACTCATTCCTTGGCTCTATCTTACCTCGAGTGCTGATGCACAGGTGTGTGAGTGCGTGTGTGTGCTTTGGCTTTAAATAATATCGACTCATTGAGTAGGACTAAATTCAATACTTTATTTTCGATATAAAACAATGCTTATTTTGCATATGTTTGAATATATTTGACTATAATAAAGCATACATGCGGCTCGCTAATCAAAGTACGGCTTATCTCGAAAAACGGTCAAAAATGCCAAAAAGAAACGAAAAAAATGAAGAGAGAAGTGGGAAAGTGCGCCACACAGCTGGAACGGTAAGCTTTTTATAGCCTCTGCAATAACAACGCCTGCCGTATGTAAAAAAAACTTTAGGTAAATTCTGTTTTTGAAACTGATAATTTACTTGTTGTATAATTCCGCAATTTTTATAAGTTTCGTTGAGGGAGTTGTACAGTGTCAACACTTTTTTGTTATTTTTATTGTTCTATTATCAGATTTTAAAACATTATTCTACAGCGCCGATTGAAACTTAAAAGAATTTCGATCTTTCAGCAAGCTTATTTTTCAACTGTTTATTTTTGAATAATTTAATTTTATGTATACAAAATTTCCCAGCTTCAACCTGTATCGGACTGATTTGCAATTCGACAATCAGTTTTATTGAGATTCAAATTTAGAATCCGCCTTCCGATGAAAAGGTCACCTCGGCACTTCGTGTTCTTCTCAACGCTAACGAATATCTTAAAGGTGGACGGTTATATAATGAATTCATGCGACGACAAGAAGCACTAAAAGATGCAATACAGTGAGTAATTTGCATATTTAGTGTTATTGTTGTTCCTGCTAATGTTCTACGATCTTCTTCCTATATTCTAATGAGATCTTCCTTTAGTTAAGCAACAAGTAGAAAAACACGCCAGAAAAATTGGCACGATGTGTGCTTTTTTATTCCGCTTATATGGTTAATTATTTTCATCGGTATGCCAACAAATGATTTAAGATAGGCAAGAATGCACTCAAGTTTTCATTGATCCGATTGCTTGCAAAAAATCTCGTAAAAAAATTTTTTTACCACGTTCAGTATGGTCAACTATTATGGGCAAATAGAAGCGGGGCAAAAATGCGCTAATGAAATGAAGATAGAAGTATTTCATCGAATTTAGATTCATAAAGTCTCTCACCGTTAAATATCGCCTAAAATAATGATCTCATGGCTGAATCGTTTAGATAAAACGTCATATTGCAATCATATTGTAATAGACGTTACAAATAAATTCTCAAAAATTGTAATTTTTTCCTCAATTTTTTATTATTTCTAAAAAAAATTTTTTCAGACCAAATTTAAGCCCACCGCCAATGATATCGATTGTCGATGTTTTTGAGCCTTTTCGAAATCAACTACTCAACTTGCTACCACCCACGTCAGGTTCCATTCAGCACTTTTATTGCTTAACTTTTTTTTGTTTTTTTTTTTTGCTTTTCTATGTCATAAAAATGAAATAAGTTTGAAAACTTGACTATGTTCTGCTGAAAATAGGGGCAATAGGGTAAAGTGAAGAAGGCGAAGGCGAGAATCGCGACTTTTCCACTTTGGCTGTTCGATTCTGAGAGAGAAATCATAAACTATGTAAAAGAGAGAGGGGGAGAAGAAAGGAGGGACTGTGGCGCATAATCGGTAAGGAGCCTTAACCTTATAGGAGAGCTCATAGTAGGACGTTTTGATATTCGCATTCGTAGTGCTATATGCTCACAAGTCCTCATTTGTTTTCCTTTTTTTTCGGAGGGTGGTGGCTGTTGGTGTCTGTTTACGGTTGTTTGGTGCCCATTTCACAAAAGAGGATCCTGAATTTGTAGAGTAAACTGTCAAATTCTTGATTCTAATATTAAAGGTGAAAAAAGGAGGAAAGCGAGAGTGGGTTAGTGGTGACAGACACCTGGGCTATCATATCAACGGTCTTATATAATGGGCTATAACCTCTCAGATTTTTCAATAAGCAGGTATTTCAAACATTCTGCAAGTTGGTTTTTACCACCACTATCTGATGGCTATTTTCTCTCTGTTTTTATGCATTTATCAAAAAATTCCCTTTCGTCAATATTTTTAAACAATAGGATTTCTTGAACGTCTATACAAAGGATACAACGCAGTCATACAACCACTCCCCAACGAAACTATCGATGGTGGAATGTGGAATGGTAACGAAAAACGCAAAGATCATTTCAACGAGAATATCACTAAGTTGGCCGAAGGTGCTGTAAGGAAAGTTGCCGAGGTTGATTCATTAAGACTCGTCTTATTTACAACTAAATTTCTGTTTTTTATGCAAATTTGCAGATTTGTCACGCAAAAGTGCATCATAACGATGTTATTTCTATGCGCATATGCACTCTAACAATAGCAAAAAGGATTATGTATTAAAGAGAAGCGAGTAAATATCGCAGTGAAAAAATTACATAATTTGAGAAAATTCGATTGACGAGATTGGCAAAGGAACATATATAAATACAGTAAGAGGAAGTCAAGTCCCAAAAAACAAGGGAAATCTTGAGTAGGAGTTCATTCCTAGAATAAGCAAGCCATGTATATATATATATATATATATATATATATATATATATACATAAAGTGCTGTGTGTAATAACTATACTATATTTTATCTATTTGGAATATATGAGGAAAGGCGCTAGAACTGCCGGAGTACGATTTGTGCTTTTGTAGTCTCAGCTTGCAGTACCACAAACGTATCCGCGAAAGCTCACGTGAAGACTAAGATCAGGCTCACCTCCTGTTTTTCCCCCTTTGGTGGCCTGACCAGTGCGAACCTAAAATCTGGCCATTTCAAGATGCATGCAAATTTCTATTCACTCTCAAACGATAATTTTTTGCAAAGTTGATGGATGAGTTTGCATAATGACTCCACATTTTGTCAAATTTTTCAATGATCACTGAGTTGAAATTAGCAAACAAAGAGGAAAACAAATATATCCATCCATACATAAGCACAAAAGTAACGCCAGTGCAGTTCACTTTGCAGGTGAGAATCACACTGCATTGCAATTGCAAGTTGAATTATATTATAACTGCAAATTGCATTGCATGCTTTAAATTGTAAAACGTGAATAGTTAACCACCCTTAACATTTTCCGTTGATCACATTGGACATTTTTGGATGACTACGAGACGAACACTTCGTTTTAGAAGATCGAACCTCAGAGGCCAAAGGAGATACCAAATGTTGGCGGTTTTGGAACGGATATCGGCGGCATTCCAACATTGGAAACAAAGAAGAATGAGAGCGATGTTGTTTTGAAGAGCTCTTTGAGCACTGATATTCCACAAACGTCTCAACTTCCTTTAGGTATATTTTGTTATACTTAAACACTGCAAATATGTATCAGTCTCTTTTTTGTTGTTTTCCCACAAATCAAAAAAAAAAATTATGGATGTTATAATTTAGCGATTTTTAATAAACTGAAATCATGAGTAGATTAAATTTGATCACAAGCATTCGCAATTCTATCAAGGGTACCGAGTTACCCAAGCCACTTCCGGGCAACTTCCTATGGCAGCACTTTTTCCCTGAAATTGTGAGTTCTAATTTATTAGCTGTTGAAGATATTCTTTTTTTTGCATTGCAGTTATATTTTGGACGGTACAGTTTCTATCGATGTTATCATTTAAGTGGACCACAAATTATGAACCTGTCTTAGGAAGATGAAGTCAAACCCGGGAAGGGTGGGAAACTGGATTTGAAGGGAAAGTATGCGGAAGGATGTCTAGGGAGAGGAATGTTTTCGAGGAACGAATGGAATTCGACCAGAGAGGCATGTTTTGCTAAAGCCTACTTTCACAGGAAGGAGGACTATATTCGGCTGATTCTTCCTTCTTTCATTCATAGCCCACAGATGAGGAATCAAAGAAACGCTTTCTTACAGATGATGTGGAAACACGGGTTGTGGATGATTACTACGATTACATCGAACGTGAGAAGACATCACGAGAATCTGAATCCGAAGAGAAGCCTCCACTGCAAACGACATCGATTTTGACGAAAATTCACGAACAAGATCCAGTTAAATCAATAAAAACTGCTGACCTATCGACTGTATCGGCCGAAAACCCAGGTTCCTCAGATGTCATGAGCAGCGTTGTCGATCAACCAAAAACACTTGCTCGTAGAGCAGCGGAGGTATTTGTTTATTTATCGTGGATTCGTTCGGTCAGTTATTAACAATGCAAAAAAAGAATCCTTTAGTTGCTGGCGTATCTGAATTGATGGAGGTGGCGGAGGGAGAAGATGAGGGAAGGGGGTAAGGCAATCACCGGAATGGATACATTTGGACGGACTCAATCCTTTCTTGAATCTGGTTGACGGTGTCGAATTTGATCTGATCGATAGATAGAGACATTGAGAATTGTTCTTGACTAAGAAAAATTTGTGAAAATTATAGTGAAAAATATGCCGATTTAAACGTAAAGACAAATCATTTCATTTTTGCTTAGGATTGCGGTCACCTTCTTGATTATTGAGTAAAGTTTCCGACTTATTTCGTGCAAAAATAGTTTAAAAGAGTTTTTGAAGAAACTACATGCGGAAAAGATTAGATGGGTCCGGAACTACGTACGGAAAAGATAAGACGAGTTCGAAAAGTTCTATTCCGAGAAAGAATTTTTGTTTATACTGCAGTGATCATACGACATAATATCTCCCAAAAAAATTAATACAAGCTATACACTTATTGATCTTCTAAGCGTAATTTTGCTCCGTTTGATTGTCACCTTCATAAATGGTCGATGCCTAGAGGGGCAATGTAATTTGCATATGTAAATTTGTTCTAGGGACGACCGAGTGTAAACCAAACAGATTTTTCGATTAAGAAAATTCTGGATCATTTTATGACGTGCGTTTTGTTCAATTACGATGCCTGATGCTCTAAGATGCTTCATCAAATTTATGTCAACATACGTCATTACGAGTATTTTTACGAACGGTCTGTCTGGTTGATTAAATTACAAAAGTGCATATTGTGCTAAATTGTATAGTGCCTACGTCTACTTGTTTTATCAAATGCATATTGTTGTGATAATAAACATGTATTTGTTTGCATTGTTATAGGAAGCGTCTTTACATCACTCATTGATCGTACCCGATATCGATGAGCTGATCAAAGAGATGAATCTAACAGAGCGGCAAGCAGAAACTTTCCTTATCATCGTCGAGAGGGTGGGCGAGCTTTTTTTCTCCTATTTTCTTTCCCGTACCTTCTTCTGAAATATATTGTAATTAGTAGTAAGTACAAGTAAATACTCGTGCTTTTGTTATCATACACTCTTCTATTAATTGGCATTTTTCTCACATATTTCATGTTAATTAAATGACCTGATTTTTTTTTTTTTTGAAAATATCGTGTTTTTTGTGTGGCCGACATAAAATGATTCAACTGTATTACCGTGAAAGAATCTTCCATACAGTATAAATTTAGGAGGATTTTATGAGAGGAGCCAATGAAGAAAATTTTTTTAGCAGTATGTAGCGTTTCAAAAGCAAGAGAAGAAATTTTCTTTCTTTTATTGTAAAGTTATAAGTTTATTGACGGGTGAGGAGTCTTTCTTTCTCCTCAGCACCATTTTTTCTAAGGGTGTATATGTGTCTGTATATAAGCATTTGCAAATGTACTATGTTGTGTAGACACATGTATTTGTGGACGCATCCGCGTGTATCTGCGCGTGTGTGGGCGCGCGTATATGTGTCTGTATAAAAGCACTTGCAAATGTGCTATGTTGTGCAGACACATGTATGTGTGAACGCATTCGCATGTATCTGCGCGTGTGTGCGCGCGCGTGTATATGTGCCTGTATATAAGCACTTATGTGTGAGTGGAACTCTTATTTTATTTTCTGTGTTATAGAAAAGACTGAGAGTGTGTTGGTTTCATTTTCTGCAGAATATATACATTTGCTGGTAGCAGATTTTTGTATAACTTAAGTTGACTTCATTTACAGGACCAAAGTCCGCCTCTTGAAACAGAAAATGAATCTGCATGGTAAAAAGTGGGCATCCTAGAACGTTTTATGTAGAATGCAAATGCATAAAAACGGTGGAAAATGTATGCGACTTGAAGAGACAATAGTATTTATCATTCTGTATTTAATGCATAAATTTAACGACATGAATCCTTATATATTTCTTCAGGAATTGAAAAAGAATGAAAGATATGCATAGGTAATGTGTATCTGTTGAAAAAGGTTATTGGAAAGCTGCATACCGAACAATGTTATATTGGCTGTTATTCTCGTTTCAAAGTTGAGTTTATGTAGTTAATGAAGGCAACTTTCAGGTACTTGAGGAAGAGTTGGAAAAACGTATGCCTATCGGGCGATCACGCTTCAACACAGTGAGCGGCGTCGAGATGAATCGGAAGCCAAAGTTGAATGGGATACGACCACGGGAATATCTCAACAATGATGAGAAGGTAGGTAATCTGGAATCCGATTCACTTATTTTGCACCTTCACTTAATGGTGTTGTGATAAAATGTTCGAATGAATTTCTTTTCATATCGGATCGATGAGCAAATTGACAAAGCGAGATTTAACAATGATTTCATAGACACACGATGAGACTACTTATGTAAATAATTATTGGGATTTGAATGAATAGATTGGTTTTTAATCTTGAGCTCGAGCTAGAGGCAAATGGCGTTTTTCGTTTGCATTTTTGTCTATCACAAGTTTCGTCAATGAAGGTGATTGTGCTCAGTAGAAAAGTGGTGACAATTGCCAGCCGATTGGAAGTAGCGTGAAGGAGTTTTATAATTTAATCAAAATTTATTTGGAAGTCCCCAATTATGAATAATGTCTAGTAGTGACCTAAGTAATAAAGTCGCTTGCCTTGCATGCTACAAATATTATATCCCCTTAATATCAATCTTCCTTCTCTGTCTTCACTATAAGAAACAACAAAAAAAAACTTTATTATTTCGTCGTTCTTTTTGTTTATCTCTTAAAATCGTTCAAAATTTACCAGCTGATCGTTGTATATTATGTAAAAAATGCATCACAAAACAATTAATAACTAATCAAACTGTGAAAGGTGGAGGATGATGTTTTATCACTAATAATGCTCAATTATTCATCTAAAAAAATGTTTTCAGGAAAATGCCCATTTCTATTCTGTAGACGATTTGGAGAAGATAGAACGAGACAGTGAAGTGGAATCAAATAACGATTTACATGAGCTAATCACTTCGGATATGCGTATCAAATTCGAGAAGCGAAGTGGTATTGAAAGTGAATTAAAACCTTCAATCAAAATCTCCGACATAGACAAGGAAACTGGAGCACTTCAGAGGAAGCCTACTGTGAAAATTTCATTGCCAGGTAATTCCTTTATTGATATTTCCGCCACAAAACATAATAAGTCAAAAAGATACGTTTCTTTAATATAATTCTATGCGGTAGGCACTTATGCTTGGTCATTAAAAAAGAAATGTTATAATAACATTTGCTGTGGCGAAGGAATCTGCCAGTAGAAATTTGGAACTTAAGTTTCAAGTTGCTTAAAGCATCGTTCAGGACCTTCTGTATATATTTTTGGTATTGATTATAAATGGTTGATGGATGTGCTGCTGTTTGAATAGCGGGCTGATGAAGCATTTAACCATCGTCTGTTCGTTTGCTTGAGTGAAAGGCCAACAACTAAGGGAATACTAATGATTCACTGGAAGATAGTCGTCGTTCCTATTAAATGAGCAAGTAGGGATCAATTATGAATTCTGCTAATGGCTTTCCGAATCAATATTTGGGTTTTATTAGAGACATGAAAGTGGAAGAAAAATTCCAATATTGCTACATTAAAATAATACGAAAGATGGTGGCGCTCTTCGACGATGCTTTGCCGTCTTCTTACTTCTCTCCTTTTTCGTTCCTTTTTCCCACTTTCTCCATATCCCTCGGCTTCCACTCTCTGCTTTTACCTCATCTTCGTTTGTCTGTCCTTAATGGAACCCTTTCCTCTTCACATATTCTTTTCCCAGCACTAGTTGTCCTCATATTCTCAATCATGTCTCTACAGATACTCATCGAAGCGCATCAAACTATAAACAAATCGAGCAAGCCGAATACGACAAGTTTGTTGGCAGCTATCGTAACCAATCCGCCCCGAATGCCCGCTCACGTACCGTAAAACATCACGATGATGATCGTACTACGATGTCTAGCGTTCTAGTAACTCAACGAACGATTCCCGCTCACAGTAAGCGTTCAAAATATTTTTCACGTTCGTGTTTTAACTTTAGTACTACGATATTCCTATTGCAAAAAAGTCTTACTATTTCAGCCATGCGTCACATAAAAGTTTATTACTTTTGTGCCATTACTAGTTTGTATAACAATTTTAGTATACCTCAACCGTTAATAATTTTTCCACAATGAATTTAAAAAAGCGCACAGAATTGACCAATGTTTATTTGTTGCACAATATCGGAGAGCAGAGACTATACAAGTTTCTCGATAGCAATGATATATGAGTGTTGGTTAATTCGATATGAAAGCGAAGGCATTGTTCAGAAGGAAGATATTAAATTGCAGAAGGTATAGTGAAAAGTTTGTCATCACAATCGTCGATGGGTATTGCTGAGAGCAATCGAAGTGGTCTTTCACCATTGCAGATACATCGAATATCGGGCACAACAATGAAACGTGTCGTATGTTTGCACTTACAGTTGCTAGAATTTCAACGCCATGTATTTGGATAGCTGCAAAACACAGTCAGCTTTCTATCCCTTCCTCTCTCTCTCTCATTCCTCCTCCTCATCCCCAAATTTTTCTATTTTCCCCTCTTTTTCTGTAGGACCTGCTAAATATGGCAGCATGCTGCGGATGCACCACACTTTTCAAGAAACTTTCACTCAAATAAGCTAGGAAAACGGGTCGAGTTAACGGTGGTCCCAATAATTATTAAATGGTCCTATATGTCTAGAGACTTCTCGAGATAAATATTAACATTAACACAGAGATAGTTGCGTAGTAGTTAAACAAAATCTGTTTCTTGTAATGATGTGGTAGGTATTATCCTATAAATACAATTGTTGAAATAAGACATTGCTGTTGTGGTACTGTCGCTTCATCAAATACGATGGAAAGAATCAAGCTCTTGTTGCGAAAATATTATCCAAAAATTTGCATTAGATTTCCATACAATTCATTCCTTTAACAGTGATACCAATTCACCATTTGATATATACTGAAAACTACGATAATTTGCAGTGATTATTTGTGGCTTTTTATATACATTTTCCGTATATGGTCCCAAGTTCACAAAATTTCGAGGGAGTTAAAAATCAGCACAGTTTGTAAATTCCCATACATCAGTGTGCGCGCAAAAGTTATTTTTTAAAAAATTTGCATCTTCAGACGACTTCGGGACCGAAAACCGCATTCGAACGTCAAGTTCAAGATTTTCGAGAAAGACTTTGGGGTAGCAATGGATTCGGCGACATAATAAAAGCAATTCAAAATGCAAATATTGGATTCTATGGACAGTTAGTTATGCATCATTTTTTCTTGCATCATTGTTTTTCACTCGTATTAACACTTAGTTGTTTGCAATTTTTAATGCAATGTTCGAATTGCCACATGGTTTATGGCTTTCTGAAACTAAATATGGATATGCAATAATAATTGATCGACCAGCTTACTCACGCATGTTCGTTTATTGTTATCCTGATGCACCACCGTTTCATTTTTCGAGAAATTATATATATATATATATATATATATATATTTTAATAAATATTATTATTGACGGTCCAATTCCTCTGGCGTCTGGCCGTTTTTGACAGCGTTACCCTTAATCAAGTCTGCAAACAAGGGGCTGGGAGGGGAAACTTCCTTTTTGAATCCACCGGTTAGCTATCGAACTTCGCTTCATGAAAAGCAAACATCTGCCATTTTAAAATTTCCTTTTTTTGTGGAGATTTTTGTGACAGTTGGCTGATGACTTAGAATTGAATTGAGAATAAAGCAAGCAAATTATCCCTTGTTCGAAGTCGCAAAATGTGTATTTTTTTAAAATCACATGCTTTATTTCGCTTGTTATTTATTTAATTAATAACTAACCGGAAAATATTTTTTAAAGTAGAAATATAAAATAAACACTTTCCATAGATTAGTTTTGGATTGTGTTGATGGCGAAAACGACATTTCAACAGTAATTTGCTTTGAAACGCGCATATCATCCCATCAGAACTTTCTAATATTAATAGAACAGCACCATCGTGGCGGATCGAAATGATCACCATGAGATTATTTTCAATCTTAATAAAGTATATTTGACTGATTAACTACCTTTGTATATTCTTTCAGGCCTACTTATAATCGTTATCAGTCGCGAAGATGAATCACTTCAGTGAAGAATGGGAAATGCATTATCTTTATTTGTACATAAAATTTGTTCATAAATGTTCATTATGCAATAAATTATTGATTCATTTATGAGCTTCATTTCGTTAACAGTGTTTGCAACCACAAGAAACCTATTTCCGCCTATAAATAAGATTTTAAATTGTATCAGTACATATTTGACGGTGATCACGATGATCGTAGAGTGTATATAACGATGCGATGACGACTGATTAGCAACGATGATCAGTGATCTCAGTTTATGATCTGCTGAAGATCAGAACGAAATATATTTAGGCGGTCATTGCTTTCATGTCACAATACACAAGGTATTTTTGGCGGAACCGTTAGGTAAAGAAGTGACGAGTCAGTTGCACAAGCTGGCTACAAACGTTGAAGGTTATTCATATTCCGAGGTGGAACACCTTTTACGTCATCGAAATTTTTAATGGAACAAATTTATTAACAGCCGGATGCTTTGAGAAGGACATTTATTTAATAGTAAAAAATTCTTTTAGCAAGAATGGTCACACTGTGAACTAGCCACTAAGAGAACGAATGAAAGGCGAGAGGGGAATGGTGCAAGTTTCATCATTTTTTTAGACTATTCAAATCGGTCATCAAATTCTTCGAGGTATGAAAACGACTGATAAGGTGGATTCCAGGAATTACAATCTCTATTACCTGAGGCCATTTATGCCGATTGCCTAACAACGAAACGGATTGCCTCATGACCGATTTATCAGCTCAGATTGATTTGGCTTCAGGTAAGCAGTTCGACGATTTTAATTTCCACGAATAATTCCTCATTATCTAAGATCGTTTTTTTTAATCGTAGAATATCTCGGACATAAAGAGGAAAAAATTGAAAAAAATTGTTGATATTTTCACGAGGAAAAGATAAACAATAAGCGACGTGCGAATTTCAAATTTTATATTCAACCGCTTGAGACTTCTCCATCCAGTGATTTCACTTCACGTAATGTAGTATCCTCGGGTCCTCCAGTACCGGCAACAGGAACATTCGGCGGCCTGTAATTCATTGATTCTCATTAGTAAGAGCAATAAAAATTTCGTAAAAAAATTGTTGAAAGAAATGCAGCAGGTAAATAATTAAATAGCAAGGTCTTCTTCGAAGCATGAAATTGAATTAAGCTATGAGGACAACAAGAAGCAACCACATAGGTGACCTCAGCTCAATCTTCTAGCATGACCTCAAGCGAGAGAACATTGAGCCTAAGGTGGATTCTTATTAGCGATACGGTCATAGATCTTATTTATTGTGTTTAAGTGGGACTTTATTTATTGGGACCTTCAAGATGAAAAGTGATTTCCCATAATGCTAAGAATTACGAAGTTGATGATTGATAGTGGAATAGGGATGGGCATAATTTTATCCCCTCTATATACAAAGTATTCTCCAAGTGGCTAATTTATGAAAAAGTACTCTTTTCAACTTACGGTTTGATTTCAGGTCTTCTATGATGTCGTTTTACACAATTAAGGCCTGTTAGGGTGCATAAACACAAAATCTATAAAGGAATCGTTCATCCTTAAGCAGTTAAAACACAAATATAGCAAATTAGAAGGCGTAAGATGCGACAAAATGGTGAAAATTTATGCTTCGTAAAATCTTATAGAATTTCTTCTAATCAATAAAATTTTCTGCTCTCGAACGGCACCTTCCACTCACCTGACTTTTGAAAGGAATAGCCCTCACCTGAATAAGACTCCACTATAAAAATATCTGCTTCCTTTTCCATCGTAAAGCGCAAAAATAAAAAACCCAAAAATTAAAAAAAACTATTTCAATATTTGTGAGCGTTAAATGCTGTTATTCTGCTTTTTCATAAAGTTCTGATGTTTTCCTATTATATTTTCAATTGGAAGTCACTTCGTATTCTCCGGTATTCACTTTGTGGGATATTTATGCATATATATATATATATATATATATATATATATATATATATATATATATATATATATATATATATATATATATATATATATATGGGATAATATAAACAATAAATATATGTGAAGATGAATGTATGAGCAAATAAAACTTATGTAAATATAATAAATTATTTTTGTTATCACTGACATTTACGTTTATTGCCTACTAAATTTAGTTCCACATAAAGACGGGCACAGAGTGCCTATAAATGAAAAATGATAACCGACCGTTAAAATTAAGAGTGCTAAAACGACCTCATAGTACGATTCCATCGCCTCTAACAGCACAATGCAACCGTACTCTGCGAACACTATACAAAAAATATAGTTTTTCAACCGGTTACTTGTTTTTGAAAAATTTGTTTCTTATACTGCAGCCAAAATACTAGTTAAGTTGCAAATTTATAGGTAATCAGTATGTAAAATGAGAGAAAACAAGTAGAAAATGTGCTAAAGAGGCTGGCACAATATGCGTTTTTTGTAGTTGCGCTTATCACCAATAACAGCTAATTCTATCACTCGGTAATAAATAATAAAAATGCGCAATAATGCACTCGCATTTTTATTGAAATAATCAGTTGCCCGAACAAATATTACACAAGGCATCCTTCTTTTTTCTCCCAACCAAGTGAAAACTGCGGCACGATTGATGAAGAAAATGACATGGCTTTTCATAAAAAGCGTGCAGATTTCTTGGCAACTTTAAAAATGATTTTCGAAGTTGACGAGCCAACTAGATGGTTAGTTCAGCAGCTAACCTATGAAAAAGATTTTACTTGAAACTTTTAAACCTAAGTTTCGTAGGCTTCGAGTTGAAATTCCCCGAAAAAACATAACGGCGAACATGTAGGCATGTAAACATAAATAAATACAGATGTAACCAAGTATTCTCATGCTTTGCGAGTGTATATTTGCAAGAGTGCGTAACAATTCATTATGGTATGATCTCGAGATTATGCCCTTTGACACAATTTTGAGAGAGGGCATTCTACGATATGGTGATCAGTTGAATCTTGCGCAGTTTTGAGAATACTGGCTAAATAAAGGCCCCTTGGGCGATAGGGATTCGTATGGGAGCCGTGACATTCTCAACTGTGATAAAACTCCATTCTTCGTCAACTGTTCTTGCGTAATAGTTATTCAGTGAAATGCTTGCGAAGTTGTTGTCAATGTTTGATGGTTATATTGTTTGCATTGTGAGCGGTAATCTGTGTACTTTCAATGAAGTTATTTGAAGTTGTATGCAGTCGAATCGGTGAAACTCAACTTCCCATTTTGCTGCTGTTCATTGTTTTGTTGAATTTCTTTTATTATTCATTACTCTGCTTATTTTCTCATATATCTCAATAAGGAATATAATTTTCATGCGATAAGAGGAAGTGAGAGGGAATAGAAGTAAGTAATGGTCATGAGGTGAAACAATTGCATGATTATGCAACACGGCGAGGATCGAGAAAAATTAGTCAGTCTATAGGGCGAAAAGTCAACTTAAGAGGGCACATAAGTAAGAAATAGCTGAGGCGGACAAAATAACTGACCGTCACGAAATTGATTAACCAAATTAGTGTGATAAAAATATGATGAGATGAAAATTCAAAAGTGGGACTTGTTTCTTTTCGAAGTGCCATATTTTGACCACCTTGAAAATTGGAAATTGAAAAAAAAAATCACCAACTTTTCTCGATAATGGAAAGAAAAGTAGCAGCGTCATTCTTATTTGCATGCCGAATTGCACAGATTTTAGGTCATTTCGTTGAAAAACGAATCTTTGTTAAAGACGTATGGGGGATTTGGCTTATTTGAATCCACTATGTTAGCTGCATGATAATTTTATTGATTGATGGATCAATTATTCATATTGAAAAATATGTATAGTTGTTCATGTAGTCGAATAAAAAAAAACAGACATTTTCTCTCTCAGTTGATGTGTATCGCCTAGGTGTGAACATTTCTCGCAGGTGAATTTATTTCCATCGTTAAGAACTTTAGTTGTGAGATAGTAGAGAAGCTTCATTGAGTATGCTTAAACATCACTAGTTGTTGCATTGACTAAGCGGAAACCGGTTGGCACTATCGCATACACTCATAGAACTCAGTTAATCTTTTGCGCACAATCCGCCCTCCACCCACATTGTCAACCGGTGTGTGCGTAAATTTACGGTGAAGTTTGTTGGAAAAAATTTTCCGTGCAGGTCTATTGCACTGTAGTTATCAGTTTGCTTGTGTTTCGTTTTGATTTCAACATAAGATGGATGAGTCTTGCAAAAAAAAATCTGGTAAATTAGTGATATCGTATTGTTATGCGGGATTTTATCACTGGAGTATAAAATAAGCATTTTAACAGTATCATATTTGATCTCTCCTTAGAATAGCTGCGGAGACCGCGGAGAGCTTCATCTGTATAAGAATCAACAACGATCTTCTGCAGATGAATTTGTCGAATTATTTTTGTTTGTGAAATGGGCGAGAAATTACACAGCCACTAAAAACGTGAAAGCAGCTGGAATTGCAGAAATAGTCACCACAATATATTGCTTTGCAGAGGCGGAAAAAATGTGACTTGAGGAGGTGCATCACAATCCATTTGTGAGCAATTGAAATGCTTCACCATCCTCTTTGCTTAGAACTTCAATTCGTTCCTAGTATTTCATATTTTCGTGCTTTTGACTTGTGGAAATGAGAAAGAACCTATTGGAATAGAAGATAGATTGCTCTTCATTGAAAGGTAGATTGGAATTGCTCCTCACTATTGTTACTATTTTTCACTTTGTTTCTTCTATGGCATTTCTTTCGTCTAAAATCTTTGAGGATAAGAAAGTATTAAATTTTGGCCAATTCACAACGAATGTAATATGGCCAATTGTAATTCTCTTTATATTTGTGGTAATAGGAAATTTACACCATAAATACTTCTTTACAATTTCCTTCCACTGAATCGTATTGAGAAATTGTTGCTGACTTTGAACGTTTTTCTTCTTTTTTTTTGCAAGCAGAAAAAATTTGTTGAATGGGATTTGTTGCATTTTATGCAATTTTGCAAATTTTGCATTTGCATATGTAATGCGCATTATTGCATTTTGTGTTTATGCATATGTTTGTGCATTGTTTGTTAATTTCAACTTGAAAATCCACTTAAGCTATAGTTATGAAATTTGGTGGATATCACGCACACCATAAATTCACATATGGCATCACTTTCAATGCTCATTTATGAAAATTGAAAAAAAATTATAGGTATTTGAATACGCCAGAAGATTTGCATACATTTCGTAGTAATCGGATTCTCTTTTTTTTTGCATCGATCGAATTATGCAAAAGCAAATCTTACATGGAATATTGCCCAAACGTTGAGTCGGTTGAAATAACAGCGCATTTTATCTTGTTATTCATTAGCAACTTAGAAATGATTGGCCATATTAACGGGACAAAAAACGCATATCGTGGCAGATCCCCGGCGCACTTCCACGCTGGTTCAACTTTATTTGAAGAAAAAAACCGGCCAAAAAAAAGTCTAGAGAGACACATATTTCAAAATTAACAAAGGGAATATTTTTGCCAATTGGATTTAAACTGCCAGTTTGCCAATCGATGCTCTCAATTATCGAATCAGTTGAATTAAGAGCAGCGGAGCAACTTCTTAGAGCGTGATCTAAAAAAAGAAAACTTTTATCTTCTCCTGCAAAGAAAATGTCGTTCGGATACTACTTGAACAAAAGTTATTGATAACATATGCTTAAATATTATTTGAATAAAAGTATTCAGCCTATATTGCTTAATAAAAAATTTTATTTGTATGTTACTTAAATAGATGCGTTTACTACATATTACATAAAATCTAAAGTGTTCTAAACTTCACAGAATTCATCTGAACCACAGGAGAGATCATTTGATATTTTTATGCAGGAATATTGCTCACAGCTGCGCGCTATCGTTTATTACACTTGTTGCCGAATTCCTCTTTTTTTTGCATTGTTATTTCCAAGTGCAACACCTCACGAAGTATTTCAACGATGCCCAGCTAACATTTAAATCGATTCCTTAGATTGTTCTATCAGCTGATTCTTTAAATGATGCTGAATTGCAGTACTCTCTTGTAGAGCACATTTGAGTCCTTTATTCTAGTATACCTTCATCTCAATTAATAATAATTATCATTTTTATCGATTGTTTTACAATATTTCTGAATAATTGCTGAGCTGTGTCTCTAGTTCTATTTTTTTTTCGTTGCTTTCTCACTTGATCACAGCAATGGTACTCTTTCAAGAAAATTTTAAATTGCAGAAACAGATCAAGACGGCTTCCCAAATTCACCCGTACTTGAAACATTGTTTAATTCTCTGAAGCAATCACTGCGACTGATTTCATTATCGATCGGCCTTGCTGCACTCGGAATACGCGATGAATAGCAGTCGCTCAATGGACGAAACATGTTAGTATTTCGTCAGTTCATAAATTTTTATCAATTAATCTATTAATTCTATTTCTTATTTTACTATGAGGTTGGTACTGATATCGATATCGAACAGCAAAGATTTCAATCAAAATCTCGATTCTGTGCAAACGAAATCGAAGCTGTTCGTAATCGACATTTTTTTCCTATCGAACACTCATTGGATGTTAGAAGAATTCAGTGAATTAATGGCAAACGTTTTTGCCTAAAAATGATCCATTGGTAATTTCTATCTCACTAAATTAATCATTGTCCACTCGAGGCGCATTGTGCCAGTTGAGAGGGCAGCATGTATTATTCGATCGGTCGAATATGTTCGAATCTTACACTTGAGTAATATAGATTGAATTAATGCACTTGATAGTGCAGCTTTTCATTTCAGCTTAAAACTGGAGTGTTGTATAAATAGGTATGCGTGGATAATGCAAGGAACAAGGTATAAGAGGCAAATAGGCTGGCCAATTTCCTTTGGTTTCGGCTAGTGTTTTTTCACCTCTTTAATGTTGCAAACTTAAATTTGTTTATCGACTATTTTTTCTAGCAGTTCAGTGAGTAAGATTGCACAAAGCGCATGATAAAATAATTCAAAATTTTTGCTGTTATCATCTGACTATATATGCTGATGACCAATGTCTTGTGTCGTAAAATCTCATCAAAAAGCAGCGATCGAGTAGCTGAGCCTCTATGTGCTATTCGATATTCATAAAAGGTGTGCTTATTTAGTCTCGCTGGCAGAGTGATAGCATGGAATAGTCGTTGAACTTTTTTATATTGGTAGTTTTGTTGGCAGGGGTATTTTTCTCATTTAATCCATTCAATCGCCAAAAAGCTGAGATGATAGCAAATAAATATTATTGTTAGTTCCTAAGAGAACAGAGAATATTTTCAAAAAATTTGATATTTTCATTATTCTGTATCTTGTCGTCTACGACTTTCCGCTGAAATCTGTTGAAAATTTTCGTTGGGGGTTTTTCTTGCAATTTCCGCTGTCCTAATTCCTTCAGACTTCCATAAATTCGAAGTAAATTCCATAAAAAAGTTATTATTCAGCATCAACCTACAAAACAGACCGTTCAAAAATTGTTGATTGGGCGATAAAAAATACTGATGAAAAATAGAAATCATTAATTAAAAAATAGAAGTTATCAATAAAAATTTCTTTTTATTTTGCTTTTTCAATGGTGATTATCGATTATGTTAATATTAAATATGCGGAGAGAAGCGATTCATTGCAATTTTTATATTTATTCAGTGTTGTGGTTCATCTTTTTTCTTTACTATTTCTGCGTTTATCAATGTGAATTTCGAAATTTTTTTCTTCGTCATAGAATCAGTTGATTGCAAAATTTTTGATCTAAAATAGTAATAATTTCAATGCTATTTTGTGGAGTAATATTTTCAGTAATTGGGTGATTTTGGAGTTTTAATTATGAATTGATGCAGAAAATTGGAGAAATATTTTCAGATTTGTGATATTGAATACTTTCCGCTTTTAATTCATTCTTCAAATTCCTATAATACTTGGATGCATTTTTAAAAATATCCCCAACTTTCTTGAATTCTATATATTTTTATTCATTGTTCAGTGTTTCCAATCATAGGGTAATTATGCAGAAATATTTTTACGGTGGGATATTTGGATGTTACTGCTACCCTTTTGCTATGTTTTGTTTATTTGCGAAAAAAAGTTGATGCAAACATACAATCATCTTATTGGAAACAACAGGCAATAAAATATTTTGGAATTGATTAAACAGCTTCTTATTAGCGTGAATAACGAGGGAGGAGAGGGGACTTAAGGGTGCATTTCCTCTAGTATCCCCACGTTCAGTGGTCAGGTCAAGCCTGAACGTCTGATGCTTTATTCCTTATTCTCGTCCTTGGATGGAGGGTAAAGGGGAGGGGGAGCGGAAGCGTTGGCGCAACCTTAACCATACTATAGATTTTTATCTTCTAGACCTATGGAAGGCGACTCAATGTTGGCATGATAGTAACATTTCCCGACTCAATGAAATGACCTTCAATTTGACCATTTTTTGAACCACTACATTATTTACTGCTCATGATAGTCATTCAAAAAAATTGTACTGCTGAATTTTTCTAACTGTTCATTTATATTTTCTCCTCTTCTCATATTCCAGCTCTTCTTTCTTTAGTCGATTCTTTCTTTCAGTGGCAATTCTCCTCCAACCTATTCAATTAATTTTTCATCTCTTGTTTGAAGTTCATGACGAAAATGATAGATAGTTGAAACATATGTGACAAGTGAAGATAGTCATATGTGAAGAATTTCATCGAATCAATCTCATTCAGTCATGTTTGTTGCACTTTCCATTCGAATGTCGTTTTTCATTGCATCACAACGGATTCGTCTTCTCACACGTTTGCAATGACCTCATTTCATTGTTGTTGAATTCATACACTCATACATCTATTGTGCATCGATTCCAGAATCTAGCATCTATCCATTTCTATCTTTGGATGTATATATACTCGGTGAGATTTAGATTCCCTTCTTATAGTTGTTTAGTCAATCTGAAAAAAACTCGAAGGGAACTGTTTTATTTTGCACAAAATATTTATGATTATGCGAGATTTCTTTGTGCTTTTCCTAAGCATTTACATTGTTTGCACAAAGATTCTCTGTTTTTAACGTTCGTGCAAATCATCGTTTATAAACGTGTTATGATAATCATATATCTATGTGTATGCATAGGTGCGTATAGGTATGTATGTATTAATTTTGTTTTCTGTTCGTCCTTCGTTTCGTGAACCATTGAAGGTAGATTTGCGTTATTTTGATGGCTTAAATGCAACGCATTAGATTGAATTGTAATGTTTTGAAACAAAAAACTGCATATATTTCATACCAATCAGATTTTGATTTGTTCACCTATCCGATCACAAAAATGCCATTCTTGCGGATAGCTTAAAAAGGAAAAAATGATTGAAGAGGAGAGAGAAGCTTATTGAATGAAATATCTTTTTCAAGAATTTAATTTATGCAATTTTTAGTGATAAAGTTATTATCACTTAAATGATCAGTTTGCTATTATGTTACTGAAAAAATTCAATCATGATTATTTCTTTTAACGTTGCTTGAAGTGTCAATGCTCTTTTCTTTTTATTTTTTTAAATCATCAGTGATGGGTGTTTTTTCGAGAAGTTTTCACTTAGAATGCCGTTGTTCACAATGAAATTGCTCGCCGATATTTCAATCGTTCATATTTTTAAGAAAAAATTTCTTCGAGAAACGAAAGTGATTTTGTGTAAATTCTCTGCAGCGAACTTTTTTTCGTTTTTTTCGTTTCTTTCACCTTAATTTTCTCTCTAAACACATTCATTTGAAAAAATTGATAATATTAGCGATGTGGAATTTTTCAAAAAATTTCCATAATTGTAAAATTAGAGGATTTTTTTCGCACTATTTGAGGTAGACGAATTAATGTCATATGCGTTGAATTATCGAATATCCCAATTGTATCGCGTTAGAAAAACGCAACATTGAGATTCGTGTATCTATCTACTTGGCAGTTATTCATCATTCGAATGGAAAATCTAAAAAAAACTTCCTTAATTTTTCGCCACTGAATGAATATTTTTCAATTCAAAATGGGTTAACTTTCTCACACATTCATTGAAGTCGGCTTATATTGTATTGCATTCGCTTATTTCCAAGTTGAAAATATCTTTAATGTGGGCAGACCTTGGTAATATGAAGCCTAGGAGGTAATGCAAAAGAGGCATCCATCCACGTAGCTAAGGATAGGTGATCAAGAAAGTGGGGGGAGGGGATGAAATCGTATATGTTGTAAGATATTCAGCAATAGATCTCTAATAAATAACGTGAATAAGTGATATGAAATGAAGATGTGACTCAGTCGTACTGTTGAATAAATTTTAAATGATGCCATATTTGTGGGAATTCTGTAGCAAAGCGAGCGTAATTCTCTCATCAATATTACTTATGAAAAATAATTCCTTAGAGATAGGACAGAATGTCTGAGAAGGAAGTTGGTATTTTCGAATAGCTGGGGAGTTTAGCTGAAGGGAGGGAATCGTTTATCCTATGGGCCATCGAAATCAATTGATGTCAATCAATCTTCATTTGCTTCATTCTCCTTGAGTTAGATATGACGTCGAAATTTCTGGAAAATTTAAATTTAGCAGAGGTACTTAAGTGAAATAGAGGTAGAGGAGGAGGTAAGGGGAGAGGGATTTATGATAGTTGGAGTGAGGCGGAATGAGGATAACGAAATCGGGAGTGCTGTGAATCATTAAGTTGTTTGGGGCATCGTTGTTGGGTCATTCACCTCGAATTGCTTTGCGCATTAAGCAGGTAAATATTATTCACTTCCAACGGGGTCGAACGTCTAAAAAAATTCCCTTTCAATTTTCGTTTAAACGATTCGCGAATAAAATTGTACCCAATCTAAACGCGTTACGTTAATTTGCGTACAAGAGAGTTATTCGTTGAAATGCACTTTTCTCAAAAATTTCACTCAAATTCAAGTAAAAAATAAGAAAAAAAACACCGTTTAAATATCTTTGTAGTGAAATTGTGCTAAATTGTGCTATACTAAATTGCATGGCAGGTAATACCGTTTTATGTGCTCGTATTTTGTTTGTAGTGAAATCTTTCGCCTCTATAACAGAAATTTTTATTGAAATAGGGCGAAATCCATTGAAAAATACCGCTAGCATTTTAAGAAGTCGTGCTTTAATTTGTTGCTGTTATTGGGAACATAGAATGATAGAAAGATATCATATCATTTACGTTGGTACCGGAAATTTCGCTTATAATTATTCAATAATTTTTCAAAATTTATCCAAAATTCATTAAGTTGTTATTGCGGTTTGATGTATGAAATGCATTCTACAGTATGCCATCAAACATATACGCATACATCGTAAACGTATGTATGACGCCATGTCTATGAACGTCATACTGCATTTATGACGTCATATCCCTGTGCGCCATAAATATTGTCAACTATGTGTCATACCTGTACATGTGAGGTCATATCCATACAGATCAGATATGTATGCAGAAGTGCGAATTTCATCAAATTACCCCGCTACAAGTGACTGTTTTATTTGCGTATGGTATTATTTGTTTGTGATACAATTTTGTGATATTGACAGGTGATTGGATGTATTTGTAGTGATGTGAATTAGTGGTAGTAGTTGATGGGAGTATACCATATTTAGAGCGCCCGCTACTTGCATCAAGTGCTTCCTTATATTACAACACTCATACAATCTCATATTAATCGCTTTATACGATATTTCGCCTTCGCAGCCTTGCAGTCTTCCTTAAGTTCAAAAGTTTCAGAAAATAACCGCAATTCTAGAAATCTTACGGCAATAGTATATCTGCAACACGATCGTTGCTTGATGTGTTGTCACAGATTTTTGATGAGAAAATAGTCCCGCTTATCTGGGATCAGTGGTCTTCTACATATTCAGATTTGTTTCCTTTGTTGCGTTGCGCACAGTGATTTATGGAAAGTTGAGGAGGGAGAGGTTGAGAGGGGGGAAGGGTAGGGAGAGTGCGATTGATTTCTGAACTAGATTGTTGTTAACATTACATCAGAATAACCTCAAAGGTCATTTCGGTTTAATAATCTCAAAGGAATTAAGACCGAAAATTGCTCGATTCGTTTTCTTGCCGGCGACCTAATCATGAATAAACCCCTTGATAACTTCAAATGGAATACTCCTGTGGAATAATTCATTCCCTGTGATATCATTTCCGGTATGTTATTGCCTCTGACTTCCCCACTAGCTAATTTTAATTACTATTAGAGCACATGTAAAAACTCTGAGCGAATAAAAAAGAAATTGCCGTGACCAGACTCATAAAGTTAAATTTTTCGATCCTTTAGTGACATCTTTTTTTGGCGTCTGTGAATCTTCACCACTTTAGTTGACGAACAACTGACCATTTCTATGAGCACGCGTTCAACCGAAACGGATACCGGTCGATTTTCTGAAATTGCTAGATAACTGACTATTTGATTTATGCTTTTAGGTCTTTTCTCTCGACGTAAATTAATAAAACTTCTTTCCCAATTGCATTTTTTTCATTGCACTTTTTTAGTGTCCTTGAGCGATTTCGAAGGGTGGCGCGAGACAAATAAATGTCTTTGTAGGCATATTACAGTGGAAAGATCACTCTATTTGAGAAACTTCTCTTATCGCTCCATTTCGATTCTTTTTTCAGTGAAATTATTTAAATTAAAAAATGAAAAAAAAATTCCATATTCATATATAAGGCTGTGAATTTATCCCGGAGGGAAAAAATATGGAAAAAACTCATATTGCCTCGTCAATGATGAACATTGAACTGATGACTCATTTCCGCTTTTATTGATTCGAAGCACTCTTGAAAATATCCCAGCTATCCAGATTTTTTTTTTTTTTTTGTTAACTAAAGCAAAAATAACTCAAAGTGCTTCAGATTCGTTAAACGTGCGAGTTATCTTCTCATTTAATTCACCTTTGTTTTATTTGTCCACGTTGATCAACTGTGACGACTTAAAAAATCGCATAGATCAAATTAGAAATATAATTTTGTGCCTTTATTCACTCTAATTTACAAAAGTACCGATGTTTTAAATACCTAAGTATTTTTGAATGTTCCACGTATGGCGGCTAATTGTGAAAGAGTACATGTCGCAGGTGTGATGAAGTAAACGCACCTGAAGTGAGCATAGAAGCGATGTGCGGCCGGTTGGTTGATGATAGAGTTTACACAGTGGCATACACGCAACGTTGATCAAACACAACTATTTTCTGAAGGGGGAGACAGCCATCCAATAGCACTTACCTCTTTCCACAAATATATTCTTTCCACTGACCCTCCATATAGAAAAGTGATACTCCTTCATTGATCGAAACACTCCACGAGCAGTTTTGATCTTTTAATAAATTTCATTGTGTTGTGCCATTGGCAGTGTTTGTCTCTAGAGTGTTGTTGAGAGCCAGCTCCGTGGTATCGATATCGATTACCTCTCGACCGTCGTTATGCAAATGGTTCACAAAGAGCACTTTCGGGTCGCTTTCAAATCTTTGTGCGCAGTTGTCTTTTGCTTTGTTTTAAATCTTTGTATGCAGTTGTTTTGTTGCTTCGTTTTAAAATATAGCCCTGAATTGAGCTTCCTTTTACAAGAAATTGACGTCATCTCTCTCTAGATATGTTATATTTCTTAAGTATGTCGTTTAGGTTGTAAATTGCCGATTTCTATTGCATCCAATTATTGTAAAAAGAATTCAGTTGAGCTGGAAAATGCAGAATTTTTATTCGTCATTCAAGTATAATTCTAATAAATTATGCATTTTCTGGGTAAATTCTATTTTTTTTTTTTTATATGCATGAATGCAAATGTTTTTGCTTATGCAAGCCATATTATGCGCTTGTTTTAGCGTATTGCAGAAGAAAATCGTTCTCTGCGTTTTTTTTGCAGTTGTTTTTAGGAAAACGTATTGTGTTTTTAGGAACTGGATTCCCAATGATTTTTTAAACCTAATTTTGCTTCCATTGATTGTCTCGTTTACGAATTGTTGACATTTAAAGACGTCAACTAGCGTTTACAAATTCTTCTACAGCCGATTAGGTGCGGGCAAAAACTAGAAGTTTTATTCTAAATTTGTTGCAAGCAAGTACTTTTGAAAAGAAAATTAATTAACAATGTGTTTTACTTTTATTTTTTAACATTTGGTGACCGGTTGTTTCATTGAGATGAACTATTAAAAAGCGCATATCGTGCCATCATCATCAAAGATTGTTTTCCTACTAAATTAAGTAGTTTATTTCATTCAAATATGAAAATATTTCAGTTGAGCTCTATAGAGTGGAATAGTACAGATCGAGCAGTAAGTGAAAGTGTTGCGTATAATGGTGCATAAAACATACGATCTTGTTTTCCATTCCCCAAAAAAATATTTGTTTTCTCCTCCTCCTTTTTTTTTTTTTTGCGAAGCATTAATCACATCTCAAAACGCTTAGCACTGATCGCCAATATGTTGAGAGGAAGTTGTCTTAATGGAATATTTTTGGACTGGAAATTAAATTTTCATAAAGATATTCAACTTATTCTACTTAAAAAGATTTTATGAAATCTGAGATTAAATCTTCTAGGGTTGAAGATATGAAAAAATTATAGAGAGAATATTCCGTATAAAAGAGAGAAAGGAGCAAAAGGAAGAGGATGAGAAAAGAAGAAGGAAAGAAAAGGATCACGAAATAAGAAGGAGCTGAGATTGTCGAAAGAAAAAATTTCTTTTCTTCGTTGATTTTTTCTTTCATCTCTCTCACTTTTGCCTTCTCTCTTTTGCTCTTTTTTTCGAAGTAAATTTTCTGCTTACCACAAAAATGCGACCATCATCCGCTAAATAAAGAAGGAAACGTTTTGAAAAGGAAAAAAGCTAATTTCTGATTTTGAGAGGACAAAATCAATGGAAGGCTGTAATCATTAAATATTCCAGTCGATTCTTCCACTTGATTAAACGTGATTTTGTTGTACGCTTTACCTGGTAAAACTGATTTTGCACATTTAGACGAAACCTGATTTCAATCAGAAAAGTACAACAAAAATTTTCGCTTATATTGCGATGACTGTTAATTTTTTTTTTTTTTTTTTTTTGCAGCAACTAGCTTTTTTTTTTTCATTGCGAAAAGATCAACGAAAGACACATTTTGAAATGTGGACAGTGGAAGATGTTGTTTTAGCACTAAAATAATAGCGAATTCCTCACCCGTCTCTTTCCTTCCATTCGGTGTTACATTGAAGTATTGGAGGGGTGGGGGGAAGGGGGATATTAAAAGTCTGGGGGAGGGCAAGGAGGGGGCATCTACTGGTACTACTTCTTCTTGAGAAAAGATTACGACAGTAACAAATTTTCAGAGTCTTACATTATTTCATTGCGTTTTTTGCGGATTCAATTATTCTCACCTAATGAGGTGTTATTTTAGCTTTTAGAAGAGAGGCATGAAAACATACTGAAACTTTTGAATATTATTCATGCGCAAATATTTTCATTTCAAAAAAGTACAATTCGAGTCGCAGCGAATGTGTTTTCCCGAATCGCTATGTCAATCTATTCATCGTTATTGAAATGATTGAAAGTGCGAATTTTTTTTTGGCGAATGAAAGTGCATCATAGTGTAATGATATATCGTAGGCGCACTCTAAATGGTGTTTGAAACTCCCTCTGTTTGCATGCATTTGTATTGGTTTATTTTGCAATAAATAATTGCAAATTAGAAATTCCGCAATATTCCATTTTTCGTTGCAATAACTTAAAGGAATTTATGCTAGAATTATTGTGGAGCAATAAATTTCGGATGCAAAAAAAAGCTTAACTCGGGAACTCTAGAAATTTGAGATCTTCCAGGTTTGGGGTTTAAAGCAAGCATTAGTGACAGCGAAAAAAGAATAGATCTCGATCTTATGCTTGATTTAGAATTGGACTTCACAATCGCTCGTCATGCTTTTGGATGTTTCATGCGCTGGAACGGAAATTGTCGTTCAGCAAAGTTAAAATAATATTTTGGTCGTTCTCGAAAAATGATAACCAATTTAGGGAATGACCATGCTAAATCGGAGCAGAAAAGCTGGGGATTTTTTGAGGCCGTAGAAGGTAATTTCTCGATGTCTACCTCTGGTTTTGCTAGAAATATCGCTTCAAGACGCATATTTGACGTGTATTATTGTTGAATTTTCATATAGTTTCGAAAATTTTGCTTTTTTTATAAATTCAAATCCGATCTACCTTATCCTGTCCAATAATTACCACTCCAAATATATTTGTTACGTATAAATTCGTATATAATTCATATATTGAACAGTAATTAAATAATGCCGTTAGAAAATTGAACTTTTTAAATAGTACTTGAAGGCATTTGATTCATTGATCCGAATAGCGATGCTTCAGTGGTGTGATTTTCCGCAAATTTACACATTGATATATGAGCCAACGAGAATTAGGCGATGTGAAATCGTTCAGAAAATCGGACGAAGAAGTGCGAAAGGTTTCTATTTATTGCCGGCCTGTATATAGTGCGCGAAATTATTGGTAAAAAAAAAATTCACTGTGGAAAGATGGCCGCATCACTACTAAACAATCTGCTGTGTCCGAAACGACGAACACTTTATTGAGAGAAAGAGAGAGAGAGAAACCAGAGAGAGAAGGCGACAAAAAGAAAGATAGAATGTATAAAAAGAGATAAACAGACGAAATAGAAGAAAAGTTTATTTTGAAGAGTGCAAAATTTTTGGAGGTTACTGCCATCATTAAGATGCATTAATTGCCGGCTGACCCTACCTCTCACTCTATAGGTGCGTCGCACCGCAATGCGATGCTGACTCTCCATATGTAACGTCGCCATCACATCACCCATCAGCTCTTGGTTGCTCCATATTGGACACACGTTGCACTTATCGTTGCATAGTTATGCATATGCCGAACCTATCTGTCTCGACAGGTCCACCTGGCTGCCACTTTAGCTGCTCTTTACAGCTGTAGCTCCATTGGACCGTCACTTTCAGTGTAGATTCACCCAAACACCACTTTAGCTCCTCATCATCACGCTTTAACTTCATCTAACCAACAGTTCCGCTCCGACATAGAAACAGCTGACTGTCACTTCAGCTCCCCATCGTTGCGCTATGGCTCTACCTTATCGTCACTTTCACTCCAGCACAGATCCATTCGCCTGTCATTTAAGGTTCCCTATCGCTTCGCTTTAGCGGTATCCGACCGTCACTTTCATTGCGCCGTGTACCTACCGAATGTCATATTTGCTGCACTGTGGATCCATGGGTCCTTCACTCTAGCCTCCAATCTCTGTGCTTTAGATCCATCATAGCTGCATCTGACCGCCACTTATGCTACATGTCGATTCGGCTACCTATTTCAACCTGATGGCTACTGTCCACCTTGCATAGCTATTTACATAAATATTGAGCAGTTCAATTCGTTGCGCATGCTAATTTCGTGGACATTGGCTTTCTGGATCTTCTGCTTGCCCACCTCATACTACCCTTATTATCTATGTCGTCCATTCTATCACGCACTTTTACAGTTATTTCTTTCGTCATTCATTCGAGCAGCGTACCGTTACCAACTCTGGACACATCTCTAGGGCGCACGACAGATTGTTCATCTACCTAACTTTTAATCTATTGTTAAACAATTCTTTGCTCTTGTTATAGATCTATTTATGACTGCAATTTGTGCTGTTCAAGAAAAGAGGCAAAATTTTACTGAATTCAACCATAAAATCCTCTTTGCTTCTTGAAGGTGCAAATAGCTAATGCCGTCACCCATACTGGAAGAATCTAATACTGGAAGAAGAATTGTCATATTTCTTCATCTCTTTCTCTGTCTCTGTCTCTCCCTGTCCGTCTGTCTCTCTTTTTCTTTCTCTTTCTCTCTCTCTCTCTCTCTCTCTATATATATATATATATATATATATATATGATTTCATTCTAACTTATTATTCTACCAAAAAAAGGAGAACCGTTCCAGGGTTATCGATGTAAATATTTGATGCGTTTTTTTTTGCTTTTTTAAAAGTTTTTCTTTCTATTGTCGAGTATTTTTTATTATTGTACGTAAATAAATCAATAGCGTATTTTGATTTGAATTTAACGAGATTCGCAGTAATGAAATTTTATTGGTATAATTTGCACCTGAAGTGGTATCTTAAATTTTGCTTTGTTTATATAAAACATGAAGTCTTAAACATCTTGTTGGTTTCAAAAAAACCTGCAATGATTTACTAAGATGTCAACTTAACGCCTAGTTTGTATTTGCAAGCTTTTTATTGTGTAGCTGATGCTCACTGAGCATTTTCTTTTCAACAACCGGTTGCTTCGTTCAAAAACACTAATATTCGTTAGTTTTTTTTTTTTTTTTGCTGTTTTCTTTATATGTTAGTGACTAATTTAACCGATGTGTTATAATCTAAAAGGTATAAAATGTGCTATTTTGTATTTATGTGTATCGTCCATATTTGTCGACGTATTGTATTTTAAAAAGAAAAGATTTTTTGTTTTCATGGTAGATTTAAAGATTTATGCGCTTATGATCGATGCTAATTATAGAATATGACTTTTAAGGGTTTCAATTGTTTACTTCATAAAACATTTATTTTATTTATTCTATTTCGCAAATTTATTTTTAATATTACTTTTTCTCTTTCTACATACTTGCAACCTTGGGATTCCGTTCTGCTATAATCTAGTTCTTCAAGAAGATTACCTAGATTTTGCTTGATTATTCAAAACAATTTAGTTAAAATCTTAACGATCTTATGCTTCATCATTTAGTCGATTTTGCTTTTTTTCTATTTCTCGATATTTAAGAGGGTGGTCGAATTTCCTGAATTTCGCAGATTATTCGCATACTGTTGTTTACAGTTTTCCGCAATATAAGAATGTCTTTTGTTAGCCTTTCCTGTTATTGGTTGGAATTATCTTTTTTTTTTTTTTAATATTTGGGCTGTTTATAGAGCGTTGTTGCATTTTTAGATAATAGAGGTCATATTGCTTTTAGGTAGTGGATGTTAATGGAGCCATATTTTGTAATCTTAGAGAAGTTTCGACGAAATATGCAGATTTATTCGGTATAATCTTGTTTCTGTCAGTTATCTAAGTGCTCTTTTCAAGACTTCACTAAGTTTATCTGAGCTTCAATATTTCAAATATTTGAGCTCAGTAATCTGAGTAACGGCTATCTTAGATAATTTAGCCACTTAGTTGAGAGAGAATTTATTCACTTGTTGTCGGAGACCATATTTGTTAGCGATGATCTTAGCTTCGTTCAATTGCATAAATTTTTATCCAATATATTTGCCGCAATTTTCACGACCTCTTCTCTTATTTTTCTTTTCTAGGTTACATTTTTGACTTATGGACTCCTCGTAAATTAATTTTGAATAATCCGCAAATATGACGAAAATATATGCGACATATATCAAGAAGATAATAGGTAAATAAGAGGTGGGCAGAGGTAATACTGTACCAGGAGAAACTGAAATCCCTCTCATAAAATTAGGCAACGATAAGAACGAATATGATTCTATTCGAACACAGTGATATCTATAAACATTTAAAAATATCAGTTATGCTTAGTGAACTTAGACGCTATCAAGTAATAGTTAATGTTCACTAATACTTTTTAATTTCATCGTTGTAAATTTCCTGCTTCATATATGATTCTCATCACATTGCCTTATATTTGGTTTTCCTCAAGCGAACATTCATATTGAGGGGTGTTAAGGGATTCGTTTTATAGGTCGATTGGTGACCACATTGTATGGATTCTTTTATGAACGAAAAAGTCGAGTTGATCTTGACACTGTCTTCGACCTCCTGTAGGCGATTGTTTCTAATTGAGTTTTCAGAAGCACTGAAAGAATACCGAAGGTCATATCTTTTTTAATAGACACTTCAACATGGGAACAATTAATTCCCACCTGACCACATCATTGTTCACCCTCAATCATAGTACCTATGTAGAAAATATTTTTTTGAATATATACGACTGAAATTATTTTTTACAATTTCAATTTTCAGTAGAAAGACGACAATCTATGATTAGGCGTGATTAATCATAGATCGGTGATATAGAGTTACTTTAGGAAATTTTATATTTTAGATTAAAACTTCATCCCATCTTGCATTCCACTGTTATTACGCAAATATTTTTTCGTGAATATTTACAAATCTTCATCCTACCGCAATGATTCTTTGTCGTAGCAAACATGTAATTGTTTAAATACTTCTTTTAATCTGTCATATTCGAAGCACTCATAAATTTCCCATAAATTCCCCTCTTTTTTTAAACATTAAATATTGGTAATTTAGGATTTCGTTCATTGAATTATTATAAAACATTTCAAATCTGCCACCGCTTAATGTTGTTATAATTTTATGAATATGGTTATATTGCTATTTTTCCCGTCATTGGAAATGCAATTTTCTGCAATATTTAACCGCAACTATCGTTGAGATGATCATATATCGAACGCGTACTCAACAATATTTGATGATAGAGGAAGATAGAAAAATGTAAGGTGGGTGTTGGCCGATAGAATGGGATGCGTAAACAAGTTTCCGTAAGAAACATAGCGAGAACGGAGCACTGTGGCGACGAGACACATCACGACAGATGATTACTCTCGATCGAATTTCCCATTTATTGTCATCTATTTCTTATTTCATCGTTAGAAAATGAACTTTTTAAAAAATTTTATCGGAAATTACAAAATTCACTTATTTTCTGAAAGAGTAGTAAGAATTTCTGAAAGAAAGAGTAAGAAAGAGTAGAAAATTCAAAATACGGCATCATTATTCATTTGTCGACCGTCAAAATACCTTCATAAAGGTGTGGTTTTATAAACTAGTTTTTACTGACGATCGTCAAAAGAAGCGAACAGTGTTTACGGTGTGACCGTCGAATGAATTCTTTCGATGCGTTTTTTGTTCACACCTTTACCTTCTTAGGTGTTCATCCTCTGCGAAAAAAGGGAGCGGAAGAAGTTAATACTTGAGATGCTTTTTAGTGATTTGCAGATTTGCAGATTTGCAGAATATCCAAATATTTTTAATGATTAAAAAAACGAGCAACAGATGTAGATATCAAGATCATGATAGGTCAAATGCTCATTAGTGGTATATGTCATTGAATTGATTCATAATATTTATAGCTTTATAAAACTTTAAAAACGTGATTAATCATTGTTTCGAAAACGTTATAATGTTATAATTAGAAGGAAATATTTGAAAATTACGCTTGTAGTTTTCATTTTCACGGCGTTCTTTAAAATTTAAACTTTTAAGGTTGCTTCGGGATTTTTTTGATAGAAAGTGAGTTTGTTTAATTGCGAGTGCTTTCATCGTGTCATTTATGATCCAATGATGACATCTTTAGTTAACCAGCTTGGCCAACTCATCGTTTCCAATTTGAATGGCTGAAATTACGAAAATATTTCAGATAAGATTGTAGCCGATTTGATTGACGCATCTATAAAAGTTCATTCGCTTATGCTAAAATGATGAAAAATGCAAAAATATGTATAATGGTGAAATTTATGAATCTAATAGACACAATTGATGTCTAAAACACAATTGATATCCATGATTTTTGAAATAGTCCATCAACTTTATGGCATTTTCAACTCTTACCGTCCTTCTACAAAATGTCAGCTAGGTGCATTATACCGATGACCTACTTGAAACTACCATATACTATCATATTATATTCGTTGTAGTCTTAAGTATTTGTAGTGGTCCATTCACTTTGTCTGCCTAAATGTCTGCACAGTGTCTGAATGTCTCTGTGTCTGCATATTAACTGTCTGCACTTGCATGTAATTTTTTCGTCGATTTTAAAATTTCAGTATGATTAATCAGACGATATACACGTTATGAGTGCAACAACGAATTGCTTTTAATTAAAAAATGGGATTGAGTGGCCTTTCATCTCTCGTCTCTCAATTTCCGTAGTCATGTAGTGTAATTCATGGGTTGTTTGTGATGTTGATGAAATGCTTTGCATGATGCATAAACGTACACATTCCAATGCCATTACATTACTGCGTGCATGAGTTGTTTTGACGCTACTGCACGTCTCAACACTAATAAATTTTGGCTTTTCTATTCACTCCGGATCCGGTTCTACGTTTGCTCTAATAATATGTTTGATTCTCGATCGAACCGACCGAGATTCTTTATACTTTCATTGGGTGGATCACTTCCGTTCCCTCCTACAACTCCTTATAGTACTAAATATTATTTCAACACTTCATTACTTGAGAGAATTTGATTCGTCAAGATCATTTCAACGCATCGAAACTTGGTGTTACTCATTGCAAATGAGTAATACCAAGTTCCTGAATACAAGCAACACTCACGTCCTGAATACAAACAACCGTTTGAGAGGATTTTTTGAGCATTACGATGCTACAAGCAGCGCATTAAAGGAATATGCGGTTTTTTGGCTGGTTACTGCATGATCGAAGCACCTTCGGGGCATTGGAGCTAAATCATGGCTGTTGGAGCTGAAACAGAGTTGCTGAAGCTAAGCAGTCGAGTTCGTCTCTAGGTGTCACCGTTTAGCGACGTGCAACAAGGTAAGAAAGGTATGAGAGAATGGCAGGAGTTGGATGAGGGCACGTCCATAGGTGAATGTGAACCGTTAGAGTGCTTGCGGAATCAGTCCGTTAACATCGAAGAGCAAGTTCTTGCTTGCCTTCTCGATTCAGTAGGGAAATTGTACGCCCTAGTGCATGGAACGCTTTGCTGTAGAATGTTGTTTGATGATCATTTGGTTTAGTGTTTCTTATTAGATTATTTTGATCATAAATGCAATATTTTATTTCAATTAATTTTATTCCGTGATATTCAAGTCTTATTAATTCCATTCTGTGGTATTTCATTCCAATCAATTCCGATCTATTTCTATTCAATCGTGTAATGTCGGCAAAAAGCGCATCCGCAGATCCAAATCGTTTTGTTCGGTTGGAGACAATGAGCCCTGTAGCATTCCAGCAACTTTTTTATTTGCAGAAACTCTCAAAAATATTCATCTGTTCATTCTGAGCTGAGAAAGCGTTGACCATTCCCTGGGACGTTTTCGTATTTATCATTGATACCTTTATGTTAATTTGATTGCTTTATTAATAGCTTTACGTCATATTGGTTTGGAGGTCAAAAGTTTTTTCATCATCAGAGGTTATATGGATGGAGGATAATAGTCAAAAAAGAACCAGAATATGAAAAAGAAGAAAGAATTAGGAAATAACAAGAGAGAAGGGTCGAAAGTTGGAAGAAGAATAACGGCTAGAAGCATTTTTTCGAACAATAAGCATTCCTTCGTACTAAAAATCTCGCTATCAACTAACGCGTAAGAAGAGATTCTAAGATTTCTGATGTTAATTGCGATTCCATCTTGTGAAACTCTTATATACAAATAAAAACTAAATTAGCAGTTTTTCAAGTAAATTTATAAGAATTGATTCAATTTCGTTGTTTCAAAATGCTCGTACATTTCCAGTCAGTGATTTAAATAAGTATTTGCAGTACTAGAGGCGATCTAGTTGGGCGATGACTAATACACTCAATATTTGGTGATGAAATATGTCAAGTGAAAATTTTCTGAAAATGTAATCTCTGAATGCGATGCCATTCATTTTGCGTCTTATTGATGATTCGACGATCAGCACTGATTCATCGAAATTAAGAATTGCTATTGAAATAATTTTCATGTGAGCTTGTCGAATTGATATATGCAAAGTGCCTTATCGAGAAGACTATGAAGTGAATTCTGGCTCCGTTTTCCATTTCATCTCCTCTGATATTGTTGATTTTATGAGCACTCAACATTCTTGCGATTTTTACGCGCTTCTGCAAATTCACTTCTCAAAAACATGCTATGATAACGTCGTATTTCCGCCTGTTTATGCCTATATAAACTTCTATCCGCGGGCATTTTTCGGACGATCGTAATTTTTGTTTTCCTACACTACAGGAGGTGCATTTTGCTATCAGAGACATTTTTTTGCGTGAGAGTATTGCTTGCTGGTCTAATCTTTGCGTTTGATTGAAAATATTTTATTGTAAAATGAAAATATTTCGTTCATTGATGACACATTTGGCGTCTTGCCAAATTAAAATTAAAAGCTTTTTTGCAGCATCATCGCGAACGCATTTGAGTGAAACAGCAGGCGGTTTTTTCCTCTCGACATCGGCAATTCCTCCTCCTATTCCGAGTGTTTCTCCTCCAGCTATCCCTTATTCTCAATTATCAGATATTTTTGGTAAATTTTCATTTTTCTTTCAATTATTTTCTCGTCTGCTTATATATATTTTTGATTGAATAGGATATGTTGATCAATTGTTGTAAGGGTACTTCATGAGTCACTACAAATAATAGTGGTTTTTTATTTAGGTTCAGTAAGTATTTATTGTACCTGATCCTTATTGTGCTCTCATGTTCCCTTTTTCACTAAGTTATTATTGTGATATTTATTTCTGTGTTCATATCTTGTACGCAAATTTCCTTCTACCTGAGATACGCAATCGATTGCACTACAGATAGCATTGGCTAAATAAACATACGTAGTTAACTTTTAATACGCTTTAAAATATCGTTTGAAGTTGTTTCAATTTAAAAGTAAATCGAGTCGATGCTTCATAAACGACGTTCATACGTTTTAGCAATTATGACCGCAAATCCTCTATGGATCTTTTTTTCTAGATTTAAGCTTATTTTTCTCTCTATTTATCAAACTCATTAGAATGTTTTTACATAATTTTTTATCTCAGCTATATTAGTTTACTATGATTTGTTATTGTTTACTTATTACTGCCTGTTAATATCATTATATCGCCATATTACTCTTAAGCTTGCAATATTATATTATTGCTCAACCTATTCGCTTTTATCTTTATTGAATATATGCCCATATATGAACATTTCCTATGTTTTCATTTCCTTCACTATTTGTTCTTATCACTCTCCATTTAATATCTTTTCGCTCATACGTGGGAAAACCTATTCGTAATTCTCTTCGATCCATCAATTATACTGATCAATTTGAGTCTTAGGTTTGAATGGAATTAAAATTCAACTCTTCATAAATTTAGGTCTTCTTACTTATATATACTTATGTTGAAGAAACGAGCACATCAACACAACGTCAGTGGACGAGCAAGACAAGCGATATGTCGGCGAAAGTTGAAACTACGGTGCGTCAATGGTCGACTCCGGTTCAGAAAACCGTCGAAGGACAGCCTCCGAAACCTGTAAGCGCTACAGCTATTGCCCATTAAAAATTATTTGCATGTAAGAATTTATAAAATCGTGGAAAAATGTTGGAAGTTCATATATATATATATATATATATATATATATATATATATATATGGTATCGTACGTTCAAAATAATCACTTGGATTATTATGAATGGGAGCTATTTTATTTTATTCCAGGTTGAAAGTAAACTCACTAAAAGTACTGAATTTTTCTCTGTCTTCACTGTTCTTCTTCTTCTGCTATAAAATCAACCTTGCGAGCTGATGTAAGCTGAGTGCCTTACGATATTGTTTGCAAGTTACTTTTATACTACTTGTTTCATAAGTTTAGATAGCAAATTTTCATTCACCGCATATTCATGTTGTGCTATTCATCTGGGCTTGTTTTACTTAGGGAACGGCGTCTAAAGTACGCCATCGAATAATCTTTTGCAGTGATAAATTTTCCATGATTTCAAGGAAAAGTAGTTAAATAGGAGAAGACGTCTTTAAAATGCTCCATAAAGTATGGCACGTCTTTCATCCAGTTCCAATTTTTTTATACTGGGCGAAGAAATAGTTCGTTTTGAAACGATGGATGATGTTTATGGGGGCGAACGATTTTTTTTTTTCGAAAAAAAGTTTAATAAAAAAGAGGAAAGTAGAATGTGTATTGTTAGGTAATGATTTGTTGAGAAAGGGTTTATATTCGAAGTATAACGATAATGTGCGCAGCAATTTGATATAGGTAACATTTCCCAGCACTTCATGAATTCATTGAGAAGCACGAGAGTTGTGTTGCTCATTGGAGACATAAATTCTTTTACTAATGGAGGCTATTATAGAATTTAATGCGCATATGCTTTAGTAATCTACTTATACCAAATTGCTGCTCGTACATACCGTAACATTTCCAATATAAACTCCTCCTCAATAAACTGCAACCGAGAACAAGCTCCAAACTTCAACGATAATCTATTAACACATATTTTATACGTATTATTAAGAGGTAACAGTCCATAAAATCGCTGCACATCTTAGCACTGCTTTGCGTTTGTAGATTTAGATGAGCGGACTAACCCAGTTGGCAACAATCTAAAATTGGGAATATTTTTAAAGCATTCTAGCATATATTGCCTCCGCGTTATACTTAATGGAATACTTGTCAAAAACTTGCCTAACATACGATAAGTATATGCTAATTAGGCTTAGCTATCATAAATGGGCAAATTGAATATATTATGAACGAATTTTCATGAGATGTAAATGTCGTAAAAACGCAAAAGAGTTTCCAACATTCAAGCGTCGGAAAGATATAGGTGAGCGGAAAACTGGTTTTATTAATATCGATGATAGTATTGATCAAATTGGATTTAATATTGTATGATTTTTTAATATGACAACGCATCAAATTTATTCACATAGCATCCCGCATCAAACAGATGGCCTCAAGACTATTGTATGATGCGTTTTTCGTGTACAGTACAGATCACTTAGCGTTCAATATATCCATCTTAGAATTTAATTTTTTGTCATTACTATAGTATAAGAGTTGTTCTAGATGGCCCATTTTGGATGTTTTTTACGCGCTGTTTTACTTTTCTTGGCTAGTTTCTTGTGAGCCACAGTTTATTGGCGTGGTGATCTGCTGTTAAGGAATGAACCAATGATCAGTTAAATTACTTTTATGATATTTTGTTTAGTTTCTTCATGATTGGGGATTTTATTTTAGTAGACACTATATCAGAGTCACTACTCTGCTTTTTCTATACTTTTAAAATTAGCCGTCATTTAACGCTGTGTAGAATATATATATATATGTATATATATATATATATATATATATATATATATATATATATATATATATATATATATATATATATATATATATATTGTTCGCATCTAAAACAGCTCTACATGTCCATCATCTAGGAATGATTAGGGAACAGCTGTTTTGAAGGACGCAGACCGAATTAGAATCGTGTACAACGATGGTGAACATTATAAGACAAAAGGCGCTCATTTTGCCAGTTCTTCGTTAATTTTAGAAGATAGGAGTCCTTTATATAGCAAAAATTGCCTCATGTCACGTTCTGCAAGTCACATTTCTTTGCCGAAAATTGTTGATACGCAAATATCGATATTTAAAAATATATTCTATTCTGATTTATGTTTTCAACGATATATATAGATTATACGTTAGATGAATTGCAAATACTAAATATGACAGAAGTATGTCTGATTATATTTATTTGAATAATTTAGCTCTTTTAACTCTTTGCTTGCAAATAGTTGTGGAATATGATGGTCACTCATTGCATCTTTGAGTGGACATCAATAATCAACTCATGAAATCAAATTGATTCGTCAATAAAAGTATCGTAGTGCATTGATCATTGAACTTTAAGCATTTGTTTGTACTATTTCAGAATTACAGGATGCTTTATTGGCAAAATTTTTTTGATGACCATTAAAACGATTACCCACAGACCTAGGTGAAATAGCGATATTTCGATTATCGGGTAATTGCACTGGCACTAAACCACTGGCGACGATCGCATTTGCTATCAATTTTTTTGCACAAGTTGCGTCAATGCTAATGTGCACATAACGTAAAATAACGCTCACAATGAGATTAGAAGAAGCTTCATTTAGGAAGAGGTCGTATACCCATAAATGGCAACGCCTTTTATTAAAGCCAAATTTTATTTGGTTGATACTTATATGATGTGATACTTAGATGATATATTCTGCTTGATACTTAGATGACTCACCTTCTTCCTTTTATACAAATTTGAAATGAAAGATTTTCTAGCTTGTGTTCTCCAGTCCACAAGTCCCGATGAGTCATGTTCCAACTTAATGATTGTATCGAGAATAAATGAAATTTTTCGTGTTTTTTTTGGAAGCCGATTTAGAAGCAAATGCTGAGCAATCAGTAAGTTTCGAATTTTTGTCGGAATTTGATTTCTTTTCTTGATTTTTCTAGCATAAGCTATATGAATAAACCTAAATTTTTCCAAGCATTAATTGGCCCCATATTTAGTTATCGATTTATTTCAATCATTCAACTTGGAATTTTTTCAAGAAAAATATTCTATGGCAGCTATCAGCTTAGTCAACAATTTTTGATAGTAGTAGTCAATTTCATTTGCTTATTTAATTGAATAGGACAACGAAGCTGCTGCTGCATCACACTGAAAATGAATGTGTGACGATGTAACCATTACTATTCAAATATTTGAAATCATTTGAAATCAATTAATTAACGAATAATTAAGTAATGGAGAAGTTCAAAAAATCCAAATATAAATTTTACAAGTAATCGGAAGTTCGTGTATATGGGATTCTTTTAGTATCTCTTCTGTGAATAGCCTAGATGTTGCTCACTGTACAATTGCGGTATACTTTTCGTATACTGATTGGTAGCTCTTGAAATGAATACCTGCAAAGTTTAGTGTCGCAATTTGCGTTTTCTATTCAACAAGACTAGTCGACCAAAGAAATACGCACATAAAAAATGCACCATGAGAACAGGTTTTAAGCGCTATGGGACATCTCCTTTTCGCGCAACCAATTTACATTTTTATGCTGCAATGTGCTATTTGGCTGTTATTGTTGTTGCTCCATCGTCGACGTGAGCTTCATGTTTTTTTTTTTCAATCTTTTCCTCACCTGAACGAATCTCTTATCGTCGCAGGTAGGAAAATTCGTACTGTAGAGTTATTTTCCTATTCCATTCTAATGATCATCACATTTCCTTTCCTGTGAATATTTTCCGAAACTCTGCGATGATTTTATTTAGTGAAAACATTGAAAGAATCAATTGAGGGAATGACCATTGCGCGGGGAATTTTCCATCGATTGGTTTTTATCGCAGAATTGGTAGACAAATATTGCCGGTCAATTTTTACACCATTCAGCAGCGTATTTCGAAAATGCAATGTTTGCCGTGCTATCACAAACCATTCGTCGGTTTTTACCGTCAAAAATTGATTTATTGCATTTCTGTATACCATGGCCACTGTAGGCTATGCTAAATATTAGTGGTTGAATGCTCTATCGGCAAAATATTATTGGCGACTTTTCGCTTCTACTCGTGTTGATTACCACTAGAATTTCGGCGAAGTCAGTTTAAACTAAAATAACCGAATAATTTTTCGAAGGACAGAGATCGAGAACAGCAAATAGCTGAAAACACAGACTTTATTCTGTGCTTTGTATTTACATATTTAGAGCTTATTATATTCCACATTTGAATGAGCTTATGCCACTTCATTTGTCAATTTTTTGCAGCTCCTTTCCAGCGAGAAAATTCATATCTGGACAATTGGCAGTTTGCCAATTATCATCACGTTCATTAAAATTGAGTTTTAAATACTGAAGTTCATGGAACCACAGTGATATCCATGAAAGTGAATTTTGGTAATCTAACATTTCGATCAAAAAAGTGTCGAATATGCTATAATCTTGCTGCTTTCAAAACAATTTTGCTCAAATATTTTTGGAATTTTTATTTCTTTTCATTTTCTTCAATGAGTCACTTCCTGAAAATTGCGCATTTTCTGCCATACCTTGCACTCTATGCTAACAACTTTTCCGGAAAACTTGTTCGACTTTCCTGAAGAATGCACTTTCATAGATTTGTGAAATGTATATTTATCCAGAAATCGAGACATAATACTAATTGATAGGGTAGAGAGCGCAAGGGAACATTTTATAGGTGGCGGTTTTAAATTAGCAATTGCTATTGGCATTGTAACGATCAATTTTTGACTATTACGTTGGTAATCATTTTCAAGCGAAACGACGAATTCGCTCCCACCGAAAACTAGTTTTACAATCGGCGCACGCATATATCTTATCTGCGATACGTTACTCTCGATTTCAACTCCACTCCGCATCCCTTTATTGGTCATTTCAATGCGTTAACCACTCCAATCAACTTCATATCTTTGTGCGCATTTCTTTTTTTTTGATTTTATCTCTAAAAATGTTTCACTAAATTCAACTGCTTTTCTTTGTTCATAAAGTGTTCATTTGCCCTATTTATCACTAATAAATAAAATAAAATCATAATCGATGTGCTGATTCATCGATATGGCGTTGTTTCGATGAATTATTAAAGCGACAGAACCCTTATCAACACTGATATTGTTGTATTTCGTTGAGTGTTCAAATTATTGCTGCTAGTTGTTTTGGTTATCTTACAGAGTTTGATTATTTTATGATATTTTCTACAGAATATTTCGAATACTCTCATAAGGTCTTTTCATCAATCCTCCATTTGTTGAAAATTAGAAAATACGCATTTCCCGTTTGAATGCGACCTGTTCATATATTACTGCATCTTTTAAAATGCTCTTGCTATAGTTTGTAAAAATTATCAACAAAAATTGGCCTCTATCTCCGTGTCGGCTTCTCTCCCAAAAATTGTGGCATTTATAATTCGAATTAAAATGCTTTACGTCTAAAGTTATGATTCAAGTTAAATCGAATTAGAGGTTTTATTCGTATTAAACAGAAAAATTTTCTAACTATTGAATCATTTTTCAATTTCCAATTTCTCTTCTTCTATTTCTCTAATTTTTTCATTCGACTATTCGTTGCAATCATATGAGTTCTCATATTTCAACGGATTACTGCAATCATTTTAATGAATGTCGAAGAATTGATCATGAAATCGTTCAACGAATCAAATAGAACATGAAAATTGTAGTTAATCGGGTTCTGATGATGCAAAAAAAAAAAAAAAAACATTTTCAACTACATGCCGCATTTTGGTGTTCGTGAAGAAATTTATAATGGCCAATAAATTTCTAAGCGATAAATCGCTCCGTATTTTATCTCATTCACTATCGTTGATTTCGTCTTTTTTTAATCGGCAATATTTCCGCCCGAAAATTTTTGGATCACTTATTTTGCAAATTTCAACGGAAAATTTTAACTCTAAAACATATTTTTTTGCACTGCTAATTTTTCACTGATAATATTTAAGTGCCTTTATGTGCTATTTGATTTAATGGTTCACAAAAAGAGGTTTTGTACTTATTTTATTATGGTTGTGATGATAGTAGAAAAATGAATGGTAAATATTTTAAATTTGAGTGCTTCATTTTTGGCTCTCAATTTTGATAAAATTACGTCCCCACTATTGCTTCAATATGATCAATCTGAAGGCTTTGTATTTTTCTCTCTGCTCTCCTCTCTGTCTATCTCTTCACTCCTCCTTGTCTCTTAGTGGCCCTTTGTCTTCAATTCTGTTCCTCAACCTCTATATTGTCGCTAATACGCTCCACTTTTTGCAAATTTTCATTTGTAGAGCCCAAAATAGTGCTGCAATGTTTGTACGTGTGCACTGTGTGTTGTGTTGTGTGTCGGTGTATGTCTGTGAGTATGTACTTCTCCAGTGGATTTGCATTTGTGTAGGGCATTGTGTTAATGCCCGCTGTGTGTATTTTTATGTGTATGCTGTTTGTTAGATAGTTTGGACACCGCAGAGTGACATTTTATACCAACCTGAAAAAGTAACTCAAAAAAATTTGCGTGCATCTTGCAACTGGTCGTTTCATCAATGACAAATTATTTTTTGAAGATTTGAGCAGTGATTGATTCAGTTGAAACATGAATATATATGTTGTTTGTTTGTTGACAAGTTCACGGAAATGGTCAATCAAGTGAGAGGTGTTATAAAAGCTAATCTAATTGCCGCTCTTCCGATGTTTTTCTTTCCTTCTTATTTCCTCCTCAAACTTTGAGAAATATCGAATATCTTGTTTACATTAGTAATTAAATCACATTATGCAATGCTTTTAAGTAATCAGTTTCCATTATGCAATATTTTTAAGTAAACGAATTGTGCTTTGCAATCCCTTTCAATAATGTGCATTGCAATGCCTTTCAGTGATCCAATTTCATTCTGCAATGTTTTTAAGTAATCAAATTCTTTTCCGCAATGTTTTATGTTATCGAATGCTATTCTACAATGATACTCTTAATCGATCGGATTCTATGCTTTTAAATGATTATCCCAATAACTATTGCGGTTATTAGATAAAATTCACAAAACAAAAAAGCCTTGTCTTTAGATCGATGATATTTTTTATTGAATTTATTGTTATTCTTAAAATTTCTTAATTATTTTTATGTTTATATTGCTAGTAAATCAAATCAAATCAAATTCAATGCAGTCGAGCTTAAGATCGTTTATGAATATTTGAGATTAATAAAACAGTTCCGCTAGTCATTTTTATTTGCAATATTTTTATTTGATGAAATTTCACTATAACTGTTGGTCTCATATCTGATAATTAGGCGTCATTACCAATTTTTTTTTTTTTGCAAAACATCTTTAAATTTTTCATTTTTTTATTTTTGATGAATTTTTTCGCAACGTTTTTTTCTTTCAAATTTACTAATAAGTGTGATTTGCTCATATGTGGGAATTTTCCACAAAACCAGCTCTCTGATTGGTACAATGCGACAACTATAGCGCATGAGAGGCATCACAATAGGTTGGGACCGTTTGCTATCCATATGTGCTTTTCGTGAATTAATAGCACTCTTCCAATTTAATTTGTGTTCGATCGAGTTATGTCTATCTGTCTGTCCATTTGTCTGTTTGTCTGTTCGCTTGTCTGTCTGTGTACTTCGATAGGAAACACAGTAAGTGCAGTATGAAGTCGATATGAAATGTTATTCATATCATATTTGTCCATCTGAGTTCCAAATGTGTCTTTCTGGAGGAAATGCTGCTCTATGCGTATTCTTGTCGCATATCGATAAAAAAGGTTGCCCGTTTTGCGCTAATTTTTTCTTCTCATTTTGATACGTTTCTTTTCACACAAAATGTTCTATTGTCTTTTCAAATATGGACCGTCATCTCTTTTTGAATTTCAAACATTGAGTTCTATCATTGATTTGTTTTAAGCACTATAGATTGTGATCCTATCAATGTTGAATCTAAATCCAGGTCTTGATGTCATAGGTGTGAAAAAATCAACATACCCTATTATCTCGGATTGATCTCCAGGACTGCAAAAAAAAAAAAATATTACGCCATTTATGTCTATCAGCATTCGTAAGAATTATTGGAATCTTTAGTAATACATATTGCAGCAATATTTTATGCATTTTCTTTCAAATCGCATAAAGTGCGTTAACCATAAACATTTCATATATTCTTTTATAGTTTTTAGTTCTTTGAGATTATGCAATAACGACGTCAATTTTGCTATATATTAACCTAAGATCTCATTCGCATCATATGTGAGTGGTCCGTTGCAGTAAACCGTACAGTTGCTTTACTTCTTTTTTTTTTTTCATTTCGCGGTGCTCCCCATTAGAAAAAAAGAGGAAAAATGGTAGTATTTAGAATTCTAGAAAGGTGGGGGAATGTAAAAAAGAAACTAGAGATGTTAACGAGTGCATATTCCAGACAAAAGGGGGGGGGGGGACGAAAGAGTAGATGAGTGAGAGGAAGCACTAGCTTCAATTTGCATATTCATTTTTAACTGTAATTTAAAAACTACCGCTTGATATGTCTAGCGTAAATTACTTGCAAAAGCGGATTTAAAATCCAGTGAATATGTGCTCATTTTATCGGTTTCTTTATCACCAGTTTGTCTTATTTCCCTTTGAAATTATCTTTAATTCAGGAGGTACTAATCAATTTCCGATGCGCGCCTTTCTGCAATCCGTTCGCTTATTTTCATGCACTCTTTGTGCGTCCAATCAAGGAACTCTTTGTGCTGCGTAATTTTCTTCTCATAATCTCTTGCTGTCTTTCTTTTTCTTTGTCTTATTCCCTCTCTCCTTGTCCCTCTCTCTTTCCCTCTGCGTATCACTCTCAAATAGAAAACGTTGTCAGGTAACATGTAGAATCTATGTAGCTAGTAAAACGGAAGCTTGTACTTTCCTGCTCATATTTTGAGCGCTGATTTGCGAAATTCGGTGTAAACATTCTTAAAAATCGCTCGTACATCCTTCCTGTAAACACCGTTTATAGAAATGGTTGCACCTGTGCATAAGAAAATATTCTTGATGTACGTAAAAATATCAGTTATAAGTAAATGACATTGTTTTTCTCCCTAAATGGTACTTTAATTGACCTGAAATAGACTCCCCAGCGATTATATTTCGGTGTTAAAGCATCGTTTCATGGAACTGTAAACATTGAATGAGGTGGTGAAGGATGAATCAATAGATTTGATTACACACATATGCATTGTGCGCAATGAGCACATTGTCATTTGTTCAACGTTGATTTCATTGGTTAGCCAAATTTGCTCGAAATTCATACAGTTCAATTTTCTACTATAGGAATTAATAGGATAGAAACTAATACGATAGGAATAATAGAAATTAAATGAGATAGACATTAGTACGGCGGAAATTGATATAGTGAAATTGAATGCGCAAGAAATTTGCTAGATAGAAATTACTGCAGTAGAAATCTTCGGTATGGTTTGCAGGGATTTATTTTTTTAACCAACTTTTTTAAGCTGCTATAATGGAGTGAACTTCCGGAGTTTCAAGCTGTAAGAGTTTTGACCGCAGTTTTGCCCTTCCATCTTTGATTTGTGATCATCTCTTATAAAGCTATTCAAAATTTCAATTATGCCTATCCTTCGTCTCGCCTAGAGGGCTGGTTATCTCTAATGCAGTATTTTTTTTTTTCATATTCAAGGTTGTTTTTATTAAATATATAAGCGAGCGCTTTTATGCACAATTTGAATTTTTTGTAGAGTCGGTTCGATTTTTTTTTTTTGATCGAAAGACTCAATTCTCATTGCGATTTTTCTTTTCATTTGAATAATTTGCATGAAAATCTCTCAATTTGTTTGCTCTCCTTTTTTTTGCATATACTTCATGCATACAGCACATTGATTGGTCACTTCCTAATCAAATATTGCCCTTTTTTTCAAATGATTTGAATAATTTCACCTCATTCACTTACTTGTCGTTTGTTCGTGCTCGCGTACTTATATGTACGTAATTTGCATGTGCTAACATATGTAGAGTTTTGTCGATCATTCGTCTTATAGCAACGTTAAACATTCGCTATTTTATTATTCGCTATTTTCTTGGCCATTTTGACAATGATCGAAAAACCACAATATCGACGATTTTCTCCAATGTTCATCGAGCGCCTTAAAGTTTTTGTGCGTATATTTTCAAATTAATAAATCTTTTTTGAATTTTACTTTCAATGTTAAATGTGTGAAAGCGAAATTACATTTTGTAGCAGAATAAGTTCATTTTTGTTTTGAGTTGTATTTAATTTCTCACAAAACTTAAGCAATTCCAAAAAGAATGTTTTTCATAAAAATTGTGAAAACAGTTATAGTTCGGCTATATTTCCCTAAAAAATTCATGAAAAAATCAGGTTATGGTATAGAAAATGATTGGTGACTTCTATATTAAAATGGGATTTCTTCATAAAATAGTTAGAAATATAGAGATTGAAAATCAAAACCCTAATTCCAACTATGATTTTCAAAGAATTCATCCTTTAATAGTAGAATTATGGTAATTGCCGAATAATTCTAACTGATCTTGTTCAGATATCAAGTTATTTCCTCTAGCAATCGCTATAATTCTTTTCCAAAGTAATGATGAGTACAATTCTTCCAGAAATTTTTGAATACAGAATCTGTAATGTATCGCATATTTGTTCTTCCATATAATTCTTCTATATTTGAAGAGTTTAGAAAAGAATATAAGGACAATTATATTCCATACGGACAAAAATTCACTTATTTCTTCACTATTTTAGTATCTTTTGAAGTAATTTTTAAAATATTTGAAGGTGTTTTAAAGTATTTCGGTGAATAGGGAAATGTGAGAGGTAAGCGATTTTTCCTGTTCTTACCAGAGGTCATCTTTTCAATGCATGACAATCACGCGTGCACTACCGAAATGGCACAGCTGTCCACCTGCATCACCTCTATAGTGGACGTCCTCTGTGTGTACAAATTAGTGACTTCCAACAGATGCCTGCATTGGCGAAGTGCAATGGATATGAAAAATCCAGGTGGACTTGAATAAAATCCAAGAGGACTTTTTCTTGCAAAGAGGAAGCAAACTTTGGAAAAAAACTGGAATTTTGTGGAGGAAAATGGATGTTGGGTGTTCTGCTGGGTGATGAAGCATATCTGAGAAATAATGTCATCTCACCGTCGAAAGAAGAAAGGGCGAATCCTCCTGCAACAGGATGCATTATAAATTGATCAACGAATAAAAAAAGGCGTATAAGTGGAATGAAACTTTTTAATGTAATCTAAATACATAAAAAGGAGTTGGAAGTTTCAATTGTGAAAATTTTTCATATCAGTGTGGTTTTTAGGAGGATAATCCAACAACGATAAAAGGTGAGGCGAGAAGATCGGATATCCGCACCGTTACGCCGAACTACAAATATGGAACTGAAAAATCTGTTCGTTTTTTTTTGAAAATTTTCTTTCGATATTATTTCAGTTATATGAAATATATAGGAAAACATGTCCGCGTCCTGGCTATGAAAGCGATGACAGCTTATGAAGCGTCCTAGCTAAAAAAATATGTATCGCAAGTGCACAAGGTATAACGAGCAAAGAGAAGTAGCTATCACAGCGTAACTCCTTCTTTCCTCTCCTCAAGCACTTCTCCGTCCCTTTCCACCATGCATCCTTCCATCTAATAACGCTCAAATAGTTACTGACAGTAATATGTGGAATTTTTGAAAAAAAAATTCAGAAAGTCATTCATCAACAGGAAACGCTTTGAGCAAAAATTGGTATAAAGAGGGCTAATTATCCGAAAATTTATTTGCTCTTTTAATTTATTTACAATTAAATCAATATTTTTTACTGACCAACAGATTCGAAAATTTGTAACGATTGCACTTCAAAATTATGCACGTTTTATTCCTATATCCAAAATATATGACTCAAACATTTTTTTCTCAAGAAATCCTGTAATTACGTTTTATCGCTGTCAATCATAAATTGAAATTCTTTAAAATATTGTTAAGTACGATGCTATAACAGTAACGCATGAAAGATATGAAATAAAATGTTGCATTCATTATATTGTTTGAAAATCAATGTAAAAAATTTCAGTCATACGAGTTGAAATTCGATTCGTCAACAAATCTTCCGGAAGCAGTTGGGGATTATAAAGTAAGCTTCTTATTCTCCCTCATTAATATATTTGTTCCTTAAAAAAATAATTTTCGCTGTTTTAAGCATGGAAGTCATTTGAATGAAAAATGTGAATATTCAATGAATGACGTCATATTATAGAATTGAGGTTAATCGTTTGTAATGACTCAGTCGTATTTGTTGTCATGGGCTGTAGTGTATCTCAATGCTATAAGATTCGAAGAATTTCTTTTGATTTTTTGATGAGTAATCTACTTCAGAAGTAGCTCATTATTTAAATTCGAATATTCCTGTATTTTAAAATTTCCCGTAATTTTTCTTTAAGGTGAAAGAGACGCAAGATCATTTCAAATTGCAAATCATCGATCCAAAAGTAACATCAAATGCAAATATGCCCGCATCGAGTCAAACAATTCCAACTGCATATCGTCGAAATCTCGATTTTCCAAGTGAACACAGCAAGCGTTCATTCTTAAAGCTTGAACCTATGGAGCAACGCAAAATTCGTGTAAGTTTATTTAAAAATCGATTAATGCAACTCATTTCAAATCGAATCATATCCATATATTCGATACTTTGATCTATTCGAGTCCGACGCATATTACTGCTTATAACGTATAAATCGCTACTTTAAAATCTTAATTATACGTTACTTTATGCATAGAAATATTATTCATTTTACCTTGATTTTATGAGCATTGGTTTTAGTTTTTCGATTTTTTTTTTGAATTTGAAAATAGGAATATAAAACAACTCAAAGGGGAAAATTAGGAAAAAAAACATCCAAGTTAATCGAAAGTAAGAGCTGTTTTGGTGGGAACTATCACTTATCTCTCTATCTTCTAAGAATTGTCCATTTTATCTTTTATATGGTAATGAATTTTCCGATAATACTTGAAATTTGTATTCAGTCAAAATTTCCGCGGCAATCATATAAGGATAATTCATGAAGTTGAATGATTCATAATTTAAAAGTGAAAAAAAAAATTGCGCTAAATGGGACAGGTTTCCCTATAAAAGGAAGCCTTTGAAAATTATGGTGCATTCGATAGGAAGTTTTCGTATACGATAGTGCTGTAACTTTTTTTTTATATTAACTTTATCGTCCACATACTGCAGCACTTCATTGTTGAAAAATCTTTGAGCTTTTTTGTCTTTGTATAAAACAAACAGAATACTTCATATTTTTTATTGCAGAATTTTCAAATTTAGCGAAACAATGACACTTTCCAAGTTCAAATGTAAATTTTGCAAAGTTTGCTCAATATTAAAGTTAGCTGCCATCATTTTGTTGGCGGTGCATTATTAATCTATAATTGTCGAATAGATCGAATAATGTAAGTCACCTACAGACATATAACATTCACAAGTATGAAATTGCTCATATTTTAACGATATTGTATCGGCTGTTCGAATTTAGATAATTTTAGCCTGCCATCGTTTAAGGACCACAATTTATAGCTTGTGAATAAATTGTGTAATGAGCACAGTGGATGAATAACTAATTGTAGGAGGGAAGTCATTAAAAATGTTATGAAAGCCATGGCCAAATAAGTTGTTGTTTCCGTCTAACATTATAGGTCATTTTTATTTTGTCTATGCGGCGTCAAGCTTTTTTTGGCAAGAAATAATGCATTTTTTACTTGGAAAGCAATGCACGAGTCTATGGAATGCATGATGTAATTTGAATTTTTTCCATATATGGTTGATACCATTGGGATATTTGAATATATCTTGATTACCTTCACTATCCCCTTTTTTATTACACCTGTCTATTTATACCTTTCGATAACTCCCGCGTAGTCATGTTTATTTCTTTTGCTTATGCTGTGTCATTTTTAAATTATCACTTAAAATTGCAATATACAGCTGCTTAGCGATGTATTCGTTAATAGCTTTGCAATAATAAAGGTTGAAATCTAGTTCCTCTGTATTTTCATGATTTGGTACTTGACCAAGTTTGCAGTGGACTTGAGAGGCAACATCAGTGAAATTAAGAGCACAAAATGCTCCATCGGGGTTTCTTTTATATGTAAGGTTCAAAACGCTCTCGACGAAGCCACTGAAGTGAATATACTTCTTCAGCTGTCGATATTTAAGAGGAAGATAATTTTTAAATGATTTGCAAGATTGCAATTTACAAAAATCACGTATTGCAAACTAAAGATTATTATTGCAAAATACATGATGCAATATTAGAATGTTTGCATTAAATAATTAGTGATTATGAATAGAATTGCAGTCAGTCGAGACAAGACCAATAACGACGAGTGCTTATCTCACAGAAAGTCTCGATCGTCACCGTGATATGGAAGCATCTCGATTAAGGGAATACTTGAAAGCGAAGGAAAGCGATGCTAATAAACCGTGGAATAAGCCTGATTGGCCTGGCCCAAGAGTATGTTCATTAACTCATCCATATTTAATATCAGATTTTAATACACTACTAGTTTTTTTTTTTTTTTGGAATAATGGCAAAGGAGGAAGAGGGCTTCATAGAAAGACATATATTTGAATATTTGATCACTTCACCATAAAAAATTTCGCAAATCGATAATTTCTTAAACGGTTCGATAAAATTTCAATTAAAAATTGACAATGATATGTCATAAAAAATAAGAAAACTTTAATAATATCATAAGTTCGCAATAAATGATGAAATTTCGATTTTGCTCTCATTTTTTATTTATTAAAAAAAATATCTTTTATTGAGCATTTTTTTCAAATACTAAAAAGGATGAACTTATTTTCGAATCGCTTTTTGATTTTTTTCGATCGTTTTGTGATTCATCGATGAAACAAGTTTTAAGGTTTTCGCAGTGCTTATGAAATATCGTTATGCAGATGTCGTTTTTTCGATTGACAAATGCAACTCATCATGAAGTTCGTAGATATTAAATAATGGTACTAAAGAAAATTAGTAATTTTCTCGGTAGTTAATTATAACGAGTGGATAATAATTCATGAAGCAGAGAAGAACTAAAGAGAAAATAGTAACCGAGAGATACCCTCCCCCCCCCCCCCCCCCCCACTAAATGTTCTCTTCATTTTGAGTAAATAAGTAAACAGTTCTTTTAAGTTTTTTCTTAATAAAAAGTTTTCTGACAATAAGTCATTGTATATATTTGCTCTGCTATTTCAACCGCAATTTTTAGTTTTTATTTATACTTTTGCTCTTACTGATATTAATCAAAATATGAGAAGCGATAGATCGGAAATATTTAAAGTCATATGACTTTTAATAAATGGTCAAAACTATTTGAAATTAAATAATATTAAGCCAGTAATTAAAACTTAGATATTTATTCGTATTTCCAAGTGTAAAAAGATGATAATGCAACTAAAGAAGAGGCAGTAGAATCAACGGTCGGATATAGATACTTATGAGTGACCATTGGTCGAAACAATGCTAACAGCTAAAGATGTCAAAGCTTGCAACTGGTCATTGTTTCAGGCTACACAGGACAATGAACAGAGTATTCGAGAATTGGAGGAAATCAAAAAGGTTACATTCATTCTTTTTCATCTCTAGCGATACCTTTATCATTAATCATTTTATCGATTAAGATTTCACTAACTCTTCCCTGATCTATATGTAAACCAAACTGGATTCAATAAACAAATCATTCTAAGCTAATTAAAAATTGAGATTTAAGTCAAGTTAGGGAATAAGTCGGATTTAAATAAATTAAAAAAAAATTAAATTAAAGCACTATTCAATTTAAATTTTCAAAAACTCATCATTTCTTTCGAAAATATATTCACTCTTAACGTTGAAAGTAATATCAGAATTAATCACTTGGCCATAACTGGCCATAATTTTTTTACGAAGAGAAATTCTTAAATCAACTATCTAGAAGGACATATATGTCTCTCCATCACTCTATCTGTCTTATTCTACCATCTCATAGTATTTTTCTCTACTTTCCTGAATTCTCTGGATTGCCTTTTTTTCTAGACATTCTGGACAACTCACCGTCCTTTAATGAAATCATTCCTTAGCAAAACATACCCCTCACAAGCAAGTTTGTCTTATTTGTAATTTTATATATCGCATTACCTAGTTTATAAGCAGAGACATATACCTGATTTGACTTCTCAGAACTGTTTTTTATTCGGAAAGAAATTGATAAAGAGCGGCACTAAGTAGGAAGGTTTATAAATGCGGAAAGTGTAAATTTCTTTTAAAAACAATGAAAACAGGTTTCTTATAGGTTGCTATTACGATCGCCAGATGATTTGCATTACATATATATGAGTCATTCTGTTATGATAAAACTCTAACTGAAAATATAATTAACCAACACAGACTACTAGTAACAAATAGTAAAATGATTCACTTATCGATGAACGAAATAATGCTTCGAGGTGAGAGAAATGCTGAAAGTTAGATGTGCAATTCAATAAGTTCGTTGTGCACCGTTTAAGGATTACATAAACTTTAAATGAGACCAATCCGTTATGCCCGCATATCATAACGAGTTTTGCCTCATTCACAAAGTGGTACTTGAACTGTCAAAAAAACCCCAATTTCACTCTTCATTCACCATTCTTCAGTTATTATTCCTATTCAAATCCCATCAATTGAACTATCGTATTGCCTCTTTTTCATCAAATATAATCAATGCAAAAATTCCATCGCCATTTTCTGGCTATCATTTTATCGATATTCTACTGTGAAATTCTCTAAAATAAACGACCAAATATATTTGCCAATTTTTGAAATCGTAAATTTTTTGATTTGAAAGGGACAATTATATTTTGCTAAGTAGAAACAGATTCTATCTAACAAGATAATTCAAGTAGGAAATAAGGATTGCAATATGCTGTCAGGGTGCATAGGATTAATTTTAACTGAGTCAATAGATTTGAAAAAAAAATATTTAAATTAAAAACACGATTACATTTGTGGATGTTTTATGTTTTGAAGGGTTCTCAGCTTTTCTTTTATGAGCGAGTGTTAACAGTTCACTGACCTCAATTTTGAATAGATGCAAAAAAATGCACTCAATGATTTCTTTGTTAATGACCTAAAATTTTATTATTATATGTTAAAGTTGTTTCATAAAGCGACTAATAATTTGTTGTTGTTTTTTTTTCAGACTATCGAAACACTTCAAAGGGTAAGTTTCATAAAAGAGTATTATTGTTTGCACTTTGTGCATGTTTCTCAACGAATGCACTCATTGCTGTTTTCATGCTGCATTCACGCATCGTCAAGTTTTGCGCTTCATCTCTCGCAACCCTTTAGCACTCAACACTTCTTAGTTGTTCTTCTTAGGCCTGCCAATACGACCGAGCTGATAAACAATCTTGTTTAAGATCAACAGTTTTCGAGGTACAATTGAGGTAGTCGAATTGATGAAATAGCGGGTTTTTTTTATGAGTACAATAAATTGGAATCCACTATACATTTGAATATGTTTTTTATGAGTACAATAAATTGGAATTATCTCTCTGCAAAGTAACTAACAAATAAACTTTCGCTTGAATTACTTTATAGGCGTCAAAAAAATAATTTCATTTGATAAAATATTCCATTACATTTTAACTGATTAAATGTTTCATTATCATATTTTATCAAATGCGTTTCCAACTTTTATCACTTCACGAGTATTAGCTTCAAGCGGCTTTTTGAATAATTCATAGAGATGAATATGAAGTTCACGCTAACTGATTAGAAATTTTTATTGTCTGACAACGAGCATTCCTAATCAATCACTTCTTAGAATGTACCTCACATTGAAGTAGTTCGTTATTCTGGTTTCCTTACGACTGTTTTGTCGTAGGTTGATGCATTCCTGTTACCTCAGACATTAGCAGACACATTCCTGTTACATCAGACATTAGCAGACAAACATATCCTTATCTGTCGTAGCAGACATGCGCATTTCTGTGATACTTGATTTCCTGTTTATTCCACGCCTCTTGCGTTATTTGACCGAAGCATGGACACTCTGCATGACTTCTGCGATTGTCATTCCTTTTCTTTTCCCTTCATTGTGTGCTTCTTTGTTTGCATCCCTTACGGGAAGCATGTTTCGTTCCTCTGCTATGCTTTATCACTAACATCTTGACAATGGAACTGAGACAGAGAAAGCGGCTTGGTAAGTGCCAACATCATATCTGGCGCGAATGTCGGGTAGCCAAGGTCACATCTGACAAAACGGTCAACATATGTGAACAACAACATCACACCACTATACGAGACCGACCGATTACTATAATGTGTTCACGACGATCTCAACGACTTCATATTATTTTGCTACACTCGGATATTTTTCTCGTCCTTCCCTTCTGCGACTATTTTGCCGTGAAATGAACTGCATGTGAGTATATTCACATTTCCTTTTCCCTTCCGCATATACACCGATCATATAAAGAGAGTGTGGAAAAATGCTAAAATATTTTATAAATTATAAACTCATGTTTTTTTAAATATAATTTTATAGTTTCGATTTTCTAAGCAGCAAAAATTTTCTACCACATTATTAGTATCTGTTCTAAAATGAGGGGGGGGGGGAGGGAGAGATGGGGGAGGAGGACCAAGAAGACACTAACTGGCATCAGGGAACTGATATGAACTGGGTTTGGAAAAATACTAGCATCTTGAGTGCTAGTGAAATTTTGCGTTACGATAGTAATAGCGGATATTTCAATTCCTAGCAAACAGTATTGATTTCATTACAATATTAATTACTAAATTCCTCGAAGTGAATTATAAGGATTGTTTCATCTGGAATTTCTAATAGAATTTTTGAATAATATTATGCGAAAAAAAGGGATCTATTATCGTAGTTCTCATTGTTTGCTCAAAGAAGTAAGATTTTGCTATAGAAGTAGCTTTTGTAGTTAACTAGCAATGAGTTAATTAGTAATAGGAAATGAATAGGGAGTAGTAAATATGAAAACCGTATGCATTAAATTAAGCTTTTAATGAACGCTTCATTGTTGGGCATTTATAACACACATGTTTTATATCTCACTTAAATCACAAAAAATGCACACTTACAAATAGCAATTCTCTTTTGAATTGTTCCATTGGATTCTCATCCGTATGGATTTATTTATGCAAATGCGCAACAATTCAAATTTATAACGTAATTCAATCAAACTGTATAATACTACAGACTTAAAAGAGGTTATGCAAAAAGATATTAAGGAATGTATAAAGTGAAGCAAAATCAATCGCCGAAATATTTTTATCAATTTATTCCATCATTGTAAATTTTTTTTTTTTTAGTGGAATAGGTCTATTTTAGAGAGTTGCATTACGTGCACATTCTCTGGGCAATCTTTCGACCATTGTATCAACAGAACGGAATGAAATATTTCCCGAGGTGAGATTCTGTTTGGCAATTTTAGGTTGAAATTATTTTTATTCACCTATATATATTTTTTGTTTTATAGGAATTCATTAATTCATTTTAGCATCCAAATAAAACATTTCAATGATATGTAATAATCGCTGATATTTATGCATTTTTCTATGAAATTGGAATCATAATCATAAAATTTATTATCATCGTTATGAGAAATTTTTCAACTTTCAAATTTTTTTTACTGATTGAGGTGATAAAAATTGATTCATTGCAAAAAAAAGTTTTCGAAGAGGTCTATTCTTAGCGAAAATTAGTCATGAAAGGTATGTAGACTTCTAGTCTTTTTTTATATTCGATGCTTCTTTTTGTATAAATTTTCAACGTTTCGATTTTCAGTCAAACCGCTCATTTATTTCAAAAGTTGATGGTGGTTCGGGATATCCTGCTAATGCACAAACAAATAAAAATTGGCACAACTCCGGAGAAGATAGTGACAAAAATGACATACGAAGGGCGTACAGTATCGGTATACCAAAGTAAGTTTATATAATGTTAATTATACATTAACCTTCACTAATGGATTTCATGAGTTTATGAAATAAAAAATCCTTAGTGTGGATTCCTTTTTTCGGACATATAACAGTCGATATTAAAGCAGTTAATTTTTTCCCTCCATTTAACCATATTTTTATCGAGAAACTTAATCAATGAATTCGAACTTCAAAATTTGGGATGTTCACAAATTCTTTTATTTGCAAGATTTTTTTAAGTGATAAATTTTCCATCAATTTTCTCCATCTATTTTCAGACAATTGTTCTCACTATTAAAATATTTTTAGTTGATGCAACGTCTGAGATGGTGTAATTTCTGATGATCCATGAATTATTTCTTCTAACGACCAAGTGCACATTTTGATTCTGCTTCAGTCTCATAAATTTCGTATTCTTACCACCATTTTTTATCAACACTCACAAAAACTGGGGCCAGAACACTTCAGAAAAAAAAAAAAAAACACTCCTAAACTTCAAAAAAGTAGTGGGGAATTGGAATTCTGGCACGGTCCCAACAAACTGTTATAGTCTCCGAGCTCAAAATCTGAACTTTGAACTCTGAGGACGAATGGGAATTCGTGGAGGTTCAGAACCGAAGCTGAAGTTTTGTTGTAGCCGCGCACATAATAAATGAACTGCGCATTTAGGATAAAAGAAAGCGCGGGAGAGATGGGAGGGGGATATCAAGGATGTGACTTGATTTTTTTTTGTAATTTCTTTTTCGTATATTTTTCGAACATTTACCGTTATTTCTTCACATAAATTTTGCGATATATTTGCGTCATCACTTTCAACAGTGGGTCTTTCCATTCGATTGCGTTTCTTCTAAAAGGCACGAAAATGCATTTCATTCTTTTCCTGATGTATTCGCCCTCATTCTCTCTTTTTTCCACAATTTCCTTTCTATCTTTCGCTATTTTTTCATCACTCTTTTTTCATCACTATCTGCTTTTTCTCATAATTTCTTTTTACTCACTATCTACTGCTCAAAATCTTCGCGAACGATTCGTTTTTATTTTCTATAGGTGTCATATTGTTGGTGAATAATAATTACTTATAAAAAGCGAAATTTTGAAGCGATTAGAAAAATAATTTTGAATTTCATATCACTAAGTTTATGGAATTAGTAGAAATTTGAATATATTGCCTCTAATTAAATTTATTTAATTGCTGACCACTGTGAAGTATACTGATGATTTTAAAGATTTTCGCTACTACTAAATGCTTTTCTTATCTATGATTTAAAGTTTTCAAGTGCAATTTCTATGCTTTTCGATGAAAAATTTTTATAGACAAAGTTTTTGCAAATTGCATCGGCAGTTTTTATGATTCCAATAGTTTTAAGTGTTTTTTTATACAATAAATTGAGCAGTGAAATTTTCCCACCTAATTAGTTTATTTATCAGCTTGCACTATTTTTAGTAATTATATTACCTGTTGATAATTATATCGTTTTCAGCAACAGTCGTAGAATCAAAGAAATTAGAAATAAAACCGGGAATTGTGGATGCGCGACCAACTTGACAACTCAAACAGTACAAATCAACGGAATTTTGCAACAGGTTACTTATCAATGTAGCTTTTTGCAAGTGAAAAAAAAAACGCTCTAAATACTTACACTTGCATAGAAATATTAAAATTACTTCAAGCAATTCCTACTATAGTAGTAATAATAGTAAATGTTAGTAAATGAATGAATTAATCATATAGTGCACTTATATGACTCACGGTCAATTTGAAGCAGTTACCATCATAAATTTACGGCTTATTCGCATTGGAATGAATTTTGAATGAGGCTTCAATATTCTACGGGAGTTTCAAAGAAGAGGAGAAAGGCTCAAAAAGATTGGTGAATTCGTTATCACCGGCTAAATTTTGAATAGGGAAAATGATCATCGGTGTCAAAATTCAACGGGGGAGGATGTAGATTAGCCTTAATCTTCGTCGGTTATTTCAATATTTCTACTAAAATTCTGCTAAAATCTAAGTTCATTACTTTATAATTATGATTTTATCAAGCATTCCTACATTATAGTTGAAACATTTTCACAATCCTATATTCTAGTAACGATCATAAGCACATATGTTGTACTGGTAAACTTCATTTCTAAATTTTTTGAATAAGCAAAGCTGAGTGAAAATTATCCAGTAGGTGAATGCGAAAAAATTTTCGATTTTCTTAATGGGCGAATATTGGTTACTCAGAGAGGTGCTGGTATAGGTGAAACGTTGTAAATGTTATACTGATGTACACTGTCAAGCGGGTGACATTGATCCTTTAAAATAACACTCTCACTGCTTCTCGCACTCATACCTCACTTACACCTTCAATTACATCTCCGCCGACAACTTTGCATTTTATGATTCCAACCTTCCAGAATTATTTCTTCGGCTTACAGTCAGTTGCTATAATATTAGAAATAAAGTGCGCCTTGACTAAAATATTCATTGGTATTTCATCGGCGAACAGCGAATTTTTGAGATACGTTGTACATCAAAGAAATCTTAAACTCTTCTTAGGGTAGAAGATTATATAAGCCCATTTCAAGTCAGCTTCCTCTCCCCCTTCCCTCACCTCCTCCTTCCCTCTCCCTTCTCTCTCTCCTTCTTTCTATACAAAATTGTTATACTAGAGCTCATAAAATGCAGCAATATGGATAGTGCGATAGGATAAGCTAGTGTTTGGGATCAGGATAGCGTTGTTGGATTGATTTATGACTCGTGGTTATTGTTGGCTGATAACTAACTATTATGCATTAGATGTGTGCATTCTTCTTTGTTTTCTTTACAAAGGTTTGTGCGCAACGCAGTGGGGAGAAGGTGTTAGTTTATGCGGGGGTTGTTCATTGAAACACAAGCCGGTTTTAAGCTCTAACTGGCTAATGCTTGTGCTTTTCGGTTCTGAAGCACTTTCTTCACGTTTCTATCTCTTTTTCTATTCTGAATTCATGACATGTAGTAGTGTCTTACGTTGGTACAACTTGCCGACTCTCATCTATCTTTCTACACTATGTTGATCAGAACAACGTAATCTGGAAAAAAATAAAGGGTAACCCGCTGGTAGGGAGGCCAACAAAAGGATAGTGTGCACCAAAGGTACGCGAAGAAACAGTGAAAATGAACATAAACAAGGCAAAATCTTTTTGAAACCAAGGCCGGTATTACTATCGTTTGATGTCGACCGTACTGCTGCTCGTTCTTCGCTATCTGCCATAGCCACATATGAGGTGATATGCGGCGCTCCCGATTCACCGCCAATATATCTCCACCGTTCATGGGTGCTGACCAATCCACGACCACCGCTGGAGCAAACAATCACGTTCACTGGGCTCCCATCCTCGAATGACCTGGGTTGAACGCTACTCCAGATGATGACGCCTTCCATGTACCAATGACCATCTTTTGCTTCCGCCGGTTATTTTCTTTATGAGCCGCATTTCCGGTTGCCCCCTTTGCCTTCTTTACATTCGCGCACAGTCGCGACACTCGTCGAATGGAGTTACATAGTTTTGAGTTCAAATTAAATATCATGTTTTTAGCTGAAATAAAATAACATTAGCCTACTGGCCTGGTTTTCGCATATTTTTCCATCCTTTCGTGGAAAAATGTGACGTTGTGAAGTAGAGGAATTCAGTTGTTGCGGAATTTAGAGTATTTTGGATAATTAACGCAAAAAGTGCGTAACTGAGAGTGGCAAATCCCTTTGCTTCATAACGTCATGTTTTTCCACGAAAGGATCTTGAAACTCGCTGGAACGCTGTTATGAGACTGTGTAGAAAACACAACCAAGGCCATGTAAATGCCTCTGCCCTAACTTGGCCACATAGCGCTCAGCGTGCCTATTGCGGACCGAAGAAGGAAAAGAAGTGGTTGAATGGGGCCGCTGGTCTAGCCTTGGCCCATTCGACCATGCAGAAGCATATGCCACGTCTTTCCACCTTCGCAGTCCTCAGTGTCATGGACGAAATGCTCTCTCGAGCGATGGGCACGAGAACTCGCTGTGCTTCCCTTTAAGTGTTTACTGTTCGCAAGCAGATCGATCGCCTTCATTACTCATCAAACTCAGCTTGCCACTCTAAGCATCCATCTTCCGTAGTGTTGTCCTCCTTCTTTTTGTTCTGCTTCCTTTTCAAAGACGGTCACCTCTGTCCGCTGCTTCTCCCATCTCTCTTTGTTAATGAGTAACGCAGTAAGTGTTTATTCTACATATTTCCTTTTTATGTACATTTGCAAGCTTTCATTCAGCGAAATGCATTGTTGATGGTATCAGATATGTGATGCATATATTTATGAGTCTAAGTCCAACCACATGTATGTGTCTGTGCGTATTTGCAATTCGGCAACTATAAAAATTACGACTGTGAAATCTCTATAAACATAATCTATACTATAGGATGAATTTTATTCACAATTATTATCAGTTTCTTTGCTAGTCGTAATGCTTCGCTTGAATTATTTACCTTGAAGTTGCATTGAATTCGCAATGCAGATGATTTATTCTGCAATTGATCGGATGTAACCACAGGCAGATTTTTACAAGCAATCGGTTTTCTGGGAAAACGCAATGGTTAAGGCAGTTTGTTATTATTTTTGAATGTTTCGGTGGGCTGAAGTGTAAACGGAAGCATCGTATTAGATCACTCGACATGATGTTGCAATAATTTTTTCCTCCATGGATTTTCTTTCTGCAGAAAGGTGAATGCATCTACCATTAAGTTGATTTTTCGCCAAAAAAAATTTTTTTTTGCACCATAGCAGGCTTGCAGGGACTCAAATACCACTTATGAAAATTTCTTCTGGATAAGGTGAGGTTTTGATTGAAAGATTAGGAATTGAAATAATTATGACTTGAAATATGGCTAACTTTGATAAAAGTGTCCTAAGAGAATAATCCTAAAAGAATAATGTATTTACCGATACATAAGATCGTTGCTATTCGTTTCACATATTGGCCCCCTTTCCCGTTCCGCGCCCCCTATCCTCCTCCCTACATCATTCTCCGCCCTCCATCAATTCATTAACACTAATTTCTTCACTAGATGTCGCACTACTATGCTGTTTTACGTTAAGTTTATTAATTCCTCACTTACTGTTCCATCTTATCTTATAACAGCCGTGATATTGAAACTACCGTCGTATCGCTTCTACGTTCTGCTCATCTGTTCAACGAGTTTCATAAATTGTGAACTAAAAATATGCAAAATAATGATTTCACATCTTAGCTGATTCAACCGCTCTTATAAATCGTCTGCAAAAATCCATATTTCTGCGATCGAGCTGCTATAATATTGGAAGACCAGCAAGTCCGATTAGTCATAAATAATAACTAATAACGACTGTTGGAACGAGTACTTTAGGTTCTAGTGAAGCATCATCGAAAATTATCATCCAGATAGCATTTACTTTACTAGGCAAAATACTTTTAAAGTACTCTATGCTTCATTTCTTTATATTTCTTGCTGAATGCCCCGAGGGATTATTTATCTTCGTCATTCGAAAATTCATTTCAGTTGCTCGTACGTACTGAGAGATTTATTTTTGTTTACACCTTCCTAAGTTTGCTCTATGAGCGCACATTGTATAAGCATCGTACTTATGCTATGTATAGGTATTTGTCTGTTTTGTCTTCCCGATAGTTTCAAGTTCGAGAACTAGTGAAGCTGGAACTACAAAATTTGATTCATGTGATAGACATCAAGGGTTGATCTCGGCCTCATGTTTCTCAACGATTCACCAAATTCGAAAGAAAATTAAATGAGGGTAAGTGGGGAGGGGGGAAGAGAGAGAGAGAAGTCAGTAGAGCTACCTTTCCTGCAGAGCAGTCATTTATATTCGGTATTAATGAAGGCTTTAAAATTGCAGCATTTATCTGTTTAATTGAATTTGAGTTTTGCATTGATGAATTTAACATCCAAAACTGGTTGTAATTTTTTCGATCACTTTTTTGATCGTTGGTCGAATTTTTTATGGCCAAAATCCTTTCTTAAACATAGGATCAATTCCCAATATTTTAGGGCGAACGAGAGGAAAAAAGAAGCGGACAAAAATCAGACGACCAACTATCGTGGCAACTACGGAAAGACTATCGCATTTCCAAAAATGTGGTCAGTTTTTTTGCATTTGCTAAAATTCTCACTACATTATAGATGCAGTTTTTCTGTTCTTTTGCTATTTGATTAATTTTTTGCGATATCGATATTTAATTATATCGACTTCTTTTTAATTTCAATTTTCGATTATTCGACAAAATGGCATAATAGTTTTGTCACTTTTTTATTGCATTGCCGTTCCTTTGTCATTTAATTAATTTGAATGGATAATGCTGTAATGATTATTAAAAAGTAATCACCATATAAAATTTCTACAAACTACATATAATAGTAAAAAAGAGTCTTTGCAATACAATATCATATTTGTTTTATAAATCTACACCAATATAACGATATCTGTAAGGTAATATTATTTTTTTGGAAAATAATTTATGTGGAATTTATATTCAACAAATATGCGCAAGTTTTTGTAACGTTAAAAAATGCATCCGAACGTGTGCGAAAGTAAAATGGAGGTGAACGTGGTTGAAGCGATAAAACCGGTTGTGCTGAGTGTGTGCACATTAGCAGCTTGCACCTTCAATGTCGCAGACATTGAAAATACCCTTCGTTATATTATTGATCGTCCTGAAAATCACCATCTTCGAAATATTTGATTCATTTGACGAAGTAATAGTACAGCAGTGATAACAGGGAGGGGGAAAAGTAGATGTTAACAATGAAAGCAAAGGGGGCATGTGATGTTAAGAAGATCGGGCAGTCAAATAATTGCGCTATTTTTGAGGCTACTGTGGTGAATGATTTCAGCGTTTGCTAATAAATGCTGTGATATATAGAGGATGCCTTAAGAATTACAGAAAAAATTTGTTTTATTTGTTTAAAAAAATTAATTCGAAGAGTTTTCGTTCTTTTATTTGTGATAGTAAAAAAGCTTCTGAGTTGACTGTTGTAAAAATACTTCCACATGGCTTCCATCTGCGTTCGGACAAGCGTGCATCGAAATCGCCAAATTTTCCACATTTTTTCAGCGGTTCAGTTGGAATTTACGCATAAATTTTTTTGAATTATTTTTCTGCCTTGATCATTTTCATAGGGGTGGAAGGAATGATGAGGCAGGAGAGAGAAAGCCGTCCTAATATGCTTTTATAGTAAGTAACTGCGCTTTGACCGTTCTTTGGAGCGCCTTTCCTTCCCCACGTTTACGTTTCGTCGACAGGAGGGAGGGGGTGGCAATATGAAGCCACTGATGATCAAAAGCGGCAGGAAGTTATTCTCATCATAGACTGGCTATAGCATCAATTCGTTTTTGTCGGTGAAGTAGCGTTTCATAGGCCCAGATCAGTATTCGTTTTGATCTAAGACTGTTTTTTTGTTACCATAGATGACTATTTTAATAATTTTGCACTCATCAGTAACGGGCGTGTAGTGAAACCCTGTCATCTCGCGTGTAAAAATTGGAGTCAGAAGAGCCTCGATTTCATTTTGGTTGCACGGGATACTGTATCGTTACCTTTGGCATACCGTATGATCGAAGAAACTCTTTCGATTTATCCTATCAAAGTTTATCGTCTATTATTGGACAGTGAAGGTTTATCCGTTAGAATTATATCGGATAGGTGGACGCATATACGATACGCGATTGGCTTGTTCGATGCAGGATTAACAGCGTTTGTGCTCACCACCGGCTGGTGCTACTCATATTCTCGTTGACGCTATGTTTGTCGACTGCACATTTGTTGTGCACATTTGGCTGTCGTCTTGCACGCATTCATCACCACCTCTCGCCTACATTATCCACACTTTGGACACCCACTCTTTGTACTTATGCGTTCGCCGATTATACAATTGTTGACCCTATTGAAGTGCCAACTAGTATTTGCATCGTCCTACTACTAACTAAAAAGTAATATTTGCATTGTACTACTATTGCCACCACTATTAATAGCTCATCTTGTTTCAGTTTTTTTTTTTTTTTTTTTTTTGCTATTTTAGTTTAATCTCTATCAGTAGGTAGTTACAAAGTGTGAAATTAATAGACGTGAAGTAAGTCGATCAAAAGCACTATGTAATGATGATTTTGTTGTTGCGCTTTACCAAAAATTCTTTGCGCCATCCACGCGCCTTACAATTTGTGCTTTTTGGAATCTTTTGTTCCTCTTAACTTCAAGATCATTTTTTTAATAGCCGACATAAAAAGAGCCGCTGCAGTGAATGTTGATAACTGTGTTGCATTATATAATTGCATTTAAACGCTTACAGAAGTCACATTCATCGATGTTGGCACGAAGAACTCGTTCACATGATTTGATGCTGAATTTACCCCACCAGGTTTCGTGGATAGGTGTAACAAGCAAACATATATATATATATATATATATATATATATATATATATATATACATATATAAATTTGTTCGCCTTTTTGATTGACTAGTGGAAGGCACCCTCGATGTGGTGGTTTTTGCATGCTGCAACGTGGAGTAGCGACGTGTGGAGATGTGACTGGAATGTTAGCAAGACAGCTTAACGGTCCCATTGGATTGTTTTGTTTCACAAAAACGTTTCCAAACTGCCCAACGTACGAGAACATTATTCACGATGTAAACGTAAAGGGCATATATACCCGTAACTTGAATATTTTGTTTCTAGTCCAAATTCAATTCTACTCATTTTCTTTCTTAGTAATAATAATAATTTATTGAATAAACTGGAATTCTGTAGTTTTATGTTTTCATCGTAAATAATTTAGTCACTTCTGTAGGCTTTAGCTATCATGCTACCTCTAATAAACTCCTTTCGCCGGATGAGTGATCCTTCTTCATTGGAGTAGATCCAATTTCGGCATTATATCAAAATAATTTCTCTTATTACACTCCTCACCCATCGTTCAGTCATAAAACCCAAAAAGTTTTTATATCTAAAATATCATACTGTTGTTTTATTCTACTAAACTTCCGGTTACAATAGCCGGATTCCTCAATAAAACTTGAATTCGGGAAAGTGTGTGTCCTGAGATGTTTCACTCGGCGTGTTATGTGTTCTGCACCTGTCAACTTTTTATGACCTCAAATATTTTTTGGAAGGCATAGCTGTTTCTGTAGTTGGGATTTTAGATAATAAATAATTTTCCAACTGTTGCTTTAAAATATTTCGCTTTGAATTACTTGTTAAAATGTCTGAAAAACTTGTTGAAATTTGTGGGAGAAACGTCCTACAAATTCTTCTGCTTCTCCTAGCGTGTTTTTACGTTTTTTTTTTTTGAGAAGGGTACTTCTTCATGCAACTAAAGCTTATGGCATATATTTTCCTATCCTGTTCGGAGTCAGGAGAATGGATTTCGCCCGGGGGGCCAAGGGAAGGTTAGGGGAGAGAAGAAGGCGGCATTTATCCCCACTTGTAAAAGTCATCCCAAACATTAGCGTCATGCGCAGCTTAATTTAACTCTTTATTATCTCATTCCTAATATGACCTAAATGGGAAATAAGGTTTAAAATGAACAAAGAAGAGTTTGATTAGGTGTTGCTGGCGATGTTGAACGCATATTTGCGCCTTGATTATGCAACAACTCGTTGTGCTTATGTTTTTTGGTACTGTCAATAGCGTAATAACATAGGCAAGCGGCTCATCAGCATTGCATCGTCGCCATGCTCTGAGTCTTTAGTCGTTACGCGCTTGTTTTCTGCCTTATCCCTCATCAATTTTCTCTGTCGTATTCCTCGCCAGTTTGCATCACCGTATCCTTCGTTAGGTGTGTCCACCATATCCCTCACCAGTTGCCTTCAAAACTTTTACGACTACTTCCCGCTATCCCACCACATGTAATTCATGATTATTACGTAGCTGTAAAAGTTTGGACTGTTCATAAGGTACTATTGAAAAATCTACATTGTAGAAGTTTTATGTTGTGACTACCGTATTACAGGTGTTCTTCTCAAGGAGCTTTCTCATGTATCTACTGCGTTAAAATAGTTTTATTTTGTGGAATATTTACAGTTGATCCGAGTGAGATCCAGGATTTTAAGCAACATTATCTATTTGCCACGGATAAGAATTCATCTGTCCACATCTGTTAACGGTTACTCTTAACCGCAATACAGTGCACGAATGCACCTTTATTTGTGTATTGCTGACCAATGAGCTGTCAATGTGAGGCGGCATCTCATCGAGTATCAGACGATGTTTTGCCTTCATCGGAGCAATTCAACAAAGCATCGCTGCAGTGCATTTCTGAGAAGGACAAAGTCCACATTGGCGAGAATCATACGTTGTTTGAAGATTCGAGAAGCGATGTTTATGGTAGTGGTCATTCTGGAGTCGAGCATTTGAAGGCTCGTTATTTGGAGCAATTGCGTCGTGATGAACGCAAACATCGAACACATCGTTCAACACCCTCATCAATGCGCTTCGCACCTATTATTGCTAGAGGAGGCAACTCATTACCGAATATCATTGAAGCTGCAAATGAAGGAAGTGATGAGAGTGGAAGTCCAACCTCACCTCGCCTATCAACAAACCTTAACGCTATGTTGCCAAAAGCAACCTCCTTAGCTACTCTTCAAGCCATGGTGACTAAAGCAGTACTCATAGCACCTCTCAATTACAAGCAGTAATCAGTTTTCAATTATATTTCTATGAGAATATGGTGAATGTGATTGCATTCACCAGTATTTACAGTTATTAAATAATTTTACCTTCTTCTTTATGCATATTTTGTAATTCTTGGTCACATGTCTAATTGCCAAAACGTTTCATTTTTTTTTTTTTGAACATTGACAAAAAGCATTACAGAGAGGGCGGCTGGGGTAATCCTTAATACTGGCTGCAAGCGAAGATAATATCAAAACAAGAAGCAATTCTATTTATAATCCAAAAGAAAACGCAAGAAATATTTGAGCTCTCATCTCCGTTCTGATGCTCTGCCTCATCACATACTAATTGTAAAAAATGATAGATGAAATCATGGTCAGCATTTATCTAAAAAATTATATATTTACTTTTGAGTGATTTTTTATTGTAGGAAGGGCGGACGCCGGCTTCAGTTTCTTCACTGTCAATTATAGAGGATCGGCGAGTTTCCACAGAGAATATCCGAGATTCCCGCTCACCGATTCAATCTCGTTCTCAGACAACTTTCTTCTTCAACGATAATGATTCTGTTGGTCCGTCAACACTGAAGCGATCACCCAAAACAACACAGGTAACTGATGGCCATCGTCAGTTTTAGTTGCATCCTTGAGTATCTGCATGTAAAAAACTGTTGTCACTTATAACTATCATAAAACATAAGCGTTTTCCTGAACTTATCTCCAAATGCGCTTCTCATAAATCGACTGCTTCGCGATTGTGATGTCATTTAAGTTTGCGACCACATTTTATCTAGCGGACCCGTTATCTGGTGTTCCTACAATTTACCTCATTTTCCAAACTTTACTATTTTCAGTTGTCTCAACCATCGGCACTCGTTGCTGAGAGTACGTCATCGCAAAAATCACAAGAGCGGATCGTATACGATAAAAACCCACTTCCATCGGCCATCGGTGGATTTAATACTGCCTCTTCCACTCGTCGTTCGTCGATTGTTCAACCTGCTCAAATACCGTCCACGTTGAGTGGACGCACTAGTGAAACGGTACTTACCTATTTTATCAAATGAACCTTTTGTACTTGTGATAAATTTCTGGGCTGAAAAAATTTTAATTTTTTGTTATTACAAGTTGAACACATCATATGTTGGTGTTATTTCGAACAGAATGTATTAATAGTAATCACTGGTGATAAATTGATGTCACCATCAACTCTATTATACCGATCCTAGAGTGAACTAAAGTACTAGTTATTCTATATCATTGCTTATATCTTTATAAGTAATGCTTATCGAGCTTGTTCCACTAAAGTGATGACAAAACGTCACATTTCCTTCATTGACGGTCGTTCTCATGGGATGCTTATGGAGGCTTCGTATACACGTAGAGAATTCGTTATGACTAAATTTCCATCTGAATAGTGATGGCTATTCTCCGCCAATAGAATTTAAACAGTTCAAACTTTTTGATTGAATTCAGGGGGTTGAAATACTTGACCTTTTGGTAGCATTCAATATCCGATAACTCAGTGATCATGCAATATAGGTTTTCCATGTTCACCTACTGTAAAAAATTTAAATTCATGCGTTGGCTTCATTCGAAGTGAGGGTGATATTACACGGAACAATTTACCTGTATATCGAAAAAGAGAATCATGTAGGATTCTTTTCTCGTTCGTTTTGCATATCGAGGGCGTCGTTATATTGATGAAGCGAGGACCGGATGAGTTAGGACAGGCTTAGGCGATGAAAGCTTTGCGTTATATCGATGCTACATCTGGCTAGTTTGCGCACTGCACAGGTATTTAATATGCAAATGAGAGTCAACAAAGGATGGGAATCATAGAAGATTTAAATTATTTCGAGTTTTCAGCCACGAGGATCATATCGCGAAGAAATTGACCGACAGTCGAGCCGGGTTGGTGCTTCATCGCTTGAAGCCGTCGATCAGGCTACGTTGCCTAGGTCGATTTTGAAGCAGTCAATATCGACCACTTCACAGGAGGAATCCTCAAGAAGTTATCCAACGAATCGACGAATCGATCGACGCAATTCCTACGAGGAAAGTCCACAACAACCACCTCATATGGTATAGCATTCTTTTTATGCGGAAGATGCTTTTCGCCGTTTTGCATTTCCAAAAGTGGATTATGTCTGTGTATGTATGTTTCTACCTAGTTGTCTGTTACTAAAGCCTATTAAACGTATTTGATGGGGGAGGGGGCTGAAGTTGCGAGATTTCATTATTTATCGACCAGATATTCAGTTAATTATTTGGAAGCGCGATCGCGAGACGCCGATGGTGCTAAATTTAAAAAAAAAGTCATTCAGCAAGCATTTTGGATCGAAATGTTGCTTATTGTCGTGTATCTATGAAAGAAATAAAATAAGTGAAATAAATTAGAATAAAATAAATATGTAAATAAATAAATGAATAAATAAATAGACAAAACGTCGAAAGTTAAAGTAGAAGAGCATTAGTTGTTTTTGAAATCAACATATATTTATTGTAACATTTATGCTGATTTTATATGACGATATTTTATTGCGGAAATGAATCTAAGTTATTATATTTTATTGGTTTATTTAGGTGAAATCTTTTTTTAGCCTGATGTTTCATCGGCTTCTCAAGGATCCTATACTACGAACTATGAAACAGCTAGCATCCGGCACAGTAACGATGCGCCGTTTGAAATGCAAAGTGAAGAAGAGAGATTTCGAATAATGCAAGAGAATCTACAAAGACAACGGCAACGTTCACTCACTCCACAACATCGATATCCACAAACCTCGTTTAATGGACCATTCTTCAAACTTGAAGAAATTGCACCATCGCAACGAATAAGGTTTTATTTTATTTATAAAGTTAATTATTTATGCGTTTGTAAATGTTTCTTATCATTGTATCATCTTTATGCGTGTGTATATTTGCGTCTCGGCTTATCCCTCTATTAGTTTCGATTTATAATCCAAGAAAACTGTTACCGTGGTATTCGTTGACACGACCTAACATACTGCATGATCTGTCCCGATTGTCGTTGTAATTTCTTGCCACTCAAATTGCCTTAGACTCATAGGTAAACTTTGTTAAAAGTGTCGATGGGATGCCGCATTTAAGTGACTTTTTAATTAAGGAGTATAAAACATTCATTCATAGAAGAAAATGTCTTAAAGGCAGTATTCCACTTATTCTTTGAGTTTTGCTTTGATCGATTGGTTTATCGAGCATGTTTGCAAGAAGCACATTTTGTGCAATCCCCTTTGGTAGGCTTTTACAACTTTTACTGTCCTCTTCGTTTCAAACTTTCAATATATTCGTTTATCCGAGTGATTATTTCCTTAAATATGCTATTCAGGTTTCACTTTTGAGAATTTAGATCTTTTTCGCTCTCTCAAATATTTTCTCTTAAAGTGCTTTAAAATTTTCATTAAATTATCTAGCACTATGCTGTCATATTCCATTCTATTCGTCCTGGTTGCATCACGACCAGATCTATTTCCATTGACAAAAGTTCTTTTATTTATGAAGTGCAATATTGTTTCGGTATATTACTGGCAAATAAAATTCTTTCTATTTATTTAAGGAAACTAAATAAATCTTGAGAAAAAAGCGAAATTATTTCCGAAGAAGTAGTTGAAGTACCCCATTTTAGGGCACAGTCGGTTGCGCCATTGCTTTCAGTGGGAGGACCTTCTGATGATGAGAGGCGACACGAACGGCCGGGAATATCCTCTCAACGAGCAACTAGTAGTCAAGATTTTCATTCGAATTTATTGTATGAACAACGAAATTTCGATGAACAAAGGTTTCTTATAAAATGTTTTATAATATTTATTATTCATTCACGGTCTTTTATTTACTTGTTTAATTACGTATATAGTTCGTTAATTCTGTTCAGGTTTTATGTAGATGTTTAGAGGTTTATCATCCGTTTTTGTTTTGCTTTGCTTAAGTTTTTCGAATATAGTTTTTATTTAAATTATTGTTTAACTTAATTCAATTGATTTGTGGTTTATTAGTTTTCTTAATTGTATAAGTAATCATGTTGAGTAAAAATTTATGGGATAATCGCTTCATTTTCTTGTTTGCAGATACAATGATCTAAAAATGATATCGGCCTCAGAATCAGAACTCACCCAACATCGGCGCAATGAAAATGGTCGTTTCACGGGAGTAAGCATGCGATTTCACTTATAAACACAACTCTTTTGAGTAGTCACTTCAACTTAGCACTAAGTTGCATTGTAGAGGTAAATTAATCGAAGAATCTTTAATCTGCAGCATCTAGTTTTTTTTTTTATTATTGTGCAGTTGTATTTATATTTATTGTTCATCACATTGTTTCCTCTTTTTTTGTTTATTTCGGATCGTGATATGATAGTAGATAGTGATCTAATTATGGTAAATATATATATATGGAGGGGGGGGGGGCAGTGCTTAACAGCTGCAATGACATCACATTCGTGGATAGGTCATTGTCGCAGTCTCCGACGGATCAGCGACTACCCATTTAGTGTCCCTTTTTTTTTGTCGTATCACTTGACTCTTTTTCTGACTTTTTTCACCTTCTTTTCCATTCTAACGAACATCTTTTCTTACAGCTCCTCATTTTTCAACTTTTTTCAAGTCACATCTTTTCGCTATAATCTTTTCTCCTAACTTTCGCAAATTTTATATGAGCGAAATATGGCCTGGTAATGGTATCTTATCTGATGCATATCCATATACATATGCATCTATCCAATCAGAGCTTCCAATTCCTGAAGCATCTTAGCTGCAATAGTAAAAATTTGACGTATGCGATCTGCATCACATGTTTTCATCTGAGTGTTTTCTCCTTTTGATTGTTTATATTTTTATAAAGTTACAGAAATTATAATTTGTAAAGGTTACGTTGTTGTTATAAAGTAATGAAAGTTTTGTTCCAAAGTTATAAATTTCCCCGAAAAATTATGAAAATTCAAAGGTACCATAAAATTCACTCAACTACGATTTAAAATTAACCGGAAACTATTGCAAACAATTTTTTTGCTGCAAATTTGCACAAGCAATTGACGCTTTGTAATGCATTTCATTGTTAGATGGTGCACTTTACTTTTTTTGATGACAGATGTGATCGATGAAATTATAAAAAAGCAAACGTTCTCAGTTATGCAAATACTGTTGATTGAAATACTAGACATTCAATCATGTAATCAGAATATTTCGTCGGTTTTCATCTCCAACTTAGACGATCTATCTAAAGTTCTAGAAGTATTCTTACCGATGTCATAGTCTTCACTTCCAAAAGTTGATTAGCACTACGGGCATCCACCTTTATTTCATTCCCCCTTCCTTCATCTCCTGGCCCCAGTTGTCCATCTGCTCTTCCGACTCCAGGTATCCGTCTTCACTTCTCCCCTCCCGTCTTCACATATGCATTTCAACCTTCTGTCCGACTCCGCTTTTGAGTTCGTACCGTTATAACATTCTTTGTTTGAGTTCACAACTTTTCATGGGTTTTCTTTCTCGCCGGAAGTCAATTTTCATATAGCTTTCCTAGCCGATATTTTTGGCGTTATGCAGTGGCTCCATTTTGTCTTTACGGAGATTCGCATCAACGAAAAGAAGTTGCCTCTCGTAGCACATTACGTTAGATTTCATTCGCAGGAGTTTATATTGCAAGAGGCATCCTTTTTCCTAATGAAATATGGCGTCATATTTTAGGAGGGGGGATCTAGCATAAGAAGCGAAAGAAGAGGGGATGTGATGTACAGCTATCGTTTGTTGGATATTAATCATGGTTCTGCCTTTTCTTGCTAGAATTTGTTTTTCTGCAAGGATATTTCATTAATGAAGCGCATCATATCGTTTTTGTTCAGGACTGTAATTCTGATGCACCAAATGTGGTGTATTGGCCACCACGAAAGGAACGTCCAAGACCAGCATCGGTGATGGCTAAAAGTATCACCGATCCGGAGAGGATCGAAGAATATCGTCGGCAGAAACAAATGGAATTGGAGGCAATTCGAAGAAAAGAGGAAGAAGCGATGCGAGATCATCATAAACAAGTTCGTTATTTCCTGCAAATATTATCGCTCGTTTAGCGTCATTTTCAAATTTCACTGATCATTAAGTCTCAAAAAATAAGAATAAAAATCTCAAATATGTCTTCATTGATTCAAATAACCGTAAAAACATTCATATTTCGACAGTGGAAAATATGCAGTTTGTATTTAATGCTCGTTAAATTGTTGGTTTTCTTATCCAATATCACTGACCGGCGATTGTTCTTATCATGCTATAGTGTTCTTATTATCAGAAAATGGGGCCAAATGGCCAGTGTGTAGAGAGAAAATTCGGGAAGGAAAAACAATAAGATGATATGTGAGGATGACCTAATTCGAAATGTTCAGCGCTGAAATGCCTGACACACCATGAGATTCCAATTACACTTTCCTCTTTATTAGTCCCTATCCGCCGTATACCTCTCTTTCCCTAAAAAAGCAAGTATGGCTCCCTCTCGATTATTCCTTTCACTTGAAAGTTGGGAGGTCTGCAGTTCTTGAGAATTAAAGTCGAGTTTTCCGTTACTATTGTCATCTTTATATTATTATTATTGTAATTTAATAAACCTTCCATTTTATGTAGTCCAGTTGATACACTTAACATTGCTTCGTAGATCGCTCACTGGCTTTATGTATATCTTCCTTCAAAAAATCTGTTTTTTTTTTTTAATTTGGGCTTTGCTTAAGGCTATCTGAAGGGAATTCACTAGTACAAGGTTACTGCCCTAGAGCTATCCACTTCTATTTACTCATCAGGCATTGTTTTTCTCATGTTATAGCTCCGTGCGACGCAAATGCAACAACAACGCTTCTATGAACAAGGCGCATACATGACAGTGGGTAGTGGAATACCCGTTCAAATAATTCATACTTTTTCGCCATCCACCGATGAGTTACAACAAGGAGGTGCTGATCGAACGCGTTCTCTTCGAACACCTTCCATAGACACTCAGGTAGAATTTCGCCTGATCTGCTAAGAAGCTTCGAAATATCGACCGGAAATATTTCCTTGAAAAAGTTTCCGATAAAAAATTTTTGGGGCAGGTTTTCCGTTTTTTTCGGCTACCTTCACGTAACGCAATGTATTCAAAAAAGAATTTTTTCTAAATTCATTCGATTGCCTTTGAATACAAGATTTTCTCAGCTGTGAGAAAAATTTCTGTAGTAGAAGATAATAAGACCGGAGCAGTAATAAAGGTCCTTTGCTGAACTCATAGAGTCCTTCATAGCAAATGTCCGAACAGGAGTCCTCGTGGAGTCCTTCATAGCGCTTGTTCGAAGAAGTTCATCAACTCCACGATGTTTGACAGACAGATGCTTGAGAAACTACATTGCAGCACAACTCGTAGAATTTTATTCATTCACGACGACGGGACTGAGGACTGTTATGATTGAACAGATTTATATATTCTTTAGGGATTCATAAATTGCAATAACTTTCTGACGCATGAATTGTGTGTTAAAATTTGAAAAATATTTCATTATGGTAGTTGAATGTTTCCTCGTTAAGGATTTGGAGTCATTGGAGACACCACAGCAAGTTCGTGTTTTCGAAACAAGACCTATCTCTATACTTTCCGAATCGACTGATTCACGTGATTTTCTATCATCACCTTCAATCGGTACATGGAAACGTACATACATTGTGGATGCCGTTCAACCTTCTGCAAAGAACGAGATTCTCACAAGTGAAGAGTTACTTGAAAAAGAGCGATTCGATGTCGACCTTCTGAAGGTACTTCAATGATACTTATAGGTTTTGTTCTAACTAGGTTATTTTACTATTTTTAGTGCTTTAAATAGGTAATATTTTTTCGATCAAACTCGAGCTTGAACCTCCTTCACAGTTCCTCCAGAAAAAAGAGAACTTTGAAGGAGGTTCGAGCTTGCTCTTTTCCGGAAGAAGAAACGGAGGGGAACACTATTTCTCTCAATATTGCATAGAAATGGCTTTTCCAAATGGATCAGATGACCAATTGCACTTTTTTGGGCGATTTTGTTGAATAAGTAGAATCAGTGCGAATGGTAAAAAAGCTGTAATCTTAAAATTGGAGTTGTTTATTCGACCTCAACTATCAAGACCCATCACCTCGATGAATGTTTATTTCCTTCTCAAATAAATTGTGAAATTTTTTTGTGATAGTCGAAAAATGGACCCTCAGTGACGAATTATATGATTTACCATGTATGAAGTTTCTTTTAATGTCTTTGTTCTTACCGACTGTTCTCCCGCAGCGTTTCATCTGTACCTCCCATCTTCCTTTCGCCCCCTCCTGTTTCACATATCCTTCCCAATAACGCTTTGTATATATTCGAAAGTTTCTATATCATATTCCTACCGTCCGGACTAGATGAATCCAAGGAAGGTTATTGGGTTTTTAGACCGAGTCTTTGGTCGCATTTCTAAATATGTTTTAGTGATATACCATTGCTTATTCAATACCTCTCATCTTGCTGAAAAGACGCGTCGGAGGTTTCACAAGAACAGGTTTGATTTCATAATGGTACTTCAACGTTGCTGTGCATGCCGGGTTGCTGCTGTCTAAAACTTCATTGAATTATTGTAATTGTCATACAACTCTTTTGAGAATTCGCTGTAGTTTCTTAATATTTAAATTCTTCGTTGGAGTGCGTAATTCCACGGAAATTTGAATTTACATTCGGTATTTTGGTGGATAGTTTGTTTTATCTACGTTGAATTTATATTGCTTGCCACCATCTTTTCTTTTTTGTTTAGAGGAGAGAGGCGTTTATTGAAAAACCCGCTCCAAAGCCTGAAATATTCCGCACCGGTAAACGATGGGAACCACCACCTGAGCAGCCATATGTTTGGCCTACTGGACGGAAGCCTTTAAGTGTGCAGCCAGGTGCTGAGCCGGTCATTGATTTCGCACCAGGTATGTTGAATATTTTCATTCGGAAAGTTTTCGTTATATATGATATTGAAATAGAAAATCTTAAACGAATATTGAAATTCATGATACTGAAATGGAATAAACCAAGGCTATATTCCTTTAAACGCAACTCACTGTATTATACTTATAAGTAGAATTCCAGTTGTATATCCATAAACATTATTTACAATAAAAAACCTTCAAGTTATTATCCTTCAGATCATAGTAAGTAAAATTTCTAAGACACTTCCTTTTGTCTCCAAGAATTTGGGGTGAATCGGATCGAACATTTTAAAAAATGTTTTTCTATTACATAATAGCTACAAAGTAACACTTGCTATTTGTTATAGTTTTTTTCGCCATTCATAAAAATACTTACGTGGACTGGATATCTCTAAAAAGTTGTTTGTTTCTTTTTGTGGTAAAAATTTTAAAGACAAGTAGTTGCCGAATTTGATATAAGTTGCACGATTTATCTAGTCATATATGGAAAGTTATACCCATCTCGCTTCTTTAGATTAGGGCATTGAATTATGAGCGCAAACGTTCGGCTTCAATTTTTAGTTCCATTTTCAAAGAACCTTTATTTGAGCGTCCAGTTGCCATGTGCAAAATCTGCAGATGGTGGGCATTTAAGACTTGCCCCGTCCTTTCCTTATTCCGTAATCAGATGTGGTGTTCGTATCCATGTAGCTATTAGGTATAGTGTTTAGTTGTGGCTATTACCAAAATGTGTAGCCATAGCAGTTGTTTCAATGCGATGTGGTCTCTTTAGAGATCCATAACATATATGTTTATTAAAAAAGAAAAAGGTATTGATATTGAGGCTAGGTGGGTTTCGCTTTATCACTGACACTTATTCGGAAGGAAAGTGTGTTATATCTATCGCATCAACATGCAGATCTCTGTCTTTTTCAATGCATAGGAGTACCGAGAAGTTGGGATGAGGTGGAGTTTCGATGGGAGCCTCAGGTCTACGATCCAGGGTATAAACACGAAAGGAAAAATTTCACGCCAACTAATTCACCACCTCTCTCACCAAGAAGAGGCGTGGGTAAGTTTTATTTTGAATCTGTCTTCTTGCTAAAGGTTTTCTTTATTGTTCTGCCTTAACTTCGCATTTTCTTTTTTGAAAAATGGGGAAGTGCATCATGGAAGCGATCAGTATAATTTTCGTAATCTAAATCATGCATTCGCATCAATTTTTGAAATTAAAAATGAATTATTTTATATATTTTTCATAGCATTTTCAAATGTTCACAGTGCATTCGGATGATGCGAATTAGAATACTATTGACTTGAAGAGACTTTTCTATTTTACCTAACATATCTATGGAATCTCATCGCTATAATTTCTGTGGTTTGCATTTTGAAGACATGCTTTCTTGTAAATTTAATTTTGTCGGACACATGCACACAGACATGGAGTTATCAATGGCTTGGGTCACCAATATCGATGTGTCTTAAAAAGCACGTCATATCAGCCTTTCTAAAATCTGCATCTCCTTTTTTTCCCAGTATGAAACGTCAATCACATATTAGTATTACATTCGATTGGTTCTTTAATTTTTTTTTTGGATAATTGATTTCTGGTCAAAATTCTATGCAATAGCATTAAGGATATCCTTGAAAGGATAGAGGAAGTGTTTTCCCTCATCGCAAATAAAAATTTTGCAATGATAAGTTTTTTTCGTTGAATTCAGGTTTTTTTGTTGCATGCTATGTATGTCAATGCTTCATTTTGTTATTTATGAAATTGCGACATAATTCCTTAAATTTTTTAGTTGCAACTATCACGCTATTGGTTGGGATTGAGGTTAAAATTTCGATGCATGGTAACGTTGCACGATACAGTAAAAAAATTTTTATCGATCTATTGACATCAATAAAATATTATTATTAACATAATATTTCAGGAACGGGATCGCTTGATGAGGTAGCCAAACGTCAGACAAGATACCTCATAACACCCTCCCCTGATGGAAGCCATCGCCCGAAGCCAGCTTTTGGAGGACCACGTGCAACTCCAAGTGGTGGATTTTATCCACATGCTCCAAACGCTATCAAGGTATCGTTCTCAAAACTATTTAAAAATGATTTATCAAAAAAAAGATTGATTCCAGTGATATGGCAATGGAGAAATAATGTTTCCTTCTGCATTCCAACTTTTTATTGATTTCAGATGATTTTATTTATCATCATCTGCTCTGCAAATGTTGTATCAACAATAAGATTAAAACTATAAAGTAATTAACTTCGGTAATTAAAATTAAATCGTTAAAAAGTTGAATAATCAATATTGAAAATTTGAATTAAAGTAAAATTAAATTAAATTGAACTTCGGTAATTAAAAAAAAAATCGAGGTTCTAAAATAGTATCAGGTTGACGAAACTCACAAGGAATATTTTGGAATATATTTATAAAATTGGTTCTAGGTCTTTACGATCTTAGCAAGTGCGAGCCTTAACAATGAAATTTTTTATTGGCTTGCCACTCTTTTGTAGATTCAAATGCAAACTTTGACCCTGAATTTTGCAATTTTCTTGGAAGTTTGCAATGAATTTTACAATATTGCAAACGTTTGATCGTTTAAATTCATTGAAAATTTAAATGGTCACTAGAGAAAATTTTCGTTGTACAATTTTACTAGTATAGACAACTTTTGATTTTTCCGCTGAATTATGTTCTCTTTTTTGCAATGAAAAAAGTGGAATTTAACGTTTATATTCAAAGAATATTCTCATCAACCTCAGAAAATAATTCATCGTTATTTATTTCCGGTTCAGCAAAAAGGCAGAGTGCTGCACGCGCATTTGTTCATATAGTTTGACGTTTTTTTAAAGTAAAATATATGCGTTATTTAGGTTGTGAGGAAAAAACATACACACACTCGAGCGCCATCGCCAAACGTCGCCGATCGAGGCGTAGAGGATTTCGAGGTGATACACGAACGAAATTACCATCGTCTCGGAACGATGAGTGCATCACCATCACGTTCTTCTGAAAGAACCTCGCGAATCTTCATCGAACAACCACCACCTTCATCCTCGCCTACGAATATTGCCTCCACTCGAGGGCGAGAGTTACGTAAGTGCATTTGCATACTCTCATTGAATAGCTGAGTTGTGCCCATTATATAGGTGTTCATGTGGAAGAGGTCTATAAACTTTGCCAACTTGCCTGATCATGACATTTTAAAGTTTTATTAAATCTTCAGTAATGTTTGATTCCATTTTATGCTGAAATATGGCGTTTGTTATGGTAAAATGATAGGTCCAGTTGGGGTGATAAGAATATGCTGAAGAAACACAAGACCTCAGGAACTGTTGCGTGAATTCCGAAAGACTATCTGAGTGATCACTTGAAGCGAAAAAATGAAATGCGGGTCGAATGTAGAGTTTTTCTTATAGATATGGCTGATTGGGAGAAAATCTACGACTTGCCACCACATTCGTCGACGCTAACTGTTAAGGATGTGCCATTGAATGTTGATGTTAAGAAGCGTCTAGCCCAATTTGAAAACGCTACATCCGAATTTAGTAATGCGCATCGGCAGATGACTGCGCGAGGTGACGACACACAATCAAAGGTTAGCTTTTCGTTATCATCTGCTTTGAGACATCTGGCGCGATAGAAGCAAACTGCTGATCGTTTTTAAAGAGAGGAGAGAGATAGCTGGTGGTGATGACTAGGGTGTTTGCGAAGAGAACTGAGAACTGAAAACAAGCCCTTTCATTCTTACTGACAAAACGCCGATTTGTCTTCTAGAGATCGACTAAATAGGTACTTGGTGCTGCTTCTGCTATTTGATGTTTATATATGCGATATTGCTAGCATCTAATATCTTATTGAATTTCACGTTATTTTCTGTGGGATTGTAATCCCTTTAACAATCGATCACTTAGTTTTAAAAAGGTTTTTCTTGGGGAAGAAACTTTGAAAGAAATATTTTCCATCGGTGGTCTTTATGTCGACTATTTTCAGTTTTCATTTTATCAAAACTATCTTCAAGCCATTAGCTCTTTCATTTATCAATAATATTGTGCCTTAATGGAAGCTATTCCCTCTTTTTCTTGCTCTTCTTGTCTCTGCCTTCGGGCGACGTCAATTAGCAGCAAAAATCACGGGTTGATATTACTGCCGCTTCGAAAAAGTTCACTTTCTCGTTTTCAAAAAAGGTTGCATGTGGCAAACAGCAAATAGGCTAAGATTGTTTCGTCCTAGTCCAAGATTTTTTCTTCCTAGGGCAAGTACCTCCAAGAGTGAGGTCAGCCTTTTCAGTCTTCCATTTCCAGGCCGGCAGTAGGGAGAGTTGGGTTACCCAACTCAGTCCATCGCTCGGCAACTATTCTAAGAGACCTTTTTCAAAAAATAGAATTACTTCAATAATCAAAGGTGAGCTGGTAAGGTGGTGTTCCAACGGCGATGGTTATTCCCACTGTCAGGTATTCGTTCTAATCTCATGTAGTCTCATCAAATAGATGTACTAAGAAATGTTTCTGGGCATTTTTATACTCGAGAGCGCATATTCTTGTAGTTCATTACGCGCTTCTCATTACAGGCTCAAATGGAGTCAGGGACACGCTCGAGCCAAAAACGATATCACAATGCTGGAAATCGGCGGACGCCTTTACAGGTTTCCTAGCAATTTTCTGTTTGCGCGAGAAGTAAATGTTTTGCAGTAAAATGAACTTTGATCCCTATTCTTTTCTATATTTTTCCAAATTCCATCGAAAAATTAAATAAATTTGATGTGATGGAATAAATAAATGTAAAGCGATGTTCACCCTTGTTTTCGTGATAATCTAATAGGTGAAAAATTTTTTCTTTAATGAAAATACAGAACACTTTCAACGGATGATATGGAGCAATATCATCGTCTAAACTTTAGCGATAATTTACCTACTCAGATATGCATCCATATGCTGTATGCTGTTAATCGATGGAAAACAATTGCATAAGAAAGCCTACTTGATCGGATTTTTTCCTCAAGGAAGCAGTTTTTTTTAAAGGTGGAAGAAGAAGTGTGAAAATGTTGGAATAACCTATAGTTAAGGAAAAACGGAGGTTTATCACACTATAACTTTGATAAAAGAAGGTTGATTTTTCATACAACTATCACTGTATTATTTCACAGAGTGCAAGAATCTAACCATCGGCTGGAAATAGTATCTTTTATTTTACTCCTGAAATTGGTCTATGCAGCGGTCTGTCTGTGGTGAGACTGTTGTAGCACATACCTTGGTGGTATTTGAAAGGTGACATCATGAGCAATTTCTCTTAGCTTCGTTGTAAACCTTTTCTTTGATTTCAAATGCTTTCTAGGATCCTTAAGGTGTTATTACATGAAAGATTAATGGGCTTAATTTGTTTTTTTTTGAGCTGATATTAAAATAAATCTACCTGAAAGGTGGGTATCAAATATTTGAAGAGGGCGTGATTCACTACTTGCTATAGGTGATAATTTTCCCCGGATACGCTTTTAGATTTTTATATTTATTCAAGATTTTATCATGCAACACTCATTTATTATTGCAAAATTGTAGTCAAATACTGCTAAAATATGAATGTATATAAATCATTTATCTATTTCTTGCAGCGTCAAAGATTAGATAGAAATCTCACCGGAATTATTTTACGGCATTCAGCTTATAAGAAATTGGAACCAGTAATAATATTTCTTCCAAGTATTTTTCACCGCAGCACTTTGTGGGAGGCTTTTACTTAGAAAGATTCTCCGATCGAATAGTTTCAGCGTTTACCCCGACAGGATTTCAAGCCGCATGTTAGTGATAATATGTCTTTGCGCCGTATTGAAGTCACTGCAGTACCTCGTATTTCAACAACATCACCTCGTGCTGACACTTCTGCTCTTCCGCATTCTGGAAGCACGATGGCATCTTCACGTCGACAGCACAACTATACGCCGACATCCGTCCAACACGAGCAGCAACCACAAACCGCCGCACAGAGACGTTTGATACGTATAGCGCAGGCAACGGCGCCAAGTCCAGCACCACCTAGTTACGAACGGGCTCACTCGTATATGCCTCCACCACTGCCATCTGGCTACAAGGTTTACGGAGTTTCTTATTGAAATCATTTTCAACGAAATTCACAAAACGCTTCCTTTGCGAATTTTCTAACATAATTTCCTTTTCCATTTGCTCATTCCAAGAATTTTGCGCTACTCGTAATATAAAGCTTGGATTAAAACTCAACCAAGTTTCATTCCTTTCCATAATCTTTAGGTCCAAAACAGAATGACATTTTGAAATTCTTTGTTTTAAGCGTCCTCCATCGCCAACTTCCGACTGTCGCGCTCCAAATTCAACTCCATCTCGAAGTCGTGAAGGAACCGAGCGTCACATGCGTATGAGTCGTTCGGCGAATGCGGCACCACAACATTTCACTACAGCAGCTGATGGCTCAATCGAATTCTCGACGATGGGCTCTACGTATAGTACACCTATTTCAGTGAACACTCCATACATACCTGTCTCGCCCAATACCAAGAGATTCTTCCGAATGTAAAGCGATGGCTATACAAGAGCTTTTCCTACATTTTTTTTATCAATTCGATAGGCTGGACGACATGTTGTGTGTTTTACCTGTTGAAATTCTTGTGCGTTCCTTATGGCAAACTCCAAGCGGCTGAGGTTTATAGGACATCGGTTTAAACCCTATTACTGTCGGTATATTCTACTCGCATCAACATTCGTTATGATTTTCTTGCATAAATTTTCGTGAAAACAGGCCAATCTGGATTCTTCCGTTAGTTATACCGGAAAACAGTCATCGTAGAATATACCTATGAAAGGTAAATAAGTTGAAAGTTAGAACCCCAACATTGTTTCGAAACTAATTACTTGGGTATAAAGAGCAAAAATATATAGTTTTTAAATTTGAACTCTTGCGATATCGTAATGAAAAAAAGCGCGCTTGTTGTTTGTTTGGCCCAGCTATGCATAAAATTTTATGTATTCTATCTCTATCGTTCTCTTTTCTAGTCGTATTATCTCTTTTCCTTTCTCAGTCTCTTCTTATCCTTTTTTTCACAGAGAGTTTGTTTTCCAACGACTCTAGCTCATCATTTTTGAAATCAGTTCGAATGATGTTATCATAAAATGCACATATAGTTTATATTTATATATTACTTATTTCCGTTCGAGCTTTTACCTGATATTGAAGTACGGCATCTTCTTCCTGACACTTAAGTTACACAGCTTTTTCCTGACTCTGAAGTACAACTTTTTTCTGATACTGAAGTACCACAATTTTGTCGACATTGAAGTACCACAAAAGTAGACGAGTGTTACACGGGTATTGTACCATACCTGTTGGTGCTCTTCTTTTTACTATTTTAAATGATGCACACATATGCAAATGTTTTTAAAAAATATTCATCGGTTTTTAATGCTCCATTCCCGATGCTGCTTTATGTCGAGTTTTTAATGTTACTACTGCCTTCACGTTGTACTAAACGTCCTCTCTGTGCTTCTTTATTTGCCGCCACTTTGTACTTCTGCATTTTGAAATGCAAACAACGATGATCGCCGAATTCATGAGCGCGACCTCAGGTAAATTAATTGGATTTTGTTTTATGCTCTTAATATACTTAAGTTTAAAGAATCTATAATTAATTGATTCAAAAATCTAAAAATATTTTGAATACATAAAGTAGAAGGAATTATTTGCGGTGTATTGATCCTCCACAATCGTTTCCCCTCTTCTAATTCTTCTAGGTTATTTGAGAGAGACGCTAACATTTGTTCGTTGAGATGATTATCTCGTCTTGTTGGTGTTGATAAGATATGGCTGCTTTTCATTCCCATGTGTTTTTATTAATCGTTTACCATAACTTTTTCTTCAATTGCTAAAGTTGTGTTCTTAGGGAAAAGCTTCGACAATTTTTTTCTACCTAAATGTGCACGTATTAGTGAGTCTGATTTCCATTTTTTCCCTTTAGAAATCGAAGAACTTGTGAAAAATTTTAGCTGATTAAAATTTATGAAAATCCATTCTAATAATAAAACAGGTAAAAGACAATTTTTAGATCTTTGATTATTTTGAGTTTTTTGGCCAGAATATTCACATATTCAAATTTGAATGTTTGTTATAGGGAATATTAGCATAAAATGCAGAGCTTAATTATTGAAACTTAATGATAAAATATGCGAAGTGGAATTCATTCAAAGGATTTATTTCAAATTTCTTCATTTCCTTTAAGTGCATTTGCAAATAAACTTTCAGCAGCAATTTTAATCCATAATCGTTTCCTTCTTTCAGAATTTCAGATCGACGATCATCTCTGTCTCAGTTCCTTTTTCCCGCTCACTAACACTACATGTTATTTTGACTATCATGGTTTTATATTAGCGATATACTGATGTGATTTTATTTTCAGGCTGCCAACGAAGGACCGAAAAGAGTATGTGCTCTATTGATTCTTTTCTTTTAAATTTCTTATTTTATTTTGCATCTTTCTTGAATTCTGCTACTCAGCTTTTTACGTAGCTTTAACAGTTTTTTTCACTTCGAAAGTAATTTTTTTTCAATTTCTTTCATTTTTGAACATCACTCTAGTTATTAGTCTATCTTATTCACTGGATTACTGCTGCGCTATTTAATTTCTCTTATATATTATATAGTGTGCGTTATTGCTTTTTAGAGTCGTAATCTGTTGGAATTATTTGAAGTGGATACAGAAGTATTGTCCATAAATAGGGGCAACTCTTCTTGTGGTGTTTGTGTTAGTGTTGTATTTCGGTGGTCATCACTATGCGTTCATAATTTTTCCGCATCTTCCATAATATGAGGGGAAGCTGAGGTTGAGTAAAGAAAGCGGAGAGGGAAGTGGAGCGATGCATGTGCGGTGACACGAAAGTTCAATCTCTCGAGTGAGGAAGCGCGTTATGTATAGCTTTATTCTGTTTAAAGCGACCGTAATCAATCTCACCATGGAACGCTTTCACTGCTTATTTTAAGCTCTTAGAAGATTCCCTTTGATACAAGCAAACGTTTGTGTTGATTTTTTTCATAATCAAACCACTCATACTATTCTCTGTTAAGATTCGATATCTGAAATTCAAATCACACGTTTCCTCCTATAGTGGAAATTTTCTTTTGCATAAAATGCTTAATGGAGTGTCCTGTGATGGAAATGGTCAAGTGCATTTAAAAAAGCTTGCTTCGATTGCTGTGAGCTAACGTTTCTGCATCATATGCGTTTTTAATGCTTTCGTAGTGTTTATTAATGGTGGTACAATGCATCGTAGTGACAGCATTTTTTTTTACTAGCAAACTTCTATCTTTTCGTTTTAAAAGCCGCTTTTTTTCAGATATGATCATCGAAACTTTCTTTTTTCACATTGTTTCATAATAATCCTTCCCAAATCTCAATCTCCATTACAAGCGAGACTTATTTCAATTGTTTTGAAGAAGAAGTTGATAAAACTCTAGAAAATTTTGATAAAATTCAAGAAACGATTTAGAAAATTCTGGAAAAGATTGGTTTGATTCTGAGAAAACTTGACAGAGTTCTCTTTCTGCGTTTCATAATTGTAAAAAATTCTTAGGTCTTTTAAATCTCAAATTCTTATTCATCTACTAATGTGACATCGGTTTCAACTTTACTCTATGAGCTATTGAGCGCCAAATTTTTTTTTCTATCTAAATACATATGCTTATAAAATGATTCAGCCTCTCAAAACTTTCCATCGAAATTAGCTCCTGCTTATGTCCACTCTTCCCTTCAAAAAATCCTTTTTTTAACTTGCTAGCTATCGATTTTGCATAGCTGATGCTTTTTGCTATAATATTTTGTTCAGTGTGCTTTTTTTGTTTATAGAGCCTTTCAACATTTTATAAAGCTTTAAGATCAAAATCAACAATTTTATACGCTGCAATTTTCATCATGAAACTACATCTTATGATAATATGAGTTGTGTTAGATTATTGGCATTTTCACAAAAAATGAATTATTTTGAATCGGAGAAAATTTTTCCAATTTTATAAAAACTAGCTTTTAAAAAAAATAAACGACTTATTAGCTGATGAAAATTGTTGATTTTTATTCAGAATGCGGATCTAGACGAATTAGCGCAACTCAATGAAAAACTTTTGGAGCGATCACGTGGAAGACGCGCAGACTACAAACTCGTTGATTCAGAAATTATAAAGACAGCACCGGAGCCAGTGACTCCAAATCTGAAGGTTCCAACTTGTAGCTCTCTACTTTCATTTTTCTACTCATCTGTTTTCGTTTTTTGCACATTTGTCGTGTCCTGGCTAAATTCAGTGAAGCTACTTTTTATCTCCTGTTTTCAAATTTGGAATCTAGGTGCTCTGTTCTGAAATTTAGCATCCTATTTTTTGACACTTTACTGCTGATGAGCTAGTTTTCTTCCATAAAGTTTGTAGAATTTTTCAAAAAATTTTCTTATTCTGAAGTAAGCCTCTGTTTGCAATAATGCATATAAATAAAAGTCCCACCGTATCCACTGAAAACCCTCCTTTATTCGTCTTTCCTGATCCTTCTTTGGTACGTACGGAGGGTTCTGTTTTCGTTTCTGTTATATGTCCGATTCTCGAAGATATATGGAGAGTTAGCTGAATAAGTGAGATTATGAATAGGATTGAACAGTTTTCTGCAGCGCCTTTATAATTTTTACTGGGACTTTTGTTTTCGTCAATTGACAGAGAATATATCCTTTATTTGATTTATTTGGCTTACGTTTTATGAATTCATTCTTCTTCCGTCCTTGTTTTCTTCCTCGTTATCTTCGCCCCTTTCCCCGCCCTACTGTCTTCGTTTGTGGGAAATGTAATTTTATTTTTTTTTTTAATCGCTAAGAATTCCTATGTTGATTGTGTGCTTTTTTTTGCATAACTGCACATCAAAAAGTTTGTATTAAATGCGCGCAAGAGTGTGCTTGCTGCAGCAACCGCGCGTGAATCCGGCGACAGTGATACAGGAGCAGATTCGTGAAATGCTCGAATCGCGGATCTCCAACGATACATCAGTTAATTCAACTATTCCACAACAAGATCGTTCTGGATACGTTACGGTACGCACGCAGCTATCTTCATTCTGCCGATGTCAGCTTTCCGAACAAACGCTTCCATGAATTCGTTTTTTGCTTGCCGTTTCGTTTGCTAACAATCATTTGCTAAGCGTCTTCGATCATGCGATTGCTTTGCTGAACGTTTTAAAATTTGAGAACGATAACATCTTTAACAAGTTTAAACTTAAAGCTCTAATGGAACGATGGGATTTAAATGCATTTATTAGCTGGAATCTTCCAGAAATGTTTACTACTTTCAACGATGAATATAATTCTATAAGTATTATGGAAGCAATTCATGTTTTGTTATCAAAAATGTAGATCTCTTTATTGTTTTACTTTGAATTAACCCATTTTAAAAGACGATTAGATATTTTTAAATGAAAGCAGCGAAATGATGTACGAAGTTGGCAAGCGCAATATTGTAAAATTTTTTTTTATTTATTCAAGTTTTCATCAACAGTTTTTTTAACACATAATGAGTGCAGTGATTTTGCATGTGCTGCACTCGATGATCAATGTAACATGAATAAGATCGATACTTAATGCTAAAATTTTTATCAACATATAATAACGAAAGGTAATACAAATTGCATCGATCTTTTTAAAATATATTACTTCATATAGTATTGTTATGTAAATGAGAGAAACTCTCATTTTGTGGAACTGTAAGATGCTACATTAAACCTTAAGATATATATAGTAAATAGTACGACAAGATACTCTGTCATGTAAAATATTACAAAATATAGCGTCTTATAGTATTATTTACTATATGCCTGTTGTATATAGTAACTGCTAAAGTATAATACTTTTTCATAGTTTTGAGTAACTTCGAATTTTTCTTTCGTCTCATATATTTGAAAGTTTTTGATATATTTGCTGGACTTATTACAAGATGTGTTGCTTCATGGCATATATCGTCTTTTTAGACATGAGGTTTTTCTTTTAAAATGTAGGAGTTCTACAAGATGATAGATGTAAAGTAGTGATACGAGTTTCATATTGGCTTCACTCCTAATTACTAAGGTAAGTGATCCATTGAAACGTAGATTGAAATTGTTTCTTTAAGCCTGGTGCTCGTTTAAGGATGTCTCCTCAGCGACATGGCAATTTTCAACGCAATCATTTTCACCTCGATCCGTCGTGTCGATCAATGGTGGAGCAAAGACTGATGACGGTCTTCTGAAGGTACGTACGGATCTCTCACCAGAGTTGTCGCGTACAATGTCTCGTTCGAATGCCGCCGTACAAACAGCGCAAGTCGAGGTTTGTTGCTGAGATTCTTCAAAGGTTTGAAGGAATCATCCACATCGTTTCTTTCTGCTTACCTGATCGATAAGGTATTGGCATCTAAGAATTATTTCATAGTGGTTGAAAAGGATTTCGGATGTTCTTATTTTTGTACGCTACAAACTTTTTCGCTATCGAACGAACAGTGTCCATTTAGAGCGACTATATTTCCCTTAGAATCAGAAATAGGCAATGTACATTTGAAGTGGTACATACATATCACCTAGTTTTGAGAACCCCAGTGTTTATCTTTGAAAATGCTCCTTAATAACCATAGTGTAGTCACCTTGGTCATCTGGTTTTTTCTTGCATTTACAGTAATGGAATTAAAATTGAAAACGGTAAAGTGATGTGAGCCCGTTTTTTTTTCGAGAAAAACCTTATCTTATTTGCACAAAAAACCGTAAAATATCTTTGGTGTCTTTGTTAAGCGCACTTCATTATGCACATATTACCGTTGAATGAATTATTACATTGTTATCAAATAATAGTTGCATTGAATGTTGGCACATTGTGTTCATTTTGTTGCACTCACTCGATATTCAATTACCTCTTGCATGTTTTCTTTGAAAGGGTGTGTGTTTTATTTTATTTTATTTTTTTTTTTTATGCTGAGCTTTTCTTTTTTTCTTTCGACTAGTCTGCTGCTTATTTTTTCATAAAAGTTTTGAGTAATTTTCCAAACTTTTTGTGCATGTGAAATATAGAAAACATATTTTTCACAAATCCCTTTAAAACCAAAACAACATTTTGACTATTAGGATTAATATATAACTGGTTTTAATAGGCTTGAGAAAGCTTTTCGATCGCTTCTAGTTGAATCATTCTTTCGAAGTATCAGACGGGCGACGAAGTTTGTAGAAATGGTATTGGAACATTAAGAGCCTTCAGGTTGATGGGTTTTTGCGGTTGGATACAGGTCGAAGTAGTACAGACTCCGGAATCGTTGAGTCGGAAACTTCGAACTTCAGAATGAAAGCAATAAATTCCAGAATTGAACTGCTATTCAGCGAGAATGTTAATATTTTTTTGCAACAAAATATCGTGAAATAAATGAGTGGTGTTTAGCCATTTATTTTTACTACTTCGCTTTAATTTTGCTAAATATATAACTGCATGAGAAGTTCAAAGTAATTATCGCCCTAACAAATTCTCGTCCTGTCTTTATAATAAAATGAATGTAATTTATGTTTATTTTGGATTAGCAATTGCAAATATATTTTTATGGGTGAACTTAATCGCTCACTGGTAGGAGTTTTTATTTTCGATCCTCGGTAATTGTAATAAGAGATTTTTCTCGAATTTCGTCGGAACTACAGCAGAAACGTTGTGGAAAGCATTGCTTAGCCGGTTCAGGGTGAGAAGCAACAATGGCCCTATATGCCAGCACAATTGGGTTCGGTCGCCGATTCGGCTCAGTCGACAATGACTCGAGAATTCAATGAGAGTTTCACACGTAGAATCGACCGATACGCTTCTCTGCCAACACTCGACGCATCTGATGCGCGTGGGACACTAATTAAAATTAAGGTAGCACTAAAGCCCTAACACACCTCCTCATTGTGGCGTTAATTTTTCGCAATTATTACCGCTTATTATTGGAGGTACATCACATCACTGAGGAAGAACCTTAACTTTCATTGAAGAAGATATTTAGGCGTGAAAATTATTTTAGAAAGAGCTTTTTTGGATTGAAACCATCGTTTATTTTCTCTGTTTAGCCTGAAATTATTTTTTCCAGTGGTCTGACTTAAACATATAGAATCAAAATGTTGCCAAAAGTGGATAATTTTAGCTAAATTTTTCTTAAGTTTGTAATAAAGTTTAATATAATAATAATGTATACTGCTTCTTCTTCAGAAATGCGCACATCCAATATGCGTATAAACGGGAACATATGTTTTGCAAATTTTTTAATTCATCAGTTACACAAAATGTCAAGTGACCCCATGACAGCGCACTATTTAAGATTATATTCTTTCGCATTTTTCTTTACATTAAAAAATCTTTGCTATTTTATTAAGCAATTTTTTATCGATGTTTTTATGAAAGTTTTAAATCAGCAGATAATTTTTGCTATTTTTATATATTTTTATAGCACAGCAGTTTGTTTCTTTTCATTATTTTTTATTTTTATTTTTTCAAACTCACTGCAGCGTTTGATGTGTGCCATATGCAAATCACATTTATAGGATGATAAGCCACGTGGAATAATGAAACGACGTGAGTTGGAGACCAAAGATCAAATGATGTATGTCGACCAGCCAAAAAATATCGTCAGACAAAATCAATGGGAACAGCGTGAAATTGTGCAGACGGTGGGCTTCCCTCACTCTCTATGCGACGTTTTTCTTTTATCTATAAAATTGGGGACTGAATTAATTTCTCTGGCACAGAATGCATTTATCTTTTGTTCATCTTCTTTTTATTTTCCATTTTATCTACAACAATTTTGATCGATATCACTTTTTCACTTCTTATATTGCTGATTTGAAAAATGCTTCGTTTGTGCACAGAGCATTTGCACAGCACTATAAATCGATAATGCGATACTGTAACATATTTATATGGGTAAATAATATTGATATTCGACCGTGATTAATTTTTTCAAGAAAAAAGTGATTTTTTTTATTTATTCGAATCGATGCAATATTCCCCAGTAATACGTGATTGGCAAGCAAAAAAGGTAAATTAATTATTGGTGTTGAAAATTTTCATAACTTACTGTGACACTAATTTATTAGCAATTTGAGTAATGAGAATGATAAGGTGTGGTTCTTTAGGTAAATTGAATCTATTCACATGAGAAATGAATCAATTATTTTAATCTTACTGTATGGAAATTTATTTCCAATGCTGAAATATTGTGAAATGTATTCAAGAAGTTATGCATATTCCCTGAAATTATATTGGTCAATTTTTGCCTTACAATGTAATCGAATACCATTTTCAATATTAGCAATGTATAATTTCATTTAGAAGCCGAAAGTGACAGAGACAGTACAGAAATTCGAGGAGCATAAAAGGACCGAAGAGATCGAAAGGCGTGTCCAAAGAAAAGAGAGACGAGAGAAGAAGCATAGAAGTGCACAACGTAGCTATCATCACAGCGGTGGGCAAGAAATGCTTGGCTATAGTGATGGAGGTATGTTTAATTTTTTATTTACCTAGAGTAGTGTTCAATGAATTTCTCTCTTGGAAAGGTTTTTTTTCTAGCAAAAACTATGACTTTTTTTAAAGGAAGCTTATACGTTCGTTACTTCTGCAAAATTAAAACAACATATGCGCGGAAAATGTGTATAGTACAATAGGTTTGAATAGCTTAAAAAATATGTGATAGTATGACAGCGATACAATTAATCTGCACATCTGTTTGCCGAAAATTTAGAGCATTTTATAACTCACCATTAAATAACATTGCGGTAGGAGGATTGTGATAAAATTCGATTATTGGTTCGACCATCTATTCAACTGAGGTTATAGCTAGTGGTATCCATATGAGTCACAATAAGGTACTTTCCTTTTTTTGCAGTTTCTGCGGAAATGTTATATCGATTTAAATTCTGATGATATATTGAATGAAAGAAAGAGAAAAGGGATTCATATTTATTCGATTTGAACTTTTTCAATCCTCTTTGGGAACTCCACTGTAGCAAGCTCTTTCAACATCGTTCACCATCAATTAGAAATGCGCAGTGCAAACGTGAATTATTCTCTACCTTTAAAAATACTTTAATTACAGTGAGAACTGAAAGTTTTTGATCCTTAGACTTTTTTCGATGATTAATAAAAAATAGGTAAATATAAGCAAATTGATTATATTTTATTAAAAAGTCATATTTTGATGAAATTTCACTATCACGCATGCGTAGTCCATGTTCTTTGTCTATTGCACGCATATCGTCAAATGTTGTCCAACATTCCGTCGTACATGTCCGCGTTATGTTTTGTATTCGTAGCTTAATGCTTTAATTTGCTTTCACCGCTCTAAATATTCTTTTTTTTCTTTGTATCGCAACACCAACCCATCGCAGATTTGTTTAAAATATTTTACAAACTTTTCTTCCGATTTATTCCTAAAAATTTTGTGGGAAAAATAAATTTAGTTGTTGTTGTCTTAAGCGATCATAGTTCACAGTCGCCATTTTTTTTTTTTTTTGAGTGTTTGGGCATTACCGCATTTTATTGAACGGTCAGGAAGCAATGTCAGAGAAGTTTTGATTAGAAGCATTGGCGTTTCTATTAGGGAAATAGGGGACTTAAATTGGAAACAAGGTTCATCAAAATTCAGAATGGAGGCGAAGGAAAATGGAAAATATTTTGTTACTATGAAATAAAAATACAGTTTATGATAGAAAATTTACAAATATTCATGTTGAAAGATGCTGTAAGTGCCAGTCTTCATTGGATCACTGAGGTGAGACTTCCTCTTGAATAATTTAAATTCTTTCCTATTACCTAAAACTTTTCGAACTTCTTTTCTCTCCCCATCTCCCTCGCCTTTTCTCTCCCTCTCCTTTCCCCTCGTTCTCCCTCTTTCTTTCTCTCTCCCCTCTCTCCCTCTGTTCCCCTCAGTCTCATTAGATTCCATTATGCGACTACTCTTTCGAGCTCATCGGTTGCTGAAGCTCAAATTTGTCTCTAAAGTTCACAGCTACGTTAGCGCTATATTAATTTGTTCTTTGGTTTAAAAAAAAGGAAAAAGGAGAGCCTTTATATGGAATCATTGAGTTAACATGTCCACTTTTCGAGACTTTCCCTTTTTCACGATCGCTTAAGTTTTTATCGCTTTTATAAACTGTTTTCCATGTTACTTTAATGCTTGAACATGTTTTGAGTGATTTTCATTTCCGTATTTTGTTTGGGACATATTTTCAAAATATATATCAAAAAAGAATTTCTCGTAGGTCCTCGAATATAATCCCATAGTTGTAAAATTATCCAGCTTATGGCAGAAGAGGAAAGTTGTTGAGGTCGCAATTTTCTTTAATCTCAAAAATTTTATTGACTACGGTACCCGCATGGAGCATGAGATTAGGGGGAAAGAATTTTTTGCAGGAGTTTTATGAAGTGGGAGGAAATTGTTGAGAAAACAGCTTTATTTAGGCAGTAGTTATTGCAGTTCTCAAAAATTCGCTGGAAAAGAAACAGGTTTATAAGGATAGGAAGGGGAGGGGAATTACTTGACGTTCGCTAGAAAAGAGCGGACCTTTTTTTAAGGGACGAGGAGTACTCGGCGGTATGCTGCAATAAGTAATACACCTAAAGCTAATGAACTCATAAACTTTAATCAAGTTTGAGAGCTTCTTTATTAAAGGCATACATGTTGCCAGGTTCATCGATGAGGCTTTGAACATGTCAGCTTTGAAAAGCTTTGATATTTATATTGTTCTAAGATAGATTTGGTTCATATGGCCGCAGAGGGTATGTTCCAAAAGATGTAGCCAGTTCCAAAGCTTGCAGCCTTTTCCATATTCACGACGTTTGAAGCGATGAAATCGAAACTAGCGAAAGTTTGTTGTCATCAGCCAAGTTATTGATTGTCCATCTGTTCGTCTATTCGCTAGTTTCAATCCGCTGATGAAGAAACTTGACTACATTCTGCGCGATAGGATGGTCGCCTATCCGCATCGTCGTCTTATCGTCATTCATCATTATGACCTGTTGACAGTTAAGTATGGCATAAGGTTTTTAAAACTTGTTGGAAAGGTCGCTTTCCGGTCATACATGGCCGAAAAGCAAGTTTTTAGCCGAGAAAGCTACATGATCGGTTGGTAATATGGGAGAATCCGTTAATTCGTCGTTGTTTTGAACGTTGGAGCAATGGTTGGTTCATTGGGCAGATTTACTCGAAACGTATGTTATCCCAGCGCCTCATCTTTTTCCCTCAGACACTCTTTACCACATGTTGTTTGAATCATTAAAATGTTCAGTGAGGCCATAACTTATTGCCATGCCCATCTCAGTGAAGCGGCAAAAAATATTTGCTAAATTCGATACTGCTGATTCTGTTTAAATGTTTTACCACCCACCTCTATAATTTATTACATTCTCTTAAAGATTGTTACGCTTTTCATTCCATCGCATGCGGGCTGTTTTCTCTACACATCTTTTCGCATGTTTGTCTGTTCTCTGTACTGTACATACTTTTTCGACTTATATGGTAGTTTTTTAAACCGCTAAGTGGGTCATTACAATTGGTAGTTAACCGATAACCAACACAGTAGCCAATAATTATGATCATTCGATGGTGTGACGTACCAGTGCAACAGCCATGATTATTGCCCTTCGATGATGCCCTAGGTTAAGGCAATAAATTTATGCAAAAATTATGCATGTAACTAACTAATCGTAATGTTCGTTATTCTTACTATTTAACAACAGCAGTGCTCAGACTCTTGTGAAAATTGTCTTGCATCAATATTTTTACTATATAGCACTTGTTAACATGTTAAGTCTTGTGTTTGTCTGTTCTCTAGTGTGCCTTTTAGAAGAAATGCGGATTCGTAAAGCTCGTGAAGCGGCTGAAACGGAACTGCTGAGACGTGAAGCCATCGAGCGTGCACGTCGTCTAGCCGAATTACAACAACGCCGTTCCAATGCGTCGGAATGGCATGAGCGTAGTACCATCCGTTCACGGGCTGAATTACTCGGCTCACGAGTCGAATCCGACCATCGGAGAGCTGAGGAAGAGCGTCGACGTCTTGAATATGAACGTCGACAAGCTGAGGAAGATCGTCGTCGAGCCGAGTTGGAGCGCCGACGATTCGACGAACAATATCGTCGAGCACAATTGGAACGCTTGCGTGGTAAACTAGTGGAAGAGCATGAGAAATCGGAATCGCTAGCGCGCTCACATGTAACAACAAGTCGTGGATCACAAACCGATCGCCGTCTAAGAGAACGTTCCTGTTCGGCTGATCCTGTCCAACGTGTGGAACGTATCTATGAACGCAGGCGCTTTTCACCAAGTGAACTAAATGAAGCGGTCCGTAACGCATATCGGGCCGTCGAACAAGCACACAACAATTTACGTGCGCACTTTATTCACTTCAGTGTTTATGCACTAATTTTTTTCTGTGATGATTGGTGGTAACTTCAGGGAAAATATTTTATAAGTCTACTTTTCTACCTGGATAGCAGGATATATAGCCGAGGAACTGTGGAACATGGATGAACCAGAAAGCACGACCCTATTCGTTATTTGCCGACCACTTTAGAATTTTAACCCTTATATTGATGAAAGAAAAGAACTTCTCAAGGTAGAAGTAAACCTTTAAAATATTTTCCCTTTTCATCGATATTCATCAATTTTTTAGTCGTTTAGGTGCTTCGGGGTTGCAGCTTAAGGTGTTTCATCGTTTTGGACCTTGCTTCCATTATTTTGTATTAATGTGCTGATTTTTTTAATAGAGGTTATTGGTGTGCAATAATTCGTTCCCTACATGAGCAATTTCAAAAGATTGAGAACCACTGCAAAAAAAAGATCAAAGATTGGAAATTTGCATAATTCTTAAAAAATATAATATAATTTAGGATGGTTGATAAAAAGGTAAATTGTGAAAATTATTTTCTTCTAAATTCACATAATTTATCATCTTGCAAATACGTTTAATTTTAAATCATGCTTATTTACTTCAAAATAGGGGCAAGAGGTCCGAAAAAAATTGTGCAATGAAGTTGCATAAAATGATAGTTAAATTTTTAAATTTATTATTTTACAGGCAAGTTATCTTTAAAAAATTTTTCCAGTTTTTTCCACTCGAAAAGCTACTTTTTTGCACATGCATAAGTTTCTGCACCTAACATGTCATTGTCATCACATTGAATGTAAGGTTTTCAGTTGCACTTAATGCACGTAAGTGCACCTTAATCAAGATTATTCTTTCGCAGATTTTCTTCCATAATTAGGCAGTTGTACATGAGTGTTGTTTGGAACGACGAAAGGAAGCGGAGGGCGAGAAGGACGGGGGAGGGAGGGAGGGAGGAGAGGCATTTGAATGTGCCGTGTCGTTACTTACTCAAGCGTTAAGAGCTGAAAGAAAAAATGTTCGAGAGGTGCTAAATTTTAGGCTATAGAAGTAGTTCTCTCTCACGAAACGGCTATCCACCGACACATGAAAGTTATATGCGTACAGTGACAACACGCAGAGAAAGAGATGGCGTAAGTTTTCATTTTATTGTTTTCCATCGTATTATTGTATTATAATGAAGTGTATTTCATCGAAGCATCGCAGCTATTTAATGGGAGAAAGGGATAGGGGTGCCCATTCGAAAAAATATCAATAAATTTGGAATCAGTCACCATGGAATTTGAGGAATGCATGAGATTGACAAATACAAATTTGTGGAATTTTGGTTGGTGTTTTTTCGTTTTCGTTGAAGGATATGGTAGCATAAATATTTCATTTAGCCGTCGGATATAATAAAAATGATTAAGTTTTTGAGGATTTTTCTATAGTTGAATCGAAAAAGTCTTCTGCCAGTTTAGAACCAGAAAAAGTTTTCTTATAATGATTTTTTCTTCAAACGGTTTTTGCGAACTTCTGTCATATTTCAGTGCCATTACGAGGGATGTCATCGATTTTAATAAACATTTTTTTTGCTTCAATATTAGAGGAACGAATAATTAGGTTATTGCATTTCTTTCGCATTGATTAGATTGAAATAATTTAATATTGAATGTTTTATTTCATTTTTTATTATTATGATTTTGAAATCTTTTAATAAATTTTTCAATTTTAAAAGTGCAATCAGAAAGTTGCATTTAGTCCTCAGGTGATGGTTGTAAAAGATAATTTCAGATGATTTAGTCTTCATTCAAGCAAAAAAAAAGTTATGTGGTGTTTTTTCAGCGTTATTCAGACGATGGTCGTTATCATACGAATGGTAGTACTCGTTATGGGGGATCAATATCGGATAGTCTTCGTAGAGGAGAGATGAAATACAATCCGAATGGTGAAATACGTGAAGTACATCACAGCTCATCGGCTCGTAATGGACGTGTGCATAAGAGTTATTCCACTCGTAAGCCAACAGTTGGTTATCATAACAATATAAACTCTCAAACTTGGGTAATTGAACCGAAGTTAATGCTGCTATAATTGAGTATTTCACAGTATCCATTCAAGTATGATAAACATGGCTTGGATAGACCTAAGAAATTTACGAAGATGACCACACTGGTTTTCGGAAAATAGTGGTACTCTATGGGCATTTACAAGCCTTTGCGAGAAATAGATATCAAACAGAGGTGAAAGAAACTCTACCCTTTATTATATATAATAAATCCCATCGAGAATTCGGTTTTGAGGTGATGTTTTCGATTCGGGGAACTATGACGATCGTCGTTCCTCATTCTCATACAGACGTGGCAGTCAACAGGGTGGTCCTTTTGTGGAGTTTCCGCCTACGTTGCCACGAGTGGGTGCGGAGCACGAACCACCAATGCCACCACCACATCGTGGTCGTTCAGCTTCTAACGATTTTTATCGTCCGATCACCAAGAGCAGAAGCTATGCAGATTGGGATGAAGGACATGGATTTACACAAGCGATCAAACGGTTAGCAATTATTCACCGATTTCTCTTGCATTTAAGATTTATTAATACAGGGACTTAAATAATAACGTAATTTTTTGGCTATCTAGGCAGAATGTTTGGAAATCTGATGATTTATTTGAGAGAGATGGTGCCTAATTATCAGAGGAAGGTGCGCAGTAATATATGAAAAGGTGGTAAATTAATGATGTGATTATGAGTAACGCGCCTATGAAGTCATTATCGTGCCTCTACATATTATTTAGTTGCCATAGTTTGGAGGTTTTAATGGCAATCTTTTTGAGACTGGAAATAGATTAACACTCTCTCATCAGCTCTTTTCACATAAAAGAGTTCGAAGTTTTTTTTTTTGATGATTCAACTAGGAACGGAGGGAGTTTCTTGTAAATTCTCTTAAATACAAACTATAGCGTATTCAATCGTTTTTCCAGTGAAACATTTCGTCTAAAAAAATGTATAACATGAGTTCAGTTATTCTTTCCCTCCTTCCCCCACCTTCTATGGTTTATTTTATCAGCTCATTTGCATAAATTCAATACAAATGGAAATAGCAAAGAAAGAGAGTAATAAACTTGTCTCTGTGGCTAATACAAATGAAATTCAGTCGTGACGAAGATATGGCCAGATTGGAGAATGAATTCCGTGATTCGCTGTTAATGCCATTACCAACTGGTGGAGGGAATATGTACGAAAGGGATCATCGCCATGAACAAATTCCCGGTGGATATGAAACCTATGATCGTGAAGTGAAAAGCAACAGTGGTCGTCGACTCAACAGAGATGGAAATCCAACGCAGTTTAGGTAAGGGGCTTTTTTTAATCATATCAGTGAGCAGCTAGAGGGGAGTGGTGGAGTCATTCAAAAATAGAAGCTTGAATTTGATATCAAAAAATCATAAGCTTAAAGCGTTTTAAAACCAAAAAAATCAGTTGGCCAGCTAGAGCTCTATCTACCGATTTATAATCTTAGTGCTATTTCGACGGATAAGTTGACGAAGCATGCAAATTTACTTGGCGTAACAACAAAATGGATTTGACCCAGACATTTGAGTACTTGTTCAGGATGCAAATAATTAGCCAGCGGATACGCACGCAACAAACACACATTTTGTTATTAGATAGGCAAGCAATAAAATGGTACATTTTTCTGACACATTCTGGTGTATGGTACATTTTTCTCAAGCTATTAGCAGAAAATCGAAGTCGATGGAATCAACAAAGAAATAAAGTAACGAAACTATTTCATTGACTAAGACAATCGAAATCATAGTGCCTATCCGTATTGTATTCATATTCTAGCAATCATTATAGTTGCTCTTATGTAATCCGTGCACGTCGCATAATCTTGCCATATTTGCTTGCTTTTTTACTTTACCCATCATGGCGATATCTGATAGCATCCGAACTAAATGATTCAACTGGTGGGGGAGGGTGAGGTCAACTATTTCCATGTGTTATCCATTCTCTACATCAGCCTACCTGCCTATACTGATGATTATTTGATTATATCTGAACCCAACACTGGCGTTGTTTCAGTGAGGCATCACAGGAGTACAGCTATAAACGTGAGCAAGAAACCGATCGAAGACGCTAAGGGAGGATAATTTAACGGCGGCGCTTGCTAACATTTCGGTGAACATATTGCGGCTAAACTCGTCGACTACCTTGACGGTTCATTGATAGAGTTTATGCGTGTGTGTTTATGTGTCTTTATTGGTTTATTCAAATATAAACGAGAATGTATTTGTGTATCAGAATTTACTTTTATCGGAAGTTGTCTGGTTGGTATAGATTGCTCCATCCCTTGGTTACACCTTATTCGTTTATTATGTTGAAATTCCTCAACTCGATCAAGAATTATTCAAGAGCAACTTAATCGTGATGGTTTTTTTTTATTTTTTTCGAATTTCAGTTTTGAAAGATTTAAAAATATTTGAAGATTTGAATTCCAAGACTCGAATTAATTAGAGGAATTTCAACAAAATTTTTTCCTGAATTTTGGATCAATTGCGATGATCATCTTTTATTTTAAAATAGCAACATCCCAACCATACACCCTCCTCCATCTTAGATTTGATTATTTTCGAATGTGCCAGCCAAATCCAGCAAATTTCCCCATATAATTTTGGAGTCGTTTATGTGTGTGTATGTTTTATTCCGGATATTGTGCTGAAAGTTTGATTTTTTTCAATACGAACGCAATGCCACCATAACCGCCTTCTTCTTTTGCTCATATCATTCATTCATTTATTCACGTGTGGTGTTTAGTTCTAACAAGATCATATCTCTTTTGAAGCATAATAATTCATTTTCTTCCTTTCTTTTACCTTTTTTTACTTTGTAAATTCGAATTACTCGAGTAAAAAATTGAAAATGTCGTCACAATTTAGCATACCGTCAATAATGACTACTGGCGGAAATCCGAAGGCACCTTGTGCTTTTGCCCGATTCAATGTATCGCAAATGTTTCTAGCATATTGGCTTGAATTCAACGTTTTTGGGCGGAAGGTGTGACAGCCTACGTAGTACTGCAAAGTCAAGCATTCAGCAACAAACCACTCTCTCTCTCTCTTAGATGAAAGAACTCTGTTGAATGCATTAGCCCGGCATTTTGTATGATCCTAACTGTTCCTAGATCAATACCCCACGACCAGCTGTAGTCAGAGAATACAAACAATGCAACTTATCGTATGTAGCCGGTAGCCATCATTGTCAGTAACATTGCGTTTTGTCCGTCTAAACTGTAGGAAATCCACTCATAGCGATCTTTTTATATACACGGAGGGAGATAGTGACGAGCTAGAAAATGGGCAAAAAAAGATGAAGCAACTGCTGAAATATTCTGTCCGTGGAAGAAGTAAAATTAGTACAGCAAACCACTATTGGAAACGATCAATAACTGAAATCTTCAACCGGCGCACCCTGTTGCGCGGAAAGATTGTAACTGCATCTAGGTAGGAGACAATTTTGAAGAGCAAAAATTTTCCATTTTATTGCATTCCTTCGTGTTTGCATCACAGTAGAAAAGGGGAAGAGGAAGAAAATGAGAGACGAAGCCTCCACAGCTAAAAAACCTAAGTGTAGCTAGAAGTGTGGCACATAATGTAAGGCAATTTTGATTAGGAAATATGATCATTAGGCTACAACCGTAATCGCAGTCAGGTGCTTACCACTAAAAATGCATCCTGCAGTCCTTTAATTTTGACCATCGTCTTAGAAAAAAAATTATGAATCCAAATTAAACCGAATTTGCTCCTGTCATAGTCAAGGGGTGGTTCAAGCAACCTCCAGATAGCAATGAGCCAACCTAGTCTTTGCGGGTGCGATCGGAAACGGTATCAACGGTGACGAAAACAATGAGCTTTATAAAAACTGTCCTAGAGAAAACCGGTAGCGTCAGCGTGAATAAATTTCCTTATTAATATTGAAAAGAGCTTTTGACAGATCAACTATACACTTCCGTAAGATAGCAGAAATGTTTCACTAAGAAGTTTTTCGCACGGATATCGGAAAAGGCAGACTAACTGAACAACAACAGCCGAAGCGCTACTTAACTGTGCTTTTTTATGCATTAAGCTTCCACCGCTAGAAAATTTAAGTGCACTTTATACGCCTTGTTACTAGCAGTTGAAACTTTCGTTTACTCCTTCAACCTACGTCGCTAACAGCAACTCTAAAATTTAGGACGCCGAGCACATAGACTTCATGTGGAACGATAGTCTATGTGCGCGCGTGTGTGTGCGCGCGTGTGTGCGCGTGTGTGTGCGCGTATGTGTATGTGTCTGTGTGTGTGTGCGTGTGTGCATGTGTGTGTGTGCACGTGTGTGTGCGCGTGTGTGTGCGCGCGTGTGTGTGCGCGCGTGTGTGCGCGCGTGTGTGTGCGCGAGTGTGCGCGCGTGTGTTTGCGCGCGTGTGTATGCGCGTGTGTGTGGGCGCGCGTGTGGGTGTATCCGTCGAGTCGTTAAAAGTTTTACAGAAAATAGTGCAGAAATGTCGTGACCATTCACATACAATCCTTCATAGTGCAATAACCACGAATCTATACTTATATTTTATTCTAGTGGATAGCAGAATAGGTGGAATATTTAAGTACATTGAGCGTTGACTTGACCACAACAAACAAGCAAATGTTGCGTACTATTAAAACTTCTAGAACGTTAAACAAACAATTCTTTCACTTTAAGCATTCCTCTTAAGCAGATTTAAATGATGAGTTCGTTATAAGGTCATATCTGATCAATATCTCTCTCCATCTCAATGCTTACTTCAATTTATAAAAGTTGACATGAATTCGAACTACACTACCACTTTCAAATCTACATCGTAGTATTAGTAGAAGACTAAAACTGTATATATATATATATATATATATATATATATATATATATATATATAATTAATATCTATGAAGGACGAAAAGATGTTAAAAAAGTATGTTGCTTCGAAAGTATTTTCGATTTATCCCACTATATAATGGTATAAATAAGCCATTCTCGTGAGAGAAGCTCTCGTCATCTTATGCAAATATATAGTGGAATAGTGAACGCAAGTGATTAAATAAGTAATCATAGAGTAGGCCTTGGCTTCGGATAAAATATAAAAAAGTGTTTTGATCTTATATACCAAAAAAAGTTTTAGAATAAAGAAACGATGTGAATTTCAGCATCATGGAAATGCGATGTTAAAACCACTTTCTCCCTTTTGACCTGTTTTTTTCTTAAATTCTGCGTCCACCACTGAAATAATAAATTTCACCTGAATGTTTTTAATACCGCTATTGACCGTTGTTACTTAGAGTTTTAAAATTCTTTAATTAGCCCTGAGCTTTGGATTATAAAGTAAGATTTTACCAGCTCACATACAAATCTTCAAAGGTATCACCTTACATAACGATTTTCTCGTTGAATCCGTCATTATGAAGTGAAGCGCGTATGTTTTCGGTTTTTTCTAGATTCTCACGTATTAAATCAACGCTCTCAACGTATCGTTTCCAACGAATAACAGCCTTTCTCGTATCAGTTACCACCGCATCGTTACGATTGCCACTCTCCGTTATGTTTTCTTTACGTTGTGAAAGAGTCGACGAATCGGAAGGCCGAGCTGTAATTTGCATATTTCAATAATTTTTTTTATTCGTGGATAGTTAATTTTGTTCAGTTTTTGTGATTTATATATTTTTGTGACATGTAATTTTATTTCACAAATACGTTTTCAGATAAATTTTATTCCAAGTTTATGTGCATATGTTCGTATCGTCCGAGCTGTTATTTTCCCTTGATTAAAAGTTTTCAAAATGAGTGACTTCGGAAGAATTCAGAAGGTATCATAGCAAACAGGAACTAAACCTGCCATGTTTTGAGCGCAAAAATGGTGCTCATATACAAACCCAATTAAATGTCTTTGATGAATAATCTTCTGTAAAATAAGGTATATAATGACTGTCTTATATTTATTGAATTATTAACTTCAAACACTACAAGTTAACAATAACGTAAAAATGGAAAAAAACTTGAAATATTTGGCACAGGAATGGAAAATTAAAGAAAGTGGACTACCTAACAATACTGATTTTGTATTCGAAATGATATGCGCACACCACGCCAACGATTCATCATCAACGAATTCAGCGTATTGATAGCAGATCTGTGACCAGTGCAGATATGTTGGTAGCTTTTCCTCCTCGGATACATTTACCAGCTGCTTGAACATCTGGCGATATTTCTCCTACAATTTATATTTTATAAATAAAACTGCCATCATAAAAATATCTCATCAGATCTCACGTCATAATCCGGTATAGCGACTTATGGCTTCAGTTAGCAGACAATTATCAACTCAATTCCTAGTTCCCGACGATCGCCGATTTGATTATGGGAGGGAACCGCGAGTGGAGATTGGATTCGAATATGGGAGGAAAGGCGTGAACGTAAAGAAGCCTAAGGAACTTTTAAGCGTCAATGTTCACAACAAAATATGACATTCGAAACGAAGTAAAGTAATGCATAAGCGACGAGCACTCGATGACTCGGAATGCGATATGACGCTTCTTCTCGACAGTCGATTTCATGCAATCTCTATCGCGATAGATTGATAAATATTTTGAAATTTAAAAAACAGATGATCGAAGAAGGAAAGTAAAAAGTGAAAAACCTTAATGTTCTGGAAAAGACGCAGTCGATCTCTCGGATCACATATAAATCGTAGTTGAGAATAGCACCAATTTAAGATGTACTGATATTGGGCCAGCCACAGAGCATCACTCGATGCTAAAAAATATTTTTGAATTATTAAACACTTGTGGGATTGAGTGATTGCTTTATCCCTATGCTTTATAAAGTGTACTGGCAGGAAATATGAAGCTAGCTGACTATTGATGGTTTAGTTCAGGACTTTATTTATTAAATGAAGGATAAGGAAAAATAGGGAAGAAGCAGAAGGAATAAAAGGAGAAAAAAAAGAAATTGGTCACATACCTAAATGAATAACCGAACTTACACAGCCGAACTGCTAAGCAGGAAATTTAAGTATAGTTATCACCAATGGAGATAACACTTTATCAATGATAACATATGGTAATTAATTAAGCAACTAGCTGATTCACTTGTTAACGCTAATAATGAAAAGAAAAGAATATTAGAAATGCTCACAAGGTACGCTTTTTTAAATGTTTCCTCAAACCAATTGGTTTCGGAAAATGCATTCACATTTCAAACCAACCGAAAAGAAGTGCATTGCTCGTATGAATCTTCCACAAAAAAAAAAAAAAACGTTTCTTCGCTCGAACGGTTGCATCATTCAGCCGAATTTAAAAGACAGGCAAACAGATAGACACATACATGTGGAATTGAGGCAATGTTATAATGCACCTCGCAAATGGAAATTTGCAAAAAAAAAAACGTGCAAAAATGACAAACATATAAGAAACTTGAACTCACAAATGGGGATGTAATTGATAGCATGGATTGTGCTCTTCAATTCGAATAGCTTTTCAGTGTTTGTTCGACAAGCTAACACTCTCTCTATACAAGCCTTCCTTAGTAATTCCATATCTGATGTTGTTAAACTGCAATATGTTATTCTTACAGTTCGCACAAATTGTTTCAAAACCTTTTTCCATTTAAGAATTATCCAGAACAATGCATCTCAACATTTAAGATCTCTCTCTATTACTCTAAACATGCCTAAATCTATTCAGTTTATTATGCTAATGTAGAGCTATCGCCATTTGTTATAGTGCAGCATAGGAATCGTCAATTTGGAAAGCACGTAGTACATGCCACTAAGTGCAAAGAAACGATCCTTACTCAATATATTCTAATAACAAACAGTTATTAGTGTGTATTTAAACAGACGATAATTTCTTTGCAAGTATAATACTCCTAGTCGTAAGGTATTTAGTTGCAACTACTCAACTGCATACTACAATTGGGAATGCAAATATAACATGTAAGTAACTGAAATATGAGATAAATAAAAGAAAAGTAGAAGAAACCCATCGCCTGAGTTGACAAGTTCTTTCAGTATACATAGGTATTTGTTGAGTTCCGAGCGGCGCCGTGAGGCGTACTCCTCATCGAGTGACTGTTGCGCACCGATTTCGCGCAATGGTTTCACTGCAATATAAATTTGAGCATTGTTTTATAAGAGCATTCTCTATTAGATAATTGGTAATTGGATCCAGTTTTAAAAAAGAAGCATAAAGCCATACTGAGAGGCAAAAAAGAAATCAAACAGTCTATTTGGGAGGCGAGGAATAGATGAATAAAATTGTGCATAATCAAAAATGAACGACATATTACAGCGAGGCGGAATTTAGGTAGAGATAATTCCATTTCATTCCAGACGATTTGGGAAATGCTCGAAACAAAACATGCATGCCATTCCATCGTAAATTTTTATACCATTTCAGTTCAGTACCATAGTTAGCCTACCCTCTTCCTCTCCCCCGTAGCGAGAGAAAGGAAAGTGCGTTAGAAGGGGGGGGGGGGCTCAACTATGCGATTATTTTTAAACATCGCACCTGAAAAATTCTTGCCTAGATTTTTTATCGATCAGCGGCTAATCCAACTGAATTTGCGTTGAGAAGCTCAAAGATGCAATCAGTTATTCCATACGAGATCATTGTTTCAGTTCCCCGTGAAATAGCGCCCATTAAATTTCCATCTCCCCTTCCCCTCTCATCGTCCTCAAATTAAAACCCCCATCTCGGTGATCGACATAAGCAAAAGAACCGACTAGTACCTTCCGATTTGTGAATCTAAAGGGGCCTAATTCAAGTACAATATAACACCTAAACATTCAGAGAAGCAAATAATTTATATATGTGAACAAAGAAATCACCCATTTATTCCAAGAACATCATTGCTATAGATCAACAACTGAATCGAGGATCAACGTAGCGATCCCAACAATTGAGTTAATGCGCCAGCGTCACATCAATTCTTCTACTAAGCCTTAATTTTTCTGAAGATTTGAATACTTGAAAATTTGGCGAGTTTTTCTATAGGAAGAACGTTTTTTTAACGTCAGTAATTCATCTAGAAAGAAGCGCATTGATGCTATACGATGAAAATATTTTTGTAGGGATTGATGGAACAAGTTTTACGGTGTTAGTGCATGTGCTCCATAATAATTTTCGATCAAATGCGCGAAGATGAAATCTATGCTGCAAATTACCTTAAAAAAAGGTAAGTGCAAGGCATCACCCAACGACTACTTTGCTCACAAAGACTACATACTATAGCCGTTTCGCAACGTAAATGTAAGATAGATAAGGCGGTTATAGATTAAGTGGAAATACCGCGCCGCGCAAAGTAATTCAAAGAAGTTCTGACGACTGCCCAGCATGTGTTGCGAGGCTAGCCTTAAGCAGGATCGAGAGGATACCACTGTCAGCGGAGGATACTTCTAAAAGAGACACAAATAAGGTAGAAAATATGGAGGTTATAGATGCTAAAATAAATAATGCGTATTTGCATGAAATCGCCAAGCCTCTCTCCCCTCCTCCTCTCCTTTCCTCACCCCCTCTCTCATAAAAAATACAGAAATTAAAATAAAATCATGAAGCTCATTATAAAATATGCTTGTGACCTACGTAATGAAAGTTTTTTAAATTAGCGATTTCATAATTATTCGATTCCTATGAAATCAACAAATTTCTACAAAATTAGCATTTCTACAAAATTTTCTTCAACTCCGTGCACTACTTTTTAAAAATATTCTCCAATGAACATAATTTAGAACATTATAACAAACCTAGGTCGAAATTTTTTCACTTTTTAGAATCGAATAAAATAAAAAGGAAGATTGACTAAAATCGGGAACGAACCATCCGAAACAAATAAGCTACTAAACCGCATTGAGGGAATGAACCAACTAAAACCGGTTCTTGCCGTATAATGAATGCACTTCATAAAGCTGAAATGTGGGCCACAACTGCCGACTCAATACATTTTCAGTTTTTTTTGCCGGACGCAATCTCGTATTTCTTCGCATCGAATGGAAATTTGCAACTTGTTTCTGCTTAAATCCTTTAGCTGCACTTTTGTACATTCCGAGAACTGTCAATGTCCCACTAAACAATAAATATGAAGCATCATACATTACAGTAGTCCACGGTTATTAGCACCTACAGGATATGCCGCTTAACGGATAAGAGTTACTGCAACAGAATTCCCTATTATCTGCCAACGGTGAATTGCAGATGGCAAAGGAATATGCATCACAATGGGACAGTTCATCGCTGGGTATAATACAAGGTGAGGATGTCTCCTCTTGCAACTCGCAGTTAAGTGAAACTTTTATCAAATCATCCAATGAAATGTTCAACCTCATCAAGCTTTGCAGCTTCTTTACTATACCATAGGAAAGCAAAATTTGAAAATGCAGTTTTCTGCACTTCTGAAAAAAGTGAGCTGAAAATTTTTTAAATAAATTTCTCATATTTTATAACTTTCTATTTCGGGTGGAATATTTTCGTAGAAATTCGTATTATATATACATATATATATATATATATATATATATATATATATATATATATATATATATATATATATATATATATATATATATATATATATATGTAAAGGTGTAGGATGCAAAAAATTGAAATCAGTACATACAGTCATGGGTGAATGGATTGGCATTGTTATTATTATTGTTGAAGACTGCGATGCTGTGACGTTTCCAACGTTTATTTCGACTGCCCGACAATACCATCACATTCATCGTAAGGTTTGCGTCAAAGCTTCTTAATAGCACTTGATGAATGAAATCTCTGATTGCCCACTTTTATATAGCAATATGATGAAAATGATGATGCACCTTTAATAACAGCCAATAAAGTTTAGCCGATTTATCTGAAAATAAAATAATGTCAATCAATTGTGAAAAAATTAATAAATAATAGGAAAATTCGACAAAACATTGTCTATATCGAAACAGATATGATGACTAATCAATTCATAAAAATTTCGAAAAATGTTTCCAGTCGGAAGATTCGAATATTTCATCAAAAACTATGCGCATAATAAATCTACGTAATAAGATAAAAGTTGATGAAGTTGGCACTAGCGAATTTGTTAATTCAATTAACGACTCAGATTTTCAATAATATCTTTTTGCTCTACGAGCGACATTATTCTTTTCTGGCAGTAAGTATAAAAAAGCATATTGTGCCTCAGTCCGTTTTGAACTTGCCAATTTCCTGTGGAATTATTTGCCAAAAAAACTTTATATCACTGCAAAGAAATGGAAAATTCTCAAAAAATATTTTCAGTGGTTGAATTGTCGATATTCCTTAATATATCTATTGCCGCATATCTGTAAAATATTTACAAAATGCACAAACGTGTTCAAGAGAGAAAAAAACGCCGATGAAATGAACGAAAGTAAAAAAGAGTGGAAATGAAAAAGAATTTCGACATAAAAATGCGAATAAAATTAGCGCAATTTCAGGCGAACGCGTTGAATTTTTTACGTTAACATTAAATAAAAGATGAGACGTGCAACCATCCGAATACATTTATGATTCTGCATTAATCAACACAACAACAATAGTTGTTTCATCGTAACCGACTCGAAATTTAATTCTCTTTTTTTGCGATTAATTTGCGCGTATTCGCAAAATACACACTTCCACCTCTACTTGTATTATCTCTTAAATATTCAAAGTTATTTAAATGAATGAGAGGTGGAAAAGTGAATAACAATATTAGTACACTGTTGTTTTAGATTCCCTCAAAAAAAAACTTGCAATATAAAGACCATCGACGCTGTTTCACTAGATCACTCCCTCAATTTTATATCTCTTAATTTCGATGATTAAACAGTCTTATCAATACGCCTCACGGCTAAGTACATCCCAGAGAATCGAAGGGTCGTTGAAACATTGACGCTTCAGATATTGTAATGCTAGAAAATAAACTTTCTTTTTCGGATATATATATATATATATATATATATATATCTGAAACAATGCTTCAAAAAAAATCTTGGATATATTAACTTAACAAGTTTTCTTGCAATCGTTTTCTGAAAAACCAGCCTACGTTTCACATTCCGAAAAATTGGAATCTTATCATTTTCATCTCGAGGAAACTACAAAACATGGGAAAAACGAAAGTTCAATAAAATTTGAATTTTTAAAAAATTGTATATCTTTTAACATTAAAAAAGGTTTCCGTCAGAAAAAGCATTAAGTTTCTAAATAACCTTGAACGTCACGAATTATTTGATAAACTTGATGAAAACATGCTAAACAGACAAATTCTAGATGAATAAACAATAATGTAAAAAAATAAATGATGATTAACCACGAGAAATTGGAAGAAAAGAAAAAATATCAGCATTGAATAAAATTTCATCGAAATAAACCAAAGATCGATTCACAGACTTTTGAAACGGATACTAAATGCGCAGACAAGACACGATGTAGCATCGCAATGTACTGAATGAATCGCTGAACAACTTGCTGATTCATAGTTCAACATTTAACAACTCAACATTAATTCTGTTCATAAAAATTTAGCAGTTAAATTATGGTCTTCCTACCTATTCTCTCTCTTGCCCTCCCCTTCCCACTTAACATCTAACCCTTCCCCTTCCTCTCCACCCTCAACCAATAAATTTTGCTTTTCTTATTGTTTTCATAAAAACTTAATTCTACTAGACAGTACTAAATTATCGTTGGAAAAGTTTACGGGAAAGAATGAGCAAAACTTTATCGCTGAATACAGAAAAATATTTCTCAAGAAATCTTAAACTTTCAAGTCATAAAATCATATAAATCCCCCACTGCATAACCTCTCAAATAAACAACTCATATAAGTCCTTTCTTTTCTGTTCTTCTTGCTAATAATTGTTCTTTGGAACTTCTTTTCGAGTTTCTATAAATGCTCTACTGATATTTTTCATATATTTTATACCCGATGAATCAAACAATTCATAAAACGCTAATTATGGAGAGGGGAATACCAATTAATGTCATGGGAAAGACCTCAAAGAAGGAGCAGAAAAAATGCCGAATGGTGTTTGGACGATTCACTTGAACGTCTCAACGCGTTCGACTCAATGAACAACTGTTACACTCATTTTCTTTTCTTCTCATCAAGGAGCAAAAATTACCACGTTGGTGATATGGACAAATCGTTGAGCACTTTTAGAGAAAAATTTTTTTGAACAAATTTTTAGTCATAGGAAGAGGAAAGTGCTAATATTTTCAAACTTCCACAGAAAAAACTGCAAATATTCTCTTGCGACAACAATATCAATGATAGTGGAAAACCCGTTTTAGTATTATATCTCTTCGTCTCTTTCAAATATCAAAGCGTCATTCCAATTTCTATCCTAACTTTATGTTTGCAGCAAAAACCTTTAGAGGAGGGAGGATAGATGGAGTTGGGAAGAAGGAGGGAATGAGGGGAGAAAGGTTCTCTTCTCCCTGTTGCAATTAAACGTTCCAGTCCAGAATTCTCAAGTTCCAGTCCAAACACGCAGACATTCTCAATGCTAGTCCAACAGTTGAAATGAACCAATGATTGTACTGCATCGATTAGAACTGAAGTAGTGAATATGCAAAAAATTAATGAATGCTCGAATGCAACAATGAATATATAAACATTATTCTTAGTTAAATTTTAATTTATGAATATTGAAACAACAGAAAAACAGCTCATAACTAAATCAATAATCAAATTAGGAAACAAAAACCGATGGAAAACATTTCCTATGACGTCATAATTTTAAAATCACTAATTACTATTGTTATAATAGATAAAGAGAGAGCATGAAAGCGAATAAGACAAACGGACATTACGATGCTCATATGGTAATAGCGAACTAATGGTGCTATCACGTGAATCGAAATAATGTGATGGTGTGATAGCATTACCAAAAGGCAATAAGTATGCCTATGATAACGACAAAAAAGGACGAAACTGGAAAGCACTCGAAGATGTTTGCATCATTTCATCCACTCCCAAAAACTTTTGCAGCCAATCCCTTTCCTGTCAATACTCTTTGAATATACCTCTCCTTATCTAGAACCGAAGAACTCTCACTAAAAATAGATGATAATCTTCCATGAAGTTCAATGGTACCCATCGATTAAATTAATCAATTTACTAGATTTACTTTTTAATCGAAATAAAAAATTATTATTAAGTTACGCATTTCTGATACTAAAATACATTAAAATATGTATTTAATATGCATTAAAATAAATTACATCTGATCAGTCATTTTCGCTATTTACGTACCCTCCAAGTGTTTATATTATCTCTTATGTCTTCAGCTTGAAAAAAATTGACGATTTTGCATAACGTCAGTAAATAACAGGAACATAGCTAAAAAAAACTCTAATAGTGAAAGTGCAATTAATTAATCTCAGAGTCCCACTTCATTTACCAGTGGTCACTAACGGGTGAGTGAAACAATCCAATGATCGCTGATCATTTCGAAAGTGGGTTCTTTCCTCATCTCTTATATCAAGGTTAATAATGTGATTACCCATACTGTGTAATTGCTAATTATACTAATAACATCTTTTCATCGACTTTATCAATATTTCATAGTTCGCTAGCCACTAAAGGAAAGTTTGCTCTCATCGTCGATGAAGACAATAGTGTTCTAAAATCTTTCACTTTCGTTCTTTTTTTGCACTCTATATATATATATATATATATATATATATATATATATCTGTATTTATATATATATATATATATATATATATATATATATATATATATATATATATAAAACTAGAGCAGAAAGCATTGTATATGCGAGCAGATATGTGGCAGAGTTGGAAGGTCATAAATTCAAAAGATGATGCAAACAGATGATTGCACATCATCGAAAAGATGCAGACGACGGTAAGGTGACATATTATTGGGACATTAGAAATATAAGTTTCACACTGCTAGAGAAGAGAAGGAATATAAACCAAATATGAGTTTTGAAAAAGAACAAATCACCCGAGTAAAATCGCTTTCCAATGTACCAGCTCTGTTGCAAAACGAAACAAAATTTCCAGATCTCTGGAGCTTTTTCAAGGTAGCACTGTAAATATTAGGTTCAACTTATTTTCTTCTTCTCAGTAACCCTCTGAAAACAAGGAGAGGACTTTCTAAAGCAAAAAAGTTGTTGAAAGAAAATTGGCGTCGCATGCGGCATTTTGAGTGCTTGATTTATGATCACCTACAAAGAATATTTTTGCTGGCAAAGGACCTACGTAAACAATAGCGAATGTAAGACGGGAGTGAATATGAAATCGTCAACTATGCGACTACAATACAAGCAAAAAAACGAAGGGGAAGAGGGGAGAGGAGGAAAGACGCGAAGTCTCATTGGAAGTGATGGTCCCTTATTATTTCTATTATTTTCTCTTTTTCCTCTTTCGAGCAATAATATTTTTTCTCCTTATCTGCAGTTTAAGCTATTCGGGAGTGACGTTACCTCACTCCCCTCCCTCCCCCTCCTCTGTCAATACTTTCTGATATAAATGATCATGCTTTTGTTGGTTAGCACGCCCATCAGCAAGCGAATCGCAAAAAAATAATAGTGAGACTGTACATCCATCGAAGAAATATGCTTAGTAGTGACAAACATTATTCAATTTTTTTGGGGCAATTCTTTTCCAGGAAATTCACTTCCCTCTGTTTTTCCCTCCATTTTGGAGTTCCACTTCAACAAACAGCATTTTTGCAATGCACTTGTCTATCTGTATCATCTGCCTATCTGTTTACCTGTCTATCCGTACCACCTGCGTGATATATATACCTTCATCTATACGATATACATATTCGATGATCATAAAGCAGTGCTTAATAACAGAAGAGGAAAGGAGTCTTCATTTGTTTCTCAAAAATATGAGCCCTGTTTGAAGGTAAAAGTTTTAAGTGAAATGAAATTGCATTTGAAAAAGTGTCACTATGTAAGTGAACGAGCACATTAATAACATGAGGTTTTCTATGAATATTTTCATAAGTGAAAGGTTTTTTACAGGTCATTCTTTGCTCCAATAGAATAAAGAAGGTGTGTTGCGTTTCGTTCTCAGCGCCTTGTTTGTCACTCATCCGCAGAATTCGATTTGTTTCTGCGCTTCCTATAAATAGAAATTATACTCGTAAACAGAGGAGTTTAGTTATCAGTTATTCTGGAGACCAATCGCAAGTAATGCTTAATTCGAATCCACAAAAATTTTTAATGATTTTTTATCGCAAATTATTCTACATTTTATCTCACATATTTCACATATTTTTGCATATTTACATAAATATATTTTACAAATTATATTTTACGCATTAGAGTAAATATCGCAAATTAAGAAAATTTTTTTAGATGACGTGAAAAATTTAATTAGAAATCTGAAATGTGAAAAATTTAATGTGAAAAATGTGAAAAATTTGTGAAAATTAGATTTGATGTGAAAAATTCAATTAGAAAAAACGTTTAAGTGAGACCGGTCGACAAAAGTTCGAGATGAAATTTCCTCATTAGAGATTTCCTCTTCGATTTTCTTTTACTTCCTACATCACAAAATTTTATTTTCTTCAGCGTTTTTTAAATGATAGGAGAAGAAAACAGTTCATTTAAAATGAGGAATAAAGAACAAGAAAATACCAACCTACACCGTAACATCGAGTTGGTTGTGGACAACAATACAGCTAAAGTATTGCTGGTTTGAATAACCTCTAGGAGAAAACGTATATTGTTCAGCTAAGACAAGAAATGTGTTCACAAAATACATGCCAGCCGTGTGTTATTTAGTTCAAGAGCACGCAATTTTAGGCCGCCTTCAAGGACCTTGAATGTTTGAAGAAAATACACCTATTCACGAAAGTAATCACTATCCTCGGTTATTCATAAGAACGCTAAAACAACTGTTGCGAAATGGCATGTATCTCACCAAAAGGTCAACTGCCAAAGAAAACTGTGAAATGGACGGGGAGAGGGGGAAGGAAGAAAGAGAGGAGTGAGGGAAGGAGGAGCTTTAATCGAAATTTTTGTTCACATAAACGAGTGGTAAAAAGTGGATGAAAGCAACAATTATGAGAATGTTCCGCACAAAACAGCAACTAGCAATAGAATGCGGCCCCTCTCATTTCAACCTCCTCTCCGCGTCGTCTACCTGAGCAGGTAAGCGTTCGACAGAACCAGCTATAGCACAAGAAAATTGCAAACACATGTTGAGTAGCACTGTAAATTTCCGCATTTAAGGTGCGCCATATGCACTGTCTTATTAACTTTCTCTCTTCACTGTCAAACAAACGTACTGCTCACAATACTCAAATCGACAACAAGTATCAAGTAACAAAAATTGGATATAATGAGCTAACTGAATATAATACAACTAGATGAATAAGTATGTACTTTCATATCGAAGAAAGATTCTTCAATAAGTAGGAATAAGTAAGAGTAATGTGAATTTGTAAGGGTCAAAGATCCCGATTTGCAGAAAGCGTTGAATAAAGTTTACGCTTCACCCACTATTTACGCAGCGATAAGTGGAATGTTTTGCCGCATTTATTGCTCCGATAGTGAATCCTAAAAAGCTAAGAATTCTGATTGATAAAATGTTGCTTGCAAACTATACGAATATTGTAAACAAATCTTAAAATAAACTCGACTAGTTAAATACACTTATTTACCTATCCTATGAATAATTAACCACCTGAAATTTGCGCATGGATAATATCTGGAAAAAAGAAAAAAATCGTTGAATCCTGGTTTCTGAAGTGATGAAGATAATTAATAATAAAATTGGATAAACAAATACATTAGTAATAAGCTGTAATATAATGACCCGCAAACACGAGTAGAACCAAAGAGAAAAACAGGCCGAAGCCCGACTGATATAGCCCTAGATATCACCTGGGGTGGCATAAGGCGATATCCACTTTAGACTATTGAAAAAACATAAAATACGATAAAAATATGCCTCTGAGGACTGAACTTTCTATAGATTCAAATACTGGTCAAAGACTATGCGGCACTTCAATGTGGCCAAAATTTTCTTTAGAAATCCTTACTTAAAGTAAGCGAAAATTGCGACCTCAATTGTTACTCTAAGAGGTACGGAATTTAAATTGCAGATGTGCTTAAATTTATACTCTTTTACAAATTATTCAAGAGGTGAAAATAAAAATTCGATTGAGGGAACTACACTTTGTTCACTCTAAAAAATTTATTTTTATGCCATCTTAAGAGAAATTTATAATTTTTTATGATTGTTCTTTTTTCGCTTTCATCTTTTTGTTGGAAGAAATAGAAAATATATAGAAATAAGAAAAAACAGAGTAGTGAAAAAAAGTGAAGAAAAGGGAAACGTATAAAACTAATGAGAAGAATGCATAACAAGAAATAAAAGAGGAAAAAAAATGAAGGCACGGAAAATGGATCTAGTTTCAAATCATAACGATTATCGCATTTCTCAACAAAACTATATGAGCACTGTGCATGATAGAAATTCACATTCACTTCTATGATATTTTTCAAAGCATTTTTAAAGAGGAAAAATATCTTTGCAATACTTACGTTCATATGAGAAGTGCAGTTTGATGGACGGTGGGTAAGTATTAGAAAAATGGAAATTTTGGACGAATGTATATCGAAAGACACGTTATTCAACAAAGCATTATGACATAAAAATATTCGGCTGAATTTCCGAATGAAGTCAAGAAAAATAAATTTGAAGGAGCTACTATCTGCCACCATTGGACTTCTTGTCGCGCAATTGCCAGAAGCGAGAAGTGAAACAATTTTCCTTTGTAAACAGTCGCAAATTGTATTTTCTTACGCAACATTGCGCCATACATATGCTCACCTTTTCATGTTCGAACGAACACAACAATTCATAAAAGATCAATTTCGTCTTTGCAAACAGCGCAATGCCTATGAAACAATATAGATGAGGACAGGTGATAGAGGCATTTCTTTGTTCAGCAATTTGAATACAGCCAAAAACACAGAAGCGACTAGTGTTGTAAATTTTCAGTCGAAAACATTACTATAAAAGTAGAAATGTTGCGAAAGAAGAAACTTTAAAGAGGGGTACTTGTTGCGCTTATAAGTGAAGGATGGCCAGAAAAGAAGCAACACTGCATAACATATTTTAAAGAAATCCTTATGATACAACTTAAAAATCAACTCTGGATAACTAACCCAACCGAATTGTTCAAAACATGCTGTGGTCGGTATGCCCAGCTGAAGGAGGCTTATAAATTACCTTTCAACATAACATTACTTGGAAAGTCAATGTGAACTGCATAAAAAATCGAGATACATTGGTCTTTTGGCTATCAGAGACGGAAATAGAAGATCGATCTAAATTGTGCAGTCCTTCGACACCTTATTTCGCTCTTTTCTCCCTCCATTCGAACGTTTCAGCGTTTTTTACATGACGAGGATTTGGAACTTTATCTATAGAAAGGATTTTCCGTTTCAATCTTGCAATTCCGCATATACGCGACATGTGTGTAAATTTTAGAGCATTTGTTGTACGCTCTAGAGGGTCACTTTAGGGTTGTGAGCAAAAAATAATGTGTTCGCTCAAAATGTGGTGTTTGCATTCAGGAAACACCGCTCCTACCTATGTGTCGGGAAAAATATTTGAGTGACATTTTGCTTTTGATCCGACGCACCATCATATTATTTTACGAGATGTTGAAGGGAAATTAGGTTTCACTGTGATTTCAAAGAAGAACAGATTGCTTATCGTCTATAATATTATTTGATTGTGACTATTTTTAAGTATTGGCCATATTATTATATGGGATCGTTATTAGAACACTCATCACAGTTGTAGTTTATGAACTCCTCGAATATCATCGAAAAGTGAAGTACGCAGCGAGTTGACTGCCCCAGTCGTACTCGACTCGGGCACATTAATAGGTGATCACTGTCACTTCTTTGTTCCGAATCCTAGATGCATCGATTGGAGCGAAAATTGCCCGATTTTCATTGAACTGTTTATTATCCTTCAGCCACTCCATGAATTAGAAACTTCTGTCTATTTTACGGTATGTTTGTTCGATGAAAGGTTGGGCTATATTTTATGCTATTCACATTGATGAATTGATTGATGGCTGGACGCTCTCCATGAATTCCGACAGTGAGTTTTGGTGCATGTGTTATGCTATGTGAAACATAAAATTCTGAAATAAGGCATTCCATACTTCACATTTAGTCAAACGTCAGATAAGATGTTTAGCGAAATCAATGGCAAATAGGGCACATTGTTGCATTGTTCGTGTGTGGTCGTTCTTAGGCTTAGGCTTAGGCTTGTGTGACATGCTTAGGCTTAGGCTTAGGCTTAGGCTTAGGCTTAGGCTTAGGCTTAGGCTTAGGCTTAAACAAGGCTTAGGCTTAGGCTTAGGCTTAGGCTTAGGCTTAGGCTTAGGCTTAGGCTTAGGCTTAGAGCTTAGGCTTAGGCTTAGGCTTAGGCTTAGGCTTAGGCTTAGGCTTAGGCTTAGGCTTAGGCTTAGGCTTAGGCTTAGGCTTAGGCTTAGGCTTAGGCTTAGGCTTAGGCTTAGGCTTAGCTTAGGCTTAGGCTTAGGCTTAGGCTTAGGCTTAGGCTTAGGCTTAGGCTTAGGCTTAGGCTTAGGCTTAGGCTTAGGCTTAGGCTTAGGCTTAGGCTTAGGCTTAGGCTTAGGCTTAGGCTTAGGCTTAGGCTTAGGCTTAGGCTTAGGCTTAGGCTTAGGCTTAGGCTTAGGCTTAGGCTTAGGCTTAGGCTTAGGCTTAGGCTTAGGCTTAGGCTTAGGCTTAGGCTTAGGCTTAGGCTTAGGCTTAGGCTTAGGCTTAGGCTTAGGCTTAGGCTTAGGCTTAGGCTTAGGCTTAGGCTTAGGCTTAGGCTTAGGCTTAGGCTTAGGCTTAGGCTTAGGCTTAGGCTTAGGCTTAGGCTTAGGCTTAGGCTTAGGCTTAGGCTTAGGCTTAGGCTTAGGCTTAGGCTTAGGCTTAGGCTTAGGCTTAGGCTTAGGCTTAGGCTTAGGCTTAGGCTTAGGCTTAGGCTTAGGCTTAGGCTTAGGCTTAGGCTTAGGCTTAGGCTTAGGCTTAGGCTTAGGCTTAGGCTTAGGCTTAGGCTTAGGCTTAGGCTTAGGCTTAGGCTTAGGCTTAGGCTTAGGCTTAGGCTTAGGCTTAGGCTTAGGCTTAGGCTTAGGCTTAGGCTTAGGCTTAGGCTTAGGCTTAGGCTTAGGCTTAGGCTTAGGCTTAGGCTTAGGCTTAGGCTTAGGCTTAGGCTTAGGCTTAGGCTTAGGCTTAGGCTTAGGCTTAGGCTTAGGCTTAGGCTTAGGCTTAGGCTTAGGCTTAGGCTTAGGCTTAGGCTTAGGCTTAGGCTTAGGCTTAGGCTTAGGCTTAGGCTTAGGCTTAGGCTTAGGCTTAGGCTTAGGCTTAGGCTTAGGCTTAGGCTTAGGCTTAGGCTTAGGCTTAGGCTTAGGCTTAGGCTTAGGCTTAGGCTTAGGCTTAGGCTTAGGCTTAGGCTTAGGCTTAGGCTTAGGCTTAGGCTTAGGCTTAGGCTTAGGCTTAGGCTTAGGCTTAGGCTTAGGCTTAGGCTTAGGCTTAGGCTTAGGCTTAGGCTTAGGCTTAGGCTTAGGCTTAGGCTTAGGCTTAGGCTTAGGCTTAGGCTTAGGCTTAGGCTTAGGCTTAGGCTTAGGCTTAGGCTTAGGCTTAGGCTTAGGCTTAGGCTTAGGCTTAGGCTTAGGCTTAGGCTTAGGCTTAGGCTTAGGCTTAGGCTTAGGCTTAGGCTTAGGCTTAGGCTTAGGCTTAGGCTTAGGCTTAGGCTTAGGCTTAGGCTTAGGCTTAGGCTTAGGCTTAGGCTTAGGCTTAGGCTTAGGCTTAGGCTTAGGCTTAGGCTTAGGCTTAGGCTTAGGCTTAGGCTTAGGCTTAGGCTTAGGCTTAGGCTTAGGCTTAGGCTTAGGCTTAGGCTTAGGCTTAGGCTTAGGCTTAGGCTTAGGCTTAGGCTTAGGCTTAGGCTTAGGCTTAGGCTTAGGCTTAGGCTTAGGCTTAGGCTTAGGCTTAGGCTTAGGCTTAGGCTTAGGCTTAGGCTTAGGCTTAGGCTTAGGCTTAGGCTTAGGCTTAGGCTTAGGCTTAGGCTTAGGCTTAGGCTTAGGCTTAGGCTTAGGCTTAGGCTTAGGCTTAGGCTTAGGCTTAGGCTTAGGCTTAGGCTTAGGCTTAGGCTTAGGCTTAGGCTTAGGCTTAGGCTTAGGCTTAGGCTTAGGCTTAGGCTTAGGCTTAGGCTTAGGCTTAGGCTTAGGCTTAGGCTTAGGCTTAGGCTTAGGCTTAGGCTTAGGCTTAGGCTTAGGCTTAGGCTTAGGCTTAGGCTTAGGCTTAGGCTTAGGCTTAGGCTTAGGCTTAGGCTTAGGCTTAGGCTTAGGCTTAGGCTTAGGCTTAGGCTTAGGCTTAGGCTTAGGCTTAGGCTTAGGCTTAGGCTTAGGCTTAGGCTTAGGCTTAGGCTTAGGCTTAGGCTTAGGCTTAGGCTTAGGCTTAGGCTTAGGCTTAGGCTTAGGCTTAGGCTTAGGCTTAGGCTTAGGCTTAGGCTTAGGCTTAGGCTTAGGCTTAGGCTTAGGCTTAGGCTTAGGCTTAGGCTTAGGCTTAGGCTTAGGCTTAGGCTTAGGCTTAGGCTTAGGCTTAGGCTTAGGCTTAGGCTTAGGCTTAGGCTTAGGCTTAGGCTTAGGCTTAGGCTTAGGCTTAGGCTTAGGCTTAGGCTTAGGCTTAGGCTTAGGCTTAGGCTTAGGCTTAGGCTTAGGCTTAGGCTTAGGCTTAGGCTTAGGCTTAGGCTTAGGCTTAGGCTTAGGCTTAGGCTTAGGCTTAGGCTTAGGCTTAGGCTTAGGCTTAGGCTTAGGCTTAGGCTTAGGCTTAGGCTTAGGCTTAGGCTTAGGCTTAGGCTTAGGCTTAGGCTTAGGCTTAGGCTTAGGCTTAGGCTTAGGCTTAGGCTTAGGCTTAGGCTTAGGCTTAGGCTTAGGCTTAGGCTTAGGCTTAGGCTTAGGCTTAGGCTTAGGCTTAGGCTTAGGCTTAGGCTTAGGCTTAGGCTTAGGCTTAGGCTTAGGCTTAGGCTTAGGCTTAGGCTTAGGCTTAGGCTTAGGCTTAGGCTTAGGCTTAGGCTTAGGCTTAGGCTTAGGCTTAGGCTTAGGCTTAGGCTTAGGCTTAGGCTTAGGCTTAGGCTTAGGCTTAGGCTTAGGCTTAGGCTTAGGCTTAGGCTTAGGCTTAGGCTTAGGCTTAGGCTTAGGCTTAGGCTTAGGCTTAGGCTTAGGCTTAGGCTTAGGCTTAGGCTTAGGCTTAGGCTTAGGCTTAGGCTTAGGCTTAGGCTTAGGCTTAGGCTTAGGCTTAGGCTTAGGCTTAGGCTTAGGCTTAGGCTTAGGCTTAGGCTTAGGCTTAGGCTTAGGCTTAGGCTTAGGCTTAGGCTTAGGCTTAGGCTTAGGCTTAGGCTTAGGCTTAGGCTTAGGCTTAGGCTTAGGCTTAGGCTTAGGCTTAGGCTTAGGCTTAGGCTTAGGCTTAGGCTTAGGCTTAGGCTTAGGCTTAGGCTTAGGCTTAGGCTTAGGCTTAGGCTTAGGCTTAGGCTTAGGCTTAGGCTTAGGCTTAGGCTTAGGCTTAGGCTTAGGCTTAGGCTTAGGCTTAGGCTTAGGCTTAGGCTTAGGCTTAGGCTTAGGCTTAGGCTTAGGCTTAGGCTTAGGCTTAGGCTTAGGCTTAGGCTTAGGCTTAGGCTTAGGCTTAGGCTTAGGCTTAGGCTTAGGCTTAGGCTTAGGCTTAGGCTTAGGCTTAGGCTTAGGCTTAGGCTTAGGCTTAGGCTTAGGCTTAGGCTTAGGCTTAGGCTTAGGCTTAGGCTTAGGCTTAGGCTTAGGCTTAGGCTTAGGCTTAGGCTTAGGCTTAGGCTTAGGCTTAGGCTTAGGCTTAGGCTTAGGCTTAGGCTTAGGCTTAGGCTTAGGCTTAGGCTTAGGCTTAGGCTTAGGCTTAGGCTTAGGCTTAGGCTTAGGCTTAGGCTTAGGCTTAGGCTTAGGCTTAGGCTTAGGCTTAGGCTTAGGCTTAGGCTTAGGCTTAGGCTTAGGCTTAGGCTTAGGCTTAGGCTTAGGCTTAGGCTTAGGCTTAGGCTTAGGCTTAGGCTTAGGCTTAGGCTTAGGCTTAGGCTTAGGCTTAGGCTTAGGCTTAGGCTTAGGCTTAGGCTTAGGCTTAGGCTTAGGCTTAGGCTTAGGCTTAGGCTTAGGCTTAGGCTTAGGCTTAGGCTTAGGCTTAGGCTTAGGCTTAGGCTTAGGCTTAGGCTTAGGCTTAGGCTTAGGCTTAGGCTTAGGCTTAGGCTTAGGCTTAGGCTTAGGCTTAGGCTTAGGCTTAGGCTTAGGCTTAGGCTTAGGCTTAGGCTTAGGCTTAGGCTTAGGCTTAGGCTTAGGCTTAGGCTTAGGCTTAGGCTTAGGCTTAGGCTTAGGCTTAGGCTTAGGCTTAGGCTTAGGCTTAGGCTTAGGCTTAGGCTTAGGCTTAGGCTTAGGCTTAGGCTTAGGCTTAGGCTTAGGCTTAGGCTTAGGCTTAGGCTTAGGCTTAGGCTTAGGCTTAGGCTTAGGCTTAGGCTTAGGCTTAGGCTTAGGCTTAGGCTTAGGCTTAGGCTTAGGCTTAGGCTTAGGCTTAGGCTTAGGCTTAGGCTTAGGCTTAGGCTTAGGCTTAGGCTTAGGCTTAGGCTTAGGCTTAGGCTTAGGCTTAGGCTTAGGCTTAGGCTTAGGCTTAGGCTTAGGCTTAGGCTTAGGCTTAGGCTTAGGCTTAGGCTTAGGCTTAGGCTTAGGCTTAGGCTTAGGCTTAGGCTTAGGCTTAGGCTTAGGCTTAGGCTTAGGCTTAGGCTTAGGCTTAGGCTTAGGCTTAGGCTTAGGCTTAGGCTTAGGCTTAGGCTTAGGCTTAGGCTTAGGCTTAGGCTTAGGCTTAGGCTTAGGCTTAGGCTTAGGCTTAGGCTTAGGCTTAGGCTTAGGCTTAGGCTTAGGCTTAGGCTTAGGCTTAGGCTTAGGCTTAGGCTTAGGCTTAGGCTTAGGCTTAGGCTTAGGCTTAGGCTTAGGCTTAGGCTTAGGCTTAGGCTTAGGCTTAGGCTTAGGCTTAGGCTTAGGCTTAGGCTTAGGCTTAGGCTTAGGCTTAGGCTTAGGCTTAGGCTTAGGCTTAGGCTTAGGCTTAGGCTTAGGCTTAGGCTTAGGCTTAGGCTTAGGCTTAGGCTTAGGCTTAGGCTTAGGCTTAGGCTTAGGCTTAGGCTTAGGCTTAGGCTTAGGCTTAGGCTTAGGCTTAGGCTTAGGCTTAGGCTTAGGCTTAGGCTTAGGCTTAGGCTTAGGCTTAGGCTTAGGCTTAGGCTTAGGCTTAGGCTTAGGCTTAGGCTTAGGCTTAGGCTTAGGCTTAGGCTTAGGCTTAGGCTTAGGCTTAGGCTTAGGCTTAGGCTTAGGCTTAGGCTTAGGCTTAGGCTTAGGCTTAGGCTTAGGCTTAGGCTTAGGCTTAGGCTTAGGCTTAGGCTTAGGCTTAGGCTTAGGCTTAGGCTTAGGCTTAGGCTTAGGCTTAGGCTTAGGCTTAGGCTTAGGCTTAGGCTTAGGCTTAGGCTTAGGCTTAGGCTTAGGCTTAGGCTTAGGCTTAGGCTTAGGCTTAGGCTTAGGCTTAGGCTTAGGCTTAGGCTTAGGCTTAGGCTTAGGCTTAGGCTTAGGCTTAGGCTTAGGCTTAGGCTTAGGCTTAGGCTTAGGCTTAGGCTTAGGCTTAGGCTTAGGCTTAGGCTTAGGCTTAGGCTTAGGCTTAGGCTTAGGCTTAGGCTTAGGCTTAGGCTTAGGCTTAGGCTTAGGCTTAGGCTTAGGCTTAGGCTTAGGCTTAGGCTTAGGCTTAGGCTTAGGCTTAGGCTTAGGCTTAGGCTTAGGCTTAGGCTTAGGCTTAGGCTTAGGCTTAGGCTTAGGCTTAGGCTTAGGCTTAGGCTTAGGCTTAGGCTTAGGCTTAGGCTTAGGCTTAGGCTTAGGCTTAGGCTTAGGCTTAGGCTTAGGCTTAGGCTTAGGCTTAGGCTTAGGCTTAGGCTTAGGCTTAGGCTTAGGCTTAGGCTTAGGCTTAGGCTTAGGCTTAGGCTTAGGCTTAGGCTTAGGCTTAGGCTTAGGCTTAGGCTTAGGCTTAGGCTTAGGCTTAGGCTTAGGCTTAGGCTTAGGCTTAGGCTTAGGCTTAGGCTTAGGCTTAGGCTTAGGCTTAGGCTTAGGCTTAGGCTTAGGCTTAGGCTTAGGCTTAGGCTTAGGCTTAGGCTTAGGCTTAGGCTTAGGCTTAGGCTTAGGCTTAGGCTTAGGCTTAGGCTTAGGCTTAGGCTTAGGCTTAGGCTTAGGCTTAGGCTTAGGCTTAGGCTTAGGCTTAGGCTTAGGCTTAGGCTTAGGCTTAGGCTTAGGCTTAGGCTTAGGCTTAGGCTTAGGCTTAGGCTTAGGCTTAGGCTTAGGCTTAGGCTTAGGCTTAGGCTTAGGCTTAGGCTTAGGCTTAGGCTTAGGCTTAGGCTTAGGCTTAGGCTTAGGCTTAGGCTTAGGCTTAGGCTTAGGCTTAGGCTTAGGCTTAGGCTTAGGCTTAGGCTTAGGCTTAGGCTTAGGCTTAGGCTTAGGCTTAGGCTTAGGCTTAGGCTTAGGCTTAGGCTTAGGCTTAGGCTTAGGCTTAGGCTTAGGCTTAGGCTTAGGCTTAGGCTTAGGCTTAGGCTTAGGCTTAGGCTTAGGCTTAGGCTTAGGCTTAGGCTTAGGCTTAGGCTTAGGCTTAGGCTTAGGCTTAGGCTTAGGCTTAGGCTTAGGCTTAGGCTTAGGCTTAGGCTTAGGCTTAGGCTTAGGCTTAGGCTTAGGCTTAGGCTTAGGCTTAGGCTTAGGCTTAGGCTTAGGCTTAGGCTTAGGCTTAGGCTTAGGCTTAGGCTTAGGCTTAGGCTTAGGCTTAGGCTTAGGCTTAGGCTTAGGCTTAGGGCTTAGGCTTAGGCTTAGGCTTAGGCTTAGGCTTAGGCTTAGGCTTAGGCTTAGGCTTAGGCTTAGGCTTAGGCTTAGGCTTAGGTTAGGCTTAGGCTTAGGCTTAGGCTTAGGCTT